>CM051236.1:349418947-350677280 GCA_027917425.1 Gastrophryne carolinensis
TCTATATTAAATATACATCTTACACAGTTTTATGTTCATAGGCCTCCCTATGATGTACTATGGGCTTTTTCCAGGCACAGTGGGTAGGAGGGCTCCATGATGGAGGTCAGAAAACAGACTTTTCTCCTCCTGAAAGCTGCTGTAAAAATTCATGTGAAACACTTTAGCTCTTTTAACTCATGTGTGGCACCTGAATTGCTAGAATTATCTTGTGCTCGAAAATTCCACACAAATTATTTCTGAAAATTGAAATATTTTTCTCACACTCAAATTGAATTAGCAAAAATGAAAAAAATCAGCTTTCAAGGATGTTGAATCACGTGCAGAATTTTGGTGAGGAAAATCACATCTTTCAGAAAAAAAAACACACGAAAATTCAAATTCAACCTTTAATAAATCAAGCCCAATATCAGTAAAGGGAGTGGGAGTTGCTCCATCACTACTATTTATACAAACTTATCCAGGGCCTGGGAACCAAGTAGCGGCCTGTTGAACTCTCTCATCACTATATAATATTCAGCAAAAAGGCGTATGAATCCTGTACAAAAACTAGGTGCCTTCGTTTGTATACAAATGCAATCACATGTATTAGGCGCCCCTTTTGGTGGGTTCCCTACTCCTATTTTAGAGTCCCCAAAGATCCATAATGACTGAGAGGCCGATTCATTAATAGCGCCAGGTAGCGACAGATGAGCGCCAGTAGCGTTATTTTCACAGCGCACGCTAGTATTCGCTGTGCTTGGCCGTTGTTCGGCTGTTGACAGCGACTCAGTCGATGTGCGGTAATGTTGAATATTGGGTGAGGAGTCGCAATTTGACAGGTTCCGCGCTGTATGGGAGCGCATGACAGCGAATGGCCATAGCGAACGGCTCCCAGCATATTCATTAACAAATCACGCTCAAAAAATTCTCGCGCTGTAAAAAGCTTGTTTAAACCCCAGAGCGCTGGTGGCGATGGGTCAAAAGTAGTTTTTTAACCCCAAACAACCATATTTTTGGAACAAAAAAAAAAACATGTTTTTACAAACATTTTGTAATATGAATACCTTAATATCAGACCTGTAATATCAATTCTGCACAAATTTTTTTTTTTTTTTTTTTACCTTAAAAAAAAAAAAAACATTGCAGAAGTGTTCACAGAATTTTTGACATTTAAAAAAAAAATAAAACAATTAATAGCAATTAATTATGAATATTTAAAGATTGCTCCATTGAAATGCATTGGAGAGCGCCAGGTAGCGAGAGGTCATACCTGTCGCTGTTCAAGGTCGCTCGCTGGCGCTGTGGGGTCGCTATCTGGCACTCTGTCAGTCGCTAAGCAGGATCGGCTTGATAGATGTGTGATTGCGGAGGGGAGCCGGCTTTCTCGTGGCGGTGAGCGTCATTACCGTTCGCTCACCATTCGCTACCTGGCGCTATCCCTTGTTAAATAAGGCCCTGAATCTCTCCCTGTGTTTGCTCATGGCAATTCAAACTGAGGGCCTTATTCCTGAAGGGATAGCGCCAGGTAGTGCCTGTACAGCATCAGGTAGCGTCAAGTAGCGTCAGGTGAACACCGGACACGGCACGCAATTACACATTTATGAAGCTAAATCTGGTGAACGACTAGAACAACGCCATGTAACGTCCGATTCATCATTATCCCAGCCTCACGTCTAACCTGTCGTTACCTCCCATACATCTCTATGGACGTTCTTTTACTTCTCTTTAAACAGGGTTTTTTTTTTCTTTTTTTAATCTCAAATAATGTTGTGACCTCTCCTGGCCTAGAAAAAGCCATTTTTTCACACTTTTTTCATTTTTTATATATTTATGCAGAATTGACATGACATTTCTGTCATTAATGTGTTCATGTCACAATGTTATAACAATGTCATTCCATATGTTTTCGCTTTGTTACTGGTGGATACATGTTCAAAAACAGCCTTTAATCACACAGCCTCCGGCGCTCTGGGCTACAGCAAAGCCTTTTTGAGCACCGGCGCTGTGTGAGGCTGTTTTTTTTATGAATATGGCGTGAGTCGGTCGCAATGACCAGTCGCTACCATTTGCTCCTATACAGTGCTATACTGCTTATATAGCGACTCCCCACAACGTATTCATCAATGCTGCACAGCGACTGAGGCGCTCTGAACTAGCGACCCACGGCCCAGCACAGCGACTACTAGCGGTCGCTCTGAAATCCGCTCTACAGACGCTCAGCTGTCGCTACCTGCTGCTAGTAATGAATCAGCCTGCCCGTAAAGGGGGTGGGAGTTGCTCCATCACAACTATTTATACTAATTTATCCAGGGCCTGGGACCCAGGTAGCAGCCAGGTTTAACCCTCTCATTACTATATAATATTCAGCAACCTGGCATATGAATCCTGCGCAGGGCTGAGCTGTTTCATGGTTCCCAACATGGATTGCTCCCTGTGGAGTGTTCTAAAGGGAGGTTGGCAGTTTCCTAGGTGAGAAGCTCTAAAATATTTGGTTGCATTGCATGTCCTAACTTTCGAGACCCAAAAATAGGAGTAGGGACCCCACCAAAAGGGGTCCCTTAACATGGCATGGGGTTTAATATATGTGATTGCAATTGTACGCAAACCAAGGACTCTCGTTTCTCTACAGGATTCATATGCCTGTTTGCTGAAAAGAGGGTAAAACCATTAAAATAGCATTAATGGAGCAACTCCCACCCCCTTTATTACATCCAACATGTATTACGTGAAATACTTTTGGTAATACCTTTTCACAAATGGCTCCACAGCCCTTTTGCTATTCAGTTTCTCATTCCCTTTGCGTAGAGGTATTTATTTGGTGATTTCTTTGCTGTTATTCTTATGTAAATATTCCTTGGCAGTGACTTGGGCACATGCCAGGAATGTTCACTTCTTGAAGGTATCATAAGGCAGCAGTTTAGTTCACAGGTTGTGTGCTGAATGAGAACTAGACAGGTGCACGATGACTGCAGACTAAATAGAGATGTCACTTCAATTATTTGCTTTATATATATCCAAAGCCTGGAAAATAGACCTCATTTACCTACAGCGATCAACAAAGAGCATGGCTCCTAATGCACTATATGTCCAAAAGTATGTGGGCCATGAACCACTGGAACAAGGTTGTAATTGCTCCATTCAGACACAAGAACTTTTGCATGGTCAAGCATTGATGTTGGATGATGGGACACAGCTAATTGGGTGCATTTTTTAGAATTTCAGCACTATTTAGGTGGAAAATGAAAGAATTGACCCTTAGATTTAGAACCAGGGGTTCAAAAGAATGCAATTTTCTTTTCTTGGTGGTCATGCTAATTATTCAGTGAAGTTTAAAGTGGAAAAAATCAAAAAAAGCCCAGAGCACGTACCCTCCCGGCGCAGGTCTGGATGTTCCTGCAGCACACAGCTGATTGCTGTCAGCCATGTCGCTACTTTTCCTAGCCACTTCCGAGCTCATGTAATGCAGAAAACCGTGTTATATAAACCTATATGAAGCAACAGACTAAAGTCTGCCACTTCTTTCCCCGATGACGCCGCCGCTACTAACGCTCACCTCGCTACCACTGCCACTCTCTGTGTCTGGCCGGCACCAAGGCGCAAGGTCAAAGGCTGCACCCGGGATGATTGTGGGATACATAAAAAATCGATCCTGTGATTTTTATAACTCCAGGACTTTTCCTTTTTGGTGTTGCGATGTCAATATTGAAGATTGTATATATTAGCAAAGGTTAGTATTGGGGATATGTACAGTATGGGACTGTAAGGAGGCCACTGGTCTCTACCACTTTTATCTAACAGGCTGTATATTAGGGGACAGATGTGGCCTAAAGTTAAGGAAGTGGTCTTGTGACCGAAGGGTGGCAGATGCGATTCCCAGCAATGGCACATAAATGAAGTGCTCTTGAGCAAGGCAACTAACCCCCTCCCAACTTATCCATGGGCGCCATAATTAGTGCAGCCCACTACTCTGGGCATGTGTACACTCAATGCAGCAGAAGAATTCCTAAGTTTGTGCAAGCATACGATGGCCATCTCCCCCCCCCCCCCCTCAAAAAAAAGCTTCTAACAAACCAACAGATAAGTTAATTCAATATGTTACAGGCCTCAGCAGGAGCCGCAGTTACAGTTTTACCTGCAAAGGAAAAAACAATTATTAGGTGCCTGAATTTAATGTTTTTGTAGGCAAGTAATAAATTATCTCTTCTTTTAAGTTATAAATAGGTTTTTGGGTTCTTACAAATATCTCTAATTACCACATAAGCAGAGCATTAAAACACAAACGCGTATTAATGGACTGCCTTTCTCTGCTTCATATATATCCCAAAAATCTTTTTTTCAATTCTCTGCATGAGGATGCATTAATGAGTCTTTCTTCTGTTACTTACACTGTAATTGGCTAATTTAGTGTTAGGTGCCGGGCCTATACCCATGAAAAACATAGCAAGAACAAACTGTAATAATGTAGAACTAGTGATCATTTTGTTACTATACATTACATAGGGACATAACTACACCTTGTTTACAAGGTTTTATATGGCATTACGTACAGAAAGAAAGGCCCATTTGTATCTGCTGCTCTGGCATTAGTAGTCTAGTTGCATCAAATTCAGTTAAAACAACTAGAACAATTATGAGCCATGACAGGGCCCCATTTAAAGTCCACACCGGGGCCCAGTTTGATTTAGTTGCTCTGTTGACATTACACATTCATTAGATTTGCAACACACAGTTATTTACTTTAGCTCATTAATAACCAGACATTTTGTTACATGTAAAAAAAGCAATTCTGTGAGTACTCGCCTGTAGAATTGTTTTTATTCTTGCATGGCACGGCCTGCTTCGGCATTTATAACAGTTGGGTTATTCCACCACAAGGTGGCGCAGTGGTACTGCAGAAAAGCTGTATTCATAACAGTTGGGACATCCAAAAGCAGTGTCCAGAGTAGGGTGGGATCCCCAAAGAGTAACGGCCAGTAGTTCAAGTCACTACCGCCTGAAGCACCTTGTGGCCAAAAGCATCATCCGCTGAGGCCTTAACATCAACCTTGTAAAACTTAGTAAAAAAGTATGAACAAAAGTATGAACAGAAGACCAAGTAGCGGCCTTGCAAACTTGTTCAACAGAAGCTTGGTGCTGAAAAGCCCAAGAGGCAATAGCACGAGTGGAATGAGCAGTAATCCTAAATGGAGGTTCCTTTCCCTTAGCAGAATAGGCTTGAACCACCGCCTGACGGATCCACTTGCTGATAGTGGATTTAGCCGGAGGCAAACCCTTTCTAGGTCCAGAGGTGAGAACAAAAAGAGCATCAGACTTCCTGAAAGGCTCAGTGGCGACCAAATAAAACTTCAGAGCCCTGACCACATCCAGGGAATGCAGAGTCCGCTCCTTGGAACTAGCAGGATTAGGACACAAGGCAAGACAATGTCCTGATTAAGATGAAAGGCAAACACAACCTTTGGCAGGAAGTCCGGCTTGAGCCGGAACACCACCTTATCCTGATGTCTCTCAAAATAAGGAGGTTTGATGGAAAGTGCCGCCAGCTCAGAAATTCGCCTTACAGAAGTGATAGCTACCAGAAAGGCTACCTTGAGTCAGAATAGACAAGGTAGCTTCACGGATAGGCTCAAAGGGAGGCCCTTGCAAAGCAGACAACACCAGATTCAAATCCCAACCTGGTAGCAAAGGCTTATGGGGTGGATGCACATGAGAAACACCCTGGAAAAAGGTTTTAACCAACCGGTAATTGTCAAAAGATCTTTGGAAAAAAATAGCCAGAGCTGAAACATGGCCTTTTAGGGTACTAAGTTGAAGGCCCTGATCCAAACCATGTTGCAAGATGTCCAGAATCCTGGGAATAGAAAACACCCGACAGGGAAGAGACTTGGACTCACACCAGGCAATGTAAGCATGCCAGACCCTGTAATAGATAAAGGACGAGGACTTCTTCCTAGCCCGAATCATGGTATCAACAACAGAAGCAGGCAACCCCTTTTCCATCAATATGGAAGTTTCAGCAGCCAAGCCGTTAGAGCCAGAGTTTGTAAATTGGGATGGCGTAGCTGCCCCTGGGTGAGAAGATCTGGATCCTCGGGCAAGACGTGCCGGTCTACTGCCAACCGCACAACGTCTGTGAACCAAACTCTTCTTGGCCAACAAGGGGCCACCAATATGGCTGGTACTCGCTCCTGGGCTATCTTGCGCATGACCCTGCCCAGGAGAGGAAACGGAGGGAACACATAGAGAAGCTGAAACTCCATCCAAGGTATTGCCAAGGCATCCGTGGTGAAGGCCAGAGGATCCTGAGACAGAGAGACAAATCTGGGAAGTTTGTGATTGTGACGGGATGCAAACAGGTCCACGTCCGGCTGACCCCAGCGGTGACAGAGGGAGAGAAACACCTGGTTGTTGAGAGACCACTCCCCCAGATGAGACGTCCCCCTTCTCAGGGAGTCCGCCACCTGGTTCTCCACCGCTGGGATGTAGACCGCTGAGATGCAGGGAACATGCTGTTCCGCCCAAGACAGAATCAGGGACACTTCCTTGAAGGCTCGCTTTCTCCGAGTCCCTCCCTGATGGTTGATGTAGGCAAGTGCCGTCTGGTTGTCTGAGTGAATCTGAAGAGCCTGACCCCGGAGGTGAGTGGATAGGCGAGAAAGAACCAACCTGATCGCTCTCAGTTCCAGGACATTGATAGAAGCATGGGCCTCTTGTGGGCCCCAACAACCCTGGAACCTCAGGGACTTCCAGAAGCCTCCCCAGCCGGTCAGACTGGCATCCGTGGTGACCGTTTCCCAGCACGGGGGCAGGAAGGACCTGCCCCCCAGAAGGTTCCTTGAGTCCAGCCACCACGAGAGAGACTGTCTGGCCATGGGAGACAGAACAAATTCCTGATCCAGGGACACAGAGTCCCAATCCCAAACTGACAAGAGGTGCAACTGAAGAGGTCTCATGTGAAACTGAGCAAAGGGGACTGTCTCGAAGCAGGACACCATCAGGCCCACCAACTGCATCCCCTGGCGGATGGGGGGATGAGGACACGATAGCAGAGCCCGAGCCTGCAGCTGAAGACCCTCCACCTTCTGCTGAGGAAGCAAAAGAGATACCTTTTATCCAAACCCTTGGGAACCACAGGGAACTTGTTAGGACGTTCCCATTCTTTAAGCACCAAGGTGGTAAAATGTTCCTGCTCAGGGAACTCTAGACGCTGTTTACCAGGGCCCTGCTTTCTTTTAGCTACCTCAGGGGCAGCAATGTGCAAAATTTCAAAAATATGTGACATCAGATTATCAGTGTCCTCAGGGTACCATGATTCCTCTCTGGACACAGACCAAGGGTCACTATCGCAACCCTCCTGCTGTTTCCCAGAGGAGTCAGAATCCTGGGAGAGCTCCCCCATCTCGAGGGGGTGACAGTAACCCAGCCCATCAATCCCCACATACATCTCAGTAAGGGGAGCAGGCCTGGGGTCCAGGTGTCTCTTCTTGACAGAGGCCTTCCTAGAAGCATTTCTGGCAAGCTGCTTTTCAATGTTAGCCACCCACAGAGCCAAATCAGAATGTGACTCCCTGCCAACATTCCCCTCACTGGGGCCCAATTGCAGGAGCGGGGGAGTAGGTGAAGCCGAGTGAGGCGCAGAGCTGGGAAGCGAAGCCGGTAAACCAGCTTGAAGCACAAGGACACTTTCAGCGCATGGCACGCACACCGTGACACTGTTACTCACAGGGGAAACCCCACACATGGACACAGCCGTGCTTGCCCCGAAGGGCCCCCAAGCGCGCTATCCCCAGAAGCCTCTATCTGGTGATTAGCACAGGCGCAATAGACCAGCAGTGGGTACAGGCTTAATACAGAAGCCCCCCGGGATGCCCTCCCACGGGATGCCCCCAGAAGTTAATAAAGGGGGGATGAGGGGGAGAAAAGGAGTGGAGCCGGGAGAAACCACAACCCAATGGTATCCCGCCTGAAAGACATATGTAAAAACACACATGAGCATCCCGCAGCAAATACACCCCAATTCAATAAAAAAAACCCCAAGGGGGACTCACGGACCAAAGACACCGCGGGGTCACACAGGCACAGACCGCTGGATAAGGCGACCCCCCGGAGGAAGCAGCGCTGCAGCCAGAAAGGGAGAAGTCGCGCAGCTCGTCCAAAATGCAGAGCTACCTCGAGGGGCGGGCCGCGAGGTGAACGACACGATACGCATCATCACCTGGCCCCTCCCCACCGAAGAGCACGAAAAACTGTGCTCACGTGAGCAGGCCGGCGACAGGACAAAGCAAAATGGAAAGCAAAGGAAAATGAGGGGACACAGTCCCCTAACTACTTACCCCCTCAGAAGCTAGGACAGAAGCTCTGCATCCCTAATAGGCTCACCATAAAGGCTATGGCCGGCTACCCTTTGTGTTACATGGTCTGCGGCTTGGAGCTGCGCTCCAGGAGCACTTGACCCTAGTGCTCTTCTACCTTCACCCGATCTGTCAGCCAAGGCTGGGAGGCAGTGAGGGTCCAGAAACGGATGGAAATAGACTTGTAGGGCCGCAGGCTTGGTTGCCCCGCTCACCTGCGCAAGAGAGAGAGCCATCTGCTAACTTTGCAATCCACTGCAGAGGAAACACTGGGGAGCTCTATGGTTAAGCCCGTTTTATAGGGAGCCGGGACAAGCCACAGCTTTTCTGCAGTACCACTGCGCCACCTTGTGGCGGAATAACCCAACTGTTATGAATAACGAAGCGGGCCATGCAATAAAGAAAAAATACCTGTACTGTAGAATTAATTGCAGTATCATGAGGCAGGAACAACTGACCTGTTAAATTCATTTTCCAGGCTAACCCGCCTAGTCCAGCACTCTGGCTCTTATGTAATAGATTGAGTCCCACTATGCCCAGGTTCAATCATCCGTCACATTATGGCAGGCCACACTGTCTTGACACACCCCTCTATTGCAGTGAATAGAGGGGGTTAGCCAGCAGCACTGTGTCTAATGGTGGGGGGCGTCCCGCTGTGATGGCGATGAATGTGACTGATGATCAGGCCAGATGAGACAGGATTTGATCTATGAATCAGGTAAGATACAGTGCCAGACTAGCAATCATCTGTGAGTATAATATTTTTTTTTTTAAATTAGCCTGGACAATCAATTTTAAGCCAACCAACAGCCTGACACAGTTGAAAAAAGATCCTCACACTGACTCCCCCCCATCTGCATGCAGTATACTGAATCACTGTTAGCACTACCTATATATGGGGTGTGGTATAACTATATTGGGTGTGACTGCACCGGGGGCCCAGAAGGTCAGGGGGCCCCATCATTGTTGCTTCTCCACCTTCATCAAATCTGTGCTCATTTGGCATCATTTAGAGAAAGGAAGCACCATGTACCCCTGCTGTTTTAGAATGTAGTTGTCTAGTAGCATCCAACTGAGTTAAAAGACAAAAAAGTTTGCTGTATGAGTCTTGATAGAGCCCCATTTTTCCAGCATCCCAGCCATGCTGTTGCCTGGATTTAACCTGCGTAATCCCTAATGCACAGCTGCAGGAAACCCAGCAGCACTTTCTCTTTGAAAGACCTCTGGCAGGTCCATAGGGAGCCACTGAGGGAGTAATCAACCACAGCAGGAGTTATCCTGGAGAGGGATGCTTATGAGTACTGTTTTTTCTAAGAGTAGTGGTCCCTCATGTTTTTACTTTTGGGTAGAGCAAGAGATTTTTTGCTTTGTATGATCCTGTTGCAGTAAGATAGATTTACTTACTGCCTGAACTGACCACACAGAAAGGTTTTCTACTGGATAGTCTTTGCTTTGCAATCACTTCAGCGGGGCCAAACTAAGGGTGTCCATGATACAGAGCAGTTCTCATGCTTGGGCCCCCCAGCAACATCAAACCATCTCTATCTCTCTAATTTCTCTCAGTCACTCTCTTGTCTTCTAGTCTGTCTCTAGTTTCTCCCTTCTGTCTCTTGTCTATCACTCTATTCGGCTTCTCCCTCTTTTTTCTCTTTTGTCTCCCGCCTTTCGTTTCTCTCTTTCTTATTTATGTCTCCTCTTCTGATTCCCTCCTGTTGATCTTGCCTGTCTTTCTCTGTTTTTCTTTTTTTTGTGTCCGTTCTCTCCTTTTTCTAGCTCGTCTTTCTGGTTTCCCCCTCTTTCTTGTGTCTCTCCATTTTCTGTAATATATATGTTATTGCATTTGCATATTAGATATACCCACTGATATGTTTTATACATACATCAGCTTTATAAATATACATTAAAAGGAAATATTTTATCCTTATATATATATACTGGCCCCATCAGATAGTACCCCTAAAAAACTTACATCAGCTTAAATAATGTGGGAGGGTTTTAGAACTGACTGTATGGTTATGCAAAAGTCAGTATCAGTATCAACCACCCCTCACTTAGTCGGTCCCAATCATCTACTGTAACCTCAGTTTCCAGGATCCCAATAACACAGTAGCACAAGGGTTAATTAGATGCAAGCATGGAATGGTGGTAAAACAGTGCCTTAGTAGACACATGCTTCATGGCAAGGCTGCAGTGAAAGAATCCGCTTTATTGGTTCAGGAAGAAAGAAAGAGTTAATATTTGAATCCAATTTATGGTCAAATGCACAGTTCACAGGCCAGATAAACTTGTATCGCTTTTAGGCAGGCGACACAGGCACACTTACTTTATGAAGACGTTTTAGCAAAAGCATTAAACAGTCTTGTAGCCTTCAGGCAGAAGACACAGGTACACTTCTCTTATCAGAATGTTGAAGCATAGGGACTAGATAGTACTGTATATCTCAATCAACATCAAGCCCTTCTCCAGAGGGGTGCTTCAAGTGGCAGTTGCCCCACTTTGACCTGAGTACCTCTTCTCTTCAATGTTCAGGGCATAGCTGTCTAGAGGCATATCCCAGAGTGGGACACAGAGCCAGCAAGAAAGACAGGGGGAACCTCTCTATCTTAGCGTATGGGCCCATGATGTTCCCCAACGCGAGGGATTCTCCCCTATGCAACAGTCACTGCAGGGCAGAGGTCTCAGACAGGGCAGCCACACCTCCTTACCGGAGTCTAAGTACTGCGTTATTGCACCACAACCTCCCATTGGATCCTCTTACTTTTAAGGGGCACCTCGCCTGTCACATTAACTCCAGGGCTCCCTGGGCTTCTTCCCGCCAGGGGTCTCTTCTCTCAGTGTAGATCTCTGCACTCTGCACCACAGCCAAGTCCTCCCACTTGCTCCAGGAGCACCCGGACCTCTCAGTAGTAGCCCCACCAGCCATCTTACACAGGCTTCTTGGGCTACTACAGTCTTCTCCAGCCATCTTACATAGGGTGTGGGCTATGGATGATCTTCCTGTGTGTTCATCTAGCTTCCACTTATAAAACTTCTGCTCTCAACAATGTTACCTGCAATTTCCCTTGAGAAATCTCCCAACCAATCCCAGCAGTTTCCTGTTGTTCCCGAAATGTATCTTATGCCCCCTGACTCAGGGGTCAGGAGTTAGAATTCTAAGTTTAAATTTAATTCTGCTTTCCCATTTGTGGTCTTAGACTACCAACTAGAGTCTAAACTTGGAACAGCAACCACATTTCAATGGAAAATTCACCTGATATTTCTTACCCACTGTTTTCAAGCAACCCCAGCAAGATGTGGTGGCTTAATGTAATTCGTTTTTTTTACTGTCACACTACTACCACATCAATCTTACAAACAATGAAACTTGAAGAAATTCTTAGAAATTCATTGTTTACGGCTACTCCATTTAAACAGGCCCTTCTATCCCTTATGATTTATTGCTCTTTATTCTGTATTAGATCTGAGTTCATATCTCAGTATGAGCTTTGATCTTTTTGTCCTCTGATATTTTTAATTTGGTCACATGATTTAGAAATCTCCAGGTTCAACACCTGAATCTCTCTCTCTCATAGTGCTCATTCAGAATTTCCAACATAACTCTCGAGCTAGCTTGCAAACTTTCTTTCCATTTTTAACATAGATCTCCCTTCATATTAGGGTCCTAAAGATATATGTGAATCCTCATACCCATGGGGATAATGTTTTCCTCAAAATATTTTTTCAGATATATTTCATGCCACCACTATTTTGATTTTACATCTAAAGCTTTTTGGAGTTGAAACAGGTTCGCGTTGGGCCTAGTTGGGCTAGCTTTGTATGCTCATAACATTCTTAAAACTATCCCACTGTTTACCACTCCAGTCATTTTTGGAGGATTCTAACACGATTTATTAACATCCGCTAAACAAGAAATCAGTTATTTACTTAAGATGTACAGTGATTAAATATTACATTGATATTGTTTATATTAGATCAATTTTCAGTAAACAGCAATGAATTTATAAAAACCCTATAGTTTCCTTGTTTGAAAGATTGAGGTGGTACAGTAGTAGGTGGTAGGGAACGACTAAGTGAGGGGTTGGTGGGTTATCCCACGCTAGACAGGTATCATCTTTATAACTTAGGCAAATGCTATACTTACACATCTAGGAGCACCTGTGATGCCCCCAATGACATCAGACTTGAATCGTAGGCTGTGCTGGCAGTTTTTCAATGCACTTGAACTATTGTCCTGACAAATGCATCTTGCATGTTCCCAAAACATTAACATTTTATCATTTTTCTACATTTTGAGTGCTGGTTTGGAACTATGGAACCAATGAAATTCACTTTATCTCTGCATCTATCTGTCTTTCCTCTCCACTAAAAGGCCATTGATGATGTGATGCACCAGTTGACATTGAAAAACATGAAGTTTGTAACCAAGGTGACAATGGTGCTGGGGTCCCACTGAGCTGCTCAGTGAGACCCAGAGCAGGTGCTCAATTGCACCACTGATAATCCGGTCCTGCACTTCAGACTGGGGTACTTCAGAGGGGCATCACTGGCCTCAAGGTAGACTATAAAGGTCAATGGCAGTTTCTCTCCTAAAAAGGAGTGAGAAATTTTACCTGGCTCTAAATCAACCTTTATATTTCCACTAGTGAAATTGGTCATATGATACATAGGATATATGGGCCCTTATTCATCAAGCGATAGCGCCAGGTAGTGTCTGACGAGCGCCAGGTAGCGGCAGCTAACGGCGACTACCGACTCAAGTACGCCCGGCGGCGGTCACAATGACGCATTTATCAAGCAAAATGAGGCTAGCGCCGGCGAGAGCGACGGCTAGCGCGGCATTCATCATGAAGCCGCCTGGACCGAACAGCGCCGCTGCAAATTCCCTCACAGCGCCAGGTATGAGCTGTTGCTCCCTGGCGATGTCCAAAGCATTTCAATGGAGCAATCTATAATTAATCATAATTAATTGGTATTATTTTTTTTTTATATTTTTTTAATGTCAAAAAATCGGAGACCACTTCTGCAATGTTAGGATTTATTTTTAAGTAAAAAAAAAAATAAAAAAAAATATGTGCAGAATTGATCTAACAGGTCTGAGATTAATGTATTCATATTACAAAATGATTCTAAAAACATGTATAATGTTAAATTCAAAAAATATGGTTGTTTAGGGGTTAAAAACTAGTTAATACACATCGCCGCCAGCGCTCTGGGGTTTAAACAAGGAATGGACAGCGACAGCACATTCGGAGCGTGATTTGTTGATGAATATGAAGCTAGCCGTTCGCTCTGGCCATTCGTTGTCAGGCGCTCACATACAACGCTGGACCTGTGAAACAGCGACCCCCCAGCCCGTATTCAACATTACCGCACACCGACTGAGTCGCTGTCATCAAGCTAATGCCGGCCAAGCACAGCGAATACTGGCTGGCGCTGAAAAAATCACGCTACAGTCGCTCATCTGTCGCTACCTGGCGCTATTAATGAATCGGCCTCTTATTTTTTTCTGTTTACGGCCGGATATACCCAATGCTGTCAACTAAGAATATGACACTGGCTTTAACCCTTTTATTTTGCATTGAAAAATAAGATTAGGAGTCAGTTAAAGTTAGCTAAGCATATGCTTACCACTTCCTCATTCATTCACTTTGTGGCTGCCAATCCCATTACTGCTAGTGACCAATCAGATTTGACGAGTGGGCTTACAAATGAATGGTTGCAGGCGGTCACATAATTGGCTGCCATTTCCTGCCATACAAGTGAATGAGCAGTGACTTGACTGGAAATGCCGTTCTCATTTTGTGTTCTGAGCACAGGGCCACTTGTTTTTATTGAAAGAGTAAAGGAACATAACAGGGGCAGATACTGTTTGCGTTGCTCACAGTGTTGGTCTAGATCAGCGATACTAAACTGGTGGACCTCGGTGCCAGATTTACTGACCCCTGCACTGACAGCCCTGCATTCAGTTGCTTCTGTGTTGCCATGCTCAGAGCTGCCCCCTCAATTGGCAGTGTAGTAATTAGTCTCCCTGCCACTGTTATGACTCTCTGGCACCTAGCATTGCAATATGAAGTACTGCACGGGTGGGAAGTGGCATTGCAATGTACACGCAATCTTTTTTAGTTTAGCCCGGGGAATCTATAGCCCCTCCCCCAGTGTGCTGATTTGTTATTATCCAGACCCCCCCCCCCCCCCCGCCCTCGCGACAGCCTGGACCTTCACCTTTCACTGGTTGCCTTTAAATGAACCTTTACAAGAAGTGGTTGAGTATCCCTGGTCTAGATTAATAAATGCAAATTTTCTAATGGCTGTCGCAATCTTACTCATATGTATCCCATGTCGGGTGGGTGCGCTGTCCGCGGAGACACTGCCAAAGTCCAAGAGATTTGTAAAAGAACCAGCACTCCAATGCAAAAGTAAAGGTAAATGAGCTTATATTTGTAATTCAAACACCATAAATCGTGCAAAGCAAGGATTGGTTTCTGGTCGACATTTCGGGGTGCACTGTGGCCCCCTTCCTCAGGACCAACCACATACAACCAGAACAGACAGTGAATAGCCATTATATACAAAAAGGGGGCCTACTGGCCCATAACCATTCAACAATTTGCGCCTGACGTCATCAATGACGTCACCAGCGCTCGGAAATTAGCATATCAATAAGAATGTAAATTAATGCTGTAAATGACAATCGAGGGGCCCCTTGAGGTCCCGGCTTACCTCTGCTATGCGCCCCTGCCAATAGAATCTGCAGGGCACCGCCGCTATTGTCAGCACGGGGTTGCCAAGCAACCCCATGCTGTCCCCCAATCAGGGAAGGTCAGGCGTGATGTCACAGGTCCCAGGAAATCTGCCCGGTAACCGATGACGCTGCCCAGGAGCCAATTGATTGGCTCTCGGGTGTAGCAGAGCTAGCACTCTATCTCCAGCAAAAGCTTTGCTGGAGGCAGAGCATCATCTTCTGCACCCAACCCCAGTGCGGCGTTGTCTTAAAGAAGAACGCAACTGCAGGATATTGAAGAAGATATTCACAAAATAACCATATAACAATTGGGAATAAAAATTTGAAAAATAATAATGTGAAAAACTTATCCTACATAAGGAGAAAAGCCCTTAGGGATGGAAATGGAACACCAATGATTTGCTTGGACTGGAGAATTGGGGTACATACAGTCAGTCCTAAAGATAGGGGGAAGGTTAATTAATATGAAAAGGGGGGAAGGAAAAGGTTAGTTCATCTGGAAATGGGGGAAAAAAAATCAGTTCATCTGAAATTGGGGAGAAAAAAGGTTAGTTCATCTAGTATCCAAGAAGCTGCTGAATCCAAATGATGTATTGAGTCCTCATGGAGTAACAGTGTCCAGTCTATGGATCCAGTAAGTTTCACGTTGGAGCAGGTGACGATTCCTATCACCCCCCCTCAGTGGTCTGGGGATGTGTTCAGTCACCATGCCCTTTAGTTCATGTGTCTGATGGCCATGTATATAAAAATGTACAGCTACAGGTTTTTCCATGTCCACCGGTTCTCCATTTCTTGCTTTCTCCTGATGAACTCGTACATCGCTTTTGTGTTTTTGGAAGCGTTTTTGAAAGGGCCGATCGTCTTTCCCACATATAGGAGACCACAGGGGCATTTTAAGATATATACACAGAAATCCGTGTTGCAGTTGTAGTAGCCTCTGAGTTTTATTGGGCATCCCGTGTGCGGATGTGAAAATTGTGTGCCTATAATGAGTGAATTGCACACATTGCAATTGAAGCATTTATAACATCCCAACTTGGATGAAAGTACCTGTCTCTGTGGATTGTATTTCTCCACAGGATCCGCTCTTATGAGTAAGTCCCTCAGATTACGGCTACGGTTATAAAACCTCAGTGGTGGTCTTCTGACCATGGGTGAGGGTCTTATCTGCAGTAAGAATGTTGTGATGTTTGCGTGTAATACGTTCAATATATGCCGAGGTATGGCAAAATGTCTGTGTAAACGGAATACGTTCTTCCTTTTTCTGTTTAGGATTCTCATTCTCATAGATTAATAAATGTACTTTCTTTGTTCAGTGATTAAACCCTTTAAGAGCGATAAAAACATTCCCCAGGGGCATCATGATTTGATATGTCTTGCAGAATAAAACCCCCATTACCTAATTATCCCATGGCTCATGGGCATCCCATGTACACCTGCATATCCTGAATGTACCCCTGCCAGGCATATATGAATGGCTGGAGGTTCTGTGGCAATGAATGATCACTGGAGGTGGCCCAAGAATACGCTAAGGGGTTCAGAGATTAGAAAAAAAAATCAAGCTAACAACCTGGATAGCTCACTATCAGTTGGTTACATAAACTAACATTAAGATGTTTTCCTCTCTTTCTAATGTATCAGTTCAAAAGAAACATGTTAGCTTGATTTGGGCTTTTATTTTATAATACATTCAAACCTGTCATCATAAAGTATGGAACATATTCCAGGCATTCCATTCAGTACATCCCATGCCATTAGGTAAATTATTGGCATGAGTGGTTACTGTAATAGTAATGTGCATATCTACAATCTGCCTTCTGTCTGCAAATTGTGAAACATGACAGGAGTGTGAAAGGATGTCATTTTCAATCAAGGAGAAATTAATTATTATCTGTTAAACAGCTAACATATGATGTTCCGTTAGTGTTTATGGATGTACATGCATTTTTTTTATCCATAGGTATCGTTTATCTTTTTGTGTTAGAAAAAAATGCTTAGTAATTATCAAGGCGAATTCATGCAGTTTAAACTATTTTAATGAAATAGCACTTATAACTAACAGCTAGTAATACATTCTTCTATACAAATTTATAGATATTTAGGAACTCTAGTAATCCTCAAAATTGCTGATATCTTACCAAATCCTTTTCTTTTACCCTGTTTTTTTTCTTTTGAGAAAATTTGATTCGGACAGTTCGCCAGATTTTGCTGCTAACATTGAAAGTCTCTTCCTGTCTCGCTCCGACGTGACGGTGCCCCTGCCATCGCTCATGGTGAGCTGCCTCACCCCCCTCTATTGCAGTGAAAGGAGGGGGCGTGGTAGCTCACCGTGACTGATGTCAGGGGCCTTGCCATGTTGGAGCAAGAGATTAAGAGACTTGGCACGAGAGAGTGGCGCTGTGTATGGCACCGAGCAGTGAAGGACCTGCATCAAGCCTGTCAGGTGGGCGCTGAAGCCCTGGACTAGAAGTGACGGTATGAGTATAGCTTTTTTTTCTTTTGTTTTGCCTGATGAAAATGTGCTCGTCCAATCAGCACGCTCGAATCCGCGTGTACCCCTTTGTCCAGGAGCTCATCTAATGCAAGCTGATCCTGCTACCCTAATGTACTGGCCATTACCAAAAGCCTGGCATGGGCACGCACCCTGCTAAAGTAGCGCATGCACTGCGGGGGTTTTACACAGCTGAGCACCCCCAATTGGGGTGCCACAGGGGGAGTGAGTAAAACCCAGAGTGGGTTTTGGTCCACTTTAAAGTTTACACTAACACATATACTCACTTCCTTCCTCGCTATCTAGTGCCAGGCGATGTCCTAATTGTCCGACAGGCCTCAGCGTCTTCAACGGGATGGGAGGACACAGACCTCCATCACGCACTAGGCATCCCAACGCTCCCTCCCTGATGCAGGGGGGGGGGGAATTTATTCACATTTATTAAATTCACCTATTTTTTTACCTTCTTTTTAAGCACACAACATTATGTGATTTTTGCAGAAAACACTGGTTGCTAAGTGGAAACTAAAATGTTCTCCGTACATTTTTATGTAAAATGTAAGTATGTATGAAGGCAACCTTCAAGTGTACTTATATAAAGCCAGCGTTCTTCAAAGTAGTTATAAAACATTACTGGCCGGCCAGGAGTCTAAGAAAAAACTACAGAGCCAGCCGATTCCCTATCTCCAAGGCATTCCTTGGGCATGTCCTGCGTGTGTGAAACCCCCACTGAAAGTGACGATATACCTACATCCTTAGCGACCTCACAGTGGATGCATGCCCCACGACCGCATCCCTGCCATCTCATGACTGGGGCATACTCAGGCATCCAGCTATTTAGATATGCTGGTACGGGAGCAGGCACATCAGCTGGAGGAATTAAAGAAAGGCAGATTTCAGTATTAGCTTTTTCTGGAGCGCCACACAAAATCATGATAAATTTGTCACCTTTAATTTGTCTTAGATATTGATTCAGTAAACTTGTCTTAAAATGTATAATGCAAATAAGATACTTTTCCCCAGCGCTTCCATGTCACAGAGGCACAGCCTTGCCTTCTCCATTCGCTACAGTGTCAGGTCTCAGCACACATTTCCATTGAAATTAATAGAGAGGGCGGGTTAGCTTGATAGCGGGTCACGAACCCGACATGCAATCAATACCGACCCCATGTTTGGGCCTGAGGTGGTGCGAGATGCATGGGCCCTGATCCAGCGATCAGGTGAGTTGCTGATCGCTTAGACTGAGTAGCTGCAGGGGACAAAAGAGGAGTACCCTTTTGTTTGTTATTAGGTGGTCAATAATTTTAATAACCAGGATATGTGTTCTTTCAAGCCTCCTGTAATATTCTTTGAATCGCGCCTAATTTTATCTTGGTCCTTATTCTGAAATAAATCGCCCTTATATTTGGAGTAACATTTACTATCAAGGCCATAGTAAGTTTGTTTTATTTATTTATTTATTTTTGCCAAGCCTTTAAAGTGGACCAAAACCCAGGAATTTGACTGTCCCGGGATTTGGATCGGGGTGCCCCGCTGTGTGAAACCCCCCAGATCGCCCCAAGAAACTCACCTCTTCCGGGTCCTACAGTGCATGCTCGGCCGCTCGGCCAATCAGCTCTCTCTGCACGGCCGCATCCTCCACTACCTTCTAACAGGGAGCGTGCCTGCGACAGCCATTCGCAAATACCTTGCATGGGCACACACCTTGCTAAAGGATAGCGGGGATGCACCCGTGGCATTGGATCGGAAAAGAAGGTGAGTTTATGGGAGACTTGGGGGGTTTCACACAGAGGGCTATCCTGATTTTGGATGCCCCGGGGGGAGGCCATCAATCGGCCTGGGAATCTTATAGAATCCTGGCCCAATCTCTGTGGGTTTTGGTCCACTTTAAACAAAATTTGCTGTCTACCTGTTTAATATATTAATACTTTACATTGATGATGTTTTATTAGGGTTAATGATGATGGATATTATAATAATTATATTATATGTCAAAGCTCTATATTACTTACCGGTATATACAAACATTTGCCCGGTATTAGTGTGTTTTGGGCAATTCTTTTCATAGCACTGCTTAACAATAGCAGTATCGTAAATATGAACCTATGTGCAAAATAAAAAAAAGTCAGAATCTCATTTTCCAGTAGCAAGGTAAATGTTTCAGCTAATAGATTTTTTTTTTACAGTGCTGCCAGGCGTTCAGAAACATGGTTTGCATTTGACATACCAGCGTGGGTCCTCAGCTGGTAATTTAATCAAGCAGGGAGAGCGGTGCCAGGGCCTGATCTCTTGTGGCAAAGGCTGATCCATTTTTTTCAAGGTGGTATTTTAGCAGCTAGGCTATTCTCTATTGCTGACATCAGAAGCGCTGAAAAAAGACCATGATTTTCTTAGTCAACATATAAACAATTGCTATTTACTTTAAAAATTATTTACAGAATAACAGGTTAAGTGTTGATAGATTTCCTATTTTCTTTTTAAACTGGTAGATTAGCAACATGGACATGACTGAACGTGTGAGATCAGCCTGATCAGCTAAATCTTTAGGAGAGGAGAATTCGTACTGTATTTTTTACCCCTTTTTTCAAACTGCCAATTTATTTTTCTGCACTTCAGCGATTCAATTACTTTTTTTCTTTACAGTTTTGGTTAAAAGCTATTCAAAGATTGGACACATTTGTTAGGCAGTGAAATGTATTTTTCTCATCTGAGTTGACTGCTTTGTTATGTATTGGGGGATCTAGCCTAGTCTATTGATTTCTATTGGCAAGCCACAAAGTAATTTAATCTTATGAGAAGTATTGCCTGACTTTTCATGTGGACAATACAGAAAGCATCTCCTTTTGTTAGCACCAGCAACATCCTAACAGATCAGTCATATTACTGTAACTTGCCTTTCACTACAAGTGTGATGATGGTAGCCAGAGGGCCCCCAAGCCCTGGGAGTGATTCAAGTTATTGTCAAAGCTTAAATACAACGGGGAGGCCGATTCATCAATAGCGCCAGGTAGCGACAGATGAGCGACTGTAGCGTGATTTTTTCAGCGCCAGCCAGTATTCGCTGTGCTTGGCCGGCATTAGCTTGATGACAGCGACTCAGTCGGTGTGCGGTAATGTTGAATACGGGCTGGGGGGTCGCTGTTTCACAGGTCCAGCGTTGTATGTGAGCGCCTGACAACGAATGGCCAGAGCGAACGGCTAGCTTCATATTCATCAAAAAATCACGCTCCGAATGTGTTGTCGCTGTCCATTCCTTGTTTAAACCCCAGAGCGCTGGCGGCGATGTGTATTAACTAGTTTTTAACCCCTAAACAACCATATTTTTTGAATGTAACATTATACATGTTTTTAGAATCATTTTGTAATATGAATACATTAATCTCAGACATGTTAGATCAATTCTGCACATATTTTTTTTTTTTTTTTTTTTGACTTAAAAATAAATTCTAACATTGCAGAAGTGTTCTCCGATTTTTTTACATAAAAAAAAAAAAAAATAAATCCAAATTAATTATGATTAATTATAGATTGCTCCATTGAAATGCATTGGACATCGCCAGGGAGCGACAGCTCATACCTGGCGCTGTGAGGGAATTTGCAGCGGCGCTGTTCGGTCCAGGCGGCTTCATGATGAATGCCGCGCTAGCCGTCGCTCTCGCCGGCGCTAGCCTCATTTTGCTTGATAAATGCGTCATTGTGAGCGCCGCCGGGCGTACTTGAGTCGGTAGTCGCCGTTAGCTGCCGCTACCTGGCGCTCGTCAGACACTACCTGGCACTATCGCTTGATGAATAAGGGCCTAGGTTAAATTCTTTACCCATCTGTGGTGCACAACTGACAAGCAGGTAAGTACTGATCCAAGTGGAGCAATCATATGCTTGTATACTATGCTTGTATTCTCTCAGAATTTCAGGGAAAAATTGATTAGACAAAAATCCAAATTTCTTGGGATTTGTACCAATCAATTTTTTCCCTGAAAAAAAAACTCACCTGCTGCCTTGCTATCCAGTGCCAGGACTTACCTTAAAGCGGATCTTCACCCTAAATAAGAGTCTATCTTGTATGTTTCCCCCACCCCATACATACAGATTGCCCACATTAAAAATAATTCTCCCTGTACCTATTCCATTTGTTGAGCCTTTTAACATCCAAGATGGCGGCCCGTGCAGTCTCAGGCTGCCTGCAGACAGGAAGTGTCTTCTGACTATACCCCAGCTCTGCTCTTACTGTGCACAGCTATAGACTGCCCCCATTGTTCTTTTCATCCCTCTCCTCAATATGTGATGCTTCTGAGGCAAGATGGTTGCACCCGTATCCTGAGTCCTGAACAGAGTTGAAGCCCAGTGGGGGAAAGAATAATAAGTGACTCAAAACTTTAAATATATTCATTTTAGATGTTGGGTAATAGTTTTTGAAGGGTTTGGGCTTTTTATTAAATTATGCTAAAGGTCAGGTTTAAATTAGAGTCTCATTCATCTCTGTGTCGACCAGGAGTCCATGCCATTGCTTGCTTAATTCTGGTAGTGATGATGCCTCCCCAGTCATCAGCAAATAAAATAAAAGGAAAGACAAATGAACATGTGCGTTTAACCAGGTGACATCACTTCCAGTGGGCCATTTCGACAGTCATTGCGTTCCACCTTCTCCCCCAATCAACTAGGGCATCAAAAATAAGCAGGCAGCGGTGTGCACCCCTCATTGGCTCAACGCCGAATGGGACCCTTCATTCGCTATTTAAAGTGCACCTATACTCAGAAAGGAAGTTTATGACATCACCTTCCATCCCCAGCCCAGTGCCCCAAAACAGCCTGTGTTTCTTTTTTTTACTGAAGCCTTTCCCTAATGTTCAGACCAAGACTAACAGTAAGTAGTATTATCGTGATTGGCCTGCCATATACTAATTAGTTCAGTTGCAACTAAACTGTCACATAATGGCTGATTCAACACAGTGAGAATTTCTTTCTCAAAATTTTCTGTGAGAAAAACACTTTTATAATAATATTCTTCCTTAGTGCAATGCAGCACCATTTCAGCTGTGCACATTTTTAAATAATTTGCAAAGCTCAAAATAATGCTGAATTGCACTAAGGAAAAATCATTATAAAAGTGTTTTTCTGACATTTTTTAAACAATTTTCTCACAAACACTGAGGAAACAAATTTTTCAATTTAGCATATTTTTAGAGTCTGGTTTTTAAAGTGGACCAGAACCCAGTATAGTCAATAGTTTTGACTCTCCTGAGGTTTGGTCCTTTCCCCAGGGGCCCCCCAATTGGGGGTGCCCCGCTGTGTAAAATCCACCAGGACGCCGCAGCCAACTCACCTCTTCTCGGGTCTCATACTGCATCTAAGAGCAGCGGCTCTGATGGCCGCATACAATATACAACAATTTAAATCTGAAACAGCAAGGTCTCCTGAACAGAACAATACACAACACGCATAGTTTCTTTTAACCCTTTTAATTGCCAGACTACTTAAAATTTTGTCAAGTAGTGAGTTAAAATATGATTTTTGCAGGAATTTCCAGAAGCAATGATAGATATAAAATGGCGTAGGCCCTCTCTTCCCTGGAATAACAGCTTGAGCGCCAGCTAAGTGGGTTTATAAACCAGAGCACGGAGCACAGCCAGGCTACAATTCCACATAGCCCTCATGGGCCGCTGGCTCTTCTGCCCCCTCTGGGCTTTAGGGAGGCAGGTAATGAGGCCGAAGTTAAATGACAAGTCACCAACTTGCTGCAGGGAACTTGCCAGCTCTCCAAACCTTGTAAATTGGTATAGGGTTCTCATGAACACAAACGGTAAAATGTACAATGCCAATACCTTGGTCTACTGTGGTTGGTCTAAAAATGATTATATGTATCTTCCTTATGGGAACTGCCAATAGGAACGCTAACTACCGCAGATGACGAGACATACAATTGATGTTGTATATGTAACTGTAACATGTCTGACGTATCCCCTCCTCCTCTCCCTACCCCTCCTTCCCAACACCCCCTAATTGTTATTACTGTTACTTTTGCTTTGTTTTTGTTTTTTTTCATTTGTCTTGAAAATCAATAAAATTTGATTATACTAAAAGGTAAAATGTAAAAAAAACAGAGAGACAGTGTGTCCCATGCTGATCACACTGAGTCCTGCTCTCACGCTTGTTGCTGGAAGCCTTTATACAGGCTAAGTGATAGAACATCAAGGGTTTATTAAAAAAAATACATTGTGTCCCCCCTATCATGGACAGTCTTTCATTTCTTTTTTTACAATGTTTCTGAAATATCCCAAAGGTAGAAAATGAAAGTGAACGACACTTTTTGCACTTGGTGCTGGGGCAGCCCTATTGTCTTGGTTAACAAATAATCTCACTCAAATATACCTACCTAACCCAAATCTATTTTCTCTTGTTATTGTGTTTATTGCTTCCTTTACGTCACCTCACTTCTTCAAATTAAACATAGACAAAACAGAACTGGCCATTTTCCCCAGAATCCATTTCTTCTCAAGTTTCTAACATGACCATCTCTGTTAACTCCAACACCCCAAGCTCAATGCCTAAGTGTCATTCTGCTATTTCATTCAACCCTCACATTTACTCACCATACCTCCTTCTGTCTCCAACTTAACATTTCCCACATCTGTTGTTTCCTCCCAATTGACACAACTATAAGGTTAGTGCAACACCCTTCCTTCTAGTTAGCCAACAAACAGAATCTAATCTATTACAATCTATTCTTAACTCTGCTGCTTGCCTTGTCTACCTTTCCTCTCGCTCTTGCGCTGTGAGTGCCTCCACTGGCTGTCAGTTTCACAGAGAATTCTGTTTAATATTGTAACTTTTAGCTCTCTCCAGCATGGCAACTCCTTACATTTCATTATTAATCCAAAAACCTCTGATCCTCCTCTGACCTTCTCCTGTCCTCTAACCTTGTCACTTTCGCTCACTCCCGCCTCCAGGGTTTCTCACATGATGCTTTATCTCTCTGGAATGCATTTCCCTACTCAGTTTGTCTCACCCTCAACCTTCTAAGCTTTTAAAAGTGCCCTCAAAAGCCACCTCTTCCGACAAACATTTAACCTTTTGTCTCCACCCTCCCCTTTAGATTGCAAGCTAGAAAGGGCAGGGCTCTCTCTCCTCGAATACTGCTGTATTAATGTGGACCAAAACCCAGGATTTTGCCTATCCTGGTTTTTGGTCTTTGCACCCTGGGTGAAATTGGTCAGGTCGCCTAATCTCACTTACCCTTCCCTACGGTGCATGAGCAGCCCTCTCATCCAATCAACGTGCTCGGATCTGCTTAAGCACCTTTGCCCAGGAGCTCGTCTAATACAAGCGGATCGTAGAGTGCTGACGGCCGCATTCCCCGCTACCCTTTAACAGGGATCCAACCCGCACAGGCATACAAATGCCTGGTGCGGGCAAACACCCTGCTAAAGGGATAGTGGGGATCCGGCCACTACTGTTCAGATGGGTAAAAAAAAATGTTAAAAAAGGGAACCATTGGAAAAGAGTGTTTCTGCTCCCCGGCTGCGGTAGACAGCTAAAATGAAATGAAATAAGCAAGCTGCTGATATATTTGAAAGAATGTAGCAAAGGGACAAGAGTAAACATGCTGAACCTGTGGCCTTGGTGCAGGCTCCATTCCCTTGCCTTGAACTGTACCTATACCTGTTGCAACGCTCAGACTGGCCCACAGTAGGATTGAAGGAACACTGTTACCACCCAGTGTCAGTCTCCTCGCCTTTCCTGCCCTTTAAGGCATCGTGAGCGCGCCATACCACGGACTGCATGCAGCAGCAGACATGCTCGGCTGCATGGTTTTAACAGAGCAGGCTCTTCTTCTGTCGCATGCTCCACAGTGACACCTGCTGTTCAGCCCATTGGAAGTGCACAAGGCCTAGAGTGTAAGCTCTTGGACTTGATTTCACTTCCTGGTGTCCTGAGTTTGAATGGACAGGAAGTGACTTCACCAGACTCTGGCACATCCCTCCCTGTGCTGATTGATAGCCCTATTTAAGAGGACAGCTGGCCTACAGCCAATGTTGTGTTATCAGCTTACTTCCTGGACCTTGTTTCCCTGATTCCTGAATACCTGATTGAATACCTGGATTTATACACGGACGGATAACCTGATTTATGACGCGGATTGCTTATGGACTTTGCCTGTTTTCTGCCTGCCTCTGACCCTGGATTCACCCTTGGACTCTGCTCAGACTTTTTATTTGCTCTTTGGAGTTTTTTCTGCTTTACTTCGCCCCATACCTGGAGCTCAGCTCAGCTCTCCCCATGATTGTAGCCAGGAGGCTTGACAGCAACAGAGCCCTGGAAACTACAGACAGCAGGCCAGGGCAGGTGTTCTGTGTGGGTTTGGGAACTTTATTTTATTTATACTGAGGACTGATCTGGGGCCCATGACGTCTTTTTCTATGGAGCCCTGTTAAACCTATGTACACCCCTGGTAGAAAGGTTATGTGTTGCAAGGAAGTTTTGTATTATATTTGTATAATGTATTATAATAATGGTTATTATTGTATAATGTTATATTTAACTTCATATCACCCTACTTATAGTCCAGTGCTCAAAAACTTCCCAGGTTCAACAGATGGGACTGCCTCTGTCCAGTGAGTAGAGATCGGCATGCACAAGTGTCGAACTAGGGAGTCTGGGATCCACCAATAGGACTGACTCTGGGGGCCACCTCACACCTAGATGCAAGCATTACTGGCATATATTCAGGGCCCATGCACAGAAACATTATGCCAAATGTATTGTCTCTGTGTTTCTGTACTTGGCCACAAATAAGCTATTCATACTTCTGGTTTTGGTGATAAAAGTCCAAGGGCCCACTGAAGGAATCCCTGGTAGCCCTGTGGGCCAGTCTGAGCCTGGGCACCATGAATGGTGTAGGGTGGGTTGTGGCCTACGGAAATGTAGGGCCCATGCTCACTGCAGCACTCATTCTCAAACCAACAGCCTCGCACAGTTGAAAAAAAAAAACCTTGCCCCATCTGCATGCATGATACTAAATCATTGCCAGTCAGCATTTATATTTGCTCCTGTATACACTTAAAGCTGAAACACTGCCTCCTCAAATTTCTCTTGCTCGTTAGCATCTTGAAGTGCCCCTTAGGCTTCCTTTCCCAGATTTCCAACCTTGCTGCTGCCTGGATTTAACCGACATAACCCACAATACACAACGATAGGAAACCCAGCATCACTTCCTCTTTGCAGGTGGCCTGCAGCTCCATAGAACATAATTTTTGGGGTAAAATCGACGCACAGAAGGAGTTACAAACTGGTAAATTAATTTTTGTGAGTAGTAATCTGAATTGCCCTGGGGAGGAAAGCATATGAACACTGTTTCTTGTAAGTGTGTTGATCTGGTTGAGGTTCTTGATTTCTGGGAGATTGAGTGGCAGGACCAGTCATAGGGCGTACGCAGCTTGGGAGGCTTCCAGGGAATGAGTCAGGTGAGAGCTTTGCATGAGGCTTGCAGTGGAGGCCAGTGGTGATCATAAACTGTGCTCAGCTAGTCGGTTACCACCTCCAGCATCATGCCCATGGACAAAGCAGCCTCTCCTCTGAAAACAGAGGAGAAAAAGAGCTGAGGTCTGGACTGCCTCCTACAGTGACTTCAGGTACTAGGTTTAGAGGGCAGCACACAGATGACTCAGCTTCTGTCATCACAGGTCACAGTTCCAGTAGCTGAGGGACTTATCATGATTTTCAAAGCTCATGGCTCATGGAGGGTTTCTGCCTTTTAAGTAGGAAGTGAGCACAGGTGTCCTGTATAAGAAACACAGTCCTGACCTTGCATAGTGTTCAGCTCTCTAGACTTCCTTTGTTTCTAAATATTTTTCTACATATCTCTCCTTTACATTTTATATCATTAGACTTAGAGGGTGTGTGGTAAAGAGTGTGACATTGGCGCCGGGGGGGGGGGGGGGGGGCAACCACAATCTGGCCCTGGACCAGTGGATGCCAAATTACATATTTTTAACATGCTATTGTTCTCTTTCATGATGTATGAAGAAGTGCTCAACGCTGGGGCCACAATCTGATAACGTAGGAGCCAGGGAATGAAATGCCAAAATGTCAGGGTAAGCAAAAGAAGCTATAACTCTATTTATTTATTCCTTTATTCCCAGCGAGAGGACTATGGGCAGCAAGATACTCTAATTTGGCTTTGCATTACTGGGGGGTATTGGTCTGCTTAAACCTTGCCTTTTTTATTAGAGCATAAATCCAGTCCTTATTTTCCAGATATTAGGCTCGATGCAGTGCCATTGTGAAAAAGCTTGACAATTCGCAAGGGGGAATTCTCGCTTCCTTGCACGATTCGGGGACTAATGTGCAAGAAGTAGGGCCAGATTATTAAGAGGGTGCAAGGGGCCTTTTCTATCTTTGGTCAGGTTGCAGGGCCGGTGACAAAGCTATAGGCAAACCTTTTTTGCTTTTGCAATCCTGCAGCCAAAGCCACCACAGGGAAGGATGGAAAGCCACTGCAAAGACAAGGATGGAAAGCCACTGCAAAGCCACTGTCAGCAACGCTACAGTGATGGGTGGGTGCAGAGCTGTTAATCGGCGTCCACTAACTGCGTATAAGCTGCCAAGCACAGCTGGATCAGCTGTGTGACTACACCACAACACAGAATGGCAAAGCAGGAGTTCCCGAGCAGCATGCACCCGCACAAGGGTGGCACAAGAGACTAGATCTGACATTCCAGTAAGTGGGCGGGTGCCAGGCAACCACCAGTCAGTGACTTGGCTGGGCTATTTATTTAAAGGAAAAAAAATACTGTATCCGGGGCCTCCGCCTTATTTTGTGCCCAGGGACCTCCACCACACTTGATCCAGCCCTGGCAAGAAGCATACGAAAAGCTGGGTGAGAATTCTCATTTCCATCCGGTAATTTACAACTTGTGAATTACTGTCCACGAGTTGTAAAATTTCATTGATAAAAGTCATGCCGCTATAGCCAGAATTTTTATTTTTATCCATGAAAATGAAAGCCGTCAATTATTTTATTTCGCTCTTTTTTATTTTATTTTTGTTTGTTTTTTATTTAAAAAAAAAAAGCATATCCCCCCAAAAAAACTACTATCCCGGGCACCGGGCACCAGACATAAGGGCTGGTAACCCATAGCTCATAGGCCATGCTATCCGTCTTCTGGCCCTGCCAGTTTACAAGCCCTTATGCCCTTTGGTATGGGCACTATACCAGGCTCTTCTGCATCCCTGGCGTTCCCAACAGAGGTGCAGGTAATAAGATGAGGTACTGCCATTTCACCCGCCAATGCCAGAAGGTGACGGTAGGCTCCCTACCCCCCTGAACCACTTACTAGTTCACCCAAAGTGTGTAAAAATAGAAGACACTACACCCAAACATTTTAATATTCTAAATTTGACTACTAGCTGGTCCCAGTCTTCTTTCTTCAATCGCATGCTGCATCACACTGTCCTCATCTTGTCTGCTGCGTCATCTTTGTCCCACATCGGGTCGCCACTGGATCTTTGGGGCTCTTTTCTGCCCCTCCACCATCTTCTGTGGGTGGTGGGTGACGATGGGGGCGGGGACAAAAGTTCTTCCCTCTGTTCATCTTCACTCCCAGAGAGGGAATGCGTGTGGGGCGGGAGGGGGGGCACCTTTTATACAGAGCATCTTTAGGATCTCCCCCACATGACTACATGCATCACCCACGGTTTGATAAGCATTTCCCGGGCCAGGATGAAACCTGTGTTTTCCTCCACTCCAAATGCTGGCAGAGTGTCACCCCGCTGGCATAATTGTCAGTGATGCAGCAATGGACAATGGTCGGGAAAGGTGAGTATGAGATAATTAAGGATAATACAAGCTTTTAAAAACCTGTGTTGTATTTCTTTACTATTTTCACTTTACCCTTAAACTGGTAAGGGGTCATATGGACCCCATATATCAATTCAATTACTATTACCTGCACCACCAATGGATATGGTGGTGCAGATGTACTCAGTGGCCCATAGATGAGTAACAGACCTTGTGCTATAGAGCTTAGAGGCTGGTAATGATCAGGGCCAGGGTCCAGCAGTCCTAAAATTACTAGCCATTCTTCTTACCCCCTGGGGGGGGGGGGGCACGCATTCGTTTTTCATAATTTTTTTTATGTAAAAAAAAATGATTTCCCCCCCCCGAATCAAGCCTATTGTTTAGTTTACTGAATCAAGGCCTTAGTGTTACACATGTACCATTTAATTAAGCCTGATTCTCGGCCTCTGCCGTATGCATTCTTTGAATGCTTCCAAAATGTTGTTTTGTCTAGATTGTGCTATTCAGTGCCATGTTTTTTGGACTGAGTTTGCTTTTTTTCCAGGACTTTTGCATTTGTGTATGCGAAAACGAGTGTTTAACATATTAATACAGGTCAGACCGAATTTATGTGTTTTCGCATACATAAGTTTACGGGTTTATCTTGTCTTATCTGAGCCCATATTTGGCCATTTTCAGCCCCATAAAAAAACGAAAGTTTCCGGAGCCAGTTATGCCCACTATTTTTCTAGTGGAAACGCAGGATTGCAGGCATACACATTGATGATGGAGCCCCTTGACAAGCTCCTGGAAGAGTATGAACATCTGCAGTGCCGTGGGCTGCTCATCTTGTACCTTCCAGAGCTTAGGCTTACCCGCCGTTGTCTCGTCGTAGATTGGATGTCCGATCAACAGGTGTTCAAATTGACCCAACTGAACCACCTTTCTCTTGAGAAGCTTTACTCAGAGTTGCAGCCATGGTTACCCTGCCACAAGAAAGAGGCATGCTATTGACGGTATGACCAAATCGGTTGGCTGCCTTCAATTTCTGGCAAATGGCTCATTACAGAGGCTGGGGCACTGTCTGTTGGCATATCCCAGCCTTCGCTGAGCCATGCCAGGAGAAATACATCTCTTTTCCTGATAGCATGGCAGCCTGGAACGCGGTGAAGGTTTTTTCAACCTGTCGAATATGATAAATGTCATGGGTGTGTAAACACTTAATCTACTGAATGGCTCATCCAATTTATGTAAACCATTTACTCTAATATTTTCTTGAAGGGCTCCCCAAATTATGTAATAACTAAAATATTAATAATATTATATATAGGGATGAGCGAATCAATCCAGATGAACCTGAATTCGTTCCGAATTTCACAAAAAATTCGATTCTGAATGAATCCGAATTTCCCCGCGATTCGATCGATCGAAGTTGGAAGATCGAAGTCCTTTAAACTCCATTTATTTCAATTACAGGCATTCAAAAATGGTGGATGAACATGTCCAGACATATCCCCTGGGGCAAGGTATCATGGGAAAGTCACATGCAGCCTATCAGCAGCCAGGGAGCCCGGTGACGTCACCGTGCTATATAAACCGGCAGCCATTTTCCTTGTGCGCAGTTCAGCGTTGTATTGCGGCCAGAGCAGAGCTGGTTACAGACAGGGACAGAGTTAGAGATAGGTAGGGAGAGTCAGAGAGACCGACAGAGAGGCAGAAAGAGAGGTAGACAGAGCCAGGGAAAGATAGTGAAAGATAGGGAAAAAACTGAACGATCCAGGCAGGGACAGCATTGAAGTGACAGGGACATTTTTTTTTTATTTTCATTAGCCAGTTCAGTTTTCAATTTAATTTCAGTTCTTAGTGCTGTAAACCTTCCTTGCCACTGTGCATCCCATCTATGCAGTGGCATATTTAACCCTATCTGTTACACCCAAGCATTTCTCATAACTGGATTAGTTTTAATATTTTGTCTGGTTTAAATACACCAGCGCACATGGGCATCCCAAACCAGCACATGTCACCCTATCTGTTATACTAAATAAGCGTTGTTCAGCCTCATTTTAATTAAGCTATTGCATTTTGAATTGGTTTTTGTCCTGCTGCCAAAACACTAGGCCGCAGGGTATCCCAAACCTGCACGTAGCACCCTATCTGTTATACTAAATAAGCGTTGTTCATCCTCAGCTTAATCAAGCTATTGCATTTTGAATTGGTTTTTGTCCTGCTGCCAAAACACTAGGCCACAGGGTATCCCAAACCTGCACGTAGCACCCTATCTGTTATACTAAATAAGCGTTGTTCAGCCTCATTTTAATTAAGCTATTGCATTTTGAATTGGGTTTTGTCTGCTTTAAATACACCAGCCCACATGGGCATCCCAAACCAGCACATGTCACCCTATCTGTTATACTAAATAAGCGTTGTTCAGCCTCATTTTAATTAAGCTATTGCATTTTGAATTGGTTTTTGACCTGCTGCCAAAACACTAGGCTGCAGGGTATCCCAAACCTGCACGTAGCACCCTATCTGTTATACTAAATAAGCGTTGTTCAGCCTCATTTTAATTAAGCTATTGCATTTTGAATTGGTTTTTGTCCTGATGCCAAAACACTAGGCCGCAGGGTATCCCAAACCTACACGTAGCACCCTATCTGTTATGCTAAATACCCTTGTTCATCCTCAGCTTTATTAAGCTATTGAATTTTGAATTGTTTTTTGTCCTGCTGTCAAAACACCAGGCCGCAGGGTATCCCAAACCACCACATTGCACCCTACCTGTTATACTAAATAAGCTTGTTCATCCTCAGCTTTATTAAGCTATTGCATTTTGAATTGGTTTTTGTCCTGCTGTCAAAACTCCAGGCGCAGGGAATCCCAAACCTGCACGTTGCACCCTATCTGTTATACTAAATAAGCATTGTTCATCCTCATTTTAATTAAGTTATTGCATATTGAATTGGTGTTTGTCCTGCTGCCAAAACACTAGGCCGCAGGGTATCCCATATTGCCAATTTTCATAGTATCTGGTGCAGAGAAGCAGTTCCTCACTTTATTTAGCTTCTGCTTTTTAAAGTAAACACATTTTTTTAAAGTACCTATTGTGCATTTCAAATACATAAAAATGTCAGGCAGACAAGTGCCAGGATGTTCAAAGAGGAGTGGAAGAGGCCAAGATTCAGCAGGCCGAGGTCGCAGCAGACTAGGGGCGAGTGGCAGCAGGAGTCACGGTGAGAGACCTGATCTGCCAGTATCTGCTAGCGGTCGTGTCTCCACCAGTAACGCATCTGCCATGGTAGATTGGTTAACGCGGTCATCCACATGGTCACAAGTTACATCTGAGACCCCCAGTCGGTAGGTTCCTCTGACACAACCCTGAGTTGGCCTGCCCCGAGAGCAGTCCCTGTCCTCCCATTGCCTCTGTCCTATGCCGTTCCCTCCCCCAGCGACGTATCCTATGATTTGGGTTCAGCTCCACTCTTTAATGAGGAGGACGATCAGATAGAGGACAGTCAGCAGCTACTGCCCAGCCAAGAAATGGAGGTGGCTTCTTTAGCTAGGCAGACAAATAGTGATGTGGAGAGTGTCGTGGGTGTTGCGAGCGTTCCAGCTCCTGCGCCAGACACTGTTGAGGAAACCGAGAACATCAGTGACGTGCAGCCACAACTCGGTGATGATGATGATGAAGAAGCCGATCGCACTTGGGAGCCGGGTGCAGAAGGGGCTTCATCGTCATCATCAGGAGGGGCGCAGGTTGCCCCGGAGTCAGCAGCTGAGGCAGCAAGGTGTTAGCAGCATGGTTGGCAGTCAGCATGGGGGCACAATTGTAAAGCCTGGAGCCAAACGGGGCCGGGGCCGGGGTAGAGCACCTACTGCATTGCAGGCTACCTTATCGGGAGGTAGTGGAGCAGGGGTTCCTGGAGTTGGCGACAGTAGCAGTGAATTTGTGCGGCCTGTTGGTGGGAAAAGTAGCTACTCAGCAGTGTGGCAGTTTTTCCTGCAGCATCCACAGGAAGGTTAACATGGCTACATGCAAGATATGTAGGCAGAAGGTGAAGCGTGGCCAGGGCCCAAATGTTGGCACCACGGCCCTGCGTCAACATATGATGCGTCACCATAAAGCGGCCTGGGAGAACCGAGGCTCCGAAGAGGTGGTCCAGCCTGCTTCCTCACCAAGCGGCACGCCGCTCCCAACTTCTGCCAGCCAAGGTTCCAGCACCTCAGCCGAAGGCAGCTGTGCGTCATACCCATCCTCTGTCGCTCCTCCTGATGCTCCTGCTCCTCCTCCTCCAAGTCATGCATCCCGCCAGCAATCCATCAGCGAAGCCATGTCCAAGAGACAGCAGTATGCACCCACTCATCCTATGGCGCAGAAGCTGAATGTGCTCCTGTCCAAGTTGCTGGTGCTGCAGTCACTCCCTTTTCAGGTGGTGGACTCTGCACCTTTCAGAGAACTGATGGCTTGTGCCGAGCCGAGGTGGAGAGTCCCAAGCCGTCATTTCTTTGCCAAGAAGGCAGTACCAGCGCTGCACACTTTTGTTGAACAGAAGGTGGGCCAGCCCTTGAACCTGTCGGTGTGTAGCAAAGTGCATGGCAGTGGCGACGTCTGGAGCTGTAACTACGGTCAGGGACAGTACATGTCATTTACGGCCCACTGGGTGAATGTGGTCCCTTTGCAGCAGCAGCAGCAACTTGGACAGGACACGCCGCTTCGGCCTCCGTGCTCCCTGGCCGTTGTGCCTGTGACACCGTGCGACTCGGCCTCCTCATCCTCCGCCATCTCCTCACCCTCCACTGTAGGCTCAAGTCTCAGTGCCCCTCCAGTCTACCATGTGTGCAGGGCATGGAGGTGTCATGCTGTGCTTCACATGGTTTGTCTTGGTGAACGGAGTCACACAGGGGAGGAACTGCTTACATTTATTCATCACGAAATCCAAACATGGCTTACTCCAAGAAAACTTAAAATGGGAACCATGGTTACCGACAATGGGAAGAACATTTTGTCTGCGCTGCGACAAGGAAGCCTGACCCATGCGCCCTGCATGGCTCACGTCTTCAATCTGGTTGTCAAGCGGTTTCTGAGGTGTTCCCCCCATCTGCAAGACATCCTAACAACTTCAAGGAAATTTTGCATGCACTTCAGCCACTCATACACCGCCAAACACATTCTTCTTGAGCTACAGCGTCAGAACGGTAGCCCCCAACATAGTCTTAATTTGCAATGTTTCCACCCGTTGGAATTCAACCCTTCACATGTTGGACCGATTATATTAACAGAGAAAATCCATCACGGATTTCCTGATGATCCAAGCGGATAGGGGGACTCCCCTGTGTAACTTCAATGTCAACCAGTGGCAGCTCATACGTGACACCTGCCGTTTGTTCAGGCCCTTTGAGGAAGCCACTTTATTTGTCAGTACGGGATGAATGACGTGATTCCACTGCTTCATGTACTACAGCACATGTTGGAAACCATGGCTGGTCAGGGTACTGGAGACATGGCGTCTACATCTTACGGCCACATGAACCCCGTTGGAGCTGAACTGGAGGAGGAGGAGGAGTGGCCCAGTGAAGCACAGTTTAGGCTTGGCGAAATGGCTGGTTTATCTAGTCAGCGGACAGGAGAGGAGGAGCAGGAGCAGCCAGAGGAGCTAGAGGGTTGTGAGGAAGGCGAGACAGAGGACCCGGACACACCGTGGCAGTATGCAGTGGAGATGGAGACAGGTAGTCCCTCCAAGTCACTTGCGCAAATGGCAGGAAGCATGCTCACGTGCTTGCGTAGTGACCCCAGAATTGTTTCCATTTGTCGGCGGGATGACTTCTGGCTGTCCACCTTATTGGACCCTCGCTTCCGGCACAAAATGGGGGCATTTTTTAAACCCGCCGAGAGGGAGGACAAACTGAACTACTACAAAGACATTCTACGTAGTCAGTTGGCCGATGCCTATCTGCGCCATGGTCCATACTCTCGCAGGTCTGACTCGGGGGGACCTCTGCACTCACCTTCCACTGCCATGGCTGCTGAAGGGGTTGGCAGGAGCAGCAGCAGCAGCTCCATCAGCAGCAGCCTCAGTCTTCAGTCGCTAATAAGTAGCTTTCTACACCGCATAGTGAGGCTAATCATGAGCAGCAGGAAGACCTGGAGCAGGACCTCAACCAGCAGGTCATGTCATATCTTGACATGACCATGCAAACACACCTTGAGGATCTGCTGGACTTCTGGGCAGCCAAACTTGGCTTGTGGCCGCAACTAGCAGAGTTTGCCCTGGAAAAGCTGTCCTGCCTGGCAAGTAGCGTGCCATCTGAGCGGGTGTTTAGTGCGGCAGGGGCCATAGTTACGGCGAGGAGAACTCGTCTGTCAACTAAAAATGTGGAGAGACTCACCTTTGTCAAAATGAATCAGGGATTGATCAGCCAGGATTTCCACCCACCAATGGCGGATGCATGAGACTAGATTCAGCATAGTGCCACGTTTTACACTTTCCAAATGGTGCAAAACATAATTATGTCTTTAGGCCAATTTTTGGGCTCCTGCTGATGCCAACTTCAGGGTGTGCCTTTCATCCAATTTTTGGGCTCCTGCTGATGCCAACTTCAGGGTGTGCCTTTCAGCCAATTTTTGGCCTCCTGCTGCTGCTGCTGCCAACTCCAGGGTGTCTTTCAAGCAATGTTTGGGCTCCTGCTTCTGCTGCTGCCAACTCCAGGGTGTGCCTTCAGCTAATGTTTGTGCTCCTGCTGCTGCCAACTTCAGGGTGTGATTCATCCAATTTTTGGGCTCCTGCAGCCAGCTCCAGTGTCTCTTTAAAGCAATGTTTGGGCTCCTGCTGCTACTTGCAACTCCAGGGTGTGATTCATCCAATTTTTGGCCTCCTGCAGCCAACTCCAGTGTCTCTTTCAAGCTATGTTTGGGCTCCTGCTGCTGCTTGCAACTCCAGGGTGTGATTCATCCAATTTTTGGCCTCCTGCAACCAACTCCAGTGTCTCTTTCAAGCTATGTTTGGGCTTTCTGCTGCTGCTTGCAACTCCAGGGTGTGATTCATCCAATTGTTGGGCTCCTGAAGCCAACTCCAGTGTCTCTTTAAAGCAATGTTTGGGCTCCTGCTGCTGTTGCTGCTGCTGCTTGCAACTCCAGGGTGTGATTCATCCAATTTTGGGCTCCTGCAGCCAACTCCAGTGTCTCTTTCACGCAATGTTTGGGCTCCTGCTGCTGCTACTTGCAACTCCAGGGTGTGATTCATCCAATTTTTGGGCTTCTGTTGCCATCTCCAGTGTCTCTTTCAAGCAATGTTTGGGCTCCTGCTGCTGCTGGCAACTCCAGTGTGTCTTTAGGCCAATTTTTGGGCTCCTGCTGCCAACTCCAGTGTCTCTTTCAAGCAATGTTTGGGCTCCTGCTGCTACTGCCAACTCCACTGTGTCTTTATGCCAATTTTTGGGTTCCTGCTGCCAACTCCAGTGTCTCTTTCAGCCAATGTTTGGGCTCCTGCTGCTGCTGCTGGCAACTCCAGTGTGTCTTTATGCCAATTTTTGGGTTCCTGCTGCTGCTGCCAACTCCAGGGTGTGTCTATCAGTCAATGTTTGGGCTCCTGCTGCCAACTCCAGTGTCTCTTTCAGCCAATGTTTGGGCTGCTTCTGCTGCTTGCAACTCCAGGGTATCATTCAGCCAATTTTTGGGCTCCTGCTGCCAACTCCAGTGTCTCTTTCAAGCTATGTTTGGGCTCCTGCTGCTGCTTGCAACTCCAGGGTGTGATTCATCCATTTTTTGGGCTACTGAAGCCAACTCCAGTGTCTCTTTAAAGCAATGTTCGGGCTCCTGCTGCTGCTGCTGCTTGCAACTCCAGGGTGTGATTCATCCAATTTTTGGCCTCCTGCAGCCAACTCCAGTGTCTCTTTCAAGCTATGTTTGGGCTCCTGCTGCTGCTTGCAACTCCAGGGTGTGATTCATCCAATTTTTGGCCTCCTGCAGCCAACTCCAGTGTCTCTTTAAAGCAATGTTTGGGCTCCTGCTGCTGCTGCTGTTGCTTGCAACTCCAGGGTGTGATTCATCCAATTTCTGGGCTCCTGCAGCCAACTCCAGTGTCTCTTTCAAGCTATGTTTGGGCTCCTGCTGCTGCTTGCAACTACAGGGTGTGATTCATCCAATTTTTTGGCCTCCTGCAGCCAACTCCAGTGTCTCTTTATAGTAATGTTTGAGCTCCTGCTGCTGCTGATTGCAACTCCAGGGTGTGATTCATCAATTTTTTGGGCTCCTGCAGCTAACTCCAGTGTCTCTTTAAAGCAATGTTGGGGTCCTGCTGCTGCTGCTGCTTGCCAACTCCAGGGTGTTATTCATCCAATTTTTGGTCTCCTGCAGCCAACTCCAGTGTCTCTTTAAAGCAATGTTGGGCTCCTGCTGCTGCTTGCAACTCCAGGGTGTGATTCATCCAATTTTTGGGCTCCTGAAGCCAACTCCAGTGTCTCTTTAAAGTAATGTTTGGGCTCCTGCTGCTGTTTGCAACTCCAGGGTGTGATTCATCCAATTTTTGGCCTCCTGCAGACAACTCCAGTGTCTCTTTCACGCAATGTTTGGGCTCCTGCTGCTGCTGCTTGCAACTCCAGGTTGTCATTCAGCCAATTTTTGCCCTCCTGCAGCCAACTCCAGTGTCTCTTTCAAGCTATGTTTGGGCTCCTGCTGCTGCTTGCAACTCCAGGGTGTGATTCATCCAATTTTTGGCCTCCTGCAGCCAACTTCAGTGTCTCTTTAAAGCAATGTTTGGGCTCCTGCTGCTGCTGCTGCTGTTGCTTGCAACTCCAGGGTGTGATTCATCCAATTTTTGGGCTCCTGCAGCCAACTCCAGTGTCTCTTTCAAGCTATGTTTGGGCTCCTGCTGCTGCTGCTGCTTGCAACTCCAGGGTGTGATTCATCCAATTTTTGGCCTCCTGCAGCCAACTCCAGTGTCTCTTTCAAGCTATGTTTGGGCTCCTGCTGCTGCTTCCAACTCCAGGGTGTGATTCATCCAATTTGTTGGCCTCCTGCAGCCAAGTCCAGTGTCTCTTTATAGTAATGTTTGAGCTCCTGCTGCTGATTGCAACTCCAGGGTGTGATTCATCAATTTTTTGAGCTCCTGCAGCCAACTCCAGTGTCTCTTTAAAGCAATGTTTGGGCTCCTGCTGCTGCTTGCAACTCCAGGGTGTGATTCATCCAATTTTTGGGCTCCTGAATCCAACTCCAGTGTCTCTTTAAAGTAATGTTTGGGCTCCTGCTGCTGTTTGCAACTCCAGGGTGTGATTCATCCAATTTTTGGCCTCCTGCAGACAACTCCAGTGTCTCTTTCACGCAATGTTTGGGCTCCTGCTGCTGCTGCTTGCAACTCCAGGGTGTGATTCATCCAATTTTTTGCCTCCTGCAGCAAACTCCAGTATCTCTTTAAAGCAATGTTTGGGCTCCTGCTGCTGCTGCTGCTGCTGCTGTTGCTTGCAACTCCAGGGTGTAATTCATCCAATTTTTGGGCTCCTGCAGCCAACTCCAGTGTCTCTTTCAAGCTATGTTTGGGCTCCTGCTGCTGCTGCTTGCAACTCCAGGGTGCGATTCATCCAATTATTGGCCTCCTGCAGCCAACTCCAGTTTCTCTTTCAAGCTATGTTTGGGCTCCTGCTGCTGCTTGCAACTCCAGGGTGTGATTCATCCAATTTTTGGGCTCCTAAAGGCAACTCCAGTGTCTCGTTAAAGTAATGTTTGGGCTCCTGCTGCTATTTGCAACTCCAGGGTGTGATTCATCCAATTTTTGGCCTCCTGCAGACAACTCCAGTGTCTCTTTCACGCAATGTTTGGGCTCCTGCTGCTGCTGCTTGCAACTCCAGGTTGTCATTCAGTCAATTTTTGGCCTCCTGCAGCCAACTCCAGTGTCTCTTTAAAGCAATGTTTGGGCTCCTGCTGCTGCTTGCAACCCCAGGGTGTGATTCATCCTATTTTTGGGCTCCTGCAGCCAACTCCAGTGTCTCTTTCACGCAATGTTTGGGCTCCTGCTGCTGCTGCTTGCAACTCCAGGATGTCATTCAGCCAATTTTTGGGCTCCTGCTGCCAACTTCAGTGTCTCTTTCAGCCAATGTTTGGTCTCCTGCTGCTGCTGCTTGCAACTCCAGGGTGTGATTCATCCAATTTTTGGGCTCCTGCAGCCAACTCCAGTGTCTCTTTCACGCAATGTTTGGGCTCCTGCTGCTGCTGCTGCTGCTTGCAACTCCAGGGTGTGATTCATCCAATATTTATCCTGCCCGGATCGACTAAAATAGGCAAACACATATACAAATATTATCTGGCCAATGATAACACAATGGATACATGCATTGCAAGACTGTAGGCTCTTTTGACTTCCGGTATATGCAGAGGACACTGAGACAAATAGTAAATAAAGAGATATATTGTTGATAAAATAGCACAAAATGCAATCAAATCTTGCAACAAAACACAATACAGTTCTCAGACCGGCATACATATATCCAAAGATTAAGGCAGTTACCTGACCAGCAACTCATACCATTACCATCTTGACCAAGTAACTCACCAGCGGACTGTCACGCTGGCAGCCTTACTTCCCCTTGCTCTCCGCTCTCCTGCCTCTGCTCTTCCCTCCTTCTGTGCTAGCAGTTTCTCCTCTTGCCTTCCTCCTCTGCTCTCCCTCAGTTGCCTCAGTCCCCCAGATATATACCCAATATCCTTTTGGTCTCTGGTCTTCTTTGATGACTGGTCTTTCTCCTCTTTTATGACCCTAGTCCTATGTTCTCCTAGTCCCAACCTGGTTTGTTTGCATTTTATTGCTTTATTGTCTCAGGATGCTGATACTATCTGCTTTGAATACAATTCCTGCCCGGTCTGTTGGTCTCAGAATGCTGATACTATCTACTTTGAATACAATTCCTGGCCCCAGGCCTAAACAGCTTCCCACTGGTGTCATGCTATAAACTATTTTGCTGTGTATATATATATATATATATATATATATATATATATATATAAACATTATTAACAATATTGATTTTCCATAAAGGCCTCCTGTGGTACAGGAGTATATGTTTTGGTATGTTTAGGTGCTCATTGATCCTTCTGCTTGCCAAGTCTCCTCCTTGTTATGCTATCCTTTGTTGTGCTCCCCTAAACTAGCTAATCCTTGCTAGTGCCCCCTGATCCCTGTGTCCAAGTTGACCATGTATCTGCTTGCACTTTGCCTGCTACTGTAATGTTGCTAGTGTATTAACCTGTGTCTGTTGTCCTTTTCTTCTAGAAACCACAATATGGGACATCTCGTTGAATGTACAATACATGGTGGGTCCGGATTTACGCTTTTTCAGCATCTTGGCCGGGTTCCCCTGCTCAAACCACAAGCATCTTGCGCAGCTCCAGCCTGTATATTCACTTTGAGAGTAGTAATATCTGAGTGATGGTTGACTTCTAGGTAAGTGTGTGGATTATTGTTGCCCGTCTGCATTTCTTTTGTTAGCCGCGCATTTATAATGTTCGATGTTTTTTTCAGCTGGGCCCCATAGTCGATTGTATTTTGTATTTTTTGTGTTATTTTAGTGTTGCCCATTTGTCTCCCTGCCCTCCCTCTGTAATTGTGTGCTCATGTCTCCAGTCTCTATGTTCCTAATTTAACTCCTTTGTCCTTGTAGTGCACCTTACCTTTGTTTTTTCATGCAAACTGTCTTTTCAATGCCATTGTAAATCTTGACCTGCTTGCAACTCTGGCCCCCAATCCCTTCAGTTTGCCTTTTTAAAATTTGATTTGCATAATTTTGCCCTTGTGGTTTCCCTTCTTAGTGGCTCTCTCTGTGTTTGTGCTTGCCTTTTAAGTTGATTGTAATTGTTGGTGTATGACCTTTTAGGTGATTCAGGCTTCCCTCTCCTGCCCTGGCTGCTCACCCCATTTTTACGCTCGCAGACGCAAGGCCAGGAGGTGAACAACCGGGCCCACCACCGGACCCGTGCTGTTGTTGAGCAGGCTTTGGCTTTTTGAAGAGCAGGTTTCAGTGCCTCGATCAGACTGGCAGAGCTCTGCAGTATAAGCCTGAGAAAGTTGTTATAATCATTGTGGCATGTATTGCCCTCCATAATTTTGCTTTAATGGAGAGGGTGCTGGAATATGTGGATTAGCCAAACCCTGCTGCAGCTCCAAGTGTGAGGGGCCATCTTTATTTGGGCACCCAGATCTGCACTGGACAGTCAGTCCGCTAGCACCTGGTAGACTTGTCTTTTTCATAATTTGTGTATGTTTATGTTTGGCCTTTTTTGTTTGCTCTTTGATGCTGTACCTTTGTTTTGCTTTGGTCGTGACTAAAGAAACATACCAAATTGGTTTTAAGTGTCACTTATTGGTGGAGCCACCACATCGGGCCCCAATGAATGGGCAACACTGCAAGAATTTTACAGAAACAAAAAATGGTATAGAAAAGTCAAAGATGGAAGATTAGGGGGAGGTTGCCTGGTCCTCTCTGCTTGGTTAGAGTCTGGACAGGAGGGCCAGCATTCTTTCTGTGTTTGATTTTTGCCGCTCCATTTGTCCTAGCGGAGCCTCATGATTTCGATTCAGCTCCTCAAAATTCAGACACTACTGCTTCAACACCCCTGAAGCCAGGTCCTCATGGATCAAACTGTCCTCCGCACCACTTTAAAATAGTGTGTGGAAAGTAGTGCTGCTGGATCGACAGTTTTCCTCCATGTGCCATCGAGAGGTGGCATCTGGCTGCAGGGTGTGGCTAGCTTCCTCCAAAGTGCTTGGGTTGACATTGAGCTGCTGGACTCATGCCCACAGTCCTGGGTGTGGGAGCTGGGAGGAGGCCTGGGTTCCCCTGTTGGTATAGTGGTTGGTGGGGTCCGTAGGAGATTTGGGGACATCTTCACACAATGGTGTTCCTGGGTCTCATCCATGTCCTGGATTTCTTCCAGCAGAGGTAGTGTCTAGGTGGATTAAGGTAAACATTAGTGTTTGTTTGTGGCCACGGTGCCACACAGCTAATATTTGACTACTTTTTATTAGCCTGAGCCTACACACCCCCATGTCCTTCTGCTTGTTGTGACCCTACATTTACCTCATTTAAGAGTTAGATCCCCTTCACTGTGGATAGGACTGGTGGATGGGCCAGGTCTCGCAGGTGGTTCCGGTGGAGGAAGCGGAGCCAGGTTGCTTGAGGCCCAGCCAGTGGTTGCCGGAGGTGGAGGCAGGGATGGGGGCTTGGTGGTTGCTGGAAGGCAAGTAAAAAACAATGTAAGCGACACACATTCCTTAGCTGCAATCCTTCAACTACTTAAAATGGGGTACACACTGGGCACCACAGCGACCAGTGCCCACCACACCTTTGCAAGCTATTAAATTTGCTGTTTGGCATGACAATTGTAGGTAACCCCATCTGGGGTGTTTTGGGTAGCCCTCCACCAGTTTGCAATTTAAAATAAAACACAAATGGATGAGGGTTGGGGTGTTGAAATGTGTGACCCAGAAGCACCCCTCTTGTGTCCGTGAAACTGGCACTCAGCTTACCCCTGGTCAGCCTGTGCCCGCTCTGGGGGGGGGGGGGGCAGGTGTTCCCTCGAGACTGGAGGTGTTCCCTGGAGAGTATGCAGAGCCACTGTGGCCACTCCCAGGCACGGAAGGGGTGGTGTTCCGGCTGGCTGAGGAATAAGCAACCCCAGCTATGGCTCTGCATCTCTGCCCCAGACTCTGCAGTGGGCTCCACACTTTACTCCGGTGTCCTGACCAGTTGTTGGAGTGTGGTGGGGTGTGGCAGGAGCCTTGGGTGTGGCTCTCCTGTTGCTCCCAATGACATGTCTGCTAAGTGCTGGTATTTTGTGCTTCTCTTTCCCTACAGACTCGTCAGACCTGGGCGAATATGCAGCAATGGGGCCACCCGAGGCTGGACCCTCAGAGGACTCAGGTGGGTTCCAAAAAATCCCCAAAAAAGATGACTCCCCCAGGAGCTGAACACACATCACACAAGTGCCTAGTGATAACATCTGATTTCATGTCCTTACAGACCCAGAGGAAGGCATGGTGCCGAGGGGGAGGGTGGCTCTATAAAAAGCCAAAATACAGTGGAGCAGTAAGTATTGAGCATTTGGGGGCACTGACCAGGGAGAACTGGTACACATGTTAAGGCAGATATTAACATGCCTTTTTTTCGTTTTTACAAGGGCCATGAAGCAGCCAACACTCTGAGGGGCCCCTTAATGATCACCAAAGTTTTAACATTTATAAATAAAAAAATTAAAAAAGGAGTCCAAAAGGACCACACTTAATATTTTTTACAACTAAAAGATAAACATTCTAATCACAAAATATGCAGTGTGTTGTGCTTTTTAATTCAAACAGGCTTAAGGCAGGATGCAGAAGGTCGACCTGGGGTGGGGGAAGGTGTCAGAAAAAACTTGGTGGAAGAAGGTAAGAACAAAGAAGAAGAAGGTGACTGACAGTGTGGAGATGCCAACATGGGATGCCCCTCAAGCAACGAACAGGGAAAATGTAAGTCCCACTACAGGGATGCACACTACATGGGATGCCCCTTAAGGAACCAGCAGGGAGAAGGTAAGTCGCACTGTAGGGATGTCAGTGACATGGGATGCCCCTCAAGGAACCAACAGGGAGAAGGTAAGTGAGACTACAGGGATGCACACTACATGGGATGCTCCTCAAGGGACAAGGAGAAACAGGAAGAAGTTGAGTGAAGTTGTGCGGCCAGGTACACTACATGGGATGCCCCTCACAGAATCAACAGGAAGAAGATAAGTCACACAGCAGGCTTGCATGCAAACATGGGATGCCCCCAAGGTGGGGTGTAGTAAGGGAAAAAAACAAACAACCCGTATGCCGACATGCAAGCAAGATGGCCATGGAGCACAGAGATTCAAGGATTCAGTGGCAACACACGGCTGGAAACAGATACAAACACCACTAAACTGAAAACATACGCAAAGCCTATACGATTGTGTATGCCTGGCCAAGAAAATCTCGGTACGTGGCTATGAATAATAGGCGCGTTCACAACTTCCTGGTTTCCAATCCCCCGCTACCCTGTAACAGGGAGTGCATTCACAAATGCCTGGCGTGGGCACATGCCCTGCTAAAGGGATAGCGGGGGGATGCGCCGGATGCTCGCACATGTGCCGTTTGGACTGGGAAAGAAGGTGAGTTTGCAGGTGACCTGGGTAGTTTCACACAGTGCCCCCCCCCCCCCCCCCGATCAGCCCTTGGTCCTTTAAGTGTCACTACGCCACTTTGACTTCCATATTACATTGCAATGAGAGAAAATAAGGTTTTCCTGTGATTGAAGCGTTACTTTATTCCTGTATCCAAGTAATTTATATAGCAAGGTGAAACATTTTAATAAAACATAGCGCAGTTATACTGTATGTGGCAATGTATTAGGAAATAAAAAAGCCAATTTTCTGTTATTTCTGCTTTATAAACCTCACATATGTTTCTTGTGAGCGTGACACGAATAATGATGTTATTATGTGGCACCTGAGACAACATTAAAGCATCAATCCTGTAATTTCTATACTGGAGCCTAAAAGGGACAAGTTATAGATGTACAATTATGCAAGCCTTTGGCGGAGATATTCGTTTAAAAGGGATATTACCTTTCAGGTCGGTACTCTTGTGCTTTTGAACATGTTTGATCAATTGGGATCTATGTGCAACATACATCGGTCAATCTGGAAATGCCAGCTTTATTTATGGCTGTTCACTACATGGCAATACTGGAAATAGTTAAGAAATAAATAACGTATTTCTTATACAGAATGGTTTTGGGAAATAGGATTACTGCTTCTTTTGCTTGTAGGGAAAAAAACAGCATACACAAGGCCACCTTGTAATGTAGCACAATTTCAGTGTGGGTATCGCAGTCAGCAATATTTTACTCCACTTTGAAAGATATGGGAGCTTGCCAATGACCTATTTCTATAGGAAGACACCCTAGGGTATCAGTGTGTGCAGTGTCTGATCAAAGCTCACATCATATTGCGCTATTTATTACTTCTCCTTAAGGGAAGTAGCCAGGAGTGTGCAGGGGAGATGCCAGAGATGTGCTATTAGAGGCAGTCATGGCTCACAATTCGAGACATGAAAAACATTCCTGTGTTTACTGTAATTCTAGTATTGCTGAAGCTACCCTTATTGGTTAGGATATATATATTGGTTACCATTTGTTTGTTGACATAAAGAGGACCACCAATCAAAAAAATCAAATCTAAGTAAATTGTTCCCTGGAAGCGCCCCTCTGGAATTCAGTAACGTAAACTATTTAAGGGGGCATAACTCCATCCAGATATTCTAGAATAACATGCACTTTGGAACTAAATGAGAGCTGCCATCCTGCTACACACCTGATAGCCCTGCTCATAAATAATTAGTCCCAAAGTCTAAATTGCCTCAAATATCTGTGCAATCACCCACTCTAGTTACAAATAGTAAGCCATCAGCTGTAATGACTCATCATTGCTCTGCTCACAGCAAAGATCTCCTGAATACATTGTTTCCACTATCCGAATGATCTGTGGCTGCTACACAATTAAAGTGAATCTGCAGGCAAAAAGAAAAACTGTACATTACCCTTTTACTCACCCACAGACGATCACTGCTATTCCGGAAGTCAGACACTTACTGAAACTCCTGATCTCAGTCTCAGGTTGCCATCATCTATTGCTCACTTCCATTTAACACCCAGAGGGCCGCCAGTGCCATTCGTCTCAGGAACTATCGCCAGTCCCTCTCCATTGGCATAGTTTCTGTGACAATGGCACTGGACTGTCCATTAGGTATTAATGGATGCAAGCTGTTTCAAGATGGTGAAGGCTGCATGGGCGGTTCAGGACTGTGATTGGGCATTCCCAGTAAGCATCAACGTGCCAGAATAGCAACAATCGTCTGCAGGGTTTTAAAGGGGAGTGTAGCTTTTTTTATTTGCCTGCAGAATGACTTTAAAGCTGACCTTCACCCTGAATAATAGTCTTTCTTATATGTTTCCCACACCCTGTACATACAGATTGTTCACATTAAAAATAATCCTACCTGCATATGCTGCATGTTATGAGCCTTTAAACATCCAAGATGGCGGCTCATATAACATCAGGCAGCCTGCAAACAGGAAGTGTCTACTGACTGTGTTGCTCTGCATTCTGGGATTGCTGTCATTTCCCTGACCCCAACTCTGCTCTGTCTGTGCAAAGCACAGCTATAACCCCGCCCCCTGCACTTTACCCTGCTCTCCTCTCCTCAGTATGTGTGATGCTTCTGAGTCAAGATGGCGGCGCCCAAATCCTAGAGTCCTGAACATAGTTGCAGCCTGGTGGGGGAAAGAATAATAGGTAAGTGACTAAAAACTTTAAATATATTAATTTTAGATGCTGGGGAATAGTTGTTGAAGGGTTTGGGCTTTTCATTAAATCATGCTGAAGGTCCGGTTTAAGATACATGAATATACCTTTTAGTACAGCAACTGTTTTTTCAGTGTGTGTGTTTTTGTGCTTATTGTAGACTACTACACTGTGTTTGTTTTAGACTACTGCTCATTTGTAAGCAGGACTGTCGGTTTTGTAGCAAAATGGCCACTTCCATGTAGTTCAGAAGCACAGCATCTCCATAGTATTCCACAACATCTGCATGGAGTTAAGAAATTTACCCAAATTTCTTTTTTTTGATTGGAGGTTTAAAGTCATTGCCCAGGTACAATGCGTATTCCCATTGTTTAGGACTACACATGACAATGGGCCTGATGCAGAGCCTCCTCTGAACTGCCCTTTAAACCTTCCGATTGTCCGGGGCTCCCGTTTGAATCGTGGCTCAAATGTGATGCAGAGCCTCCGTCGGAATGGCTCCCTAACTGATCCGTCAATTTCACTTTACTCGGAAAGCTTTTTTTGCTCTCTCGGGTGCCTTCAATTTGATCGGGGCTCCCGTTCACGTTCACACGGGCGGCCCGTTTTTCCCTGATTTTTCCTGCCTTTTTGAACGTACCTGCTTGGTTTCCGTCATATTTGACCTTCCATTTTGGTGGTTTTAGCAAGTATACTTACATCTCCATGGCTCTTCAGTTGCCAATCTGGCTACACGCAAGCGCACATCCCTAAACCTCCATTGGAATATGCATATGGCACCAACTGCCAATTTGACACATATATATATATATATATATTTCTGTTAAATTTTTGGTGTTCCTTTTTCCTTGCCATTAATGCATACCTTAATTCTTTCTGATTGTTTTTGATTTATTGTCCCATATCTAAACCTTTTGTGTCATGTAAATGTGTGATGATGTTGTGTGATTGTACATTTGCAGGAAAGACAACACACCAAATCTTTTTATTTGTTTTTAATTCAAACGTTGTTTTTATTTTTTATTTGGATTTTTCATATTTTTTTTTTTTGCCAAAACTAAAAAACAATTAAAATTTTAATGCAAAATAAAAAACATTAGGCCTCGGGGTCTTGTGCCTGTGGTTTTCTAGTATCTGTGAATGATAAACAACATTAGTTTAGCATTGTTTTTATGGTTTGGTTGGGCGTGTTTTTTTTGGGGCACTTTTTAAACCGGACCTTCAGCGTGATTTAATGAAAAGCCCAAACTCTTAAAAAACGATTCCGCAGCATCATCTGTTAAAAAAAGATACAAGGACCCACCATTAATCCACAAAATACATTAACAAGTTTCCTGGCCTAACTAAAGTCACTTTATTAACCTCTTGCTGCCTCACATTGCCCTAGTTCTGCTATCTGCATGTAGGCTAGTTTGTAGCTGCGTACATGTGTTAAACTAAGGTGGGCTGGTATGTAACGTGACAAACTAAGTTGTTTCAGACTATTCTTGCACTTTTTTTTTATTATAAGGAATGTGTGCGCGCACATAAACGCACGCTCGCATACTCACATCCATGATGATGTCGTCCTGCTCCTGTGTAAAGATGGCATAGCTCCTGGTATAGCTCTGACGTTCCCCCGCAGTGACGTGCAGGACATCCCAAATTGGAATGCCCCAGAGACATGATGCCTGTAACCCAACCCTGGATTTCTTCACACTCCAAAGGGCTGGGTTACATGGGTTTTGGCCTGCTTTAAAACATCATGACCAAATCAGGTTAGGATGGAATAACCCACCTCCTTTACATTATTATTAAAGTAACACAGGTTCCCTCACATAAAGCAGAACAAAACCCAGAGCGGCCACTGGTCTTCCCCCTGGAAATCCCAGATCGGGATGCCCCACTGTGTGAAACCCTTTTTACTGAGACTTTACTCAGAAATGGCAGACTCCCTCTCTTAAAGCGGAACAAGCAATGATTAGTTTAATGACCTTTGCAGGCGTATATTGTAGTGCCCCCCCAGTCTGATCAAGACAACGGAACCTCATCTTCAAGAGACCAAAGGCTCGCTCCACCACAGAGCGAGTCCTCCTGGGGGCAGTATTGTAGGGCTCCTCTGCCTGTGAAGATGGGTGCAGGATTGGGGTCAGCAGCCAGGGGAGCAAAGGATAGCCAGAGTCTCCCCCCCCCCCCAAAAAAAAAATAAAATAAAAAAAGGTGTGCATTGCAACAATAGAAAAGAGGGACAAATAGGTGAGCGGGGTAGGGTTGGAGTAAAGGACATTTGTAATGAGCCTACATGCACATCCAAATAGTAAGCCATCAGCTGTAATGACTCATCATTGCTCTGCTCACAGCAAAGATCTCCTGAATACATTGTTTCCACTATCTGAATGATCTGTGGCTGCTACACAATTAAAGTGAATCTGCAGGCAAAAAGAAAAACTGTACATTACCCTTTTACTCACCCACAGACGATCACTGCTATTCCGGAAGTCAGACACTTACTATTCAGACACTTCAGACTATTCTTGCACTTTTTTTTTTATTATAAGGAATGTGTGCGCGCACATAAACGCACGCTCGCATACTCACATCCATGATGATGTCGTCCTGCTCCTGTGTAAAGATGGCATAGCTCCTGGTATAGCTCTGACGTTCCCCCGCAGTGACGTGCAGGACATCCCAAATTGGAATGCCCCAGAGACATGATGCCTGTAACCCAACCCTGGATTTCTTCACACTCCAAAGGGCTGGGTTACATGGGTTTTGGCCTGCTTTAAAACATCATGACCAAATCAGGTTAGGATGGAATAACCCACCTCCTTTACATTATTATTAAAGTAACACAGGTTCCCTCACATAAAGCAGAACAAAACCCAGAGCGGCCACTGGTCTTCCCCCTGGAAATCCCAGATCGGGATGCCCCACTGTGTGAAACCCTTTTTACTGAGACTTTACTCAGAAATGGCAGACTCCCTCTCTTAAAGCGGAACAAGCAATGATTAGTTTAATGACCTTTGCAGGCGTATATTGTAGTGCCCCCCCAGTCTGATCAAGACAACGGAACCTCATCTTCAAGAGACCAAAGGCTCGCTCCACCACAGAGCGAGTCCTCCTGGGGGCAGTATTGTAGGGCTCCTCTGCCTGTGAAGATGGGTGCAGGATTGGGGTCAGCAGCCAGGGGAGCAAAGGATAGCCAGAGTCTCCCCCCCCCCCAAAAAAAAAATAAAATAAAAAAAGGTGTGCATTGCAACAATAGAAAAGAGGGACAAATAGGTGTGCGGGGTAGGGTTGGAGTAAAGGACATTTGTAATGAGCCTACATGCACATCCAACCTGTACCTGGGAATACTACTTACATAAGAGGGCAAGAACATGATGCAATAGGGTTCGATCACTTAACCCATTTAATTTAAAGTTAAAAAATTAGGCAAAAAATATACTAACAAAAAAATTACCAAATAGTGTGTTAAGGGAAAAAAAAATAAAAGACAGGGTGGGCAACCAATACAAGTTTCATACACATACCCAGTAAGGCGGGTGAGCTCAAATAGGTGCAGCCTGGTTTCTGCCATACTCAGCAGGACAAGACCGCGGAGCTGGCGCCGCTGATGTGCTCCAACAGAGGACTGCATATTATTGCCCGAGTGTAAATACGGCTGCTCTGACTTGTGAAGTGAAGGCTCGGCGGCCCCGTTTCATTAGGGTGATTTCAATCGGCTCTGCATCACTGAAAAAAACGGAACAATGAACGAGGCGTCTGTTTTGCCGGGAAACAGCCTTGTGCGAGCCGACAATCGGAAAGGCGGCTGAGCGCACACCTGAGCGCATAAACGCACACTAAAATCAACGTAGCACCCTTTCCTGACCCGATCAAAGCCCAAAACCAACGGGAAAATGCACAGGAGAAGTGAACGGGGAGGCTCTGCATCAAGCCAAATGTTCTTGTTGCTTTCCTTTTTGAAGCTGTGTGTCATACCCATACTCTGTTGCTCCAGATGGTCCTGCTCCTCCTACTACGAGTCAGTCATTCCGCCAGCATTCCATCGGCGACGCCATGTCCAAGAGGCAAGAGTATGCGCCCACTCATCCTACGGCGCAGAAGCTAAATGCTGCAGGTGGTGCACCTTTCAGAGAACTGATGGCTTGTGCCGAGCCGAGGTGGAGAGTCCCAAGCCGTCATTTCTTTGTGAAGAAGGCAGTACCAGCCCTGCACAATTTTGTTGAACTGTAGGTGGGCCAGTCCTTGAGTTGGTGTATACCAAAGTGCACCGCAGCGCTGACGTCTGGAGCTGTAACTACGGTCAGGGACAATACATGTCTTTTATGGGCCCACTGGGTGAATGTAGTTCCTGCACCCTGTATTGGACACATGTTCAATCTAGTTGTCAAGTCTTCCCCCCCATCTGCAAGACATCCTAACAATGGGAAGGAAACTTTGCATGCACTTCAGCCACTCCTACACTCCTGACGCTGCAGCATCAGTACGGCATTCCCCAACATAGTCTGATTTGCAATGTTTCCACGTTGGAATTCCACCCTCCATATGTTGAATGATCCAAGCAGATAGGGGGACTCCCCTCAAACGTGACACCTGCCATTTGCTCAGGCCCTTTGAGGAAGACACTTTATTAGTCAGTCACCAGGATTATGGGATGAACGACAAAGAGGTTTCTAAGGGCCTTGGAAGACACAGAGACATAGAGATGATTTGCATAGCTCCGCCTACCGCAAGGATAGATGGGTAATGCTGTCTGTCCTTGGAATGGGGACTGTGTAAATACTTTCCATTCTAGGAAAGCTCCCCTTTACCTAAGTAGAGTTTTTTTTGGTCTCTTTAGCCCCCCTATACCATGGCTGGTCCGAGCACTGGAGACGTGGCCCCTACATCTCACGGCCACATGAACCCTGTGGGGGCTGAACTAGAGGAGGAGGGGCACAGTGAAGCACAGTTTAGGTTTGGCGAAATGGGCATTTTTTTCTAGTCTCCTGACAGGAGAGGAGGAGCAGGATCAGCCAGAGGAGCTAGAGGGTTGTGAGGAAGGCGAGACAGAGGACCCAGACACACGTGGCAGTATCCAGTGGAGATACAGGCAGGTAGTCTCTCTGAGTTACTTGCACAAATGGCACGGTGCATGCTCACGTGCGTAGTGACTGCCGAATTGTCACCATTCGGCAGCGGGATGACTTATGGCTCTCCACCTTATTTGACCCTCGCAACCGGCACTAAATGGGGGCATTTTTTACACCCACTGAGAGGGAGGACAAACTGTCCTACTACAGAGACATCTTACGTAGTCAGTTGGCAGATGCCTGTTTGCTCTATCGTCCATCCTCTCGCAGGTCTGACTCGGGGCCCTCTGCACTCACCTTCCACTGCCATGGCTGCTTGGGAGGGGTGGGGTGGCAGGAGCAGCAGCAGCAGCTCCATCAGCAGCAGCCTGAGTCTACAGTCGCTAATGAGTAGCTTTCTTCACCCTCATAGTGAGGCAACTCATGAGCAGCAGGTAGACCTGGAGCAGGACCTGAAACAGAAGGTGGTGGCATACCTTGACATGACCATACGAACCCACCTTGAGGATCCGCTGGACTTCTGGACTTCAAGTAAGTATTGAGGTAATGCATTACCTAAAACTTAATAATATTCTTAGGATAACATATATGTACCCAAAATGTTTATATGTTCGTTGCTGCCAACTCCAGGGTGTGTCTTTCAGGCAACATATGGGCTCCTCATGCTGCTGCCAACTCCAGAATGTGTGTTTCAGGCAATATATGGGCTGCTCATGCTGCTACCAACTCCAGGGTGTGTGTTTCAGACAATACATGGGCTCCTCATGCTGCTGCCAACTCCAGAGTGTGTCTTTCAGGAAATATATGGGCGGCTCATGCTGCTGCCAACTCCAGTGTGTCTTTCAGTCAATATATGGGCTCCTTATGTATCTGACAACTCCAGGGTGTGTATTTTAGTCAATATATGGGCTTCTTCAGCTGCTGCCAAATCTAGGGTGTGTCTTTCAGGCAATATATGGGCTCCTCATGCTGCTGCCAACTCCAGTGTGTCTTTTAGTCAATATATGGGCTCCTTATGCTTCTGCCAACTGCAGGGTGTGTATTTCAGTCAATATATGGGCTTCTTCAGCTGATGCCAACTCTAGGGTGTGTCTTTCAGGCAATATAGGGGCTCCTCATGCTGCTGCCAACTCCAGGGTGTGTGTTTCAGGCAATATATGGGCTCCTCATGCTGCTGCCAACTCCATTGTGTCTTTCAGTCAATATATGTGTTCCCTATGCTTCTGCCAACTCCAGGGTGTGTATTTCAGTCAATATATGGGCTTCTTCAGCTGCTGCCAAGTCAAGGGTATGTCTTTCAGGCAATATATGGGCTCCTCATGCTGCTGCCTACTCCAGAATGTGTCTTTCAGTCAATATATGGGCTCCTCGTACTGCTGCCAACTCCAGGGTGTGTCTTTCAGTCAATTTATGGACTCCCCGTACTGCTGCACACTCCAGGGTGTTTGTTTCAGGCAATATATGGGCTCCTCATGCTGCTGCCAACTCCAGGGCTGTGTTTCAGGCAATATATGGTCTCCTCGTGCTGCTGCCAACTCCAGTGTGTCTTTCAGGTGATATATGGGCTCCTCATGCTGCTGCCAACTCCAGGGTCTGTCTTTCAGGCAATATATGGGCTCATCATGCTGCTGCCACCTCAAGGCTCTGTCATTGTGCCGCTCTGTGACAGCAATGCCTCTGTTCTGCATGTCATACTTCTTTATAGCATTATTTCCCTAATCCAGCACGCATCCTATGAGTGTTACAAGGCAAAATAGCCGTTTTAATAGCGATTCGCCACAAATAAATTCGTACCAAAACGAATTTTTTTTCGAAAAATTCAGCAAATCGGCCGAATCCAATTTTTGCTCATCTCTAATCACAATGATCGACAAATGAAAATCAAGGCTAGAGGTCCTCCCGACAGCAATTAGACCAATTCATATCTAGCTGACTGTGAGGTCAGTACTAAAGTATATATAATGCACACCCAGCAGGCCAATAAATTGAAAAGAGAACCAGTGCATACAACAATGAATCACTGAATCACTAATTAAAAAAATCCCACATTAAAGAGTGGGTAAAGTATAATGTCAATATAAACCTTAAATAATGAAAAATAACATAATAAAAAAACACTGTGAGTAAAGTTAATGAACTACCTATATAATAAAGTAAGTAAGTGCTCCCATTCCTATAAATATACTGATCAAACTCCAAAACAATCAAAAATTGTTATAAAAGCTAATAAAAAATAATAAATTAAAAATTTAATAATAAAATAATTAATAATTAAAAATAATTGAATAAATTAGGTTAATAAACTGCCTATATGATAAATCAATTAAGTGCTCCCATTCATATGAATATGTTAATCAAGCTCCAAACAATCAGAAGATAATAGCAAATACTAATCAAAAAGAAAAGATGATTAAACATAACCACATTGAAGAGTAAACCGAGCACTCAAATGAACCAACAAATAAGCATGACCTGAAGTGGCATGTGTGCTGTGTCCAAAAGCAATCAGGAGGAGCATCTCAGCCACGCCTGCGCTCTCCGTGGTTTCCCACACCACTGCGAGGGATTCCAATGGGATACCGTGCTCTTCCATACCCCCAATGCCACATATGGGGGTGTGGGTAATGTGTAATTTTACTGCCATCAGCACCTGACCATAGTGAATTGGTATAGGGGTCCACTGGAGGTGATCAAAGTGGTAATCAAATACCACTTAGAAATTAAAATGGATTGTCCAGCAAAAAAAAAAAAAGACGAAATGTAGAACGAGAGCCCCATATGTCCTCTCAGGTTCTGGTCATTACTACTTGACCCACAGAAATGGGAGGGGACAGTGCTGAGATGGGGCCTGCCTTGGCACATCCCCTCCTTTGCAATAAATGTAGTGGGTGAGCTGTGGTATGCCAGGGATACACAATTTGGAATGCCCTAAAATGAGGTACACGTGTTGCTCCTCTTTAAGGCTTTAAGCTAGTTTGGATTTAGGTTGGTTAGGTTGGAATAATATGTCAACAGAAATGATTCCTACTTTAAGTCGGGGTGTTGATAGGCGAAATTGAATTTCAGGTCAGGATATGCCACAACATAATTGAGCTGAGGGGGACATGAAGACACTGTTAAAATACTGTTGTACTTATCCAGCTAATAAAAAAAATCCCATATTTCCCAAACATCCGATTCAGATGCTTATCTGATGAAATGCAACGAACACAGTGCTGCCACCATAGATGAGTATAATTTCTTTTTTTATTTTGAGTCTGGAAAATAAGTCTAATTCAAAGCCTCTCACAGATGCATTACCACATGTGAGAGTGGTTATTTTACTGTTTTTTTTGTGCGTATGGATCTCGTGTAATTCAGTAGAGGCCTTTTTGTGAGCGTATTTCTTTGGGGGGAGAATCTCGTTTTGCGTATGCTCAAACTAGTATTAGACGGCTTAATATGGTTTTAGCTAGTGTGGTAAAGTGATGGATGGTGTCTATATTTTCCTTGTTTTTTTCAGCCAGGCAGATCCATGCCGGGATAACAGAGCTCCAGTGCACATCCCCAGTTCTCTATGTGTTTTTCGCCTACTCCCAGGTCTTTCAAGGTGATTAGATTAATTTAAGGAAGGAAGCCTAATAAAAGGAGCTGCTGAGGCTTCCAGTGTGGAGAAGAGGAGACTGGGATAAGCAGCCCGCGCCTTGCTGCTCCCAAAACCTACAGGTCTGAACTGCATCCGAAGGACTTTATGTGTTATGTTTTTTTGAACCTGTGGATTAGCAGCCAGGGCTTGTATGCCCTGAAGGTGGACCTGTGATATTGAGGACTTGCAATACTCTGTACCTATCAGACAAACCGCTGACAGTACTGCATTTTACCCTGCATTATACTCTGAATTTAAGAGATTTTTCTGTTGGACTTTGTCTTCAATAAATCACGTATTATTTCAACTAAGAACTGTTTCCAGAGTAATTGCCGTTAGCACCACAGATCCTGACACTAGTTTTCGCACTGAAAAATCCCACAAAATTGTTTTATTCAAAGCCTATTTTTCTTGATAAAAAAACGGGCCAAAAAGATTTCCAGGCAAAGTTGTTAAAAACCAGTTAGATCAATTAATCAATTAGAATTACGTTTTTTGCTTATAATTTACAATTTTTTCTTTAGATTTTTATTTTACGAAAAAATGTTGGACCGTTTTTTAACATTTTTTGTTTTATATTAAAGTTCTTGTTTTAATGAATGCTTCCTAACAGAACAGGCATTTGCTAAAGACTACACCATCATGGGCATATGAACGTTGGCCAGCACCTCACTTCTGCTGGGGTGCATCAGTGCAGGGGCACATCAGGCTTCTGAACCAAGGCAGAAGGGGCGCTTGGCATGGTGCCACCTCCCTCTTTACCAATGAGAACCAGGAGTAAATTATGTGTGTAAGTAAGCATGGCTGTTTCACTTTAAAAAAAGTCTAAAAGTCCTCAGGTTTAGAACCAGTAGGTAACTGTACAATTTAATAAGCTTAATAAGCTCAATTTCTAAATAGGTATTATAAATAGGTATTTCTCCCTGCGCGGGGATTAAGCCCAACAAAAGACAAAATCCTACCTTCAGAATTGCTCCCCTGGTGAAATAGAAGACAAGTGATTCTGCCAGGGGGAGCATTTTGACAGGTAAGATCTTGTCTTTTAATGGACTTGGCAGCAGTGTCTGGAATCTAAAAGGCAGTACAGGTCTATAGGGACCAGAGTGTTTTTCTGGTTTACAGTTATTCTCTATGGCAGGGTTTCTCAAGCCACTATGATCAACCAACAGGTCTAACAATCAACCATCTTTATCATAAGAGAGAGTTTGATTTATAAAAAAAGGAACTTGGGATGTACAAAAGATCATTCAGACTTTCCAATGTGTCTGTACGCAGACTCCTTGGAAGAGTCGGGCCATTTCCCTCATAGGCCCCCAAGTCCTCGTCAAAATACCCCAAGACTGGACATGAAGAGGCAATAATCTTTACTGTAAAACTATTAATAGGTTCTGACGGTTGGTGATGCAGTACACTCTGAGGTTTCTCTTAAACTTTATTTCCTTCACTCTGGAATGGTCTATAGTTGGTATTTTTCAACTAAAAAGTGGACCAAAAAAAAGTTTCCAAAGGAGGGAGAACACTTTCTCTAATTGTTTTGTCACTAGCCCTTAAATGCATTTTACAACAACTGATCAGTCCACCCAGCCCCACCGTCCCAAACTGGCCTTGTTTCTGGAAAAACTAATATTCAACTAAGAAGAACACAAAAGACAAGAAAGATCTTCAATACATGGGAAAGCTTAACACCACATTTGTCCAGACTAAGTGGTATTTATTACAACTGGTGGTTGGAGAACCCGATCTTTTACTAGTGATGAGGGGCTGGAGGGATGAATCAGACATGAAACGTTTATAAAAATTATTTTTCACAGCACCAACAGCTTTGTATTGTACATAGCTTGTCCCATTTATGGAAAATTATCTTGAGAGTATTAGTGCCTTAGTTAAGTATATTATTGGAGAAAAGTTAAAAGAGCACAAAAGTCTTATATGAAGACACACCTGAGGCTTACAAGGCGTATTCATGTGTTGAATGCCAATACTCTACTTTATGGAATGTCAACATAATTAATGTATCAACCAAAGCCTATTTTTAGATGTGCTTTAATATGAAAAAAACTTTGAACTAAGTCTACTGGTCTGCAGCTGACCCCATCTTGTCTTACTCAATCTGAACCTCCCGGCTGTTCCAAGACTCAATTTGGCCTTATAAATCATGTCTTAACAACAGCTAAAATAATCGTGGCACAGTCCTGGAAGAAGCTGGATATCCCCTCTGGGGGGGGGGGGGGGCTTGTCCCACATATAAATGATATGTGTTGATATGATATGAAATGTTCTTTGAAAAGATGCTGGCATCAATGCAAGGGGACTTTGCCCCCATCCTAGCGACTTGGGAGGGTAGGATTTCTCACTTTCAACCGACAAATTTTGACCACAAGCTTTTGACTAAAGCTAAAGTGTAAATTATTTTATTATGTGTCAATATGGAGGCGTGAAACCCATTCTTCTTTCCTTACCTGTTTCTTATTTTCTTATCTTTTTATCTCTTTTTCTTCTTTTTTTTTCTTCTTCTAGACAATAGTGGGGTTAATTTTATTTTTTTTTTTCTATTCCCTTAGTGTTGGGTGTATTTCTGGCCATAGATAATAGGCCTGTTCTACTGTATAGGGGTGTGTGCAGGTTCATTGGTGCAATCAGGGCCTTTTTCAGTAGAACCCCAGAGGTTAAGAATGAATGTTGTACAAGTGTTATTGGTAACTGTGTATACAAACTTTGCGTGGTTTGGATAGTACTAAGTTAAAGCTGTAATTCATGAACAAAATATACAAAAAACTAGCGTGCTTTGTGTAATATGGTATGCTAATCTCTTTAATAAAAACTACTGAAATTTAAAAAAACTTTGAACCATAATGTTGTCATAGCACTTGAAGCTTATTTACACAGTATCAGCGTTAACCCCAAAAAATGTAAACATATAAGTTCCAGAAGCAAAAGTGGTACAATGCAAATACAGCTTGAAGACCATTTTAAAGGCACTGCGAGCAATGTGAAAGCAGTCTTTCATGGACACATACCAGGTGCAGGCCACTAAGGAGTTTTAGCTTCATTGCCTGAAGACCTCTTTGTTGCACATGAATGAATAAGCACTTCCATTGCAGCCAAATGATGCAGGCGCTTTGCTTAGTGACAAATTCACTTTAAAATTAAAAAAAAAGATAAAAAGGTCTCACAAATGTACCTTTAATCACCAAGTTCATTTACGTTACCAATCAGTCATGGGAGATTAGTTTTTTTGGCCATGCAGGCAGCACAACTAGAATCATTTATATAGTTTAGGTCTGAGCCATTTAATTGCAGATCCTTTCCATAATTCAACTAAATTGCATGCAGTCTATTCCCAGTCCTGCTAAATGAAAATCTCCCATGGTCTAATTTACTTTAATGGTTTTAACTTTACTTGATCAATACTGGGTGATTTTGATCACACAATTGAACATTTCATAGGAAGCTTAGGCCATTATACTGAAGGCAACATTTGAATGCTAGTAAAATTGGTTTGAGTTCTTTCCTCATTCTACTCTTAAGTTACTATTCTAAAAAGTACAGAGGATCATTTAGACTAAATTATGCTGGGGCAATTAAACTCATACAATTTAGGACAGCTCTTTTGTAGGTAGTCATGTGTTTTACTTTATTTATAGTCATTTTTTTTCTCTGAAGATGGCTTATATCAGCTTTGGTCTGCAGGGTTATCGCTAGAGTCAGTTAATTAGCTTTTATACATCCGGCTAGCTGTTGTATGCTGATATGCTACATAAATAGGACAAACATTTCCTTCTGCTCCCTTGTCTTTTCTCCTAGGCATTGAAAATGCCTGACTCACATCTTATATGCAGGCTTATTTAGTATAATGGCTTGTGTCTTACTTTGCAAGCTGACGACTGAATAGAAGCTCCCACTTATAATCATATATTGTAGCCCATGACATAGAAAGCTTCCTCATTAGCTGCATGTACAGACTGTGTTTGAGTTCTGGGTTACATAATTAGCAGCTGGCTTCAGATACATAGAATCAGGATGGACAGGATCCTGTTACGGCTCTTAAATCCCACATGGGACCTGCCAGAGAAAAACATCCACCATGAAGATCAGATCACCTAACACAAACTTGTTAACTCAGCACAGACAGAAAAGGTGATTTGATTTATTTTCAGTTATTGGTAGAAAATTGGTTAACAGACATCGCTCTGTCTAGATGTAAGATTTTTTATATATCCTTGGCTTCCTTCCTTTCTTATAAATCTGCCCTATGGGTATCATGCTTTTTGAAGAAAATTTGCCAGGAAGCAGATTTTGCACAGGTCTCATTAAATGCGGCTCTTCAGGGAACAGTGTGTGTATGAACTGCTTATCATATCTTGCTCTCCTTGTACTGTCTTACTCCTGTAACAGTCCCAATAGTTATCTAGCATTATGTTGAAAGAGAACAAGACTTGGACATAGGCACGGATATGTCTAGAAAAAAAAAGTTACCATTCCAGGGCTAAAGCAGTAAATGATTCATTTTGGAGGTATATCATCCACTAATAATATTTGTAGAAAAATTATTAACACAACTTAAAAATAAAAAGGTTATCGAGACCTATGAAACCAAAATACTAACTAGAATATATTATCCCCTAAATGTATTTAAGGCCCATATTTTGCCATTATATCCAAAAATATTTTATATGTATAAGTAATTTAAAAGTCAAGATTCCTAAAGCAAAACAAACCAAAGAGAAGTCTAAAATATTCCAGGGCCTGTCGCTGGCCTTCCCCTGGGGAACCCTGAATCTGGATGCTCTGCTGTGTGAATCCCCCCCTCCCCCAGTAAAAATGTACCTGTTCTCGGTCCAACGGCACATGCATGAGCTATCATCCGATCAGAGCCATTTGTCATGCCTATGTCATTCAGAAAACATCTCTGATTACAATCTGTTTACAATGAGAAGTGCAAGTGGCTCCATCCCCTGCATCTTTGGGCTGTGCACATGCTCCAGCCCCATTCATATAGGTTGGGGCAGAAGCGGGTGGGCCGCTGGGGAGGCGGCCACTTGCACTCCCCATTAAAGAGCCATTTACTGAATGACTGGTGTAGGTAACTATTTACTATGAGCAAACAACAAAAAACACTAGCGCCAGGTAGCGCCTCGAAGCGGTAGGTAGCATCTGGTGAACGCTGGGTGTTGTACCCAAAACCACATTTAAGAAAGCGAATCTGGTGAGCTCCTCTAACAGCGCCATGTAGCGTCACATGTGTTACCAGAGGCACTTCAGCGTATAGTGCCGGTGCTCTAGGTTCAAGAATGCCACGTATTTCGCTCAGTGTTGCTCTCCCATATATTTCGATGGGCTTTCATTTGTTTGTGTTTAAATAGCGTGTCTGGCAATTAAATTATTATTTTTTTTTGGCTCAAATTATGTGACCTCTCCTGGCTGCAAACAAACATTTTTATAATTTTCTTGACTTATTATTATGCAGAAATTTATTTACAGGTCTGGCACTAAAGTGTTATTGTCCCAGTTTTGAAAACAATGTCATTCCATGTGTTTTCCCTTTGTTACTGGTGTATATGTGTTCAAAAAACAGACTTTAATCACACAGAGCGCCAAGTGTGTGTAGTTTTTTGTTAAATATGGTGTGGAGCGCCAAATGCCAGACGCACTGAGCTGGCGCTACCTCTCGCTCGCTGCACCGCTATACTGTTGTTTGAGCACCCAACACACATCATATTCATCAATGCCGGCCAGGTTACTACAGTGACCGCAACACTAGGTTACAGCACCCGATACCCGCTTACAGCATCTATTAGCAGTTTCTCTAAGCGCCGCTATACAGGCGCTCATCTGGCAATACGTGGCACTAGTAGTGAATCAGCCTCCACGGCATTTTGGATACTGCTAACTAGGGATGAGCGAATCGATCTGGACGAACCCGGATTCGATCCGAATTTCATGAAAAATTCGATTCGGATCGAATCCGAATTTCCCCGTGCTTTGATCGCTCGAAGTTTTCCTTTAACATCCATTCATTTACATTACAGGCATTCTAAGATGGCGGACGGGACATGGCCAGACATCTACCCCGCGCCAGTGCAAGCTGGGGCAGTCACATGCAGCCTATCAGCAGCCAGCAAGCCCGGTGACGTCACAGCGCTATTTAAGTAGGCGGACATCTTGCTTTTCCTCATTTCTCTATTGCATTCGTGAGAGACAGGACGCTGCTGTAGTGAGGGAGAGGCAGAGAGCCAGGGACAGAAAGGGACAGGCAGGAGACAAGCAGGAGACAGGCTGGAGACAGGCAGAAAGTCAGCGAAAAGCAGGGAAAGTTAGGAAAAATCGGAGGCAGTCACAGGGAGAATTTTTTTTTTTTCATCCAGCCTGAGTGTTACTGGCTGGCTGACTGGCTTTGTTAGCGTTTTCAGGCTGCTTATACACTTACTGTGCATATATACGGAACTGATCTCAAGTCTGCTGTGAGGCATCCCATTCTGTGACTACACCAGCCTCTATTTACTATAACCCTTTGCACTTATTCTAAAAGTCATTTGGCCTGATAAAGACACTTTTGCTGTGCATAGTAGTACTGCTCCCAGGTGCACTCCGGTTGGCGCATCCCATTCTGTGACTACACAAGCCTCTATTTACTACTATAACCCTTTGCACTTATTCTAATAGAAATTTGGCCTGATAAACACACTTTTGCTGTGCATAGTATTACTGCTCCCAGGTGCACTGCTGGCTGTTGGGGCATCCCATTGTGTGACTACACCAGCCTCTATTTACTACTATAACCCTTTGCACTTATTCTAATAGAAATTTGGCCTGATAAACACACTTTTGCTGTGCATAGTATTACTGCTCCCAGGTGCACTGCTGGCTGTTGGGGCATCCCATTGTGTGACTACACCAGCCTCTATTTACTACTATAACCCTTTGCACTTATTCTAATAGAAATTTGGCCTGATAAACACACTTTTGCTGTGCATAGTATTACTGCTCCCAGGTGCACTGCTGGCTGTTGGGGCATCCCATTTTGTGACTACACCAGCCTCTATTTACTACTATAGCCCTTTGCACTTATTCTAATAGAAATTTGGCCTGATAAACACACTTTTGCTGTGCATAGTATTACTGCTCCCAGGTGCACTGCTGGCTGTTGGGGCATCCCATTCTGTGACTACACCAGCCTCTATTTACTACTATAACCCTTTGCACTTATTCTAATAGAAATTTGGCCTGATAAACACACTTTTGCTGTGCATAGTATTACTGCTCCCAGGTGCACTGCTGGCTGGTGGGGCATCCCATTCTGTGACTACACCAGCCTCTATTTACTATTATAACCCTTTGCACTTATTCTAATGGAAATTTGGCCTGATAAACACACTTTTGCTGTGCATAGTATTACTGCTCCCAGGTGCACTGCTGGCTGTTGGGGCATCCCATTCTGTGACTACACCAGCCTCTATTTACTACTATAACCCTTTGCACTTATTCTAATAGAAATTTGGCCTGATAAACACACTTTTGCTTTGCATAGTACTACTGCTCACAGGTGCACTGCTGGCTGTTGGGGCATCCCATTCTGTGACTACACTAGCCTCTATTTACTACTATAACCCTTTGCACTTATTCTAATAGAAATTTGGCATGATAAACACACTTTTGCTGTGCATAGTATTACTGCTCACAGGTGCACTGCTGGCTGTTGGAGCATCCCATTCTGTGACTACACAAGCCTCTATTTACTACTATAACCCTTTGCACTTATTCTAATAGAAATTTGGCCTGATAAACACACTTTTGCTGTGCATAGTATTACTGCTCCCAGGTGCACTGCTGGCTGTTGGGGCATCCCATTCTGTGACTACACAAGCCTCTATTTACTACTATAACCCTTTGCACTTATTCTAATAGAAATTCGGCCTGATAAACACACTTTTGCTGTGCATAGTATTACTGCTCCCAGGTGCACTGCTGGCTGTTGGGGCATCCCATTCTGTGACTACACCAGCCTCTATTTACTACTATAACCCTTTGCACTTATTCTAATAGAAATTTGGCCTGATAAACACATTTTTGCTGTGCATAGTATTACTGCTCCCAGGTGCACTGCTGGCTGTTGGGGCATCCCATTCTGTGACTACACAAGCCTCTATTTACTACTATAACCCTTTGCACTTATTCTAATAGAAATTCGGCCTGATAAACACACTTTTGCTGTGCATAGTATTACTGCTCCCAGGTGCACTGCTGGCTGTTGGGGCATCCCATTCTGTGACTACACCAGCCTCTATTTACTACTATAACCCTTTGCACTTATTCTAATAGAAATTTGGCCTGATAAACACACTTTTGCTGTGCATAGTATTACTGCTCCCAGGTGCACTGCTGGCTGGTGGGGCATCCCATTCTGTGACTACACCAGCCTCTATTTACTATTATAACCCTTTGCACTTATTCTAATGGAAATTTGGCCTGATAAACACACTTTTGCTGTGCATAGTATTACTGCTCCCAGGTGCACTGCTGGCTGTTGGGGCATCCCATTCTGTGACTACACCAGCCTCTATTTACTACTATAACCCTTTGCACTTATTCTAATAGAAATTTGGCCTGATAAACACACTTTTGCTTTGCATAGTACTACTGCTCACAGGTGCACTGCTGGCTGTTGGGGCATCCCATTCTGTGACTACACTAGCCTCTATTTACTACTATAACCCTTTGCACTTATTCTAATAGAAATTTGGCATGATAAACACACTTTTGCTGTGCATAGTATTACTGCTCACAGGTGCACTGCTGGCTGTTGGAGCATCCCATTCTGTGACTACACAAGCCTCTATTTACTACTATAACCCTTTGCACTTATTCTAATAGAAATTTGGCCTGATAAACACACTTTTGCTGTGCATAGTATTACTGCTCCCAGGTGCACTGCTGGCTGTTGGGGCATCCCATTCTGTGACTACACAAGCCTCTATTTACTACTATAACCCTTTGCACTTATTCTAATAGAAATTCGGCCTGATAAACACACTTTTGCTGTGCATAGTATTACTGCTCCCAGGTGCACTGCTGGCTGTTGGGGCATCCCATTCTGTGACTACACCAGCCTCTATTTACTACTATAACCCTTTGCACTTATTCTAATAGAAATTTGGCCTGATAAACACATTTTTGCTGTGCATAGTATTACTGCTCCCAGGTGCACTGCTGGCTGTTGGGGCATCCCATTCTGTGACTACACAAGCCTCTATTTACTACTATAACCCTTTGCACTTATTCTAATAGAAATTCGGCCTGATAAACACACTTTTGCTGTGCATAGTATTACTGCTCCCAGGTGCACTGCTGGCTGTTGGGGCATCCCATTCTGTGACTACACCAGCCTCTATTTACTACTATAACCCTTTGCACTTATTCTAATAGAAATTTGGCCTGATAAACACACTTTTGCTGTGCATAGTATTACTGCTCCCAGGTGCACTGCTGGCTGTTGGGGCATCCCATTCTGTGACTACACCAGCCTCTATTTACTACTATAACCCTTTGCACTTATTCTAATAGAAATTTGGCATGATAAACACACTTTTGCTGTGCATAGTATTACTGCTCCCAGGTGCACTGCTGGCTGTTGGGGCATCCCATTCTGTGACTACACCAGCCTCTATTTACTACTATAACCCTTTGCACTTATTCTAATAGAAATTTGGCCTGATAAACACACTTTTGCTGTGCATAGTATTACTGCTCACAGGTGCACTGCTGGCTGTTGGGGCATCCCATTCTGTGACTACACAAGCCTTTATTTACTACTATAACCCTTTGCACTTATTCTAATAGAAATTTGGCCTGATAAACACACTTTTGCTTTGCATAGTACTACTGCTCCCAGGTGCTCTACTGTTGGGGCATCCCATTCTGTGACTACACCAGCCTCTATTTCCTATAACCCTTTGCACTTATTCTAAAATAAATTTGGCCTGATAAAGACACTTTTGCTGTGCATAGTACTACTGCTCCCAGGTGCTCTGCTGTTGGGGCATCCCATTCTGTAACATACCATACCCCTCTTTATTTACACTAAGCAGCTCTCTTATTTACACTAAGCAGGCCTGTTGGAGGCTGAGTGTTACTGCTCACTTTTGGTGTGCATTATATTCTGTTTCATATAGACCCACTGCTGCCTGGGGGTTCTTAAAATATCACCTACTACCACGCCAGTTAGACTATGTCGGGCAGACAAGTGCCTGGAAGTGAAAAGAGGAGTGGCAGAGGCCAAGATTCCGCAGGCAGAGGTCGCAGCAGACTGGGGGCCAGTAGCAGCAGGAGTCACGCTGAGAGACCTAATCTGCCAGTATCTGCTAGCGGTCGGGTCTCCACCAGTAACGCATCTGCCGTGGTAGATTGGTTGATGCGCTCATCAACAACATCATCACAACTTACGTCTGAGACCCCCAGTCTAGGGTCGGTAGGTTCCTCTGACACAACCCTGAGTTGGCATGCCCCGAGAGCAGTCCCTGTCCTCCCATTGCCTCTGTCCTACGCCATTCCCTCCCCCAGCGGCGTATCCTATGCTTTGGGTTCAGCTCCACTCTTTAGTGAGGAGGACAATCAGATAGAGGACAGTCAGCAGCTACTGCCCAGCCAACAAATGGAGGTGGCTAGGCAGACAAATAGTGATGTGGACAGTGTCGTGGGTGCTGCGAGCGTTCCAGCTCCTGCGCCAGACGAATCCACGAACATCAGTGACGTACAGCCACAACTCGGTGATAATGATGATGACGATGAAGCCGATCGCATTTGGGAGCCGGGTGATGAAGGGGCTTCATCGTCATCATCAGGAGAAGAGGGGCGCAGGTTGCCCCGGAGTCAGCAGCTGAGGCAGCAAGGTGGTAGCAGTCAGCATGGGGGCACAATTCCAAAGGCTGGAGCCGGCCGGGGCCGGGGCCGGGGTAGAGCACCTGCTGTGCGGCAGTCTACCTTATCGGGAGGTAGTGGAGCAGGGGTTCCTGGAGTTGGCAACAGCAGCAGTGAATCAGTGAGGCCAAGGGGTGGGAAAAGTAGCTACTCGGCAGTGTGGCAGTTTTTCCTGAAGCATCCGCAGGAGGGTAACATGGCCACATGCAAGATATGTAGGCAAAAGGTGAAGCGTGGCCAGGGTCCAAATGTTGGCACCACGGCCCTGCGTCAACATATGATGCGTCACCATAAAGCGACCTGGGAGAACCGAGGCTCCCAAGGGGTGGTCCAGTCTGCTTCCTCACTAAGTGGCATGCCGCTCCCAATTTCTGCCAGCCAAGGCTCCAGCACCTCAGCCGAAGGCAGCTGTGCATCATACCCATCCTCTGTCGCTCCTGCTCCTCCTCCTCCTCCAAGTCATGCATCCCGCCAGCAATCCATCAGCGAAGCCATGTCCAAGAGACAGCAGTATGCGCCCACTCATCCTACGGTGCAGAAGCTGAATGTGCTCCTGTCCAAGTTGCTGGTGTTGCAGTCGCTCCCTTTTCAGGTGGTGGACCTTTCAGAGAACTGATGGCTTGTGCCGAGCCGAGGTGGAGAGTCCCAAGCCGTCATTTCTTTGCCAAGAAGGCAGTACCAGCGCTGCACACTTTTGTTGAACAGAAGGTGGGCCAGTCCTTGAGCCTGTCGGTGTGTAGCAAAGTGCATGGCAGCGCAGACGTCTGGAGCTGTAACTACGGTCAGGGACAGTACATGTCGTTTACGGCCGACTGGGTGAATGTGGTCCCTTTGCAGCAGCAGCAACTTGGACAGGTCACGCCGCTTCGGCCTCCGCGTTCCCTGCCCGTTGGGCCTGTGACACTGTGCAACTCGGCCTCCTCATCCTCCGCCATCTCCTCACCCTCCACTGTAGGCTCAAGTCTCAGTGCCCCTCCAGTCTACCATGTGTGCAGGGCACGGAGGTGTCACGCAGTGCTTCACATGGTTTGTCTTGGCGAACGGAGTCACACAGGGGAGGAACTGCTTAAATTTATTCATCAGGAAATCCAAACATGGCTTACTCCAAGAAAACTTAAAATGGGAATCATGGTTACCGACAATGGGAAGAACATTTTGTCTGCGCTGCGCCAAGGAAGTCTGACCCATGCCCCCTGCATGGCTCACGTCTTCAATCTGGTTGTCAAGCGGTTTCTGAAGTGTTCCCCCATCTGCAAGACATCCTAACAACTTCAAGGAAACTTTGCATGCACTTCAGCCACTCATACACCGCCAAACACACCCTTCTTGAGCTACAGCGTCAGAATGGAATCCCCCAACATAGTCTGATTTGCGATGTTTCCACCCGTTGGAATTCCACCCTTCACATGTTGGACCGATTATATGAACAGAGAAAAGCCATCACGGATTTCCTGATGATCCAAGCAGATAGGGGGACTCCCCTGTGTAACTTCAATGTCAACCAGTGGCAGCTCATACGTGACACCTGCCGTTTGCTCAGGCCCTTTGAGGAAGCCACTTTATTTGTCAGTCGGCAGGATTACGGGATGAACGACGTGATTCCACTGCTTCATGTACTACAGCACATGTTGGAAACCATGGCTGGTCAGGGCACTGGAGACATGGCGTTTACATCTTACGGCCACATGAACCCCGTTGGAGCTGAACTGGAGGAGGAGGAGGAAGAGGAGGAGGAGTTGCCCAGCGAAACACAGTTTAGGCTTGGCGAAATGGTTGGTTTATCTAGTCAGCGGACAGGAGAGGAGGAGCAGGAGCAGCCAGAGGAGCTAGAGGTTTTTGAGGAAGGTGAGACAGAGGACCCGGGCATGCCGTGGCAGTATGCAGTGGAGATGGAGACAGGTAGTCCATCCGAATCACTTGCGCAAATGGCAGGAAGCATGCTCATGTGCTTGCGTAGTGACCCCAGAATTGTTTCCATCTGTCGGCGGGATGACTTCTGGCTGTCCACCTTATTGGACCCTCGCTTCCGGCACAAAATGGGGGCATTTTTTAAACCCGCCGAGAGGGAGGACAAACTGAACTACTACAAAGACATTCTACGTAGGCAGTTGGCTGATGCCTATCTGCGCCATGTTCCATACTCTCGCAGGTCTGACTCGAGGGGACCTCTGCGCTCACCTTCCACTGCCATGGCTGCTGGGGGGGTTGGCAGGAGCAGCAGCAGCAGCTCCATCAGCAGCAGCCTCAGTCTTCAGTCGCTAATGAGTAGATTTCTACACCCGCATAGTGAGGCTACTCATGAGCAGCAGGAAGACCTGGAGCAGGACCTGAACCAGCAGGTCATGTCATACTTTGACATGACCATGCCAACACACCTTGAGGATCCGCTGGACTTCTGGGCAGCCAAACTTGATTTGTGGCCGCAACTAGCAGAGTTTGCCCTGGAAAAGCTGTCCTGCCCGGCAAGTAGCGTGCCATCTGAGCGGGTGTTTAGTGCGGCGGGGGCCATAGTTACGGCGAGGAGAACTCGTCTGTCAACTAAAAATGTGGAGAGACTCACCTTTGTCAAAATGAATCAGGGATGGATCAGCCAGGATTTCCACCCACCAATGCCTGATGCATGCGACTAGATTCAGCATGGTGCCACGTTTTACACTTTCCAAATGGTGCAAAACATATTTATGTCTTTAGGCCAATATTTGGGCTCCTGCTGATGCCAACTCCAGGGTGTGAATCATCCAATTTTTGGGCTCCTGAAGCCAACCCCGGTGTCTCTTTAAAGTAATGTTTGGGCTCCTGCTGCTGCTGCCAACTCCAGGGTGTGATTCATCCAATCTTTGGGCTCCTGCTGCCAACTCCAGTGTCTCTTTAAAGTAATGTTTGGGCTCCTGCTGCTGCTGCTGCCAACTCCAGGGTGTGAATCATCCAATTTTTGGGCTCCTGAAGCCAACTCCAGTGTCTCTTTAAAGTAATGTTTGGGCTACTGCTGCTGCTGCCAACTCCAGGGTGTGATTCATCCAATTTTTGGGCTCCTGTTGGCAACTCCAGTGTCTCTTTTAAGTAATGTTTGGGCTCCTGCTGCTACTGCTGCCAACTCCAGGGTATGATTCATCTAATCTTTGGGCTCCTGCTGCCAACCCCAGTGTCTCTTTAAAGTAATGTTTTGGCTCCTGCTGCTGCTGCCAACTCCAGGGTGTGAATCATCCAATTTTTGGGCTCCTGAAGCCAACTCCAGTGTCTCTTTAAAGTAATGTTTGGGCTACTGCTGCTGCTGCCAACTCCAGGGTGTGATTCATCCAATTTTTGGGCTCCTGTTGGCAACTCCAGTGTCTCTTTTAAGTAATGTTTGGGCTCCTACTGCTACTGCTGCCAACTCCAGGGTATGATTCATCTAATCTTTGGGCTCCTGCTGCCAACCCCAGTGTCTCTTTAAAGTAATGTTTTGGCTCCTGCTGCTGCTGCCAACTCCAGGGTGTGAATCATCCAATTTTTGGGCTCCTGAAGCCAACTCCAGTGTCTCTTTAAAGTAATGTTTTGGCTCCTGCTGCTGCTGCTGCCAACTCCAGGGTGTGAATCATCCAATTTTTGGGCTCTTTTTGGGCATCCAATTTCAGTGTCTCTTTAAAGTAATGTTTTGGCTCCTGCTGCTGCTGCCAACTCCAGGGTGTGAATCATCAAATTTTTGGGCTCCTGAAGCCAACTCCAGTGTCTCTTTAAAGTAATGTTTTGGCTCCTGCTGCTGCTGCTGCCAACTCCAGGGTGTGAATCATCCAATTTTTGGGCTCCTGAAGCCAACCCCAGTGTCTCTTTAAAGTAATATTTGGGCTCCTGCTGCTGCCAACTCCAGGGTGTGAATCATCCAATTTTTGGGCTCCTGAAGCCAACTCCAGTGTCTCTTTAAAGTAATGTTTTGGCTCCTGCTGCTGCTGCTGCCAACTCCAGGGTGTGAATCATCCAATTTTTAGGGCTCCTGAAGCCAACCCCAGTGTCTCTTTAAAGTAATGTTTGGGCTCCTGCTGCTGCTGCTGCCAACTCCAGGGTGTGATTCATCCAATCTTTGGGCTCCTGCTGCCAACTCCAGTGTCTCTTTAAAGTAATGTTTGGGCTACTGCTGCTGCTGCCAACTCCAGGGTGTGATTCATCCAATTTTTGGGCTCCGGCTGGCAACTCCAGTGTCTCTTTAAAGTAATGTTTGGGCTCCTGCTGCTGCTGCTGCCAACTCCAGGGTGTGATTCATCCAATTTTTGGGCTCCTGAAGCCAACCCCAGTGTCTCTTTAAAGTAATGTTTGGGCTCCTGCTGCTGCTGCTGCCAACTCCAGGGTGTGATTCATCCAATTTTTGGGCTCCTGCAGCCAACTCCAGTGTCTCTTTCAAGCTATGTTTAGGCTGCTGCTGCTGCTGCTACTGCTGCTGCTGCTTGAAACTCCAGGGTGTGTCAGTCAATTTCTGGGCTCCTGCTGCTGCCAACTCCAGTGTCTCTTTCAGTCAATGTTTGGGCTCCTGCTGCTGCTGCCAACTCCAGGGTGTGATTCATCCAATTTTTGGGCTCCTGAAGCCAACCCCAGTGTCTCTTTAAAGTAATGTTTTGGCTCCTGCTGCTGCTGCCAACTCCAGGGTGTGAATCATCCAATTTTTGGGCTCCTGAAGCCAACTCCAGTGTCTCTTTAAAGTAATGTTTTGGCTCCTGCTGCTGCTGCTGCCAACTCCAGGGTGTGAATCATCCAATTTTTGGGCTCCTGAAGCCAACCCCAGTGTCTCTTTAAAGTAATGTTTGGGCTGCTGCTGCTGCTGCTGCCAACTCCAGGGTGTGAATCATCCAATTTTTGGGCTCCTGAAGCCAACCCCAGTGTCTCTTTAAAGTAATGTTTGGGCTCCTGCTGCTGCTGCCAAATCCAGGGTGTGATTCATCCAATCTTTGGGCTCCTGCTGCCAACTCCAGTGTCTCTTTAAAGTAATGTTTGGGCTCCTGCTGCTGCCAACTCCAGGGTGTGAATCATCCAATTTTTGGGCTCCTGAAGCCAACTCCAGTGTCTCTTTAAAGTAATGTTTGGGCTACTGCTGCTGCTGCCAACTCCAGGGTGTGATTCATCCAATTTTTGGGCTCCTGTTGGCAACTCCAGTGTCTCTTTTAAGTAATGTTTGGGCTCCTGCTGCTACTGCTGCCAACTCCAGGGTATGATTCATCCAATCTTTGGGCTCCTGCTGCCAACTCCAGTGTCTCTTTAAAGCAATGTTTGGGCTCCTGCTGCTGCTGCTGCCAATTCCAGGGTGTGATTCATCCAATTTTTGGGCTCCTGAAGCCAACCCCAGTGTCTCTTTAAAGTAATGTTTGGGCTCCTGCTGCTGCCAACTCCAGGGTGTGATTCATCCAGTCCTTGAGCCTGTCGGTGTGTAGCAAAGTGCATGGCAGCGCAGACGTCTGGAGCTGTAACTACGGTCAGGGACAGTACATGTCGTTTACGGCCGACTGGGTGAATGTGGTCCCTTTGCAGCAGCAGCAACTTGGACAGGTCACGCCGCTTCGGCCTCCGCGTTCCCTGCCCGTTGGGCCTGTGACACTGTGCAACTCGGCCTCCTCATCCTCCGCCATCTCCTCACCCTCCACTGTAGGCTCAAGTCTCAGTGCCCCTCCAGTCTACCATGTGTGCAGGGCACGGAGGTGTCACGCAGTGCTTCACATGGTTTGTCTTGGCGAACGGAGTCACACAGGGGAGGAACTGCTTAAATTTATTCATCAGGAAATCCAAACATGGCTTACTCCAAGAAAACTTAAAATGGGAATCATGGTTACCGACAATGGGAAGAACATTTTGTCTGCGCTGCGCCAAGGAAGTCTGACCCATGCCCCCTGCATGGCTCACGTCTTCAATCTGGTTGTCAAGCGGTTTCTGAAGTGTTCCCCCATCTGCAAGACATCCTAACAACTTCAAGGAAACTTTGCATGCACTTCAGCCACTCATACACCGCCAAACACACCCTTCTTGAGCTACAGCGTCAGAATGGAATCCCCCAACATAGTCTGATTTGCGATGTTTCCACCCGTTGGAATTCCACCCTTCACATGTTGGACCGATTATATGAACAGAGAAAAGCCATCACGGATTTCCTGATGATCCAAGCAGATAGGGGGACTCCCCTGTGTAACTTCAATGTCAACCAGTGGCAGCTCATACGTGACACCTGCCGTTTGCTCAGGCCCTTTGAGGAAGCCACTTTATTTGTCAGTCGGCAGGATTACGGGATGAACGACGTGATTCCACTGCTTCATGTACTACAGCACATGTTGGAAACCATGGCTGGTCAGGGCACTGGAGACATGGCGTTTACATCTTACGGCCACATGAACCCCGTTGGAGCTGAACTGGAGGAGGAGGAGGAAGAGGAGGAGGAGTTGCCCAGCGAAACACAGTTTAGGCTTGGCGAAATGGTTGGTTTATCTAGTCAGCGGACAGGAGAGGAGGAGCAGGAGCAGCCAGAGGAGCTAGAGGTTTTTGAGGAAGGTGAGACAGAGGACCCGGGCATGCCGTGGCAGTATGCAGTGGAGATGGAGACAGGTAGTCCATCCGAATCACTTGCGCAAATGGCAGGAAGCATGCTCATGTGCTTGCGTAGTGACCCCAGAATTGTTTCCATCTGTCGGCGGGATGACTTCTGGCTGTCCACCTTATTGGACCCTCGCTTCCGGCACAAAATGGGGGCATTTTTTAAACCCGCCGAGAGGGAGGACAAACTGAACTACTACAAAGACATTCTACGTAGGCAGTTGGCTGATGCCTATCTGCGCCATGTTCCATACTCTCGCAGGTCTGACTCGAGGGGACCTCTGCGCTCACCTTCCACTGCCATGGCTGCTGGGGGGGTTGGCAGGAGCAGCAGCAGCAGCTCCATCAGCAGCAGCCTCAGTCTTCAGTCGCTAATGAGTAGATTTCTACACCCGCATAGTGAGGCTACTCATGAGCAGCAGGAAGACCTGGAGCAGGACCTGAACCAGCAGGTCATGTCATACTTTGACATGACCATGCCAACACACCTTGAGGATCCGCTGGACTTCTGGGCAGCCAAACTTGATTTGTGGCCGCAACTAGCAGAGTTTGCCCTGGAAAAGCTGTCCTGCCCGGCAAGTAGCGTGCCATCTGAGCGGGTGTTTAGTGCGGCGGGGGCCATAGTTACGGCGAGGAGAACTCGTCTGTCAACTAAAAATGTGGAGAGACTCACCTTTGTCAAAATGAATCAGGGATGGATCAGCCAGGATTTCCACCCACCAATGCCTGATGCATGCGACTAGATTCAGCATGGTGCCACGTTTTACACTTTCCAAATGGTGCAAAACATATTTATGTCTTTAGGCCAATATTTGGGCTCCTGCTGATGCCAACTCCAGGGTGTGAATCATCCAATTTTTGGGCTCCTGAAGCCAACCCCGGTGTCTCTTTAAAGTAATGTTTGGGCTCCTGCTGCTGCTGCCAACTCCAGGGTGTGATTCATCCAATCTTTGGGCTCCTGCTGCCAACTCCAGTGTCTCTTTAAAGTAATGTTTGGGCTCCTGCTGCTGCTGCTGCCAACTCCAGGGTGTGAATCATCCAATTTTTGGGCTCCTGAAGCCAACTCCAGTGTCTCTTTAAAGTAATGTTTGGGCTACTGCTGCTGCTGCCAACTCCAGGGTGTGATTCATCCAATTTTTGGGCTCCTGTTGGCAACTCCAGTGTCTCTTTTAAGTAATGTTTGGGCTCCTGCTGCTACTGCTGCCAACTCCAGGGTATGATTCATCTAATCTTTGGGCTCCTGCTGCCAACCCCAGTGTCTCTTTAAAGTAATGTTTTGGCTCCTGCTGCTGCTGCCAACTCCAGGGTGTGAATCATCCAATTTTTGGGCTCCTGAAGCCAACTCCAGTGTCTCTTTAAAGTAATGTTTGGGCTACTGCTGCTGCTGCCAACTCCAGGGTGTGATTCATCCAATTTTTGGGCTCCTGTTGGCAACTCCAGTGTCTCTTTTAAGTAATGTTTGGGCTCCTACTGCTACTGCTGCCAACTCCAGGGTATGATTCATCTAATCTTTGGGCTCCTGCTGCCAACCCCAGTGTCTCTTTAAAGTAATGTTTTGGCTCCTGCTGCTGCTGCCAACTCCAGGGTGTGAATCATCCAATTTTTGGGCTCCTGAAGCCAACTCCAGTGTCTCTTTAAAGTAATGTTTTGGCTCCTGCTGCTGCTGCTGCCAACTCCAGGGTGTGAATCATCCAATTTTTGGGCTCTTTTTGGGCATCCAATTTCAGTGTCTCTTTAAAGTAATGTTTTGGCTCCTGCTGCTGCTGCCAACTCCAGGGTGTGAATCATCAAATTTTTGGGCTCCTGAAGCCAACTCCAGTGTCTCTTTAAAGTAATGTTTTGGCTCCTGCTGCTGCTGCTGCCAACTCCAGGGTGTGAATCATCCAATTTTTGGGCTCCTGAAGCCAACCCCAGTGTCTCTTTAAAGTAATATTTGGGCTCCTGCTGCTGCCAACTCCAGGGTGTGAATCATCCAATTTTTGGGCTCCTGAAGCCAACTCCAGTGTCTCTTTAAAGTAATGTTTTGGCTCCTGCTGCTGCTGCTGCCAACTCCAGGGTGTGAATCATCCAATTTTTAGGGCTCCTGAAGCCAACCCCAGTGTCTCTTTAAAGTAATGTTTGGGCTCCTGCTGCTGCTGCTGCCAACTCCAGGGTGTGATTCATCCAATCTTTGGGCTCCTGCTGCCAACTCCAGTGTCTCTTTAAAGTAATGTTTGGGCTACTGCTGCTGCTGCCAACTCCAGGGTGTGATTCATCCAATTTTTGGGCTCCGGCTGGCAACTCCAGTGTCTCTTTAAAGTAATGTTTGGGCTCCTGCTGCTGCTGCTGCCAACTCCAGGGTGTGATTCATCCAATTTTTGGGCTCCTGAAGCCAACCCCAGTGTCTCTTTAAAGTAATGTTTGGGCTCCTGCTGCTGCTGCTGCCAACTCCAGGGTGTGATTCATCCAATTTTTGGGCTCCTGCAGCCAACTCCAGTGTCTCTTTCAAGCTATGTTTAGGCTGCTGCTGCTGCTGCTACTGCTGCTGCTGCTTGAAACTCCAGGGTGTGTCAGTCAATTTCTGGGCTCCTGCTGCTGCCAACTCCAGTGTCTCTTTCAGTCAATGTTTGGGCTCCTGCTGCTGCTGCCAACTCCAGGGTGTGATTCATCCAATTTTTGGGCTCCTGAAGCCAACCCCAGTGTCTCTTTAAAGTAATGTTTTGGCTCCTGCTGCTGCTGCCAACTCCAGGGTGTGAATCATCCAATTTTTGGGCTCCTGAAGCCAACTCCAGTGTCTCTTTAAAGTAATGTTTTGGCTCCTGCTGCTGCTGCTGCCAACTCCAGGGTGTGAATCATCCAATTTTTGGGCTCCTGAAGCCAACCCCAGTGTCTCTTTAAAGTAATGTTTGGGCTGCTGCTGCTGCTGCTGCCAACTCCAGGGTGTGAATCATCCAATTTTTGGGCTCCTGAAGCCAACCCCAGTGTCTCTTTAAAGTAATGTTTGGGCTCCTGCTGCTGCTGCCAAATCCAGGGTGTGATTCATCCAATCTTTGGGCTCCTGCTGCCAACTCCAGTGTCTCTTTAAAGTAATGTTTGGGCTCCTGCTGCTGCCAACTCCAGGGTGTGAATCATCCAATTTTTGGGCTCCTGAAGCCAACTCCAGTGTCTCTTTAAAGTAATGTTTGGGCTACTGCTGCTGCTGCCAACTCCAGGGTGTGATTCATCCAATTTTTGGGCTCCTGTTGGCAACTCCAGTGTCTCTTTTAAGTAATGTTTGGGCTCCTGCTGCTACTGCTGCCAACTCCAGGGTATGATTCATCCAATCTTTGGGCTCCTGCTGCCAACTCCAGTGTCTCTTTAAAGCAATGTTTGGGCTCCTGCTGCTGCTGCTGCCAATTCCAGGGTGTGATTCATCCAATTTTTGGGCTCCTGAAGCCAACCCCAGTGTCTCTTTAAAGTAATGTTTGGGCTCCTGCTGCTGCCAACTCCAGGGTGTGATTCATCCAATTTTTGGGCTCCTGCAGCCAACTCCAGTGTCTCTTTCAAGCTATGTTTGGGCTCCTGCTGCTACTGCTGCTGCTGGCACTGCTTGAAACTCCAGGGTGTGTCAGTCAATTTTTGGGCTCCTGCTGCTGCCAACTCCAGTGTCTCTTTCAGCCAATGTTTGGGCTCCTGCTGCTGCTGCCAACTCCAGGGTGTGATTCATCCAATTTTTGGGCTCCTGAAGCCAACCCCAGTGTCTCTTTAAAGTAATATTTGGGCTCCTGCTGCTGCTGCTGCCAACTCCAGGGTGTGAATCATCCAATTTTTGGCCTCCTGAAGCCAACTCCAGTGTCTCTTTAAAGTAATGTTTTGGCTCCTGCTGCTGCTGCTGCCAACTCCAGGGTGTGAATCATCCAATTTTTGGGCTCCTGAAGCCAACCCCGGTGTCTCTTTAAAGTAATGTTTGGGCTCCTGCTGCTGCTGCCAACTCCAGGGTGTGATTCATCCAATCTTTGGGCTCCTGCTGCCAACTCCAGTGTCTCTTTAAAGTAATGTTTGGGCTCCTGCTGCTGCCAACTCCAGGGTGTTAATCATCCAATTTTTGGGCTCCTGAAGCCAACTCCAGTGTCTCTTTAAAGTAATGTTTGGGCTACTGCTGCTGCTGCCAACTCCAGGGTGTGATTCATCCAATTTTTGGGCTCCTGTTGGCAACTCCAGTGTCTCTTTTAAGTAATGTTTGGGCTCCTGCTGCTACTGCTGCCAACTCCAGGGTATGATTCATCTAATCTTTGGGCTCCTGCTGCCAACCCCAGTGTCTCTTTAAAGTAATGTTTTGGCTCCTGCTGCTGCTGCCAACTCCAGGGTGTGAATCATCCAATTTTTGGGCTCCTGAAGCCAACTCCAGTGTCTCTTTAAAGTAATGTTTTGGCTCCTGCTGCTGCTGCTGCCAACTCCAGGGTGTGAATCATCCAATTTTTGGGCTCTTTTTGGGCATCCAATTTCAGTGTCTCTTTAAAGTAATGTTTGGGCTCCTGCTGCTGCTGCCAACTCCAGGGTGTGAATCATCCAATTTTTGGGCTCCTGAAGCCAACCCCAGTGTCTCTTTAAAGTAATGTTTGGGCTCCTGCTGCTGCTGCTGCCAACTCCAGGGTGTGAATCATCCAATTTTTGGGCTCCTGAAGCCAACCCCAGTGTCTCTTTAAAGTAATGTTGGGCTCCTGCTGCTGCTGCTGCCAACTCCAGGGTGTGATTCATCCAATTTTTGGGCTCCTGCAGCCAACTCCAGTGTCTCTTTCAAGCTATGTTTGGGCTCCTGCTGCTGCTGCTGCTGGCACTGCTTGAAACTCCAGGGTGTGTCAGTCAATTTTTGGGCTCCTGCTGCTGCCAACTCCAGTGTCTCTTTCAGTCAATGTTTGGGCTCCTGCTGCTGCTGCCAACTCCAGGGTGTGATTCATCCAATTTTTGGGCTCCTGAAGCCAACCCCAGTGTCTCTTTAAAGTAAAATTTGGGCTCCTGCTGCTGCCAACTCCAGGGTGTGAATCATCCAATTTTTGGGCTCCTGAAGCCAACTCCAGTGTCTCTTTAAAGTAATGTTTTGGCTCCTGCTGCTGCTGCTGCCAACTCCAGGGTGTGATTCATCCAATCTTTGGGCTCCTGCTGCCAACTCCAGTGTCTCTTTAAAGTAATGTTTGGGCTCCTGCTGCTGCCAACTCCAGGGTGTGAATCATCCAATTTTTGGGCTCCTGAAGCCACTCCAGTGTCTCTTTAAAGTAATGTTTGGGCTACTGCTGCTGCTGCCAACTCCAGGGTGTGATTCATCCAATTTTTGGGCTCCGGCTGGCAACTCCAGTGTCTCTTTAAAGTAATGTTTGGGCTCCTGCTGCTGCTGCTGCCAACTCCAGGGTGTGATTCATCCAATTTTTGGGCTCCTGAAGCCAACCCCAGTGTCTCTTTAAAGTAATGTTTGGGCTCCTGCTGCTGCTGCTGCCAACTCCAGGGTGTGATTCATCCAATTTTTGGGCTCCTGCAGCCAACTCCAGTGTCTCTTTCAAGCTATGTTTAGGCTGCTGCTGCTGCTGCTACTGCTGCTGCTGCTTGAAACTCCAGGGTGTGTCAGTCAATTTCTGGGCTCCTGCTGCTGCCAACTCCAGTGTCTCTTTCAGCCAATGTTTGGGCTCCTGCTGCTGCTGCCAACTCCAGGGTGTGATTCATCCAATTTTTGGGCTCCTGAAGCCAACCCCAGTGTCTCTTTAAAGTAATGTTTTGGCTCCTGCTGCTGCTGCCAACTCCAGGGTGTGAATCATCCAATTTTTGGGCTCCTGAAGCCAACTCCAGTGTCTCTTTAAAGTAATGTTTCGGCTCCTGCTGCTGCTGCTGCCAACTCCAGGGTGTGAATCATCCAATTTTTGGGCTCCTGAAGCCAACCCCAGTGTCTCTTTAAAGTAATGTTTGGGCTCCTGCTGCTGCTGCTGCCAACTCCAGGGTGTGATTCATCCAATTTTTGGGCTCCTGCAGCCAACTCCAGTGTCTCTTTCAAGCTATGTTTGGGCTCCTGCTGCTGCTGCTGCTGGCACTGCTTTTAACTCCAGGGTGTGTCAGTCAATTTTTGGGCTCCTGCTGCTGCCAACTCCAGTGTCTCTTTAAAGTAATGCTTTGGGCTCCTGCTGCTGCCAACTCCAGGGTGTGAATCATCCAATTTTTGGGCTCCTGAAGCCAACCCCAGTGTCTCTTTAAAGTAATGTTTGGGCTCCTGCTGCTGCTGCTGCCAACTCCAGGGTGTGATTCATCCAATTTTTTTTTGGGCTCCTGCAGCCAACTCCAGTGTCTCTTTCAAGCTATGTTTGGGCTCCTGCTGCTGCTGCTGCTGCTGCTGCTTGAAACTCCAGGGTGTGTCAGTCAATTTTTGGGCTCCTGCTGCTGCCAACTCCAGTGTCTCTTTCAGCCAATGTTTGGGCTCCTGCTACTGCTGCCAACTCCAGGGTGTGATTCATCCAATTTTTGGGCTCCTGAAGCCAACCCCAGTGTCTCTTTAAAGTAATGTTTTGGCTCCTGCTGCTGCTGCTGCCAACTCCAGGGTGTGATTCATCCAATTTTTGGGCTCCTAAAGCCAACTCCAGTGTCTCTTTAAAGTAATGCTTTGGCTCCTGCTGCTGCCAACTCCAGGGTGTGAATCATCCAATTTTTGGGCTCCTGAAGCCAACCCCAGTGTCTCTTTAAAGTAATGTTTGGGCTCCTGCTGCTGCTGCTGCCAACTCCTGCTGCCAACTCCAGGGTGTGATTCATCCAATGTTTGGGCTCCTGAAGCCAAGTCCAGTGTCTCTTTAAAGTAATATTTGGGCTTCTGCTGCTGCTGCTGCCAACTCCAGGGTGTGAATCATCCAATTTTTGGGCTCCTGAAGCCAACTCCAGTGTCTCTTTAAAGTAATGTTTGGGCTCCTGCTGCTGCTGCCAACTCCAGGGTGTGAATCATCCAATTTTTGGGCTCCTGAAGCCAACCACAGTGTCTCTTTAAAGTAATGTTTGGGCTCCTGCTGCTGCTGCCAACTCCAGGATGTGATTCATCCAATTTTTGGGCTCCTGAAGCCAACCCCAGTGTCTCTTTAAAGTAATGTTTGGGCTCCTGCTGCTGCTGCCAACTCCAGGGTGTGATTCATCCAATATTTGGGGTCCTGAAGCCAACTCCAGTGTCTCTTTAAATTAATGTTTGGGCTCCTGCTGCCAACTCCAGGGTGTGATTCATCCAATTTTTGGGCTCCTGCTGCCAACTCCAGTGTCTCTTTAAAGTAATGTTTGGGCTCCTGCTGCTGCTTCCAACTCCAGGGTGTGAATCATCCAATTTTTGGGCTCCTGAAGCCAACCCCAGTGTCTCTTTAAAGTAATGTTTGGGCTCCTGCTGCTGCTGCCAACTCCAGGGTGTGATTCATCCAATCTTTGGGCTCCTGCTGCCAACTCCAGTGTCTCTTTAAAGTAATGTTTGGGCTCCTGCTGCTGCTGCTGCCAACTCTAGGGTGTGAATCATCCAATTTTTGGGCTCCTGAAGCCAACTCCAGTGTCTCTTTAAAGTAATGTTTGGGCTCCTGCTGCTGCTGCCAACTCCAGGGTGTGATTCATCCAATTTTTGGGCTCCTGCTGGCAACTCCAGTGTCTCTTTCAAGCTATGTTTAGGCTCCTGCTGCTGCTACTGCTGCTGCTGCTTGAAACTCCAGGGTGTGTCAGTCAATTTCTGGGCTCCTGCTGCTGCCAACTCCAGTGTCTCTTTCAGCCAATGTTTGGGCTCCTGCTGCTGCTGCCAACTCCAGGGTGTGATTCATCCAATTTTTGGGCTCCTGAAGCCAACCCCAGTGTCTCTTTAAAGTAATGTTTTGGCTCCTGCTGCTGCTGCCAACTCCAGGGTGTGAATCATCCAATTTTTGGGCTCCTGAAGCCAACTCCAGTGTCTCTTTAAAGTAATGTTTTGGCTCCTGCTGCTGCTGCTGCCAACTCCAGGGTGTGAATCATCCAATTTTTGGGCTCCTGAAGCCAACCCCAGTGTCTCTTTAAAGTAATGTTTGGGCTCCTGCTGCTGCTGCTGCCAACTCCAGGGTGTGATTCATCCAATTTTTGGGCTCCTGCAGCCAACTCCAGTGTCTCTTTCAAGCTATGTTTGGGCTCCTGCTGCTGCTGCTGCTGCTGGCACTGCTTGAAACTCCAGGGTGTGTCAGTCAATTTTTGGGCTCCTGCTGCTGCCAACTCCAGTGTCTCTTTCAGCCAATGTTTGGGCTCCTGCTGCTTCTGCCAACTCCAGGGTGTGATTCATCCAATTTTTGGGCTCCTGAAGCCAACCCCAGTGTCTCTTTAAAGTAATATTTGGGCTCCTGCTGCTGCTGCTGCCAACTCCAGGGTGTGAATCATCCAATTTTTGGCCTCCTGAAGCCAACTCCAGTGTCTCTTTAAAGTAATGTTTTGGCTCCTGCTGCTGCTGCTGCCAACTCCAGGGTGTGAATCATCCAATTTTTGGGCTCCTGAAGCCAACCCCAGTGTCTCTTTAAAGTAATGTTTGGGCTCCTGCTGCTGCTGCTGCCAACTCCAGGGTGTGATTCATCCAATCTTTGGGCTCCTGCTGCCAACTCCAGTGTCTCTTTAAAGTAATGTTTGGGCTCCTGCTGCTGCTGCTGCCAACTCCAGGGTGTGAATCATCCAATTTTTGGGCTCCTGAAGCCAACTCCAGTGTCTCTTTAAAGTAATGTTTGGGCTCCTGCTGCTGCTGCCAACTCCAGGGTGTGATTCATCCAATTTTTGGGCTCCTGCTGGCAACTCCAGTGTCTCTTTAAAGTAATGTTTGGGCTCCTGCTGCTGCTGCCAACTCCAGGGTGTGATTCATCCAATTTTTGGGCTCCTGAAGCCAACCCCAGTGTCTCTTTAAAGTAATATTTGGGCTCCTGCTGCTGCTGCTGTCAACTCCAGGGTGTGATTCATCCAATTTTTGGGCTCCTGAAGCCAACCCCAGTGTCTCTTTAAAGTAATGTTTGGGCTCCTGCTGCTGCTGCCAACTCCAGGGTGTGATTCATCCAATTTTTGGGCTCCTGCTGCTGCCAACTCCAGTGTCTCTTTCAGCCAATGTTTGGGCTCCTGCTGCTGCTTGCAACTCCAGGGTGTGATTCATCCAATTTTTGGGCTCCTGCTGCTGCCAACTCCAGTGTATCTTTAAAGCAATGTTTGGGCTCCTGCCCCTCATAGTGATGCCACTTCAACTCTCTGCAATTGTGCCGCTCTGCGATTCTATTAGCGATGCCTCTGATCTGCATGTGATATTTATTCAAAGTATTATTTAACTAACCCAGCACACATCCTGTGCGTGTTACAGCAAGACAGAATGGTTTACAACCCTATTGAGGCTCTAGGAGGCTCAGAAATAGCCGTTTTTAATAGCTATTCGTCGCGAATAAATTCGGGTCGAAACGATTTTTGTCGGAAAATTCGGCGAATCAGTCGAATCGAATTTTTCAAAAGTTCGCTCATCTCTACTGCTAACCCACCCCATTAGATAAAATGATCAAAATTAAATAAAAAAAATATACAATGACAATAATGGAAATATGTATAATATAAATATACTGAAATATGCATACATAATGGCCTGGACATTATGTGCAAATGTGTGCACAAACAAAACCCGTTAAAATTATTAAATGCATAAGGGTGATGACCAGAAGCTGCAGTCTAGTAATGCAAACTTGTGTTTTTATTTTTTCAGGAATTATATTAGTTTAACTTGGAAGAGACAGCTGGGGACATTTGAATTTGATTGCCAATTCCAGTTCTAATGCTTGTTCCATGGCATTTGATACTCCCATGGCAATGTGGCATAAGGTCAAACAGAAAAATGAATGCTGGAAAATAAGTGGAGCAGCAAATAATAATGCAAAGTCAAATTCAGAGAGGTCATTGAGAGGTGTGACCTATTTCTATTATTTTAGTCATATGTATACACACACAGAGCAATTCATTCTTTTTAGGGATGTCAACTTGATGCAATAAATAGAGCATGGGTCTGCACAAGAAAAGAAAAACTGACCAAACATACAACATATACTGTACAAAATAAAGAAAATATATAATTTAAACAGGTTATTTTTGTGCTAAAAAAAAGAATCCCTATAAAACATGTGACAAATTCATCTATAAATACTCAGCTCTAAGCTTTTTTTGTAAAGGAACCTGCACATTGTGCACCTATTGGTTCAGCACCATCCAAGAATATACATATGAGTGAGGGTGTGCCAATGAAGCGTCCCAAACAAACAATATAATACACACAAAAGCAATTTGTGGCCCAGTATACCACAAAAACAGGAACCTTGCTCCAAAAGCACCACTCCTCCTCAGCTAATAAACCAACAATGTAGCTAATTCATATCAAAAAGATTTTTAATTCATCAATAAATCACATTAAAAAACATACAATACAATGATCATCACAAAACATTTAAAAAGACACACATACCAACACATGACCCAACCCAGCAGGGGGAAACCTAATCAATCCCCATTATCTGTGCCAAAACAAGATAATCTTACAACACAAGAATACATATACACTAAATATGCCTAAAGTGCCTATGTGCAATATTAAAGTGCTATGAATCAATAAAGCCAAGAAATATTGTGAAGAATCAAAAAGTCACCTCAGCGAGAAATACATAAAACCTCCTGCTGAGCGAGATAATCAGCCACCCACGCATTCCGTGACGGACTGTCACTTTTTCAAGGTGCCACTTGCACCTTTTTTTCTGCATTTGATGGCGTGGGGGGTTTAGGTTGATACTCTTTTTTGCCACTCTCATCTTCACAAACCAGGGCCATGCGATCCCTATACCTGTTCACAAGGCACGATGGGCTGGCAAGTAACCTGTGGCAATTTTTTATTATTTTTCCCCACATGCTTAGCTTTTATCAATGGCCTATACTTTGCTGACAGCCAGAGAGATCGGCAGAGTGACAGCTCGCCCCCCGCCATAGGGTGGAGCTATTTATACTGAGCATGACCTGTGATGTCACTGTGGCAGGGAGCGAGGTGCAGGGAGCCCAGCTGGGGCAGTGGACTTCTGCGGAGACCGACACAGAGTAGTGCAGCGGAATGAGGACATCACCCAGCGCTGGAACGGGGACAGAGGTAAGTTAATTTCTTGAGCGAGTTTGTTGAAAGTTCGGTTTTGACAAATCTAAATTTCTTGGGGAAATTCAGTGAATCGGTCGAACTGAATTTTTGAAATGTTTGCTCATCTCTAGCACATACTGACTCACATCTTGACAGGGAATTCAGAACATACTCATCTTTAATAAAGTCCTATGTAAACAGGTTGCTGCACAAGATGACTTCGCTTTTCTGAAGCAAGCTTGTTTGGGTGTAATTTTCTCTAAATTTTTGCAAGTATATTTGCAACCCTTAAAGCAAACCAACAGTCAAAAATGAATGAAATCAGACCAACACAACAAACAATGCTCATATGTATTGCTCTCCAGGGTAATTTAGATTGTTGCACAGAAAAAAATGATTTACCTTTTTCTAACGCCTACTGGGATAAATTTTAAAAACAAGATGGCTGCTCATGGGCTTGTAGGCCACCTGCAAACAAGAAGTCGTGCTGGGCTTCCTGTTGCTGTGCATTTCAGTTATGTCAGTTGGGAGGGAGTGCTCCAAAATCGCTGCTACCTTTCTTTTCCAACTGTGCCAGGCTGTTGGTCCGGTTTAAAGAGTGAACTTCACAGTTCAACTCCTTGGAATGCCCTGCTGTGTAAACCCCACCTTTGGCTGTGGGCGCATCATGCCAGCCTTTCTGAATGGACAGCGCAGGCACGCCAAGACTAGAATTTGTCTGACGAGGCACTCACGAGAGATTGCGTCTGACGAGGCACTCAGCTCCCTTCAGCCCCGTTATGATGCTTAGCCATCAGGGGGCTGCTCAGCCATTCAGAACGCTCGTTCTCGAGTTTGCACAGTGGGAGCAACAGGAAGGTGAGTGTATGGGGCGACCTGGGGGGGATGCACACAGGGGACATCCAAATTTGGGATGCCACTGCATAAAGGAACAACACCCCACAAGGCCAAAGTTGGGTGTGTTGTTCCTCTTTAAAATGTATGTAAAGGCAGTTAAAAGGCTAAAATATATAATGTCTCTCTAGTTATATCATGTTGTCTAATAAATTCATATATCAGTAACTCCAAAGAAACACAAATTATGCACTTTAAAGTGTTACGTATTAATACCCTGCTTGCTAAAAATGTAGAAAAAGGCTTCAAGCTATGCCACATAAGGCCTTAAACAGGGCAAAAGCAAAAACATATATAACCATTACAAAAGGCAAAAGGTTACTCATCTGGTTCAAATGATCTGGAGGAGAAATTAACAGGCTTATATGGCTGCCACAAATGGACAGACTGGGGTGAAAAAAAGGCTAGGGACTTTTCTGATCATACCGGTCCTTCTAAATGGGTCTCCAGACCGTTATCCCCGCCCCCCTATAACAAGCAGTGTGCAGAACCCCACCAATCATAGGCTGTGTGGCGCCTCCCCCCCCATAACACGCTGAGTGGCAGAATACCCCCCCATCAAAGGCTCAGTGGCAGACTCCCCCCCATAACATGCTGAGTTGCAAAGACCCCCATAAGAAGCTGAATGGCAGACTCCCCCACATAACAAACTGAGTGGCAAAATCCCCATATAACATACTAAGTGACAGGCACCCTATAACGGGCTGAGTGGCAGAATACCCCCACTCACCTTGTTGTCCTGCCGCTGCTGGAAGCCCAGGGATGCCACCTCTGGGAGCCAGGTCTCTCATGCAGACACTGTGCACCACACAGACGTCATAGGAAGGCCGCTACCTCTCCTGCATTAGCTGACTGCACTGTAGATTGGCTTCTAGCCTTGGGACAGGTAAATAGGAGCTGTAGTGGGCTGCCAGATACTCTGGGTGGCTAGTAGTTGCTCCCATTCACCCGGCCAGCCACAAGAAGCCAGAGCCTCAGCAGCCAACCAGTGCAGGGGATGTGGCGGCCTACCAGGCATTGTCCCAGTAACATCAGGCGCATGTCCGTCTTCAACTCTCAACTGTATTTCCCTTGCCCTCTGATTGGCCCAGACAAACTAGCACAGGTGATCTTCTGCTGGCCAACTTAACTTGCATGTGAATATACACATGGGCCTCGATTCAACAAAGTCTGTACCAAGAAATTGGTCTGTTTTAAAAAAAAAAAATACCCCAGTTTTAGCTTATTCAATTTTTTGTCATTCAGCAAAGAAAAACCATGCTTCATTTTTGCACTATTTTTTCACTTGCCTTCTCTCAAAAAGTGAAAAAAAAGTGATTCTAGTTTTGACTCTGGTTTTAATACTATTTTGAACTAATTATTTACAGCTGCCCTACACAAGAGTAAATATTACTCAGCACATTCCCTTTTTTTTACCTAAAAAAGTCAGCAATTGCCAGCATGTAAAAGATATGCAGAAATAACTTTTATATTTTTTATGACTTTTTAATGTACTGTCGATACCCCAGGCAGAGAACCAACCCTGGACCAAAGGCTAAAGGGGCTAGTGAGAGACGGACCATGATTTGTTTTCATTTTAATTTTTAATTAATTAACAGTAAAAAAATAAAAAGTCCAGTAGGTCTGCAGGAATCAATCTACGCCATTGCAACAGATGGTTTTTTTTTACTTCAACACGTTTCACAAGTCATCTAGGCACCTCTCCCAATAGGTAATGTTGATTTCACACATAAATCCAGTGGGAGGAATAACAAAACATGTGGAGAAAAAGAAAACAGCAAGTCCAGTTGCCTTGATACATCTCTTTAATAATTAATTTTAGGTTTATTTTTATTACTGTTTTAATAAAAAAAAAATAAAGCCGACACCCCTGGAAAAGCACTAAGCCTTGGCCAAAGGCCATGGGGCTGGTAAGTTGCCAGGGCCAGGGCCAAGCTGTATGGCCTTTTGACCCTAGGCTATGCCTGGTGTACCAGTCTGGTAATCTAGAGGAATAATATTTATATATTACATAGGGATGCCACCTGAACATTTGAAAGCTGTGAAATGTGGAGAACAAATGCACCATTTTGGGTAAAGGCTTCTCAGCCCCAGAAATGCTTTCAGAGATTTTCCACTTTTAGCTGTAAAATTCAATCCGATTTTTCAGAAATTTTCCCTTACTAATGCCATTTTCGCATGGAAAAGTACATTTTTCACCAGCATTTTCAAGCCTATTAGACATAAAAATTAATTTTTTAAAAATTAATTTAAATTGTAATTAGTCAGCTTTGTTGAATCACTAAAAGTTACTTTAGTTTTTCAAATGTGATCCAAATTTCCAACCAAAACAATTTTTTTTCTTTGTTTGTTGAATCAAGTCCTAAGAGGTATACTATAGGGCAAGACATCCACTCCTGGTTTACCAAGCCAGAGTCAGAGGAATATAGGAAACTTACAGGCTGATTCATCACTAACGCCAGGTAGCGACAGATGAGCGTCTGTAGCAGGCATTTTCAGAGTGCCCGCTAGTAGTCGCAGTGCTCGCCCGTGGGTCGCTACTTTATAGCGACTCAGTCGCTGTGCAGCAATGATGAATACATTGTGAGGAGTCGCTATTTGACCAGTACAGCGCTGTATGGGAGCGCATGTTAGGGACTGGTCAGTGCGACCGACTCACAACATATTCATTAAAAAACATCCTCACAAAACTCCGGCGCTGAAAAATGCTTCTCTGAAGCCCATAGCGCCGGAGGCTGTGCGTTTAAAGTCTGTTTTTCAGCATGTATCCACCAGTAACAAAGCAAAAACATATGGAATTACATTGTAATAACATTGTAACATGAACACTTTAATGTCAGACCTGTAATGTCAATTCTGCAGAAATATATAAAACATGAAAAATATTTGAAAAAATGGCTTTTTCTATGCCAGAAGAGGTCACAACATTATTTGAGATTTAAAAAAAAAAAAAAAAAAAACTGTTTAAAGAGAAGAAAAGGATCGTCCATTGAAATGTATGGGAAAGCGTCAGGTAGCGAGAGGTAATACTTGCAAGGCTGAACGCCGGCGCTGTTCGCTGAGGCTGTGATAATGATAAATCGGACGCTACATGGCGTTATCCCAGTCGCTCAACAGATTCTGCTTGATAAATGTGTAATTGCCTAGTCGCTATCTCTCATTTACAAGGCACTACATGACGCTATCCCTTCATGAATAAGGGCCTTAGAAACAGCATGCTGATAAGTAAATCACAGGTATGGGGGGCACAATCCTAACACACAGGTTTATTTTACATTCCAGTAGAGGAAAATAATAAGGCTGAACACCAAAAACCTGAGAAAAAGGGAGTTTTACTTTGAACATTTTGTGCATGTGTGTTTGTGTGCAGGGCCAGTGGCATCCCCAGCAAATGCCTAGGGCTCGGGGTCAAAACCCAGGCACAAACCTGCAAATTGCCATTTTTTTTTCCTTTTGGAGCACCTGGGGCCCCAAGATTCACAGAAGGGGCCACAGCCATCAGAGAATCCTCTGCTGGGCCCCAGCACTAACCTTCTTTTTTCCAGTGCGGATGGGCCCCAAAAAGCAGCATAACTTGTGTGTAGGTGTAGAAGGCAGCTGGGAGGGGGGTCAGCCAGACAGACTTGGGGTGCAGCGGGGCTTTGTCTGCAGCAAAAATAAAAAAGCAGGGCCCCCACACCCGCTGAAGGGTCTACTTCTTTACTTTCAGCCGAGAGCAGAGTGATATTTGCTGCTCCTGCACAGGGGTGGGATGGGGCTGGCAGAGCAAGGTACATTGAATGGAAGGAAGTGGAGGAGGGCCCATTGGGCGAGGTAATCATGAAATAAAGATTTGAAAAGAAATTGAGCCCCACACCTTGAGCTATGCATATACACAAACAGAGAAGGGCATAACTGCAAGAATCCTCCCATAGAAAAGCACTCCTTGCCCCTGTCACCTGCTTGTGTGTCAGAACCCCCCTGCTATCTCTATGCCTAAAGTAAATCACATAGAGCCCATACCTGGCTCCACCCCCTGCATGATGCCGGAGCTCACTCCTGGGATGCATTGATTGAGGACAGTGCAGAGGAGGAATCCAGCATGGCTGTCTGTGAGTGGGGGATGGGAGGGAAGTCTGCAAATACTGATACTGCCATGTGAGGCCTGCTTATCCAGGAAGTAATCCTGAAGGAGGCCCCCCTGTACATTTCTTAGCAGGTGCACTAACTTTCCTTGCCCCAGTCTCTCTGTCTGTGTGAACCTTTCCGTCCCCCAGCGGGGGATCAGCCCAGCACACTGGATAAAAGGCTCAGTCCAAGGCTTGTGGCTGCAAAAGCAGTCAAATAAAGTAAGCAATTCATTAAACAAGTCGCGGGGAGGGTGGCACATATTAATGGCAGCACCCAATCGGGGAAGCCCCCTGGGATCTCCCACAAATCCCTGTCCCGGGGCTCAAAACTCTACTTTTCACTAACCTGAATTTCAGTTTTCCTTATCACGGCTTTACTGATTTGGGGTGCTACTGCATGTGGAGTCCCGGGGATACTTACATGCTCCCACAGCACATGTATAGACTGCCATCAATATTTACACCGTACAATCTATTAGAGTGATTGCATTGCTAGGCACTCCGCTCTGACTGTGCGTGCCCACATAGGGGATTTAGATAGGCCTTTCACAGGAGCATTCATCAGCTGGGGGCAACACACAGTGAGACATCCTGATTTGGGATTCCCCAGGGGATGGCCACACTGGGCTTTGTTGAGCTTTAATATCATTTGGGCCCCCCATGTCTAATTTTGCCTAGGGCCACACTTTGTCTAAAACTGGCCCCGTTTGTGTCTTACTTAGAAGAATATACATGTGCATCCTCATGCCATTTTAATGTTTCAATATTTTCTATGCCCAAAAAGTACAAAGAATAAGTCTAATGGCTGCTTCTGATGGTAGAGGGGTAAATCCATTGCATATTCCGGACCACAGAAATGTGTGGAGAACTGTAGATCATCAAGCCTCTGGTCTGTATAGGGGGTGATTCCTGTTATCATCTGATTTGGCAGATAGGACACACCAATGATTCCCTGCTCTGGACTTCCCAAGTAGCCCACTGATGAAAAAGCAGTCAAGATGCTTTAAATAACTGGAACTACCTTCAGATCATGGCAATACTAAGCAACTGGCAGGGATTTTCTGCTATAGACCTGTTTGGATGATGCTTATAAAATAAACAGGGGTGAATAAATATATGGACTAACATCACAGTCTTAATACAGAGCAGGCAATTGATTGCTTTCTTAGATGCACTGAAGACCACATTGCCACTTCACAATGTTGGCTGGCCACCAAAGCAGCCCACTGGAAATATTTAGCAGTCTGCAAAAAATGGGTTAATAAAAAGTGTCTGCCTCTCTAAAAAAGTAGGGGAGGCGTGTGGCTCTCGAAGAAGATACCAGCTTCTTTATGGCTACCCTTTCTCTAGCTCTACACATTCAAATAACATGATGTTTTTTATATTTGATTATCATTTTTATACTTTTATAAAGTTTGATCCTCACCCTGTTTCAGACCATTTGTGTTTTTTCTTTGATTTATATTCCCAATAGCCCAATCATTCTTTACTTATTTGTCTCTTAGATATGGTGTTGTGTGCCAATCAAATTCATCAAAGAAGTATACAAATTGAGTGTCCCTCATTCTAAAACAAGCAAATGAATAGGTATTCAGCGTGAAAGGTTCTATAAGTGTAAATAACTACAGCAGTTTCTATTTGCTAGGAAAAGGTTTGGATGGCGGGGGCGGGGGGTAATGTTACATGTACACCAGGATAAAAACTAGTGGTGCAACCAGATAACCTAACATCTAGCCATGGGGGCAAAGGTTTTGACTGCAACATAAGGTGTTAATTCTCAGTGGCAAGGTGGTGTGGCAAGATTAATATAAAGACTAATGTATAGTGTATCAATGGAAAAGTCTGTTAAGTAAATTGTAAGTAGAGTTCAGATCCAGATAAGTATCCTATATTCCCAAGCACCAATGTACAGTAGGCAGGAAAAAGACAGAAATGTACCCTTGACTATCAATGGTGGATTAAGCTGCTAGTTTGAGATTCTAGGGGTCAGATGTTGGGGCAAGGCATTGGTCTCCTTGCTGGTTTTAATGGACCAATATCTGTAGCCTTAAATATTCCAGGAAGTAAATAAGTAGGCAAAGCAGGAAAGAGAGAGACTGCTCCTTTTAAGTCTAGGTTGGGAGGTAAATGATCTAGAGCTGCTCTACGATGATCAGGACCAGATTAAGTGTAGTGGAGGCCCCCTGATGCAGAATTAATTTTTTTATTAAAGCAAATGTCCAGTGCCTTTGTGCAGTGTCCAGTGTACCACAGTGGTACATTGCCAAGTGCCAGATCTGCGGACCTAGGGAGGGCTAACAACTCACTGGAGGTACCGTTGGAAAGAGGACGACCTCAGGTATACTATGCCGGATAAGGGCATTTGGATAGGTGGCAGACCGAACCAAGCAGGAAAGAGGAGAACCTCAGGTATACACCCTTGTAAGGGCATGTGGAACAGGGCCAACTGGACGGTGGTGCTGCAAATATCCAATACCCTCAACCATAGCAAAGAACTGGACACCCCTCTTTTCCCCTACTTGATACCCCTGAGTATGAAGGAGACCAGTAAACACTGTAATGTAATGAAACATTGTGCAGTGTTGTGAATATTAGAATCTAGTGTACCGTATGTTGTTGGCATTTAATAAATGCTTATTAAGGCTGCAAAGCTGTATTGGTAATAGAATTATCAACTAAGCCAAATGTGAGTCGTGAACTCACTAGGCACAAACACAGATCATAAATGTGCCGTGAAATAACGCAAACATTTGCATACTTTATTAAGGCTTAATGATTTGTAATTTCTAATTTGGAAAGCTGCTGATGTTTAGAGATATAGACAATAGAACCCCTTCCTTTATTTAGCAAAAAAATAACTATTTAAGTACTTATTTTATGTGTGCTGAAGGTTATCATCTAGGTCAGAAGGGCTCAGCTTGTTTTTAGCAACACTCAAATGGTAGAAAGGACTGGGGTCATCATCATTATGTATTGTAATTTGCTTTATGGTTTGACATGTGCTCTAAGCGCATGAAAAAAAAAACGAATTCAAAGCTGGAATGCAACTTCATGATTTTATAAATGTGCATAGCAGCAGAATTTTTTTTTCTTGAAAACATTTTGCTACCTTTCTGGACTGAAAGGGCCATTTGGGTGACTAGGGAAATGTCTTTATTTGTATTTTCAGTGAATATTCCTCCTAGCTCTATAGTCTCTTAGACTAAAAAGAATCATTTCAGAACCTTAAAAGTCCCTCAAAGATTGATGACGAGGCAAGAAGGAAATTGGTCTAGGAGGCTTTCAAAAAACTCCTGTTTTTAGCAACACTCAAATGGTAGAAAGGACTGGGGTCATCATCATTATGTATTGTAATTTGCTTTATGGTTTGACATGTGCTCTAAGCGCATGAAAAAAAAAAAACGAATTCAAAGCTGGAATGCAACTCCATTTTATAAATGTGCATAGCAGCAGTATTTTTTTTTCTTGAAAACATGTTGCTACCTTTCTGGACTGAAATGGTCATTTGGGTGACTAGGGAAATGTCTTTATTTGTATTTTCAGTGAATATTCCTCCTAGCTCCATAGTCCCTTAGACTAAAAAGAATCATTTCAGAACCTTAAAAGTCCCTCAAAGATTGATGAAGAGGCAAGAAGAAAATTGGTCTGGGAGGCTTTCAAAAAACTCATAGCAACACTTAAGGAGCTGCAGGAATTCATGACAAGTATTGGTTGTGTACTGCATGTGACTTATGTCTGGGCTATGGGTTAGGGTGGCAAGACTTAAAGGTTGATTCCAAGCCTGTCTTGAACGCATTCTCGCATGCAAGAGTGGTGCATTTTCTCTTTTTTATGCAGTTTTTACACCTCATGCAATATAGTGTAGCCTATTTTGTGTGGGTTTTTTTTTGTTCCCGAGTATTCAATGTACTAATACGTGTTTGCATGAGATTATGTGTTCTCAATTTGGTAACGTGCCCTCCCCTTTTTGCTGGCGCGATTTTGGGAGGCGCTCGGACGACATGTGCAGCGGAGCCCTTAGATAAGTATCTGGCAGAGTACGAATATCTGCTTTGCCGCGGGCTGCTCACGGTGTACCTGCCAGAGCTCACACACACCCGCTGTCGTCTTGATGTGGATCGCATGTCTGATCAACATCTCTTTGAATTGATCTGACTGTACCACCTTTCTCTCGAGAAGCTTTACCCAAATCTTCCACCACAAGCAAGGGGCATGCAATTGATGGCATGACCAAAAAGGATGGCTGCCTTCAATTTCTATTGAATGGCTTAATCCATAAGCTGGGGACACTGTCTGTTGGCCTTCACTGAGCCGTAACCTGACTGCAGGAGGTGTTGGTACCTCCTGCGTTGCAGAAGTATATGTATAGATATGTTTAGTGGCTTATTGGCTCTCCTGCTCCTTCTTGCCAGGTTGCCTATGTATTGAAGTGCCTTTGATAAGTTCCCCTAAACTAGCTAATACTGCGTGTAACCCGGTTAAAGTGGGTTATGTGCCTGGGTGTGTACTGGGTGTAACATTTTCGCCTGGCTTTGAATCAGCCTCAGCCCCTAAGTTAGTTACCTGGTAACTTCTTTTCTAAACATCCAAATGGGCAGCAACACATGAGACCTCATGTCTTCACCCCTCAAGATGTAACACCTGACCACCAGAATTAGATAAAACTTCGACTCCTTCTCCCAGCCCCCAGTTGTTATAGAGATCTGAAAAACATATAAAGACAGACCAAAGCAGTACTGGTTAAATAAGCATGAAATACATTCAATGATATCTTAAGGGGGGGGGGGCACCGTATGCTGCCCGTTCGGATGTTTAGAAAAGAAGTAACCAGAAAGAAAACTTTTCTCTGGGCAGCATACACATGATAACCGGGATCTACCTCTATTGGGTGGGGAATGCAGCTCTGTCAAAGGACTGATCCTATAAGGTCAGCAAGTCCAAACAATAATGCCTCACAAAAGTCTTGGCTGAAGACCAGGTGACTGCTTTACAAATCTGTTCAATAGAGGCCCCAGCTTGCCCAAGTGTGCTAACACTGACGCCAAAATCTGCTCCTCTTTGGAGGAAGTTGACAATGACCTGGAGATTAGATGTCGATTACCCATTCTGAATCTTTTAAGTTTTACAAGTTTTCCAAATAAATCTACCTTATTACTTTCTTCCTACTCGAGAGTAGTGTCCCAATTACCTTCTTTGAATATCCCTTTCTCCGAAGCAAGGCGACCTCAGGGTCCACAGAGTCAAACCCCACTTCTGGGGATCTGGGCAGAGCACTGGTCCCTGGAATAACAAGTCTGGTCTCATAGGAAGTCTCCGTGGCTTCTGTATGGACAGTGTTACAAGAGTCAAGAGTCATGTTCTCTTGGGCCACCAGGAAGCCAGAAGCAGAACTGTGGTTGGCTTACTGGCTAGTTTGTTCAATACTTGAGGAAGCAACTGAACTGGATCTGCATAGGCTAGGTTGAATGGTCAATAGTGAACCAGTGCATCCACCCCCAGAGCTAGATCTGAAGGATTTAGAGAAAAACAACTTCTTAATTTTGTGTTTTTTCCTGATGCAAAGAGATACACTTCCGGAGTCCCTTCCCGAACACATATCTAATTGAACACTTCTTGTAATAGAGTGCAACTTAGAAAGTCCGCTACCTGATTCAAATTTCCCTTCAGATGAATGGCTGATATGGACAGCAGGTTCTGTTCTGCCCAGAGCAGTATTTCTGTTGCCGCTGATAAAAATCAATGAGACCTTGGTGATTCAAAAAGGCTACCATTGTCGCATTGTCTGTTCTGGTCTGAACTTGCCGTTCCTTTAGATGATGTGCAATGGTGAACAGAGCTTTTTTTCACAGCAATCAACTCCCTTAAATACAAGGAAGACTGACTCAATGCTTTGGACCATCTTCCCTGAGCCGTCAAGACCCCGCAATGGGCTCCCCATTTCCAAGAGGAGGCATCCGTTGTCAAAATTTGGTCTCTGGGTTTCCTCCAGGCCAGACCGCTGACCTTAAACAACCACCATTCCAGAGATTTCTTTACTGGTTCAGGAACTAAAATCACCATCTTCCAAGGACCCCTGGGATCTGTTCCAATTGTTCAAGATGTGCAGCTGAAGTGTTTTTGAATGCAATTGGCCCCATCTTACAGTAAGAGATGCTGATGTCAGATACCCCAGGACCTTCATAGCCTGATGTACCAAAGCTGTCTGACTGGAGCAAAAGGACCAAATTGCTTTCTGGAGGGTCTTTATCTTCTGAGGAGGTAAAACAATATTCTGAAGGATCGTATTGATCTCAATCCCTAGATATCTCATGACCTGGGACGGAACTAGACTGGACTTTTCGTAGTTCAGGACCCAACCCAAATGCACCAATAACTCATTGTCACTCTGAGATAGAGTCATGCAGATAGGCCACAATGCTGATCCCTTCTTGTCTTAGGTATGCCAAAGGTTTGGCCAGTACCTTTGTAAAGAGCCTGGGTGCTGAAGATAGACCAAACGGAAGACAGACAAACTGGAAGTGAAGTGACTGGTCCCCTATCCTTATAGTAAATCTTAGAAAGGACTGGTCCCAGTGACTCATCAGGACCTGCCAATAAGCATTTTTAAGGTCGATTAACACCATGAAGGATCCAGGAGGCAGCAGACTCCTGGCTGAAAAGATGGTCTCCATACGGAAATGTTTGTACTAGAAGATTCAACTTCTTTAGATGTAGAATAAACCTGAATTCTCCTGATGCCTTTCTCACCAAAAAGACACTGGAATAGAAACCCATCCCCTGCTGCTGGGAGGGAACGACACAATAACCCCCTTGGTCAACATGGAAGCCAGGCTGTCCCTGATTCTCCAAATTCTCCTCCCTGCCCCCAAGAAGAGAGGTAATAAAGAAATTTGAAGAAGGGGTCTGAGTAAATTCTATAGGGAAGCCTTCCCTCATGCCTCTGGAGATAAAGGGGCAATTTAATAGGGTTTCCTAGCAGATGTGGAAGGATTTTAGATAAGCCCCAATTAGGAGGCTTGAGTCGTCTTTTTGGTCTAGATTGAAAGGTACCAACAGGGTTAAACCCCTAAACTTGCCCCTGTTAGAGGAGGAGGTGGAGGCTCCCCTAGCTCCCTTGGGTGCCTCCCTGTTAAGAAAGGAGTGCCTAAAGAGGATTGATAAGGAAATCTCTTATTCCTAGAACCCCTGGTTCATGTAGGAATACATTTACTTTTATCAGCTAATCTTTCTAGAACCTTTTCAAGTTCTGGACCAAAGAGGTATTGACCACTAAAAGGCATAGCACACAGACAAAATTTATAGCCACGGGGGCAGAGCTGGACCTCTTCTTCCCAGATTGTGTGAACGACAGAGTGACCGATGGATTAGGATCCGGATTGTGTTGATGCGAGGGAGAATTCCCCATTGGTGCAGATAGGCGAGCAGTTAACCCACCAAGCATCTTTATATAGAGTGGGAATCTTACACAAATTAAGGGCTTTTAACCCTCTGCTAACATCCAAAGAGGGAGGCCAGAAGCTCAAACTAAAAGTACCCGCGTGTGCCCCTTAACAGCAGCACACGTGCAACAAACAGGAAACCCGGAGGTGCATATATGACATCATTTCTGCCGAGAGGAGAAGGCCCAGGCTACTCATTCCCCGACCCCCACTTAATAAAGTCCGTGCACATGTTAGTTCATGAGCTAGGGTCTGGCTCCTTTCCCAAGCAGGAACACGAAAACAACTGGGGACTGGGAGGAGGAGTCAAAGTTTTATCTAATTCTGGTGGTCAGGTGTTCCATCTTGAGAGGCGGAGACACAAGGTCTCATGTGTATGCTGCCCGGAGGATGTTTTTGTCATATTAATAACAAATCAATATAAGGCCCTTATTCATAACAATCAGTAATAAGCAGCAGCACGGTATTCTAGTGATAGATAATACATTTTTCAATCTCCCCTGTCCCTTATACTCGGGATCTTCACTCTGTCCCAAGGCCCTTAGTTACAATGCCTGAAACTTATGGGAATTGAAAGATATTGTCCAGGTAGAAACAAGCTAAGTCTATATTCACCTGCAGCTCCTCTATGCAAGTCCACTGTTTCCCTACAGCTCCTCCAAGCAGTGCTGGAATCTTCATAATAACAAATGGTGGGGAGCCAGCGGCTAGTCTTTCAGCTGCTCCTGTGATATTATATTATATATTGTTTTTTTAGCATCTGAGCCCAGAGTCTGGGCTTTAACATGAAATGTCTTGTTGGTCAATAATTAGTGTAAGTAGTGTATTCTCAATATTTGGGTGAAATTAGTGCAACCAAATCTATTTTTTTTTACTAATCTATTTTTTATATTTCTTTCAGTGCCAAGCAGGGCTGGCCCTGCGCCCTGTTCCACAAACCCCCATAGCTGGTCCCAGGACTAGTTATGCTGGGTAAGGGGGGGCCTCTTGCCATTTTTGGGGGGATTTTAAGGGTTTTTAACCCTCAAAATTCCCCCCAAAATGGGGTCCCCCTGGGACCCCTGTAATTTTTTTAAATTAACCCTGTGTTACCTTTCACCCAGAAAGTATAAAAGGCTTCCAGCAGCAGAAGGAGAGCAGAAGTGATCAGCGTGGGGCACAGTGCACAGGGATGGATGGGAGGTTAGTATTAAAAAAAAACATTAAAATATGTTTCCTGTGTCCTTATGTTTTTGCTTTTCCATTTAACCCTTTGTGAACTTATAAGGGATCTATGAGACCCCTATACAAGTTCATAAGGCTTAGGGGGTTGGCAAGTCACCTGCAACTAGCGGGTGACTTGCCATTAACCCCAAGCCCCTCATTACCTGTCTCCCCAAAGCCTGAAGGGGCAGAAGGGCCCAGGGGCCATTTAGCCTGTGCAGGCTTGTAGTCTGCAGGGCGGGGGAACACAGAGGCTGGCCCCTGAGTCCTGTTCTACAAGCCCCCATAGCTGGTCCCTGGGCTGGTAATGCTGGGTAGGGAGGACCCCTCACTAATTTATTTTTATTTATCCCTTTATAGCATGGATAGTAGTTGAATGTTATTTGTAAATGTTGTAAAGTGCTCTTTTCAGTTTGGGGGGTTATTATAAAGTGCTCTTTTCAACAGGGGGCTACAGATACATATGTGGTACCATTGTAATCAAGATAGAGAAATGGGGCTTTCACATGCAATATGGTTTTCTTTAATAAAACAAATGTTTTATTTAAATAATGAATACAATATTGTAAAAAAAATATTTTTTTTATTTCAAGTTAAAGCTTAAACTCTACCGCAAAAACAATATATATAATTTTCTTTGAAATTCCTGCAGAAATCATGGTTAAACATAAGCATCCTAAGAATTCTTTGAGGGATTACTTCTAGAAAGATGAGCCCACTACAACAAACTGGATACGCTTAGAAAGTTTAACGTGTACATTCAGAGAATATATTGTTTGGGGGGGTACTCCAAATGTAAGGGCAGTTTGGGTAGAAAAAGTGCACATGCTTTATTTTGGGGTGTTTGCCAACTCTTCCATTGACATTATCTATGCATGTTGGGTATTGTTCTGTTCGGGGGATGTTGCTTTTTCAGATTTAACTTGTTTCTTTCTTGTTTGCATATAGTTTTTTTTTTTTTTTTTTTTATAGGAAAATTTGTTTTTTTATTCCTTTTTAGGGAAACCCTGTGCAACCAAAGAATTAAGGGGCAACCAAAGAATTTCTGGGATTACTTCCAGAAAACTGCACCCACATCAACAAGCCTGGTGTTAGGGCGAGCGCTGCGTCTTCCCCACGCAGCGCCCCCCTCCGTGCCTCTCCTCGGGCGAGCGCTGCGTCCCCTTCCCGCAGCGCTCCCCGCTTCACCGCCATCCGGGCGTCTGCTGCTGGCCCCCCTGGCTGCGGTTCCCCCTTACCTGGTCCCCGCGCTTCCTCCTCTGACCGGCATGGCCGCCGGCTTCCTCCTTCTGTGTTTGTTCCGTCCTCCCTGCGCGCACGTCCCCGGCCACTAGGGGGCGCGCGCGTCAACCTCCCCAGATTTAAAGGGCCAAGGCCCTGTTAATTGGTCTCTGCCATCCAATCTCTTTTTTGCGCTTCCTATAAAAGAAACCCTGCCTTACTTCCTGTGCCGGATCTTCGGTGTTGTTCCCTGAATGATTATCGCTGTATTGCTTGATTCCTCGTGTATGACCTCGGCTCTCCTATTGACCTCCGAACCTGTGCTGCCAGTCCCGACCTCGGCTTGTCTCACCGCTATTGAACCCGCGCTGCCAGTCCCGACCTCGGCTTGTCTCACCGCTACTGAACCCGCGCTGCCAGTCCTGACCTCGACCTTCTCCTCCGACCACTGTTTGTCTCTGCTGCACGTCACCTCAGCAGTTTGTGGAACTGTGCCGCTGTTGGGGGGTAGCGACCTGGGAGTCACCTGCCGCACAAGACCATCCCGCCTTGCGGTGGGCTCTGGTGAAAACCAGTGGCTCCTTAGACTCCGCTCCCCTGACGCGGTACCTGCCAAAACAGTTCTGCAGACCCTGCGGGTCCACTTCTTCGCACCCGGTGCGTAACAGTAAGATCCGGCCATGGATCCCGCTGAGGTGCCCTTGCCGGAGACTTCCGAACTCCCAGCGCTGGTGGCTTTGCAGTCCCGGCAGATTAATCAGCTTACCGCTATGATGCAACAACTTTTGACCCAGCAGCTGTCGCCTTCTCCACCGCCACCGGTGCCGCCACCGCAGTCTCCAGCAGTTTCCCCATCCAGAATCCGCCTCTCCTTACCAGCAAAATATGAGGGGGACGCGAAGTTGTGCAGAGGCTTTCTAGCCCAGTGCTCTATGCACCTGGAATTATTGTTTGATCAATTTCCCACCGAACGCTCTAAAGTGGCCTTCATCATTAGTCTGCTCTCCGGAAAAGCCTTGGCTTGGGCCACTCCCTTGTGGGACCGTAACGATCCTCTCACCTTCACCGTTCAGGCCTTTGTTACTGAATTCCGTCAGGTTTTTGAAGAACCCGCTCGGGCCTCATCTGCCGAGTCCGCTCTATTGAATTTAACGCAAGGCGATCTTTCGGTTGGTGAATATGCTATTCGATTCCGTACTTTGGCCTCCGAGTTAGCATGGAATAATGAGGCCCTCTGCGCTTGTTTTAAGAAAGGTCTTTCTAGCAAGATCAAAGATGTTCTAGCGGCCCGAGAGATACCTGACTCCCTTTCTGAACTCATTCATCTTGTCACTCGCATTGACATACGCTTTGCTGAGAGGCGTGAGGAACTTCGCTTGGAGAGAGATTCCCAACGTGACAGGAGGATGTTCCGTTTGGCTCCCACCTTTCAGAAACCTTTGTCTGTACCATCTTCTCCAGAGGTGGAAGCCATGCAGGTCGGCCGCTCTCGCCTAACCCCCGTGGAGAGGTCTCGCAGGAGAAATGAAAATCTCTGTCTGTATTGCGCCAGTCCTGATCATTTTCTAAGAGATTGCCCCATTCGTCCTTCTCGACTGGGAAACGAGCGCACCTAGACTCGGTGGGAGAGGCGTCTCTGGGTGTGTGTGCTTCCTCTCCAAGATTTACCGTACCTGCACAGCTTTGTCTCTCATCTGCCTCTGTGCTTAATTTGCCGGTCTTCCTGGATTCTGGTTCGGCGGGCAATTTCATAGAGGCCTCCCTGATCAAGAAATACGACATAGCAGTTAACCGCTTGGCCAAACCGTTATTCATCGCCTCAGTTAATGGAGATAGACTGAATTGTATGGTGCAGTACCGTACCAAGCCTTTGCTCCTTAAGATTGGCCTCTTTCACCAGGAATACTTGGAACTCTTTGTGTTACCCCATTGTACTTCCCCAATCCTATTGGGTCTTCCTTGGCTTCAGCTTCATAATCCTACCCTAGACTGGGTTACTGGGGACATCAAGGCGTGGGGTACAACCTGCTTCAAGAATTGCTTGAAAGCTTTACCAGTTCGAACCGATCATCCTACCACATCTCTACCGGGCCTACCCGAAGTTTACCGGGCTTACGCTGATGTCTTCTGTAAGAAGCAAGCTGAGACTCTTCCGCCTCATCGCCCTTATGACTGCCCGATCGACCTCCTGCCTGGGACCACTCCTCCTCGTGGCCGTATCTATCCACTATCCGTCCCCGAAACTCAAGCAATGGCTACTTACATACAAGAAAATCTGCAGAGGGGCTTCATCCGGAAGTCCTCTTCTCCCGCTGGGGCTGGCTTTTTTTTTGTACAGAAGAAAGACGGTTCTCTCCGACCCTGTATCGACTATCGGGGTCTTAACAAGATCACGGTAAAGAACCGATACCCCTTACCCTTAATTCCAGAACTCTTCGACCGTCTTCGTGGCTCCAGGATCTTTTCCAAACTGGATCTCCGAGGAGCCTACAATCTGATTCGCATCCGCAAGGGAGACGAATGGAAGACTGCCTTTAATACCCGTGACGGTCATTTCGAGTATTTGGTGATGCCCTTCGGGCTTTGTAATGCCCCTGCCGTATTTCAAGAGTTCGTCAATGACATCTTCCGGGACTTGTTGTACTCCTGTGTCGTGGTCTATTTAGATGATATCCTCATCTTCTCTTCTTCCCTCGAAGAGCATCACCGGCACGTTCGTCTGGTACTATCCCGCCTTCGGCAGCATCATCTTTATGCCAAATTAGAAAAGTGTCTCTTTCACCAAACCGCTCTGCCCTTTTTGGGTTATACTGTTTCAGCCCAAGGACTACAAATGGACCCTAGCAAATTGAGAGCGGTTTTAGATTGGCCTCGGCCTGTTGGTCTGCGTTCCATTCAACGATTTCTGGGCTTCGCCAACTATTACCGTCAATTCATACCCCATTTTTCCACTATCGTGGCCCCCATTGTGGCTCTCACCAAAAAGGGAGCCAACCCCAAGTCATGGCCTCCACAGGCGGAGGCAGCCTTTTTAGCATTGAAAAGGACATTCTCTATGGCCCCGGTGCTCACCAGACCAGACCCGTCTCGTCCTTTTTCTCTAGAGGTTGACGCTTCTTCCATCGGAGCAGGAGCTGTTCTCACACAGAGGTCTCCTTCAGGGAAAAATCTTACTTGTGGGTTCTTTTCCAGGACTTTTTCTTCCGCGGAGCGAAATTACTCTATTGGGGATCGTGAACTCCTGGCTATCAAATTAGCTCTAGAAGAGTGGAGACATCTTCTAGAAGGGTCGCTTCACCCCATATCTATTTTTACCGACCATAAGAACCTTTTGTATCTTCAAACTGCTCAACGCTTGAATCCTCGCCAAGCTCGTTGGTCACTATTCTTCGCGCGGTTTAATTTCCGCATTCATTTTCGACCTGCCTCTAAGAACATCAGGGCAGATGCTCTATCTCGCTCCTCGGACGTCACAGACGTGGATGCTGCTCCTCAGTTCATTATATCTCCTGATCATTTGGTTCATTCCGCTCCAGCCTCCCTAGTGCAGGCTCCGCCTGGGAGAACCTTTGTCCCGGCTCGCCGACGCCTCCAAATATTAAAATGGGGTCATGCTTCCCGTATTGCCGGGCATGCTGGTATCAAAAAGTCTAACGCAATTATTGCCAGATATTATTGGTGGCCCTCCATTGAGAAGGATGTGGCAGAATTCGTGCAAGCTTGTACCACCTGTGCACGTAATAAAACGCCTCGCCAAAGACCGGCGGGTCTTCTTCATCCTCTTCCTATTCCTGAAATCCCTTGGTCTCACATCGCTATGGACTTTATCACGGATCTTCCTCCATCTCAAGGCAATACAGTGATCTGGGTTGTTGTGGATCGTTTTTCAAAAATGGCGCACTTCGTTCCGCTTCCAGGACTCCCATCCGCTCCTCAGTTGGCTAAGAACTTTTTTAAACATATTTTTCGGCTCCATGGACTTCCTTCCCACATTGTCTCCGACAGGGGAGTTCAATTTGTTTCAAAATTCTGGAGGGCTCTCTGTACTCAGTTAAAGGTGAAATTAGATTTTTCCTCGGCTTACCACCCCCAGTCCAACGGCCAAGTGGAGAGGGTCAATCAGGTTCTAGGACAATATCTACGTCACTTTGTTTCGGCCCGGCAAGACGACTGGGTCGATCTCTTGCCATGGGCGGAGTTCTCTTATAATTTCAAAGATTCTGAAGCCACAAAGAAATCTCCATTCTTCATTGTTTATGGCCGCCAACCTTTGCCTCCTCTACCCTTACCTACACAGTCGGGTGTACCCGCCGTGGATGACTTAACACAGTTTTTTTCCTCTATCTGGCGTGAAACACGACATTCTCTTGTTCTAGCCTCTACCCGCATGAAGAACAGCGCTAATAAAAGAAGGAGAATCGCTCCTGTTTTCTTTCCTGGAGATAAAGTTTGGCTTTCAGCCAAGTACATTCGTTTCAAGATACCCAGTTATAAATTGGGCCCTCGCTATTTAGGGCCGTACAGGATCAAGCAACAAATTAATCCGGTCTGTTACAAACTTCATTTGCCAGCCTCCTTACGTATTCCCAACTCTTTTCATGTTTCTTTATTAAAACCTCTGACGACTAATCGATTCTCTTCTAAAACGTTGGAGCCACTTCCGGTCGCGGGTACCGAAGATGCCTTCTCGGTGAGAGAGATTCTGGCTTCCAAAACATCCAGAGGGAGACGATACTTTCTAGTGGATTGGGAGAATTGCGGTCCTGAAGAGAGGTCCTGGGAACCTGAGGAGAATATCCTCGATCGGAGCCTTATTTCAAACTTCCTCGGTCCCAAAAAGAGGGGAAGACCTAAGGGGGGGGGTACTGTTAGGGCGAGCGCTGCGTCTTCCCCACGCAGCGCCCCCCTCCGTGCCTCTCCTCGGGCGAGCGCTGCGTCCCCTTCCCGCAGCGCTCCCCGCTTCACCGCCATCCGGGCGTCTGCTGCTGGCCCCCCTGGCTGCGGTTCCCCCTTACCTGGTCCCCGCGCTTCCTCCTCTGACCGGCATGGCCGCCGGCTTCCTCCTTCTGTGTTTGTTCCGTCCTCCCTGCGCGCACGTCCCCGGCCACTAGGGGGCGCGCGCGTCAACCTCCCCAGATTTAAAGGGCCAAGGCCCTGTTAATTGGTCTCTGCCATCCAATCTCTTTTTTGCGCTTCCTATAAAAGAAACCCTGCCTTACTTCCTGTGCCGGATCTTCGGTGTTGTTCCCTGAATGATTATCGCTGTATTGCTTGATTCCTCGTGTATGACCTCGGCTCTCCTATTGACCTCCGAACCTGTGCTGCCAGTCCCGACCTCGGCTTGTCTCACCGCTATTGAACCCGCGCTGCCAGTCCCGACCTCGGCTTGTCTCACCGCTACTGAACCCGCGCTGCCAGTCCTGACCTCGACCTTCTCCTCCGACCACTGTTTGTCTCTGCTGCACGTCACCTCAGCAGTTTGTGGAACTGTGCCGCTGTTGGGGGGTAGCGACCTGGGAGTCACCTGCCGCACAAGACCATCCCGCCTTGCGGTGGGCTCTGGTGAAAACCAGTGGCTCCTTAGACTCCGCTCCCCTGACGCGGTACCTGCCAAAACAGTTCTGCAGACCCTGCGGGTCCACTTCTTCGCACCCGGTGCGTAACACCTGGTATGCATAGAAAGCTGGAGGAGTGTACTTCCAGAGCATATATGATTAGTGGGGAGTATTTCAAATGTAAAGTGTTGTTTTTCTTGAAAAACTGCAAGGTGCACATATTGCATAGCATAGTTGTATTTTAAAATCTCCTAAAGAGCTGTTTCAATTTGGGGGAATCTCCTGGGCTGGGAAGGGTGTCTACCAATACATATGTGGTACCGCTGTAACCAGGAGAAATTGGTATTTTACACACAATTAGACTCTGTGAATCCTGTAGCATTACGCTTTCGGATACCTGGCAGAAATCTGTCTGTCAGACTTGCCTACAGCTAAGAATGGGAGAGGAGATTTCGGCTATGTACAGGGAGATGTCAGCCACGAGGAATGTAAATCCTTTGGGTCGAACCCAGGGGTATCCACTGCTGGTACAGTTAACCCAGGATCCTAGACCAATAGTATCCCTTACTTCTCCTATCCCTTCTGCAGACACCCACGTTTCTGTGCCTGTTCAATTTGAAACAGTATCAGAGGTAGTAGCGGAGAGTGAGGGTGAACTATCATCCGAGGACTCCCTTAACGAGGGTATACAGTTGTATAAGAGGGGCGACTGTGCCTCTGGTTTCCATGAAGCCTTGCCAGAGGACTTGGCAGGTTTATTAGATGACATTTATGATACATGGGGAATCAAGAGGGAGGATAAGCCTTCTACCTTTTGGCAGGGCCGGATTAAGAGCATCCCGGGCGTGGTACTGTAGATGTTGACGGGCCTATTTATCGAAGTATATAAAATGAAAACGCAACACAAAGCAATTTTGTTTAAGACAAAGTGCATTTGTCACATGTCTAATGTACATTAAATTACCAGGATAGCTGAATACATGTTAGTGTATGAAAAAGGTGCATATCATCATAGAGTTTGTTCTTTAGCTAAAACAAAAAAAAGAATCAACTCGCTTTTGGGGGGGCCCAGAGTGTCAAAGAGGTGTTGTAGAGGGTTCGCTATGCCCCCAGACTGTAACACCTATCCGATGTGATGTCACACCCGCAGCTTTTTTGGTTAACACACAGGGCTTGCTACAGGGCTGAAACACGAGAAGTGTTTCAGCCCTGTAGCACAACACACTCAAGCACACCTATTTGACACTCAATGCACCCCTAAAAAATGTATTTTTGTTTAACAAAATAAAGAATCAAACAATATCTATAAAGATATACAAAGTATCCATATACCAACATATTTTTTGGCTATGCTAGCAATTTAATATACATAAAACGACAGATGCACTTTCAACAACTTTATTAACCAGTAAAGTGCCATAACAGAAATCTATTAAAAAAAGATTTCTCTTTTTGTAAACAATAGAAAACTGGTTAATTAAATAAAACCAGAGACCATAAAACTAACACTGATGATCTGCAGGGAATAAGGGGATTAGCTTTTTTATTAAACTGGACAATCCTTTAAAGATGAGTAATCAACGACCTAGAGTCGATAAGACCTAGGAACCAGTGGGCTCCCTCTTTATAGGATAACCATAGTTGGGCATGCCCCGCTGTATGTATCCCTGGGGTTTGCCCGGTAAACTCACCTTACCGGCAATTCCACGCCGCGTCCTTGCTATACATTTATTGTGAACACGTACCCACACCAACCATTTCTAAATGGTTATGAGGGTATGTGGTAAAGTGGGGGTGTCAGCAGCGGGGCATTCTCCAGCTCTTCTTTCAACTCTGGACAGCACAAAAAAATCGAAATGGAATGCGAACCACTGATTGGCTGAATGGTATGTGCATGTTCCATGGGATCACAGGAAATGTTAGATTACATTCCCCCCCCCAATCCCCACCACTCCCCAACCTTCAAAACTTTCAAAGGTGCCCTTAAAATCTCTTCAGACAAGCATACAATCTAGTTTAAGCAATTCTTTAAAAGGCTCAATACTTACTGTGATCCTCCCCCCTCATCTCCACCTTTAAACTGTAAGCTCCTCAGGGGCAGGGCTCTCTCGCTCCTATTGTATCTTGTATTCAGAATATTCATTGTGAACTTTATAACACTGCATTTGTAATAGTCTATGTACTGTATGTTTCTACCCCGTCTGTAATTACTACCTTGTACAGTAATAACAATTAGGGTACATAGATTTGGGTTGATTTCACACAGATTTCCCCAAATTGGAAAAAAACTATAAACATTTTTATCCTTCAAAGGAGGTCTAAGCCACACCTGTCATCCTGTCCTTAGTGAAGCCCACAATAAGGCTGTGCAGGGTCCTATACAGACCTAGGCTGGCCCTGATGTCTACAAGATTCCAGGCCGGCCGACTAAGTGCCACTGGGGCATCTTGATTCAGGATATTACACACCCCGTTTATGCACACATACACCATATACCCCCAGGGCTGCCACCCTCACCCCCTCTGCCATCCCTAAGCCTCCCTCACCCCCTCTGCCATCCATAAGCCTCCCTCACCCCCTTTGCCATCCATAAGCCTCCCTCACCCCCTCTGCCATCCATAAGCCTCCCTCACCCCCTTTGCCATCCATAAGCCTCCCTCACCCCCTCTGCCATCCATAAGCCTCCCTCACCCCCTCTGCCATCCATAAGCCTCCCTCACCCCCTCTGCCATCCATAAGCCTCCCTCACCCCCTCTGCCATCCCTAAGCCTCCCTCACCCCCTCTACCATCCATAAGCCTCCCTCACCCCCTTTGCCATCCATAAGCCTCCCTCACCCCCTCTGCCATCCATAAGCCTCCCTCACCCCCTCTACCATTCATAAGCCTCCCTCACCCCATCTGCCATCCCTAAGCCTCCCTCACCCCCTCTACCATCCATAAGCCTCCCTCACCCCCTCTGCCATCCCTAAGCCTCCCTCACCCCCTCTGCCATCCATAAGCCTCCCTCACCCCCTCTACCATCCATAAGCCTCCCTCACCCCCTCTACCATCCATAAGCCTCCCTCACCCCCTCTGCCATCCCTAAGCCTCCCTCACCCCCTCTACCATCCATAAGCCTCCCTCACCCCCTCTGCCATCCATAAGCCTCCCTCACCCCCTCTGCCATCCATAAGCCTCCCTCACCCCCTCTGCCATCCCTAAGCCTCCCTCACCCCCTCTACCATCCATAAGCCTCCCTCACCCCCTCTGCCATCCATAAGCCTCCCTCACCCCCTCTGCCATCCCTAAGCCTCCCTCACCCCCTCTACCATCCATAAGCCTCCCTCACCCCCTCTACCATCCAAAAGCCTCCCTCACCCCCTCTGCCATCCATAAGCCTCCCTCACCCCCTCTACCATCCATAAGCCTCCCTCACCCCCTCTACCATCCATAAGCCTCCCTCACCCCCTCTACCATCCATAAGCCTCCCTCACCCCCTCTACCATCCATAAGCCTCCCTCACCCCCTCTACCATCCATAAGCCTCCCTCACCCCCTCTGCCATCCATAAGCTTTCCTCACCCCCTCTGCCATCCCTAAGCCTCCCTCACCTCCTCTGCCATCCAAAAGCCTCCCTCACCCCCTCTGCCATCCCTAAGCCTCCCTCACCCCCTCTGCCATCCCTAAGCCTCCCTCACCCCCTCTACCATCCATAACCTCCCTCCCCCCCTCTGCCATCCATAAGCCTCCCTCACCCCCTCTGCCATCCATAAGCCTCCCTCCCCCCCCTCTGCCATCCATAAGCCTCCCTCCCCCCCCTCTGCCATCCATAAGCCTCCCTCCCCCCCCTGCCATCCCTAAGCCTCCCTCACCCATTCTGCCATCCCTAAGCCTCCCTCACCCCCTTTACCATCCATAAGCTTTCCTCACCCCCTCTGCCATCCCTAAGCCTCCCTCACCCCCCTCTACCATCCATAAGCCTCCCTCACCCCCTCTGCCATCCCTAAGCCTCCCTCGCCCCCTCTGCCATCCCTAAGCCTCCCTCGCCCCCTCTGCCATCCCTAAGCCTCCCTCACCCCCTCTGCCATCCATGGCCTCCCTCACCCCCTCTACCATCCATAAGCTTTCCTCACCCCCTCTGCCACCCCAAAGCCTCCCTCACCCCCTCTGCCACCCCAAAGCCTCCCTCACCCACTCTGCCACCCCAAAGCCTCCCTCACCCACTCTGCCATCCCTAAGCCTCCCTCACCCCCTCTGCCATCCCTAAGCCTTCCTCACCCCCTCTGCCACCCCTAAGCCTTCCTCACCCCCTCTGCCATCTATAAGCTTTCCTCACTCCCTCTGCCATCCCTAAGCCTCCCTCATCCCCTTCGCCACCCACTAGCCTTCCTTACCTCCCTCTGCCATCCATAAGTCTTTCTAAACCTCCCAGTTTGCTATAAGCCATTCTTGCCCCCTCTCAAACCCCTAAGTCTTTCTTGTCCCTCCTCAAGCCGTTAAAGCTGAATAAAACCCGGGGCATCCCAAATGGGGTGTGAAATCTCAATTTTTGCCCAGTAAAACACGTCTACTTGGTCCAACATTGCATACTCGGGGTCTTGCCAATCAGACCCCTTTGCCGTGTTTACATCCTTCGGCAAAGGGCTTTGATTGCCTTCAATAGCGAGCGTGCACTGTCGCATCCCTGGGGGCATGCGGCTCCTGCCTCAATCTGAATGCCACACGCCACCAGGGATGCAGGGAATGTGCCAGCTCATGCTCCCCGCTGTAAACAATCGTCAAACATCTCTGATTGGATGAAAGCCTGTTCATACCCCCTTGGACTTAGTAAAAAGTTATTACTGGCACCCAAGGAGATTTCACAAAGAAGAGAATCCAACAAAGCCAGCAGACGACCCTGGAATCTTTTAGATTCTAGGCTGACTTCTGGTAGGTTTTGTTCCGCTTTAAAGTGGACCAACACCCAGGCTGATCGGCCCGGGAATCTATAAGATTCCCGGGCCGATCAGATCCTTCCCCGCGGGGCATCCTAAATCGGGATGCCCGCTGTGTGAAACCCCCCAGGACGCCCCATTCACCTTACCTTATCCCCGTTCCAAGGGACAGCCAATCACAGCGGCTCTGAGCGCGCTGGAGGCCGCATCTCGTGCTTCTCTCTAGCAGGGCGCGCAACCCTGTTAGAGGGAAGCGCGAGATGCGGCCTCCGGCACGCTCAGAGCCGCTGTGGTTGGCTGTCCCTTGTCTGTGCATACCACAGCGGCTCTGAGCGCTCTGATTGGATGAGCGCTCGCACATGCGCCGTAGGAGTGGGGTGAGGTGAGTTTTTTATGGCATTCTCGGGGGTTTTACGCAGCGTGGCACCCCCGCGGAAGTGGACCAAAACCCAGGATAGTGAAAATCCTGGGTGTTGGTCCACTTTAAAGAGGAACAACACAAATGAATTTCACTTTTCTGTGTGTTGTTCCTCTCTGCGGCTGCATCCCAAATTGGGATGCCCCGCTGTGTGTACCCCCCCAAGTCGCCCCATTTTACTCACCTTCCTTCCGCTCCCATGGCACAGACTCGGGTGAGAGCGAGTGCGCTGACTGGTTTAGACATCTAAGCCGAGTGGCACCGCCAGCTGCATCCTCCACCCACCTTGAAGGAGGGCTAGGTGTGGGCACACGCACGCACGGCTAGAGGTGAGTGGGGATGCGGCTGGAGCACACAGACTCGCGAGGGCTCCGAGAGTGGGGGTTTCCGGGGTATATGGGTGTTTGCCAACAAACAGTCTTTCTCCACAACACCCATATCAACCAGCCTTACATCTCTGGGGCCGTGAATGCAGGGGGCTCTTTGTAATCGGGTCTCTGGGCATGTTTTCCGGATAGCTGGGACTTGGGTTGCAAAGGGAGGCCCTGCCCCCAGCTGAATGGCATGATCCTGGGGTGGGCCCCAAGCCAAGAGCAGGGCCCCTATGCTGCAAAACACTGTGGGCTCTATTCTGCTTTGATGTTCAGGGGTTAATAACTCCGTGCCTCTCCCTCCCTGCTGTACCTGTCTGACACTGATGATTAGCAAACGTCACTTGCATTCAGCCACCCCAGCGTGTCCAGGAGCCTCATCAATCACAGCCAGTACAGCGGCAGCGTGACAGATACACACACATTAACCCATAAACAGACTCCCCACCCGTTTCTCCCTTACCTTATACTTGTCTGGAGCTAGAGAGCAGCCCCTGCGGCACAGTCATGTGTCTTCTGTGCTGGAAGGACTGTGTGACATCAGGTGGGCGGAGTCGAGCCATTCTCTCCTGTATGTGAGCTGGCTGCATTGCGGTCTATGGGCAGACGAACGGCGGCACTGTGTGTGTGTGTGTGTGCGAGCAGGCAGCTGCCCAGTGATCACAAGGAAGACATTGTAGTGCCGCTGCGGCCCTAAAAAGGCCGCCCCACCCCAGGCTGCGCCTGAGGCCAGTGCCTCATTGGCCTCATGGTTGCTACGGCTCTGTAGCGGGCGCCGGGCAGCCTATGCGGGCCGCGTTTGCAGGCTGCTGGGCCTGTTTTAAGGTAGGGGCCTGGAGCGGCAGCTCCGTCCGCCCCTGCGTTAATCCGGGCCTGCCTTTTGGTCTGTCATCAGCCCCACAGATCTTAACAAAGATATTAGCAGAACTTATGGCTCACCTCAGACATGAGGGAATTAGAATTATTCCATACCTGGACAGAGGAATCACTACTAGCAGACTTAGAGAAGACTCTTCTCTTAAGAAATTTAGGCTGGATTGTCAATTTAGAAAAATCAAATCTGGTACCCAGCCACTGCCGCAGATTCCTAGGGTGCGATCTAGACAGTATCTTTCAAAAGATTCTGCTCCCGCAGGAAAGTAATCCACAACCCACATTACTGCCACAAGTGATATGGAAGATAGCACCAGAAGAGGTCAATGTTCCTCATAGCTCCTCTTTGGCCGAGAAGACCCCAGTTTTCAGAACTGAAAATTATACTGAACTGAATATTCAGAATTTGCTTCATCAGAGCATCCAGAGCAAGCAAAGCTTTAACTGACTGCATGGATCTTGAATGGGCCATCTTAGAGAAGAAGGGCTGTTTGGACAAAATGATCAAAACACTATTGGACAGTCGTAAATTGACAATCAGACCATCATAGTGCTCACTAGCTGCCTCTAAATCCAATATTTCCAGCTGGATAAAGCAGACTATTGTGCAGGCTTACACACCCAGAGGAGTCCTCCTCCACAGGTTTCAGCACATTCAGCATGAGCCATATCTGCTTCCTGGGCAGAGAGGACAGGGATTCTATAGAAGAGAGCTGTAAAACAGCAATGTGGTTCACCTCACCATCCTCAAGTGCTATAGACTAGATCTCCTTTCTGCAAAGCATCACGCCTTTGGTAGAAGGATCTAACTAGCAGCTTCCCACCCCTAAGATATATTTACTTGCTTATAATCTCTGTGGGTTGTCCTAAAGGACGGTGGGAGAAAAACCCCATTAGAATTACCGGTAACTGTTTTTCTACGAGTCCTTCAGGACAAGCCCCTTATATCCCTCACATTAGGCCTGATTCAGAGCCGCTTTCACATGCACTTTCGCATGTGTCTGTGTATTTTTTGTGAGTTTTTGGGTGTTTTTTCGCATTTTACGTTACCGCTTTCATGCGTATATGCGTTTACGTTAACGTGTATACGCGCATTCGATGATCGTATGTTTATTGGCATTTTTCCGATATGCCGATAACCACCCGCCCCACATAACAGGTTTATTTCCGCTCAGCTTCTGGGGTAATTTTGTAGCCGAAAGCATGGTGTCTGAGATGTTTGCTGCTTTCGTTGATGAGCACGAGTGCTTGCAGCTCCAACGGGCTGATCTGCATTAGCATGGCAGAAGCCAGTTTGCCCCGCACACGCATGGACATCGATCGCATGCATGACTATGAGCTGTTCGAGCTCACCCGCCTTAACCGCGTTTCCCTCCATAATTTGTATAGTGAGCTGCGGCTATGGTTAGCCCGCACCACAAGGAAGGGGCATGCAATTTCAGGTATAACCAAGATGCTTGGCTGCCTGCAATTTTTGGCGACCGGCTCATTCCAGAGGCTGGGTGCCCTCTCCGTGGGGATGTCCCAGCCTTCGCTGAACCGCACACTAACCAAGTTTTTGGATGGCATGGCTACCCTGTGTCCCAAATACATATCTTTCCCCGACAACATGGTAGCCTGGAATGCGGTTTAGTTGGGCTTTTTTAATATAGCCGACATGCCCAACGTCATGGGTGCGATCGATTGTACCCATGTTGCCTTGGTCCCTCCAGCAGCTGACGAGTATTTATTTAGGTAAGTGTTTTAGTTCCACATTATGAATTTACAGAAATCATGTATGCACAGTATGTTTTCAGTTATATATCAATCCATCCTTAGCATGTATGCCTTAACTAAATAATGTAAATGTATACCTTAATTAGTCTTTACCATGTACACCTGAAGGAATCATTTTAATGCTGACCTTAATTAGTCCTTACCATGTACACCTGAAGGAATCATTTTAATGTTGACCTTAATTAGTCCTTAACATGTACACCTGAAGGAATCATTTTAATGTTGACCTTAATTAGTCCTTATCATGTACACCTGAAGGAATCATTTTAAAGTTGACCTTAATTAGTCCTTAACATGTACACCTGATTTTTATCCAACATTAAAAATATTACTTTGGATTGTTAGAGTACTAACCTATACATATTTGTATCAAGACAGTTTTAGAATAAGGATACCTTTATTAGCTAATATTTGGGGTATTTATCTATTTTAATTAGTATTTTGGACTAAATACCTGTATGTCTGCTTTCACAGGAACAGGAAAATGGGCCACTCCATCAACGTCCAAGTGGTGGTTGGTTCATGGCATGGTTTCCCCCACAACGCCTATATCCTGCGCAATTCCAGCTTGTATGGCCGATTTGAGTCTGGAAATTTGTCTGGTGGCTGGCTCTTGGGTAAGTTGGGACTAATAATTTATAGAGCCTTTCACTGTATGCCTTTGAATTTTTTAGCCAAACCCTGTATAAACCTACAGATGTTTTTCTGCCTTGATGAAATGCTAAACAATCATGTTGTTTAAAAGTTGACCCTAACTCCTGCCATGGCTCATGACACCTGTCCTTCGCCCTCACACTCAGGCCCAGGAGGCCTATAACCGGGCCCATAGAAAGACCCGGGCCGTTGTGGAGAGGACCTTTGGCCTCCTAAAATCCCAGTTTCGACAAATTCATCCAGATAATTACTGCATGCTGCGTGCTCCACAATTTTGCCATCAAGGAGCAGGTCCCCTGGTATGTGGAAGTGTCCCCCTCTACAGGCACCATGTACATACCGGATGAAATATATGAGGGCGCACAGAGTAATTTTGCCCAATCAGTCCGGGCTCATTTGATTTCAACTTTCTTTTCTTAATATTCTTTGTGTTTTGTGTGTAATTAATGTTTGGCTTTGTATCTCATTTGTTTTCCAAATTTCGTTGTCCTTGTATATATTATTTGACATGGAACAAATGTCTCTATTTGATCATTTTATTTAGTTATTTGTAAATAATATTCAATACTAAAATATTTAACAGCACATTTGAGCGTAATGCATTTTTGTTAACAATTAATTTATTTTGCTAAAAACATCAGGTGGGAAACCAACATAACATAAAAGGGTAAAATTCACCCACAACTTAAATTGGTACATGCATACATTTAACCAGACATAGGTTAAATTAGGTGGGTAAGGGCAGTCGCAGCCTAAGAGGACAGCCATTAGCCAAAGGAAGGATACATTGGGCCACACTCCGGTCCAAATGGGTTTTGTCAGTTCAGGGATGGTGAAGGATAGTTCCTCCTGCCAAAAAGCTCCCCGTCCACCCACATCCAGTACTATAGGGAGCACTAGTTTTAAGGGCAAGGCAAACAGTAGGGCAGGATTACATAGGCCCACAACCACACCCTCTCCTGCGCGAGTCCCATTTCAGTAATCGGCCAACTCCACTGCTGCTAGTAAGAGTTGCACCAAGCGATGACACCCAGCCCCCAAGAAAGTCCAACAACATTCTTTACCCAAAAGATGTTAGGTAGGTAACAATCTCACCTATTTTATACCACCCACCCAGGAACAGGCAGCCAGTATCTCATTAGGGCAAAACCTGCTGCGTGGTAGTTTGAGGGGGCGTTTTACTCAGCCACAAACTATAGCATTGGCAAGTGGGGTTTCTGAGCACTTTCATGACCTGTATGGGCGACATTCTAAAGCCAGATGCACAGATGCAAAGGTACAAAGGAACCAATATGGGTGGTGATCACCAGACAGGTCAATAGTGTGGGGATGGAGAGGAAACATGTGGAGAAAATCCAACGCAAATTAGGAATATGGATGCTGACCATAATAAGGCTGATGATGGGCTTGGAGGATGGCCAACACCTGTGCATGTGTTGCATTCATAATCTGCCACTGTTCCAGCATCTGCCTGTTGCTAGTCTTTATTTCTTCAATCATGTTGCTAAAGTTGTTATTGAGGAGCTCTATTTGGGCTGACCGGTGCTCTGTTGCTCTTTGGTTGATTTGCCTAAAGTAGCGGCTGTCATTGCGCCAGGCTGTCCAGTACTTGCACGCGCCTCCCCCTGGTGGGTCGGTCTCTTGCTGATGGCCATGATGGTCTTCCAGCAGAGGCCGTGCTTGAGTCTGCTGCAGAGGATTTGTTTCTGGCGGGTGCAGGGGCAGTGGCAGATTATGTGGCATGGTTAGGCTTGGTGTTGGCAGAATCAGGTTGTCCTCCTCCATATGGTGGATAGCATCTATTATGGGTGGATTCTGGTGGGAACAGACAAAAAAAAAAGGTTATGATAGTTGTTGAAATATATATTGGGTCAACTAGTCATGTGCATTCACATGCATCAAGAGATAAAGCACAGTACACTTACCAGATCCAGCTGTTCCTGTGGCCTAGGCAGGCGGGACGTTGTGGCAGGGGGCAAACTGGTGTAGGGTTCCACACTCGCAGCAGACTGTTGAGGAGCTGAAATAGATTTTTAAAGGCACGTAAACACACAAACATCCCTTGGGTACCCATAGTAGTAGTTAATTGCACCCTGATCAACGTATTACAAAGCCACCCCACACCGGTTTTCCAACATGATGTTTGTAATGCCCCTCAACTGCTGCACCCTTGGAGGCTGGACACCACTCCCTCACCCCTCCTCCAGCATATCTCCGGTCCTGTGTTGAGTTATGCGTTAAAAATAAATTTATTCAAGGCAAAGCCCAAAAGACAATCAAATAAACTAACCTTCAGACATAACATTGGTGTCAGTATCGAATGCTCCGGATAAGCTCTGTAGTGAGGAGGGGTGGATTACTGCGAGTGTATTGTAATTTTGTTGGGAAGCCACCGCCTGTTTGCAGCCTTGACAAAGCACAAAATCCACATTAGTGACAAGGTTACACACAACAATCAGCACAACTCTATGAAAAATATGTACCCGTGCTGCCTGCACTTATTCCTCTTCTGCTTCACAGAATATTTAAGGTCCGAGAACTTGCCCTGGATCTGCTCCACCTCTTTCCTCTCTGTACCCGCACAATTGACCTGTCTGCTGATGTCCTCCCATATTTGTTTTTTTTTAATTTTACTTGTGGCTTTAGACATTCTCCCATACAGTTCATGAAAGTGCTCAGAAACCCCACTTGCCAACGCCATGATTTGTTGCTCGGTAAAGCGTCCACTCAACGTTCCACGACACAGGTTTTGCCCTAATGTTGCCCTGGATGCCTCTTCCTGGATGGGTGCAATATTGGGAGACATTCTTTGATGACTAGCAGGCGTCGAATATCCAGACCTTTCGCTTACCATGAATTGTGCAGGACTGGCATGGGGGCTGGGTGTCATTGCCTGACTGAAACTAGAAGTTCCTGCTGTGGAGCTTCCCGGTGACTCTGGGCTCTCCACGTTAGATTCTTGAGCTTGTGAAGGACCAGAAGACGGTGTTGAAGGTGGGCTGGGGATTCTAGCCCTCGCCTTACCCTTGCCTTTACTACTTGTGGTCCCTTGGCTTTTGGATGTCGAGGGGCGCGGAGCCTGCTTTCTTGAAGAATGCTCCTTCGCCTTTTTGGCTGATGCAAATTTGGAGTGCCCTTGAGTGTGGCCCAATGTATCCTTCAGGTGGCGACTGCTGCTTCTTGTTCTATGCGAGTGCCCACTGGCTTTGTGGGACCGAGTTGTAGGCCTAGACGAGGTTTCCCCATGCCTTTCGGCATGACGTTCATATAGTTCCTTGGCCGGGGTTAACTTGCGGCTAGCTTTCTTAGCAGGCATGGTAAGATCTGTAAAGAGACCCAGCTGTGTGTCAAAGTACCCTTTAAATACTTATGACTGTGTATGACGCTTACGCATAATTGTGCGTATGGACGTGCACATCCCAGAAACCGCTGGGGTGCAACAAATCTAGTGACCAAGGCAATCAAGATGGCACCCATGCTCTTCACCCATGAGCAGCAGGACACTATCATGCTCGTAAGTGTTTGTTGAGGCCCTAAAATTGCAGGTGAAATGCATGCATATGCAGGGCAAAACAGTGGTTCTGATTTTTGAATCTAAACGGTGTGTCAAGCCAAAGTTAGTGAGCACATGTGCTCAACAACAAAATGGCATCTAGAAGGATAGCTGAAGGCTAGAAATGTTAGGTGGACTGCAAGTTAGCAAGCTGCTGTAACTGTGATTGAGATTTGTATGATGTTATGAGTAATCAAATGAGTTGAGGTAAGCATGAAGGATGCCAGATGGTAAAAAGTGGAACCGCGAGTGAGTTGAGGTAAGCATGAAGGACGAAACCTGCAAGTGAGTTGAGGTAAGCATGAAGGACGCCAGATGGTAAAAAGTGGAACCGCGAGTGAGTTGAGGTAAGCATGAAGGACGGAACCGCGAGTGAGTTGAGGTAAGCATGAAGGACGCCAGATGGTAAAAAGAGGAACCGCAAGTGAGTTGAGATAAGCATGAAGACTAGAATCCTGGGGCCTGCCACTTGTTTTATTATTGATAATGTTTTAAACGTTTTTACAATTAATATTTTTCAAAATTTTAAAAATATATTTTGTTATAAAAAAAAAAAAATAGCCAAACACACAAGGCAAAATACATTTTACCCCAAAATTTTATACCTAATAAATGCTGTTAAACTTAACCATGTTTCCTGTTTATATTACTTTAAGTTAGACACTATTTAGAGATAAACACAGGGCAAAAATCAAAAACCCAGGAAGAAATCTACAAGGAAAGCAAAAATACTTAGAACAAGAAGAACATTAGGTAAGCAGGAATGGCGCAAGAACTTCTAAAGTGGAACCGCAAATGAGTTGAGGTAAGCATGAAGGACGCCAGATGGTAAAAAGTGGATCCACGAGTGAGTTGAGGTAAGCATGAAGGACGGAACTGCGAGTGAGTTGAGGTAAGCATGAAAGACCCCAGATGGTAAAAAGTGGAACCGCGAGTGAGTTGAGGTAAGCATGATGGATGGAACCGCAAGTGAGTTGAGGTTAGCATGAAGGACAGAACCACGAGTGAGTTGAGGTAAGCATGAAGGACGGAACCGCGAGTGATTTGAGGTAAGCATGAAGGACGCCAGATGGTAAAAAGCGGAACCGCAAGTGAGTTGAGGTAAGCATGAAGGATGGAACCACGAGTGAGTTGAGGTAAGCATGAAGGATGCCAGATGGTAAAAAGTGGAACCGCAAGTGAGTTGAGGTAAGCATGAAGGACGGAACCGCGAGTGAGTTGAGGTAAGCATGAAGGACGGAACCACGAGTGAGTTGAGGTAAGCATGAAGGATGCCAGATGGTAAAAAGTGGAACCGCGAGTGAGTTGAGATAAGCATGAAGGACGAAACCGCAAGTGAGTTGAGGTAAGCATGAAGGACGCCAGATGGTAAAAAGTGGAACCGCGAGTGAGTTGAGGTAAGCATGAAGGACAGAACCGCGAGTGAGTTGAGGTAAGCATGAAGGACGCCAGATGGTAAAAAGAGGAACCACAAGTGAGTTGAGATAAGCATGAAGGACACCAGATGGTAAAAGGTGGAACCGCGGGTGAGTTGAGGTAAGCATGGAAGCAGAAGTGATTGAGAGAATAGTTGAGATGGGGACATGAATGAGGTTAATAGGTGCGCGCATGCGTATATGCCAAGAAACATTGCATGTTTCCAAGAAAATTCAGTTTACACGTATATTTGGAGAAAGATGCATGCTGAAACGGGACACAGAAAATCTTTGTGGGAAGCTACGTTGAAAAACGCTGAAAAATGGTAGGATACGAGGTTTACGGGGTAACGTATACTTAACCCTCGCCCTGTAGAGAACGCAACCAGAGGCAGAAAATGGCATTCTCGTTGGCTTACGCTGCTACGAGAAGTCAAAAGAACGCTTACGATGGAGGCTCTGAATCATGTGTAAGCTCATACACGAACAGAAAAAATGTGTAAAATACACAGAACAAGCCTAATACGACACAGTTTTGAAGCGGCTCCGAATCAACCCTATTGTCCTACAGTATACCTTATTTTACTTGATTAAGACTGAGGGGGTTTGACCCATGGAAAAAAAACGTTACCAGCAAGTCTAACTGGGATTTTTTTTGTAAATGTATTGAGCATGTTTTTGGGCAGCCGTTTAACTACCCTTATGAATCCTGATTTAAAATGCCCTGCTGTGTGAACCCCCAGGATTGCCTTGCAAATGCTCCCACATTATTGGACTCCCTGGATGGCATAACCCGGGTAAGAAAATATCTGGTTTTGTTCCACTTAAAGAATATTAAACCCCTTGGATATTCTTCAGCAGCAGCTATATTTGTCCAAACTGCTTATTCCAGGGCACAACTGCCACACTGATATGCTTATCACTGGGAAGGGGTGATGTTCCAGCAACACACCCATTTGGGAACAGCTCTTGGTTGATAGTGGCTAGGCAAGTGCAGCTCAAGTGAACCTGTGCTAACCTTTTAGGCAGGGAAGGAGGCATTTGGTCCACAGATGGCCTTTACAGCTCCTGCTCCCTGGAATCCGGGTTACTTTTCTTTAAAAAAAAAATGAAAAAATAGACCTGCGGTCTCCCAGTACAGACCACTGTTGTTCACCCTAAAATATAGCCGCACTACAAAATATATTTGAAAGATAACACTATCCCCTCGATTCAAAGAGCAAAAGTTAATTGATTTCGGATCGAGAATCGTAAGTTTGGGTGGGTGTTAGTCATTTTTTCCTGTTTTTTTGGCCATTTCCGACTCGCACGAGCCTACGTACGAATGCGTATATGCTCTTACGATCATCGCAAGTTCGTTCCTAAGTTTTAGGATCAAAACGTAAAACTTAGGATCAAATCCTAAAACTTAGGATCAAAACGTAAAACTTAGGATAATCGGATGTGTTTAGGTGTGATTCAGAGAGCAGTTTTCCAACCTCTAAATACGTTTTAGAAGAAAGCCACTGCCGACACCTTTTAGCAGTCGTATTGCTGTTCTTGAACAGGTTTTTTGGCTATGTGGAGGAGTCTGCGCGTCTTGAGCTCCAATGAACTGCATGTATCAGCATGGCCGAGGCCATAAATTGTATGGCAATGCATACCTGATTCAATACATTTCATGTATGCCTTATAAAAGCATTTTAATGTGGACCTTAATTAGTCCTTTGCATGTAAACCTTTATTTTGCAATATATTTGCGTTAATTAAAGAAACTTATGTCCTTTGTTATTTATTTTTAAATTGATGTACTAGAATAATATTTTTAGATTGCATTTATTGGTGTAGTTGTTTACCTTTGCTTTGTTTAATTATTTAAGCACATCTTTGGTCAGATGCATCACACTTACTGAGGAGAGGAGAGCGGGATAAAGTGCAGGATGTGGGTTACTGCTGTATTTTGCACAGACACAGCAGAGCTGGGGGCACGGAAAGGTCAGAAATCAAAGAATGCAGAGCAACACAGTCACAAGGCCCTTTCTGTTTGCAGGCTGCCCGAGAATACCTGAGCCGCCATCTTGGCTGTTTCTAGGCTCATAACATGCTGAAGTTGCTGTGTGTTTTTTTATATTTGAGAGCAATCTGTATGTAGAGGGTGTGGGTAACCACACACAACAACATTTTAAGTTGTACCATTTGAAGCCAAAATATTAAAATTAAATCCACAAGTAAAAAATGCAAGTTAACTAAAAATTAAACAAAGTAAGATTTACTTATGCAAATGCATTCATTAATGGTTGGTTACTACAAAATGAATGAAATAAAGAAAAATAAGACCAAATATTTAGAATGCACTTTAATGAGGTAAGTTTGTAGTGCGCAGCCGCAAGATCAGAAGGATTTACGTCCAGGGAAAAAGGGCAAAACCAATGTTGCAACCTGAGAAATGAAACGGAAAATTCAGGATGGAAACTGACATAGGTCTGATTCCCGAACTGCCATACGAACGGACCTAAATTTTAGGATAGAAACGTATTTGCTTATAGAATCACTCGCAAGTTCATACGAACGCACGAGCGTACGGGAAAAATAGGATGATCGGCACCAAAATCCAAGCTGTTACATGTTTCTTTGAATCGACCCTTATACTTTATTTGAAAATCTCATAGACACATACATTTACATTTAAAAAATCATGATAAAAATGGTAAAAAAACCACCATTAAAGACAGGTGGTACAAGTGGACCCAAATTGGACTATACTATAAGCCAAATCAATAAGATCATATATACATTTGCAATATGTAGTGGAATGCACTGAAATTAATAAAGAAATATATCCTTGTGCAAAAAGAAAGATATCCTACAGCTAGTTTATAAATAAAGTGCTAAAAGACCTTTATAAAGTGCCCCAGTATTCTATTGCAAGAGCCCCTACAATTAGGAAAGTGCTAGGGTGCAGCAGTGCTGTGTGCAAATAAAGTGCTCACAGAGTGATAACAGCGTATCCAATGCACAGCAAAGTTGTATAAATATCAAAACATTTTACCACCAAATGACATGTGTCCAGGTCCAGGATGCATCCTGACGAAGTGGTTCTCCACGCAACGCGTCGATGTTGGTAGCGGGTGTCTCAAGTGGACCTGAAGAAGCAGTAAAACCAGCACTCCAAGTGATAATCCAAAAAGAATGTATTCAAGTCAGTTGCACAAAAACCAACGTTTAGGTGGTTACAGCAGGCCCCCTTCATCAGGGATAACTAACAACAAGTGCACAGGCATAGCAAGTGTTAAATAGACACAATTGACCAATGATAGGCATGGGAATTCCTGCCTGATGTCACTAATGACGTCACAGTATGTCTATATATCATATACATTGTGTAAACATTCCATTCGAAATCAGAGGTAAAGAACATAAATGGTAGTAAATAAAGATAAAAGTATACTTACCTAAAGGTCCCCTCAGAGCCCTCCCGCACATCTGCAGCTCTGGCAGTTGGCTGCAGCAGCGGGGAACGCCGTTGTGAGCTAGGCCGGTTGCATAGCCATGATTGGCCAGGGAGGGCGCAGCTCCCTGTCAGAGCTGTCACTGCTCTGACAGGGGCTGAAAATCCGCCTGAAAGCGGTATTTGGCCCAGGAGGAGGTTAGGTAAGTATTGAGAATAGGAGGGAGGGTATATATACGGTGCAGGGTGCCAAAATAAGATAAAGTACAAATGCCAATAAAACCTTGTTAAAGCACAGTTACATATGAATAAATATAAGTAGCCAATGTGTCCCCTCTTCACCGTGTCCATGAACAGCGGCACTAATGCCCAGCTGTAGCAGTGGGAAAAGACCGCAATGAGGGTGGCCGGTTGCTTAGCAACCAGCCCCCCAGCTCCCCTAAAAGGGGGAGTAGGTAGGCGGCTATAGGTAGGGCGGTAATGACACCTGCCCTAGTGATGACTGGGCCGGAGTGCCAGCACCCGTCATTGCTAACTGTGCTCTGACAGGGGCTGGTAGCCGCTAGGTGGTGGCCTTTGGTTAGGGGGGAGGCAGGGATATAGAGTCAAGCACATTAGAAGGCATGCAAGTATATGTACCACATAACACAATAACATATTATTAAAAGGACACTATGAGCTGCTGTGCAGGAGTATAAAGGCCATGGGGGTGGGGGGGGGGGGAAGGGGGGAGGAAGAAGTAGGGGCTAAAGGGCATAGAGGGGGGCTGGGAAAGGAAAAGTGGGGGGAGTGGGGAGGAAAAGGGGGAGGGGGAGAGGGAGGGGGGCATTGAGGGGAAGGAGGGAATGGGTTTTTTTTTATGAGCAGGTGGCAAAGATCAACTAATATCAACTAATATCTAAGGATAGAAGACAAGTACCAACCTATTATCTAGGTTCAAGAAAACATTGAAAACCAAACGAAGTGTTAAGTCCACAGGGTGATATAGTGTCCAATTTATGTATCCAAAAAGTTTCTCTCTGGAGTAGGAGACGTTCCCTGTCTCCCCCTCTATGAGGTTTGGGGACACGATCGATCACCATACCCCTGAGTTCGTGGACCTGGTGTTTCTGTGGCAAAAAGTGTAACGCTACCGATTTGTCAGAGTCCATATTGACACCACATTCAGTTTTTTCTTTTAGTACCTTAATGTCACTTCTGTGCTTCTGGAATCGTCATTTAAAAGGGCCCACCGTCTTACCTACATATACTAGGCCGCATGGGCATTTTAATATGTAGATACAAAAGTCGGTGATGCATGTAAAATGTTCCTTGATCTTGAAGCGGTACCCGATGTGTGAAGGAGTCCCCAGTTATTAGGGAGTTGCAGATATTACAATTGAAAAATTGATAACAGCCCGTTTTTGTAGACAGTGGTTGGGTCGTCTTCCTATATATCTCGATCGGATCGGCTTTCACTAGAATGTCCCTTAGGTTGCAACTCCTATGATAGGAGGTTTATTTAGGGGCGCAGCCAAATTATGGTTGGCAGTGAGGATATTGTGGTGTCTGCGGCAGATACGTTCAACTTTGGGTGATATTGTATTGAACGTCTGAGTGGATCTGGAAACATGTCATTTGGTGGTAAAATGTTTTGATATTTATACAACTTTGCTGTGCATTGGATACGCTGTTATCACTCTGTGAGCACTTTATTTGCACACAGCACTGCTGTGAATACTGTGGCACTTTATAAAGGTCTTTTTGCACTTTATTTATAAACTAGCTGTAGGATATCTTTCTTTTTGCACAAGGATATATTTCTTTATTAATTACAGTGCATTCCACTACATATTGCAAATGTATATATGATCTTATTGATTTGGCTTATAGTATAGTTCAATTTGGGTCCACTTGTACCACCCGTCTTTAATGATTGTTTTTACCATTTTTATCATGCTTTTTTAAATGTAAATGTATGTGTCTATGAGATTTTCAAATAAAGTATAGTGTTATCTTTCAAATATATTTTGTAGTGCGGCTATATTTCAGGGTGAACAACAGCGGTCTGTACTGGGAGACCAGCAGGTCTATTTTTTCATTGTATATTGGTCCCCTATTTGGGGTACCGCCTCACCCAGCCAGCACCAATAGCCTTTATTTAGAGTTGTGCGGGCTATTTAATATTTTACTTTTCTTTTAGTTAAATGTGTTATCATGTGTGTGTTTCAATGTAGAATGGCATCACTTTCTCCTGTCTGTTTTTTTAATGAAAGTTCAGTAAAGGGGGTCTATATACACCAGGCACAAAGCCCTTATGGATTGGCAACCTTTCTGCTCTGAGTAGTTAGAACATAATACAAAGAAAACTCGTTCTTATTGCAATAGCAGTAATGTGCTGAAAATTGTATCACCAAACCATTTACTATATCAAAGGTTTTCTATAAGGCATTAAAAGGCAGCTCCCAAGCCAGTGTTCTTGCATGGACGTTATTAATTTAGATCAATAGAAGGTTAAGTATTCCAGACTGGACATTCAAGTGACCTGAACTCTATAAAGGCAAACATTCTAGTTAGATTATCAGTCCTTCGCTGCGTGTACAGTATTGTACACAATAATATTTAATCAGTATACTTACTTGTTTTAACATTCTTTCTTTATCAATCTTTTTATTGTGTATATTCTGAACATCATTATATTAGCATAATACTGTTCATACACAGAATTTAAAGATTACAGATAACTTAAGTCACAGTCAGAAGCTTATTCACTGCATACAAGAAAATAGATTCAAGAGTTACTAACAAAGTTCAATTCAAATAAATTAAAAGAAAAATAACAACCCCTATAAGGGGGGGGGAGGTGAGGGGGGAGTAAAGGAAGGGGTCGAGGAAGGATCAGATGCTTATTAGGTTTACATCAAAATCTGTAGGGAGAATATGCCGAACCCAAGGTTTCCACACCTCCATGAACAGCTCCAAAGTCCCATTGTGAATGGCGGACATTTTTTCCATGGCCATAATGCAGTTAACCTTGTTTTTAAAGGCGTTGAAGCTCAAGGTGGGAGACCTCCAAGCCCCAACTATCACCAGCTTTGCCCCTGATAGAATATAATACATCAACTGCTTTTTCAGTCTAGAACTGTGGGGGATTGGGGCATTGAGGAGAGCTACCCAAGGTTCTGTGACCACAGATCTACCACATACCTTGCTGAGAACTCTAAAGATTCTTGACCAAAATTCCCTAACTACTAGGCAATCCCACCAGACATGCCGGTACGACCCCGGAGAGAGGCACCCCCGGAAGCAGTTCCCTTGGGACTCAGTGAAAAAGTGTTTCATTCTCTCTGGGACCATATACCATCTTGTCATTAGTTTTATGTTAGCCTTGATTAAAGTCACAGACGCCGAGCAACCAAAGGATGCGTTCCACATCCTCCGCCATTTTTCTTGATCCATCTCACTACCCAGTTTATGGTGCCAATTTTTGGTATAGGATGGGCATGTATCTGTACCCCTAGAGGCCAAGTTATGATATATATTGCTCCTCTGCCTCTGGGATCCCTACAGCGGCGCGTCTCAAAAAAAAGTTAGTTTTTCAAACTCCTGCCAATTCCCCACAGTAGATCTCACAAAATGGCGAACTTGCAGAAAACGAAAAAGCTCATTAGATGGCAGGTGAAATTTATCCCTCATTTGTTGGAAGATTGCAGACAATCTGAAACTCGCCGTATGCCCGCCTCCTTCCATGTATTAAATCTATCAGGGTCCTCTGTCCCTGGGGGAAACATTGGATTGTTCCACAAAGAAAGGAGAGGGAGGTACTGGGACACCAGTCCGCCCGATTATTTAACATCATCCCACACTTGCAGCGAATGTCTAACTATGGGGTTTCGTAATAACCGTCTAAATTTAGGCATAATCCACAAATGGTTATTCACTGAAATTGGCGCGCATACATCTGATTCAATCTGCACCCAGCTTGGCACATCTGAAGTGGAATGGAGGGCTAGTAGCTGTGCAATCTGAGCTGCTTGGTAATACTTTGCAAAATTTAGCACCCCCCAGCCCGCCCTCCTTCCTAGATCTAAGCATGACCCCCTTGGGGACCCTAGGTCTCCTACCACCCCAGACAAAGGACATGAGCTTGCTTTGTAATGTTTTTAGCTTTGTTTAGCTTTTGTGGAGGGACTCTAGTTGGGAGGACTCTGGCGACATACAGAAACTTAGGCAACAACGTAATTTTAACTGCCGCAATCCTCCCCAGCCATGACACATTGTAGTCTTTCCATTGTTCTAACAACTTATAGAGCTTCTGAAAGAGGGGTGTGTAATTTGCTGAAGCCAGGGAGTCATACGAGCCAGTTAAATACATCCCAAGATATCTGATGGTTTTTTCCTCCCAACTAAAATCAAATGATGTCTTAATTAGAGTCCAGACTCCCTAGATATCGTGATATTCAGCGCTTTGGATTTTGCCGTGTTCACCTGAAGCCCAGACACAGTCGCAAACTTACCCATAATTTGGAGTTGATTAGGAGAGAGAGACCATTGGCTTTGTAATGATTAAAAGGACATCATCCGCAAACAGACACAATTTGTGGTGCTTACCCGCTACTTCCAGACCCGATATGTTCTCCGATTTTCTAATCAATTGGGCCAGAGGTTCCACAACCAGGGTGAACAAGAGGGGGGAAAGCGGACATCCCTGCCTTGTCCCTCTAGAAAGTTTAAAGGGTTCAGACTTATACCCGCTATATTTTACATACGCTAAAGGGGACGAGTAGAGAATCTTTAAAGTGGACCAACACCCAGGATTTTCACTATCCTGGGTTTTGGTCCACTTAGGTGGGTGCACCCCGATCGGGGGTGCCCCGCTGTGTGAAATCCCCCAGAACGCCCGGAAACACTCACCTCACCACGCTCCTACGCGGGCGCTCGTCCAATCAGAGCGCTCAGAGCCGCTGTGGTATGCACGTACAAGCGGCGTCCAACCACAGCGGCTCTGAGCGCTGGAGGCCGCGTCTCGCGCTTCCCTCTAACAGGGAGTGCGCCCGCGCCGGCCATTCATAAATGGCCGGCGTGGGTGCGCGCCCTGCTAGAGGGAAGCGCGAGATGCGGCCCATGCATGCGCCGTTGGAACGGGGTTAAGGTAAGGTTTCTGAGCTTCCTGGGGGGTTTCACCCTGTGGGACATCCCGATTTTGGATGCCCCGCGGGAAGGGATCTGATCGGCCCGGGAATCTTATAGATTCCCAGGCCGATCCCCCCTGGGTGTTGGTCCACTTTAAGACATTAATAAATACTGGTCCGAACCCCCAACTCTCCAAAAGGAAAAACAGATACCCCCAGGAGACCAAATCAAATGCTTTTTTAATGTCTAGGGACAACAGCATAGCTAGAATCTGTTGCTCTCTTGCTATATGGGACAACTGTACAATCCTTCTAATCATGTCTCCTGCCTGTTGCCCCGGTATAAAGTCCACCTGGTCATTATTTATCAGTTTTGGTAAGAATCCTGAGAGCCTGTCCGCTAGCACCTTAGCTAGAATTTTGACATCCAAATTAATTAGGGAAAATCTGTCTAAAGTTAGAACAAAGAGAGTGGTCTGTATCTGGTTTTGGGATCATACTGATAGAAGCCCTGAGTGACTCTCCTGTAAAAGTACTTCCATTTCTGATATTATTAAACATTGCAGTCAGCTTAGGAGTTAACACTTCACTAAACTTTTTATAATAACAGGCTGAGAAGCCCGGTCTCTTATTAAGTTTTTTTTCACTATCTGTTGAACTTCCCTTTGCTGAATTTTATCATCTAAAATTTCTTTCAGATTTTCAGGTAGGCTGGGTAGGTTGATTTCCCTAAAAAAATCTCTCCAATGTTTCCAAGCTCGGCGGTGAAGGATTAGAGTACAACTTCTGCAACTGTTGTTTGAACAATTTTACTACCTTAGTTGGATTACTTGTGACAACCCCTGTTTCATCCTTTAATCTAATTGGGTAGTAACTTTGTGGTGGAGCTTTTCATTTCTTAGCTAATAGTGAGCTTGGTTTATTCGCTTTACAATAATATTTATGCTTCAACCAACACAAACCTATTTCTGCTCTTCCTGCTAGCACCCTCACCTTCACTGGTGTGGGGGGTAGGGAGCAGATTCTTTGTGGCGAGCTCACCATAATCTGCTGTCCCCCAGATTATAGGAGGGGGAAGGAGGACTTTGGACATTAAGCCTCCCAGGGCTTGGACCAAGGCAAGTAGGGGAGTAGGAAGGGCGTGGCTGGCCCTGTGAGGTGCAGCTGCTGCTCTGCTGCCACAGTCCTTGATCCACTGCTAACCAAACATGGATCTGTTTAGATAGTTCAGGACTACTTATCCTGAGGCATCAATGGGGGTGACCTCGATGACAAGGTGGGAGCATGGCCCCTCTGCTCATCTCCCTGCTTCTCCTGGCCGAAATAAGTAATCCCATAGGATAAAGGCAGTGTGACCCCTTGCTGCCAGGACAGCAAACACTGGGGGGAAGGGAGATATGCCTAGGTTAATTACCCCACCGGGTGAGCCTACGCTTATTGGCACCTGCTCCCGAGCCTGTATTTATAACACCACAAGGCCTCTTCTATTGAGGTTTCATCAAAGCCCAGTGGACTGGCGCCTCTCCCCCAATTTATATCTGGTACGGCATCTCTCACATTCTTTCCTAACAGGTATCGGTGTCTGGCTAGTTGACACAATTTGCAGCCTGTTTGGAGTATGATTTTGGCAATGGCAACACTGAGTTGAAGTGGTTTGTGGGTGACGAAAACGTTTGATGCTTTGGTGGGAGGCGCACAACATCAGGCAGGAAATTCCTTGGTTGCAGGTGTCCATGCACCATAATGGGTCCCTCTCCTTCAGCATAGTCAGGTCCAGCTGGTGCAACAACATTGCCAAGCATCAAGAATGGAGGCTTCCGGACAAGTGGGCATTGAATGGTTTCAGTGATTTGCCTGGATGGCAGGCTTGATAAGCCCATATATCTTGCAGGCGACTCATGAATGTCTTTGCAAGGTCACTCAGATTTGTGTGTTTTGAAGCAGGAATTGAGAACTGGTGGTGCCAGTACATAAGCATCTTTACACTTTTGCTGTTGAATGTTTTCACATTGAAGTAGTAGTAAGAGGATCGTAGGCGGTACAGGTTGATTCCTAGGACATTCAAAATTGGTTGACGGTTTTTCCATTCTAGGTAGCGTATTGGGTAGAAAATTCTCTGGAACACTTCTAAGCTTTTTTGTTATTTAGACACAATCTGGGAGGCACACTGTGTTTATGAGGGACATGGTCCTGCTCTGGTATGACTAACTATTTATGCAGCAGATGTTGGTACTTCCAGATTTAAGATGGGACCATAATTATATATATATATATATCTACGGATGATGGTTATAAATGGCTGGGCAGGCGCTAATTCCGTAACAGCAAGTTAGTCCCCAATTCAAGTGAGGAGCCACATGTAAATTCAAGCATGACTATTCAGGCTGCCGGGGGGGGGAAGAAATCCCACAAATAGTTGTTTAAATCTAGGACAGACTTATCAATCTCAGAAATTGGTAGAATGTCTTGGAAATAGGGACATCACCAGTAAGTGTAAGGGCAGTGCTGCTGTAGTTAGGAAATATCCAAACAATGGGGCAGCATCTCCCGTCCAGGAGGGTTTTACATTTGGTTTTAGCATTACTTGTTCAATTAAGACAATTGTTGTTACAATTAGGAATTTGAAGTCAGCAAGATTACATGCTGACCTGGTTTGAGAAAATTTGGAAACAGGTCAGTTTAGGCAGTATGTCTGGCCCTTATCAGGCCCCCAAAGCACTAAGAAAAATTTGGATACATAATCTGTCATTTCTAAAAGAGATTCATTGAAAGATGGCATCAACCACAAGCTATCATCTGTATCAAATGTTTGATTTTGCTCTGGACTTAGGATTTCAGGGCTGGGGGCCTTAATGGCATAAACCAGCACTGAATCTAATTTTAAATTGTTACTGGTGCATACAGTCAGCCAGAGGTTAGGTTTTGAAGGGGGGTATACACATATCATCTTCCTGCAAATAGAGAGGATAAGGTGGGTGCTTTCATGAAGCCTTGTTGGCAAAGAAAGGCATAATCAACTGCAATCCCATTTTAGGGAAGCCGAATTTTCCATGCATGGTCATCCCTCTGGAATCGGTGTTTTGCCTGGTGACTTTGGTTAGCTAGGCTGAGATTTAGGAACCACACCGGTACATTAGGATGCATGCAGATTTGAATGCAGTTTTACATATCTGGGGGGGGGGCTTTTTGGAGTCATTCTGTATTTTGGCTGGGTTGAGTACAGGGCAACGAGGAGTCATCACTTCATAGTGAAGCTGCAGGGTCAATTGGGTTTGGTGCGTATTTTGTGGATCGATGGTGCACATCATCATGTCCGAAGAAGATGGTCTCCCCACCCCTTATTTTTTGCCCTTTTTGGAACTGTTCCCCTTAGAGGGAGCTGGGGGGGGGGCTTAGCAAATTGGGTGGTTATGACGTCCCCAGCCAATAATCCACCACTTTCAAATCTAGCACTGCTGCATACTGGCATGAATTGAGAAATGATTCGGTCACTGTGGAGGTGTGGGATTTGCATCAAGCATTTGGGAGCATTGTGGGATTGAACACCTCCCGTGTGCAGCAATATAGCAGTGAATGTGACAGATTCCCTGAGTTTCTGGACAGATGCGTAAAGAGCTGATCAGTGATAGGCATGTAATGGTTTGCCTGCTTATCAACAATTGTTTTATTATTAACCTGTTTTCTGCCCACATTACAGCCTTTAAATTTTATTGTTAAACCCTTAACCCTTAAAACCCTTAGGTAATTTTTCATTGTAGTTTTACCCAGCTTTTCCCAATATAGTGTGTAGTCTTACATTTATCTGTATTAACCTTCATTTGCCATTTTTCTGTCCATACTACCAGTTTATGTAAATCTGTAGCTGCACGTTTGTAATTGTGTTATTAGCATGTACTTATTGGGCACGCTGGGGACCAAAGTCAGGAATTGGCAAAGCATGTCTGAAGGACCCAGCATTGGCAAGGGCAGCAGGAAGATGCCTTCTGGACCTGGAGGCAGGTGGCGGCAACAAGTGATGGATAGGTTTCATGGTGGTAGTTTCAGCAATTCGGTGGTTAGTTTGCTGCGCCATTTTGTGTTGCCGACGTGGCTAATGGAGTGGCATTGGCGCTAAAAGCCAGGTAAAAACGGGCTCAGAGGGAGTTTGGAGCATCATATATGGGGTATGTAGCATCTGATTTGAGAATTGTTGGCCCCCAGCACATGGGCATTCTTCACTAAAGTATGAAAATTGTGCTTTATCTTGAATGATGACATGGGAGTTCCAGGTACTTATCAGGATAGTGGTGGCATGGCAAATGGAACTTGAAAAAAGGGTTGGGCTAGATTTGTTGACAGGAGAAGAAAAAATAAGAAGTAGATTTATAATGGGCAGGTCAAACTGTATTTACATGTTTGGCGTCGTTCAGATGGTCTGATGGATGAAGGTAATAGTTTTCCTCACTTTCTCTTCGCTCTCAAAAAGCCAAGTATCACCCTGGTTAATGTGCTTTAAAAAGTAAAATCTTTATGCCTCTAAAAAAGTACAATGGGACTTACAGACGTGTATTTGACTATGGTTGATGTTATTAAAACAATATAATTCCTAAGATGTCGATGTTGAGTTTTTTTTGCTTATATAAGATTCAAGCCTAAGGGGGAAGTGGAATGCAGTGAACACTACCTGCAGTCATGTGGTTTCTTAGATTCAATGTTTTTCACATACTGTACAGTATCTATGTAAATGTGCTTTGTCAGGAGTTAGCTGGTGACTCATATACTTCTCATACGTATAGCCATCAGGGCCGTTTTATGTTTGAGGCATTTAAAATTAACTTAGCATTTTAAATTCGCAACTGCACTTTGAATACCTTGTCATATATATGAATTAGATGCAGTAGTATTTCTGTAAAATTTTGACATCTTTCTGTACAGTTGAGGCCATGGTAGACATTTACAGGCTTACTGCCTCTTCCTTCAATTCAATATAGAGGGGCCAATTGCTCAGCCCATTGACTGTCTTCAAGTTGTGCAGACAGTGCAGAGGTAGGGGGAAGAGTTATGGTCTATGATTTGGAAGATGGGAAGAGAGGGAAAACCATAAATGTCATGGCCAATCAAACCCACAAATAGCAAGGGTTTTGATGTGAGGGCAGCAGAAAAGAATATATGTAAAACCCTTCAGAGCACTGGTTTGTTAAAAAATAAAGGAGTACTTTTATGAAAACATGCCCAATAATACAAATCCATAGAAAATTGCTAAATAGCAAGAGGAGGGGGGTAACTTATTCCCCCTACATAAAAATATCCAGCTAAGCCTGGCTCTTTTTTTTTTATTTAATGAAGAGCATTGGGGAGGATAACAGGTTTTAAATGTTTCCATTCTGCTTTTACAGGGGAGAGCTGATTAACTTTAATAATTGCCTGTCCTCTGAGGCTGCCTGTGCTGGAATAACAGCTTATTGCTATTGCAATTTTTCTGTTGTGGGCAGATACCTTTAAAATATCAGATATTAGAGTGATTAATGCTGCGGCTCCCCATATGCTGACTCAGCAGACTCTGGAATGGAATAGATCACTCCAAGTGGAATTATATGCTTTAAACCCTGTCACCCCTGGGTTTTATTCCTACAAGAAGAAGGAAAACACAAGCTTGGCGGACAGTTTTTTCACTTGGGTTGTCCTGCAGTGTGAAACCTCCCTGGAAGCCAGAAAAAAATGTACCTCTCCAGGCTCCTACGGCGCATGCGTGGGCTCTAGTCCAAAGAGAGCCGTCTGCTATGACTACGTAATTCGGACAGGTAGCTCTCATTTACTTGCTGGCGGGGGATGCAATAGCGCACACTCTCCGTTGTAAATGTGTGTCGCCTGGCGAATGATGTGCTCAAAACACATTCATGGTTTCCCAAGAAAAAGCCAGTGGCTGGCCCTGGAAACTTTTAGTTTCCAGGCTGGCCGCTGCTGAGTTTTGTTCTGCTTTAAAGATGACCAACCAGCACCGTAGAGTCTAAAGGACTCTAGGGCCAGGTGAATTCCACCCAGCAGGGATGCCACCTGAGCACTGGGCGATGGAGGATCGAAGTGTGTATAAATTAAACCCTGCCTCATTGAAGAACATTAGAATATGAAGTTTCAAAATGTGAGGTGTAATATACATATTTTATTGAAAAAGGGCAAGTTTAAAGTTTGAGGGGTTGTCAAAGGTGTTATTTATTATTTAGTCCATTAACTGGTAAATTTATGTTGGAAAATTGAAAGAAGACATGTTCTACTTTAAATCAAGGGCAAAGAATCTCACTTTACAGATTTAGTGTGATCTATGTGCTTAGACCGCTCATGTTTGTAGGAGGATTTATATATAGCCATCTACGACATTACACAGGGGTGTGCTGCCTGCCCTAGATCTACCTCACTAGAAATGATAGAACTGAGGTGCCATTTTGTTAACCTGTCGTCCTTAACACTTTCCCGTTCACAGTATGTGACATACTACATCTGAACTGGATCTAGTTCTGTAATAAAAATATTCAATATGCAGTTGCACATCATCTTGACATATGCACTATCCCGCCAGCTCAAAATGATGTGGGCTCCCAGGGTCATGTCCAAGCAATGCTGGTCATTCATAGGGAATAAAAAGTAGGGGGTTACAGGCTGATAATCCACTGGAGGTCACAGTTTGGGGAAAGAGGAAACAGAGGATAGACAGGATAGGTAAGAAACAGAGGAATGTAAGCAAGACTAGAAAAAACAGAAGCAAATAGGGTAGTTATTGGTAGCAGGAACTGGACAAAAAACAAGGCAGGCCAACAAAGAATAAGGAGTAAGCCAAGCAGCCCATTGGAGTATAGGTAGCCTGATCTTGCATAGATAATACTAAACAGGAGGATGAAAATGTGGCTACAAAGATACATGTGGGCACTGTAAGCGGGCAAACAATCAGCAGTGACGACAACGGATTTGAACAGCAAAGTTCAGTAGTTAGTCCAAAGGTTGCAGCATAAATGCAGGAAGCAAAAAGGGTTACCTCACCAACCAAATAGTCCTGAGCTGGGTACTCCAGCAAGCTGATCAATTCCAGTCCACTTTACAGGGCGTATCAGCCCTCTGCTCAATGTCCAGTGCTATCCTTCACCACGGTGCAGCTCAGCCTGGGCTCACTCCAACAGGCTGGTCATCAACCAAAGAAAGGCCATGTGCTCTCTTCTTATACAGGCTTCCCCTGTAATCAGCGTGCACACTTGTGGAGGCCTTAGAACATGTAACAACCTGTTATGGAATTGGGGAAGTGACACGGGTCCTGAAAACCCGGGCCGGATTGTGCTTTATACAACCAAGCAGGGAAGAAACAGACATTTTGATACAATTTACCACAGCACTTTTAAGACACACACACATACACACTATCGATGAATAATGAACTGCAGATGAGTAGGGGTGGGGGGAGAACAGACTACACAGGGACGCGCTATATAATAACAAAGGCACAGAGAAAGGAGCTGGTACTTTGGACAAAACCAGACAGCACATTGCCAATAGTAAGGGTAATTATTATAGCAAAAGAAGGAAACAACTACCTTCTGGCCACACTTGGTTGCCATTGGTAGGTTGAAACGTGCTCTTACCTGTTATTATTATATATGTTATGTGTGGGGTCATCGGCATCAAAATCTAACATAACTGCATGTGTCTGACTGGCAACTACTCTTGCATACTGTATTTCATGTCAGCTATATTATCATTTATTGTATTGTTGCCAATCATGTGATTACCAGTAACCAATAGAGTTTGCCGATTGGGCTTGCACATTAAACCTGAATAGTTGCTGGTGACCACAAGAATGGCTGCCATTTTCTGCTCTTCTATAGTGTCCCTTTAAGTGGTGTTAGCTTCATCACAATAGTTATATATGTTCCACACTTGGAGCATGCCAACTCATGTGCACCCTTCTGTCACCTGACCTGACCTGCGCCTCGGTCAGCACCCCTAAAGGTAGTGAATACATTGCTTTCCTTGATGAATAAGTAGACAGACGATTCAGGAACTTGCTTAAAGTGGGCGGGGGGGGGGACTTCAACCTTTTTGCTTTGACATGAATAAATGAAAATGGCTTAATTAGAAAACTATAATTTCGTATTTTAGCCACTATAACTACTGTAGGGGCAAAATAATTATATTTTTCCACAAGAGAGGATGATGCCTCATTGTTTACTATGGAGACCAAGCACTGCCGCATCCCCTGGGTCGTGCACATGTTCCCGTCCCAGCCATTCAGATAGGCAGGAGCAGGAGCACATGCACGGATTGTAAGCAACGAGAACCTAATGATGTATTTGGGCCCCCTCATGGCGGAGGAAGGACAGGCAGTGGGTATACTGGCAAACCATTTGACTAACCCATAACGGAGCCCATACAGGCTAGAGCTACTTTTGCACATGGTACACCTGATGGGGCCCCCATAATTTATGTGCAAAAGGGGCCTAGCCTATGGGGGGGGGAAACAGGCACTGTAGCCTGTATGGTCTGGGGCCCCACAAGATGTGAAAAATGGTGGGGTCCAGGTGCATAACATGGAACCTGAGGTTTGCTAAAGTGCCCATTGCATGTCCCCTCATCTGCCAGGAGGGTGCCCCTATGGGTTGGGGAAAATGGTGGCCACCATCCATGTGCCATTACGGGGGCCCATCAGGTGTGTGCAACTGGGGCCCCCCACCCATGCCATTACATGGGACCTCATCCATGTTCTGTTTTGGGGGTCTCCATCAGGTGTGCGCAAATAAAGCCCCCATACATATGCCATTATGGGGGCCCCTATCAGATGTGTGCAAATGGGGCCCCCATCAGGTGTGTGCAAATGGGGCCCCCATCCAAGTGCCACTACAGGGGCCCCATCAGGTATGCACAAATGGGGACCCCATCAGGTGTGCTCAAATTGGCCCCCCCATCCATGTGCTATTATGGGGGCCCCATCAAGTGTGCAATGTGCAAAATGCCCACCCCCCTTACCTAGTAAAGTAAAATAGCAAGGGCCAGGCAATAAACTAAAAAAAAAAATCCTTAACTTACATCTGGCCCACTGCCGAGTCCTCACTGCTGCAAATGCTGTGAGCTCCTTCAGCCTTCCCTGCAAGCTTATGGCCGGTGCACGTGGCTCATGGCACACATGAAGACGAGGAGAGGGGCAGTACAGCCACGCATTGCCGCCTGATGACAGGAGGGGGTGGGCAGCTAGGCGGGGTGCTGGATATTTTTTCTATCTACAGCGCAGGGCTGCGGGCAGAGGGACAGGTATCATCAGCCCGGACGCATTGAAAATTGCCGCCATCAGGTGGGCAAAGCCAGGCACCAGACACCAGGCCCATCCCTCCTCCCTAAAAGTGGCCCTGGTGCAGAATTCCCCCCCAGATGTAGTACACTGTGTGTGTGTGTGTGTGTGTGTGTTTAGGGAGCACCAGACATTTAGGGACTGGTAGACAGATGAGCAGGGAGCAGTTACCGGTCCTCTGGCTTTCCATTGTCTAGCACCGCACACACACACACACACACACACACACACACACACGCACAGTTTTTACAAAAGTACACTTACCTTAAAGGTGCTGATCGTCCTTCTGCACCTCTGTTTCTGGCTGGCGAGTTAGTGTGGCCTGTGCTTGGTCACCTATTGTTTTCAGTGAACGCTGGCCATACTCAGGCCACGCCCACCTATCAAAACCAGGGCTGCAGGAGCACATACTGAGATGCCAGAGAGCCAGTAAAATAAGTTGACTTTTTCTTTACATTACCTACATACCAATGCACCAACATCTTTTCCGTTTTTCCTTTTCGAACTGCAGCTCCTGTTCGTTACTGTTGAACATTTCTGAGGAGTGATGTGCAACAGGATGAGTTAGAGCACCATTATAATTTACTACTTTCACTTATCATACATTCCCAGTTTAACCTCTGTTGCACTTTAATCAGGATGATTATATCTGCACCTTTTCTGTAGGAAGTGGACACATACATGCACTGGGGAATAGCGTGCAAGGTCTAATTACATTTCTGTGGTTTTAAAATCTTACATTGTTCTCAATACTTACAAAGGAAAGCTTATCTGTACTTCACCATTTACATAATTTGAGGCCCCCTATAGTGAGATGTGGTTGATCTCCTGCTCCTGAATCTGTTTCCGTTTTTATCCTCTATTCTATGTTAATGGTTTATTACTTCTACATGTTGATGACACATTGCACAGTGAGAAGTAATGTAAAATCAGTAAAACACGCTCCAATGTATGCGAATAAATCAGTAAGGCTCTTTGTTGTTATAGAACTTAGCAGTACATTTTATTTAACTACCCATATACACCTGAAGTATTTGCGTTTCAGAATTTAAATAACCACATAACATCCGCTATGAATTTATAGTTTCTCATTCAACATCCCAGCGTACCCCTGCATATAGTTTGATCCATTTTATATACTTCATCTAATTTCTTTTTAGGTTATCCATTTTGTTGATAGCTGCCTTTTTATTGATGTAAGATAGATATTTAGGAGATATACTGCTTGCTTAAATTGTGCTTCTAAAATCATTGCTTTGGCAGGGTTGACATTTTTTACAAAGTTTTTGAATTTAAAGTTATATTAAAAGAATATTTTTTCAATGTTACAACTAACATTACACAAATTTTAACCAAATCAATAAATAATCTAAGTCTGTTTGATACCAGCATTACTGTACCTGCTGGCTGTGGTCAGGAAAAGTATTGATCAAGCAGGTTAGAAATCATTGCTTTCTTTTCCACCTGATGCCAGCTGGTAGCTTTAGGTCCCATTGTTTTCACTCCCTACTCCTTTATTGATGTGCAAAGGAAGTCCAAGTAAAATGTGCCTGTATAACCACTGGCCATAAGAATAAACTCTTATGTATGTAGACATCTTCAGAGAAACATCTCATAGACATAAATGTATCTACGGTTACTTGTCTGTGTCTGTTCGAGACTTTGTTCTCGTTTTTAGGCTACCAACCTCATATTGCTCATTGATTTTTGCCTCCTGTTTTTGCAAGTTTTATTTCTGTTTCCCTACTAGTTTTATTCCTTTTATTATTCGCATTTTTTCTAGAAGTCACTAGGTCTATCTTTGTCTAATGTATCAATTTTCTTTGTATTTATTTCGCTATGCAGCAATTTATCTATGGTATTTTAGTGGGTAAGTACGGTAGTAATATTCTTTCTAAATAGCTTTCTGGCTTTTAGATCTTGTTTGCCTTTTTGTATTTCTGTTTATACGTTTTGTGCTACACATTGGGGGTTAATTAGACGAGGTAAGAGAATGTGGCCTAAATACAGCACATGCTGAATTTGATTAATGGATGATGCGAGGACAGTGACGCTGCTGTGACAGAATCACAGGTCCCTTGTTTTTTATCTGCCATTAAACATGCACCATCTTAAAATAGCACCTCATTTATCACGCTCCAAGGGGATGGGAGAACTCTGGCAGACTCCCCTATGTTGCCACTCTTATACTGTATAATTTAACAGTAATATATTTACAACGCATAGCTATTGTGGAAACAAGATTTCTGTATTCTTTGTGGTACCAGTTATGAGGAATGACAGATGGTTCACAGTTCATTCATCGCATACATTTTTAGGTGAGATGATCAAAAAACACTTCAAATGTAGGGGATTCAATATATATATATATATATATATATATATATATATATATATAAAGACATTTCAGGGTGAGAACATGATGAGTGATTAAAATACTATATTTACTATAACATAATTAACTGTCATACTGAAGAAAGATGCAGTATCAAGCGCAAACATACTAATATTGAAATATATGCATTGATATATAATGTTAGTATTAGTAAAGATATACTATCATTTTATAGGTAATGTATACATTGTAAATCAATAAAATATAGTTGATGGAGTTATCATTGAATGAACTAACTACCCCTAACAGTCAACAATGTGAGCTTCTTCCCTTGTAGGTCCTACATGACCCCACAGCTGAGTGACAATCTTGTCTTCCTTTTACAGCTGCAATGGTCATGCTGTGATTGGGTAAGTAAATGTACTTTTTTAGTCACCTGATGTCACCTGATGTGGCTTAGCACCAGTGGAGGGGGGGGGCAGAATGGGGGTATTTTGAGACTTTACTAGTCTTTTTAACAATATTGAAAAGTAATAAAAATAAACCTTTCATGAGTCCTGTGTATTGTGACTGATGAAGACTGATCTGAGAGTCTGATCAGCAAGATGTAAATAGGTGAGTCACGCTGGGCAATCGACAAAATCCAATTTAGGCCAGGAGACTTAAAAAAAGAGTCTGTTCAGCCTCAGAAAAGGGGCAGTGACTGTCAGTGAGCAAGGAGTGCTAACAGTGGAGGTTCTTGGAGTAGTGCTGGACAAGGAGGCCCCAGCCACAAATGTACGAGTAATAACCCTATTAGATGCCTTGGGCTGCTGAAGATAAGGGACAGCCATTTCAGCAGGAGAGCAAGAAGTGTCTTTGAAAGGATGCAGTGACTAAATAAGAACTAAAAGTGATTGACCACCCAAAAAAATTCAAAAAGGTATACACCTTTTGTCATATGCAGCTGATGTCCAGAGATTAGACACCTGATTGTTGGATTCAAACCCACATCACAATCTGCACATCTCATGCCATGTTATCCGGGGCCTGAACATGGGGTCGGAATTGATGGTGTATTGGGTTCCTGACCTGCAATCAGTCACAGGAGCACTACCACGCCCTTTCCATTCTTTGCAATGGAGAGGGTGTGCCGAGGCCTGACATGCCCCCACATTGTAGCTAAATTATTGATCATGGTTACTCATCTGTGACTGATGCCATGGGCCACAAGATGGAAATGGAAGCCCCACCAACTGCTGTTCAGGCCCCGGGTAGTAATCCCAACCCCCTGACTTCTGATCATTGGAGTGCACTCCAGTGCTGAGGTGAAATCATTGTATGGACAGATCATAGGAAGGGTGGATCTGACCAATCTTAAACGATGCTGATGCTTTAGTTTTGTTGGGGCATATAATGTGGTAGTGGTGGGGTAGGGATGGGTATGGACCTCCATAAGGCAGTCACTAACAATGACCATTGCAAGTAAGGGCCCAGCATTTGATGGTTAGAAGCTTCTTGTGATATATCGGTTATTGCTCTTGAAGTATGAAAGTTGAGGAAGAATGCTTAGTGTGGTGGTCATTTGACTTGGTGCCTGGGGAGATAATGTGATTGATGGTCGATTGACCTCCTCCCCGAGGCATCCCGACCAGGAATGCCAAGCTTTCTGAAATTCTACCAATCACCTGCAAACACTCTGTCGGGCCGCAACGGCATCTCTAGAATCTTGCTGCTGAGACACGCTCCTGCACTCAGTCATTGTTAAATAATATGATTACAGATGTCCCCCAAATTAACACTCAAATAGTATGTAGCCTGAGATCTTCCCATTTGTCTGTTCCCCATAACAATAGACTATATTCACACCTCGTTGCCAGAGAGGTATCTCAATAGCTGAGGTGTTTTCAGGGCTGCAGCTTATATCCCCTTGAAAAGAAATTCTTGAATTGGACACAGACATTCAAATACACATTAGACACAGACATTGGATGTGATTTTTGGAGAGCGATGTAACTCCTGAAATAGAAGTTATTATATTTATGAGAGAGTGTTATTCAGGATTATATGACCTTTCATTTGATACCAAATATGACATATGTGTATTGGCCAGAGTCTGATAATCCACATAGTATCATAATCTGTATAATATGTATTTGTTGTTTAGGTTAATCTAACTAAGAAATTAATGGGGATCATGAATACAATATGATAACATGCATATTGTGGGAGTTATATTACTTTATAGAATATTTGTCTAATCTTACAGAGGCAGGTTGTGGTCAGTGCAGTGCAGACACACCCAGAAGCCTGGGAATGCTGGCCACACACCCTAGTGTTGGTAGATTAGGAGGCTACTTGCAAAGCTATTGAGGCGATGCATGTGCCCCGCTACCTGATGCATGATGTTAAGTATCTCTCTCTCTCTCTATTATAACATTTATTGTACTGTAACTAATGTATAATTTATCATGTAAAACTGCATGTAACATTTAAGGTTATCTGGGCTAACTTCGGGAACATATTGGGTTATTGAAGGTTATTTACTGTGTTTTGTACCTGGTGGATTATTTCTCACATAGTAGATGGTATGTGCAAAGTACTTGAGGGAAATATTTCTTGGGACATTTCACTGGATGCATGAGGATAGCCTCAGCGACCATTAGTTTGTATCAGATTGATGGCCGCTGGGCTGATATGATTATTAGTATTTGCGATATTTATAATATTAATCTCTAATAGAAGACTGGAGATTAATGTGCAGCAAATATTAATTGAATCATATTTCTCTCTAACAGTTATGCAGATGGGCTTGGATTGTGTTGTAGACTGCAGCCTTAGGATGTAGGATGCAGCCTTTCCTCTTTCTCTATGCCAGTGCTCTGTGAGTAAGCAGAGCTGTATACTGTGCATTAATATGCATGTCATACACCATTGATTGGACCAGAGCCTGAGCATGTGCTGTGGAATCTGCGGAAAGAGAGTTTTACAAAATAGGGCATCCCAATCCTGGTGACAGGCCCACTTTAACAGATGGTGCTGAATCAACCATTGATATCTAAAAAAATAAACAAAACTCTTTTATTTATTGTTGTGCGCGTTTCTTAATTTCCCTGGCTACTGCAGCTTCCATGTCTGTCATTTTCCTAGCTGTCCCTTTCTTTCCCCTCCCTCCATTCCTTTATTGAGTCTTTTAAGCAAGAGGAGGGAACCTATTGAGCCTCAGAGCCCCTTTCAGTCGGTCTGGGAGGAAGTGTTGGGAGGCCCAGGCAATATTTAAGGTGGACTTTATATTGAGTTTAAAAGCAAGGGTAACTTATTCCCTGAAGGCCAAAGGGACTGAAATACATTTTTAGATGTTTATCCATTTCACTAGTAACTGCACCAGCAAGGAGTAAAGCATAGGGCCACAAAGAAATAGAGAAGCCTTCAAATCAAGGATTCATAAAGCTGGGGAAAAATCTCAAAATAAGACAAAAAGCTTAAGAGTGAATAATGCTCGTCTGCAAAAAGAGAACTCCCAAGAGAAAGCGAAACATGAGGACAAGGAAACAAGGACCTCCTCGAATGCAACCCCAGTTACTGAAAGATCCTGGGTGGCACACTTTGTCTACTGTGGACAATCAGCTAGATAATATGTCAGGTGATAGCCCGATCCCTCCACCATCTTTGAATGTGTCCGTGGAATCCACAGGGGTGACTTTACAGGGAAGGAATGTGGGAAATGATTTAAGTTAAATTATTGTTATTACAGTTAGTAACAAGCATAAACCATAAGAAAATTCGAGGGGGTTCTGTAATCCTAAGTACACCCACTCAATGTGTACTGCTATAGACTATACAGTATGGTAGAAAAACGAATACCCAAACTTTAGCTATGCAAAAAGGGATTTTTGATTTAATGCTGATTTTTAAGGATTAATAATACTTCGAAATACACGATGTATAAAGACAAAAATATACATATAATCCTAGTCCAAAGTACGTCCCCTAACACAAAAGCATAACACATAGCAAGCATGATACAAATAGTGAGACAGTATCAAAGAGAGCTTACAGTCTGACTGCAGGTTGATACTATGTAACCCTTGATGTTTCGGTTCTACAACCTTTCTTAAGAAGTGCGGTATCCAAAATGTATCACAAGCCACTAGTCATAGTAAAAGTGTATCAATAGATCTCCAGCAACTGAAAATGGCGCCGAGGGCAGCACTTGCATTGGCGCCGTACCCTGACTTCATCTGCACCCGCTGCCTCCTGTCCCGGCCACTCGCGGACTGGATGGCGAATCCGCCATCCGCATCCGGAAGTGATGTGCAGGGCAGGTAGCAGCACCGCTAGGACAAGTGTAACGAGGAATCCTGCTAACAAGATGGCAGCCGCTGTCAGAACACGCTGTGAAAACGGCGGCACGTAGTGGGGCGGCCGCTAGTATAAACCTCCGACAATATGGTGGCGTGCTGGGGAGTGACAAGAAGACGGTTCCACTGTCGGGTTGGGAGGCAGCACATCAAAAGTTCTGTCCGGGAGCGTGGCTTGACATGGTAGCGTAAGGACAGGCCAGCAAAGCCCAGGGCATACAGGCGCCAAAAGCACTCACCAGACCCGATGACAAGGAAGGGGAAGTGTAGGGGAGTGCAGCGGAGAAGCCGGGAGCGTACCATCCCAGCTTTCTTTCAGCCCCGGGGACAGAGAGAACTCCCGGGACCGGAATCCAAGATGGGGCGGGCGAGGAGACAACGCGCATTGAGGGCGGCAGAAGAGCCACTCCACGTGTGGGGAGCCATCGGCCCACACCCCGAGAAGCAGAGAGACCCTCGGACCAAGAGGAGGTCCCTGAGCGGGGACGGAGCGCACGCAGCAGCGGGGGCCGAAGACACATGCAGCAGATAGGAGCGCACCTGGCTGCTGGTGATGGCGGAGGTGCACAGTGCGGAGGATGGCAGGAGAAGAGCACCCGGTGGTTCCCAGGTCAGTTCACGACCCCGTTCCCCCCCCCCCGATAGCTCCCACAGTGCCACCAACATGGGCGCCCACCTCACAGATCCCACCCAGGTGGGGGGAGCCCCGAGAGAAGGGGGGGATGAAGGAGCAGCACGTGGGCCATGCAGCCATGACGGAGAGGCAAGAAAACCCCAGCCAGTCGAGACACAAGACCCAGATTCCAGGGCCGGCGGAGATGGGGATGTGTAGCCAAGACTCCCCGCCGGGAGTTCAGTCACGTAGATGCTGGTCACCGCAGAGGATGTGCCAGTCGCTGGATGGGGGTCCCCCACTTTCCCCAATGCCAAGCAACATCACGGGCACCCCGTCACTGCCGGCAAGCCCTGTCCCCTTCTGGGGAAGCCAATTGGGTTCATCCCCCCGCAGCCCCATGGGGGAGCCGGGCCAGATGGAAGAGATGGCCATTCAGCTGAATGAAGATGGAGAGGGAGCCCAAGCCTTAGAGAGGAATGTGCAGGTGGTTTCCCCGGGGGCCCAGTTCATATGGAGCCCAGTGGAGATGGAGATAGACGCCGAAGTTGCTCAAGACCCTGCGTACCCTGACCGTTTCACTGGGGGGTCCTCATCCCAGCGGAAGCTGCTCCTGACTGTACCGATAGATCTAGTATCTCACTCAGTTGCAGGCGCTGTAAAAATCAATATCAGAGAGGCCATGAGGGGCCTACCAACGCGGGGCGATTTTGACAGGTATGTCTCCAGAATGGAAGGCACCATAAAAAGAGAGCTTGCGGCCCTGCAGGGAGCGGTAGCGGAGGTCACGCAGAGAGTTGACAGCGTGGAGCCGAAAGACCTGGCATCGGTGGTGTCATCTATTTTCAATGAGATCCTAGGACTGCCCAGCACAAATCACATCGCCACAGGGCCACAGGGCCCTTTGTAGGAACGGTTAGTAGTTTTAGTAGTTAAAAAAGCACCACATACAGAGGCTCCCCTAGAGGGACCTCCGGTTGACTACTTGGTGGTCTTCAGTTGTTCTACTTGGTTGCGTTATTTTGTCTTGTCTCCTCCATAAACTCCCTACCCTTCCACCAACCCGGGTAGAGTACTTCCCTAAGCGTATTCCCCTTTCCTTCTTGTGTCCCTCGTCCCCACCTACCCCCTGGCGGGTCCAAGGTCGGAAGTAAGCAGTTAGCAGATGGTAGGGATGGGGGCCCCAGCGGTGTTGTTGTTGCAAAATGAATCGGTTGAAGGTAGTTTCTCTGAATGCTAGAGGCCTGAATACACCGGAGAAAAGAACTATCCTCTGGCAGGAATTAAAAGGATATAGAGCAAAAATCCTTTTTGTACAGGAGACTCACTTTAAAAGGGCTGCGACTCCCGGGTTAAGTGGTAAGCTCTTCCCGCACGTGTTCACCAGCTGCACGGCAGAGGCCAAGAAGAAAGGGGTCGCAATTTTGATTGCAAGAGATGTCCCCTTCACTTAAGTGAATCTTGGGGCGATGAGTATGGGAGACTAGTGATGGTCAAAAGAAAAATAAGGCAAAAAATGTAAACCTTGGCCTCCATCTATGCCCCTAATCAGGGCCAGATTCAGTTCCTCAAGCGTGCACTAGAGAAGATCGAGAAATTTTCGGAGGCAGAAATTATACCAGGAGGAGACTTTAATTTGCCCATTGAACCCCTGCTGGACTCCTCGGCGGGTAGATCCAAATTCTCCCAATTGGCATTAAGGTCACTTTGCAAAAAGTTACATGGCTGCAGCTAGTGGATGCGTGGTGGGCGGGGAACCCTGCGGTTAGAGACTACACCTTTTATTCAAGTATACATGAGACTTATTCCAGGATCGAGTATCTTTGGGTCTCGCACAGCTTGTTGGGCCTAGTTTCTGATCACGTTCCTATCTATATAGATATAGACCTCCTAGACAGACCCCCGCCCCCTTCTGCGTGGAGATTGAATGAGCCTCTCCTGCAGAATGAGGTGGTAAACCAGGCAATTAGGGAAGGTATAGAAAAATATTTTAGGGAAAACGATAATGGGGAGGTCTCTCCATTAACCATGTGGGAGACCCATAAAAGTGTAATTAGGGGGCAATTGATTAGTCATGCATCCAGACTGAAAAAAGAGAGATTGGTCCAGATTGGCCCAGCTGGCAAGCCTCACAGAGAGGGTCAAACAACTAGAACTGTCCCTTAAGCAATCGGAGGTGGCGAGAGCGCTCGGTGAGCTGACTCAGGCCCGAGAAGCTCTCAATACCTTACTCAGACAAAAGGCGAAGTATGTAATTAAGAGGTGTAAGCAAAGATATTACGAGTATGGGAACAAAAGTGGTGAGTTGCTTGCCAGAGCCCTCAAGCAACAACACGCCCAGAACTATATAGCAGAGATCTTAGATGGGTCACAGCAGAAGCAGCATACTTCAGAAAAAATTGCAGAGGCCTTAGGTCTTACTACGCGGGCCTGTACAACCTGGCTGGTGGGCCAGCAGCGCGGACACACCTGGGAAAAATAAAAGAGTACATAGGCTTCTCAGGGATGCCGACGATCCAGAAAAAGAGATAGCGGCAACACGATTAGCATGGAGCTCGCCACTGGGAAAGGCACCAGGGTCAGACGGATATACAGTTAAATATAACAAAACTTTTGTTTCATTACTGGGCCCCCGCTTCGTTAGAGCCTGGAACACGATCACGGACAAAGAAGCCCCCTGTTCTTTCTCGAATAGAGATCTAGAGGCCCACATAGTGGTAACACACAAATCGGGCAAGGACCCACTGTCCTGTAAGAGCTACCGGCCCATCTCCCTGCTTAACACGGACCTGAAGCTGTATGCGAAAATCCTGGCCAACAGGTTGGCTCCGATAGTGGCCCAGGTGGTTCATTTGGATCAGACGGGCTTCATGTTGGGCAGGGAGGCTAGGGACAACGGGGTGAGGGCATTTAATGTTATGCATATGGCTAAATCCTCTGCAACTGCCATGATGCTACTATCCACAGACGCAGAAAAGGCCTTTGATAGGGTGGGTTGGCCATTTCTGCGGGAGACCCTTCGACATATAGGCTTGGGCAGCAATATGAGGACGTTCATTGAGGTGTTGTACACTACCCCCTCCGCCAGGGTTAGGGTGAATGGCCTTAGCTCCAATTTGATCCAGATTCGCAACGGCACGAGACAGGGGTGCCCTCTGTCACTGCTCCTTTTCGTCTCTCACTAGACCCTTTCCTATGCAGGGTCAGGGACAACAATGACATCCGCAGACTGGACTCCAAAGAGGGCTCCCACAAGGTGGCTGCATATGCGGATGACCCTTTCTTCATTAATAACCAGCCTGTCTCCATTCCAGTCCTGATGAGGGAATTCGAGCCCTACAGGAGGCTCTCCTTCCTCAAGATTATTTTTGACAAATCCGAGGCTCTCAACGTGTTGCTCCCCGGGGAGACGGTTAGGAATATCCAACATTCATTCTCCTTCAAAAGGGCAAAAACCTCGATCACCTATCTCTGTACCCAGATACCGAGTCAGCTATCGAGTATCCTGTCACTGAATTTTCTTCCACTGGCCCAAAGAATAAAAGCGGATTTGGAGCGGTTCTCTTGGATGGGGAGGGTAAAGATCATTAAAATGACTATACTGCCCAAATTGTTGTTCCTGTTCCAGGCTCTTCCAATCCGGATCCCACTGCTGTTTTTTAAAGATTTAAACAAGACACTAGTGGGGTTTATATGGAAAAAGAGACGGGCAAGGCTTAAACTGCAAACTTTATGTAGACCTAAAGGAATGGGAGGCACGGCGCTACCGGACGTGAAGCTTTACTGGGTAGCCACGCACTTGCATAGAGTTTGCCAGTGGCAGATTTGTCGAGAGACAAAGAGATGGGCGCAGTTGGAGCTCACCGCAGCCGCAAACCCGCTAGATCCAGTGGGTTAGAGTTCACCCGACCATATCGGCTACCATCTGGGTCTTCCGGAACTATAGAGGGCGAGTGGGAATATCCCCCTGGCCGTCCCCGGTGGTCCCAATTGTGGACAACCCTCCTCTGCAACCAAGCCACTTCAGAGTAGACCTTCGAGAGTGAGGAGGGCTCCACCAGCTGAGAAGCGGGGACTTGATATCTAGAAGAGGGTTGGCCATTTTTTAGGAGCTGAGGGCTAAGTTGGAAAATAATAATTTGGACCCATGGACTCTCCTGCGCTTTCAGTCTCTCCTGTCACGGCTGGGATTCAGAAGAGAGAGTAGTAGAGAATTAACAGGGCTTGAGAGGATATGCATGGGGGGCAGCCATTTCCACACCTAATATCTGCAATATACTCCCTATTTGTTAGTGAGCAAACGACGTCCCCAGCTTTCTGGGTCAAGTGGGAAGCTGATCTGGGCAGGCCACTGGCACATAAATCTTCGGTTGCAACGAGGGTGCAAGAGACCAATTAGTAGTTAAAAGTAGGTTCTTGGCACACCAAATGAATAATCATACATTCTAGGGAGTTTAGGGAGGGTTCTTGGCTAGTCCTGAGGTGTCTCACCACCTATACACCTCATACAAATCCAAATAAGTATATGAATGGACCAGAAGCACACCAAACTTAATTTACTCAAGTAAAAAAGTGTATTGAAGTATCACAGCAAAAGGATCAATCATATATACATGTAAACATATCTACACGAGAATACAGAAAAAGGATACAATTGGTATGTATGGGGTTCAGCTTGTCATCAGGAGCGCTTTGGTCACCTTACTAATCAAAGAGATAGGTGTATTTAGCACTAATGCGTACAATATAGCCCAGAACAACACTATGAAGGGTAATAAACCATTACCGAATAGACTATTGGGTGGTGATAGCACGTTCCTGATGAGTGGTGTAGATGGCTGGCTGGCTTTTGGTTAAGGAAATCACAGAGTATGGGACATTAAACATCACAGTTGAAAAGAAAATTCTGGTCAGTCACTTTAGGGTCGATTCTAAATGCAAAAGTTAATTGATTTCGGATCGGGAATCGGAAGTTTGGGTGGGTGTTAGTCATTTTTTCCTTTTTTATTGGCCATTTCCGACTCGCGCGAACGTTCGAACGAATTCGTATATGCTCTTACGATCATCGGAAGTTTTACTAACAAAATCGGAAGTTTTACAACCAAATCGGAAATGTTCCCAACCAAATTGTAATTTTTCCGTTGGTTCCTAAAACTTCCGTTAATTGGATGTGTTTCCATGTGATTCAGAGAGCTGATTCCCACCCTAAAAATCCGTTTAATTGAAAATCCACTTACCTTTGAGGACTCGGATTTGCACTTTTCTGGTATGATGTCTCCCACACAGTTTAGACGCTGACCAGAATATTTTTTGTCATTACATGCATTACTAGAGTATACCTGTTGTCTACCTTAACTTATGGACATATAGCTCCACACTTTGTAACATTCCTCAGGACCGATTGCACAACCACCTCACAACCTCTATGGGTAATTGTTCTATGTTACAGTTGATCATGTCTACATAAGCACTATTGCTATTATTGAACCCTGCTCTCATTTTTTGTTGAGGTGGTTACCGATCCTGGAGACTGGGAATATTATGCATATAATCTGTATCCTTTTTGAGCCTATGTGAGAACTATATTGTATGAATTATCAATACAATCTTTTATTTGCAAACTCTAAAACGGTGTGGTGTGCATTAGTCCAATCTTTTTCCTTTCATAGTGTTTAAAGAGGTTGTCAGGGGTTACACCTCAGGATTTTTTGCACCCAAATACTCATTTTCCTCCTTCTTCTGGTGTGCTATACCTAACCTTTTTTGGGTTTAATATATCTGTATAACTGATGACAACACTTGGATTGTGCTGTTACATACTCGATTTTTGATTCTTGATTTGAATTAACCTGGATCGCTTATTTTTTAACCAATTTTAACTTCCGATTTTTTCATCTGTTTTTAGATTAAAGCTGCTTGTATGTATGGACTTGGCATCCTACTCCCCCTGGTTTAGAAGAAACATCTCCTCCAAGACAACTTGCGTCCCTTTTACAGTGGTTCTTTATTATAATTGACACTTTTTACATACTACATTACCTTCCTCGTTCCCATGACGCACTGTTGCCCGGCAACGCTGGCCCCGTGCGCCCGCGTCACTTCCACCCTCGGCTGGCACCACTGTGAGATGCCATCCGGCGGCGGATGTGACGTTGGCCGGGACCGCGTAACCGGAAGTGCCACACTGGCCGGCCAGGGGGGAGAAATAAAGCAGCGATCAGAGGTTACACAGCTATCGCAAAGCCTTGAGAAAGGAGCCGTGGGCTCCGGAACGCGGGCACGCACATTTGCGATCAGAGGTTTCACACTGTCTATTGGTATTGACTTCTTGCTATGCATATACAATACTGACATGATTATTGTACTTGGCGTCATGATGATTCATTTTGCCTAAACTATGCTTATATGTCGGTTCATTTCTGGTATGATGCTGGGCTTATGACACATTAGGGTCGACTCAAAGAAACATGTCAATGCTTTGATTTTGTTGCCGATCATGGTATTATTTCCGAACGAGCGAGCATTCGTATGAACTTGCGAGTGATTCTATAACCTAATGAGTTTCCTATTGTAAAATTCCCGTCCGTTCGTATGTTATCTCCCGACCTTGGGCCAGTCATTTCCAAACGTAAATTTTCGGTTGAGTGATCTGTTGTTGAGACGGCAGCATGTTATTTTTCCCTTCTTCCATCGTCCACCTCTTCGTATTTCTTGCGTTTCCCGATGGTTTTTCCTGCTTTTTAACCTCTAACACTCGTGCGCTCGTAAATGTGGAAGATCTTGCGCATGCGCAATACAAGCTACACTCAACTAATGTGGCTCATATCGTACACTACCTAGCTCAACCAAACTACTTTGCGACATTCTTACACGTACCTTTATTAACCCTAAAACTGACCCAAACCCCTTGGCGGTTGTTTTTTTTCTTCATTTCCAGGACCCTAAAACTGACCCAAACCCCTTGGCGGTTGGATTTTTCTTCATTTCCAGCACCCTAAAACTGACCCAAACCCCTTGGCGGTTGTTTTTTTCTTCATTTCCCGGACCCTAAAACTGACCCAAACCCCTTGCCGGTTGTTTTTTTCTTCATTTCCCGGACCCTAAAACTTACCCAAACCCCTTGGCGGTTGTTTTTTTCTTCATTTCCCGGACCCTAAAACTGACCCAAACCCCTTGCCGGTTGTTTTTTTCTTCATTTCCCGGACCCTAAAACTGACCCAAGCCCCTTGGCGGTTGGATTTTTCTAAATTTCCAGGACCCTAAAACTTACCCAAACCCCTTGCCGGTTGGATTTTTCTTCATTTCCAGGACCCTAAAACTGACCCAAACCCCTTGGCGGTTGTTTTTTTCTTCATTTCCCGGACCCTAAAACTTACCCAAACCCCTTGGCGGTTGTTTTTGTCTTCATTTCCCGGACCCTAAAACTTACCCAAACCCCTTGGCGGTTGTTTTTTTCTTCATTTCCCGGACCCTAAAACTGACCCAAACCCCTTGCCGGTTGTTTTTTTCTTCATTTCCCGGACCCTAAAACTGACCCAAACCCCTTGGCGGTTGGATTTTTCTTCATTTCCAGGACCCTAAAACTGACCCAAACCCCTTGGCGGTTGGATTTTTTTTATTTCCCGGACCCTAAAACTTACCCAAACCCCTTGGCAGTTGGATTTTTCTTCATTTCCAGGACCCTAAAACTGACCCAAACCCCTTGGCGGTTGGATTTTTCTTCATTTCCAGGACCCTAAAACTTACCCAAACCCCTTGGCGGTTGTTTTTTTCTTCATTTCCCGGACCCTAAAACTGACCCAAACCCCTTGCCGGTTGTTTTTTTCTTCATTTCCCGGACCCTAAAACTGACCCAAACCCCTTGCCGGTTGTTTTTTTCTTCATTTCCCGGACCCTAAAACTGACCCAAACCCCTTGGCGGTTGGATTTTCCTTCATTTCCAGGACCCTAAAACTTACCCAAACCCCTTGGCGGTTGTTTTTTTCTTCATTTCCAGGACCCTAAAACTGACCCAAACCCCTTGGCGGTTGGATTTTTCATCATTTCCAGGACCCTAAAACTTACCCAAACCCCTTGGCGGTTGTTTTTTTCTTCATTTCCAGGACCCTAAAACTGACCCAAACCCCTTGGCGGTTGGATTTTTCTTCATTTGGATGACCCTAAAACTTACCCAAACCCCTTGGCGGTTCCATTCTTCTTATTTGTGTGGTTCATAAATATTACCAAAACCACTTAATGTACATCTGTATTGATTTATTAAAACATGCCTTTTCGTGTTTAGCAAAATGTAATGTATGTTAGAAATAGAAATGAGTCATTTTAGAATGTTAAAATTTTTATTTTTTTAACAATATATATTTGTATTTTAAAATTTTTTGGCCTACTAAAAATTTTTAAAATGGATTAAATTTTTAAAAAACTATTTACAATATGGAGCCAGAACCAAGGGCACTAATCATCTTCTTCAGTTGGCCCCAACGTCGCCTGTATGGCCTGCAGCTCGGCCACCAACTCAAGGATCCTTTTTTCTTTTCTTCCACTGTTTGCGGTGGGATCCCTGTAACCAATAGAGAAATAAACATAAATAGTACTACCAGACCGGTTTGTAGGCTGCGGATTGATTGTTTGTTAGTCAAATCCAGCGGAATACATCACATATGTCATTCTTCATAGTAATTAAGGTAAGGAATTTAGCACAGGTAACTATTCTAAGTGCTTAACCCAGACCTTCCACATGATTTTATTTAAAGCAACAACTATTTCCCAATGATTTGCCCCCATATCATATTTTTAATAGTTACATTTTTATAACATAAATTATTAGTCTTTCCACCACTGTGCTGCAACTCTCTTCCTGAATTTGGGATACGTGCGCCGCCATTTGGACTCAGAAGCCTAACACTTACTGAGGAGAGGAGAGTGGGATAAGGTCCAGGGCAGCAGCTTATAGTTGTGCTTTGCTAATACCGACCAGAGCTGGGGTCAGGGAAAGGTCAGCAGTCCCAGAATGCAGGGCAGCACATTCATAAGGCACTTCCTGTTTGCATGATGCCTGGAAAGATGGCGCCTTCCCTAAGCCGCCATCTTTGATTTTTAAGGGCTCATAACATGCAGTAGATGCAGGTCGGATTATTGTGTATGTGAGAAATCAATATGTCCAGGTTGTGGGAAACATATAAGCTAGGCTCTTATTCAGAGTGAAGGTCCGCTTTAAGCTAAGGAAGTGCCCACAGGAAAGTGTTAACTACCCATTGGCTACGCCTTTATTTATGTGTGTGTTATTGGCAACTAACACAGAAGTCACAATAATGGCATGCCTACTTACTTGGTTGGTGGCCGACAGATGGCTGGTTGGGGCCAACAGGATGTCCTTGGTCCTGGCTCTGGTGTGAAGAAGACCCTTGAGAAACATGGGAAATAGGGTTAGTTTTATGGTCTGAGTCACTATTCCCCAAATATCTGGGTCCCACTCTGGCTGACATCACTCACCTTCGCCAGGGTCATCCTCAAGCATCTCTGCTGCCTCCTCTCCCACTACCTCACCCGCTCCCGAAGCATCTAGAAATACAGAATTAAGGACTAATTATTGTCTGATCTTGCATGTATATATTTGTGCATATACATGAAGAGTGACATACCAGAGGCTTCCGCATGCATGGCAGGGTATGACTCCGTGCCCACGCGGTTCCGCCCCTCCTCTGTTGTAAGGTCCAGGGGCTGGTCTGATGAACCAACAGAGGAGGGGTAGGTCCGTCGTCCTGGAGACCCACCACCTTCACTTCCAGCTGCAGATTCATGCAGCACTGGTCGGCCTCTGCGCCTCCGGGTGCGGCGAATGCGGGAATCCATTTCCAACACTAAGGCAGAAATGTCATTATAAATAAAAGCCTAACTTCTGACTTTTTAACATATACCATGCAATCGCTATGTACTTACTTGGAAAATGGATCCCGCAAAACCTCCGCACCCGGCCCATGTGCAGCCGTTTGAGGTCCGACCAATGCTGCATAATCTGCGTGTGGGTGAAGGTGGTGCTGGTGACCCGCTGGATTTCGTTGATGATCTCCAGGGCGATGGCGCGTTTTTCAACATAATTGGGCACGAAGTCATACCTGCGCGCAAGCATGGTCTGAAAAACATAATTTAAACACAGCCTAGTTTAACACACCTAGGCATATGTGTTAAAGCAGAATTTGCAAAGTTAATGGCATTAACACACACATTTAGAGTCCAAGTCAAGATTTGCTTTGGCCTTAAGAGTTGTTTGGCACGTGTGTGGTGTGCCTTTGCTTTAGAATGTATTTGTGAAACATTAAGATCATCCAAACTTGTTCAAAGCGCATCCTTAACATGTAGTCCATCATTTAGTATTTGCTTAAAAGGCAGAGAAAGGCACTTACCAGCATGATGATCTCTTCTTGTTGACGGGTGAAGATAGTGGGCGCCATGTTTATGCTTCTTCAAGGCAGCAGATAAGTCAAACCCCAGCGGTTTCCTGGTTCCGCACGAACGTACGTCCGTAAGATCGCGTAGGCGAGCGCATAGGCGTCAGACTCTGTGCGCCTTATTTAAAGGTCCCTGCACCCCAACCTAATTTCTCTTTGTCTTTTGCACGAAAATGGCTCCCAAAAAGATCCCTGCTAAACGCTCCAAGGCAAGGCAGGCCGCTGAGGGACCCAAAACCAGGTCCCAACAAGGAGCAAAGAAGGGTCGGCCAAGCAAGGCTATTAGCAGCTCGGCACCACCAAGGGACAATGTCCCCGCAAGCTCCAAAAAAGGGGCCACAAAGGCACGTGCCCCTGCGGCACCCAAAACAACTAAAAGGAGCCGCAGCCCATCCAGGCGCCGAACCCCAGCACGGGCAAGCCCCAGCGCCCGCAGCCCAGCCAGCCGCCGAACCCCAGCACGGGAAAGCCCCAGGGCCCGCAGCCCAGCCAGCCGCAGAGCGCCAGCACGGGCAAGCCCAAGAAGCCCCAGCCCATACAGGCACCGAACCCCTGCACGGGCAAGCACCAGGGCCCGCAGCCCAGCCAGCCGCAGAACGCCAGCACGGGCAAGCACAAGAAGCCCCAGCCCATCCAGGCGCCGAACCCCTGCACGGGCAAGCACCAGGGCCCGCAGCCCAGCCAACCGCAGAACGCCAGCACGGGCAAGCACAAGAAGCCCCAGCACATCCAGGCGCCGAACCCCTGCATGGCCAAGCCCCAGGGCCCGCAGCCCAGCCAGGTGCAGAACGCCAACACGGGCCAGCACCAGGGCCCGCAGCCCTACCTGGGACAGAAGTCCACGCCCAGGGCCAAGCAGGGCACTTAGCCCCCCAAGAGGGCCAAGAAAGGCCATCTTGCAACCACATTTGGTTGCAACATCTACACCAGTTCTGTGGCCAGCCACGCAAGAACACCCAGCCCTTTGCCCAGTCCAGCCCAGTCATTGGTAAGCCAACAATCTAGGCATTTCCCAACCCACCACGAGTCCATAATGTCCCCACATGTGTCTGCACACATGGAGGAGCCCCAAACCCAAACAGCTGGCCGCACATTGCTTCGCAGACAGTTGTGGGGCCGTTTCTCCCATAGCCAAAATATGGCATTGGCTAGTGGCCTAACATTAGTCTATGATGAGCTATATGGGAGCAAGTCCAAATTCACAACCAAGCAGCGAAAAATGGAAATGTTGGAAGAACTCAAACGCCAAGTAAATGCAGCAGGGGAAGAGAAGAAAGATGTGGGCCAAATCCAACGGAAAATCTCGGATCTTAAATATGCTGTATGCCAAAAAGAAATCAAAAGGCATAATTATAGGTAAATAAATGATCAAGTAAAATGTCAGTGTTAGAATGTATGCTAATTTTAAATTTGTAATATCCTACTTTTACTTTACAGCATGAAAACTGGAGGGGGGTATCCCACAAAATTGGAGTTCACACCTGCTGAGGAAATGGTGCTGGGCCTTCTCCATCCATTCGCGGTCGGTGGCCATGCAGCCCTAAGGGACACAGACTCACCGACCCGTACAGAAGGTGAGTAACCTTCATATGCATGTTTCCCTTGTGGGTTGCTTAATTAACTTTATAAAGGTAACAGTTGACGCTATGCCCCTCTGCTGTGGCTTGTTTTGGCTAGCGCTAATGTGCATGGTTGGGTCATATTTGTGTACATTTTGGCCAAACAGATTTGGGCCGATACATTAGTTTAATTCTTCATGACCAAAATGTATGCTTGTAAGCACAATTTAAATTAAGCCAAGTCATAAATGTAGACTCAAACACAAAACACACATCAATAGGGATGTGTGGGACATTGGGTGTGTGAGTTGTGTTTGAGGCCAAAGATAGAAAAAAGAGGCCAAAACAGATCTGAACTAAAGAATGTTACGGCAACTCGATTTGTGGCCAATGCTAGTTGGATGCTGACTGTGTCCACTTCCTAACTTGGAACTGAGGTCACTTAGCAGTTAAACCAATCCATTGCACAGATCTCAAACTGAGGGTAATGCAATAATTTTGCACGTTGCTGTAGAAATAATTAATATTAGCCAATGTATTTGTTTTACTTTGCTAAAGCAAACATTGATTACGTGTGTGTTAACCTGGTTTCCCTTGTCTCTTCTTTAGGCCAGCATCAGACCACAGCAAGTGTGGACTCCCCCCCCCCAGTTTGAATATGCCTTTGACTTCTGTACAGCATCGGAGTCCAGATCCGAGTTTTCTGGTAAGTTTCTTGTGTTTATTAACTGAAACAAAGTGAAGAAGCATGTTTTAAAATGTTTTGGATTAAATGAAGAACCCAAACTTATTTGTTGTTCTTTTTCTGCCCCTATAGACCCACACAATCATGGAAGAGATCCAGGACATGGAGGAAGATGGAACCATGCTGGGCCCATCCGAAGACCTCCCCCTGGGTCAGAATCTGCAAATGTCCCAAAATGTATCTCTGTCAATTCCGCAGCAGCAGAGTGAACCCACATCCATTGAGCATGCAGATGGGGCACAGCATGCTGAGACTGAGGCTACAGTCCCCAGGCTTCCCTCTGCTGTTGAGGAATTGCAAAGTATGCCTGTTGCTGTTGAGGGCCCAAGACCACGAGGCAGGGCCCACCCAAGAGCCAGGGTAATTGTGCGGCGCACTCCCTTGCGCCGCACAATTACCCTGGGGAGGCAGAATGCCCTGGTTGATTTATGGCACGAGGAGAGGAGAGCATTTGAGGCACGCCATCAACATCTGCATGAGGCAAGGCATGCCCAGATGGACACCCTCAATGCTACCTTACAGGCCATGCTGAGTGAGCTTCGGACCCACAACAGCAACATGGTCAATGCAACTAATGCAAGCCAGGCATCCATGGGTGAATTGCTCAATATGCAGAGAAACATTTTGGAGCAGTTGCAGATTACCAATGCAACCCTCGCCCAGGGTAGCTCCCAGCCACATGGCCCTCCACCCGGGTTTTTTGGGTATCCACCTTATTAAGGCAACCTCTCCTTGATTGTGTGCCACATCTTTTAGATTTCCCCCCACTGTCTTTACTTGGCGTTTGAGTTTTTCCAACATACTATTTGGGTTTGAGCTGCAGGTTGTGTTAAGGATTTGCTCACATATAGCTCATTAGATTGGGGAGTTAGGCCAGTAGCCAATGCCATATTGGAATGGTGAGTGTAGGTGTCCTTTAACATGGGCCACTTATGGCTTTACATTTATTTTGGGTTTTTGGACTCCTCCGGTTTGCAGACATGTTTGGGTGACATTATGGCCAGGCCAAATTAGGCATGGCCACAGGCACTATTAATGACTGGACTGGGATGGGCATGGGACTGGCTGTCCTTGTTTGGGTGTGCCACAGAGTTCCAGGTGTAGATGTATTTATTTTTTAATGGATACAAACCCGGTCTTGATTTGTTTATAACCACAATTGAATGCTGACTGTGTAATTTGTTGTTAAACATTTTGTTATGCTTTTTGTGGTCAGACTAAAAGAAATATTTTCAAACATTCTAAAAACTTGTTTGGTTCGATTACAAATAACATTGTACCTCACCTTTGACTAAAACAAACACAGTATACGTTAACATGGTTTACAAGGGGAATTAAAAGCAAAGGAAACATTAGGAACCACAGTAGAACTATTTCAAGGCATACAAATGAACATTTAATGGCACACAATTGACAACAAAGGCAAACAAAAAACAAAAGGTCAACCAACAAATAATGTTATTTAGGAAAAATGCTGCACAATCAAATTGGCACGCAAAGATTGTCCAGATTCAGTGGTTGTGCCCACATAATTCTCTGCTTCCTCTTCAATGGGTGTAGAGGGCAGAACATCAACATATCGGGGGACACGTTCTTGGAGGGCAAAATTATGCAGAACTGCACACGCCATTATAATGTCAATAACCTTCTTAGAGTCATATTGAAGGGCGCCCCCGGTATGGTCCAAACACCTAAAACGGGTCTTCAAAAGGCCAAAGGCCCTCTCGACCACAGCCCTGGTTTTGCGGTGCGCACGGTTGTAGGCTTCTTGAGCAGCATCCTGGGGCTGCAACACAGGCGTCATGAGCCAAGGAAGCAGAGGGTAACCTGAGTCCCCTTAAGAAGAGAAAGAGAAAAGACAATTAAGCAATGAAAGACAGAAAACAAAGCTTATTTAATTTAAATCAAAAATCCATTAAAAGCAAAAATAACAGGGCACATTATCCAAATAATTAGGGGAAGAGATGTGGTTAAAAGAAACATAATATGCTTAAAGTCAACAAAGACTGGTAACACATCTGCTAGGTCAAGGGTGCTATTAAATATGGGTATATTTAAGGGCTTATGATGCTGCTGAGGGGACACCCACAAATAACAATAAACACGAGTATGTCAGTTACAGAATAATATTCCAAATGGAGCCGAAACTGGGATAAACTTTGGCACAATCTGGTAGAGCAGAGATTTGTAAACATGGGAGTTACACACATCGCCAAAAAAGATACAACTACAAAGTCAGGAAACCGCTTGTTTGTTTGGGCAAGAATAATGAAAGATGTTGCAACAGTTGCCAAATGTGGGGTCATATCTCAAGAAAACGTTCAAGAGAAAAAACAAATATTATTAAAGTGGACCGTCAGCCAGTTTTGATGGGCCCGGGAATCTATAATATTCCCTGACGATCACCTCCCTCACCGCGGGACATCCGAGATGTCCCGCGATGAGGGCCCCCCACCAAAAACCACTAAAAAAACACCTCATCTGCGGTGACAGCGGGCGCCGCCGCCTCCCGCGTGCACCTCTAGGCGTGCGCGCGGCCGCGCCGGCCGTTTGTGAAGGGCCGGCGCGTGCGCGCGCACTGTCAGAGGGGCGCGCGGGAGGCGGCGGAGGACGCGCTGTGTTGTCCGCCGCTGTCACCCGCTTGTGTCAAGGAAAAGTCAAAGAAAAGAGCAAGTGCCAAAAATGAAACCCACTTACCAAGCAGCCATGCACCAGAAAATTCACCAGCCTCAAATCGCTGATACAAACCAGATCGCCTAAGAATATAGGAATCGTGCGAAGAGCCAGGGTAGCCGGCAAGGACACTCAAAAAACGCATGTCAGGCCCAACCACTGCCTGGACATTAAGGGAGTGTCCCATTTTCCGATTCCTAAAGAGAAAACATAAAAAAAAGGGTCAACACATAAGGGCACAACACATTTGGCATCAAAAACTGGCCTGCACACAAATGACAGATCTAAATTGTACGGCCAAACAAACCACAAAAATAAAGAGGAATGAAACGCTATTGTCATCAGTAATAGGAGGCAAACTTGAACCGAGGATAAAAACTATAAGGGGATCAATCCACATAGGGATTAGTATGAGAAGGGAAGATTGCACAGAGGGATATGTAAGCTAATGGAATAAGAAACATATGGATGAATAATCAGAGGGAATATTACACATTGGAATCAATAATAGGATGGTTTATGCTAAACAACTGTTAAACTAAAAAAGCGCCCCAAATATCTACCTGTATATGTACTCGTCGGCTGCACGAGGAACGAGGGCCACATGTGTACAATCAATTGCACCAATTACATTGGGCATGTCGGCAATATTAAAAAAACCAAGCTTAATGGCGTTTCTGGCTACCATATCATCAGGGAAATAAATATATTTCTGAGTTATGGCAGCCATGCCTTCCAAAAATTTGGATAGTGCGCGGCTCAGCGTAGGCTGGGAAAACCCCACAGAGAGGGCACCCAGCCTCTGGAACGAGCCGTTCGCCAAAAATTGCAGGCAGCCAAGCATCTTGGTCATACCTGAAATTGCATGCCCCTTCCTTGTGGTGCGGGCTAACCATGGCCGCAGCTCACTATATAATTTATGAAGGGAAGCGCGATTAAGCCTGGTCAGCTCGAACAGCTCAATGTCATTCATGCCATCGATGTGCATGCGACGACGCAGAGGCAATCTGCCCTCAGACATCCGGATCAAATCGATGCCAAAAAGCATTAGAGCTTGATGTTCCTCGAACTCACTCCTATCCATGCTACTCCCGAGGCCAAAAAGCTGCCGGATAAGAGTTCGGGAATCAACCCTTAAATGTGCCTAGAAACACTTTGCAATCAGCTCTCTGAATTGATCGCAAGCCCATATCATTAACGGGAAAATTAGGACTGATCGCAAAAAATACGATTTGGACGGGAAATATACAATAACTAACGGAAATAATACAATTGACGGCCGAAGATCGAAAGAGCATATACGTCTAGGCCCGAACGTTCGTGCGAATACGAAATGGCCAAACAAAAAAAAGGGAAAAAATGACTAACACCCACCCAAACTTCCGATTCCCGATCCGAAATTAATTAACTTTTGCTTTTAGAATCGACCCTATTGTGACTGACCAGAATTTTCTTTTCAACTGTGATGTTTAATGTCCCATACTCCTTAACCAAAAGCCAGACATCTACACCACTCATCAGGAACGTGCTATCACCACCCAATAGTCTATTTGGTAATGGTTTGTTACCCTTCATAGTGTTGTTCTGGGCTATATTGTACGCATTAGTGCTAAATACACCTATCTCTTTGATTAGTAAGGTGACCAAAGCGCTCCTGATGACAAGCTGAACCCCATACATATCAATTGTATCCTTTTTCTGTATTCTCATGTAGATATGTTTATATGTATATATGATTGATCCTTTTGCTGTGATACTTCAATACACTTTTTTACTTGCATATTTAGTTTGGTATGCTTCTGGTCCATTCATATACTTATTTGCAAGAGACCAATTACAAAATATTGACACGCTGGTACTACACGCCCGACGGGCTCAGTAGGATGTATGTCTCTGGAGATCCGCTCTGTAGGAGATGTGGTGCCGAGCGTGGGACCTTGTTCCATATTTTGTGGACCTGCCCCAGGATACAGGAATACTGGGGGGAGGTCTTGCCTGTTATCTCACACATCATAGGAGCCCAAATTGAAGATGACCCTGCACAGGTCTTACTTCACCTTTCGGAATGTTCAGTAGGGAAATATAAGAAAACCCTGTGAGTGCACCTGCTAAATGCGGCCAAACAGGTGATCCCTAGATTTTGGAAGCAAAAAAGAACCCCCGAGGGACTGGCTGGGGGAGGTGATGAGAATATGTGAAATGCTCACACTTTCTCTGCACGAAAGAGATGAACAGTATAGGACAACCTATAGCCGGAGCTGTTTAACCGGTAGGCCCCGGGGTGTGTCCGTGCCGCCGCGCTGCGATGAGTTAGGGGGCTGATGAGAGGTTGGTAAAAGGCCATCTTTGATTAATGATAGTGACCGAGAACAGTCCGGCCCCCCGCCCCATCCTCCTCCCCCTCCCTTTCCATCCTCCTCTACCTGACCCTAATGTTATTTGTGTGTCTCCCTGATATGTGTGGCCAGTGGGTCCATTTTTGAGGGAGGGATATTCGGGAAAGCCTGACAGGAAGAGTGATAGAGCCCTTTAATGAGCAGGGGATAGCCCGGAAGAAGAGAGGGCATAGGCGTCGGCATCGGGCTGGAGCCGGGTGGCGGTGGCCTGCGCAGCTGCAGAGATAGCAGGTCTCACACCACACAGGCTGTAATTGCTGAGCACGGTGAATCTCTCTCGATGGGAATAATGGAGCAGTTGCAAATATATATGAGATATGAGGCTATATCAGAAAGTGAGCAATGATGTTAAAATATGTGTAATATGACATGCTGTATCCCGGATGCCTTTCCCCTACCCCACTTGGACTTGTATATGTTTGTTATGCTTTATTGTGTAAAATCAAAATACAGAATATAAAAAAAGTTCTGTCCAAAGAAGGACAACAAGAGGGTACCCTACATACTTACCTTTTTCTAAACTTTCCATCCAGGTCCAGAAGAAAGTCAAAAAGCTTATGGCCATCTTGAGCACAGACGACAAGTTAGCCGAGACCTTCAAAGAACCTCCCATAACCGCATATAGATTGGCCAGGAACTTGAGGTCCACATTGGTCAAGGCTTATTTTCAGCCATGGGAATCAACTGCAGTTTCTAACTGGTTAACTGATATGCAAACCCATACAGGTATGTTCCCATGTGTCGTAGGACTGAAACATTGAGGGTTACATACTATCAACCTGCGGTCAGCCTGTAAGCTCTCTTTGATACTGTCTACATACATGATTTGTATAATGCTTGCTATGCATTATGCTTTTGTGTTAGGGGGCACACTGGGATGGACTGGATAGCCATTCTTTTTGCTTCATTTATAAATAAATTTGCTCTTTGGACACTGATCCTGGATTGTAGACCCCTACATATGCTGTAACACAACAATATTTTTCAGGGGTTTATATTATTCTACTTGGATTTTACTAGGATTTTATGTATATTTTTGTCTGTATATAATGTGTATTTCACCACGTTGTTAATCCTCAAAAATCAGCATTAAATGATATAAGTCCCCAGAGAGATCAGAGGGGCCGGTACCTCAAGCTTTCACTAGACCCACACTGGTTAGAAGCTATGGGGGCGCTGCTGGATCAAAAACTAAAAGTAACAAATACATCAATAAGTGAATTGAAAGAGGACATTAAAAACCTGAGTACCGGAATAGAATTACTAGATAGCAAGATGGAGGCAGTTATTAGCCTGGTCATTAAAAATTGAGCCAGCATTGGGGAGTTACTGCCAGGAATAGAAGAAGCACACTGGAAAATAGAGAACCTGCAGAATCAATCCACGAGACAGAACTTCCTATTAGGGCCCCCCCCCCCCCCCGTAAAAAATAGGTGACCTATTTGTGATAGTAATTAAAGGAAATCTTCCCTTTTGGTAGGCTTTGGGTGTTCTGCCTCATTGTTTTCCCCTTTTGAAATGTAAAATAAAAATTTGTGTTAGGATTGTGTCCCAAGACCTGTGATTTACTTATCAGTGTGCTGTTTCCATGATTCTCATATTCTTGGGACTATGCTATACAATGCTATAGTGGGACAATGTGACAGGTATGTAACAGGTAAACTCTTTAGGCAGCCTAATGACCTATCCAGCTGAGAACACCGCCATTAACTATTTTGCTACTAGAACATAAGACTGGGATCCTTCCAAACTGAAGAAGTTTAATTTCAGCAGAATTGGTAAAACCTGTCACCCCTGGGCTCAACCAATTATGTAATTAGCAAGCTAGAGTGAGGAAATCTATAATATGTACTCAAAATTGCAACTTTGTGTAAGTTAAACACATTGTTGCTTAGGAAAACTTATAGAAAATGTAAAAAATAACAACTATGCTTAGCACATTAAAGACGTAATGGAAACTTTAAAAAAGCCATCAAGTGGAATTACCCTTTAAGGCTATAGCACAGAAGATTGACGATCTTCACTTGGAGTATCCATCGAGCCTTAAGACTACCACGGCAAGGAGGTAGGCCACGGGATACCCTGGTCTGACCTCACTTCTTTAGCACCCGCAAAAAAAGTCATTTTGGGAGCCAGGGAACTGCACCTAAAAGTGAGGAGCTTTAAAATCCAGATATTTGCTGACTTATCTGTGGGGACATTACAAAAGGGGAGAGCACTCAAGCAATTACAAATTTCTTAAATCATAGAGGGGTGAAATATTGGTGGCGCCTCCCAGCCAAATGAATGTTCCTACATAGGAACAACACTTGTATTGCCTCAAAAAGGAAATAATCTACTAAGGAAGCTGGGGTTCGTCCCGGCATTAGCTACACCCTCTCCCCTTCCTTGTTAGGTCCCCATGGCTTGCCAGTTGGGCTATTGATCATAGTTAAAAGACTTTGCTGCCTATAATATACCATATAGAAAGCAGACAAGGTTAAGTCCATCTAGGGAGCACTATTTAAATGATTTTTTATTAAAATTTAGTTTTCCAGGCTGATTAGGTTGTTTTTTGCATTGTAGTTTAATAGGTGAAGGGTCTGTAGAGGTGGGCCTCACTAGGTCCTTCTTGGGCAGCTAGAGGAGGGGTTTGATATGTTGGGGGCTCCATGGTGGTCAAGGTCTCCCCTTGCCTCGGCTCTACAGGGGATAGGGAGGACGCCTGGGACATGCCCTAGGGCTGAAGACGGCACCAGGGGACACGCGGGAGGGCCTGAATAGCTTGTAAAACAAAGATTAGAACAAAGAGTCCTTTCCCCTCTTTTTCCATTCTTCCCCCCCCTTCTTTTTTTTCTTCTTTCTCTCTCCTGTCTCTTCTTTTTAGCCTGTTTCTATTTTTTTCTCCTTCCCTTTCCCCTTTTTTATTTCCTCTCTCCTATTTCCTCCTGCTTCCTATTTCATGTCCCCTTACCCTTTCTTAGAGTAGATGAGGTCCCATAATAGATTTAGGAGGATCGGTGGAGGGTTTTTACATGAGGGATAGTATGGATGAGTGGAAAAAGAAAGAAGTGAGGGCAAGTGTTCAATTGTTGGCATTAATTGCAGAAAGATTTTCTAGATATTGTGCAAGGAAGGGTTATATAAAGAGGATTATGGAAGATGATTATATAAAGAGGAAGGTGGAAGATTATAGAAGTATGGTCCTAAGTGGTTACATTATATGTATTAGGCTTGTTAAGACATTAGGAAGATAAACAGAAGGAATCACGCACAGGAGAAATGTATATGTTGTTGCACGGTGGTGGATAGTGTTGGGGAGGGTAGACAGGGGTGGGAAGTCCTGTACATCACCGGGTGTTTTACTTTGGTAAGATATATTGGTCATTTAGATCGGGGTCGACAAAGATGCAGAGTGTTGATTATTAGAATGCACGATAAATATAATAGGGTTAGGACCTGAAGATGCTGGGGATCTTATTTTTTCCTTTCCCCTTTTTCCCCTTTCCCGTCCCCTTTGTTTTTGTTTTGTTTTTTCTATCTCTCTTTCCAAGGTTTTTTGGACCTTTTGAGTTATGTTTTATGCTGGGGCAGTGGAAATTCCCAATTCCCATTTTATCCTTTCACATATTTAAAGTTCTCATGTCCCCTCTCTCACTTCTTTCCTCTAGACTATAGTTACTAAGTCTCTCCTGATAAGTTTTACATTAAAGTCCTTCTACCATTTCTGTTGCCCGCCTTTGAACCTGTTCTATTTGAATAATGTATTTTTGCAGGTAAGGTCTCCAGAACTGCACACAGTATTCTAGCTGTGGCTTCGCCAGGGCTCTATACAGCAGCATCACAACTTCCCTCTTCCTGCTGGTGATGCCTTGAGCTTTGCAGCCAAGCATCCTGCTTGCTTTTCCTACTGCCTGACTACACTGTCCACTCATCTTATCCCTAAATCTGTCACCTCCTGGCTAACACAGTACTGCCCACACTATACTTCTACCCAAGTGCATAATTTTACATTTAGAGACATCCTATGTCACTTACAAACATTTTAAAAAGACTTGTAACTCGCCCTTGTTTAGATTGCACGCCATTAACAACACCCTGATACCTATCCAAAAATCTGATATCAATCCAAGAATTAGATCTATTAGTTAAAAAGCATAAACCCCACCCTAATAGGCTCCTTATGAAAAATGAAGGGTAGAGATTAACTTGATCTTAACTAAGATAGCCGAAAAAGACCTACGTTTGAGCCATGATTGGTTTTATTCAGCAGACGATAAACCGGGGAAAAGGTTGTCCTGCTGTCTCACACATAGGATTACAATAACTAATATGTCTAGAATTAAGAAACAAGATGGGACCCGTCTGTCCATGTATAGGGAGTTTCACTAGCTCTATGCAAGATTATATGCTACTACAGAAGATGTGAATGCATCAAAGATTGAATCTTGGTTGAAGGCTACAGGGATCTGAAGATTTCTGGAAGCGTTCAAGGACAGGATAGATGAGGAGTTTAGCAGCCAATTAGGGTGGCGAAAATTACCTTGCCTCCTGCCCTGGATTGATTCCTTGGCCTCTATTACAGAAAGTTTGACCAGATCCCTGCCCTGCATCTGGTTGAATGGTTTAACAGTAGCAGAGCAGGGGATTCAATCCCAAGGGAAGCACTACAGTCTATAATCGTAGTCATTTCAAAGAGCAGTAAATGCTCCACTGGAATTACCTACCAATATTCCTGATTTAACTCAGATATAAAGTTAATGACTAGGATCCTGGACTCTAGATTGAATTTCCACTGCCTCTATCTCCAAAGGGGTTCATGGATCAGATGAGATTTCCATAGCCAGGGGAATGAGGCAGGGCTGCCCCTGTCCCTGCCCTGTTCCTCCTGGCTATGAAACCATTGGCATAGTTTCACCACCATAGTGCCTATTTCAGGGGGGTAGTTTGTGGGCAAGGAGAACATAATGTGCACTTTTACGACTTGTTTATCACCACGCCCTTGACGTCCCTCCCAGACATCATGCGGGTATTATAAGAGTTTAAGGAGATATTTGGAATGGGGTTGAACGACACCAAGTGATTGGACCTTGATAGAAATATGGAAGCAGGAATAGTAAACTCTCTGCAGTCTGAATAGTTTGAATGGGTCCCGAAAGCAATAACATATTTGGGGGTGAGATTAGCGGTAGATTCAAAGAAAGTATGTAAACTAAACTTAAACCTATTATTTAATAAAATACAAGAGTGTATCTTGGTCTGGGAGACACAGCCACTGTCTTGGCTGGGAAAAATTGCTGCCGTAAAAATGGACCCTCCACCCCAAGTTGTTATGTGTCTTCAGTGCCCTGCGAATTAGCATAGAAAAAATATCTAGACAAGTTTCAGAAATTCTTCACTTAATTTGGTAGGGGAAAAAGAGTAAGTTTAGCAGACAAGCAGCTCATGCTTTTAAAGGGCAGGGAGGTATGGAAATCCCTTCCTTGTGTCATTATTATCAATTTACAAGATTAGCACAATTAACAGCAGTCTTAGTTTAAGATAATATCCCACTATGGGTACAGATGAAACAAGCAGCTTTAAAATCTAATCGTTTATGTTTTAAGTGGGCGTCAATAGTGAATTGGCCCTTTTTGGCACACTCTATGAACCTGTGGAAAATTCGGCAACCCGTGGTTTGTGCCTGGGTTGGGAGGAGGTTTTGATTGGTGGTGAATGCAAGGCCTGTCCAGAATATCCAATTTTTACAATAAGGGAAGTTTAATGGCCATTAAGTACTTAAAGGAATGATACTCTATGCCAATCACTGAAGATTTGAGAGCGTAAGAGGGAGAAGGAGATACAAAACACAACAGAATGAACTTCCCTTGAAAAATATTGTGTAAATCTTTTGGGAAAGCAGGATTGATATCACTGATATATTCGACCTTGCTCTCTACTCAGTCAAATGTTCCTATACTATAGATTGGGAAAGAGATTTGGAGCTAACCCACCCCAGGGAATGGTGGGAGAAAGTCGTTGTAAACACAGGAAAGGGAATAATAAAAACAACCTTGATTGAACTTAACCTGAAAATTATTTTAAGATGGAAATCGGTCTACAGACTAAAATATCACTTACAATTTCTAGTCCTACATACTTAAAATGTATTGATAATAAAACATGTTGTACACACATCTACACTTTTGTGAAATATCCAAAGTGGACCAGGAATTCCCCAAGGGGAAGTGTTCACATCACATATTTACGTAATATACCCCATAAATTATAAATATTATATAAAAGCCTCTACATTTACCCTGGATAAGTACCTTTCATGTTCTTTCTTTTCCTTGCACTTGCACTTTGACATCTAAATGAGTATGTAATTTCATGTATGGGCTGGGGACCTGTCTATACTGGCCATTCACAAATGCCTGGCAAGGGCACACGCCTGGATAGACGTATAGTGCAGCGTGGCTCACACATGGGGGGGCAGAAATGGCACTCATTTCACCTTAGGTCATATTTATATAGATTACTGGCCTATATGCATCCATTTGGACTGCAGGTGCCTGAAAGTGTCACAGATACTACTTTGGGCCATACGTTAGAGCTGCTTGGCTCATTCTGCCCATCTTAAAGAGGTACGAAGGGTACTCTTCGTGAGGGGAGCAATTCAGGGGATGCTAGTCAAAAACGTGGGTTTTGGTCCGCTTTAAGGGAATTGAGGTAGAAAATGATTATACAAATAAACGAAAAAAAGGATAAGTAAAGCCATCCAATCAAATACCATCAGACAGTCTAATAATCATCCAATAAAATCAAACTAACAACGGATGCACATCTATATTTGGCCAATATCCGACTGGCACTGCAATGCTTAAGACTTAAGCGGCAATATTGGAACATGCATAGTTCATTTGATAAAGGTCAGAAGTAGCAAGCGAGTGTCAAACCTCAGGGCAAGGTGACAGATTGTGTGGTTTGCAATAAAGGAACAAAGCTCAGTTTTAGGGCTTTGGAATTTATAGCTGTAGCACAAGGATGGAGAACTAATAGAGCCTGTCTGGTTCCTGCATTGCTAAATCTGATTGCGAAGTATGGAACAAAATAACTAAGAGATTCCAGTAAGGGGAATATCAAACCTTAAAGAATTACTCTTCACTCTAAAAGGGGTTGCCCAGGTGATGGGAATGCAGGGGATTCCCATGGGGGTTGGAATGCAGAGGATACATGGGGGTTTGGAATACAGGGGGTGCCCAGTGGGGTGGGAATGCAGGGAATGTCCTGGGGGGAGGGATATACAGAGGATGCCAAGGAGGGGAGTTTCTGGGAATTCAGGGGATGCAGACATGGGGCAGTGCCAATAAAGGGCCAATTGAATCATGAATCATGAGTTACCTGCCAGATGAGCACCTCCAGCAAAGTAAAGTAAATATTGGTGAAATGTTTCTATTGTTTTTCTAATCTCTTCCTTTCCGGAACACCTTTAACAACGCATGGGTTAATCTCAGCCGTAGGCGGGGACTTCAAGATAAAAAAAAACTAACTCCTCCTGGCCCTTATTAAGGCAGGCTGTGGCAGGATATCCTCAGTTCTTTTCTTGCAGTTGCAAGGAACTACACTACAGGGGGCTCCGACTCCGTATGTCTTTCAGCCACTGAGGATCATATACAGCGTGGCTGCCTCCCGTCGGTTTTCCCTGGTCAGGTAGGACTTCCTCTGGGGGCAAAGCATTTTGACTTGTACTGATTCTTTTCGGAATCTGACATTTGTTCATGTTTGCAAGGTGGGGGGGGGGAGCTGCTGCATCCTTGGCCGGTGGGTTATCTCAGCTGCAGGGTGGCTGCTTTTCTGGTATTGAAGGCAGGTCTGACCAGTAGTTGACAGGCAGGAGGGTGTGGGGACCAGCGCTCCAGCTGTATTGCTTAATAGTTAGAGCAGCAATTTTACCATTTCGGAGGCACCGGGGTTTCGTATTTTAACGGAGAGTGATGCCGCGTGTCCCATCTGCCAAGTGTGCCTGATCTTGGGTGAGGGACCACTGTGTGCAAGGTGCACTACTGTTCTGCACTGTTTTATGCAGCTGGCAGGTTCCACGCCTCCGCTGGAGCCTCCACTGGAGCCTCCACTCTTCCCTGCAGTTTCAGGCTCGGACTTGCTGAGCGGGATACCCCCATGTGTGGCTGCCAGCAGATAGGGTTCCCCCTTAGGACACGGAAGACAGGGTGGTTTGGTTGGAGAGCATGGTCAGTAGCCTTTATCAGCAGGGGCATCCCGGCCAAGCGTAGGCATATTCAGACGGAGTCCTCAGAGGATTCACGGTTCTAAGCCAAGGATCTATTGAGGGCTTCAGGATCTAGTTCTGGCCGTTTGGACGGGGAGGTGTCTTCAGGCAGTGGAGGAGAAAGGGAGGCAACGCATGCGCCGAGGAACCCTCCGGATCACCCTATAGACCAGATTGGGGAGCTCATTGAGACAACATTGGATGTTCTGCACCTCTCTACTCCTTGGCCAAAGTGGCAGAAGAAGAAGGGTGAACCCTACAAATGCCAGAAGGTCAGACAGATTTTCCCAGACTTGCCCATTTTGACAGGCTGGTGTGAAAGGAGTGGGAGAAACCGGATAAGCTTCCATCTCTTCCTAAGGTCTGGACACCAAGTACCCCTTTCCAGATGAGGCAGTCAAGGTTTGGTCTTCACCACCTGAGGTAGACGAACTGGTGTCAGGTCTGGCACGGCACACCTTTATCTCTACTTTGGATAGTGCGGCCTTGAGAGACCTGGTGGTTAGAAGTTTGGACCAGCTGGCCACGAGTATTTTTCAGGTAAGTGATACCCACGGGGGAAACCTAGACCCCCAATAGGGCAGCCGGCTCAAGCCCTTAGTTAAGCCTTCTCAGGGTTGATGGGGCAACCTCACTCATCGGGTGGGGGGATGGCTTCTGCACTGGCCCTATATTTTCTCTTGAAGTACACACCTCAAGCTTTCTAAGTGTACCATGCTTGTTGACCTAGGGGACATTTTCTGAAAGTAATACCTCGATGAATTCCGCATTTTCCTAAAAAAAACTATTTGCAAACAAGAAGAAATAAGTTACATCTGAAAAAGAAAGCTCCACGGAACAGAACAATACCCAATATGCATAGGTACATGCAAGGGAAGAATTGCCAAACACCCCAAAGTAAAGAATGCGCATTAGGGTAATTGTACTTAAAGACTCAAGCTCTGCAGACAAAGTGCTCACCTTACACTTTTTAGATCAAAACAACCCCTTACATTTGAAATACCCCCACAAACCATATACTGCATGAAAGTACATATCTTAAGCCTTCGAGGTGTACCCAGCTTGTTACAGTGGGCACATTTTTCCATTGAAGAATTATTTGGCTGCACAGGCTTTCCCTTAAAAATGTATACAATAGCAGAATAAAAAACAATACGCAAAGAAGAAAAAAATCTGAAAGTGCAAGGTGCTCCGAACAGAACAACAGCCAACATGCATAGGTACTTTTAACCCTTTTAACTGCCAGTATACTTGAGATTTTGTCACCCTCTGTTGACAGGTAATATTTCACCATTTTGCACTTTGTTTAACTTTGATTTTTCAATGATGATCTTTCATAATAATTTTGTGTAAAAAAAAAAAAAAAAAAAGATTCTTTTTGAAATGTTGTACTTTTATTTAATGTATATTTTTTTAAGAGAACCATATTGTGTGTAAAAGCTCTTCTTATGATTACAACTGTATCACATATGTTCAGTAGCCCACCGTTCCTGCAAAAGAGACCCCCTAAACTGAAAAGAGCACTTTATAACATTTACAAATAAAATACAACTACCATCCACCCTATAAAGGGTTAAATAAAAATAAGTTTTAATTTTTAAAGTTAAAACTCTCCAAATTGCATGGGGTCCCCCTTCCCTACATAACCAGCCTGAGCACCAGCTATGGGGGCTTGTAGACCAGGGCGCAGTGGCCAGCCTTGGTGGCCCCCAGCCCGAAAGGCTGCAAGCCGCAAAGCCTTCATGAGGTGCGGGCTCTTCTGCCCCCCCAGGCTTTTGGGAGATAGATAATAGGGGGCTGGGGTCTACCCAGGCAGGTACTGGTATAGGGGTCTCATAGATCTCTTACCAATTCACAATGGGTTAATTGTAAAAAAAAAACACAGACTCACTGCAAAGCAAAATGTCATTTTAGTAAAAACTTTTTTTTTTTTAATTTACTAACCTTGATCACTGCTGTTGTCACTGACAGGATGGAGCGGGATTACATCATCCTCCCCACCTCTAAAAGGCGGGGCTAGTGGCGGCTCAGACCCTTCCTGCTTAGCACAGGAGCCTTGGGGGGGGGGGATCAGAGCCCCCTCGGGTGAAGTGAAGACTTTCGGACGGGGCGGAAGTGAGTTTCAATTTTCTTTTTCACTGCAGCAAGTGTCAGTGGTGTTGGAAGTGGTGGGGGTTATTTCAGGCCCTCTCCGGGTAAAGAGAAGAATAGGCAGGATTCAACACGTGCTTAGGTGAGTCTGTATGTTTTTTTACGTTTTAATTTGAGGGGAAAGTCAGTTACGTGAGTTTCGCGTAGCTGGCACCTAAAGGGTTGAAGGGAAAGTCCAGGCAATGGCAATAATATGGCAGAAATGCACTCAACTGAAGCCTGTTCCATGTGCTTCCCCATTACCTGCACTATGCTGTCAATGTCATAAAAGGTTTTCAAAGTTTGATGTCATTTGAATTCCTTTCCTCCACAACCAGCACCAAATGTGGTTGCATGGTCACTCCTGACTCCTGATCAGTGCTCAAAGTGTGATCAAGTCTGGCAACTGCAACCATTGTGACTTGCCGGGTTCGCTCACGCTGGGAGCACCGATTGAAAGGATGGGCAAACTTTGGAGATCTACAGCACACTACACTAAATAGAGAGGTACATGGAGCAGGCTTCAGGTGAGCTCTTTGCTGCCTTTTTTATTGCCATTGTCTTGACTGTCACTTTAATAAATACAATTAAAATAGTTTTGATGCGCAGCTGTTTTTACTACAATATACTATACTATACTACCATGGATATAATGTCTGTTTTTCAAGTGCTTTGGATGATATATCTGTTTTCAACAACTCGCATATGACACTTGGGTGTTGGGGTAGACCTGTTTCACCTGATGGCTTTCTCAATTCATGTAAGGCTCCCAGTCAGCTATGCATCCCATTTCTAAATACAAATGGAGTTTCTTTTTCATCAAAGATCTATTAGATCCCTCAAGTGCCACTCAGGTTAATTTGATGTTGGGGCCAAATATATTGTCAATCAAAATGCCCAAGCTGGGGTCCGGGTACAACTACCATGATGGTGTCAAGGCATAGAGAGACATTGCTCTGTAGGGATGCTGGCCGCCAGTGTCCGGCCTCAAAAATAGCACAGGGAACAACAGCAGCAGGACTGATTCTTCTCTGTAGATAAGGGGTGGGGGCTCACCTCAGGCTTCCTAGTAATATTGTTCTTGTCTATTGCCCTTATTCATCAAGCGATAGCGCCAGGTAGTGTCTGACGAGCGCCAGGTAGCGGCAGCTAACGGCGACTACCGACTCAAGTACGCCCGCGGCGGTCACAATGACGCATTTATCAAGCAAGATGAGGCTAGCGCCGGCGAGAGCGACGGCTAGCGCGGCATTCATCATGAAGCCGGCTGGACCGAACAGCGCCGCTGCAAATTCCCTCACAGCGCCAGGTATGAGCTGTCGCTCCCTGGCGATGTCCAATGCATTTCAATGGAGCAATCTATAATAATTCATGATTAATTGGTAATAATTTTTTTTTTTTTTTTTTAATGTCAAAAAATAGGAGAACACTTCTGCAATGTTAGGATTTATTTTTAAGTCAAAAAAAAAAAAAAAAAAAAATATGTGCAGAATTGATCTAACAGGTCTGAGATTAATGTATTCATATTACAAAATGATTCTAAAAACATGTATAATGTTACATTCAAAAAATATGGTTGTTTAGGGGTTAAAAACTAGTTAATACAGATCGGCGCCAGCGCTCTGGGGTTTAAACAAGGAATGGACAGCGACAGCACATTCGGAGCGTGATTTTTTGATGAATATGAAGCTAGCCGTTCGCTCTGGCCATTCGTTGTCAGGCGCTCACATACAACGCTGGACCTGTGAAACAGCGACCCCCCAGCCCGTATTCAACATTACCGCACACCGACTGAGTCGCTGTCATCAAGCTAATGCCGGCCAAGCACAGCGAATACTGGCTGGCGCTGAAAAAATCACGCTACAGTCGCTCATCTGTCGCTACCTGGCGCTATTGATGAATCGGCCTCCCCGTCTATAGTTGCTAATAAGGTATTGAGAAACTATTAAAAAGGATTATCTACGTAAATTGATTAAAAATGCCCCATGCCTGAAATTTCTTTTTTACAGTGGTTTCTCGCATGGCTCTGGATGTGACTGTGCATATTAAGAGGGTTATTTAAGGAAATACTTATCACCCAGGGAGCTCTAAGACGTCATACATTCAGTCTTGTTGTGTAGAATTTCCAATATTTTTAAATCTTACACATGATTGTACTTGTTTGCTTTTTGTTTTTTATTCCCTTCGCAATCTGTATTGACTTTTTTTTCAAATGTAGCATTGACTAGGTGACAGTAATAGGCATCACAATTGATTTATTTTATGTGAAAGAACATTACTGAGAATTAAAACATACTTTGCTTCACTATGCGGATGCTAAATTTTCAAATTCAGATCTAGCTATCATTTGTGCCTAGTGAGCCAACAATAAAATTCCTAAAAATAACCTATATTTTTATTTGATCGAGTTCTGCTATTACTAAATTATATTATGTTTAAGAACATACAATTAGGAAAGGCATCCATAATTAAATATCTGAAGTGCCCCAGACAGCATTTTCTCAAATACTAAAGCCATGCTTCTTTGAAGGTAAACCCAATGGTTCTACCTGGCGCTTAGTTGTCTTCATAAGAAGAAGAGTAAAGCATGTTTTTATATGCATGAACTACAAAGCACCCCCATCTAAAAGCACTCTCTAAAAACATATAAATAGGTGTATAAAGAGATTTTACTAGGTAAATGGTAAATCACTTTATTATACAAATTCTTGCTACAGCAGCCATAGGGGCACATTTTGAGCACAACTGTAAAGCTTTATATTAGCAAGTATAAGCTACAATGAGATTTAAACCGGACCTTCACCATGATTTATTGAAAAGCCCAAACCCTTAAAAAACAATTCCCCAGCATCTAAAGTTAATATATTATACGTTTTTAGTCACTTAGTTATTATTCTTTCCCCCACCGGGCTGCAGCTCTGTTCAGGACTTTAAGATACGGGCGCCGCCATCTTGCGTCAGAAGCATCACACTGAGGAGAGGAGAGTGGGATAAAGTAGGGGGTGGGTTATAGCTGTGCTTTGCTCAGACAGAGCATAGCTGGAGTCAGGAAAAGGTCAGCAATCCCAGAATGCAGAGCAGCACAGTCAGAAGGCACTTCCTGTTTGCAGGCTGCCTGATGTCCCATGAGCCGCCATCTTGGATGTTTAAAGGCTTATAACATGCAGTAGGTGCAGGTAGGATGATTTTTAATGTGAGCAACGTGTATGTACAGGGTGTGGGAAACATATAAGATAGACTCTTATTCAGAGTGAAGGACCGCTTTAAGCAAATGGCATTTCTTTCCCAACTCACGCAGTTGGGATAAACATACACTCTGCAGGGACATGAGACAAACAAGACAGAAAGTCTATGCCCCCTTAAACCGGACCAGCAGCCTGGCACAGTTAAAAAAGAAAACTCCCCAAAACTCACTTTCACTATCTGCATGCATGATACTGAATAATTGTCAGGACTTGCATTTGCTCCTGCACTCACTCAAAGCTGAAACGCCGCCTCACCAATTTTCTAGTGGTACCATCCATTATGGAGCTTGACTTCCCAGCATCCCAGCCATGCTACTGCCTGGATTCAACTGACATTACCGACAATTCACTGTAACAGGAAAGCCAGCAAAACTTCCTGCTGCAGATCCATTAGTCGCCATTTTATTTTTTACATTTAGCACAGCAGGAGTTAGAAAAAGATAACGATTATTTTTTTACACAACAATCTAAATTTCCCTGGGGAGGAATGCATATGAGCACTGTTTGTTGTGTTGGTCCGGTTTAAGTCATTTTTGACTGTTGGTCCACTTTAAGTAACTGTAGATAAATTGCTCCTTTTGTTAACGGGAGGTGAAGGCCCTGGAAAAATAGTCCTGGTTTACCACCCCCTGGAGACAACTGTTCACTCCTCAGTAATGCCCTGTGTGCACCATACCCTTGAATAAAACAATGCAACGCTTATTATCAAAGAGTAATTCCAGTCAGGTTTCACACAGAAACTTGTAGATGGACAAAAATGTATGGGCAACGATCCAATAAAAAGTGACCGAAAACCTTTTTGGCTCGTCAATACTCCTCTCGTCCCCTGGCCATGCAGCCCTTTTTCAGGAAGCTGGGGCATCACAGAATGACTAAAAGGTCAAAGCCCTTTTCTGCTGCTTCACATAGATCAACAGAAGGTTTTGCAGTTGGGTATATGAATCTATTTTCCTGGTATGATACAGCATTGTGCCACTAACACAAAAACATGTCCTGTACTTACTGTGTGTCTACACCTCTCATACTGCATGCATTTAAATAGACTCATCTGGCAGGCTGATTCCTAGTGGCAGGAAGCGACAGATGAGCGTCTGTAGCAGACATTTCAGAGCGCCCGCTAGTAGTCGCTGTGCTCAGCCGTGGTTCAATAGTTCAGAGAGCCTCAGTCTCTGTGCAGCATTGATGAATACATTGTGGGGAGTCGCTATACGAGCAGTACAGCGCTGTATAGAAGCGAATGGTAGTGACTGGTCCCTGCGACCGACTCCAATTTCATAAAAAAAACAGCCTCACACACCGCCGGCGATCAAAAATGCTTCGCTGTAGCCCAGAGCGCCGGAGGCTGTGTGATTAAAAGCTGTTTTTTGAACATGTATCCACCAGTAACATATGGAATTACATTGTTATAACATTGTGACATGATCATATTAATGCCAGACCTGTCATGTCAATTCTGCATAAATATATAAAAAATGAAAAAAGTTGGAAAAAATGGCTTTTTCAAGTAAAAAAAAATAATAATAATAAAACCCCCCTGTTTAAAGATAAGTAAAAGAACGTCCATTGAAATGTATGGGAGAGCGACAAGTAGCGACAGGTAAGACGTGGCACTCTGCAAGGCTGAACGCCGGCGCTGTACGCTGAGGCTGGGATAATGTTGAATCGTACGCTACATGGCGTTGTTCCAGTCTCTGAACAGAATCCGCTTGATAAATGTGTAATTGCGTGCCGCGTCCGGCATTCACCTGCCGCTACCTGTCGCTTACAAGGCACTACCCGACGCTATCCCTATCCCTTCAGGAATAAGGCCCTTAGTTTAAACAAGCTAAACAGAAGTACAGACCACCACACGTAAGCAGGAAACACTCAAGAAGTTGCGTTGCATAACTTTATATTACCAAGGATTAATAATTCATAGAAACTAAGGTATGACAGGTTGAAAAAATCCCAACCATTTATCTGGCATCAAAGTGGACCAACACCCAGGGGTGATCGGCCCGGGAATCTATAAGATTCCCGGGCCGATCACCTCCCTCACCGCGGGACATCCGAGATCGGGATGTCCCACGGGGTGAAACCCCCCAAAACCCCCAAAAAACCTTACCCTATTGGCGACGAGCTCTAGACGCGCACGCGCCCGCGCCGACCGTTTGCGAATGGCCGGCGCAGGCGCGCGCCTTGTAAGAGTGCGGGAGGCAGCGGCGGACGCGCTGTCTTGTCCGTTGCTGTCACCCGCTTGTCCGTCGGTGGGGATTGGACGGCGCGGTCACGTGGGAGCGTGGTGAGGTGAGTTTTTGGGGCTTTCTGGGGGGTTTCACACAGCGGGGCACCCCCAATCGGGGTGCCCCCCCGAAGTGGACCAAAACCCAGGATAGTCAAAATCTTGGGTGTTGGTCCACTTTAAACCAGAGTAGAGCAAAGTGCCCATTCTACTCTCCAGCTTTTTGACTAGCAGATTTCCAGTGAAAGCTTGTTTGGATTTTCATCTTTCTGACTTGCCCTCTTAGCCACATATATGACATTGTGTTACTTTGCATACAAAGTCCATTTGGCTGCATTAGTTGTTTGCCAGAAACCAGAACACCTCCCCAAACATAAATAGAGTTTGTATTTGGAGACCGAATGAGAGCTTACTCTTCTCCAATGAAAGATTTTTCTTGAAAGCTTGCTTTGTTAGCCATTAAGTGCCACCTAAACAGCTACTAGCTGATGAAATGGTAGGATATAATAAATCTAAAAAAAAGGATGTCAGCTTTTACATGAGATACTGATAAATCCACTGTATGAATACAAAATACGTACAAAATAATTTTGTATTTACAGCTGCTCTATACATTGAGGTCTTTGGACCAGAATGCTATTCAGTGAACTAGAAGGGTTCACCATACATTTTGTCAGGAAATGTAGGTGCTGATGATCTGGACTCCCGGCTTTTGGGTGTGCAGCACCAGAGATAAAAATCTCTGAACAATTAATCAATGACAGCATATGGGATGTTTGAAAGACTGGGGGTCAATAGATGGCTAAAAAAGGGCTTTCTTATTTGCATGTAACATGTATAGATCTGAACACACAATGATTCTCTTTCAATGATTCTGTTTTAGGCAGAAACACATTACACATTACCTCATCCATGCTCTAGCGTAGTTTCTCCAGTGCTTTGAGTTCCGGACACAGGCATCTTGGATGCAATGCACAGAGCACATTCCTCACTCTGTGTGTGGCCACGCCCACCAATTTACATGATTGGGCAGACAGGAGCATGCAGATAATGGGGTATGTCGCGTTGTGCATTCTCTGCACATCCACTGCCCATGCACCAGTTCTGTATTCTGGGCAAGTTAATGATTTATTTTCTAACCTCCCTGTTCTCCCTCATTACCAGGGAAGGAAGGCAAGGGTGGGGTTGAATATCACTGGACATCCAGTTTAACCCTTTAAATGCCAGCCACGTAAAATTTACGTGGTTGCCTCTCCGTCACTTAAGTGCCAGCCACGTAAATTTTACGTGCCTGGCATTCCCCAATCCCACAAAAAAAAGTTTAAAAAAAAGTCACTTACCTGACCCCTTGTTTGGTCCGGCCGGGTCTCCTCTTCAGCCAGCGGGGCTCCGATCGCCGATCGGGGCTTCTCCGGCTGCAGGGGAGGGCCCGGAATAGGGTGCCCCCCCCCCCGTTTCAGCAGCCGCCGGGATTGCCTGTTGAAAAAAAAAAAAAAATGACAGTTACTCACCTCCGCTCCCGCCGACTCCCGCCGCCTCTCCTCTTCATGGGGGGGGCTCCGATTACCCCCCCCCGGGTCTTCTGTCTTCTGGAGGGGGGCATAACAGCCCTCCCTCCGTCGCATCTTCCGATGGCGGCCGCCATCTTGGATTTTAGCCCCGCCCCTTCGGGCTAATGACGTCACCGCCGGGTGTCATCGGGGCACCCGGCAGTTCTCCTCTCAGATGCCGGTGACGGCTGGGCGGAGAAGGAGGGAGGTAGGCGATCCTCCGATCGCCTGCCTCCCCCCTTCTCTGCCCAGCTGTCACCTGCATCAGATTGCCGCGGGACAATGCATCTGAAGATCGGAGGTGAGTAAAGGTAAAATGTTTTTTTTTTTTTTAAATAAACATATTTCAAAACCTGTGTGTGTCTTTTTATTTATACTGTTAACCCTTTGTGAACTGGTAAGGGGTCCATGTGACCCCTTATACCAGTTCACAGGGCTCAGGGGTCTGGCAAGTCACCTGCGCTAGCGGGTGGCTTGCCATTAACCCCTGGCACCCCCATTACCTGCCTCCCCAAAGGCCAGGGGGGGGCAGAAGAGCCTGGGCCCACATAGGCTATGTGGGCTCGTAGGCTGCAGGGTGGGGGTGCCACAAAAGCTGGCCCCCCCACTCTGTGCCTACAAGCCCCCATAGCTGGTCCCGGGCTGGTTACTGTGGGTAAGGGGGACCCCACGTCAATTTTTTTTTTTTATTTTTAAGGGTTTTTAACCCCTAAAAATAAAAAAAAAAAATGGGGGGACCCTATGTCATTTTTTTTTTGATTAACCCTTTGTGTTCTGTCATCCAGCAGCTATAAAAGGCTTCTAGCAAGTGAGCAGAAGCCAGTGATCGCCGAGGGACATAGTGCTCCAGGATGGATGGGAGGTGAGTACAGTGTAAAAAAAAAATAAAAATTAATAAAATATTTTTTCTCTGCTTGTGTCTGTGTGATTATTTACTTTTAACCCCTTGTGAACTGGTAAGGGGTCCATGACCCCTATACCAGTTCACAAGGCTGGGGGGATGGCAAGCCACCTGCGCTAGCGGGTGGCTTGCCATTAACCCCCGGCACCCCCATTACCTGCCTCCCCAAAGGCCAGGGGGGGGCAGAAGAGCCCGGGCCCACATAGGCTATGTGGGCTCGTAGGCTGCAGGGTGGGGGGGCCACAAAAGCTGGCCCCCCCCACTCTGTGCCTACAAGCCCCCATAGCTGGTCCCTGGCTGGTTACTTTGGGTAAGGGGGACCCCACGTCAATTTTTTTTTTGATTTTTAAGGGTTTTTAACCCTTAAAAATCAAAAAAAAAAATGGGGTCTCCCTCCCCTGGGAGGGGGGACCCTATGTCATTTTTTTTCTCGATTTAACCCTTTGTAGTGTGGATGGTATTTGTATTTTTTTTGTGAATGTTATAAAATACTTGTTTCAGTTGGAGGGGTCTCCTGGGCAGGAACAGGGGGCTACCGATAAATATGTGGTACCGTTCTAATCGGTAGAAATGGGGCTTTCACATGCAATATGATTTTCCTTAATAAAATACATTTTTTATTTAAAATAAAGGAGTCAATTTTCTAAAAAATTTATTTATTTATTTATTTATTTTTTTTACTTAATAATATTGTAAAAAAAAAAAAAATTTACAAACAAGACATTTCATGTTAAAGCCTAAACTCTGCTGCAAAAAAATATATATATATAATTTTCCTGAAAGTTCCAGCAAAAATGGCGCAAAACATGGAGCAAAACATGACGCAAAATGGGGAAAAATGGCCTGTCAACAGAGGGTGACAAAATCTCAAGTAGGCTGGCAATTAAAAGGGTTAATAGTACCTCTGCATGTTGGGTATTGTTCTGTTCGGGGGACCTTGCGCTTTCAGACTTAGCTTGTTTTTTCTGGTTTGCATATTTATATTTTAGGAAAAGGTGTTTTTTATTCAGCTTTTTTATACATTTTTTAGGGAAACCCTGCGCAACCAAAGAATTCTTTGAGGTAATAATTCCAGAAAGATGAGCCCACTAGAACAAGTTGGGTACCCTTAGAAAGCTTAACGTGTGTACTTTCAGGGAATATATGGTTTATGGGGGATATTCTAAATGTCAAGGGTTGTTTTGGTTGAAAAATCGCAAGGTGCGCACTTTGTCTGCAGAGCTGAAATTTTCAAGGAAAATTACCGTTACGCACATGCTTTACTTTGGGGTGTTTGGCAACTCTTCCCTTGACAGTAGCTATGCATGTTGGGTATCGTTCTGTTCGGAGGTTGTTGCGTTTTCAGATTAAACTTGTTTTTTCTTGTTTGTATATAGTTTTTTTAGGAAAATGTGGCTTTGATTCTGCTTTTTTATCCTTTTTTTAGGGAAACTCTTTGCAACCAAAGAATCCATTGAGGGATTACTTCCAGAAAACTATGGCCACATCAACAAGCCTGGTACCCCTAGAAAGCCTGAGGTGTGTACTTCCAGAGAATATATAGTTTGTTGGGGGTATTTCAAACGTAAAGGGTTGTTTTTCTGGAAAAACTGCAAGGTGCGCATATTGCATAGCATAGTTGTATTTTATCTGAAAATCCCCTAAAGCGCTGTTTCAGTTTGGGGGAGTCTCCTGGGCAGGAAAGGGTGTCTACCTATACATATGTGGTGCCGCTGTAACCGGGAGAAATTGGGATTTCACACGCAATAAGATTTCATTGACAAACTTACATTTTTTATTACAAAAAAAACTACAATATGTAAACATTTTTTTTTTTTTTTTTTTTGCACATATTTCACCCAAAAATATTAAGAATACACCTAACAAATGACAAACAAGACATTTCATGTTAAAGCCCAGACTCTGCTGAAAAAAACAATATATCATTTTCCTGGGAAATCCCTGGAAATCCCTTCCAAAATCACATTTGAACATGGGGAGCGCAAAATAGTGCAAAATGGTCTGGCAACAGAGTGTGACAAAAACTCCAGGTAGGCTGGCACTTAAAGGGTTAAAGTTGAAGGCTCTGGATGGAAGATAGACCACTATTGGAATCATGGGTTGATGTGCTTTCAAGTAAAATAGCAGGGGCGGTTTAGTGCTACAGACACAATTTATTGGTTTGATCGCCTATAAAATATGTAGAAATTGTTTAAAGTTGGAATGTTACAAAATGGCCGAAGACTGTTTCCAATATGGCTGAAATCATGTGGCTTGTATCCTTTGGGTATATGTGTCGATTTGGGATTGGATAATAGGATAAAGGTTAATAGGTTGCATACAGGGCATTGACCCATTTGACAATTTTGGGAACCTGTGATTGGTCAAGAGGTGTGGTTCTATGCAGGACAAAGGCATTTCACGCTGTTTCCAGGTTCTCTTTCTCTTTCCACCTGAAAACTTCATGGACCCTTTTGCTGCTGTTGAAACCTGAAGGACAGGAATGACCCTGGAACCAGGACCACTTAACTAAGATACTGTGAACTGCATTTTTTGTAACTATAATACTTGACTTTATTGCATGTTGTTCCTTTTCTCAAAGAAACATTCCAATTGTTCTCACAAACTAGTCAGACCTGTTTTTCTTTGTCTGGGGTCTGTATCTGCTTGCTTGTGAAGTAGTAGTAATCTGTAGTGCATTTATCCTCAGAACTCACTGTTTTAAATGAACTATTAGACAAACGAGGCATCATTTTAGAGATATACATCTCTTTAGAGATATTTGAGCACTTAAGTTGCCTTATATATTTGAGGGCTGCAAATATACTTGTGAATTTTAGCTAAATTACGCCTAAGCTAAACAGGCGGGTCCAAATGAAAAAAATAAAAGCAGAAATATTAGGGGGCATTAGAACATTTACAGTATATAACTGCAGTTTATTTCAGATGGCTACATTTAGTGACGGATGTACCTTATAGATGGCCCAATAATAAAAATCCATATAAACATGCTGTATGGCAGGAGGAGGGGTCACTTTAGACCCAGAAAAATCCAGCCAGGCTTAAATGGAAGGAAGAGGAAATCGGGGGGGGGGGGGTGACAGGTCATGTAACCCCTGACAGAGGTACCTTAACCCTTTTGTTGCCAAGCACGTAACACCTACGGGCCGGCTTGGCTGGGCCTTAAGTGGCAAGCCCGTAGGTGTTACGTGCTCGAATTTCCCCGCTGCTAGTTAAAAAAATAAAAATGAAAAATACTCACCTGACCCCTTGTTGGATCCGGCCGGGTCTCCTCTTTAATTTGGTGCCATCCGATCCCCCATGGGGGGTCGGATGGCCCCAGGAGAGCTCCCGGAATAGGCCCCCCCCCCGATTCGGCAGCAGCTGCTAACTGTAAAAAAAAAATAAAAAAAAAATGACATTTACTTACCTGTGGCCGCGCTGCCTCCCGCCGGGTCTTCTCTTCACTGGGGGGGGCCTCCGATCGCCCCCCCAGCCTCTTCGGTGGCGAGGAGAGGGCAGAAAATGCCCTCTCCCCCCACTTCCTGCATCGCGACTGCTAGCCCCGCCCCTCATTGTGATGTCACCAGCAGCCGGCTTCTTCTGTCCAAGCCCCTGAGACTGAGTCAGTCTGCTCGGTGCTTGGAGCAGAGAGCAGAGGAGGAGGAGAGGGGTGTGATGGCCCCCCCTCCCCAGGCTCTCTCTTCCAAACAGCCAGCAGACTGTCGGCGGAGATCGCCGGGGGACACAGGATTGGAGGTGAGTAAAGTAAAAAAAATAAAATAATAAAGATCATTTTTTTTATGTGTCTGTGTTTTTTTTGTTCCACATTTAACCCCTTGTGAACTGGTAAGGGGTCCATGTGACCCCTTATACCAGTTCACAAGGCTGGGGGGGTGGCAAGTCACCTGCCCTAGCAGTGACTTGCCATTAACCCCCGGCACCCCCATTACCTGCCTCCCCAAAGCCCAGGGGGGGGGGCAGAAGAGCCCGGGCCCACATAGGCTATGTGGGCTCGTAGGCTGCAGGGTGGGGGGGCCACAAAAGCTGGCCCCCCCACTCTGTGCCTACAAGCCCCCATAGCTGGTCCCGGGCTGGTTACTTTGGGTAAGGGGGACCCCACGTCATTTTTTGGGGGGGATTTTTAAGGGTTTTTAACCCTTAAAAATCCAAAAAAAATGGGGTCCCCCCCCGGGAAGGGGAACCCTATGTCATTTTTTTTTAATTAACCCTTTGTGTTCTGTCATCCAGCAGCTATAAAAGGCTTCCAGCAGGTGAGCAGAAGCCAGTGATCGCCGAGGGACACAGTGCTCCAGGATGGATGGGAGGTAAGTAGTAAAAAAAAAATAAATAATAAAATAATTTTTTCTCTTTGTGTGTGTCTGTGTTGGGGGCGGGGCCAGGTGACATCATTGTGATGTCACCAGCAGCTGGCCTGGTGGGGCCCCCCATGGGGGGTCGGATGGCCCCAGGAGAGCCCCCGGAATAGCCCCCCCCCCGATTCGGCAGCAGCTGCTAACTGTAAAAAAAGAATTTAAAAAAATTACATTGACTTACCTGTGGCCGCGCTGCCTCCCGCCGGGTCTTCTCTTCACTGGGGGGGGGCCTCCGATCGCGCCCCCAGCCTCTTCGGTGGCGAGGAGAGGGCAGAAAATGCCCTCTCCCCCCACTTCCTGCATCGCGACTGCTAGCCCCACCCCTTGGGGCGGGGCCAGGTGACATCATTGTGATGTCACCAGCAGCCGGCTTCTTCTGTCCAAGCCCCCGAGACTGAGTCAGTCTGCTCGGTGCTTGGAGCAGAGAGCAGAGGAGGAGGAGAGGGGTGTGATGGCCCCCCCTCCCCAGGCTCTCTCTTCCAAACAGCCAGCAGACTGTCAGCGGAGATCGCCGGGGGACACAGGATTGGAGGTGAGTAAAGTTAAAAAAATAAAATAATAAAGATCATTTTTTTTATGTGTCTGTGTTTTTTTTATTCCACATTTAACCCCTTGTGAACTGGTAAGGGGTCCATGTGACCCCTTATACCAGTTCACAAGGCTGGGGGGGTGGAATGTCACCTGCCCTAGCAGGTGACTTGCCATTAACCCCCGGCACCCCCATTACCTGCCTCCCCAAAGCCCAGGGGGGGCAGAAGAGCCCGGGCCCACATAGGCTATGTGGGCTCGTAGGCTGCAGGGTGGGGGGGCCACAAAAGCTGGCCCCCCCACTCTGTGCCTACAAGCCCCCATAGCTGGTCCCGGGCTGGTTACTTTGGGTAAGGGGGACCCCACGTCATTTTTTGGGGGGGATTTTTAAGGGTTTTTAACCCTTAAAAATCCAAAAAAAAATGGGGTCCCCCCCCCGGGAAGGGGAACCCTATGTCATTTTTTTTTAATTAACCCTTTGTGTTCTGTCATCCAGCAGCTATAAAAGGCTTCCAGCAGGCGAGCAGAAGCCAGTGATCGTCGAGGGACACAGTGCTCCAGGATGGATGGGAGGTAAGTAGTAAAAAAAAAAAAAATAATAAAATAATTTTTTCCCTTTGTGTGTGTCTGTGTTGGGGGCGGGGCCAGGTGACATCATTGTGATGTCACCAGCAGCCGGCTTCTTCTGTCCAAGCCCCCGAGACTGAGTCAGTCTGCTCGGTGCTTGGAGCAGAGAGCAGAGGAGGAGGAGAGGGGCGTGATGGCCCCCCCTCCCCAGGCTCTCTCTTCCAAACAGCCAGCAGACTGTCAGCGGAGATCGCCGGGGGACACAGGATTGGAGGTGAGTAAAGTTAAAAAAATAAAATAATAAAGATCATTTTTTTTATGTGTCTGTGTTTTTTTTATTCCACATTTAACCCCTTGTGAACTGGTAAGGGTTCCATGTGACCCCTTATACCAGTTCACAAGGCTGGGGGGGTGGCAAGTCACCTGCCCTAGCAGGTGACTTGCCATTAACCCCCGGCACCCCCATTACCTGCCTCCCCAAAGCCCAGGGGGGGGGCAGAAGAGCCCGGGCCCACATAGGCTATGTGGGCTCGTAGGCTGCAGGGTGGGGGGGCCACAAAAGCTGCCCCCCCCACTCTGTGCCTACAAGCCCCCATAGCTGGTCCCGGGCTGGTTACTTTGGGTAAGGAGGACCCCACGTCATTTTTTGGGGGGGATTTTTAAGGGTTTTTAACCCTTAAAAATCCAAAAAAAATGGGGTCCCCCCCCGGGAAGGGGAACCCTATGTCATTTTTTTTAATTAACCCTTTGTGTTCTTTCATCCAGCAGCTATAAAAGGCTTCCAGCAGGTGAGCAGAAGCCAGTGATCGCCGAGGGACACAGTGCTCCAGGATGGATGGGAGGTAAGTAGTAAAAAAAAAATAAATAATAAAATAATTTTTTCTCTTTGTGTGTGTCTGTGTTTTTTTTTTACATTTAACCCATTGTGAACTGGTAAGGGGTCCATGACCCCTATACCAGTTCACAAGGCTGGGGGAGGTGGCAAGTCACCTGTGACTAGCGGGTGACTTGTCATTAACCCCCGGCACCCCCATTACCTGCCTCCCCAAAGCCCAGGGGGGGGCAGAAGAGCCTGCAGGGCCAGGGGCCACAAAAGCTGGCCCCTGTGCCCTGTTTCTACAAGCCCTGCATAGCTGGTCCCGGGCTGGTTACTTTGGGTAAGGGGGACCCCATATCAATTTTTGGGGGGATTTTTAAGGGTTTTTAACCCTTAAATATCCCCCCCAAAAAATGGGGTCCCCCCGGAAGGGGGACCCTATGTCATTTTTTTTTCTCGATTTAACCCTTTGTAGTGTGGATGGTAGTTGTATTTTATTTGTAAATGTTATAAAATGTTATAAAGTACTTGTTTCAGTTTGGGGGGTCTCCTGGGCAGGAACGGGGGGCTACCGATAAATATGTGGTACCGTTCTAATCAGTAGAAATTGGGCTTTCACATGCAATATGCTTTTCCTTAATAAAATACATTTTTTATTTAAAATAAAGGAGTCAATTTTCTAAAAATGTTTTTATTTATTTATTTATTTTTTACTTAATAATATTGTAAAAAACAAAATAAAATTTACAAACAAGACATTTCATGTTAAAGCCTAAACTCTGCTGCAAAAAAATATAAATATAATTTTCCTGAAAATTACAGCAAAAATGGCGCAAAACATGGTGCAAAATGGGGAAAAATGACCTGTCAACAGAGGGTGACAAAATCTCAAGTAGGCTGGCAATTAAAAGGGTTAAAAGTAGCTATGCATGTTGGGTATTGTTCTGTTCGGGAGACCTTGCGCTTTCAGACTTAGCTTGTTTTTTCTGGTTTGCATATTTATATTTTAGGAAAAGGTGTTCTTTATTCAGCTTTTTTATAAATTTTTTAGGGAAACCCTGCACAACCAAAGAATTCTTTGAGGAATTAATTCCAGAAAGATGAGCCCACTACAACAAGCTGGGTACGCTTAGAAAGCGTAACATGTGTACTTTCAGGGAATATATGGTTTATGGGGAATATTCCAAATGTAAAGGGTTGTTTTGGTTGAAAAATCGCAAGGTGCGCACTTTGTCTGCAGAACTGAAATTTTCAAGTAAAATTACTGTTACGCACATGCTTTACTTTGGGGTGTTTGGAAACTCTTCCCTTGACAGAACCTATGCATGTTGGGTGTTGTTCTGTTCGGGGAATGTTGCTTTTTCAGATTAAACTTGTATTTTCTTGTTTGTATATAGTTTTTTTAGGAAAATGTGGCTTTGATTCTGCTTTTTTATCCTTTTTTTGGGAAACTCTTTGCAACCAAAGAATACATTGAGGAATTACTTCCAGAAAACTATGGGCACATCAACATGCCTGGTACACCTAGAAAGCCTGAGGTGGGTATTTCAAATGTAAAGGGTTGTTTTTCTGGTAAAAACTGCAAGGTGCGCATAGCGCATATCACAGTTGTATTTTTTCTGAAAATCCCCTAAAGCGCTATTTCAGTTTGGGGGAGTCTCCTGGGCAGGAAAGGGTGTCTACCTATACATATGTGGTATCGCTGTAACCGGGAGAAATTGGGATTTCACACGCAATAAGATTTTATTGACAAACTTACATTTTTATTACAAAAAAACACTACAAATTGTAAAAAAATAATTTTTAAAAATTTTTTTTCACATATTTCACCCAAAAATATTGAGAATACACCTAAAAATTACAAACAAGACATTTCATGTTAAAGCCCAGACTCTGCTGAAAAAAACAATATATCATTTTCCTGGGAAATCCCTGGAAATCCTTTCAAAAATGACAGTTGAACATGTGTAGCGCAAAATAGTGAAACATGGTCTGGCAACAGGGAGTGGCAAATGCTGCAGGTAGGCTGGCACTGAAAGGGTTAAAGGTGGACTATCATGAAGAAATGGCCCAGTGATAAAAATCCATATAAATATGCTGGATGGCGGGTCACTTTAGACCTGGAAGAATCAAGCCAGGCTTTAATGGAAGGAAGAGGAAATCAGGGGGTGACAGGTCATGTAACCCCTGGTACACTTAAACCTGGCACCCCTGGTCCTATCACAAGAAGGACGCTTGCAGTTTTAATCAGTTCAGGTGTATAAATGAACCCTTCTCTCATAAGCTGATGACTTAATATGGATTTGTATTATTACACAATTTTGTGATACACCTCCTTTAAGATATGTTCGACCAATGCTTATTAAATCTATATCATGCGTCCCATACATAACACATCCTGCAGACATGGAACCTCTGTGCTTGAGTCTTTCCTTACTACAACAGCCATATCTGTCTTCAGAGTGGTTTCACACCAACAATTGTGGGGCATTGTGAGCGCTCCTGAAAAACTCCTGTGAAACGCTGCCCATAGTAATTTATGCATGCTTTCAATCTACTTTTGCTGTTTGCAAAGCAATCACATTGCCCCACAAAATCTTTGCTTACAGCGTCTGAAGGGTTCTGCACTAGCGATTCCACAATATGGAGTTTATAGCATAAGGGCAAACCCCTTCAACACAAGCTGAACACCAGCAATCACGGAGCACTTGCCCTAAAAGCGCGAGCAGCACGCAATTGCTAGGTGTGAAACCAGAGTTCTTTTGCAGGCAGAACATTGCTGCTGTCAAATCTGCTAGCTTCTAAAATACACCAATGGCCTGACTTTGATTTTGAGAGCCTAGTGCGGATGCTGAGTTTTAAGAGGCAAGTGAGAACTTTCATTGAATGAATTGGTTTCATCTCTTTTAAAATCAAAATCCCCCACACATGTGATTGAGCAATTTTACAGGAGAGGTGTAATTTTTTTTTGATGAGGAATAGAGATGAGCGAACTTTTGAAAAATTCGATTCGACTGATTCGCCGAATTTTCCGACAAAAATCGTTTCGACCCGAATAAATTCGCGACGAATCGCTATTAAAAACGGCTATTTCTGAGCCTCCTACAGCCTCAATAGGGTTGTAAACCATTCAGCCTTGCTGTAACACGCACAGGATGCGTGCTGGGTTAGTTAAATAATACTTTTAAGAAATATCACATGCAGATCAGAGGCATCGCTAATAGAATCGCAGAGCGGCACAATTGCAGAGAGTTGAAGTGGCATCACTATGAGGGGCAGAAGGAGCCCAAATATACACTGGAGTTGGCTTCAGGAGCCCAAAAATTGGATGAATCACACCCTGGAGTTGGCAGAAGTTGGCAGCAGCAGCAGCAGGAGCCCAAATATACACTGGAGTTGGCTTCAGGAGCCCAAAAATTGGATGAATCACACCCTGGAGTTGGCAGGAGTTGACAGCAGCAGCAGCAGGAGCCCAAATATACACTGGAGTTGGCTTCAGGAGCCCAAAAATTGGATGAATCACACCCTGGAGTTGGCAGGAGTTGACAGCAGCAGCAGCAGGAGCCCAAATATACACTGGAGTTGGCTTCAGGAGCCCAAAAATTGGATGAATCACACCCTGGAGTTGGCAGAAGTTGGCAGCAGCAGCAGCAGGAGCCCAAATATACACTGGAGTTGGCTTCAGGAGCCCAAAAATTGGATGAATCACACCCTGGAGTTGGCAGGAGTTGACAGCAGCAGCAGCAGGAGCCCAAATATACACTGGAGTTGGCTTCAGGAGCCCAAAAATTGGATGAATCACACCCTGGAGTTGGCAGAAGTTGGCAGCAGCAGGAGCCCAAATATACACTGGAGTTGGCTTCAGGAGCCCAAAAATTGGATGAATCACACCCTGGAGTTGGCAGGAGTTGACAGTAGCAGCAGCAGGAGCCCAAATATACACTGGAGTTGGCTTCAGGAGCCCAAAAATTGGATGAATCACACCCTGGAGTTGGCAGAAGTTGGCAGCAGCAGCAGCAGGAGCCCAAATATACACTGGAGTTGTCTTCAGGAGCCCAAAAATTGGATGAATCACACCCTGGAGTTGGCAGGAGTTGACAGCAGCAGCAGCAGGAGCCCAAATATACACTGGAGTTGGCTTCAGGAGCCCAAAAATTGGATGAATCACACCCTGGAGTTGGCAGGAGTTGACAGCAGCAGCAGCAGGAGCCCAAATATACACTGGAGTTGGCTTCAGGAGCCCAAAAATTGGATGAATCACACCCTGGAGTTGGCAGAAGTTGGCAGCAGCAGCAGCAGGAGCCCAAATATACACTGGAGTTGGCTTCAGGAGCCCAAAAATTGGATGAATCACACCCTGGAGTTGGCAGGAGTTGACAGCAGCAGCAGCAGGAGCCCAAATATACACTGGAGTTGGCTTCAGGAGCCCAAAAATTGGATGAATCACACCCTGGAGTTGGCAGAAGTTGGCAGCAGCAGCAGCAGGAGCCCAAATATACACTGGAGTTGGCTTCAGGAGCCCAAAAATTGGATGAATCACACCCTGGAGTTGGCAGGAGTTGACAGCAGCAGCAGCAGGAGCCCAAATATACACTGGAGTTGGCTTCAGGAGCCCAAAAATTGGATGAATCACACCCTGGAGTTGGCAGAAGTTGGCAGCAGCAGCAGCAGGAGCCCAAATATACACTGGAGTTGGCTTCAGGAGCCCAAAAATTGGATGAATCACACCCTGGAGTTGGCAGAAGTTGGCAGCAGCAGCAGCAGGAGCCCAAATATACACTGGAGTTGGCTTCAGGAGCCCAAAAATTGGATGAATCACACCCTGGAGTTGGCAGGAGTTGACAGCAGCAGCAGCAGGAGCCCAAATATACACTGGAGCTGGCTTCAGGAGCCCAAAAATTGGATGAATCACACCCTGGAGTTGGCAGAAGTTGGCAGCAGCAGCAGCAGGAGCCCAAATATACACTGGAGTTGGCTTCAGGAGCCCAAAAATTGGATGAATCACACCCTGGAGTTGGCAGGAGTTGACAGTAGCAGCAGCAGGAGCCCAAATATACACTGGAGTTGGCTTCAGGAGCCCAAAAATTGGATGAATCACACCCTGGAGTTGGCAGAAGTTGGCAGCAGCAGCAGCAGGAGCCCAAATATACACTGGAGTTGGCTTCAGGAGCCCAAAAATTGGATGAATCACACCCTGGAGTTGGCAGAAGTTGGCAGCAGCAGCAGCAGGAGCCCAAATATACACTGGAGTTGGCTTCAGGAGCCCAAAAATTGGATGAATCACACCCTGGAGTTGGCAGGAGTTGACAGCAGCAGCAGCAGGAGCCCAAATATACACTGGAGTTGGCTTCAGGAGCCCAAAAATTGGATGAATCACACCCTGGAGTTGGCAGGAGTTGACAGCAGCAGCAGCAGGAGCCCAAATATACACTGGAGTTGGCTTCAGGAGCCCAAAAATTGGATGAATCACACCCTGGAGTTGGCAGGAGTTGACAGCAGCAGCAGCAGGAGCCCAAATATACACTGGAGTTGGCTTCAGGAGCCCAAAAATTGGATGAATCACACCCTGGAGTTGGCAGAAGTTGGCAGCAGCAGCAGCAGGAGCCCAAATATACACTGGAGTTGGCTTCAGGAGCCCAAAAATTGGATGAATCACACCCTGGAGTTGGCAGAAGTTGGCAGCAGCAGCAGCAGGAGCCCAAATATACACTGGAGTTGGCTTCAGGAGCCCAAAAATTGGATGAATCACACCCTGGAGTTGGCAGGAGTTGACAGCAGCAGCAGCAGGAGCCCAAATATACACTGGAGTTGGCTTCAGGAGCCCAAAAATTGGATGAATCACACCCTGGAGTTGGCAGAAGTTGGCAGCAGCAGCAGCAGGAGCCCAAATATACACTGGAGTTGGCTTCAGGAGCCCAAAAATTGGATGAATCACACCCTGGAGTTGGCAGGAGTTGACAGTAGCAGCAGCAGGAGCCCAAATATACACTGGAGTTGGCTTCAGGAGCCCAAAAATTGGATGAATCACACCCTGGAGTTGGCAGAAGTTGGCAGCAGCAGCAGCAGGAGCCCAAATATACACTGGAGTTGGCTTCAGGAGCCCAAAAATTGGATGAATCACACCCTGGAGTTGGCAGGAGTTGACAGTAGCAGCAGCAGGAGCCCAAATATACACTGGAGTTGGCTTCAGGAGCCCAAAAATTGGATGAATCACACCCTGGAGTTGGCAGAAGTTGGCAGCAGCAGCAGCAGGAGCCCAAATATACACTGGAGTTGGCTTCAGGAGCCCAAAAATTGGATGAATCACACCCTGGAGTTGGCAGGAGTTGACAGTAGCAGCAGCAGGAGCCCAAAAAATGGCCTAAAGACATAAATATGTTTTGCACCATTTGGAAAGTGTAAAACGTGGCACCATGCTGAATCTAGTCGCATGCATCAGGCATTGGTGGGTGGAAATCCTGGCTGATCCATCCCTGATTCATTTTGACAAAGGTGAGTCTCTCCACATTTTTAGTTGACAGACGAGTTCTCCTCGCCGTAACTATGGCCCCCGCCGCACTAAACACCCGCTCAGATGGCACGCTACTTGCCGGGCAGGACAGCTTTTCCAGGGCAAACTCTGCTAGTTGCGGCCACAAATCAAGTTTGGCTGCCCAGAAGTCCAGCGGATCCTCAAGGTGTGTTGGCATGGTCATGTCAAAGTATGACATGACCTGCTGGTTCAGGTCCTGCTCCAGGTCTTCCTGCTGCTCATGAGTAGCCTCACTATGCGGGTGTAGAAAGCTACTCATTAGCGACTGAAGACTGAGGCTGCTGCTGCTGATGGAGCTTCTGCTGCTGCTGCTGCCAACCCCCCCAGCGGCCATGGCAGTGGAAGGTGAGCGCAGAGGTCCCCTCGAGTCAGACCTGCGAGAGTATGGACCATGGCGCAGATAGGCATCGGCCAACTGCCTACGTAGAATGTCTTTGTAGTAGTTGAGTTTGTCCTCCCTCTCGGTGGGTTTAAAAAATGCCCCCATTTTGTGCCGGAAGCGAGGGTCCAATAAGGTGGACAGCCAGAAGTCATCCCGCCGACAGATGGAAACAATTCTGGGGTCACTACGCAAGCACGTGAGCATGCTTCGTGCCATTTGCGCAAGTGACTCGGATGGACTACCTGTCTCCATCTCCACTGCATACTGCCACGGTGTGCCCGGGTCCTCTGTCTCTCCTTCCTCAAAAACCTCTAGCTCCTCTGGCTGCTCCTGCTCCTCCTCTCCTGTCCGCTGACTAGATAAACCAGCCATTTCGCCAAGCCTAAACTGTGTTTCGCTGGGCAACTCCTCCTCCTCCTCTTCCTCCTCCTCCTCCTCCAGTTCAGCTCCAAGGGGGTTCATGTGGCCGTAAGATGTAAACGCCATGTCTCCAGTGCCCTGACCAGCCATGGTTTCCAACATGTGCTGCAGTACATGAAGCAGTGGAATCACGTCGTTCATCCCGTAATCCTGCCGACTGACAAATAAAGTGGCTTCCTCAAAGGGCCTGAGCAAACGGCAGGTGTCACGTATGAGCTGCCACTGGTTGACATTGAAGTTACACAGGGGAGTCCCCCTATCTGCTTGGATCATCAGGAAATCCGTGATGGCTTTTCTCTGTTCATATAATCGGTCCAACATGTGAAGGGTGGAATTCCAACGGGTGGAAACATCGCAAATCAGACTATGTTGGGGGATACCATTCTGACGCTGTAGCTCAAGAAGGGTGTGTTTGGCAGTGTAGGAGTGGCTGAAGTGCATGCAAAGTTTCCGTGAAGTTGTTAGGATGTCCTGCAGATGGGGGGAACACTTCAGAAACCGCTTGACAACCAGATTGAAGACGTGAGCCATGCAGGGGGCATGGGTCAGGCTTCCTTGGCGCAGCGCAGACAAAATGTTCTTCCCATTGTCGGTAACCATGATTCCCATTTTAAGTTTTCTCGGAGTAAGCCATGTTTGGATTTCCTGATGAATACATTTAAGCAGTTCCTCCCCTGTGTGACTCCGTTCGCCAAGACAAACCATGTGAAGCACTGCGTGACACCTCCGTGCCCTGCACACATGGTAGACTGGAGGGGCACTGAGACTTGAGCCTACAGTGGAGGGTGAGGAGATGGCGGAGGATGAGGAGGCCGAGTCGCACGGTGTCACAGGCCCAATGGGCAGAGAGCGCGGAGGCCGAAGCGGCGTGACCTGTCCAAGTTGCTGCTGCAAAGGGACCACATTCACCCAGTGGGCCGTAAACGACATGTACTGCCCCTGACCGTAGTTACAGCTCCAGATGTCGGCGCTGCCATGTATTTTGCTACACACCGACAGGCTCAAGGACTGGCCCACCTTCTGTTCAACAAAAGTGTGCAGCGCTGGTACTGCCTTCTTGGCAAAGAAATGACGGCTTGGGACTCTCCACCTCGGCTCGGCACAAGCCATCAGTTCTCTGAAAGGTGCAGATTCCACCACCTGAAAAGGGAGCGACTGCAGCACCAGCAACTTGGACAGGAGCACATTCAGCTTCTGCGCCGTAGGATGAGTGGGCGCATACTGCTGTCTCTTGGACATGGCTTCGCTGATGGATTGCTGGCGGGATGCATGACTTGGAGGAGGAGGAGGAGGAGCAGGAGCGACAGAGGATGGGTATGACGCACAGCTGCCTTCGGCTGAGGTGCTGGAGCCTTGGCTGGCAGAAATTGGGAGCTCACTTGGTGAGGAAGCAGACTGGACCACCCCTTGGGAGCCTCGGTTCTCCCAGGTCGTTTTATGGTGACGCATCATATGTTGACGCAGGGCCGTGGTGCCAACATTTGGACCCTGGCCACGCTTCACCTTTTGCCTACATATCTTGCATGTGGCCATGTTACCCTCCTGCGGATGCCTCAGGAAAAACTGCCACACTGCCGAGTAGCTACTTTTCCCACCCCCTGGCCTCACTGATTCACTGCTGCTGTTGCCAACTCCAGGAACCCCTGCTCCACTACCTCCCGATAAGGTAGACTGCCGCACAGCAGGTGCTCTACCCCGGCCCCGGCCCCGGCCGGCTCCAGCCTTTGGAATTGTGCCCCCATGCTGACTGCTACCACTTTGCTGCCTCAGCTGCTGACTCCGGGGCAACCTGCACCCCTCTTCTCCTGATGATGACGATGAAGCCCCTTCATCACCCGGCTCCCAAGTGCGATCGGCTTCATCGTCATCATCATCATCATCACCGGGTTGTGGCTGTACGTCACTGATGTTCGTGGATTCGTCAACAGTGTCTGGCGCAGGAGCTGGAACGCTCGCAGCACCCACGACACTGTCCACATCACTATTTGTCTGCCTAGCTAAAGAAGCCACCTCCATTTCTTGGCTGGGCAGTAGCTGCTGACTGTCCTCTATCTGATGGTCCTCCTCACTAAAGAGTGGAGCTGAACCCAAAGCATAGGATACGTCGCTGGGGGAGGGAACGGCGTAGGCCAGAGGCAATGGGAGGACAGGGACTGCTCTCGGGGCATGCCAACTCAGGGTTGTGTCAGAGGAACCTACCGACCCTAGACTGGGGGTCTCAGACGTAAGTTGTGATGATGTTGTTGATGAGCGCGTCAACCAATCTACCACGGCAGATGCGTTACTGGTGGAGACCCGACCGCTAGCAGATACTGGCAGATTAGGTCTCTCAGCGTGACTCCTGCTGCTACTGGCCCCCAGTCTGATGCGAGCTCTTCCTGCGGAATCTTGGCCTCTGCCACTCCTCTTTTCACTTCCAGGCACTTGTCTGCCCGACATAGTCTAACTGGCGTGGTAGTAGGTGATATTTAAAAAAACCCCGGGCAGCGGTGGGTCTATATGAAACAGAATATAATGCACACCAAAAGTGAGCAGTAACACTCAGCCTCCAACAGGCCTGCTTAGTGTAAATAAGAGAGCTGCTTAGTGTAAATAAAGAGGGGTATGCTATGTTACAGAATGGGATGCCTCAACAGAAGTGCACCTGGCAGGCAGCAGTAAGCCTATGCCCAGCAAAAGTGTCTTATAATATAAATATAATAAGAGCAAATGCTTATATGGTCTTAAACAGAGGCTGCTTTAGTCACAGAATGGGATGCCCCGGGCAGGAATCGAGCTGCCAGGGTACAGTAGTGCTTTGGCCAGCAAAAGTGTCTTTATCAGGCCTAATTTCAAATATGATTAGAGCAAATGCTTATATGGTCTTAAACAGAGGCTGCTTTAGTCACAGAATGGGATGCCCCGGGCAGGAATCGAGCTGCCAGGGTACAGTAGTGCTTTGGCCAGCAAAAGTGTCTTTATCAGGCCTAATTTCAAATATGATTAGAGCAAATGCTTATATGGTCTTAAACAGAGGCTGCTTTAGTCACAGAATGGGATGCCCCGGGCAGGAATCGAGCTGCCAGGGTACAGTAGTGCTTTGGCCAGCAAAAGTGTCTTTATCAGGCCTAATTTCAAATATGATTAGAGCAAATGCTTATATGGTCTTAAACAGAGGCTGCTTTAGTCACAGAATGGGATGCCCCGGGCAGGAATCGAGCTGCCAGGGTACAGTAGTGCTTTGGCCAGCAAAAGTGTCTTTATCAGGCCTAATTTCAAATATGATTAGAGCAAATGCTTATATGGTCTTAAACAGAGGCTGCTTTAGTCACAGAATGGGATGCCCCGGGCAGGAATCGAGCTGCCAGGGTACAGTAGTGCTTTGGCCAGCAAAAGTGTCTTTATCAGGCCTAATTTCAAATATGATTAGAGCAAATGCTTATATGGTCTTAAACAGAGGCTGCTTTAGTCACAGAATGGGATGCCCCGGGCAGGAATCGAGCTGCCAGGGTACAGTAGTGCTTTGGCCAGCAAAAGTGTCTTTATCAGGCCTAATTTCAAATATGATTAGAGCAAATGCTTATATGGTCTTAAACAGAGGCTGCTTTAGTCACAGAATGGGATGCCCCGGGCAGGAATCGAGCTGCCAGGGTACAGTAGTGCTTTGGCCAGCAAAAGTGTCTTTATCAGGCCTAATTTCAAATATGATTAGAGCAAATGCTTATATGGTCTTAAACAGAGGCTGCTTTAGTCACAGAATGGGATGCCCCGGGCAGGAATCGAGCTGCCAGGGTACAGTAGTGCTTTGGCCAGCAAAAGTGTCTTTATCAGGCCTAATTTCAAATATGATTAGAGCAAATGCTTATATGGTCTTAAACAGAGGCTGCTTTAGTCACAGAATGGGATGCCCCGGGCAGGAATCGAGCTGCCAGGGTACAGTAGTGCTTTGGCCAGCAAAAGTGTCTTTATCAGGCCTAATTTCAAATATGATTAGAGCAAATGCTTATATGGTCTTAAACAGAGGCTGCTTTAGTCACAGAATGGGATGCCCCGGGCAGGAATCGAGCTGCCAGGGTACAGTAGTGCTTTGGCCAGCAAAAGTGTCTTTATCAGGCCTAATTTCAAATATGATTAGAGCAAATGCTTATATGGTCTTAAACAGAGGCTGCTTTAGTCACAGAATGGGATGCCCCGGGCAGGAATCGAGCTGCCAGGGTACAGTAGTGCTTTGGCCAGCAAAAGTGTCTTTATCAGGCCTAATTTCAAATATGATTAGAGCAAATGCTTATATGGTCTTAAACAGAGGCTGCTTTAGTCACAGAATGGGATGCCCCGGGCAGGAATCGAGCTGCCAGGGTACAGTAGTGCTTTGGCCAGCAAAAGTGTCTTTATCAGGCCTAATTTCAAATATGATTAGAGCAAATGCTTATATGGTCTTAAACAGAGGCTGCTTTAGTCACAGAATGGGATGCCCCGGGCAGGAATCGAGCTGCCAGGGTACAGTAGTGCTTTGGCCAGCAAAAGTGTCTTTATCAGGCCTAATTTCAAATATGATTAGAGCAAATGCTTATATGGTCTTAAACAGAGGCTGCTTTAGTCACAGAATGGGATGCCCCGGGCAGGAATCGAGCTGCCAGGGTACAGTAGTGCTTTGGCCAGCAAAAGTGTCTTTATCAGGCCTAATTTCAAATATGATTAGAGCAAATGCTTATATGGTCTTAAACAGAGGCTGCTTTAGTCACAGAATGGGATGCCCCGGGCAGGAATCGAGCTGCCAGGGTACAGTAGTGCTTTGGCCAGCAAAAGTGTCTTTATCAGGCCTAATTTCAAATATGATTAGAGCAAATGCTTATATGGTCTTAAACAGAGGCTGCTTTAGTCACAGAATGGGATGCCCCGGGCAGGAATCGAGCTGCCAGGGTACAGTAGTGCTTTGGCCAGCAAAAGTGTCTTTATCAGGCCTAATTTCAAATATGATTAGAGCAAATGCTTATATGGTCTTAAACAGAGGCTGCTTTAGTCACAGAATGGGATGCCCCGGGCAGGAATCGAGCTGCCAGGGTACAGTAGTGCTTTGGCCAGCAAAAGTGTCTTTATCAGGCCTAATTTCAAATATGATTAGAGCAAATGCTTATATGGTCTTAAACAGAGGCTGCTTTAGTCACAGAATGGGATGCCCCGGGCAGGAATCGAGCTGCCAGGGTACAGTAGTGCTTTGGCCAGCAAAAGTGTCTTTATCAGGCCTAATTTCAAATATGATTAGAGCAAATGCTTATATGGTCTTAAACAGAGGCTGCTTTAGTCACAGAATGGGATGCCCCGGGCAGGAATCGAGCTGCCAGGGTACAGTAGTGCTTTGGCCAGCAAAAGTGTCTTTATCAGGCCTAATTTCAAATATGATTAGAGCAAATGCTTATATGGTCTTAAACAGAGGCTGCTTTAGTCACAGAATGGGATGCCCCGGGCAGGAATCGAGCTGCCAGGGTACAGTAGTGCTTTGGCCAGCAAAAGTGTCTTTATCAGGCCTAATTTCAAATATGATTAGAGCAAATGCTTATATGGTCTTAAACAGAGGCTGCTTTAGTCACAGAATGGGATGCCCCGGGCAGGAATCGAGCTGCCAGGGTACAGTAGTGCTTTGGCCAGCAAAAGTGTCTTTATCAGGCCTAATTTCAAATATGATTAGAGCAAATGCTTATATGGTCTTAAACAGAGGCTGCTTTAGTCACAGAATGGGATGCCCCGGGCAGGAATCGAGCTGCCAGGGTACAGTAGTGCTTTGGCCAGCAAAAGTGTCTTTATCAGGCCTAATTTCAAATATGATTAGAGCAAATGCTTATATGGTCTTAAACAGAGGCTGCTTTAGTCACAGAATGGGATGCCCCGGGCAGGAATCGAGCTGCCAGGGTACAGTAGTGCTTTGGCCAGCAAAAGTGTCTTTATCAGGCCTAATTTCAAATATGATTAGAGCAAATGCTTATATGGTCTTAAACAGAGGCTGCTTTAGTCACAGAATGGGATGCCCCGGGCAGGAATCGAGCTGCCAGGGTACAGTAGTGCTTTGGCCAGCAAAAGTGTCTTTATCAGGCCTAATTTCAAATATGATTAGAGCAAATGCTTATATGGTCTTAAACAGAGGCTGCTTTAGTCACAGAATGGGATGCCCCGGGCAGGAATCGAGCTGCCAGGGTACAGTAGTGCTTTGGCCAGCAAAAGTGTCTTTATCAGGCCTAATTTCAAATATGATTAGAGCAAATGCTTATATGGTCTTAAACAGAGGCTGCTTTAGTCACAGAATGGGATGCCCCGGGCAGGAATCGAGCTGCCAGGGTACAGTAGTGCTTTGGCCAGCAAAAGTGTCTTTATCAGGCCTAATTTCAAATATGATTAGAGCAAATGCTTATATGGTCTTAAACAGAGGCTGCTTTAGTCACAGAATGGGATGCCCCGGGCAGGAATCGAGCTGCCAGGGTACAGTAGTGCTTTGGCCAGCAAAAGTGTCTTTATCAGGCCTAATTTCAAATATGATTAGAGCAAATGCTTATATGGTCTTAAACAGAGGCTGCTTTAGTCACAGAATGGGATGCCCCGGGCAGGAATCGAGCTGCCAGGGTACAGTAGTGCTTTGGCCAGCAAAAGTGTCTTTATCAGGCCTAATTTCAAATATGATTAGAGCAAATGCTTATATGGTCTTAAACAGAGGCTGCTTTAGTCACAGAATGGGATGCCCCGGGCAGGAATCGAGCTGCCAGGGTACAGTAGTGCTTTGGCCAGCAAAAGTGTCTTTATCAGGCCTAATTTCAAATATGATTAGAGCAAATGCTTATATGGTCTTAAACAGAGGCTGCTTTAGTCACAGAATGGGATGCCCCGGGCAGGAATCGAGCTGCCAGGGTACAGTAGTGCTTTGGCCAGCAAAAGTGTCTTTATCAGGCCTAATTTCAAATATGATTAGAGCAAATGCTTATATGGTCTTAAACAGAGGCTGCTTTAGTCACAGAATGGGATGCCCCGGGCAGGAATCGAGCTGCCAGGGTACAGTAGTGCTTTGGCCAGCAAAAGTGTCTTTATCAGGCCTAATTTCAAATATGATTAGAGCAAATGCTTATATGGTCTTAAACAGAGGCTGCTTTAGTCACAGAATGGGATGCCCCGGGCAGGAATCGAGCTGCCAGGGTACAGTAGTGCTTTGGCCAGCAAAAGTGTCTTTATCAGGCCTAATTTCAAATATGATTAGAGCAAATGCTTATATGGTCTTAAACAGAGGCTGCTTTAGTCACAGAATGGGATGCCCCGGGCAGGAATCGAGCTGCCAGGGTACAGTAGTGCTTTGGCCAGCAAAAGTGTCTTTATCAGGCCTAATTTCAAATATGATTAGAGCAAATGCTTATATGGTCTTAAACAGAGGCTGCTTTAGTCACAGAATGGGATGCCCCGGGCAGGAATCGAGCTGCCAGGGTACAGTAGTGCTTTGGCCAGCAAAAGTGTCTTTATCAGGCCTAATTTCAAATATGATTAGAGCAAATGCTTATATGGTCTTAAACAGAGGCTGCTTTAGTCACAGAATGGGATGCCCCGGGCAGGAATCGAGCTGCCAGGGTACAGTAGTGCTTTGGCCAGCAAAAGTGTCTTTATCAGGCCTAATTTCAAATATGATTAGAGCAAATGCTTATATGGTCTTAAACAGAGGCTGCTTTAGTCACAGAATGGGATGCCCCGGGCAGGAATCGAGCTGCCAGGGTACAGTAGTGCTTTGGCCAGCAAAAGTGTCTTTATCAGGCCTAATTTCAAATATGATTAGAGCAAATGCTTATATGGTCTTAAACAGAGGCTGCTTTAGTCACAGAATGGGATGCCCCGGGCAGGAATCGAGCTGCCAGGGTACAGTAGTGCTTTGGCCAGCAAAAGTGTCTTTATCAGGCCTAATTTCAAATATGATTAGAGCAAATGCTTATATGGTCTTAAACAGAGGCTGCTTTAGTCACAGAATGGGATGCCCCGGGCAGGAATCGAGCTGCCAGGGTACAGTAGTGCTTTGGCCAGCAAAAGTGTCTTTATCAGGCCTAATTTCAAATATGATTAGAGCAAATGCTTATATGGTCTTAAACAGAGGCTGCTTTAGTCACAGAATGGGATGCCCCGGGCAGGAATCGAGCTGCCAGGGTACAGTAGTGCTTTGGCCAGCAAAAGTGTCTTTATCAGGCCTAATTTCAAATATGATTAGAGCAAATGCTTATATGGTCTTAAACAGAGGCTGCTTTAGTCACAGAATGGGATGCCCCGGGCAGGAATCGAGCTGCCAGGGTACAGTAGTGCTTTGGCCAGCAAAAGTGTCTTTATCAGGCCTAATTTCAAATATGATTAGAGCAAATGCTTATATGGTCTTAAACAGAGGCTGCTTTAGTCACAGAATGGGATGCCCCGGGCAGGAATCGAGCTGCCAGGGTACAGTAGTGCTTTGGCCAGCAAAAGTGTCTTTATCAGGCCTAATTTCAAATATGATTAGAGCAAATGCTTATATGGTCTTAAACAGAGGCTGCTTTAGTCACAGAATGGGATGCCCCGGGCAGGAATCGAGCTGCCAGGGTACAGTAGTGCTTTGGCCAGCAAAAGTGTCTTTATCAGGCCTAATTTCAAATATGATTAGAGCAAATGCTTATATGGTCTTAAACAGAGGCTGCTTTAGTCACAGAATGGGATGCCCCGGGCAGGAATCGAGCTGCCAGGGTACAGTAGTGCTTTGGCCAGCAAAAGTGTCTTTATCAGGCCTAATTTCAAATATGATTAGAGCAAATGCTTATATGGTCTTAAACAGAGGCTGCTTTAGTCACAGAATGGGATGCCCCGGGCAGGAATCGAGCTGCCAGGGTACAGTAGTGCTTTGGCCAGCAAAAGTGTCTTTATCAGGCCTAATTTCAAATATGATTAGAGCAAATGCTTATATGGTCTTAAACAGAGGCTGCTTTAGTCACAGAATGGGATGCCCCGGGCAGGAATCGAGCTGCCAGGGTACAGTAGTGCTTTGGCCAGCAAAAGTGTCTTTATCAGGCCTAATTTCAAATATGATTAGAGCAAATGCTTATATGGTCTTAAACAGAGGCTGCTTTAGTCACAGAATGGGATGCCCCGGGCAGGAATCGAGCTGCCAGGGTACAGTAGTGCTTTGGCCAGCAAAAGTGTCTTTATCAGGCCTAATTTCAAATATGATTAGAGCAAATGCTTATATGGTCTTAAACAGAGGCTGCTTTAGTCACAGAATGGGATGCCCCGGGCAGGAATCGAGCTGCCAGGGTACAGTAGTGCTTTGGCCAGCAAAAGTGTCTTTATCAGGCCTAATTTCAAATATGATTAGAGCAAATGCTTATATGGTCTTAAACAGAGGCTGCTTTAGTCACAGAATGGGATGCCCCGGGCAGGAATCGAGCTGCCAGGGTACAGTAGTGCTTTGGCCAGCAAAAGTGTCTTTATCAGGCCTAATTTCAAATATGATTAGAGCAAATGCTTATATGGTCTTAAACAGAGGCTGCTTTAGTCACAGAATGGGATGCCCCGGGCAGGAATCGAGCTGCCAGGGTACAGTAGTGCTTTGGCCAGCAAAAGTGTCTTTATCAGGCCTAATTTCAAATATGATTAGAGCAAATGGTTATATGGTCTTAAACAGAGGCTGCTTTAGTCACAGAATGGGATGCCCCGGGCAGGAATCGAGCTGCCAGGGTACAGTAGTGCTTTGGCCAGCAAAAGTGTCTTTATCAGGCCTAATTTCAAATATGATTAGAGCAAATGCTTATATGGTCTTAAACAGAGGCTGCTTTAGTCACAGAATGGGATGCCTCACAGCAGACTTAAGATCAGTTCAGTATATATGCACAGTTAGTTACTATAAGCAGCCTGAAAACGCTAACAAAGGCTGGATGAAAAAAAAAAAATCTCCCTGTCAGCCAGCTCCGTTTTTCCTACCTTTCCCTGGCTTTCTGTCTGTCTCCTGTCTGTCTCCTGCCTGTCTCCTGCCTGTCTCCAGCCTGTCCCTGTCTGTCCCTGTCTCCAGCCTGTCTCCAGCCTGTCTAACTGCCTCAGCTACACAGCGTTCTGTCTGTCTGTCACGAATGCAATAGAGAAATGAGGAAAAGCAAGATGGCCGCCGTTAAATACCGCTGTGTGACGTCACCGGGCTTGCTGGCTGCTGATAGGCTGCATGTGACTGCCCCAGCTTGCACTGGCGCGGGATACATGTCCAGACATGTCCCGCCCGCCATCTTAGAATGCCTGTAATGTAAATGAATGGATGTTAAAGGAAAACTTCGAGTGATCGAATCGCGGGGAAATTCGGATTCGATCCGAATCGAATTTTTCCTGAAATTCGGATCGAATCCGGGTTCGTCCGGATCGATTCGCTCATCCCTAATGAGGAAGATATTCAGTTAAAAAAAAATGGAAATAAAACTAGCCTGTGAGTAATTCAAACACGTCAAAAATGTACCGCAGTTGGTTTCAAATTTGCCCCATTGCATATGCGGGGTATTATTCAAAGAAGAAAGCTATTTTTTTTTCACTATCCATCAAACCTCAGCCTATCCAAGGGCTCTCAAAATTGTCTGGATAACTGCTATGCCTTTTAGTAAAAAATACAGCCACTTTATAATTTTCTCTTTTTTACAGTAATCAGTAATGGGATTTTAAATATAATTTAAAGAGAATGACAGCTGTATTAACTTTGTGATTACAATACACTCTCAGAGCGCTTGTTTTTAATCATTTAAACAGTAAATAAATGTAGTAAAAAACTGACACTCGATTAATTTTTGAGCGGGTTTTATATTTAAAAATTAGGAGGACATCATTAAACCTGAAAACTAAATGTACAGATCAAATAAGCAATCAATATATTCTTGTATATGTAAATGCAATTATGGCCTTTGTATGGAAAGAGTTCAAATCAACTGTCACTAATTAAGACCCCTATCAAATATTTTATTAAATGTTACACATAATTAAACATAATGTAATTACATGTAATGTACATGTAATTACACATACTGTAATTACTGAATTACTTTGGTGTCCTGTGAAGCAATACGTCAGTGACATTACAAGGAAATGAAGAAACTGGATAAGAGGACATGTTTAAAGGAAAAGTAACCCTATACTGTCCAAATGGGGAAGGGGCATGTAAGGATGCTGCTTGTTCAGTCTCTTTTTTTTCTTGCATGATCCCATCCTCCAAAGGTGTAACTAAATGTAACTTCTTCTTCTCTTTTAAACTCAAATACAATTACTTGAATTATGCCATGTGGGCACAAATATGGAGGAAGAGCAACATTAATAAGGCCTCCTGACTTTATGGGCCCAGATGTGGCCGCAATCCCTGTGCCCCCTGCCCCAACAAACTCCCCTCCTAAGTTATCAACTACTTTTTCCATGTGGCATCCAAAAGGCCACCTGGATAACTGCAGGTGTGAGGTTCCTTTTTTTTTTTTAAGTAAGTGAGTAAAGTTTGATATGCGTCACATAATCAATGTTCAGGAATGATTTCTTTTTTTAGGAAAATTATTTTAAAAGTCAATCTGTGACTTTAATATAGAATGGAAAACATTTCACTATAGAATGGAAAACATGTGGAGGCTGATTCACTACTAGCGCCACGTTTTGCCAGATGAGCGTCTGTATAGCAGCACTTGTTCGTTATCCCTGATGAAGGGGGCTTGCTGTAACCCCCGAAGCGTTGGATTGATTGTTTCCTGTTTGCATTATGTGCATCTGCACGAATACACTTCTATTTGATATTCACTAGGGATGAGCAAATCGATCCGGACGAACCAGGATTTGTTACGAATTTCATGGAAAATTCGATTCTGAATGAATCCGAATTTCCCCGCGATTCGATCGATCAAAGTTTTCCTTTAAACTCCATTTATTTCAATTACAGGCATTCTAAAATGGTGGATGAACATGTCCAGACATATCCCCTGGGGCAAGGTATCATGGGTAAGTCACATGCAGCCTATCAGCAGCCAGGAAGCCCGGTGACATCACCGTGCTATATAAAGCGGCGGCCATCTTGCTTGTGCGCATTTCAGCCTTGCATTGCGGCCAGAACACCGCTCGTTAGAGACAGGGAGTTAGAGATAGGTAGGGAGAGTCAGAGAGGCAGACAGAGAGGTAGACAGAGCCAGGGAAAGATAGGGAAAGATAGGGAAAAACCGGAACCATCCAGCCAGGGACAGCTTAGAAGTGACAGTGATTTTTTTTTTTTTATTAGCCAGATCAGTTTTCAATTCAATTTCAGTTCTTTGTGCTGTAAATCTGCCTTGCCACTGTGCATGCCATCTATGCAGTGGCTTATTTAACCCTATCTGTTACACACAAGCATTTATCATAATATAACTGGATTAGTTTAAATATTTTTTGGTCTGCCTTTAACAAAAAAAACACCAACCCACCTGGGTATCCCAAACCTGCACTTAGCAGCCTATCTGTTATACTAAATACGCTTGTTCATCCTTCCTCAGCTTAATCAAAGTATTGCATTTTGAATTGGTTTTTGGTCTGCCTTTAAAGTGGACCAACACCCACGGGTGATCGGCCCGGGAATCTATAAGATTCCCGGGCCGATCACCCCCCACCCCGCGGGACATCCGAGATCGGGATGTCCCGCGGGGTGAAACCCCCCCAAACACCCCAACTCACCTACCTTATCTTCGGCGGCGGCCGGCCGCCGCCGCCTCCCTCGCGCCCCTGTAGGCGTGCGCGCCTCCGCGCCGGCCGTCTGCGAATGGCCGGCGCGGGGGGCGCGCGCATCAAAAGTGACGCGAGGGAGGCGGCGGCGGCCGCCGCCGCTTAGACGTTCCAGTTCTCCCCTTGTACGTCGGCGCTGGGAGCGGGGAGAGGTGAGTTTTTCGGGGGGTTAGGGGGGGTTTCACACAGCGGGGCACCCCGATCGGGGGTGCCCCACCGAAGTGGACCAAGACCCAGGATAGTCCAAATCCTGGGTGTTGGTCCACTTTAACAAAAAAAACACCAGGCCGCAGGGCATCCCAAACCTGCACTTAGCAGCCTATCTGTTATACTAAATACGCTTGTTCATCCTTCCTCATCTTAATCAAAGTATTGCATTTTGAATTGGTTTTTGGTCTGCCTTTAACAAAAAAAACACCAGGCCGCAGGGCATCCCAAACCTGCACTTAGCAGCCTATCTGTTATACTAAATACGCTTGTTCATCCTTCCTCAGCTTAATCAAAGTATTGCATTTTGAATTGGTTTTTGGTCTGCCTTTAACAAAAAAAACACCAGGCCGCAGGGCATCCCAAACCTACACTTAGCAGCCTATCTGTTATACTAAGTACGCTTGTTCATCCTTCCTCAGCTTAATCAAAGTATTGCATTTTGAATTGGTTTTTGGTCTGCCTTTAACAAAAAAAACACCAGGCCGCAGGGCATCCCAAACCTGCACTTAGCATCCTATCTGTTATACTAAATACACTTGTTCATCAGCTTAATCAAAGTATTGCATTTTGAATTGGTTTTTGGTCTGCCTTCAACAAAAAAAACACCAGGCCGCAGGGCATCCCAAACCTGCACTTAGTAGCCTATCTGTTATACTAAATACACTTGTTCATCAGCTTAATCAAAGTATTGCATTTTGAATTGGTTTTTGGCCTCCTGTGTCTCTTTCAAGCAATGTTTGGGCCCCTGCTGCTGCTTGCAACTCCAGGGTGTGATTCATCCAATGTTTGGGCTCCTGCAGCCAACTCCAGTGTGTTTTTCAAGCTATGTTTGGGCTCCTGCTGCTGCCAACTCCAGGGTGTGTCTTTAGGCCAATTTTTGGGCTCCTGCTGCCAACTCCAGTGTGTCTTTCAAGCTATGTTTGAGCTCCTGCTGCTGCTTGCAACTCCAGGGTGTGATTCATCCAATTTTTGGCCTCCTGCAGCCAAATCCAGTGTCTCTTTCAAGCAATGTTTGAGCTCCTGCTGCTGCTGTTGCTGCTTGCAACTCCAGGGTGTAATTCAGCTTATTTTTGGGCTCCTGCTGCCAACTCCAGTGTGTCTTTTAAGCTATGTTTGGGCTGCTGCTGCTTGCAACTCCAGGGTGTCATTCAGCCAATTTTCGGGCTCCTGCTGATGCCAACTTCAGGGTGTGCCTTTCAGCCAAATGTTGGCCTCCTGCTGCTGCTGCTGCCAACTGCAGTGTGTCTTTAGACCAATTTTTGGGTTCCTGCTGCCAACTCCAGTGTCTCTTTCAAGCTATGTTTGGGCTCCTGCTGCTGCTGCTTGCAACTTCAGGGTGGGCCTTTCATCCAATTTTTGGGCTCCTGCAGCCAACTCCAGTGTCTATTTCAAGCTATGTTTGGGCTCCTGCTGCTGCTTGCAACTCCAGGGTGTCATTCGGCCAATTGTTGGGCTCCTGCTGCTCCTGCTGCCAACTCCAGGATGTCTTTCAGCCTATATTTGGCCTCCTACTGCTGCTTGCAACTCCAGGGTGTGATTCATCCAATTTTTGTGCTCCTGCTGCCAACTCCAGTGTGTCTTTCAAGCAATGTTTGGGCTCCTGCTGCTGCTGCTTGCAACTCCAGGGTGTGATTCATCCAATTTCTGTGCTCCTGCTGCCAACTCCAGTGTCTCTTTAACCCTTTAAGTGCCAGCCTACCTGGAGTTTTTGTCACACTCTGTTGCCAGACCATTTTGCACTATTTTGCGCTTCCCATGTTCAAATGTGATTTTTGAAGGGATTTCCAGGGATTTCCCAGGAAAATGATATATTGTTTTTTTCAGCAGAGTCTGGGCTTTAACATGAAATGTCTTGTTTGTCATTTTTTAGGTGTATTCTCAATATTTTTGGGTGAAATATGTGCAAAAAAAAAAAAAAAAAATGTTTACATATTGTAGTTTTTTTTGTAATAAAAAATGTAAGTTTGTCAATGAAATCTTATTGCGTGTGAAATCCCAATTTCTCCCGGTTACATCGGTACCACATATGTATAGGTAGACACCCTTTCCTGCCCAGGAGACTCCCCCAAACTGAAACAGCGCTTTAGGGGATTTTCAGATAAAATACAACTGTGCTACGCAATATGCGCACCTTGCAGTTTTTCCAGAAAAACAACCCTTTACATTTGAAATACCCCCAACAAACTATATATTCTCTGGAAGTACACACCTCAGGCTTTCTAGGCGTACCAGGCTTGTTGATGTGGCCATAGTTTTCTGGAAGTAATCCCTCAATGGATTCTTTGGTTGCAAAGAGTTTCCCTAAAAAAAGGATAAAAAAGCAGAATCAAAGCCACATTTTCCTAAAAAAACTATATACAAACAAGAAAAAACAAGTTTAATCTGAAAACGCAACATCCCCCGAACAGAACAATACCCAACATGCATAGCTACTGTCAAGGGAAGAGTTGCCAAACACCCCAAAGTAAAGCATGTGCGTAACGGTAATTTTACTTGAAAATTTCAGCTCTGCAGACAAAGTGCGCACCTTGTGATTTTTCAACCAAAACAACCCTTGACATTTGGAATATCCCCCATAAACCATATATTCCCTGAAAGTACACATGTTAAGCTTTCTAAGGGTACCCAGCTTGTTGTAGTGGGCTCATCTTTCTGGAAGTAATCCCTCAAAGAATTCTCTGTTTGCGCAGGGTTTCCCTAAAAAATTTATAAAAAAGCTGAATAAAAAACACCTTTTCCTAAAATATAAATATGCAAACCAGAAAAAGCTAAGTCTGAAAGCGCAAGGTCCCCCGAACAGAACAATACCCAACATGCATAGGTACTATTAACCGTTTTAATTGCCAGCCTACTTGAGATTTTGTCACCCTCTGTTGACAGGCCATTTTTCCCCATTTTGCGTCATGTTTTGCGCCATGTTTTGCGCCATTTTTGCTGGAACTTTCAGGAAAATTATATATATATTTTTTTGCAGCAGAGTTTAGGCTTTAACATGAAATGTCTTGTTTGTTTTTTTTTTTTTTTTTTACAATATTATTAAGTAAAAATAATAAATAAATAAATAAAAAATTTTTTTAGAAAATTGACTCCTTTATTTTAAATAAAAAATGTATTTTATTAAGGAAAATCATATTGCATGTGAAAGCCCCATTTCTACCGATTAGAACGGTACCACTTATTTATCGGTAGCCCCCTGTTCCTGCCCAGGAGACCCCTCTAACTGAAACAAGTATTTTATAACATTCACAAAAAAAATACAACTACCATCCACACTACAAAGGGTTAAATCGAGAAAAAAAATGACATAGGGTCCCCCCTCCCAGGGGAGGGAGACCCCATTTTTTTTTATTTTTAAGGGTTAAAAACCCTTAAAAATCAAAAAAAAAATTGACGTGGGGTCCCCCTTACCCAAAGTAACCAGCCTGGGACCAGCTATGGCTTGTAGGCACAGAGTGGGGGGGCCAGCTTTTGTGGCCCCCCCACCCTGCAGCCTACGAGCCCACATAGCCTATGTGGGCCCGGGCTCTTCTGCCCCCCCCTGGCCTTTGGGGAGGCAGGTAATGGGGGTGCCGGGGGTTAATGGCAAGCCACCCGCTAGCGCAGGTGGCTTGCCATCCCCCCAGCCTTGTGAACTGGTATAGGGGTCATGGACCCCTTACCCCCTGACGTGGGGTCCCCCTTACCCAAAGTAACCAGCCCGGGACCAGCTATGGGGGCTTGTAGGCACAGAGTGGGGGGGGCAGCTTTTGTGGCCCCCCCACCCTGCAGCCTACGAGCCCACATAGCCTATGTGGGCCCGGGCTCTTCTGCCCCCCCCCCTGGGCTTTGGGGAGGCAGGTAATGGGGGTGCCAGGGGTTAATGGCAAGCCACCCGCTAGCGCAGGTGGCTTGCCATCCCCCCAGCCTTGTGAACTGGTATAGGGGTCATGGACCCCTTACCAGTTCACAAGGGGTTAAAAGTAAAAAATCACACAGACACAGAGAAAAAAAATCTTTATTTTTCTTTTTTTACACTGTACTCACCTCCGATCCGACGTCCCTCGCCGCTGTCTGTCCCGCGCCGCTGTCACTGACAGATGCCGGTAGTGATCGGCGCAGGGTGGGTGACAGGCGAGGGGGCTCCGATCGGAGCCTCCTCGGCTGACATCCGTCCTGCTCCGATCACCACCGGCATCTGACAGATGCCGGAGCTCGGAGGGGGTATAGGAGGAGCGGGATGACGTCATCCCGCTCCTCCCACAATGGGCGGAGCTAAGCAGCGCCGATGTCAGCGCTGGAAACGGGGGGGGCGGCTGGTTTCGGGCCCCCCCCTGAAGACGGAGGACGACGGGGGGGCGATCGGATGCCCCCCGCAGGAAGAGGGGACCCCAAGCTTCACGGGGATATCAGAGGTAAGTGTTTTTTTTTTCTATTTTTTAACTGTTTGGGGGAAATGCCAGGCACGTAGTTTCTGCTTGGCACTTAACGGTAGGAGAAGCAACCACGTAGAAACTACGTGCTTGGCATTTAAAGGGTTAAAGCAATGTTTGGGCTCCAGCAGCTGCTGCTGCTGCTGCTGCTTGCAACTCCAGGGTGTGATTCAGCTAATTTTTGGGCTCCTGCTGCTGCCAGCTCCAGGGTGTGTTTTTCAGACACTATAGGGGCCCCTCATAGTGATGCCACTTCAACTCTCTGCAATTGTGCCTCTCTGCGATTTTATTAGCGATGCCTCTGATCTGCATGTGATAATTATTTACAGTATTATTTCACTAACCCAGCACGCATCCTATGCGTGTTACAGCAAGGTAGAATGGTTTACAACCCTATTGAGGCTCTAGGAGGCTCAGAAATAGCCGTTTTTAATAGCAATTCGTCAAGAATAAATTCGGGTCGAAACGATTTTTGTCGGAAAATTCTGCGAATCAGTCTAATCGAATTTTTCAAAAAGATCGCTCATTTCTAATATTCACCACTGTTTTGGGGGGCTGGTTTCCTTGCTTCCTGCATATTTATTTGCATACTGAACCTTAACGTCAGGAAAAAGTATACAATTTAGGGCACAGAGCAAAAAGGAAGAGATAAATGCATTCACAAAAAAATTCATCAATAGAAATATCACGCTTATCCCAAAATGCATGCACTGTTGCTGGATGTGGCAGTTCTCCAAGGAAACACTTATTTGATAAATTCAGTGGATATCCCAAAAGGCATGCACCCTCCAGAAGTGGTCACCTCCAAACAGATGTGCGCTTAACAGAACGTAATATAAAAAACTCCTTGGATGTATATAAAAAACGTGCTCCGTAGATAATTCCAAAGGTATAATAAGTATATTCCAAAGGTACTTATAAATCTCAATCCGTAGTAGTCAGTTCATCATATAGAAGAAAAAAGGACATAGGAAAAATAGTGCAACCCCGTACAAGGGATTTTAAAATATTTAATGTTAAAATTGCACTTACAAAGATCCAAGACAAATGCGCAGATAAACACACTGAGGAAGTAGTCCTCCTTCCCTCCTCCACTATGGCCACTAGTAGGTATGGGTACGGTATGAACTAAAATGTTCCCAGGCGGGTACACTTCCCCTTTAGAAATAGTAAATGCCGCTGCCCCGCCTGACGCGTTTCACTGATAAACAGCCTTTTCAAAGGCTAGTGGCAGGGAGAAATTGCGGCATTCAGTACATATTCTATATGCAAACACTAGTATTAACATCTCTCATCATCAAAAAAGGTTAAGGTCCAACCTTCCGTAGCGGCGTGCTGATCACCCGCTCGCTAACCGGCCGGTGAGGCGACGCCGGAAGTGGACCCTCCAACAAGGACGTCATAGTCCCGCCCACCCCAACATGCGCGACCTCGGCGGAGGGGAAAAAAACAATCTCCCCGAAGCCACTTCGGCCATCTCCGCCAGTCGGTGGAGGGGAGCTTCACACAAGGTGGGAAATCTCCACCTTGCAGTGGCAAGACATGTTAATACAAATAAAATTAATAAAAAGAGATTTGATTAAGCATTAAGTATAAATACTCATCCTCTATGCGAGAAAACCCCGATTAGAAGCCGTGGGCGCACGGCGGAGTGCGCGGGGCGGCCAGCGGTCCTGGGGTCTCCACTACTACTGATGGCAGTATTTCTTTATCATGTTTGATTATTGTTGAAATAGATGCATGGTTTTGTGCTCTCCCTGCTCCCCCTGTTTAGCCTTATTGGCTTTGTGTCTAGCCCTTGCTGACTGTTTAATGTATCCAAACTATTATCAAATAGATCTCGGCTAGTTCACAGCACAGGGATAGTTACTTTATCATTTACTATGTGCATTTCTGGGGCTTGATACTAACAATTTGTATATTATTCAAAGGACAGTACACTATTTTTAGCTTATTTTTTTCACATATTTTTTCAGGTGCATTATACTTTGGTTTAATATATATAGCACACATAGCACTCAGCACTTTATTGTCCATATGTATTATATCTTTTTACACATATTCATTGTTATTTATATAGCACGTTAGCGCTTTATTTTTAATAGCTGTTTTTTTCAATATTAATTTTGGCATTTAACATTTGTCACTTATACATTGTGGGGTCCGATTGACCCTTTTAACCTTAAGCCTTTGCAATATTGGTTGTGCTTTCCATATATTTTAAATCACTTTACTAGCTTTACTTTAGAGTTTAATTAGACTAATTATTTACTCGTTTGTCCTGCTAATCATACCCCTCATCTAATATACTTCGATTACTTTTGAACACCAGGGGGCAACAAAATACCCATGCACATTGTATTCATTTATTTCCCTTGTATATAAAGATTGATATATAGTATATATTGTATATAGAGTATATCCCAGGCACCTTGTATTTTTTAATGTGTCTTGTATATATTTTTTTGTGTCTATGTGTTTTTTAAATTTTGTACATAGCACTTTCAATAAAATGTGTTACTTATTTTCTATATTTTGAGTGAGAGTGCCCATTTGTAAACCCCATACCCCTTCTTTTGGATACACTAAATACTCATCCTAACTGGATACTACTATATTGCAGCAACAAGAGTAGAATTAACCACACTCCTGTTGTCATTGACAAGGCTGCACAAAAATATCTTAATGCTAACTGAGCACAAGTATATATAAAAATATATTCTAATTGAAAAGGACTAGTAGCACAGCCATATTAAAGTTAGGTAAGGCGAACTACTCCTCCACAAAACCCAATTCATAATACATCCATAATGCATTTAGTAATTAGTAAAAATTAAACTTGATCATCAACAGACATACAAATACAATAAAATTCAATCTAATTCATTTAAAATTCAATCCACCATTTTTTTATTAAAAACCTAAGAATTATCTATGAAGCAATTAACATCAAATTCAACGTTGAGCCCACTAGGAGATAAGGTATTTAATTCAAAAATCCACCTACTTTCCCGTCTAGATATCTCCCTCGTTAGATTGGATCCTCTCCAATTTCTTTCAATATGGTCTATACCCATAATGGACATATATTGCGGATCACTGTGGAATACTTGCTTAAAGTGGGGCGAGAGGCTGTGGGCCAAGAAACCACGCTTGATATTGTAAACATGTTCCCTAATTCTGGTTTTCAGATCACGAGTGGTCCGACCCACGTAATACAACTGGCAGGGACACCAGATCAGGTACACTACATGTTTAGTATGACAAGATATAAAAGTAGAAACTTCATAAGTTCTACTTATATCGCCCAAAGCAAAGGTTCTTTTGGGTTTCTCGATCGATTTACACATTTTGCACCCCATACAGGCTCCACACCTATAGAAACCCTTCATAGTATTATCAGTAAGGGTAATCCTCTTCGGGGGGTCTACATAACTATGGGTTAATAGGTCTTTTAGATTTGGGGCCTTCCTAAAAATGACTTTAGGATTATCAGGTAGAGAGGAACCTAATACAGGATCGTTTTTCAAAAGGTGCCAGAGACAAGCTGGTTGACCTCTCTATGTTGAACATTAAAGTCAGTAATAAAGAGCGGGGTCGTCATCAGTCCTTCTCCCTCTTTTTTATTTCTAGAATTATGGAGAACCATAGCTTTTGACCTCACCTCATCTCGTTGTCGCTCAATGCTTTGTAGTTTATAGCCTTTCTCCACAAAACGATTGGTCAGCAAATTGGCTTGTTTGTCAAAATCCTCCAAGTTAGTGCAATTTCTCCTAAGTCGCATATACTGTCCCTTAGGAATTGCATCCAACCATTTTGGATGATGACAGCTGGTGGAGGGGACGTAGCCATTTCGATCAGTTGGTTTAAAATATGTTAAGGTGGCAACACCCGATCCAACTTTATTAATAGTTAAGTCGAGGAAATTGCCCGACTGAGGGCTACATTCTAACGTGAATTCTAAATTGAATGAATTCTCGTTCACTGTAGCGAAAAAGGCTTCAAGATCCGCCTGTGTGCCCTTCCATAGTTTCAGCACGTCACCAATATAACGCCCCCATAGGGCTAGTTGGGGCCAATCAAGATAGTTAATAAATTGGGCCTCCCACCAGCCGACATACAGGTTCGCCATGCTGGGGGCAAATTTAGCCCCCATGGCAACTCCTTTAGTCTCCAGTTAGAAACTGTTGGCGAACCAGAAGTAGTTATGTTCGAGGGCGAAGATTAAATACTCAATTAAGAAATCAACCTGTGTCAGAGGTAATCCAGAGCCTAGATATCGGACGGCCAAGATACCCTTATCATGAGGGATCACTGCATACAGTGATGTCACGTCTGCAGTACCCAATATGGTCACCTCCTTCCAATCCTGATTCTCAACCATATTGATGACTTGTCTTGAATCTTTGAGATTGGACGGTGGCTTAACTACCAGGCTTTGTAAGTAGGAGTCAATATACTCCCCCAAGCGGCAGGTTAGAGACCCTACCCCACTTACAATAGCGCGTCCCGGTGGTTTGACAAGTCTCTTATGCACTTTGGGCAGTTGGTATATTGTAGGAATCCTGATGGTCTGTGGGCTAAGATATTTATATTCCTTTTGTGTAAGGAAGCCTTTTGAAAAACCATCTGCTAATAGATGGTCCAATTCATGTCTATACTCCAAAGTGGGATCTTTATTAAGCATTTTGTAGGTCTCTCTATCAGCTAGAAGCCTCAAGATAATCAGATTTATTAAGCACAACAAGCCCCCCCCCCTTGTCAGCCGGTTTAACAACCACCTCATGCTTTTCCTCTATGCCTTAAAACCTTTGTAAAGGGCTGGGGGCCACCTCTTTCTCCTGAGTGTTAAGTGCTTAAGATCTCTTGTTACTGCGGCCTTAAAAGCTTCAACTTGTGGGCCTGCTACATAGGACGGATTAAACAATGACTTATTACAAAGGGTCGTGTGTCGTATATTGGATGCAAATTCATCCGACTGTGTCCCCAAAAAATCTTCATTTGTGGAGGCAGTCGGAAGCCCCTCGGCCTCTTCCTTTGCCATGAAACATTTCCTGACTGTAAGTTTCCTAACAAATTCCTGTAGATCAACAAATACAGTAAACTTGTCAAGATTCTTTGGGGGAGCAAATTTCAGACCTTGGTCCAATAATAAGAGTTCTTCATCTGATAGCTTGACCGAACTCAAATTAAAAATCCCTTTATCTAGTTCCGTCGTTGTCTTCTTATGTCGCCCCACCAGACCTCCTTCTGGCGCCGCCCCGCCAGACCTCCGGCTGACCGCCCGCAGATGGCGCGGGACCGAAGGCTGGGTGAGTAGCTTGTGACAGGGAGTAGATCGAGGTATAATACTCCGGAGAGAACTTACTCTTTACATCAGGAGAGTAGGACAATGTCCTCTACCCCTTTTCATGTGGGACAACCACCCAACCCAAGAAATTGGGACAGTTTTTATCCGAAGGACAGGGGAGGGAACTGGATGGACGAAAGGAGGCTCCCTCTAAAAAGGAAGGGGGAAGTAGACGAGGAAATAGAGGGGGAACCAAACATAAGAAGACAACGACGGAACTAGGTAAGGGGATTTTTAATTTGAGTTCGGTCAAGCTATCGGATGAAGAACTCTAATTAATGGACCAAGGTCTGAAATTTGCTCCCCCAAAGAATCTTGACAAGTTTACTGTATTTATGGCTTCACCCAAGGTTAGGTCCCCTCAGGATATTTGGGCTTGAAGCTATGACCACACCTTAATATTTGTTAAGAAACATATATTAAAGCTTTTTTATTACTATATTGTCTTAAGACATGTGAATTTTTCAAAATGTATCACAACATTACATGTACATATAAAATCAACGCTGTCATAACATGATCAGGATATTAGTATATACAAATTTTCGTGTTTCATCGTCTCCTCTGAAGATATTAGGGCAGACATGCGGCATGTTTCGCCTGATTTGGGTTTCTCAATGCCCTGTACATGTAATGAATAAATAGTCTCCCATTAGTATAATTCATGTGTTCATTACTATATTCTTATGTTTAGAATCTTAATGGTACCTTAAAAACACTCATTCCTTCATAAGATGGATGAACACGTTTGCACAGTATCTTAAATCCCCAAAAAGAGATGGTGTTGTACTTGCCAGCCTCCTCTTATGCCATAAAAAATCAAATATTTTGATCGTATCAATTTTTACATTATATTAAGCCGGGAAGCAGAAATAACTAATTTATAAGGGTACCCGATTTGGAAGTTTTTTCCGTTTGGACATTTGTCCAACTAGTCCCAGTGTGGGGTTCTTACGTCACGGTGACAGGGCACCCATGTGGTGGCCTAAAGTACACGGATAATTCGTTAGTAGTGCTCCCAGGCAAGATTGGTCATGCTTTCGCTATGTGCATGAGAGACAGCATAATTATATAGGAAATCAGGCTACAAATGCACACCTTGAAACACCAGTTAGAAGACTAGATATGGCAACAAAGAACGGGGTTCAAAATATAGCTAGCTGTGTCTGCTTAATAGCACAGATTATAAATAACATACAATTGAAGAGATATGCTATATCTAATGAACATCCAACTACAACATGATGCAAAAAAGTGACAAGTTTTAATAAATATAATGAATTTAATTGATCAGTATTTACAATGAGATATGTTTGCATCAAGAATACAAAGCTCTAGACATAATGAATATAGAGTCTCCAGGGTTGTGTCACCAATGAAATAGGGGAATAACCCAAATCAGTTATACACAGTGCATACAGACTAGCAGTATGCAATACAGATGGACACAATGGTAAGGTAAGACAGCAGTATACCTCTGTTGGATGTCATCCAACAGAGGTATACTGCTGTCTTACCTTACCATTGATGTCTCGTTTCTGTTAATTGACTTACATGTATGCATTAGTGCTTGTTTATGTACCATGGATTGTGTCCATCTCTGTACTGCACACTGCTAGTCTGTATGCACTGTGTATAACTGATTTGGGTTATTCCCCTATTTCATTGGTGACACAACCCTGGAGACTCTATATTCATTATGTCTAGAGCTTTGTATTCTTGATGCAAACATATCTCATTGTAAATATTGATCAATTACATTCATTATATTTATTAAAACTTGTCACTTTTTTGCATCATGTTGTAGTTGGATGTTCATTAGATATAGCATATCTCTTCAATTGCATGAGGGAGAGCATACCTGCAATATGATCCTGCTGTAGTCTCCCCGGATAGATAGTTGCGGCGGCCGGTGTCCTGCAATATGCTACTGCTGTAATCTCCCCGGATAGGCAGTTGCAGCAGCCGGTATCAGTCACATGTGCGCAAGCATCAAAAATTATCCCGGGCAGCGCAACACAGCTTTGCCATAGAGTGTGTCCAGGTATATGGCGCCTATGATACTGACCGGCCAACGCTCCAGCGGCGCTCTTTCCTGGCGCGCATCTGCCCTCACTCTCGGCTTCAGCCGGAAGTGATACAACGCGTCGCTGGACTGACCTGAATGTCTGCATTGGCGGCGCCATTTTGTCGGTGATCCGCCATTTTGTTAGAGGTTTTTTATTCGTTCCTCCATTTCACTGTAGTTTGATTTTCATTTTCTTAGAGCTGTCTTTATTTGCGGCGCCATATTGTCGGCGATCCGCATTCAGTTTTATAGCATTATCTAGTATACAATCTATTTATATAGTTTAATAACATAGTGATATTCAGGTCAGAACTGTACATCCACGATCAGGGCTTAAGTGGTACATGTGCAAGGCATGCATTGTTGTAATTAACAAAGTGGCACAAACAGGGCTGAAGCGACACATCAGCATCTCTCCTAGGGGTTACACCTTTAAAACTTGATATATTGTTGGCTCTGTTTGGCAACCATATATACATTATGTTAATATATACATATAATAACATTGTTCATCTAATTCATAAGGCTAAACATTAACCACTTAATGCGGTAAGTTGTCAGTAACCCAGTACGCTTAAAGTGCCGATATTCATGCGGTTAGCCATAAGCATCCTCGCAATTTTAAAGTGCCAATACTGGTATCGATTGCCTCCTATGTTGTACTCCTTTTATGCAACGGCATATCACTCAGAATGGAAGAATGAGAGAATAATAAATTGTATGGTTTAACAGCATGTTCTTTATTATATATTTAACCTGTGCTTTTACTCAGGGGTCTCCCGATATCTCCTAATTGTCCGACTAAATTGGTAGTTATATAAATTAATTCAGTCCGGAACATTGCCCCTTTTCCCTTTAGAGGTAAGAGGCAAAGCTTAGCACTTCATTAAGACCGGGGTAACGTAAGGCCCCCAGTCTATAGATCCACCTTGTTTCCAACTGTAAAGTTATTTTTTTCGATATCCCCACCACGAATGGAGGGGTGTATCCTATCGAGTCCCCGAACTTGTAAAAAGTTCGGGATCTTTATTGTGAAATGACGGCTCATTGGGGTCTTAAATGATCCTATCTTTATATGGTGCCCGATTCGTCTTGCCTACATAGAAGCATCCGCACGTACAGCTTAGTAAATATATCACATTGTGGATCCCACTTTCATGTACTTACACATGGTACAACCGCCACAGCGATAGGTACCTTGAGTTCTACAGCACTTTTTTTTGAGTATGTTCGAAGTGGCTATGTACTAAGGTGTCCCTCAAGTTTTTTGACCATCTATATGTTATCTTTGGGGTCTTGGGCAAGAAGGTTTGAAGATATCGGTCATTGAGTAGGATAGGCCAGTGGGTCTGTAGTATTCGCTGTATTTGGCTGTGTGCCTCTGTATATGTCATAATGAGAGTAGGTCCTGGAAGTTGTTTGTTCTTTTTATGTCTATAGAGAAGTTCCTGCTTATCCATACTTTTTGCTTTTCGGTAGGCTGATCTTAATTCTTTGTTTTTATATCCCCTTGCCTTTAATCTAGTCCTTATCCTCTTTGCTTCACATTCAAAGAGGTCCATTGTTGTACAGTTGCGTCTCGCATGGATCAATTCGCCATATGGGATGCTCCGTAGGAGATGTGTTGGATGTGAGCTACTTGCTCGTAACATATTATTTGCGGAGGTCTCCTTTCGGTATAAGTTGGTAATAACGTGGCCATCAGTTTCTTTAATGATTTCCAAATCTAAGAATGTGATTTTGTATTGGTCATAGCTGCATGTGAATTTAAGATTGGCCGTGTTGTTATTTAGCTTCTCCATGAATCGCACCAGTTCCTGCCTCGGCCCCTCCCAGATGACCAAGATGTCATCAATGTACCTGTGCCACGCAGCCACGTGGCACAGGTATTGAGCCATCTCGTCCCCACTCCACAACCCCCTCTCCCACCACCCCAGATACAGGTTCGCAAATGATGGGGCACAGGTTGTCCCCATCGCCGTCCCCTGTATCTGGTGGTAGAGCTGTCCCTTATAGAGGAAGAGGTTGTGGGTGAGGACGAAATTGAGGAGCCGAAGCAGGAACAGACTGTGATCATGCTGAGAAATGTCCAGTTCGTTTAGAAATGATTCCACTGCCCTTATGCCCAATTGATGTGGAATGCTCGAGTACAAGGCCTCCACGTCCAGAGTCACCAGGATGGACTCGGTGTTCACCCACAGGCCGTCGAGGATCCTCAGGATATGTCCTGAGTCCTTGACGTATGATGGCAAACTAGTAACGAGGGGTTGGAGGTGACGATCCACGTATCGGCTGGCTTTTTCCGTTAGAGCCCCTATTCCCGAGACAATAGGATGTCCAGGTGGAGCCGTTAAGGACTTGTGCACTTTAGGAAGTGCATAGAAAGTGGGAATTCTCGGGCATGGGGACTCCAGGAAGCCAGCCGTACTTGGGTCAATCACCCCCTCCTCTCGAGCCTGCTGGATGAGCTGGTGGTATTCCTGGTCATCCCTGGCGAGTCTGGACATGGAGGCCCAGGCATACCACTCCTTGTTGTTCAGTATCTCCATACACATCCCCTCATATTGCTCCACGGACATGACCACTATGTTGCCACCCTTGTCTGCAGGCTTGATTATCAGATCATAATTATCTTCAAGCTCTCTAATTGCTGACTGAAGTTGTTCACTAATGTTAGAATGGTATTGAGATTGTTGTGGTAGGCGTTCCAGATCCGCCATAGGTAGTTCTACAAAGGTGGCAACACTGTGGTTCATGCCCATGGCCGGGTAGAATGTGGAGGGCCTCCTGAATTCAGTGTCTTTACTGCTGCTGGTTATATGGCCTGCCACTTCTACGATGCCTGCCACGATGCAGTGTGTATAGTTACATCATCTTTATTCATGAACTGATATTTACACAAAATTTTCCTCGCAAAGAGGTGGATGTCCTTTACCACTTCGAAGACATCCAACCTCTTCGAGGGGCAGAAGTTAAGTCCTAGTTTCAATAACTCCTCCTGATCTGTTGTTAGTACATGTTTTGATAAATTTACAATGTCATTCTGTTGTACTCTCTTGTTTCCTAGTGCATCATTCAGATCTTTCTCTATTGGGGGAATAATGTCAATTTTTTTGGCCCACTGTCTAGCATTGGATCTCATTTTGTTTCGGCGTTGATTGCGCCTTTTCCTAAAAAAACTTTTTTCTGTGTCTGAGTTTCTTCTCCTTCATCTAAGTGGACACTTCTACTGTCCATTTTGCGTTTTGTTATATTTGCTACACTTTCGTCCCTAGGTGTAATAGTGTCCTTCCTAGGTGGACCCCTCCAGGACATTTTGTCCCTCATCCTTCTGGGTCTGGATCTTCCCTGTGATTGCATGTGGATACCTTGGGGGTCCGCATTGTCCCAATTGGTCCTTTCCCTTGAGGACGATGTATCTGAGGAGCTGTAGGTTCGGCTTGGGTACTCTCTCCTTCCTCTACCCTGATTAGAAATATCTGGCCATATGTAAGCTTCCTTATTTTGATATGCCAACTTATCTCTGACTAGTTTTCGTTCTTTCATTTGTATTAATTCTTTATTGAGCCTTTCAATCGATTCTTGAATGCCTATATCTCTCTGTTTGAACCTCTCATCTTTTTGTTGTCGATCCAAGTTCCCTATAATGTCCCTAATCTGTACATTAATCACCTCTAAAGACCGTGTGTGGTGGGTAATCAGGAGCCCCATAAGTTGTAACGAGCACTCTTGGAGGACTTTTTCCCATTCTTGTTTAAAACTTTCATCATCAGTAGATGTCTGGGGAAAAAGTCTTATTCTTAATCCCTTAGGTACAATGTTATTTTGTATGTATTCCTGTAAGTATTGGATATCCCACCACATTTTTGACTTTTTTGTTAGTGACTTGTACAGCTTGTTAAAAAGTGTATGGGTAATTTCTTGTCTCTCTATCGTGTCTTTATTCGTCACTTTACACTGGGTTAATCCTGAGATCATTTTCTCCCAGTCTGTACTACCTAATTGAGTCATTTTGGGATAGATTTTATGCTGTTAATTGGGAGACCCCTTTAAAATCCTATTGGTCTAGTCTTGCTTTAGGCTAGAATCCTATAGTTTCCTCTATTTACGATTCCTACTTTGGGGGGTACGCATTTAGGGAAAAACCCTATACCTAATTACCTGCAAACACTCTTTAAAGACCATGTCTATGCTATATTGATACCAACTGTGCCAGGACTTTAATCTACATGGACTTTTAAAGGTTTGCTTGCTTTTCTATGGAGATGAATTAATTGGACTTGAATAACTGTTATGGTCTTATTGTTGAAGGAGTGCGGACCATCTACTTTTTCCTTGTGTATATGGGATTGAGACTGCCCAGGATTGTGCACCCTGAATGCATGGTAGAGTATTTACAAATTTCTTTGTCTGAACCTTAACCTCACCCTTACTTCACAAATGTATTTTCTTCTTTGGACATTTTAGGATTATCTTGGGTCCAAATTTGTGCAGCATATCTAGAGTGGTGCTCTAGAAATATATTTGTCTGGCTTCTGCTTGTTCTCCTTGCTTTAAACAGATAAAATAAATCACTGCAATACCATTTTCCTATACAAAGTTGATGTTTAGGATTACTGCTGCCAATATAGAATAGGAACCTGGAAAATCTGGTCTGCAAAAAGAAGAAAAAGGTAGACTTTTTGGTATTGTGCCCCTGAGTCCAATCGGAAGTAAGATCAGAAGCAATCAATGCAACATCAAGGTTGAAGCCCACAAAATAGGTTGCAATAAAGGTCACATACAAATATCTATGATTATATACAAAAAAAATCACATCAATATCACAATGTATCTTGCAACATATAAATGATATGGCATGGTATTGAACATTAGCTCCCTACACAGCATACCTTCCAACTGTTCCTCATTTGGAGGGACTGTCCCTCTTTTGAGTCCATATCCCCCTGTCAGTTGATGTCCTCATTTGTCCTCAAGTTCTGCATCAATAAACACATCATTTGCATTTTAAAAGTGTTTATATTGTTGTACCTGTTTCCATCTCTTCCCCATTCCTCAGAGGGGGTGTGGCTTAATTTAAAAATGGTCCCTCTTTCCCATCCTCAAAAGTTGGAAGGTATGACACAGTATATAAAAAGTGCAAAAATATACCCAATCTACTAATATATAATACAGAGCACCTGGAGGCTGCTCTACTTAAATAACTCATTAAAACAAACAATACGTGCAATCAAGCAAATGCTATTAAATATCACAACATTTCAGACTAGTCTATAAAAAAAAAAAGTTCTATGATAAAATAAAAATAGGCAAGCGTTGTTTAATCACTAACAACTTCTAGATTGGCAGGCAGGGATCACTGGGTGATAGCTATCAGATAAAGCTATTTGTATGTGACCTTTGTTGTGGTCCATGTTGTGGGCTATCAACCTTGATTGATTTAGCTGTTGTGCTTGTTTTTACACAACTTGCACCTTAATTAGCAGTTTTGTGAACAGCTTTTGGAGTGATTCACATTTACAGATCAATGGCACTATGAACCATTTACCACTAGTAAAGTCTTTTGTTTTTGTCCTCTTATGCTACTGTGGGGCAACTTCTTCACAATTTCCTTTTGGTGTCCTTTACCAGTGTCTTTTAATCTGCTTTGGATTTTCCTGTACCGCAGTCTGGCCTATCGTTTAGCTGGTGAAACGGATTCATGCCATGCTTCTACAAAACCTCTAAAATGGGAAAAGTCACTGTCCCCAGCTCCAAGCCTGCACAAACAACTGAAGTAGCACCGTGCGGTATGGCACCGTACACAAAAGAAAATTAACAGAATTTGCAACAAATACCTAATTATCCATTTCAATGCACCATGGTCTTGTGTTCTCACTCTTTAAGTGGAACTACACTCAAAACTGATTATAGTTCAGCACTGCTAGTTACCAGTGAGGCAGCACGACCCGGCCTGCCCCGCTGCGCAACGCAGGCGTGAAGACAAGAAACCAGGTGCCTGGATACTCACCACTTCTGGGTCTCTGCTGCGGCCACCTCCATGCAGATTGTGACCAGCGCTTGCCCACTTGTGATAGGCTTGCCCACTGGCCGGGCGCCCAGTTTCTTGTTTTCACAGCGGGGATATGCAGCGGGGCAGCCTGGCTCGTGCTGCCCCGTTGCTAACTAGTGCAGAACTATAGTCAATGTTGACTGTAGTTCCACTTTAGAAGGGTATATACACCCTGTAACACAAGCAAACTTAATGTGATAGGCTTAAAAAATGCTTAAATTCTATATAAATTCTATATATTCTATATATTCTGAATACCCCAAAAATAGCAAAAAGTGCAACCAAGGCTTTGTGATATTTTCTTTGAATCAAGATGCTAAGGTGCTGACACAGATGGTGTAATTTTCCAACAACAGAGGTAGCTTAAAGTGGAACAAAACCTAGGACTTTAACTATACCAGGTTTTGTTCATTGCTGTGTGACCCCCCCACACACACACACACACACACACACACACACACACAAACTCAGTGTCCCCAGTTCTATGACACATGCACAGGCCCTCTTCCAATTAGAGTTTTGACCAGCAATACAGCTCTGGTTAAATGAGAGCTTGGCAATCAGGGGTGAGATTGGCCACATCCCCAGTTCCCTCTAGACATGCTTTGGACTGCGCCTCAACCCAGAGATGCTGGGTGGTTGTGATTGTTCACTTCACAGAGGGAGCCACCAGAAAAGGGGGGTTTTGCAGAGACTGCACGCACCTCCACTACCTGCCCCTGCTGCTAAAGGTGCTTTTACAGAGTGCAATTGGCACTGACTACAGGAATGTCTACATCAACATTTGTGGCATTGTGCTGTGTGATAAATATTTTGTAATGAAGACCCCTCCACTGCTAACTACCTGTACCAAAACCCACATTTTTAACTATCATCCCCTGAATTGCTCCCCCCACGAACAGTAACTTTTGCCTATTTTTACTGCTCTTGCATCATTCTAATGCCAGATAATGTCACTCAGCTTTGGAATGCCTTGCCTTGCAAACCAAAAGGATTGACATTTTTAACCACCACTTACTAAGAACAGCCTTGGCCACCACTGTACCAAAGTAAATAGGAATAAGAGGTTTTTGGAAAGAGTAAAAATGCTCATTCTGGTTTGAGGGACATCCATGGCCCCTCACTTTTCTTTGTCAGTGACTCATCTCTGTTCCTGGTAATTTAGCATTTAGTGGTTTCAAGTGCTTTCCAGAAACTGAATTTCCCATTTACGCTGAGTCCTAAACATTTGGACAAATTTGGCTGAGCTACTCTGGACCTTAACAAGGGCATATTCCAACTTTGGCACGTCGTATTTATAAAAAACAGGAATCAACCTTCAAGTTCCCCTACAAACCACAACAGTATTAACACATCTGAAAATGACTGTGGACATTTGGGACTGGCATTGCAAAGCTAATATTTTTAATGTCAGTCAGAGGTAAAAATGAAATTCTGTTGAAATGGTTCTTATGCATATTTAGAATATCTGTTCCTGTTCCCTGGCTTGTTGGATTAATTCACATTGCCCAAGCAGAGACTAATTGGAGCTGAGAAGAGCATGCCAGTGGGTATTAAAAAGTTATTTTATTATACATCTTGTCTGTTGTGGGGCAGATGAAGATATATCTTTAGCTTATTAATGATTGGGAGTGTGAGGTCATCTTGCATTCTGCTTACGAATGATTGGGTTTGGGATGCTCCATTGTTACCCTGTTGCACCATTGGTACATTAGTGGTTTTAACTTCAGATCAGAAGTGCCTTTCAATTGTCAATTCAGTCAAATGGTTAACAATAACATTGTTCATACTCAAGCAACATGTAAACGAATAATATAATAATGCCTGCAACATTTAAGGGATTTTTCACTCATAAATAAAATAGAGTGACAGCATACCTCTGGCTGCTGCCTCTCAGCAGTGTTGTAGCTGACTTGGGCCGGGGCAGAAAGAGAAACATGACCTCATTCCCACTGCCACCCCTGGCTGCCCCTTTACACAGGTTGAGCTATCGCAGCTCTAGGATGCTCAACTTGTAGCCTCTCACTCCCTTGTCCCGTCCTCCACTGTGTAGCTTTCCCTTCTCCCCAGTGTGTGGCCCGCTCCTCTCCCCAGCTCCATTCATGCTGGCTCATTCTCTTACATACAATGGAGGCGTCCGGAGCTGTGCTCTGTTGTCCCTGCTGGTGGCTGTCCCCAATCTCTGATGCCTCCTCAGCACCACTGTGACATGTGCTGATGAGGCATCAGAGAGCGGGGACAGCTACAGCACCCACAGGACCACCAGAAGCTGCCACAGTAAGGGAGCTCTTATACATTCTGTCCTCCTGGCCAGAAGCCAGAGAAATACTCCCCCCATTCAGAGCGGTGAGCTCCCCTTTCCTCTCTCCTGGCTGGTACTGGGAGCAAAAGCAGTACGGCTCCCCTCCCCTTCATCCCCTTCTCCCAGCCAATGGCAGCGCGCCCCCTTCCTCCCCCCCCCAGCCTGTGCCGGGAAGGAGAGCAGCAGCAGCTGGGCAAATGACTAAGCCCTGGCAATAGGTGGAGAGAAGCTGCACGCGCCTCCACTACCTGCCCCTGCTGCTAAAGGTGCTTATATAAAAATGCATCATGGCTACAGTACTTTTGCCATTTCTCTACTGCCACATTTTTAATTTCCAGACTTGTGCTGATTAACTTGCATGTCTTGTGGATCTGGGTTCTCTAAATAGCAAAACAAGGCATAAAGAAATTATTTGCATGGCTCCCTTTACTACAAATGATAGGTCTCATGTTGTTCTTGAAAAAATGAGCAGCAGCTACCTAACATGTTTTGGGCTAGTGCGCTTAGTCATACAGCCAGTATATGTGCCATGCTTTTTCAGGTCCGGTCATTTGCCTGGACAGGTGAGTTTCCCTCTGGATTGGGTGGGGGGTGGGGAGGAAGGCCACGTGCTCCACACTTGTGGCCTCTTGGGACTACAAGAACAAGCGTGGCACATATACTTGCTGTATGATTAAGGGCACTAGATTGAAACGCGATACATGGCTGCTGCATTGTTTTATGGATGGCCTTTGCATATCAAAAGGTAATTCCACTTTCAATGGCATTTTTCAACGTGGGCCAAAACCATGTGATCAAAGTGCTGAGCTTATCTATTATTATCTTCTTCTTATTTCTATTTCTTTTTCTCTTCTATTTGTTTGCAACTCCATGTTGTAAAGTAAAACAATACCCCCATCAACAGTATATTTATATGCAAGAAGATAGCAGAGCTTCCTTTAAAATTAAATCCTTTGGCTTCAAACCACCAATCCACAGTGGATTGAAGCCAATGGATTTTATTTCAAGGAAGCTCTGCTATCTTCTTGCATATATACTGGACTAATTGATTTTACTGGTAACTAATTGTAGCACTGAGCATCCACTAAGAGTATTGTTTATAAGATCACACAGCGCTGATTATTTCTGTGTTGGATCTAATTGGCTAAGGCAGAGACAACAGGTTTAAACCCTTCTGAAATAATTCAACCTCTTTCTGTTTATAAAAAGTGTTCTTTTCTTTTTATACTTTTTTCAATTTGTTTTAGGCCTCTACAGTCAGGGCCGGCACCAGCGGACTGCATACCTCGTCGGATGCCTGGGCCTTGGTGCAGACCCAGGGCCTGATGACAGCTGGCACAGCCAATGAATGAAAGGTTCTGCTGTGCAGCAAAACAGCGCCGAGGATGGCTGGCTCGAAAGAAAGAAGAACTGGGCGGGGCTCCCACCACCTGTACAGCTGGAAATGCGGCTGCAGGGAGATGAAAGGTACGCCTGCTATATGGCTGTGGAGGGTACAAGTGCAGCTGCCACTGTCGGTATGTGCCACTGTTACACTGGCCCTGCTGACAAAGAAGAAGCAGTGCAAGGCAACTAATACAGGGACACATAAAACATTTGCTATTAAAACTTTTTTTTAGTATTTTTTTTCCATTTAAAAGAATAAAATCGGGCAAAGTGCCGAATCTTTGCAAATGGCTGTTGCCTAACAACATGGCACCTGTAAAGACAAAAGAAATGTATGTCAACATCTGCTGAAAGCCATGTGTGTCAGACACCCAAATGCTCACTACCTACCAATACACTGTCATTTGCCCTTTAGGGGGCCACCCTCCACCTTGGCACCATCCCTTCATCTGAGTCTGTAATGACATGAAAACAGATGTTAAAAGTCGATACATGTGTGATGTGTGTTCTGCTCCTGTAATGGTCTACTTGAATTGGTTTGCATCCACCTGAGTCTGGAACCGTTTCTGTCTCGGGTGGCCCCATCACAGCATATTCACCCAGGTTTGATGAGTCTGTAGGAAAAGAAAAGCACAAGACACCAGCACTAAGCATACATGTCATTTGTTATTTGCTTGCCCCAACCAGTGTGTTTTGTGTCTTAATGTCCTACCTGACTGCTCCAGAGCTGTGGCCGACTCAAAGCCCAAAACCTGGGCCTCTTCAGCGGGTTCCGGGGCTGTTGGTAAGGATGCTGATGAGGAGGATGTTGGCCATGGTTGGGACTGACGTCTTACACCCACACCCTGTCTGGCTTGCCTCACTGATCAGAGTTCTTACCTCCTGGTGGTCCGAATTTGCAGCCAGAACTCCCCAGCTAAAAGAAAAAAAGAACATTCACTTACACAGTTCTGCATGAGTGCTCACCTTCTCTCTTGGGTAGTTCTGGCTGCAGAACTGGCGCAACCAGGGCCACTCTCATTGTTTGAGGTCCGACTGGTGCTGCATTATTTGTGGGTAGGTGTAAACCAACATCCCCTGCCGCTCAGATGGGCTGCCATCTCCAATGCCAATGTCCTTTTGGCGAGGGTGTTGGTCTTTAGGGCATTTAGGGCGTTTTAGGCGACTGTCCTGGGTTCCCCTTTAAATTCATGTTTCTTACATTTCCTCCCCTTTGTAGCCAGCAAATGCTCGTCCACTCTGTCCTGGCGAATGACGACATCACTGAGTAGGCGCATGAAGTGACTCCTAACCAGCTTCTGAGAAATGCTCTCAGCTCTCCAGTCCAACATACTGACGGATTGGAATCACTGATGCACCTAAGCTAAGTGGTGCACCCTGCGCTTCCCTCCTAGTCCCTAGTACTGTTGGATTGTGCTATCTGACACAGCTCTGCAACCTAAAGGCTCCAGCTCTCCAAGCCAACAGTACTGGTGAATAGGAATAGCTGACACATCCAGGCGCACCCAGCTCTCCTATCTGCCATTACTGGAGAATTGTAAGATCTCGGGGTTCTCTCTTGTATTATCCTGTCACTGTTTTCCATTCCCCTCTCCCTACATAACTTTGTGCCCCCTGCATCACTTACAAACAGACAAGAGTGTGACATGTGACAGTGGCCTGGTGTTTCTGCCTGGCGGCATTAATGGTGTTGGCCTGTTTAACGTCTGGCCCTTCAAAAGGCAGCTTGGGTCAGGGCAATTTTGCACACTCAAGTCAACCCAAACCCTGTTTGTGTTTGAATACCAGCCCTCCGCAATTACTGTGCATCACGCCAGTCTGTCACCTGTTCATACCTTTGCCTGCTTGAAAAGTGGCAAACTTGCATAGGCAAATGGCATAGTATGTGTACTTACCAACATAATGTATTCTTGCTTTTGATAGGTGTATACAGTTGGTGCCATGTTGTTCCTTCTCGTCTGTGTGACTCACCCCTGCCTCTGACATACCCCAGCCCGCGCCTGGTGGACCCCGGTAGTGTGCTGCTGACTTTCAGGCGCCCATGATGGTGTAGCCTAGAGGTTGGCTAAGCCTGTGTTGGTCTGTTAAATAAACTCAATTGTGGGCCAATTATCCACCCACTTTTCTATAAAAGTACACAACTGACACCAGGTGCCGAAGCACCGCAACCGCCATACCACGCAAGACAGGCATGGGCAAGGGAGCCACAGCCCCAGCCCAAGGCCCACTGTTCATCCTGCAAGCACTCCCCTGTTGCCAGCCACACTAACCACTTTGAGGGGGTCACCTGCATCAATGTGAGCCGACAGCAGTGGGAGACCCACACCCAGGGCTCCCGGCACAGCCTACCCCATACCACCCACTGGTCGGGCCACTGGAGCCCACAGTGGAGCACACACCAAAAAAAGTGGGAAGATCTAAAAATGGTGGTTCGGTGGAAAATCGGTGCAAGGCGGACTGAGGGGTGCTAGACCAAAAGGATGTTTAGCCCTCGCATTGGACCACTCTCAATCTCATCCATTTGTGTTTGTTTTTAGGTTGCAAACTGGTGGTGGGCCCAAGAGCCTGCAGTTCACCCATTCAAAGGAGCAGCCATGCATGCCCAAATTGCGAGCGGGGGTTTACGCCAATTTAAATGGCAGCCCATTGAAGTGGGAGCCAAGGTGTTGTGGCCACACGTAGCAGTAGGGCCCAGTGTGTAACCTATGCTGAGGATAGGAAGGAGGCCAGCAAAGAAATGGTTTTGCCTTACATAGCTTTGCCCTTTCCTTGCAGCCACCACGCAGCCAGAAGCCCGGCCTACACCTGCGACTCCAGCTGCACCACTCGCTGCGACTCCCTCGGACCCACCGTCCAGACCTGGCCCATCCACCAGCCACCAGTGGCAAGTCCAGTCTGATCCCACTTTTTTCATTAAAAATTTTCAGCCTGGAACCCCACTGCGCACATTTTTATTAATGTAAAAAGTTGTCTTGCCTTGTTTGAGATTAAATGTAAAACACACAAACACATGGTAAATGTGCTTTATTAAAATGTTTTTTCTCTTTACTTATCTCCGATTCTATGTCCCGTACTGCACTGATCACCGACAGATGGTAGATAATGGAAGCTCGGTGCGGGGCCAGGGTATCGGAGCTCCCCGCTCCCACACCTGACCTCCACACATCACTACCGGCGTCTGATTTTCTTTCTGCAAACAGGGAAAAAAACCCACATGTGAATTTCATGTGACTGGTGCTTAATGGGTAAAAGTGAACCAAAACTCCAAATATAGTTTTGTTCTACATAGCACCATCCCTAGAAGGACATCTAAATTTGGGATGTCCCACAGTGTGCCCATGTAATGAAATCCTGTAGCTATGCCCAATACTCTCCTAGCTCTGTGACCCCACAGAGGTGACCTGTGCCAATTATCAGAGGACTATGCCCTGCAGCAACCATTCCTGCTTGCCCGGCTCTGCATGTCATCATCAGTGCTCTCCTGATTGCCACAGCCAGATCCCAGAAGTTGGGGAATATGTGTTATGGGCTGGGCGGTTTCAGTAGAGGGTAATGCCATGTTAACCAAAACTATGCTTAGTATTTTGGCCGACTTTAGAGCAAACCCATTGTTATAGGTGTTGTAGGTGCAGGGGCTACTGCCCAGTTTGTGATGCTTGACAAAACCTCGGAATACAGAGAAAACTTAGAGGCCGATTCATTAATAGCGCCAGGTAGCGACAGATGAGCGACAGTAGCGGTATTTTCACAGCGCACGCTAGTATTCGCTGTGCTTGGCCGTTGTTCGGCTGTTGACAGTGACTCAGTCGGTGTGCGGTAATGTTGAATACGGGGTTAGGAGTCGCTGTTTGACAGGTTCCGCGCTGTATGGGAGCGCATGACAGCGAATGGCCATAGCGAACGGCTCCCAGCATATTCATTAACAAATCACGCTCCAAAAATTCTCGCGCTGTGAAATGCTTGTTTAAACCCCAGAGCGCTGGCGGCGATGGGTTAAAAGTAGTTTTTTAACTCCCAAACAACCATATTTTTTGAAAAAAAAAAAACAAGTTTTTCAAAACATTTTGTAATATGAATACATTAATATCAGACCTGTAATATCAATTCTGCCCACATTTTTTTTTTTGTTTTTTACCTTAAAAAAAATATCTAACATTGAAGAAGTGGTCACAGAATTTTTGACATTAAAAAAAAAAAAAAACATTAATAGCAATTAATTAAGAATATTTAAAGATTGCTCCATTGAAATGCATTGGAGAGCGCCAGGTAGCGAGAGGTCATACCTGTCGCTGTTCAAGGTCGCTCGCTGGCGCTGTGGGGTGAGGCTGGAATAATGATGAATGATTCGCTACCTGGCGCTCTGTCAGTCGCTAAGCAGGATTGGCTTGATAAATGTGTGATTGCAGAGGGGAGCCGGCGTTCTCGTGGCGGCGACCGTCATTATTGTTCGCTCACCATTCGCTACCTGGCGCTATCCCTTGTTAAATAAGGGCCTTAGTGATCCACACAAGCCGACACAGAAAACTGCTGCACACTGTATCACAAATCAGTCAAAATATGTGCAGCAACTCCCTTTTTTCCCTTTTGGCAGCTGGCTCCCATGTTCTATGTGCACGTGATGTGACAATCCACAAAGGGACCCACTGTGACTCTGATGCCCAAAGACGACCCACGTAAACCTGTCTACAGTATAATACACCTGACACCGGTATCCTCCCAAGGCTTGCTTCTCTTTTGTAAATACACCTGAAGAGTAACTCCAGTAACTTCCACTTTCATGGAGTGGCAGGTTAATTGTGCCCCAGGGCACAAGGCTCCACAGCTTACCTTTCACCGGCTCCTTTTGTGTTAATTGTGCTCTCACAGACCCTGTATCTGAAGCGGGATGCTTCTGGATTTCACATGCCCATCCAGCTTCAGGTACAGTGGGTAAAAAGGGAGAAATAACTGCACTCCCTATAAAATACCAACAAAAGCATGCCACTAGCGTTACCCTACAGTATATACAAGAAAATGTTTAATTTGACCCCAGCTGATCAAATCAGGGTTAACTAACTTTTCGGGCAAAAAAGATGAACTTATTGATCATTATGATCAATTAATGGCCAATACCTGCCACCCCATGGTGCCGCATGTAGCATGGTACTTCAAGGGGTCCTTGAGACCCCTATAGCAGTTCACAGAGCAGGAGGGGCTCACAAGTTACCTGCCAGCAATCCGGTGACATGCCATAACCCCTGCCCCGTTATATGCATACCCAAAGCCCAGCGGGGTGCAGAAAAGCCTGTGGGCTGGTAACCTTCAGGGCCTGCGTGGTCGGCATCACTCTCATCCTTCTCGGGCTCTGCGTGGCCGTGCGCTCTTGAATGGCTGGCCTGGCCGCACATAACCAAAGGATGTGGGTGGTGCCGCGTGGCGATCGTGTGCACGGCTGGGATACAATTTAGCTTCTCCAGACACACATTAGTATACACAGCCTGAGAAGCTGATTGGATGAGAGCTGAACCTGTGCCATGGGCTTGAGAAAAGGTTAGGAAGACAGGCTAATGTCAGGGTTTAACACAGCAGGGCATCCCATGTCATGAGGCCCGAGGGGGGTGAACCAAAACCCAGGATAGTGAAAATCCCAGATTTTGGTCCATTTTAAAATGGAAAAACTATTCCCCATTCCTGGGGCATCCTGATTTGGAATGCCCAACTGTGTGAAACCCTTGTGATTGCCCAGTACACTCACTTCACCGGGGATCCAACGTGCGTGGGGCTGCATCTAACTGAGACGCACATTTCTTTAAGAATAACACAAGAATACTGACGAGTGGCCATACTAGCTTACTAGCCAATATGTCTTCAGAACGGCTTAGAAAAAGCTAAATGGAGCGCAAGCCACTGATTGGCTGGGATCACAGGACATGTGTGTTTTTACAGTGAAACCCAAGGTATATAAATAGTTGCCATCTCAAATCAGGATGCCCCACTGGAAAGAAACAATACCCGGGAGAGTGAAATTCCCAGATGTCCCTTTTCAATGGTGTAGGTCAGCTCTGATAGTCCTTTACTGCCACTTGAAATGTCAAAACATGACAGAGCAAGAGCATAATAACACAGAATGTTATGCATGTTGCCAAATTGATGGGGTAGCCTCTGTCACTGCATGATATATATTTTAATATTTTATCTCTACAAGAAACTAAGTGCTTTCTATCAAACTGAAAAACACACAAACAAAAAACGTAGATGAAAAGTAATGGAGTTTGGGCAAGTCCTTTAAGGCGTGAATAATAACAGTGCACGAGAGAGAAAAAAAAGATATGCAGATGGAAAAGCTATGATCTATGTAGAAAACAAAATTACATATTTACAATCTGTGTATTTCCTTCTGTTTCATTTTATCCTGTGTTGTTACACCTCTCCGTCTCTGCCTTGATCTAGCTCGCTTTTTCCATCTTTGTTTCCATGCCCCTCATTCTGACTCATTTCTTTCTTCAGTAGGATCATTACACACAGCATCTTTAGGGAGCACTTTTGCATTTAATTACACACCGTCCGTTCCCGTCACTCCCCCTCACCTCCATTCCCCCCCCCCATAAGTTTCTGTTTCTGAGTTTCTATGGAAACAGTATGCAGCTGCAGAAAACCTAAACCAGATGTTAGAACTACCAAAAGTAAAATACTCTGCAGTGCATTGATCAGCCGAGAGAGAAATGATATGATTCATCTGCGGTGCCTGCTTGCAAAGCTTTCATTTGCTCTGTTATAAACGACTTCCGATATTACTGTTTCATGGTCTTTCAGAGTGCAATTGCATGTTTGTTTTTAGATATGAGAAATGCTTTTGCACTGAATGATGCTCTGCAGGTGACGGAAAGACCGACGCTGCACAGGAGTCTTGTAAATATTGATGCTCTGCAGTATTGTATAAGGAAATGAAGATCTGGAAAATGCTGTTAAAAATGTTCTGCCGCTGTCCTAGGGGAGAATACTTCTGCAGTGTTATTTATGGAATGTGTGATAAGTAAAGATAAGGCCTGGCTAGCTGTGAAATCTAATGATAGTTTAAAAAAAAGAGAAAACTAGTTTACCCCTTGGTTCTTGTAAGGAGAAAAGATTTATGGCCTCTTCAACTAAAAGTGTATGGAAAGATATGATGTACTATCTCAGCAAGATCTTCTCCTGTACCTACCTGTACAAAAGCTTGGAAATCTCCCAGTGGGCCCCAGTGTCATGCTACATTCTTTGTCCTCAGGTTACCATTTTTTTGCAATCACCTTTCCTGGGGCGGGGGGGGGGGGGGAGGAGTTGTTAATCATCTGTACCGACCTGTTTCAATGATAGACCTGATATTGAAATCAATTTTTACCCAGCCCTGTGAAGATCCACAAAACATGACCTGTTGGTGGCTCCCGAGGAGAGGGTTGGTGAACACTGTTGTAAGGTAAGTTTTGTAAAAATTTGTAGCCATTACTAAACATAAAGAGTGTATGTTCATCCTTCCTTCAATTATATAAAGCGTGCCAACGGCGTATCCTGAAAAAAGCATGCCAGTGCCGTGTGCACCATGGTGTTCCCACCTCCACACTTCACTGTTGGTGTGGTGCTGGTATGGTGTTTTGGGAGAATCATCTATAATTCTGATTATTATATCCTCTTTCTGAAATATTGCATTGAGAACCTGGTTTTGGATAGTTGTGAAATTATGCTCTTTCCACTTCCTTATTATGGCCCCCATGCTAGTATGTAGTATAATATACTAATACTAGTATGTTTTGCAACAATAAGAGTGCAAAGGTCTTAAGAAAGCTCACTGGTTTTACCCATCATGAAATGCTTCTTGTGTGGCACTTTGATAATGAGACACTTACCAAGGCCATCAGTTGAACCAGCTGATAATAATTTGGATTTAGTGGCAAGGTTGTTTTTGAATTACTGATAGATTTTAGCTAGTGTCATGACCTTCCATGGCTTTTCGCACCTCTCTTTCTTCAAGCTTTCAATAATGTCATTTCCCATTATTTATTACACATAACTTAATTTATAGACATCTATGGTTTGATTAATTTTGCATGTGTGGACTGGATCTGGTGAGAATGTCATGTCAATAGCACCTTTAGAAATATATTTACTTAGAAAATTGGTGACATACTTAATACATATTTCCCCTGCTGTATGCCTCTCCCTTAGTTCCCAGTTTTGGTTTTCTTATCCCCCCCCCCTCTCATTTCTTTTCCCATATCTGTTTTTCCTTTAAGTCCCAAATATATTACTTTCACCACTCTCTCTAGTCTTGTGACTAGCTCAGAAAGAGCACTCTCCTGCTTGCAGTCTGTGGTCTACGATAATGAGTAGGATTTAAATTATGTATAATTAGCATGAGTGGGATTTAAGGAGGAGATTCCTGACAGAGACAAAAAACACAGGAGTAATCCAAGGGTTAATTTATCAGTGAGTGGCACAAGCAAAAAAGAAAGATCCTGAGAGCCCAAGAAGCATAACATATGAAAGGAAGTAAGGTCTGGATATAAAATAATACAATAAAAACACACATGAATACAAATCGGACAAAGGGCATGAGGGATGGGTAGTTTTTCTTTTGCCAAAGTTACAGATAGACAAGTGACAGGATCAAAGGTAAAAAATGAGCTGAAAAAAGGATGGAAAGAGTGACAAGAGGAGGTGTGTGTGGGTGAAGGGGTGTAATCTTGCATGAGTACTGAACAACTGTTTCATTAATCACCCTGCTGACACTTCTGACTTAACGAAGCATTGTAATTATCTACATTTGTGATCAGTGTTGTAGAGTGTTTGTCAGCACACAAGTAAACAGCTATATGGGAAAAGAAAATGAATATATATATATATATCGGTATATCACAAAAAAAATGCCAATATAGCACTAGATTACCCATTCTTTAATACTTAACACCACAGCCCTATAATGCATTTATCCTACTTTAATGTTTATTAATATTATAAGAACCATCATTAGGGATGAGCGAATCGATCCGGACGAACCCGGATTCGATCCGAATTTCAGGAAAAATTCGATTCGGATCGAATCCGAATTTCCCCGCGATTCGATCACTCGAAGTTTTCCTTTAACATCCATTCATTTACATTACAGGCATTCTAAGATGGCGGGCGGGACATGTCTGGACATGTATCCCGCGCCAGTGCAAGCTGGGGCAGTCACATGCAGCCTATCAGCAGCCAGCAAGCCCGGTGACGTCACACAGCGGTATTTAACGGCGGCCATCTTGCTTTTCCTCATTTCTCTATTGCATTCGTGACAGACAGAACGCTGTGTAGCTGAGGCAGTTAGACAGGCAGGGACAGACAGGGACAGGCTGGAGACAGGCAGGAGACAGACAGGAGACAGACAGGAGACAGACAGAAAGCCAGGAAAAACGGAGCTGGCTGACAGGGAGATTTTTTTTTTTTCATCCAGCCTTTGTTAGCGTTTTCAGGCTGCTTATAGTAACTAACTGTGCATATATACTGAACTGATCTTAAGTCTGCTGTGAGGCATCCCATTCTGTGACTAAAGCAGCCTCTATTTAATAGCATAATAACCATTTGCACTTATTCTCATAGAAATCAGGCCTGATAAAGACACTTTTGCTGTGCATGCTCTCTGGTTTTTGTGGCACTGGCATCCCATTCTGTGACTAAAGCAGCCTCTATTTAATAGCATAATAACCATTTGCACTTATTCTCATAGAAATCAGGCCTGATAAAGACACTTTTGCTGTGCATGCTCTCTGGTTTTTGTGGCACTGGCATCCCATTCTGTGACTAAAGCAGCCTCTATTTAATAGCATAATAACCATTTGCACTTATTCTCATAGAAATCAGGCCTGATAAAGACACTTTTGCTGTGCATGCTCTCTGGTTTTTGTGGCACTGGCATCCCATTCTGTGACTAAAGCAGCCTCTATTTAATAGCATAATAACCATTTGCACTTATTCTCATAGAAATCAGGCCTGATAAAGACACTTTTGCTGTGCATGCTCTCTGGTTTTTGTGGCACTGGCATCCCATTCTGTGACTAAAGCAGCCTCTATTTAATAGCATAATAACCATTTGCACTTATTCTCATAGAAATCAGGCCTGATAAAGACACTTTTGCTGTGCATGCTCTCTGGTTTTTGTGGCACTGGCATCCCATTCTGTGACTAAAGCAGCCTCTATTTAATAGCATAATAACCATTTGCACTTATTCTCATAGAAATCAGGCCTGATAAAGACACTTTTGCTGTGCATGCTCTCTGGTTTTTGTGGCACTGGCATCCCATTCTGTGACTAAAGCAGCCTCTATTTAATAGCATAATAACCATTTGCACTTATTCTCATAGAAATCAGGCCTGATAAAGACACTTTTGCTGTGCATGCTCTCTGGTTTTTGTGGCACTGGCATCCCATTCTGTGACTAAAGCAGCCTCTATTTAATAGCATAATAACCATTTGCACTTATTCTCATAGAAATCAGGCCTGATAAAGACACTTTTGCTGTGCATGCTCTCTGGTTTTTGTGGCACTGGCATCCCATTCTGTGACTAAAGCAGCCTCTATTTAATAGCATAATAAACATTTGCACTTATTCTCATAGAAATCAGGCCTGATAAAGACACTTTTGCTGTGCATGCTCTCTGGTTTTTGTGGCACTGGCATCCCATTCTGTGACTAAAGCAGCCTCTATTTAATAGCATAATAAACATTTGCACTTATTCTCATAGAAATCAGGCCTGATAAAGACACTTTTGCTGTGCATGCTCTCTGGTTTTTGTGGCACTGGCATCCCATTCTGTGACTAAAGCAGCCTCTATTTAATAGCATAATAAACATTTGCACTTATTCTCATAGAAATCAGGCCTGATAAAGACACTTTTGCTGTGCATGCTCTCTGGTTTTTGTGGCACTGGCATCCCATTCTGTGACTAAAGCAGCCTCTATTTAATAGCATAATAAACATTTGCACTTATTCTCATAGAAATCAGGCCTGATAAAGACACTTTTGCTGTGCATGCTCTCTGGTTTTTGTGGCACTGGCATCCCATTCTGTGACTAAAGCAGCCTCTATTTAATAGCATAATAACCATTTGCACTTATTCTCATAGAAATCAGGCCTGATAAAGACACTTTTGCTGTGCATGCTCTCTGGTTTTTGTGGCACTGGCATCCCATTCTGTGACTAAAGCAGCCTCTATTTAATAGCATAATAACCATTTGCACTTATTCTCATAGAAATCAGGCCTGATAAAGACACTTTTGCTGTGCATGCTCTCTGGTTTTTGTGGCACTGGCATCCCATTCTGTGACTAAAGCAGCCTCTATTTAATAGCATAATAACCATTTGCACTTATTCTCATAGAAATCAGGCCTGATAAAGACACTTTTGCTGTGCATGCTCTCTGGTTTTTGTGGCACTGGCATCCCATTCTGTGACTAAAGCAGCCTCTATTTAATAGCATAATAACCATTTGCACTTATTCTCATAGAAATCAGGCCTGATAAAGACACTTTTGCTGTGCATGCTCTCTGGTTTTTGTGGCACTGGCATCCCATTCTGTGACTAAAGCAGCCTCTATTTAATAGCATAATAACCATTTGCACTTATTCTCATAGAAATCAGGCCTGATAAAGACACTTTTGCTGTGCATGCTCTCTGGTTTTTGTGGCACTGGCATCCCATTCTGTGACTAAAGCAGCCTCTATTTAATAGCATAATAAACATTTGCACTTATTCTCATAGAAATCAGGCCTGATAAAGACACTTTTGCTGTGCATGCTCTCTGGTTTTTGTGGCACTGGCATCCCATTCTGTGACTAAAGCAGCCTCTATTTAATAGCATAATAAACATTTGCACTTATTCTCATAGAAATCAGGCCTGATAAAGACACTTTTGCTGTGCATGCTCTCTGGTTTTTGTGGCACTGGCATCCCATTCTGTGACTAAAGCAGCCTCTATTTAATAGCATAATAAACATTTGCACTTATTCTCATAGAAATCAGGCCTGATAAAGACACTTTTGCTGTGCATGCTCTCTGGTTTTTGTGGCACTGGCATCCCATTCTGTGACTAAAGCAGCCTCTATTTAATAGCATAATAAACATTTGCACTTATTCTCATAGAAATCAGGCCTGATAAAGACACTTTTGCTGTGCATGCTCTCTGGTTTTTGTGGCACTGGCATCCCATTCTGTGACTAAAGCAGCCTCTATTTAATAGCATAATAAACATTTGCACTTATTCTCATAGATATCAGGCCTGATAAAGACACTTTTGCTGTGCATGCTCTCTGGTTTTTGTGGCACTGGCATCCCATTCTGTGACTAAAGCAGCCTCTATTTAATAGCATAATAAACATTTGCAGTTATTCTCATAGAAATCAGGCCTGATAAAGACACTTTTGCTGTGCATGCTCTCTGGTTTTTGTGGCACTGGCATCCCATTCTGTGACTAAAGCAGCCTCTATTTAATAGCATAATAAACATTTGCACTTATTCTCATAGAAATCAGGCCTGATAAAGACACTTTTGCTGTGCATGCTCTCTGGTTTTTGTGGCACTGGCATCCCATTCTGTGACTAAAGCAGCCTCTATTTAATAGCATAATAAACATTTGCACTTATTCTCATAGAAATCAGGCCTGATAAAGACACTTTTGCTGTGCATGCTCTCTGGTTTTTGTGGCACTGGCATCCCATTCTGTGACTAAAGCAGCCTCTATTTAATAGCATAATAAACATTTGCACTTATTCTCATAGAAATCAGGCCTGATAAAGACACTTTTGCTGTGCATGCTCTCTGGTTTTTGTGGCACTGGCATCCCATTCTGTGACTAAAGCAGCCTCTATTTAATAGCATAATAAACATTTGCACTTATTCTCATAGAAATCAGGCCTGATAAAGACACTTTTGCTGTGCATGCTCTCTGGTTTTTGTGGCACTGGCATCCCATTCTGTGACTAAAGCAGCCTCTATTTAATAGCATAATAAACATTTGCACTTATTCTCATAGAAATCAGGCCTGATAAAGACACTTTTGCTGTGCATGCTCTCTGGTTTTTGTGGCACTGGCATCCCATTCTGTGACTAAAGCAGCCTCTATTTAATAGCATAATAAACATTTGCACTTATTCTCATAGAAATCAGGCCTGATAAAGACACTTTTGCTGTGCATGCTCTCTGGTTTTTGTGGCACTGGCATCCCATTCTGTGACTAAAGCAGCCTCTATTTAATAGCATAATAACCATTTGCACTTATTCTCATAGAAATCAGGCCTGATAAAGACACTTTTGCTGTGCATGCTCTCTGGTTTTTGTGGCACTGGCATCCCATTCTGTGACTAAAGCAGCCTCTATTTAATAGCATAATAACCATTTGCACTTATTCTCATAGAAATCAGGCCTGATAAAGACACTTTTGCTGTGCATGCTCTCTGGTTTTTGTGGCACTGGCATCCCATTCTGTGACTAAAGCAGCCTCTATTTAATAGCATAATAACCATTTGCACTTATTCTCATAGAAATCAGGCCTGATAAAGACACTTTTGCTGTGCATGCTCTCTGGTTTTTGTGGCACTGGCATCCCATTCTGTGACTAAAGCAGCCTCTATTTAATAGCATAATAACCATTTGCACTTATTCTCATAGAAATCAGGCCTGATAAAGACACTTTTGCTGTGCATGCTCTCTGGTTTTTGTGGCACTGGCATCCCATTCTGTGACTAAAGCAGCCTCTATTTAATAGCATAATAACCATTTGCACTTATTCTCATAGAAATCAGGCCTGATAAAGACACTTTTGCTGTGCATGCTCTCTGGTTTTTGTGGCACTGGCATCCCATTCTGTGACTAAAGCAGCCTCTATTTAATAGCATAATAACCATTTGCACTTATTCTCATAGAAATCAGGCCTGATAAAGACACTTTTGCTGTGCATGCTCTCTGGTTTTTGTGGCACTGGCATCCCATTCTGTGACTAAAGCAGCCTCTATTTAATAGCATAATAACCATTTGCACTTATTCTCATAGAAATCAGGCCTGATAAAGACACTTTTGCTGTGCATGCTCTCTGGTTTTTGTGGCACTGGCATCCCATTCTGTGACTAAAGCAGCCTCTATTTAATAGCATAATAACCATTTGCACTTATTCTCATAGAAATCAGGCCTGATAAAGACACTTTTGCTGTGCATGCTCTCTGGTTTTTGTGGCACTGGCATCCCATTCTGTGACTAAAGCAGCCTCTATTTAATAGCATAATAAACATTTGCACTTATTCTCATAGAAATCAGGCCTGATAAAGACACTTTTGCTGTGCATGCTCTCTGGTTTTTGTGGCACTGGCATCCCATTCTGTGACTAAAGCAGCCTCTATTTAATAGCATAATAAACATTTGCACTTATTCTCATAGAAATCAGGCCTGATAAAGACACTTTTGCTGGCCAAAGCCCTACTGGACCCTGCCAGGTCCATTCCTGCCCAGGGCATCCCATTCTGTGACTAAAGCAGCCTCTGTTTAAGACCATATAAGCATTTGCTCTTATTATATTTATATTATAAGACACTTTTGCTGGGCATAGGCTTACTGCTGCCTGCCAGGTGCACTTCTGTTGAGGCATCCCATTCTGTAACATAGCATACCCCTCTTTATTTACACTAAGCAGCTCTCTTATTTACACTAAGCAGGCCTGTTGGAGGCTGAGTGTTACTGCTCACTTTTGGTGTGCATTATATTCTGTTTTATATAGACCCACTGCTGCCTGGGGGTTCTTAAAATATCACCTACTACCACGCCAGTTAGACTATGTCGGGCAGACAAGTGCCTGGAAGTGAAAAGAGGAGTGGCAGAGGCCAAGATTCCGCAGGCAGAGCTCGCATCAGACTGGGGGCCAGTAGCAGCAGGAGTCACGCTGAGAGACCTAATCTGCCAGTATCTGCTAGCGGTCGGGTCTCCACCAGTAACGCATCTGCCGTGGTAGATTGGCTGACGCGCTCATCAACAACATCATCACAACTTACATCTGAGACCCCCAGTCTAGGGTCGGTAGGTTCCTCTGACACAACCCTGAGTTGGCATGCCCCGAGAGCAGTCCCTGTCCTCCCATTGCCTCTGTCCTACGCCGTTCCCTCCCCCAGCGACGTATCCTATGCTTTGGGTTCAGCTCCACTCTTTAGTGAGGAGGACGATCAGATACAGGAGGACAGTCAGCAGCTACTGCCCAGCCAAGAAATGGAGGTGGCTTCTTTAGCTAGGCAGACAAATAGTGATGTGGACAGTGTCGTGGGTGCTGCGAGCGTTCCAGCTCCTGCGCCAGACACTGTTGACGAATCCACGAACATCAGTGACGTACAGCCACAACCCGGTGATGATGATGATGATGACGATGAAGCCGATCGCACTTGGGAGCCGGGTGATGAAGGGGCTTCATCGTCATCATCAGGAGAAGAGGGGCGCAGGTTGCCCCGGAGTCAGCAGCTGAGGCAGCAAGGTGGTAGCAGTCAGCATGGGGGCACAATTCCAAAGGCTGGAGCCGGCCGGGGCTGGGGCCGGGGTAGAGCACCTGCTGTGCGGCAGTCTACCTTATCGGGAGGTAGTGGAGCAGGGGTTCCTGGAGTTGGCAACAGCAGCAGTGAATCAGTGAGGCCAGGGGGTGGGAAAAGTAGCTACTCGGCAGTGTGGCAGTTTTTCCTGAGGCATCCGCAGGAGGGTAACATGGCCACATGCAAGATATGTAGGCAAAAGGTGAAGCGTGGCCAGGGTCCAAATGTTGGCACCACGGCCCTGCGTCAACATATGATGCGTCACCATAAAACGACCTGGGAGAACCGAGGCTCCCAAGGGGTGGTCCAGTCTGCTTCCTCACCAAGTGAGCTCCCAATTTCTGCCAGCCAAGGCTCCAGCACCTCAGCCGAAGGCAGCTGTGCGTCACACCCATCCTCTGTCGCTCCTGCTCCTCCTCCTCCAAGTCATGCATCCCGCCAGCAATCCATCAGCGAAGCCATGTCCAAGAGACAGCAGTATGCGCCCACTCATCCTACGGCGCAGAAGCTGAATGTGCTCCTGTCCAAGTTGCTGGTGCTGCAGTCGCTCCCTTTTCAGGTGGTGGAATCTGCACCTTTCAGAGAACTGATGGCTTGTGCCGAGCCGAGGTGGAGAGTCCCAAGCCGTCATTTCTTTGCCAAGAAGGCAGTACCAGCGCTGCACACTTTTGTTGAACAGAAGGTGGGCCAGTCCTTGAGCCTGTCGGTGTGTAGCAAAATACATGGCAGCGCCGACATCTGGAGCTGTAACTACGGTCAGGGGCAGTACATGTCGTTTACGGCCCACTGGGTGAATGTGGTCCCTTTGCAGCAGCAACTTGGACAGGTCACGCCGCTTCGGCCTCCGCGCTCTCTGCCCATTGGGCCTGTGACACCGTGCGACTCGGCCTCCTCATCCTCCGCCATCTCCTCACCCTCCACTGTAGGCTCAAGTCTCAGTGCCCCTCCAGTCTACCATGTGTGCAGGGCACGGAGGTGTCACGCAGTGCTTCACATGGTTTGTCTTGGCGAACGGAGTCACACAGGGGAGGAACTGCTTAAATGTATTCATCAGGAAATCCAAACATGGCTTACTCCGAGAAAACTTAAAATGGGAATCATGGTTACCGACAATGGGAAGAACATTTTGTCTGCGCTGCGCCAAGGAAGCCTGACCCATGCCCCCTGCATGGCTCACGTCTTCAATCTGGTTGTCAAGCGGTTTCTGAAGTGTTCCCCCCATCTGCAGGACATCCTAACAACTTCACGGAAACTTTGCATGCACTTCAGCCACTCCTACACCGCCAAACACACCCTTCTTGAGCTACAGCGTCAGAATGGTATCCCCCAACATAGTCTGATTTGCGATGTTTCCACCCGTTGGAATTCCACCCTTCACATGTTGGACCGATTATATGAACAGAGAAAAGCCATCACGGATTTCCTGATGATCCAAGCAGATAGGGGGACTCCCCTGTGTAACTTCAATGTCAACCAGTGGCAGCTCATACGTGACACCTGCCGTTTGCTCAGGCCCTTTGAGGAAGCCACTTTATTTGTCAGTCGGCAGGATTACGGGATGAACGACGTGATTCCACTGCTTCATGTACTACAGCACATGTTGGAAACCATGGCTGGTCAGGGCACTGGAGACATGGTGTTTACATCTTACGGCCACATGAACCCCGTTGGAGCTGAACTGGAGGAGGAGGAGGAGGAAGAGGAGGAGGAGGAGTTGCCCAGCGAAACACAGTTTAGGCTTGGCGAAATGGCTGGTTTATCTAGTCAGCGGACAGGAGAGGAGGAGCAGGAGCAGCCAGAGGAGCTAGAGGTTTTTGAGGAAGGAGAGACAGAGGACCCGGGCACACCGTGGCAGTATGCAGTGGAGATGGAGACAGGTAGTCCATCCGAGTCACTTGCACAAATGGCACGAAGCATGCTCACATGCTTGCGTAGTGACCCCAGAATTGTTTCCATCTGTCGGCGGGATGACTTCTGGCTGTCCACCTTATTGGACCCTCGCTTCCGGCACAAAATGGGGGCATTTTTTAAACCCACCGAGAGGGAGGACAAACTCAACTACTACAAAGACATTCTACGTAGGCAGTTGGCCGATGCCTATCTGCGCCATGGTCCATACTCTCGCAGGTCTGACTCGAGGGGACCTCTGCGCTCACCTTCCACTGCCATGGCCGCTGGGGGGGTTGGCAGCAGCAGCAGCAGAAGCTCCATCAGCAGCAGCAGCCTCAGTCTTCAGTCGCTAATGAGTAGCTTTCTACACCCGCATAGTGAGGCTACTCATGAGCAGCAGGAAGACCTGGAGCAGGACCTGAACCAGCAGGTCATGTCATACTTTGACATGACCATGCCAACACACCTTGAGGATCCGCTGGACTTCTGGGCAGCCAAACTTGATTTGTGGCCGCAACTAGCAGAGTTTGCCCTGGAAAAGCTGTCCTGCCCGGCAAGTAGCGTGCCATCTGAGCGGGTGTTTAGTGCGGCGGGGGCCATAGTTACGGCGAGGAGAACTCGTCTGTCAACTAAAAATGTGGAGAGACTCACCTTTGTCAAAATGAATCAGGGATGGATCAGCCAGGATTTCCACCCACCAATGCCTGATGCATGCGACTAGATTCAGCATGGTGCCACGTTTTACACTTTACAAATGGTGCAAAACATATTTATGTCTTTAGGCCATTTTTTGGGCTCCTGCTGCTGCTACTGCCAACTTCTGCCAACTCCAGGGTGTGATTCATCCAATTTTTGGGCTCCTGAAGCCAACTCCAGTGTATATTTGGGCTCCTGCTGCTACTACTGTCAACTCCTGCCAACTCCAGGGTGTGATTCATCCAATTTTTGGGCTCCTGAGGCCAACTCCAGTGTATATTTGGGCTCCTGCTGCTGCTACTGTCAACTTCTGCCAACTCCAGGGTGTGATTCATCCAATTTTTGGGCTCCTGAAGCCAACTCCAGTGTATATTTGGGCTCCTGCTGCTGCTACTGTCAACTCCTGCCAACTCCAGGGTGTGATTCATCCAATTTTTGGGCTCCTGAGGCCAACTCCAGTGTATATTTGGGCTCCTGCTGCTGCTGCTGCTGCCAACTTCTGCCAACTCCAGGGTGTGATTCATCCAATTTTTGGGCTCCTGAAGCCAACTCCAGTGTATATTTGGGCTCCTGCTGCTGCTACTGTCAACTCCTGCCAACTCCAGGGTGTGATTCATCCAATTTTTGGGCTCCTGAGGCCAACTCCAGTGTATATTTGGGCTCCTGCTGCTGCTGCTGCTGCCAACTTCTGCCAACTCCAGGGTGTGATTCATCCAATTTTTGGGCTCCTGAAGCCAACTCCAGTGTATATTTGGGCTCCTGCTGCTGCTACTGTCAACTCCTGCCAACTCCAGGGTGTGATTCATCCAATTTTTGGGCTCCTGAGGCCAACTCCAGTGTATATTTGGGCTCCTGCTGCTGCTACTGTCAACTCCTGCCAACTCCAGGGTGTGATTCATCCAATTTTTGGGCTCCTGAAGCCAACTCCAGTGTATATTTGGGCTCCTGCTGCTGCTACTGCCAACTTCTGCCAACTCCAGGGTGTGATTCATCCAATTTTTGGGCTCCTGAAGCCAACTCCAGTGTATATTTGGGCTCCTGCTGCTGCTACTGCCAACTTCTGCCAACTCCAGGGTGTGATTCATCCAATTTTTGGGCTCCTGAAGCCAACTCCAGTGTATATTTGGGCTCCTGCTGCTGCTGCTGCTGCCAACTTCTGCCAACTCCAGGGTGTGATTCATCCAATTTTTGGGCTCCTGAAGCCAACTCCAGTGTATATTTGGGCTCCTGCTGCTGCTACTGTCAACTCCTGCCAACTCCAGGGTGTGATTCATCCAATTTTTGGGCTCCTGAGGCCAACTCCAGTGTATATTTGGGCTCCTGCTGCTGCTACTGTCAACTCCTGCCAACTCCAGGGTGTGATTCATCCAATTTTTGGGCTCCTGAAGCCAACTCCAGTGTATATTTGGGCTCCTGCTGCTGCTACTGTCAACTCCTGCCAACTCCAGGGTGTGATTCATCCAATTTTTGGGCTCCTGAAGCCAACTCCAGTGTATATTTGGGCTCCTGCTGCTGCTACTGTCAACTCCTGCCAACTCCAGGGTGTGATTCATCCAATTTTTGGGCTCCTGAAGCCAACTCCAGTGTATATTTGGGCTCCTGCTGCTGCTACTGCCAACTTCTGCCAACTCCAGGGTGTGATTCATCCAATTTTTGGGCTCCTGAAGCCAACTCCAGTGTATATTTGGGCTCCTGCTGCTGCTACTGCCAACTTCTGCCAACTCCAGGGTGTGATTCATCCAATTTTTGGGCTCCTGAAGCCAACTCCAGTGTATATTTGGGCTCCTGCTGCTGCTACTGCCAACTTCTGCCAACTCCAGGGTGTGATTCATCCAATTTTTGGGCTCCTGAAGCCAACTCCAGTGTATATTTGGGCTCCTGCTGCTGCTACTGCCAACTTCTGCCAACTCCAGGGTGTGATTCATCCAATTTTTGGGCTCCTGAAGCCAACTCCAGTGTATATTTGGGCTCCTGCTGCTGCTACTGCCAACTTCTGCCAACTCCAGGGTGTGATTCATCCAATTTTTGGGCTCCTGAAGCCAACTCCAGTGTATATTTGGGCTCCTGCTGCTGCTGCTGCTGCCAACTTCTGCCAACTCCAGGGTGTGATTCATCCAATTTTTGGGCTCCTGAAGCCAACTCCAGTGTATATTTGGGCTCCTGCTGCTGCTACTGTCAACTCCTGCCAACTCCAGGGTGTGATTCATCCAATTTTTGGGCTCCTGAGGCCAACTCCAGTGTATATTTGGGCTCCTGCTGCTGCTACTGTCAACTCCTGCCAACTCCAGGGTGTGATTCATCCAATTTTTGGGCTCCTGAGGCCAACTCCAGTGTATATTTGGGCTCCTGCTGCTGCTACTGTCAACTCCTGCCAACTCCAGGGTGTGATTCATCCAATTTTTGGGCTCCTGAAGCCAACTCCAGTGTATATTTGGGCTCCTGCTGCTGCTACTGCCAACTTCTGCCAACTCCAGGGTGTGATTCATCCAATTTTTGGGCTCCTGAAGCCAACTCCAGTGTATATTTGGGCTCCTGCTGCTACTACTGCCAACTTCTGCCAACTCCAGGGTGTGATTCATCCAATTTTTGGGCTCCTGAGGCCAACTCCAATGTATATTTGGGCTCCTGCTGCTGCTGCTGCCAACTTCTGCCAACTCCAGGGTGTGATTCATCCAATTTTTGGGCTCCTGAAGCCAACTCCAGTGTATATTTGGGCTCCTGCTGCTACTACTGTCAACTCCTGCCAACTCCAGGGTGTGATTCATCCAATTTTTGGGCTCCTGAGGCCAACTCCAGTGTATATTTGGGCTCCTGCTGCTGCTGCTGCCAACTTCTGCCAACTCCAGGGTGTGATTCATCCAATTTTTGGGCTCCTGAGGCCAACTCCAGTGTATATTTGGGCTCCTGCTCCTGCTGCTGCCAACTTCTGCCAACTCCAGGGTGTGATTCATCCAATTTTTGGGCTCCTGAAGCCAACTCCAGTGTATATTTGGGCTCCTGCTGCTGCTGCTGCTGCCAACTTCTGCCAACTCCAGGGTGTGATTCATCCAATTTTTGGGCTCCTGAAGCCAACTCCAGTGTATATTTGGGCTCCTGCTGCTGCTGCTGCCAACTTCTGCCAACTCCAGGGTGTGATTCATCCAATTTTTGGGCTCCTGAAGCCAACTCCAGTGTATATTTGGGCTCCTGCTGCTACTACTGTCAACTCCTGCCAACTCCAGGGTGTGATTCATCCAATTTTTGGGCTCCTGAGGCCAACTCCAGTGTATATTTGGGCTCCTGCTGCTGCTGCTGCCAACTTCTGCCAACTCCAGGGTGTGATTCATCCAATTTTTGGGCTCCTGAGGCCAACTCCAGTGTATATTTGGGCTCCTGCTCCTGCTGCTGCCAACTTCTGCCAACTCCAGGGTGTGATTCATCCAATTTTTGGGCTCCTGAAGCCAACTCCAGTGTATATTTGGGCTCCTGCTGCTGCTGCTGCTGCCAACTTCTGCCAACTCCAGGGTGTGATTCATCCAATTTTTGGGCTCCTGAAGCCAACTCCAGTGTATATTTGGGCTCCTGCTGCTGCTGCTGCCAACTTCTGCCAACTCCAGGGTGTGATTCATCCAATTTTTGGGCTCCTGAGGCCAACTCCAGTGTATATTTGGGCTCCTGCTGCTGCTGCTGCCAACTTCTGCCAACTCCAGGGTGTGATTCATCCAATTTTTGGGCTCCTGAAGCCAACTCCAGTGTATATTTGGGCTCCTGCTGCTACTACTGTCAACTCCTGCCAACTCCAGGGTGTGATTCATCCAATTTTTGGGCTCCTGAGGCCAACTCCAGTGTATATTTGGGCTCCTGCTGCTGCTGCTGCCAACTTCTGCCAACTCCAGGGTGTGATTCATCCAATTTTTGGGCTCCTGAGGCCAACTCCAGTGTATATTTGGGCTCCTGCTCCTGCTGCTGCCAACTTCTGCCAACTCCAGGGTGTGATTCATCCAATTTTTGGGCTCCTGAAGCCAACTCCAGTGTATATTTGGGCTCCTGCTGCTGCTGCTGCTGCCAACTTCTGCCAACTCCAGGGTGTGATTCATCCAATTTTTGGGCTCCTGAAGCCAACTCCAGTGTATATTTGGGCTCCTGCTGCTGCTGCTGCCAACTTCTGCCAACTCCAGGGTGTGATTCATCCAATTTTTGGGCTCCTGAGGCCAACTCCAGTGTATATTTGGGCTCCTGCTGCTGCTACTGTCAACTTCTGCCAACTCCAGGGTGTGATTCATCCAATTTTTGGGCTCCTGAGGCCAACTCCAGTGTATATTTGGGCTCCTGCTGCTGCTGCTGCCAACTTCTGCCAACTCCAGGGTGTGATTCATCCAATTTTTGGGCTCCTGAAGCCAACTCCAGTGTATATTTGGGCTCCTGCTGCTGCTGCTGCTGCTGCCAACTTCTGCCAACTCCAGGGTGTGATTCATCCAATTTTTGGGCTCCTGAAGCCAACTCCAGTGTATATTTGGGCTCCTGCTGCTGCTGCTGCCAACTTCTGCCAACTCCAGGGTGTGATTCATCCAATTTTTGGGCTCCTGAGGCCAACTCCAGTGTATATTTGGGCTCCTGCTGCTGCTGCTGCCAACTTCTGCCAACTCCAGGGTGTGATTCATCCAATTTTTGGGCTCCTGAGGCCAACTCCAGTGTATATTTGGGCTCCTGCTGCTACTACTGTCAACTCCTGCCAACTCCAGGGTGTGATTCATCCAATTTTTGGGCTCCTGAAGCCAACTCCAGTGTATATTTGGGCTCCTGCTGCTGCTGCCAACTCCTGCCAACTCCAGGGTGTGATTCATCCAATTTTTGGGCTCCTGAAGCCAACCCCAGGGTCTCTTTAAAGTAATATTTGGGCTCCTGCTGCTGCTGTCAACTCCTGCCAACTCCAGGGTGTGATTCATCCAATTTTTGGGCTCCTGAAGCCAACCCCAGTGTCTCTTTTAAGTAATGTTTGGGCTCCTGCTGCTGCTGCCAACTTCTGCCAACTCCAGGGTGTGATTCATCCAATTTTTGGGCTCCTGAAGCCAACCCCAGGGTCTCTTTAAAGTAATGTTTGGGCTCCTGCTGCTGCTGCTGTCAACTCCTGCCAACTCCAGGGTGTGATTCATCCAATTTTTGGGCTCCTGAAGCCAACCCCAGGGTCTCTTTGAAGTAATGTTTGGGCTCCTGCTGCTGCTGCTGCCAACTCCAGGGTGTGATTCATCCAATTTTTGGGCTCCTGAAGCCAACCCCAGTGTCTCTTTAAAGTAATATTTGGGCTCCTGCTGCTGCTGCCAACTCCAGGGTGTGATTCATCCAATTTTTGGGCTCCTGAAGCCAACCCCAGGGTCTCTTTAAAGTAATATTTGGGCTCCTGTTGCTGCTGCTGCCAACTCCTGCCAACTCCAGGGTGTGATTCATCCAATTTTTGGGCTCCTGAAGCCAACCCCAGGGTCTCTTTAAAGTAATATTTGGGCTCCTGCTGCTGCTGCTGCTGCCAACTCCAGGGTGTGAATCATCCAATTTTTGGGCTCCTGAAGCCAACCCCAGGGTCTCTTTAAAGTAATGTTTGGGCTCCTGCTGCTGCTGCCAACTCCAGGGTGTGATTCATCCAATTTTTGGGCTCCTGAAGCCAACCCCAGGGTCTCTTTAAAGTAATATTTGGGCTCCTGCTGCTGCTGTCAACTCCTGCCAACTCCAGGGTGTGATTCATCCAATTTTTGGGCTCCTGAAGCCAACCCCAGTGTCTCTTTTAAGTAATGTTTGGGCTCCTGCTGCTGCTGCCAACTTCTGCCAACTCCAGGGTGTGAATCATCCAATTTTTGGGCTCCTGAAGCCAACCCCAGGGTCTCTTTAAAGTAATGTTTGGGCTCCTGTTGCTGCTGCTGCCAACTCCTGCCAACTCCAGGGTGTGATTCATCCAATTTTTGGGCTCCTGAAGCCAACCCCAGGGTCTCTTTAAAGTAATATTTGGGCTCCTGCTGCTGCTGCTGTCAACTCCTGCCAACTCCAGGGTGTGATTCATCCAATTTTTGGGCTCCTGAAGCCAACCCCAGGGTCTCTTTAAAGTAATATTTGGGCTCCTGCTGCTGCTACTGCCAACTTCTGCCAACTCCAGGGTGTGATTCATCCAATTTTTGGGCTCCTGAAGCCAACCCCAGGGTCTCTTTAAAGTAATATTTGGGCTCCTGCTGCTGCCAACTCCAGGGTGTGATTCATCCAATTTTTGGGCTCCTGAGGCCAACCCCAGGGTCTCTTTAAAGTAATATTTGGGCTCCTGCTGCTGCTGCTGCTGCCAACTTCTGCCAACTCCAGGGTGTGATTCATCCAATTTTTGGGCTCCTGAGGCCAACCCCAGGGTCTCTTTAAAGTAATATTTGGGCTCCTGCTGCTGCTGCTGCTGCTGCCAACTTCTGCCAACTCCAGGGTGTGATTCATCCAATTTTTGGGCTCCTGAAGCCAACCCCAGTGTCTCTTTAAAGTAATATTTGGGCTCCTGCTGCTGCTGCTGCCAACTCCAGGGTGTGATTCATCCAATTTTTGGGCTCCTGAAGCCAACCCCAGTGTCTCTTTAAAGTAATATTTGGGCTCCTGCTGCTGCTGCTGCCAACTCCAGGGTGTGATTCATCCAATTTTTGGGCTCCTGAAGCCAACCCCAGTGTCTCTTTAAAGTAATATTTGGGCTCCTGCTGCTGCTGCCAACTCCAGGGTGTGATTCATCCAATTTTTGGGCTCCTGAAGCCAACCCCAGGGTCTCTTTAAAGTAATATTTGGGCTCCTGCTGCTGCTGTCAACTCCTGCCAACTCCAGGGTGTGATTCATCCAATTTTTGGGCTCCTGAAGCCAACCCCAGTGTCTCTTTTAAGTAATGTTTGGGCTCCTGCTGCTGCTGCCAACTTCTGCCAACTCCAGGGTGTGAATCATCCAATTTTTGGGCTCCTGAAGCCAACCCCAGGGTCTCTTTAAAGTAATGTTTGGGCTCCTGTTGCTGCTGCTGCCAACTCCTGCCAACTCCAGGGTGTGATTCATCCAATTTTTGGGCTCCTGAAGCCAACCCCAGGGTCTCTTTAAAGTAATATTTGGGCTCCTGCTGCTGCTGCTGTCAACTCCTGCCAACTCCAGGGTGTGATTCATCCAATTTTTGGGCTCCTGAAGCCAACCCCAGGGTCTCTTTAAAGTAATATTTGGGCTCCTGCTGCTGCTATTGCCAACTTCTGCCAACTCCAGGGTGTGATTCATCCAATTTTTGGGCTCCTGAAGCCAACCCCAGGGTCTCTTTAAAGTAATATTTGGGCTCCTGCTGCTGCCAACTCCAGGGTGTGATTCATCCAATTTTTGGGCTCCTGAGGCCAACCCCAGGGTCTCTTTAAAGTAATATTTGGGCTCCTGCTGCTGCTGCTGCTGCCAACTTCTGCCAACTCCAGGGTGTGATTCATCCAATTTTTGGGCTCCTGAGGCCAACCCCAGGGTCTCTTTAAAGTAATATTTGGGCTCCTGCTGCTGCTGCTGCCAACTTCTGCCAACTCCAGGGTGTGATTCATCCAATTTTTGGGCTCCTGAAGCCAACCCCAGTGTCTCTTTAAAGTAATATTTGGGCTCCTGCTGCTGCTGCTGCCAACTCCAGGGTGTGATTCATCCAATTTTTGGGCTCCTGAAGCCAACCCCAGGGTCTCTTTAAAGTAATATTTGGGCTCCTGTTGCTGCTGCTGCCAACTCCTGCCAACTCCAGGGTGTGATTCATCCAATTTTTGGGCTCCTGAAGCCAACCCCAGGGTCTCTTTGAAGTAATGTTTGGGCTCCTGCTGCTGCTGCTGCCAACTCCAGGGTGTGATTCATCCAATTTTTGGGCTCCTGAAGCCAACCCCAGTGTCTCTTTAAAGTAATATTTGGGCTCCTGCTGCTGCTGCCAACTCCAGGGTGTGATTCATCCAATTTTTGGGCTCCTGAAGCCAACCCCAGGGTCTCTTTAAAGTAATGTTTGGGCTCCTGCTGCTGCTGCCAACTCCAGGGTGTGATTCATCCAATTTTTGGGCTCCTGCTGCTGCCAACTCCAGTGTCTCTTTAAAGCAATGTTTGGGCTCCTGCCCCTCATAGTGATGCCACTTCAACTCTCTTGAATTCAATTGTGCCGCTCTGCGATTCTATTAGCGATGCCTCTGATCTGCATGTGATATTTCTTCAAAGTATTATTTAACTAACCCAGCACGCATCCTGTGCGTGTTACAGCAAGGCAGAATGGTTTACAACCCTATTGAGGCTCTAGGAGGCTCAGAAATAGCCGTTTTTAATAGCGATTCGTCGCGAATTTATTCGGGTCGAAACGATTTTTGTCGGAAAATTCGGCGAATCAGTCGAATCGAATTTTTCAAAAGTTCGCTCATCTCTAACCATCATTTTCTGTGGCACTCTACAAGGGATGCAGGCCACGGTAGCATGTTTAGGCCATGTAAAGTAACCCGCGACGTGGCATAGCCATGTTGAAAATTTTGCCCATGAACATTTTTGAGAAATGGGTGTAGAGGACCAAATCAGTGCTGTTATGCCAAGATGTTAATGTACATGCAAGGATGACTATAGGGGTCTGGCTATTGTACATTATGTTATCTCACACAATAATCCTACAGGGTCATGTAGGGCAATGCAAAGAGATAAGTGCTGCCAATTCCCTTTATTTGCTATTGCCTATGTGGTTTCCAGTTCAATTTCTGTTGATAATTGCGAGAGAAAAGGGGGACCTCTATTCCACCTTCTGTTACTCCATTCCACCATCTGATACTTTGATATGCCTTCATATATTTTTGTTCACACTGTTTGTCTCCCTAGGCTTGGGATGTGGCACTTATTTCACTTGTGGTATGGAACTAGAGATGAGCGAACTTTTGAAAAATTCGATTCGACTGATTCGCCGAATTTTCCGACAAAAATCGTTTCGACCCGAATTTATTCGCGATGAATCGCTATTAAAAACGGCTATTTCTGAGCCTCCTAGAGCCTCAATAGGGTTGTAAACCATTCTGCCTTGCTGTAACACGCATAGGATGCGTGCTGGGTTAGTTAAATAATAGGTTAGATTAAATAAATATCACATGCAGATCAGAGGCATCGCTAATAGAATCGCAGAGCGGCACAATTGCAGAGAGTTGAAGTGGCATCACTATGAGGGGCAGGAGCCCAAACATTGCTTTAAAGAGACACTGGAGTTGGCAGCAGCAGGAGCCCAAAAATTGGATGAATCACACCCTGGAGTTGCAAGCAGCAGCAGGAGCCCAAACATTGGCTGAAAGAGACACTGGAGTTGGCAACAGCAGGAGCCCAAAAATTGACTGACACACCCTGGAGTTTCAAGCAGCAGCAGCAGGAGCCCAAACATAGCTTGAAAGAGACACTGGAGTTGGCTGCAGGAGCCCAAAGATTGGATGAATCACACCCTGGAGTTGCAAGCAGCAGCAGCAGGAGCCCAAATATTACTTTAAAGAGACACTGGGGTTGGCTTCAGGAGCCCAAAAATTGGATGAATCACACCCTGGAGTTGGCAGCAGCAGCAGCAGCAGGAGCCCAAACATTACTTTAAAGAGACACTGGGGTTGGCTTCAAGAGCCCAAACATTGGATGAATCACACCCTGGAGTTGGCGGCAGCAGCAGCAGCCGGAGCCCAAACATAACTTTAAAGAGACACTGGGGTGGGCTTCAGGAGCCCAAAAATTGGATGAATCACACCTTGGAGTTGCAAGCAGCAGCAGCAGGAGCCCAAACATTACTTTAAAGAGACACTGGGGTTGGCTTCAGGAGCCCAAAAATTGGATGAATCACACCCTGGAGTTGGCAGCAGCAGCAGCAGGAGCCCAAACATTACTTTAAAGAGACACTGGGGTTGGCTTCAGGAGCCCAAAAATTGGATGAATCACACCCTGGAGTTGGCAGCAGCAGTAGGAGCCCAAACATTACTTTAAAGAGACACTGGGGTTGGCTTCAGGAGCCCAAAAATTGGATGAATCACACCCTGGAGTTGCAAGCAGCAGCAGCAGCAGGAGCCCAAACATTACTTTAAAGAGACACTGGGGTTGGCTTCAGGAGCCCAAAAATTGGATGAATCACACCCTGGAGTTGCAAGCAGCAGCAGCAGCAGCTGCAGGAGCCCAAACATAGCTTGAAAGAGACACTGCAGTTGGCTGCTGGAGCCCAAAGATTGGATGAATCACACCCTGTGGAGAGTCATGTGGAGAAAAAGTAGCTTAGTTAGTAATATCTACATAAAATTATGAATAAACAAATGCAAAAGTATTGCCAAAGTGAAGTTTTGTTTGAGGGTGTGTTTCCACCTTTTAATTAAATCAGAAACAACAAGGTATCATTGCCTCTGACTAGGGATGAGCGAATCGATCCGGACGAACCCGGATTCGATCCGAATTTCAGGAAAAATTCGATTCGGATCGAATCCGAATTTCCCCGCGATTCGATCACTCGAAGTTTTCCTTTAACATCCATTCATTTACATTTACAGGCATTCTAAGATGGCGGACGGGACATGTCTGGACATGTATCCCGCGCCAGTGCAAGCTGGGGCAGTCACATGCAGCCTATCAGCAGCCAGCAAGCCCGGTGACGTCACACAGCGGTATTTAACGGCGGCCATCTTGCTTTTCCTCATTTCTCTATTGCATTCGTGAGAGACAGAACGCTGTGTAGCTGAGGGACAGACAGTTAGACAGGCAGGGACAGACAGGGACAGGCTGGAGACAGGCAGGAGACAGGCAGGAGACAGACAGGAGACAGACAGAAAGCCAGGGAAAGGTAGGAAAAAACGGAGGCTGTGACAGGGAGATTTTTTTTTTTTTTCATCCAGCCTGAGTGTTACTAGCTGGCTGACAGGCTTTGTTAGCGTTTTCAGGCTGCTTATAGTAACTAACTGTGCATATATACTGAACTGATCTTAAGTCTGCTGTGAGGCATCCCATTCTGTGACTACAGCAGCCTCTGTTTAAGACCATATAAGCATTTGCTCTTATCATATTTGAAATTAGGCCTGATAAAGACACTTTTGCTGGGCAAAGCACTACTGGACCCTGCCAGGTGCACTCCTATTTGGGGCATCCCATTCTGTGACTACAGCAGCCTCTGTTTAAGACCATATAAGCATTTGCTCTTATCATATTTGAAATTAGGCCTGATAAAGACACTTTTGCTGGGCAAAGCACTACTGGACCCTGCCAGGTGCACTCCTATTTGGGGCATCCCATTCTGTGACTACAGCAGCCTCTGTTTAAGACCATATAAGCATTTGCTCTTATCATATTTGAAATTAGGCCTGATAAAGACACTTTTGCTGGGCAAAGCACTACTGGACCCTGCCAGGTGCACTCCTATTTGGGGCATCCCATTCTGTGACTACAGCAGCCTCTGTTTAAGACCATATAAGCATTTGCTCTTATCATATTTGAAATTAGGCCTGATAAAGACACTTTTGCTGGGCAAAGCACTACTGGACCCTGCCAGGTGCACTCCTATTTGGGGCATCCCATTCTGTGACTAAAGCAGCCTCTGTTTAAGACCATATAAGCATTTGCTCTTATCATATTTGAAATTAGGCCTGATAAAGACACTTTTGCTGGGCAAAGCACTACTGGACCCTGCCAGGTGCACTCCTATTTGGGGCATCCCATTCTGTGACTACAGCAGCCTCTGTTTAAGACCATATAAGCATTTGCTCTTATCATATTTGAAATTAGGCCTGATAAAGACACTTTTGCTGGGCAAAGCACTACTGGACCCTGCCAGGTGCACTCCTATTTGGGGCATCCCATTCTGTGACTACAGCAGCCTCTGTTTAAGACCATATAAGCATTTGCTCTTATCATATTTGAAATTAGGCCTGATAAAGACACTTTTGCTGGGCAAAGCACTACTGGACCCTGCCAGGTGCACTCCTATTTGGGGCATCCCATTCTGTGACTACAGCAGCCTCTGTTTAAGACCATATAAGCATTTGCTCTTATCATATTTGAAATTAGGCCTGATAAAGACACTTTTGCTGGGCATAGCACTACTGGACCCTGCCAGGTGCACTCCTATTTGGGGCATCCCATTCTGTGACTAAAGCAGCCTCTGTTTAAGACCATATAAGCATTTGCTCTTATCATATTTGAAATTAGGCCTGATAAAGACACTTTTGCTGGGCAAAGCACTACTGGACCCTGCCAGGTGCACTCCTATTTGGGGCATCCCATTCTGTGACTAAAGCAGCCTCTGTTTAAGACCATATAAGCATTTGCTCTTATCATATTTGAAATTAGGCCTGATAAAGACACTTTTGCTGGGCAAAGCACTACTGGACCCTGCCAGGTGCACTCCTATTTGGGGCATCCCATTCTGTGACTACAGCAGCCTCTGTTTAAGACCATATAAGCATTTGCTCTTATCATATTTGAAATTAGGCCTGATAAAGACACTTTTGCTGGGCAAAGCACTACTGGACCCTGCCAGGTGCACTCCTATTTGGGGCATCCCATTCTGTGACTACAGCAGCCTCTGTTTAAGACCATATAAGCATTTGCTCTTATCATATTTGAAATTAGGCCTGATAAAGACACTTTTGCTGGGCAAAGCACTACTGGACCCTGCCAGGTGCACTCCTATTTGGGGCATCCCATTCTGTGACTACAGCAGCCTCTGTTTAAGACCATATAAGCATTTGCTCTTATCATATTTGAAATTAGGCCTGATAAAGACACTTTTGCTGGGCAAAGCACTACTGGACCCTGCCAGGTGCACTCCTATTTGGGGCATCCCATTCTGTGACTACAGCAGCCTCTGTTTAAGACCATATAAGCATTTGCTCTTATCATATTTGAAATTAGGCCTGATAAAGACACTTTTGCTGGGCATAGCACTACTGGACCCTGCCAGGTGCACTCCTATTTGGGGCATCCCATTCTGTGACTAAAGCAGCCTCTGTTTAAGACCATATAAGCATTTGCTCTTATCATATTTGAAATTAGGCCTGATAAAGACACTTTTGCTGGGCAAAGCACTACTGGACCCTGCCAGGTGCACTCCTATTTGGGGCATCCCATTCTGTGACTACAGCAGCCTCTGTTTAAGACCATATAAGCATTTGCTCTTATCATATTTGAAATTAGGCCTGATAAAGACACTTTTGCTGGGCATAGCACTACTGGACCCTGCCAGGTGCACTCCTATTTGGGGCATCCCATTCTGTGACTAAAGCAGCCTCTGTTTAAGACCATATAAGCATTTGCTCTTATCATATTTGAAATTAGGCCTGATAAAGACACTTTTGCTGGGCAAAGCACTACTGGACCCTGCCAGGTGCACTCCTATTTGGGGCATCCCATTCTGTGACTACAGCAGCCTCTGTTTAAGACCATATAAGCATTTGCTCTTATCATATTTGAAATTAGGCCTGATAAAGACACTTTTGCTGGGCAAAGCACTACTGGACCCTGCCAGGTGCACTCCTATTTGGGGCATCCCATTCTGTGACTACAGCAGCCTCTGTTTAAGACCATATAAGCATTTGCTCTTATCATATTTGAAATAAGGCCTGATAAAGACACTTTTGCTGGGCAAAGCACTACTGGACCCTGCCAGGTGCACTCCTATTTGGGGCATCCCATTCTGTGACTACAGCAGCCTCTGTTTAAGACCATATAAGCATTTGCTCTTATCATATTTGAAATTAGGCCTGATAAAGACACTTTTGCTGGGCAAAGCACTACTGGACCCTGCCAGGTGCACTCCTATTTGGGGCATCCCATTCTGTGACTACAGCAGCCTCTGTTTAAGACCATATAAGCATTTGCTCTTATCATATTTGAAATTAGGCCTGATAAAGACACTTTTGCTGGGCAAAGCACTACTGGACCCTGCCAGGTGCACTCCTATTTGGGGCATCCCATTCTGTGACTACAGCAGCCTCTGTTTAAGACCATATAAGCATTTGCTCTTATCATATTTGAAATTAGGCCTGATAAAGACACTTTTGCTGGGCATAGCACTACTGGACCCTGCCAGGTGCACTCCTATTTGGGGCATCCCATTCTGTGACTAAAGCAGCCTCTGTTTAAGACCATATAAGCATTTGCTCTTATCATATTTGAAATTAGGCCTGATAAAGACACTTTTGCTGGGCAAAGCACTACTGGACCCTGCCAGGTGCACTCCTATTTGGGGCATCCCATTCTGTGACTACAGCAGCCTCTGTTTAAGACCATATAAGCATTTGCTCTTATCATATTTGAAATTAGGCCTGATAAAGACACTTTTGCTGGGCAAAGCACTACTGGACCCTGCCAGGTGCACTCCTATTTGGGGCATCCCATTCTGTGACTACAGCAGCCTCTGTTTAAGACCATATAAGCATTTGCTCTTATCATATTTGAAATTAGGCCTGATAAAGACACTTTTGCTGGGCAAAGCACTACTGGACCCTGCCAGGTGCACTCCTATTTGGGGCATCCCATTCTGTGACTACAGCAGCCTCTGTTTAAGACCATATAAGCATTTGCTCTTATCATATTTGAAATTAGGCCTGATAAAGACACTTTTGCTGGGCAAAGCACTACTGGACCCTGCCAGGTGCACTCCTATTTGGGGCATCCCATTCTGTGACTACAGCAGCCTCTGTTTAAGACCATATAAGCATTTGCTCTTATCATATTTGAAATTAGGCCTGATAAAGACACTTTTGCTGGGCAAAGCACTACTGGACCCTGCCAGGTGCACTCCTATTTGGGGCATCCCATTCTGTGACTACAGCAGCCTCTGTTTAAGACCATATAAGCATTTGCTCTTATCATATTTGAAATTAGGCCTGATAAAGACACTTTTGCTGGGCATAGCACTACTGGACCCTGCCAGGTGCACTCCTATTTGGGGCATCCCATTCTGTGACTAAAGCAGCCTCTGTTTAAGACCATATAAGCATTTGCTCTTATCATATTTGAAATTAGGCCTGATAAAGACACTTTTGCTGGGCAAAGCACTACTGGACCCTGCCAGGTGCACTCCTATTTGGGGCATCCCATTCTGTGACTACAGCAGCCTCTGTTTAAGACCATATAAGCATTTGCTCTTATCATATTTGAAATTAGGCCTGATAAAGACACTTTTGCTGGGCATAGCACTACTGGACCCTGCCAGGTGCACTCCTATTTGGGGCATCCCATTCTGTGACTAAAGCAGCCTCTGTTTAAGACCATATAAGCATTTGCTCTTATCATATTTGAAATTAGGCCTGATAAAGACACTTTTGCTGGGCAAAGCACTACTGGACCCTGCCAGGTGCACTCCTATTTGGGGCATCCCATTCTGTGACTACAGCAGCCTCTGTTTAAGACCATATAAGCATTTGCTCTTATCATATTTGAAATTAGGCCTGATAAAGACACTTTTGCTGGGCAAAGCACTACTGGACCCTGCCAGGTGCACTCCTATTTGGGGCATCCCATTCTGTGACTACAGCAGCCTCTGTTTAAGACCATATAAGCATTTGCTCTTATCATATTTGAAATAAGGCCTGATAAAGACACTTTTGCTGGGCAAAGCACTACTGGACCCTGCCAGGTGCACTCCTATTTGGGGCATCCCATTCTGTGACTACAGCAGCCTCTGTTTAAGACCATATAAGCATTTGCTCTTATCATATTTGAAATTAGGCCTGATAAAGACACTTTTGCTGGGCAAAGCACTACTGGACCCTGCCAGGTGCACTCCTATTTGGGGCATCCCATTCTGTGACTACAGCAGCCTCTGTTTAAGACCATATAAGCATTTGCTCTTATCATATTTGAAATTAGGCCTGATAAAGACACTTTTGCTGGGCAAAGCACTACTGGACCCTGCCAGGTGCACTCCTATTTGGGGCATCCCATTCTGTGACTACAGCAGCCTCTGTTTAAGACCATATAAGCATTTGCTCTTATCATATTTGAAATTAGGCCTGATAAAGACACTTTTGCTGGGCATAGCACTACTGGACCCTGCCAGGTGCACTCCTATTTGGGGCATCCCATTCTGTGACTACAGCAGCCTCTGTTTAAGACCATATAAGCATTTGCTCTTATCATATTTGAAATTAGGCCTGATAAAGACACATTTGCTGGGCAAAGCACTACTGGACCCAGCCAGGTGCACTCCTATTTGGGGCATCCCATTCTGTGACTACAGCAGCCTCTGTTTAAGACCATATAAGCATTTGCTCTTATCATATTTGAAATTAGGCCTGATAAAGACACTTTTGCTGGGCAAAGCACTACTGGACCCTGCCAGGTGCACTCCTATTTGGGGCATCCCATTCTGTGACTACAGCAGCCTCTGTTTAAGACCATATAAGCATTTGCTCTTATCATATTTGAAATTAGGCCTGATAAAGACACTTTTGCTGGGCATAGCACTACTGGACCCTGCCAGGTGCACTCCTATTTGGGGCATCCCATTCTGTGACTAAAGCAGCCTCTGTTTAAGACCATATAAGCATTTGCTCTTATCATATTTGAAATTAGGCCTGATAAAGACACTTTTGCTGGGCAAAGCACTACTGGACCCTGCCAGGTGCACTCCTATTTGGGGCATCCCATTCTGTGACTACAGCAGCCTCTGTTTAAGACCATATAAGCATTTGCTCTTATCATATTTGAAATTAGGCCTGATAAAGACACTTTTGCTGGGCAAAGCACTACTGGACCCTGCCAGGTGCACTCCTATTTGGGGCATCCCATTCTGTGACTACAGCAGCCTCTGTTTAAGACCATATAAGCATTTGCTCTTATCATATTTGAAATTAGGCCTGATAAAGACACTTTTGCTGGGCAAAGCACTACTGGACCCTGCCAGGTGCACTCCTATTTGGGGCATCCCATTCTGTGACTACAGCAGCCTCTGTTTAAGACCATATAAGCATTTGCTCTTATCATATTTGAAATTAGGCCTGATAAAGACACTTTTGCTGGGCAAAGCACTACTGGACCCTGCCAGGTGCACTCCTATTTGGGGCATCCCATTCTGTGACTACAGCAGCCTCTGTTTAAGACCATATAAGCATTTGCTCTTATCATATTTGAAATTAGGCCTGATAAAGACACTTTTGCTGGGCATAGCACTACTGGACCCTGCCAGGTGCACTCCTATTTGGGGCATCCCATTCTGTGACTAAAGCAGCCTCTGTTTAAGACCATATAAGCATTTGCTCTTATCATATTTGAAATTAGGCCTGATAAAGACACTTTTGCTGGGCAAAGCACTACTGGACCCTGCCAGGTGCACTCCTATTTGGGGCATCCCATTCTGTGACTACAGCAGCCTCTGTTTAAGACCATATAAGCATTTGCTCTTATCATATTTGAAATTAGGCCTGATAAAGACACTTTTGCTGGGCATAGCACTACTGGACCCTGCCAGGTGCACTCCTATTTGGGGCATCCCATTCTGTGACTAAAGCAGCCTCTGTTTAAGACCATATAAGCATTTGCTCTTATCATATTTGAAATTAGGCCTGATAAAGACACTTTTGCTGGGCAAAGCACTACTGGACCCTGCCAGGTGCACTCCTATTTGGGGCATCCCATTCTGTGACTACAGCAGCCTCTGTTTAAGACCATATAAGCATTTGCTCTTATCATATTTGAAATTAGGCCTGATAAAGACACTTTTGCTGGGCAAAGCACTACTGGACCCTGCCAGGTGCACTCCTATTTGGGGCATCCCATTCTGTGACTACAGCAGCCTCTGTTTAAGACCATATAAGCATTTGCTCTTATCATATTTGAAATAAGGCCTGATAAAGACACTTTTGCTGGGCAAAGCACTACTGGACCCTGCCAGGTGCACTCCTATTTGGGGCATCCCATTCTGTGACTACAGCAGCCTCTGTTTAAGACCATATAAGCATTTGCTCTTATCATATTTGGAATTAGGCCTGATAAAGACACTTTTGCTGGGCAAAGCACTACTGGACCCTGCCAGGTGCACTCCTATTTGGGGCATCCCATTCTGTGACTACAGCAGCCTCTGTTTAAGACCATATAAGCATTTGCTCTTATCATATTTGAAATTAGGCCTGATAAAGACACTTTTGCTGGGCAAAGCACTACTGGACCCTGCCAGGTGCACTCCTATTTGGGGCATCCCATTCTGTGACTACAGCAGCCTCTGTTTAAGACCATATAAGCATTTGCTCTTATCATATTTGAAATTAGGCCTGATAAAGACACTTTTGCTGGGCATAGCACTACTGGACCCTGCCAGGTGCACTCCTATTTGGGGCATCCCATTCTGTGACTACAGCAGCCTCTGTTTAAGACCATATAAGCATTTGCTCTTATCATATTTGAAATTAGGCCTGATAAAGACACATTTGCTGGGCAAAGCACTACTGGACCCAGCCAGGTGCACTCCTATTTGGGGCATCCCATTCTGTGACTACAGCAGCCTCTGTTTAAGACCATATAAGCATTTGCTCTTATCATATTTGAAATTAGGCCTGATAAAGACACTTTTGCTGGGCAAAGCACTACTGGACCCTGCCAGGTGCACTCCTATTTGGGGCATCCCATTCTGTGACTACAGCAGCCTCTGTTTAAGACCATATAAGCATTTGCTCTTATCATATTTGAAATTAGGCCTGATAAAGACACTTTTGCTGGGCATAGCACTACTGGACCCTGCCAGGTGCACTCCTATTTGGGGCATCCCATTCTGTGACTAAAGCAGCCTCTGTTTAAGACCATATAAGCATTTGCTCTTATCATATTTGAAATTAGGCCTGATAAAGACACTTTTGCTGGGCAAAGCACTACTGGACCCTGCCAGGTGCACTCCTATTTGGGGCATCCCATTCTGTGACTACAGCAGCCTCTGTTTAAGACCATATAAGCATTTGCTCTTATCATATTTGAAATTAGGCCTGATAAAGACACTTTTGCTGGGCAAAGCACTACTGGACCCTGCCAGGTGCACTCCTATTTGGGGCATCCCATTCTGTGACTACAGCAGCCTCTGTTTAAGACCATATAAGCATTTGCTCTTATCATATTTGAAATTAGGCCTGATAAAGACACTTTTGCTGGGCAAAGCACTACTGGACCCTGCCAGGTGCACTCCTATTTGGGGCATCCCATTCTGTGACTACAGCAGCCTCTGTTTAAGACCATATAAGCATTTGCTCTTATCATATTTGAAATTAGGCCTGATAAAGACACTTTTGCTGGGCATAGCACTACTGGACCCTGCCAGGTGCACTCCTATTTGGGGCATCCCATTCTGTGACTACAGCAGCCTCTGTTTAAGACCATATAAGCATTTGCTCTTATCATATTTGAAATTAGGCCTGATAAAGACACTTTTGCTGGGTAAAGCACTACTGGACCCTGCCAGGTGCACTCCTATTTGGGGCATCCCATTCTGTGACTACAGCAGCCTCTGTTTAAGACCATATAAGCATTTGCTCTTATCATATTTGAAATTAGGCCTGATAAAGACACTTTTGCTGGGCAAAGCACTACTGGACCCTGCCAGGTGCACTCCTATTTGGGGCATCCCATTCTGTGACTAAAGCAGCCTCTGTTTAAGACCATATAAGCATTTGCTCTTATCATATTTGAAATTAGGCCTGATAAAGACACTTTTGCTGGGCAAAGCACTACTGGACCCTGCCAGGTGCACTCCTATTTGGGGCATCCCATTCTGTGACTACAGCAGCCTCTGTTTAAGACCATATAAGCATTTGCTCTTATCATATTTGAAATTAGGCCTGATAAAGACACTTTTGCTGGGCATAGCACTACTGGACCCTGCCAGGTCCACTTCTGTTGGGGCATCCCATTCTGTGACTAAAGCAGCCTCTGTTTAAGACCATATAACCATTTGCTCTTATCATATTTGAAATTAGGCCTGATAAACACACTTTTGCTGGGCAAAGCACTACTGGACCCTGCCAGGTCCATTCCTGTTGGGGCATCCCATTCTGTGACTAAAGCAGCCTCTGTTTAAGACCATATAAGCATTTGCTCTTATCATATTTGAAATTAGGCCTGATAAAGACACTTTTGCTGGGCATAGCACTACTGGACCCTGCCAGGTCCACTTCTGTTGGGGCATCCCATTCTGTGACTACAGCAGCCTCTGTTTAAGACCATATAAGCATTTGCTCTTATCATATTTGAAATTAGGCCTGATAAAGACACTTTTGCTGGGCATAGCACTACTGGACCCTGCCAGGTGCACTCCTATTTGGGGCATCCCATTCTGTGACTACAGCAGCCTCTGTTTAAGACCATATAAGCATTTGCTCTTATCATATTTGAAATTAGGCCTGATAAAGACACTTTTGCTGGGCAAAGCACTACTGGACCCTGCCAGGTGCACTCCTATTTGGGGCATCCCATTCTGTGACTAAAGCAGCCTCTGTTTAAGACCATATAAGCATTTGCTCTTATCATATTTGAAATTAGGCCTGATAAAGACACTTTTGCTGGGCAAAGCACTACTGGACCCTGCCAGGTGCACTCCTATTTGGGGCATCCCATTCTGTGACTACAGCAGCCTCTGTTTAAGACCATATAAGCATTTGCTCTTATCATATTTGAAATTAGGCCTGATAAAGACACTTTTGCTGGGCAAAGCACTACTGGACCCTGCCAGGTGCACTCCTATTTGGGGCATCCCATTCTGTGACTACAGCAGCCTCTGTTTAAGACCATATAAGCATTTGCTCTTATCATATTTGAAATTAGGCCTGATAAAGACACTTTTGCTGGGCATAGCACTACTGGACCCTGCCAGGTGCACTCCTATTTGGGGCATCCCATTCTGTGACTACAGCAGCCTCTGTTTAAGACCATATAAGCATTTGCTCTTATCATATTTGAAATTAGGCCTGATAAAGACACTTTTGCTGGGCAAAGCACTACTGGACCCTGCCAGGTGCACTCCTATTTGGGGCATCCCATTCTGTGACTACAGCAGCCTCTGTTTAAGACCATATAAGCATTTGCTCTTATCATATTTGAAATTAGGCCTGATAAAGACACTTTTGCTGGGCATAGCACTACTGGACCCTGCCAGGTGCACTCCTATTTGGGGCATCCCATTCTGTGACTAAAGCAGCCTCTGTTTAAGACCATATAACCATTTGCTCTTATCATATTTGAAATTAGGCCTGATAAAGACACTTTTGCTGGGCAAAGCACTACTGGACCCTGCCAGGTCCATTCCTGTTGGGGCATCCCATTCTGTGACTAAAGCAGCCTCTGTTTAAGACCATATAAGCATTTGCTCTTATCATATTTGAAATTAGGCCCGATAAAGACACGTTTGCTGGGCAAAGCACTACTGGACCCTGCCAGGTCCATTCCTGTTGGGGCATCCCATTCTGTGACTAAAGCAGCCTCTGTTTAAGACCGTATAAGCATTTGCTCTTATCATATTTGAAATTAGCCTGATAAAGACACTTTTGCTGGGCATAGTACTACTGGATCTTTTTTGGGGGGCATCCCATTCTGTGACTAAAGCAGCCTCTGTTTAAGACCGTATAAGCATTTGCTCTTATCATATTTGAAATTAGCCTGATAAAGACACTTTTGCTGGGCATAGCACTACTTGTCCCTGCCAGGGCATCCCATTCTGTGACTAAAGCAGCCTCTGTTTAAGACCATATAAGCATTTGCTCTTATCATATTTGAAATTAGCCTGATAAAGACACTTTTGCTGGGCATAGTACTACTGGATCTTTTTTGGGGGCATCCCATTCTGTGACTAAAGCAGCCTCTGTTTAAGACCATATAAGCATTTGCTCTTATTATATTTATATTATAAGACACTTTTGCTGGGCATAGGCTTACTGCTGCCTGCCAGGTGCACTTCTGTTGAGGCATCCCATTCTGTAACATAGCATACCCCTCTTTATTTACACTAAGCAGCTCTCTTATTTACACTAAGCAGGCCTGTTGGAGGCTGAGTGTTACTGCTCACTTTTGGTGTGCATTATATTCTGTTTCATATAGACCCACCGCTGCCCGGGGGATCTTAAAATATCACCTACTACCACGCCAGTTAGACTATGTCGGGCAGACAAGTGCCTGGAAGTGAAAAGAGGAGTGGCAGAGGCCAAGATTCCGCAGGCAGAGCTCGCATCAGACTGGGGGCCAGTAGCAGCAGGAGTCACGCTGAGAGACCTAATCTGCCAGTATCTGCTAGCGGTCGGGTCTCCACCAGTAACGCATCTGCCGTGGTAGATTGGTTGACGCGCTCATCAACAACATCATCACAACTTACGTCTGAGACCCCCAGTCTAGGGTCGGTAGGTTCCTCTGACACAACCCTGAGTTGGCATGCCCCGAGAGCAGTCCCTGTCCTCCCATTGCCTCTGTCCTACGCCGTTCCCTCCCCCAGCGACGTATCCTATGCTTTGGGTTCAGCTCCACTCTTTAGTGAGGAGGACCATCAGATAGAGGACAGTCAGCAGCTACTGCCCAGCCAAGAAATGGAGGTGGCTTCTCTAGCTAGGCAGACAGATAGTGATGTGGACAGTGTCGTGGGTGCTGCGAGCGTTCCAGCTCCTGCGCCAGACACTGTTGACGAATCCACGAACATCAGTGACGTACAGCCACAACTCGGTGATGATGATGATGACGATGAAGCCGATCGCACTTGGGAGCCGGGTGATGAAGGGGCTTCATCGTCATCATCAGGAGAAGAGGGGCGCAGGTTGCCCCGGAGTCAGCAGCTGAGGCAGCAAGGTGGTAGCAGTCAGCATGGGGGCACAATTCCAAAGGCTGGAGCCGGCCGGGGCCGGGGCCGGGGTAGAGCACCTGCTGTGCGGCAGTCTACCTTATCGGGAGGTAGTGGAGCAGGGGTTCCTGGAGTTGGCAACAGCAGCAGTGAATCAGTGAGGCCAGGGGGTGGGAAAAGTAGCTACTCGGCAGTGTGGCAGTTTTTCCTGAGGCATCCGCAGGAGGGTAACATGGCCACATGCAAGATATGTAGGCAAAAGGTGAAGCGTGGCCAGGGTCCAAATGTTGGCACCACGGCCCTGCGTCAACATATGATGCGTCACCATAAAACGACCTGGGAGAACCGAGGCTCCCAAGGGGTGGTCCAGTCTGCTTCCTCACCAAGTGAGCTCCCAATTTCTGCCAGCCAAGGCTCCAGCACCTCAGCCGAAGGCAGCTGTGCGTCATACCCATCCTCTGTCGCTCCTGCTCCTCCTCCTCCTCCTCCAAGTCATGCATCCCGCCAGCAATCCATCAGCGAAGCCATGTCCAAGAGACAGCAGTATGCGCCCACTCATCCTACGGCGCAGAAGCTGAATGTGCTCCTGTCCAAGTTGCTGGTGCTGCAGTCGCTCCCTTTTCAGGTGGTGGAATCTGCACCTTTCAGAGAACTGATGGCTTGTGCCGAGCCGAGGTGGAGAGTCCCAAGCCGTCATTTCTTTGCCAAGAAGGCAGTACCAGCGCTGCACACTTTTGTTGAACAGAAGGTGGGCCAGTCCTTGAGCCTGTCGGTGTGTAGCAAAATACATGGCAGCGCCGACATCTGGAGCTGTAACTACGGTCAGGGGCAGTACATGTCGTTTACGGCCCACTGGGTGAATGTGGTCCCTTTGCAGCAGCAACTTGGACAGGTCACGCCGCTTCGGCCTCCGCGCTCTCTGCCCATTGGGCCTGTGACACCGTGCGACTCGGCCTCCTCATCCTCCGCCATCTCCTCACCCTCCACTGTAGGCTCAAGTCTCAGTGCCCCTCCAGTCTACCATGTGTGCAGGGCACGGAGGTGTCACACAGTGCTTCACATGGTTTGTCTTGGCGAACGGAGTCACACAGGGGAGGAACTGCTTAAATGTATTCATCAGGAAATCCAAACATGGCTTACTCCGAGAAAACTTAAAATGGGAATCATGGTTACCGACAATGGGAAGAACATTTTGTCTGCGCTGCGCCAAGGAAGCCTGACCCATGCCCCCTGCATGGCTCACGTCTTCAATCTGGTTGTCAAGCGGTTTCTGAAGTGTTCCCCCCATCTGCAGGACATCCTAACAACTTCACGGAAACTTTGCATGCACTTCAGCCACTCCTACACCGCCAAACACACCCTTCTTGAGCTACAGCGTCAGAATGGTATCCCCCAACATAGTCTGATTTGCGATGTTTCCACCCGTTGGAATTCCACCCTTCACATGTTGGACCGATTATATGAACAGAGAAAAGCCATCACGGATTTCCTGATGATCCAAGCAGATAGGGGGACTCCCCTGTGTAACTTCAATGTCAACCAGTGGCAGCTCATACGTGACACCTGCCGTTTGCTCAGGCCCTTTGAGGAAGCCACTTTATTTGTCAGTCGGCAGGATTACGGGATGAACGACGTGATTCCACTGCTTCATGTACTACAGCACATGTTGGAAACCATGGCTGGTCAGGGCACTGGAGACATGGCGTTTACATCTTACGGCCACATGAACCCCGTTGGAGCTGAACTGGAGGAGGAGGAGGAGGAAGAGGAGGAGGAGGAGTTGCCCAGCGAAACACAGTTTAGGCTTGGCGAAATGGCTGGTTTATCTAGTCAGCGGACAGGAGAGGAGGAGCAGGAGCAGCCAGAGGAGCTAGAGGTTTTTGAGGAAGGAGAGACAGAGGACCCGGGCACACCGTGGCAGTATGCAGTGGAGATGGAGACAGGTAGTCCATCCGAGTCACTTGCGCAAATGGCACGAAGCATGCTCACATGCTTGCGTAGTGACCCCAGAATTGTTTCCATCTGTCGGCGGGATGACTTCTGGCTGTCCACCTTATTGGACCCTCGCTTCCGGCACAAAATGGGGGCATTTTTTAAACCCACCGAGAGGGAGGACAAACTCAACTACTACAAAGACATTCTACGTAGGCAGTTGGCCGATGCCTATCTGCGCCATGGTCCATACTCTCGCAGGTCTGACTCGAGGGGACCTCTGCGCTCACCTTCCACTGCCATGGCCGCTGGGGGGGTTGGCAGCAGCAGCAGCAGAAGCTCCATCAGCAGCAGCAGCCTCAGTCTTCAGTCGCTAATGAGTAGCTTTCTACACCCGCATAGTGAGGCTACTCATGAGCAGCAGGAAGACCTGGAGCAGGACCTGAACCAGCAGGTCATGTCATACTTTGACATGACCATGCCAACACACCTTGAGGATCCGCTGGACTTCTGGGCAGCCAAACTTGATTTGTGGCCGCAACTAGCAGAGTTTGCCCTGGAAAAGCTGTCCTGCCCGGCAAGTAGCGTGCCATCTGAGCGGGTGTTTAGTGCGGCGGGGGCCATAGTTACGGCGAGGAGAACTCGTCTGTCAACTAAAAATGTGGAGAGACTCACCTTTGTCAAAATGAATCAGGGATGGATCAGCCAGGATTTCCACCCACCAATGCCTGATGCATGCGACTAGATTCAGCATGGTGCCACGTTTTACACTTTCCAAATGGTGCAAAACATATTTATGTCTTTAGGCCATTTTTTGGGCTCCTGCTGCTGCTACTGTCAACTCCTGCCAACTCCAGGGTGTGATTCATCCAATTTTTGGGCTCCTGAGGCCAACTCCAGTGTATATTTGGGCTCCTGCTGCTGCTGCTGCCAACTTCTGCCAACTCCAGGGTGTGATTCATCCAATTTTTGGGCTCCTGAAGCCAACTCCAGTGTATATTTGGGCTCCTGCTGCTGCTACTGTCAACTCCTGCCAACTCCAGGGTGTGATTCATCCAATTTTTGGGCTCCTGAAGCCAACTCCAGTGTATATTTGGGCTCCTGCTGCTGCTGCTGCCAACTTCTGCCAACTCCAGGGTGTGATTCATCCAATTTTTGGGCTCCTGAAGCCAACTCCAGTGTATATTTGGGCTCCTGCTGCTGCTACTGTCAACTCCTGCCAACTCCAGGGTGTGATTCATCCAATTTTTGGGCTCCTGAAGCCAACTCCAGTATATATTTGGGCTCCTGCTGCTGCTGCTGCCAACTCCTGCCAACTCCAGGGTGTGATTCATCCAATTTTTGGGCTCCTGCTGCTGCTGCTGCCAACTTCTGCCAACTCCAGGGTGTGATTCATCCAATTTTTGGGCTCCTGAAGCCAACTCCAGTGTATATTTGGGCTCCTGCTGCTGCTACTGTCAACTCCTGCCAACTCCAGGGTGTGATTCATCCAATTTTTGGGCTCCTGAGGCCAACTCCAGTGTATATTTGGGCTGCTGCTGCTGCTGCTGCTGCTGCCAACTTCTGCCAACTTCAGGGTGTGATTCATCCAATTTTTGGGCTCCTGAAGCCAACTCCAGTGTATATTTGGGCTCCTGCTGCTGCTACTGTCAACTCCTGCCAACTCCAGGGTGTGATTCATCCAATTTTTGGGCTCCTGAGGCCAACTCCAGTGTATATTTGGGCTCCTGCTGCTGCTGCTGCCAACTTCTGCCAACTCCAGGGTGTGATTCATCCAATTTTTGGGCTCCTGAAGCCAACTCCAGTATATATTTGGGCTCCTGCTGCTGCTGCTGCCAACTCCTGCCAACTCCAGGGTGTGATTCATCCAATTTTTGGGCTCCTGAGGCCAACTCCAGTGTATATTTGGGCTCCTGCTGCTGCTGCTGCCAACTTCTGCCAACTCCAGGGTGTGATTCATCCAATTTTTGGGCTCCTGAAGCCAACTCCAGTGTATATTTGGGCTCCTGCTGCTGCTACTGTCAACTCCTGCCAACTCCAGGGTGTGATTCATCCAATTTTTGGGCTCCTGAAGCCAACTCCAGTGTATATTTGGGCTCCTGCTGCTGCTGCTGCCAACTTCTGCCAACTCCAGGGTGTGATTCATCCAATTTTTGGGCTCCTGAAGCCAACTCCAGTGTATATTTGGGCTCCTGCTGCTGCTACTGTCAACTCCTGCCAACTCCAGGGTGTGATTCATCCAATTTTTGGGCTCCTGAGGCCAACTCCAGTGTATATTTGGGCTCCTGCTGCTGCTGCTGCCAACTTCTGCCAACTCCAGGGTGTGATTCATCCAATTTTTGGGCTCCTGAAGCCAACTCCAGTGTATATTTGGGCTCCTGCTGCTGCTACTGTCAACTCCTGCCAACTCCAGGGTGTGATTCATCCAATTTTTGGGCTCCTGAAGCCAACTCCAGTGTATATTTGGGCTCCTGCTGCTGCTGCTGCCAACTTCTGCCAACTCCAGGGTGTGATTCATCCAATTTTTGGGCTCCTGAAGCCAACTCCAGTGTATATTTGGGCTCCTGCTGCTGCTACTGTCAACTCCTGCCAACTCCAGGGTGTGATTCATCCAATTTTTGGGCTCCTGAGGCCAACTCCAGTGTATATTTGGGCTCCTGCTGCTGCTGCTGCCAACTTCTGCCAACTCCAGGGTGTGATTCATCCAATTTTTGGGCTCCTGAAGCCAACTCCAGTGTATATTTGGGCTCCTGCTGCTGCTACTGTCAACTCCTGCCAACTCCAGGGTGTGATTCATCCAATTTTTGGGCTCCTGAAGCCAACTCCAGTGTATATTTGGGCTCCTGCTGCTGCTGCTGCCAACTTCTGCCAACTCCAGGGTGTGATTCATCCAATTTTTGGGCTCCTGAGGCCAACTCCAGTGTATATTTGGGCTCCTGCTGCTGCTGCTGCCAACTTCTGCCAACTCCAGGGTGTGATTCATCCAATTTTTGGGCTCCTGAGGCCAACTCCAGTGTATATTTGGGCTCCTGCTGCTGCTGCTGCCAACTTCTGCCAACTCCAGGGTGTGATTCATCCAATTTTTGGGCTCCTGAAGCCAACTCCAGTGTATATTTGGGCTCCTGCTGCTGCTGCTGCCAACTTCTACCAACTCCAGGGTGTGATTCATCCAATTTTTGGGCTCCTGAAGCCAACTCCAGTGTATATTTGGGCTCCTGCTGCTGCTGCTGCCAACTCCTGCCAACTCCAGGGTGTGATTCATCCAATTTTTGGGCTCCTGCTGCTGCTGCTGCCAACTTCTGCCAACTCCAGGGTGTGATTCATCCAATTTTTGGGCTCCTGAAGCCAACTCCAGTGTATATTTGGGCTCCTGCTGCTGCTACTGTCAACTCCTGCCAACTCCAGGGTGTGATTCATCCAATTTTTGGGCTCCTGAAGCCAACTCCAGTATATATTTGGGCTCCTGCTGCTGCTGCTGCCAACTCCTGCCAACTCCAGGGTGTGATTCATCCAATTTTTGGGCTCCTGCTGCTGCTGCTGCCAACTTCTGCCAACTCCAGGGTGTGATTCATCCAATTTTTGGGCTCCTGAAGCCAACTCCAGTGTATATTTGGGCTCCTGCTGCTGCTACTGTCAACTCCTGCCAACTCCAGGGTGTGATTCATCCAATTTTTGGGCTCCTGAGGCCAACTCCAGTGTATATTTGGGCTCCTGCTGCTGCTGCTGCCAACTTCTGCCAACTCCAGGGTGTGATTCATCCAATTTTTGGGCTCCTGAAGCCAACTCCAGTGTATATTTGGGCTCCTGCTGCTGCTACTGTCAACTCCTGCCAACTCCAGGGTGTGATTCATCCAATTTTTGGGCTCCTGAGGCCAACTCCAGTGTATATTTGGGCTCCTGCTGCTGCTGCTGCCAACTTCTGCCAACTCCAGGGTGTGATTCATCCAATTTTTGGGCTCCTGAAGCCAACTCCAGTATATATTTGGGCTCCTGCTGCTGCTGCTGCCAACTCCTGCCAACTCCAGGGTGTGATTCATCCAATTTTTGGGCTCCTGCTGCTGCTGCTGCCAACTTCTGCCAACTCCAGGGTGTGATTCATCCAATTTTTGGGCTCCTGAAGCCAACTCCAGTGTATATTTGGGCTCCTGCTGCTGCTACTGTCAACTCCTGCCAACTCCAGGGTGTGATTCATCCAATTTTTGGGCTCCTGAGGCCAACTCCAGTGTATATTTGGGCTCCTGCTGCTGCTGCTGCCAACTTCTGCCAACTCCAGGGTGTGATTCATCCAATTTTTGGGCTCCTGAAGCCAACTCCAGTGTATATTTGGGCTCCTGCTGCTGCTACTGTCAACTCCTGCCAACTCCAGGGTGTGATTCATCCAATTTTTGGGCTCCTGAAGCCAACTCCAGTGTATATTTGGGCTCCTGCTGCTGCTACTGTCAACTCCTGCCAACTCCAGGGTGTGATTCATCCAATTTTTGGGCTCCTGAAGCCAACTCCAGTGTATATTTGGGCTCCTGCTGCTGCTGCTGCCAACTTCTGCCAACTCCAGGGTGTGATTCATCCAATTTTTGGACTCCTGAAGCCAACTCCAGTGTATATTTGGGCTCATGCTGCTGCTACTGTCAACTCCTGCCAACTCCAGGGTGTGATTCATCCAATTTTTGGGCTCCTGAGGCCAACTCCAGTGTATATTTGGGCTCCTGCTGCTGCTGCTGCCAACTTCTGCCAACTCCAGGGTGTGATTCATCCAATTTTTGGGCTCCTGAAGCCAACTCCAGTGTATATTTGGGCTCCTGCCGCTGCTACTGTCAACTCCTGCCAACTCCAGGGTGTGATTCATCCAATTTTTGGGCTCCTGAAGCCTACTCCAGTGTATATTTGGGCTCCTGCTGCTGCTGCTGCCAACTTCTGCCAACTCCAGGGTGTGATTCATCCAATTTTTGGGCTCCTGAAGCCAACTCCAGTGTATATTTGGGCTCCTGCTGCTGCTACTGTCAACTCCTGCCAACTCCAGGGTGTGATTCATCCAATTTTTGGGCTCCTGAAGCCAACTCCAGTATATATTTGGGCTCCTGCTGCTGCTGCTGCCAACTTCTGCCAACTCCAGGGTGTGATTCATCCAATTTTTGGGCTCCTGAAGCCAACTCCAGTATATATTTGGGCTCCTGCTGCTGCTGCTGCTGCCAACTTCTGCCAACTCCAGGGTGTGATTCATCCAATTTTTGGGCTCCTGCTGCTGCTGCTGCCAACTTCTGCCAACTCCAGGGTGTGATTCATCCAATTTTTGGGCTCCTGAAGCCAACTCCAGTATATATTTGGGCTCCTGCTGCTGCTGCTGCCAACTCCTGCCAACTCCAGGGTGTGATTCATCCAATTTTTGGGCTCCTGAGGCCAACTCCAGTGTATATTTGGGCTCCTGCTGCTGCTGCTGCCAACTTCTGCCAACTCCAGGGTGTGATTCATCCAATTTTTGGGCTCCTGAAGCCAACTCCAGTGTATATTTGGGCTCCTGCTGCTGCTACTGTCAACTCCTGCCAACTCCAGGGTGTGATTCATCCAATTCTTGGGCTCCTGAAGCCAACTCCAGTGTATATTTGGGCTCCTGCTGCTGCTACTGTCAACTCCTGCCAACTCCAGGGTGTGATTCATCCAATTTTTGGGCTCCTGAGGCCAACTCCAGTGTATATTTGGGCTCCTGCTGCTGCTGCTGCCAACTTCTGCCAACTCCAGGGTGTGATTCATCCAATTTTTGGGCTCCTGAAGCCAACTCCAGTGTATATTTGGGCTCCTGCTGCTGCTACTGTCAACTCCTGCCAACTCCAGGGTGTGATTCATCCAATTTTTGGGCTCCTGAGGCCAACTCCAGTGTATATTTGGGCTCCTGCTGCTGCTGCTGCCAACTTCTGCCAACTCCAGGGTGTGATTCATCCAATTTTTGGGCTCCTGAAGCCAACTCCAGTGTATATTTGGGCTCCTGCTGCTGCTACTGTCAACTCCTGCCAACTCCAGGGTGTGATTCATCCAATTTTTGGGCTCCTGAGCCCAACTCCAGTGTATATTTGGGCTCCTGCTGCTGCTGCTGCCAACTTCTGCCAACTCCAGGGTGTGATTCATCCAATTTTTGGGCTCCTGAAGCCAACTCCAGTGTATATTTGGGCTCCTGCTGCTGCTACTGTCAACTCCTGCCAACTCCAGGGTGTGATTCATCCAATTTTTGGGCTCCTGAAGCCAACTCCAGTGTATATTTGGGCTCCTGCTGCTGCTGCTGCCAACTTCTGCCAACTCCAGGGTGTGATTCATCCAATTTTTGGGCTCCTGAGGCCAACTCCAGTGTATATTTGGGCTCCTGCTGCTGCTGCTGCCAACTTCTGCCAACTCCAGGGTGTGATTCATCCAATTTTTGGGCTCCTGAAGCCAACTCCAGTGTATATTTGGGCTCCTGCTGCTGCTGCTGCCAACTTCTGCCAACTCCAGGGTGTGATTCATCCAATTTTTGGGCTCCTGAAGCCAACTCCAGTATATATTTGGGCTCCTGCTGCTGCTGCTGCCAACTCCTGCCAACTCCAGGGTGTGATTCATCCAATTTTTGGGCTCCTGCTGCTGCTGCTGCTGCCAACTTCTGCCAACTCCAGGGTGTGATTCATCCAATTTTTGGGCTCCTGAAGCCAACTCCAGTGTATATTTGGGGTCCTGCTGCTGCTACTGTCAACTCCTGCCAACTCCAGGGTGTGATTCATCCAATTTTTGGGCTCCTGAAGCCAACTCCAGTATATATTTGGGCTCCTGCTGCTGCTGCTGCCAACTCCTGCCAACTCCAGGGTGTGATTCATCCAATTTTTGGGCTCCTGCTGCTGCTGCTGCCAACTTCTGCCAACTCCAGGGTGTGATTCATCCAATTTTTGGGCTCCTGAAGCCAACTCCAGTGTATATTTGGGCTCCTGCTGCTGCTACTGTCAACTCCTGCCAACTCCAGGGTGTGATTCATCCAATTTTTGGGCTCCTGAGGCCAACTCCAGTGTATATTTGGGCTCCTGCTGCTGCTGCTGCCAATTTCTGCCAACTCCAGGGTGTGATTCATCCAATTTTTGGGCTCCTGAAGCCAACTCCAGTGTATATTTGGGCTCCTGCTGCTGCTACTGTCAACTCCTGCCAACTCCAGGGTGTGATTCATCCAATTTTTGGGCTCCTGAGGCCAACTCCAGTGTATATTTGGGCTCCTGCTGCTGCTGCTGCCAACTTCTGCCAACTCCAGGGTGTGATTCATCCAATTTTTGGGCTCCTGAAGCCAACTCCAGTATATATTTGGGCTCCTGCTGCTGCTGCTGCCAACTCCTGCCAACTCCAGGGTGTGATTCATCCAATTTTTGGGCTCCTGCTGCTGCTGCTGCCAACTTCTGCCAACTCCAGGGTGTGATTCATCCAATTTTTGGGCTCCTGAAGCCAACTCCAGTGTATATTTGGGCTCCTGCTGCTGCTACTGTCAACTCCTGCCAACTCCAGGGTGTGATTCATCCAATTTTTGGGCTCCTGAGGCCAACTCCAGTGTATATTTGGGCTCCTGCTGCTGCTGCTGCCAACTTCTGCCAACTCCAGGGTGTGATTCATCCAATTTTTGGGCTCCTGAAGCCAACTCCAGTGTATATTTGGGCTCCTGCTGCTGCTACTGTCAACTCCTGCCAACTCCAGGGTGTGATTCATCCAATTTTTGGGCTCCTGAGGCCAACTCCAGTGTATATTTGGGCTCCTGCTGCTGCTGCTGCCAACTTCTGCCAACTCCAGGGTGTGATTCATCCAATTTTTGGGCTCCTGAAGCCAACTCCAGTGTATATTTGGGCTCCTGCTGCTGCTACTGTCAACTCCTGCCAACTCCAGGGTGTGATTCATCCAATTTTTGGGCTCCTGAGGCCAACTCCAGTGTATATTTGGGCTCCTGCTGCTGCTGCTGCCAACTTCTGCCAACTCCAGGGTGTGATTCATCCAATTTTTGGGCTCCTGAAGCCAACTCCAGTGTATATTTGGGCTCCTGCTGCTGCTGCCAACTTCTGCCAACTCCAGGGTGTGATTCATCCAATTTTTGGGCTCCTGAAGCCAACTCCAGTGTATATTTGGGCTCCTGCTGCTGCTACTGTCAACTCCTGCCAACTCCAGGGTGTGATTCATCCAATTTTTGGGCTCCTGAGGCCAACTCCAGTGTATATTTGGGCTCCTGCTGCTGCTGCTGCCAACTTCTGCCAACTCCAGGGTGTGATTCATCCAATTTTTGGGCTCCTGAAGCCAACTCCAGTGTATATTTGGGCTCCTGCTGCTGCTACTGTCAACTCCTGCCAACTCCAGGGTGTGATTCATCCAATTTTTGGGCTCCTGAGGCCAACTCCAGTGTATATTTGGGCTCCTGCTGCTGCTGCTGCCAACTTCTGCCAACTCCAGGGTGTGATTCATCCAATTTTTGGGCTCCTGAAGCCAACTCCAGTGTATATTTGGGCTCCTGCTGCTGCTACTGTCAACTCCTGCCAACTCCAGGGTGTGATTCATCCAATTTTTGGGCTCCTGAGGCCAACTCCAGTGTATATTTGGGCTCCTGCTGCTGCTGCTGCCAACTTCTGCCAACTCCAGGGTGTGATTCATCCAATTTTTGGGCTCCTGAAGCCAACTCCAGTGTATATTTGGGCTCCTGCTGCTGCTACTGTCAACTCCTGCCAACTCCAGGGTGTGATTCATCCAATTTTTGGGCTCCTGAAGCCAACTCCAGTGTATATTTGGGCTCCTGCTGCTGCTGCTGCCAACTTCTGCCAACTCCAGGGTGTGATTCATCCAATTTTTGGGCTCCTGAGGCCAACTCCAGTGTATATTTGGGCTCCTGCTGCTGCTGCTGCCAACTTCTGCCAACTCCAGGGTGTGATTCATCCAATTTTTGGGCTCCTGAAGCCAACTCCAGTGTATATTTGGGCTCCTGCTGCTGCTGCTGCCAACTTCTGCCAACTCCAGGGTGTGATTCATCCAATTTTTGGGCTCCTGAAGCCAACTCCAGTATATATTTGGGCTCCTGCTGCTGCTGCTGCCAACTCCTGCCAACTCCAGGGTGTGATTCATCCAATTTTTGGGCTCCTGCTGCTGCTGCTGCTGCCAACTTCTGCCAACTCCAGGGTGTGATTCATCCAATTTTTGGGCTCCTGAAGCCAACTCCAGTGTATATTTGGGGTCCTGCTGCTGCTACTGTCAACTCCTGCCAACTCCAGGGTGTGATTCATCCAATTTTTGGGCTCCTGAAGCCAACTCCAGTATATATTTGGGCTCCTGCTGCTGCTGCTGCCAACTCCTGCCAACTCCAGGGTGTGATTCATCCAATTTTTGGGCTCCTGCTGCTGCTGCTGCCAACTTCTGCCAACTCCAGGGTGTGATTCATCCAATTTTTGGGCTCCTGAAGCCAACTCCAGTGTATATTTGGGCTCCTGCTGCTGCTACTGTCAACTCCTGCCAACTCCAGGGTGTGATTCATCCAATTTTTGGGCTCCTGAGGCCAACTCCAGTGTATATTTGGGCTCCTGCTGCTGCTGCTGCCAATTTCTGCCAACTCCAGGGTGTGATTCATCCAATTTTTGGGCTCCTGAAGCCAACTCCAGTGTATATTTGGGCTCCTGCTTCTGCTACTGTCAACTCCTGCCAACTCCAGGGTGTGATTCATCCAATTTTTGGGCTCCTGAGGCCAACTCCAGTGTATATTTGGGCTCCTGCTGCTGCTGCTGCCAACTTCTGCCAACTCCAGGGTGTGATTCATCCAATTTTTGGGCTCCTGAAGCCAACTCCAGTATATATTTGGGCTCCTGCTGCTGCTGCTGCTGCCAACTCCTGCCAACTCCAGGGTGTGATTCATCCAATTTTTGGGCTCCTGCTGCTGCTGCTGCCAACTTCTGCCAACTCCAGGGTGTGATTCATCCAATTTTTGGGCTCCTGAAGCCAACTCCAGTGTATATTTGGGCTCCTGCTGCTGCTACTGTCAACTCCTGCCAACTCCAGGGTGTGATTCATCCAATTTTTGGGCTCCTGAGGCCAACTCCAGTGTATATTTGGGCTCCTGCTGCTGCTGCTGCCAACTTCTGCCAACTCCAGGGTGTGATTCATCCAATTTTTGGGCTCCTGAAGCCAACTCCAGTGTATATTTGGGCTCCTGCCGCTGCTACTGTCAACTCCTGCCAACTCCAGGGTGTGATTCATCCAATTTTTGGGCTCCTGAAGCCAACTCCAGTGTATATTTGGGCTCCTGCTGCTGCTGCTGCCAACTTCTGCCAACTCCAGGGTGTGATTCATCCAATTTTTGGGCTCCTGAAGCCAACTCCAGTGTATATTTGGGCTCCTGCTGCTGCTACTGTCAACTCCTGCCAACTCCAGGGTGTGATTCATCCAATTTTTGGGCTCCTGAAGCCAACTCCAGTATATATTTGGGCTCCTGCTGCTGCTGCTGCCAACTTCTGCCAACTCCAGGGTGTGATTCATCCAATTTTTGGGCTCCTGCTGCTGCTGCTGCCAACTTCTGCCAACTCCAGGGTGTGATTCATCCAATTTTTGGGCTCCTGAAGCCAACTCCAGTGTATATTTGGGCTCCTGCTGCTGCTGCTGCCAACTTCTGCCAACTCCAGGGTGTGATTCATCCAATTTTTGGGCTCCTGAAGCCAACTCCAGTGTATATTTGGGCTCCTGCTGCTGCTGCTGCCAACTTCTGCCAACTCCAGGGTGTGATTCATCCAATTTTTGGGCTCCTGAGGCCAACTCCAGTGTATATTTGGGCTCCTTCTGCCCCTCATAGTGATGCCACTTCAACTCTCTGCAATTGTGCCGCTCTGCGATTCTATTAGCGATGCCTCTGATCTGCATGTGATATTTCTTCAAAGTATTATTTAACTAACCCAGCACGCATCCTGTGCGTGTTACAGCAAGGCTGAATGGTTTACAACCCTATTGAGGCTCTAGGAGGCTCAGAAATAGCCGTTTTTAATAGCGATTCGTCACGAATTTATTCGGGTCGAAATGATTTTTGTCGGAAAATTCGGCGAATCAGTCGAATCGAATTTTTCAAAAGTTCGCTCATCTCTACCTCTGACTAATTAGCCCTCAAAAATTCTTGGAATTTTTAATCTGGATGTCTGATCCGTCTTATCCGAAGAATAATAATAAAAAGTAAGAGTAACGTAAAGGATTTTTTATCAATACTTACTTGTGGTCCGATGCGGAGGAATGTCTGTAACTGGAGAGCAGCGCCTTAAATCTGTTTTGCACGATCCATCTTTCTTTAGTGTTGGTCTGGCCCCGTCATCAATCTACTGGAATACATCAGGCATTGTTGGGAGGAAAGCTTGGCTGATCCATGCGCCATTCATTTCCACGCAGGGCAGTCTCTGGAAAAAAAAAAGTATGTATAAACCAGGGTCTTTTTCATATAAAAACAAATGGTTATTCTTGCTTTTCAACCATATGTTCCACAGCTTTACCAGTCAATAGGGTCGATTCAAAGAAACATGTAAAAGCTTTGATTTTGTTGCCGATCATGGTATTTTTTCCGAACGCTCGAGCACTCGTATGAACTTGCGAGTGATTCTATAACCTACTGAGTTTCCTATTGTAAAATGCCCGTCCGTTCGTATGTTATCTCCCGACCTTGGGCCAGTCATTTTCAAACGTAAATTTTAGGTTGAGTGATCTGTTGTTGAGATGGCAGCATGTTATTTTTCCCTTCTTCCATCGTCCACCTCTTCGTATTTCTTGCGTTTCCCGATGGTTTTCCTGCTTTTTAACCTCTAATACTCGTGCGCTCGTAAATGTAGAAGATCTTGCGCATGCGCAATACAAGCTACACTCAACTAATGTGGCCCATATCATACACTACCTAGCTCAACCCAACTACTTTGCGACATTCTTACACGTACCTTTATTAACCCTAAAACTGACCCAAACCCCTTGGCGGTTGCACTCTTCTTCATTTTCATGACCCTAAAACTTACCCAAACCCCTTGGCGGTTGCATTTTTCTTCATTTACCTGACCCTTAAACTTACCCAAACCCCTTGGCGGTTGCATTTTTCTTCAATTTCATGACCCTAAAACGTACCCAAACCCCTTGGCGCTTGCATTTTTCTTCATTTTCATGACCCTAAAACTTACCCAAACCCCTTGGTGGTTGCATTTTTCTTGTTTTTGATGACCCTAAAACTTACCCATACCCCTTGGCGGTTGCATTTTTCTTCATTTTCATGACCCTAAAACTTATCCAAACCCCTTGGCGGTTGCATTTTTCTTGTTTTTTATGACCCTAAAACTGACCCAAACCCCTTGGCGGTTGCATTTTTCTTCATTTTCATGACCCTAAAACTTACCCAAACCCCTTGGCAGTTGCATTTTTCTTCATTTTCATGACCCTAAAACTGACCCAAACTCCTTGGCGCTTGCATTTTTCTTCATTTACCTGACCCTTAAACGTACCCAAACCCCTGGGCAGTTGCATTTTTCTTCATTTTCATTACCCTAAAACTTACCCAAACCCCTTGGCGGTTGCATTTTTCTTCATTTTCATGACCCTAAAACTGACCCAAACCCCTTGGCGGTTGCATTTTTCTTCATTTACCTGACCCTTAAACGTACCCAAACCCCTTGGCGGTTGCATTTTTCTTCATTTTCATGACCCTAAAACTTACCCAAACCCCTTGGCGGTTGCATTTTTCTTCATTTTCATGACCCTAAAACTTACCCAAACCCCTTGGCGGTTGCATTTTTCTTCATTTTCATGACCCTAAAACTTACCCAAACCCCTTGGCGCTTGCATTTTTCTTCATTTTCATGACCCTAAAACTTACCGAAACCCCTTGGCGCTGGCATTTTTCTTCATTTTCATGACCCTAAAACTTACCCAAACCCCTTGGCGGTTGCATTTTTCTTGTTTTTGATGACCCTAAAACGTACCCAAACCCCTTGGCGGTTGCATTCTTCTTATTTGTGTGGTTCATAAATATTACCCCAACCACTTAATGTACATCTGTATTTATTTATTAAAACATGCCTTTTCGTGTTGGGCAAAATTTAATGTATGTTATAAATAGAAATGAGTCATTTTCGAAAGTTAAAATATTTATTTGTTTAACAATATATATTTGTTCTAAAAAGTTTGTTTTTTATAAAAAAATTTTAAATATTGTAAAATTTTTAAAAACTATTTACAATCTGGAGCCAGGACCAAGGGCACTAATCATCTTCTTCAGTTGGCCCCAACGTCGCCTGTATGGCCTGCAGCTCGGCCACCAACTAAAGGATCCTTTTTTTTTTCTGCCACTGTTTGCGGTGGAGTCCCTGTAACCAATAGAGAAATAAACATAAATAGTAGTACCAGACCGGTTTGTAGGCTGCGGATTGATTGTTTGTTAGTCAAATCCAGCGGAATACATCACATACGTCATTCTTCATAGTAATTAAGGAAATGAATTTAGCACAGGTAACTATTCTAAGTGCTTAACCCAGACCTTCTACATGATTTACTGAAAAACACCAACTTTTTACAAATGATTTGCCCCCATATCATATTTTTTAGTGTTACATTTTTAGGCAAAAATTAGTATTCTTTCCACCACTGTGCTGCAACTCTGGTCCGGAATTTTGGATAGGTGCGCCGCCATTTGGACTCAGAAGCATAACACTTACTGAGGTGAGGAGAGTGGGATAAGGTCCAGGGGAGCAGGTTATAGTTGTGCTTTGCTAATACAGACCAGAGCTGGGCTCAGGGAAAGGTCAGCAGTCCCAGAATGCAGGGCAGCACATTCATAAGGCACTTCCTGTTTGCATGATGCCTGGAAAGATGGCGCCTTCCCTAAGCCGCCATCTTTGACTTTTAATGGCTCATAACATGCAGTAGATGCAGGTCGGATGATTTTGAATGTGAGAAATCGTTAGGTACAGGGTGTGGGAAACATATAAGCTAGGCTCTTATTCAGATTGAAGGTCCGCTTTAAGCTAAGGAAGTGCCCACAGGAAAGTGTGAAATACCCATTGGCTACGCCTTTATTTATCTGTGTGTTATTGGCAACTAACACAGAAGTCACAATAATGGCATGACTACTTACTTGGTTGGTGGCCGACAGATGGCTGGTTGGGGCCAACAGGATGTCCTTGGTCCTGGCTCTGGTGTGAAGAAGTCCCTGGAGAAACATGGGAAATAGGGTTATTTTTATGGTCTGAGTCACTATTCCCCAAATATCTGGGTCCCACTCTGGCTGACATCACTCACCTTCGCCAGGGTCATCTACAAGCATATCTGCTGTCTCGTCTTCCACTTCCTCACCCGCTCCCGAAGCATCTAGTAATACAGAATAAAGGATAATTATTGTCTGATCTTGCATGTATATATTTGTGCATATACATGAAGAGTGACATACCAGAGGCTTCCGCATGCATGGCAGGGTATGACTCCGTGCCAACGCGGTTCCGCCCCTCCTCTGTTGTAAGGTCCAGGGGCTGGTCTGATGAACCAACAGAGGAGGGGTAGGTCCGTCGCCCTGGAGACCCACCACCTTCACTACCAGCTGCAGATTCATGTAGCACTGGTCGGCCTCTGCGCCTCCGGGTGCGGCGAATGCGGGAATCCATTTCCAACACTAAGCCAGAAATGTCATTATAAACAAAGGCCTAACTTATGACTTTTTAACATATACCATGCAATCGCTATGTACTTACTTGGGAAATGGATCCCGAAAAACCTCCGCACTCGGGCCATGTGCAGCCGTTTGAGGTCCGACCAATGCTGCATGATCTGCGTGTGGGTGAAGGTGGTGCTGGTGACACGCTGGATTTCAGTGATGATCTCCAGGGCAATGGCTCGTTTTTCAAAATAATTTGGCACAAAGTCACACCTGCGCGCAAGCATGGTCTGCAAAACATAATTTAAACACAGCATTTAGTTTTCAACACCTAGGCATATGTGTTAAAGCAGATTTTGCTAAGTTAATGGCATTAACACACACATTTAGAGTCAAAGTCAATATTTGCTTTGGCCTTAAGAGTTGTTTGGCACTTGTGTGGCGTGCCTTTGCTTTTGAATATATTTGGGAAACTTTAAGATCATCAAAACTTGTTCCAAGCGCATCCTTTACATGTAGTACATCATTTAGTATTTGCTTAAAAGGCAGAGAAAGGCACTTACCAGCATGATGATCTCTTCTTGTTGACGGGTGAAGATAGTGGGCGCCATCTTTATGCTTCTTCAAGGCAGCAGATAAGTAAAACCCCAGCGGTTTCCTGGTTCCGCACGAACGTACGTCCGTACGATCGCGTAGGCGAGTGCATAGGCGTCAGACGCTGGGAGCCTTAATTAAAGGGCCCTGCACCCAAACCTCATTTCTCTTTGACTTTTGCGCGAAAATGGCTCCAAAAACATCCCTGCAAAACGGGCAAAGGCAAGCCAGGCGCTGAGGGACCCACAACCAGGTCCAAACAAGGAGCAAAGAAGGGTCGGCCAAGCAAGGCACCACCAAGGGACACTGGACCCGCAACCTCCCAAAAAAGGGCCACAAAGGCACGTGCCCCTGCGGCCCCCAAAACAGCTAAAAGGACCCGAAGCCCAGCACGGTCCAGCACCAGTGCCAGAAGGCCATCCAGCCCCAGAAGCCCAGCACAGTCCAGCACCAGGGCCCGAAGCCCATCCAGGCACAGAAGCCCAGCACGGGCCAGCACCAGGTCCCGAAGGCCATCCAGCCCCAGAAGCCCAGCACGGTCCAGCACCAGGGCCCGAAGCCCATCCAGGCACAGAAGCCCGGCACGGTCCAGCACCAGGGCCAGAAGGCCATCAAGCCCCAGAAGCCCGGCACGGTCCAGCACCAGGGCCCGAAGCCCATCCAGGCACAGAAGCCCGGCACGGTCCAGCACCAGGGCCAGAAGGCCATCAAGCCCCAGAAGCCCGGCACGGTCCAGCACCAGGGCCCGAAGGCCATCCAGCCCCAGAAGCCCAGCACGGTCCAGCACCAGGGCCCGAAGGCCATCCAGCCCCAGAAGCCCGGCACGGTCCAGCCCCAGGGCCCGAAGGCCCTCCAGCCCCAGAAGCCCGGCACGGTCCAGCCCCATGACCCGAAGGCCATCCAGCCCCAGAAGCCCTTACAGGCCCCCAAGCCATTCAAGGGCCAGAAGCAGGCCCCGAAGCCCTGGACGCTCCAGCACCAGGGACAGAAGACGGTCACAGACCCGCACCAGGGCCCGAAGCCCTTCCTGGGACAGAAGCCCATGACCAGGGCCAAGCAGGGCACCTAGCCCCCCAAGAGGGCCAAGAAAGGCCATCTTGCAACCGGATTTGGTTGCAACATCTACACCTGGAAGTTCTGTGGCCAGCCACGCAAGAACACCCAGCCCCTTGCCCAGTCCAGCCCAGTCATTGGTAAGCCACCAATCTATGCATTCCCCAACCCACCACGAGTCCATAATGTCACCACATGTGTCTGCACACCTGGAGGAGCCCCAAACCCAAACAGCTGGCCGCACATTGCGTCGCGGACAGTTGTGTGGGCGTTTCTCCCATAGCCAAAATATGGCATTGGCTAGTGGCCTAACATTAGTCTATGATGAGCTATATGGGAGCAAATCCAAATTCACAACCAAGCAGCGAAAAATGGAAATGTTGGAACAACTCAAACGCCAAGTAAATGCAGCAGGGGAAGAGAAGAAAGATGTGGCCCAAATCCAACGGAAAATCTCGGATCTGAAATATGCTGTACGCCAAAAAGAAATCAAAAGGCATAATTATAGGTAAATAAATGATCTATTAAAATGTCATTGTTAGGATGTATGCTAATTTGTAATTTTGAATATCCAACTTTTCTTTTACAGCATGAAAACTGGAGGGGGGTATCCCACAAAATTGGAGTTCACACCTGCTGAGGAAATGGTGCTGGGCCTTCTCCATCCATTCGCGGTCGGTGGCCATGCAGCCCTAAGGGACACAGACTCACTGACCCGTACAGAAGGTGAGTAACCTTCATATGCATGTTTCCCTTGTGGCTAGGTTAATTAACTTGATATAGGTCAAAGATGACGCTATGCCCCTCTGCTGTGGCTTGTTTTGCCTAATGCTAATGTGCATGGTTGTCATATTTGTGTCCATTTTTCCCCAACATATTTTGACAGATACATTAGTTTAATTCTTAATGACCCAAAATTAGGCATGGAAGAACCATTTAAATTAAGCCAAGTCGGGGGCGGAGCTTGCCATGGAGCGGTGAAGACGTGCTGGTAGTCCGCTCCCGGCAGCTTTAGCTTATAGCAGCATAATCCAGAGAGCCCTGCGAGCCCGCCATCTTCCCTGCACCACTCCATCTGGGTTTGCAGGGTGGCGGACTGTCAGCAGCAAGGAGCGGGTGAGAGCGACGGGCCCCGGCTCTCCTGGGGACCTTCCGCTGCCTCTCCCCCTGTCACACGCGGGAGCCGAGCCGAGAAGGGCTCACACATAAGCCTGACAGGCAGCAGCATCGTGCGTCGGCGGCCGCCATCTTGGTTTCTGACCGGCGCTCTGGAAGAGAGGAGATCGCGGCTGAGCTGAGCTGAGGTGAGGAGAGGGTGGGTGCGTCAGATCCCGGACAGCCAGGGGTTCCCTCACTGTTACTTCTCCCCCCCCCCGGGTCACCAATCTGGGCGAGCCTAGGTGCGAGCTTCATTACCCAGAGCCAGTCAGCACAGCCTTCTCCAGCCAGCTCACCCTGCACCGGCCAGCTCATTTTGCTCCAATCAGCTTGCCCTGCACCAGTCAGCTCGCCCTGCACCAGTCAGCTCGCCCTGCACCAGTCAGCTCACCCGGCACCAATCAGCTCGCCCTGCACCAGTCAGCTCGCCCGGCACCGGTCAGCTCGCCCGGCACCAGTCAGCTCGCCCGGCACCAGTCAGCTCGCCCGGCACCAGTCAGCTCGCCTTGCAACAGTCAGCTCACGCTGTAACCGCCAGCTCACGCTGTGGCGGCCGGCTCACCGGGCACCAGCCAGCTCACTCGGCACCAGCCAGCCCACCCGGCACCAGCCAGCCCACCCGGCGCCAGCCAGCCCACCCGGCACCGGCCAGCTCACCCGGCGCCAGCCCATCCGGCGCCAGCCAGGGCACCCGGCACCAGCTAGCTCACCCGGCACCAGCCAGCCTACCCGGCACCAGCCAGCCCACCCGGCACCAGCCGGCTCACCCGGCACCAGCTAGCCCACCCGGCACCGGCCAGCCCACCTGGCGCCAGCCAGCCTACCCGGCACCAGCCAGCCCACCCGGCACCAGCCGGCTCACCCGGCACCAGCCAGCCCACCCGGTACCGGCCAGCCCACCCGACACCAGCTAGCTCACCCGGCACCAGCTAGCTCACCCGGCACCAGCCAGCTCACCCGGCACCAGCCAGCTCACCCGGCACCAGCCAGCCCACCCGGGACCAGCCGGCCCACCCTGCATCAGCCAGCTCACCCGCCACCAGCCAGCTTACCCCCCCCATCAGAGTACCCCTGCAACATTATTGGCTGGGCACCCCTCACATCCACGCCTTCAGCACACCTTGGAAGGGCCATTCCTTATTGACTTAAGCGTCCTCAAAGCACCTTGGTCCTGCTAACCCCCTCTGAAATACCCCTAAAACACCTGGGGCCTGGAAACCCTCACTCGTGCACCCTTAAGCATCTGGGTTTTGACAGCCTTTTTAGAAGCATCCTCAAAGCATTTGGACCCAGTCCCTCCCCCGTTCAGTGCCGGTGAAGTTCCCTGATCCGGATCCCTTGCACTCGGGCGCCCTCAATTATCGTAGGCTGGTCTCCCTTCATTTGAGTGTCCTCAAAGCCCTCCAGTCCGAGACTCTCCCCTCAATCCGAGTTTTCCAGAAATGGGAGGCGGCAGCAAACCTAAGGATAACCGGGGGCAGACCAGAAGTACAGCAGCAACTACTCAAGGAGATTTAAACCACTATATATCGAAGCCTACAGATCCCGCTCGAGAATCGGGCCCCGCCGGGGAGGCCTCCCGAGGGGGCCGAACGAAGGAATCGGCAACTGGAGGGGAGGACCCAGCAAGTCCGGGCTGCTCCACGTCCGACAACACCCTGGCAGATATTTGGGCCTACCTGCGGTCCATGCCGACAAAGGAGGATCTCTCCGCGATCACCTGCTCAATAGGTGAGAAGCTATCTGAAGAGGTGGGGCTTTTACGTGGAGACCTCAAACAACTGGATTCCAGGCTGGCTGGGGTTGAGCAGCAGCGTGAGGAGGACAGATCCACTATTCAACAACTCACACACCCTCTCCAGGCGCAAGAATCAGTGATGGCTACTCTGGCCCTTCATCTGGAGGATTTGGAAAACCGTAATCGGCGTAACAACATACGCATACGGGGACTCCCCGAAGCGACGCGAGCGGAGTACCTTCTACGTACCTTGCAGGGAATATTCTCTACGCTACTGGGGGAACCGTCGGGCAGCGACTCCAAAATAGAGATAGACTGGGCACATAGAGCAATCGCCCCCTCTCCTCGTCAGAACGACCCCCCAAGAGACGTTATTTGTAGAATTCATTTTGTCCAAGAAAAAGTAGCAATCATGGCAGCGGCCAGAAGAAAAGGCCCGTTGGACTTTGATGGTGCAACTCTACACTTCTATTCAGATCTCTCAAGGTCCAACTTGGCGAGGCGGAGGGTCCTTCGGCCACTGCTAGAGACTCTCAAGCAGAATGGCGTCTCCTACAGATGGGGGTACCCATTCGCCTTAATCGCCTCAAAACAAGGCAAGACCGTTTCCATCCGCAAGCATGAAGACCTTCCTGGCTTATTTAACCAGTTCGGCCTGCGCCCCGTTCGAGTCCCGGACTGGCTCTCATATTCCCCGGACCTTTACCCTTCGCAAGCAAGAAGAGGCGTGGACTCCCAGCCTTCTGACCCATAGGAAAAACCCAAACAAGCGCAAAATGGGCCGATAGTTGAATTAATACTAGGTATCTCCTAGCCCCATACTTTTGGACACTTTTGACAGGGCTGTTTGACTTTGCTGCTGCTAATCACTTTTATGTTTTTGTTGTAGGAGCTCTTGAAAAGCTCGGCCTTTGCCGCCTGCCCGCTCACGGGCCTCCGCCACGAACCTGACCCCCGGTGGTTTCTAGACGGAGGTTCTGGATTCCCTTATTGAGGGGTGCTCCTTGCATCCCATCGCCTTGGTGCTGGCGGGCTCCCTGGGAGGGCGGGTGGCGGGGTAGAGCTCTAGCTCATAACTTAGAGCTCAGGGGCACTCTGGTTTGGCAGCTTCAACCTATGGTTGAACAAGCTTCCGGCACCCAGTCTCTTGCTACCCTAACCAAAGCGCTTCCACAGCGGTTTAGCCTCAAAGCGGGGGAAGACCTTTTTCCTCCCTGAGCACGAAGAAGTGGCGGGTCTATTTAGCCACTGTGGTTTGTGCCCTGTTTGGGTCCCGGACTGGCTCTCTTGGCCCTCGGATCTTGCCTGTCCCGGGCCGGAGGGGGGTGGTCCGTAGATAATTTTGGAGGGCTTCTCACTGGTCCCAGGATGGGCTCCTCCTAGACTCTCGTCCCTGGTTGCTTTTGGTCGGTCCGTGGCCCGAATGGTGCTAATTTCTGTGGTGCTTTTGATGTGGGGTTGACTTGCTTGGCCTGCGCCGCCTGCCCGACCGGGGCCTCGGCCTCTACTGCCGGCCTTTGGCTGGGTGTGATGTTGGGGGCCCGGTTCCGCCACATTGGGGGGGTCCACTCGAGCTCAGACACGAAGGCGTGACCCCCAGGCGGTGGCCTCCCGGTTCAATGGTTCAATAGTTTATAAATGTTTAAGAGTTCATATAATTCTTTCTAAATTTATATAATTATTTCTATAATTCTTTGACGGGCTGCCGGGGGCGGGCGCCGGTTTTGCGCCGGTAGATTGTGTGACCACTGCCCGCATTGTCGGTGTTTCCAGCCTGTGGCTTCTTGGTCCCCACACTTCTGGGCGCCGGGCGTCGCGGATTGGGGTCGGAGCCCCGTCTGAGGCTTCGACGTACCGGTCGGACCCCGGTGTCAATCCCGGTGCAGGCGGCGCCAGTTCCGGTGACTAACAACTAGTTCTCTACGAAAGTTTGTATTCTTGACATCTTATTTTTCCTATCTTCTCTTCCTGGTTTCACTTCTTCTTCTCCTGTTCTCTACCCCCCCCCATCTGACCTGCCCTTCCCGACCCCTCCCATCCCCCTCCGATCCTTCCTGAACCAGGGTACTACCCAACCTTAAATCACCAGCATGTCTAGTAGCAGAGATAGCTCACAGAGCGCTCGGGGGACCAATGTTCCTGCTCCCCCTTTTGCGCAAAAGCTCAGGGTGATATCGATAAATGCCAGGGGCTTAAACACCCCCTTGAAGAGATCTAAATTCTTCCAAGAACTAACTAGGCTCAAAGCAAATATTGCATTTATTCAAGAGACACATTTCAGGGGCGGAGGGGCCCCTAGGCTGTCCTCCAGGTCCTTCTCCCAGTCCTACACAAGCAACGCGCCAGATGTCAAAGCAAGAGGGGTGGCGATATTGATTGCTAGAAACACCCCCTTTCGAGTCTCGGAGAGGATAGCGGACGAGCAGGGCAGGTACTTAATTCTAAAGGGCTCCTTGTTTAATAAAAAGTATACCCTGGCGGTGGCTTACGCTCCCAATTCTGGGCAGGTGACCTTTCTTGAGGCCTTCATGAATGATCTCTTGGCAGTGCAGGATGGCCCCATCATCCTCGGGGGGGATCTAAATGTAACGATGGATCCACTGCTGGACTCGTCCATGGGGCGGTCGGCTTTGGCGTACGTGGCATTAAAAAGAATCAAGAAAGCCCTTCATAGGGCTCAGCTTTGCGACCCCTGGCGTATTAGGCACCCAACCACTAAAGATTATTCTTTCTACTCTGCGGTTCATGCCACGTATTCCAGAATTGACTATGTTCTGGTGTCCCATGGCCTACTGCCCCAGGTAGTGGACACCAAAATAGAGACCACGGTTGTGTCCGACCACGCGCCGGTGACTCTCACTGTTAGCTTGAATGGGGGTTCAAAAGGGGAATGGACGTGGAGGCTAAACGAGTCCCTACTACAAAATGAGCCAATAGTCCAGGACCTCCAAAATACTATAAAAAATTACTTTGCAGTCAACAAAAGTGCGGACACTTCTCCGTTCAACAACTGGCAGGCCCATAAGGCGGTCATCAGGGGCTCGCTCATCAGACACGCCACAGAGAAAAGGAGGGAGCGAGAGCGGGAGCTACAGACGCGACTTGTGAGGGTCCAGGAGTTGGAAAAAGCGCACAAAGCCTCTTTGGCAAAAAGTAATCTCCCGGCACTCATTAAGGCCAGATCAGCATTGAACTCTCTCTTGTCCTCGAGGGCGGCATATATTATAAAGCGTTGTAAAATGCTATACTTCGAATGGGGTAATAAAAGCAGTGCGCTTTTGGCAAGGGCCCTTAGGAAGCAGCAAACTTTAAACTTTGTGGAAGCCATTGTTGACGGGCAACAAAAAAAATTGCATAGCACGCCGGACATAACGAGGACTTTCCAGTCCTTCTATCAGAAGCTATATAACATTCGCCCTGAAAGGTCGGTCCCAGACCAGGACCGACTAGCGCTGATTAAGAGGTACATAGAGGAATCCGGTATGCCTAGGCTTGGGGACGAGGACAGGGAGGCGCTGGAGAGTCCGATTTCTCTTGGGGAGTTGAGTGCCGTGATCAGGGGATCGCCTAGTGGAAAGTCGCCGGGTCCTGACGGATTCACCGTTGCCTACTATAAACAATTCCTTCCGCTTCTCGCCCCGCACTTCCTCTCGGCTTTCAACTCACTAACTACATCCTCTGGCCCGACCAATATCCCAAGTGAGGCGCTCTCTGCCTATGTGACGATAATCCAGAAGCCTGGGAAGGATCCGCTGTCCTGCGGAAGCTACAGACCCATCTCATTGCTGAATGTAGACCTCAAGCTATATGCAAAAATCCTGGCAAACAGATTATCGGGGCTGCTCCCGGTGCTGTTGGACGGTGACCAGTCCGGCTTCGTACCCGGTAGAGAAGCCCGGGACAACACTCTGCTGCATAGGATCGAGCAGACTGGAGAGCCGGCCGTCTTGCTGTCCACCGACGCCGAGAAGGCATTTCATCGGGTAAATTGGCACTACATCAGGGCAGTCTTGGAACACATTGGCCTGGGACCTAAAGCCCTGCAGATGATCATGGCCTTATACTCTGATCCCTCGGCCAGGATCAAGGTCAATGGTGCTCTTTCGGGGCGGGTGGACATTAGAAATGGTACTAGACAGGGATGCCCCCTCTCCCCGTTGATCTTTGCCCTATCCATGGAACCCTTTTTATGCAGAATCAGGGGACAGGCGGACATCCGAGGGATCTCGGTGGGTTCATCTACACACAAGATCTCAGCATATGCGGACGACCTCTTGTTCTTTCTCACAAACCCGGTACTTGGACTGCCGGTTCTGTTGAAGGAATTTGAGTGCTTCGGTAGGCTGTCCTTCCTGAAAATAAATTTTGATAATTCGGAGGCCCTAGGGCTGAACCTCCCTCGAGAGGTGGAGGCCCAGCTGAAAGCGTCCTTCCCTTTTAAGTGGCCCCCCTCAGCCATTACATATTTAGGCACTAAGATTACGAAAACGGTAAATGGGATCTATGCAGCGAACTTCGGCCCCCTTTTTACTAAAATCAAAAATGACCTTGGGAACTGGGACCTACCCACCTTCACGTGGTTAGGAAGAATTAGCATCCTTAAAATGTCGGTCTTGCCAAAGATATTATATCTACTCCAGGCCCTCCCGATCCGGATTCCCAGGGCTTACTTTAATTCCCTCAACTCGTTATTCAACAAATTCATTTGGCAAGGGCGTAAATCCAGATTGAGACTACAGCTTCTATTTAGATCCAAACAGTCGGGTGGACTCGCCTGTCCAGACATCCTGCGATATTGGCGCGCGATCCATCTCCAACGCATACTAGATTGGCACCATCAGGCCACAAAGAAGAAATGGGTGAATCTGGAGGCAACTTGGCTTCATACCCCGCTGAGGGACGCGGTTTGGGCTGTTAGAGTGGGGCGGACCCTCTGTAGAGATCATCCGCTCATTTCCACTACGCTCGGAGTCTTTGATGGGCTCAGGAACAGACAAGGGATTTCCCCGTGGCCGACCCCCCTGGTACCGCTGGCGCACAACCCATCTCTCCCCATAGGCATTCTCCCCCATCTTCATAAGAGCTTCGAGGAAAGGGGCGTTCCGAGAGGTCTGCACCTTGTCCTACCCTCTGGGTGGGCGCGACTGGATGACCTGAGGGAAAGGTGGGATACGCACCTGCTCGATCAATGGCTCTTGTTTACCTTCCAGAGCTTTCTGCTGAGTCTGGGGCCTAGACAGTCGTTCCTCAGGCCCCTCACCCCCTTTGAGCAACTGGCAAGAGAAAGGGACCCTCCTGCTCAGCTGATTTCTCAATTGTATGCTCTTTTAGGAGATGGTGTGGATGATGAAACACCCCAATTTTGTGCGGACTGGGAGAGGGACTTGGATAGGCACCTCACAAAGGAACAGTGGAAATACATTTTCCTGGCAACGCACAAGACTTCAGTCTCCTCTAAAATTCAGGAAACCAATTATAAATGTCTCACAAGATGGTACTACACCCCGGAGAGGCTGCACGGTTTTTCCCCGACCCATTCCGCCGAGTGTTGGAGGTGCCGGAGAGCAGTGGGCAGCTTCTTTCATATCTTCTGGGAATGCCCCAAGATTGTACCCTTTTGGCGCTCAGTGGCTGGTATCTCTGAGGAAATTGTGGGTCGATCGGTGGCCTGGGACCCCTCTCTGCACCTCCTGCATCTGGCAGACACCCCCCTGAAGACTTACAAGAAACCGCTTTTGAGACATCTCATTAATGCAGCAAAGGCGATGATACCCAGGCTGTGGAGATCTGAGGCGGTTCCCTCGGTGGCGGACTGGGTCGGGGAGGTAAATCATATCATGGAAATGGAGGAGCTCACGGCCGCGGTCCATGGAACTGCAACACAGTGTATGCAGACGTGGATGCCTTGGGTTCTCTTCAGGGAGACAGTAAGATTCAAGCAGCTAGTGACCCCTGGCGACCCCCCCCCCCTCCTGACATCCCTGGGCATAGCTTGAGATTGAGCTTTTCTCGGCCCGGAGATATCTCTCCCAGATAATGAAGTGGAAAGCTAGAAATAAATTGAGATGGAGTGTAGAAGTCTACCTGTGGGCTGATCTCCCCCCTGGTCCAGTCTCCCCCCCCCCCCCCCCTTTTACCCTCTTCCCCACTTTATCCCCCCCCCCCCATTCTTCTCTTTCCCACCCTCTCTTGGTATAAAATGCTCTCACTGACAGAGTCATCTCACTTTGGAAAGGGGAGTCTCGTGCGAATTGCGCTGGATTTCGGGCGGGGGCCCCCCGCGGGGACCAGTTGTTGGGTCCCCGTGGGGGACCACCGCCAGGTGGATGAGGGACCGAAGATGAATATGGATCCTTGAGCAATGCCTTCAGTATAAATGTATACCTGGCTCACCTGTATCATAACATTTTGCTCCTGATGTGATTGTATAGATGAGATGACTTTGTAACTTGACTTATCTTTGTAACCTATTTACAGTATTTTTCTATGTGTTCTTGTCTTAAAATAAAAATAAAGAATTTCAAAAAATAAATTAAGCCAAGTCAGAAATGTAGACTCAAACACAGAACACACATCAATAGGGATGTGTGGGACATTGGGTGTGTGAGTTGTGTTTGACGCCAAAGATAGAAATAAGAGCCCAAAACAGATATGAACTAAAAAATGTTAGTGCAACTTGATTTGTGGCCAATGCTAGTTGGATGCTGACTGTGTCCACTTCCTAACTTTGAACTGAGGTCACTTAGCAGTTAAACCAATCGATTGCACACATCTCCAACTGAGGGTAATGCAATAATTTTGCACGTTGCTGTAGAGTTAATTAATATTAAAGCAGTCCTTCACTCTGAATAAGAGTATAGCTTATATGTTTCCCACACCCTGTACATACAGATTGGCGACATTAAAATCATCCTACCTGCATGTTATGAGCCTTTAAACATCCAAGATGGCGGCTTATGGAAGCCGCCATCTTATCAGGCAGCCTGCAAACAGGAAGTGCCTCTTGACTGTGCTGCTCTGCATTCTGGGACTGCTGACCGCTACCTGACCCCAGCTCTGCTCTGTCTGAGCAAAGCAAAGCTATAACCCGCCCCCCTGTACCTTATCCCACTCTCCTCTCCTCAGTAAGTGTAATGCTTCTGATTCAAGATGGCGGTGCCCGTATCCTAAATTCCTGAACAGAGTTGCAGGCCAGTGGGGGAAAGAATAATAAGTTAGTGACTAAAAACGTAAAATATATTAATTTTAGATGCTGGGGAACCGTTTTTTAAGAGTTTGGGCTTTTCATTAAATCACGCTGAAGATCCGGTTTAACAAATGTATTTGTTTTACTTTGCTAAAGAAAACATTGCTTACGTGTGTGTTGACCTTTTGTTTCCCTTGTCTCTTCTTTAGGCCAGCATCAGACCACAGCAAGTGTGGATTCCCCCCCCAGTTTGAATATGCCTTTGAGTTCTGTACAGCATCGGAGTCCAGATCCGAGTTTTCGTGTAAGTTTATGGTGTTTATTTTGTGAAACAAAGTGAAGAAGCATGTTTGAAAATGATTTGTATTACATTAAAGTGGACCAACACCGAGAGGTGATCGGCCCGGAAATCTATAAGATTCCCGGGCCGATCACCTCCCACCCCGCGGGACATCCGAGATCGGGATGTCCCGCGGGGTGAAACCCCCCCAAACACCCCAAATCACCTACCTTATCTTCCGCCGCCGCCGCCTCCCTCGCGCCCCTCTAGGCGTGCGCACCCCCGCGCCGGCCGTCTGTGAATGGCCGGCACGGGCGCGCGTGCGCCGAAAGTGACGCGAGGGAGGCGGCGGTGGCGGAAGCCGCTTGGACGTTCCTGTTCCCCGCCTGGACGTTGGCGGGGATTGGACCGGGCAGTCACGTGGGAGCGGGGAGAGGTGAGTTTATTGGGGTTTCTGGGGGGTTTCACACAGCGGGGCACCCCCGATCGGGGTGCCCCGCCGAAGTGGACCAAAACCCAGGATAGTCAAAATCCTGGGTGTTGGTCCACTTTAAGAACACAAACTTATTTGTTGTTCTTTTTCTGTCCCTATAGACCCACACAATCATGGAAGAGATCCAGGACATGGAGGAAGATGGAACCATGCTGGGCCCATCCGAAAAACTCCCCCTGGGTCAGAATCTACAAATGTCCACAAATGTTTCTCTGTCAATTCCGCAGCAGCAGAGTGAACCCACATCCATTAAGCATGCATATGGGGCACAGCATGCTGAGACTGAGGCTACAGTCCCCAGGCTTCCCTCTGCTGTTGAGGAATTGCAAAGTATGCCGGTTGCTGTTGAGGGCCCCAGACCACGAGGCAGGGCCCACCCAAGAGCCAGGGTAATTGTGCGGCGCACTCCCTTGCGCCGCAGAATTACCCTGGGGAGGCAGAATGCCATGGTTGATTTATGGCACGAGGAGAGGAGAGCATTTGAGGCACGCCATCAACATCTGCATGAGGAAAGGCATGCCCAGATGGACACCCTCAATGCTACCTTACAGGCCATGCTGAGTGAGCTTAGGACCCACAACAGCAACATGGTCAATGCAACTAATGCAAGCCAGGCATCCATGGGTGAATTGCTCAATATGCAGAGAAGCATTTGTGAGCAGTTGCAGATTACAAATGCAACCCTCGCCCAGGGTAGGTCCCAGCCACATGGCCCTCCACCCGGGTTTTATGGGCATCCACCATATTAAGTAAACCTCTCCTTGATTGTGTGACACATCTTTTCTATTGCCCCCCACTGTATTTACTTGTCGTTTGAGTTTTTCCAACATCCTATTTGGGTTTGAGCTGCAGGTTGTGTTAAGGATTTGCTCACATATAACTCATTATATTTTGGAGTTAGGCCAGTAGCCAATGCCATATTGGAATGGTGAGTGTAGGTGTCCTTTAACATGGGCCACTTATGCCTTTACATTTTTTGGGGGATTTGGGACTCCTCCGGTTTGCAGACATGTTTGGCTGACATTATGGGCAGGCCAAATTAGCCATGGGCACAGGCACTATTATTGACTGGACTGGGATGGGAATGGGACTGGCTGTCCTTGTTTTGGTGTGCCACAGACTTCCAGGTGTAGATGTTTTGTTTTTTTTTGATGTATAAAAACCCTGTGTTTAATTGTGAACAAGCACAACTGAATGGTGAATGTTTAATTTGCGGTTAAACTTTTTGTTAATTTTTTTGTGGTCAGACCAAAATTAAATTTTTGAAACATTCTAAAAACTGGTTTGTTTGGCTTAAAAATAACAGTGCACCTCCCCTTGAACTAAAACAAACACATTATACTTTTACATGGTTTACAAGGTTAATTAAAAGCAAAGGAAACATTAGTCACCACAGTAGAACTAATTGCATGCATAAAAATGAACATTTAATGTAAGGAAATTGCAAACAAAGGCAAAAAAAATGGAAACAACAAATAATGAGAACTAGGAAAAATGCTGCACAATCAAATTGGCACGCACAGATTGGCCAGATTCAGTGGTTGACCCAACATAATTCTCGGCTTCATCTTCAATGGGTGTAGAGGGCAGAACATCAACATATCGGGGGACACGTTCTTGGAGGGCAAAATTATGCAGAACTGCACACGCCATTATAATGTCAATAACCTTCTTAGGGTCATATTGAAGGGTGCCCCCGGTATGGTCCAAACACCTAAAACGGGTCTTCAAAAGGCCCTCTTGACCACAGCCCTGGTTTTGCGGTGCGCACGGTTATAGGCTTCTTGAGAGGCATCCTGGGGCCGCAACACAGGCGTCATGAGCCAAGGTAGAAGAGGGTAACCTGAGTCCCCTTAAGAAGAGAAAGAGAAAAGACAATTAAACAATGAAAGTCAGAAAACCAAACCCATTTACTTTAAAGCAAAATTAAAACATAAAAAAAAAACAGGCCACATTATCCAAATAATTAGGGGAAGAGATGTGGTGAAAATAATATGCTTAAAGTCAACAAAGACTGGTAACACATCTGCTAGGTCAAGGGTGCTATTAAATATGGGTATATTTAAGGGATCAGAAATGTGTCAATTATTATGCTGCTGAGGGGACACACACAAATATCTATGAAAATGCACTGTATGCATCAAAACACGAATATGTCAATTACAGACTAATATTCCAAATGGACCAGAAACTGGGTTAAACTTTGCCACAATCTGCTAGAGCAGAGATTTAGAAACATGGGGGCGTTACACACATCGTCAAAAAAGATACAAGGAAAAAGTCAGGAAACCGCTTGTTTGTTTGTGCAAGAATAATTAAAGATGTTGCAACCGTTGCAAAATGTGGGGTCAGATCTAAAGAAAACGTTCGAGAGTTAAACCATATATTATTAAACAAGTCAAGGAAAATAGCAAGTGCCAAAAATGAAACACACTTACCAAGCAGCCATGCACCAGAAAATTCACCAGCCTCAAATCGCCGATACAAACCAGATCGCCTAAGAATATAGGAATCGTGAGAAGAGCCAGGGTAGCCGGCAAGGACACTCAAAAAACGCATGTCAGGCCCAACCACTGCCTGGACATTAAGGGAGGGTCCCATTTTCCGATTCCTAAAGAGAAAAAAATTAAAAAAGGGTGAACAGATAAGGGCACAACACATTTGGCAGAAAAAAACAGGGCTGCACACAAATGACAGATCTAAATTGTACGGTCAAATGCACCCCAAAAAAAAGGTAAAATAGGTTCCATTACACGTTGGGCACAATCAAAAAAAGGCACACAAACCAAAAAAAAAGGATACATTCAACTAAGGGATCAGTAATCAGCATGTAAAGTAAACACAGGGATCATTAAGCTCATTCCTAAATTAAAAACACAGGCCAAACAAGCTACAAAAATAAAGAGGAATGAAACACTATTGTCATCAGTAATAGGAGGCAAACTTGAACCGAGGATAAAAACTATAAGGGGATCAATCCACATAGGGATTAGTATGAGAAGGGAAGATTGGACAGAGGGATCTGTAAGCTAATGGACTAAAAAACATATGGATGAATAATCAGAGGGAATATTACACATTGGGATCAATAATAGGATGGTTTATGCTAAACAACTCTTAAACAAAAAAAAGGCCAAAAATATCTACCTGTATATGTACTCGACAGCTGCACGAGGAACGAGGGCCACATGTGTACAATCAATTGCACCAATTACATTGGGCATGTCGGCGATATTAAAAAAACCAAGCTTAATGGCGTTTCTGGCTAACATATCATCAGGGAAATAAATATATTTCTGAGTTATGGCAGCCATGCCTTCCAAAAATTTGGATAGTGCGCGGCTCAGCGTAGGCTGGGAAAACCCCACAGAGAGGGCACCCAGCCTCTGGAACGAGCCGTTCGCCAAAAATTGCAGGCAGCCAAGCATCTTGGTCATACCTGAAATTGCTTGCTCCTTCCTTGTGGTGCGGGCTAACCATGGCCGCAGCTAACTATACAATTTATGGAGGGAAGCGCGATTAAGCCTGGTCAGCTCGAACAGCTCAATGTCATTCATGCCATCGATGTTCATGCGACGACGCAGGGGCAATCTGCCCTCAGACATCCGGATCAAATCGATGCCAAAAAGCATTAGAGCTTGATGTTCCTCGAATTCACTCCTATCCATGCTACTCCCGAGGCCAAAAAGCTGCCGGATAACATTTCGGAAATTAACCATTAAATGTGCTTCGAAACACTTGGCAATCAGCTCTCTGAATTGCTCGCAAGCCCATGTCATTAACGGAAAAATTAGGAACGATCGCAAAAAATACGATTTGGACGGGAAATATACAATAACTAATGGAAAAAATACAATTGACGGGCGGGAATCGAAAGAACATATACGCATATGGCCGAACGTTCGTGCGAATACGAAATGGCCAAAAAAAAGGAAAAAAATGACTAACACCCACCCAAACTTCCGATTCCCGATCCAAAATCAATTAACTTTTGCATTTAGAAGCGACCCTATTGTGTCAGCTAATGAAGCAACTTTGTCTCGAAGTGCTGAAAAAGCAGTCCACTGCATCACAAGTGGCATCTGACACCCTCAGTCAACTGTCTGTTGTCATGCTTTGGGTTCAGCTCCACTATCCATTGATGAAGATCTGATAATCATAAAATTCAGCAGCTACTGCCCAGCCAAGAAGTGGAGGAGACACTCGCCTCTTCTTCCACTAGCCGGGCAATTAGTGATGAGGAGAGTGTCGTGGGAGGAGGTGTTGCAAGCGGAGGTAGTGGAAGAGGGTCCCTGGAGTCCGCGGCGGTGGTGGCGGCAGCAGCAGCAGCAGTGAATTATTGGGGACTGTTGATAGGAAAAATCAGCTACTCAGCGATGTGGCAGTTTTTCATGTAGCATCCACAATCCTGTGGAGAAAAAGTAGGTTAGTTAGTATATATACATAAAATTATGAATAAACAAATGCAAAAGTATTGCCAAAGTGAAGTTTTGTTTGAGGGTGTGTTTACACCTTGTAATTAAATCAGAAACAACTAGGTATCATTGCCTCTGAATAATTAGCCCTCAAAAATTCTTGGAATTTTTAATCTTGATGTCTGAGGGATTTCTCCTCTCAGACAGCGTCACCATAAGTCCAGCCTGCTGCATTACCTAGTGGCGGACCTTTCAGAGAACTGATGGCTTGTGCCGAGCCGAGGTGGAGAGTCCCATGGTATCATTGCTTTGCGAAGATGGCATTACCTGCCCTGTAAAATGTTGTTGAACAGAAGGTGGGCCAGGTCTTTAGCCTGTCAGTGTGTACCAAAGTGCACAGTGTTGTCTACGTCTGGAGCTGTAACTATGGACTCATGGTGGACAATATATATCCTTTTAGGCCCCCTTGGTGATTGTGGTTTCACGCTGTTCTTCACATGGTTTTCCTTGAGTCACACATGGGAGGAACTACTAAAAATGAGAACTCAATTCATGAAATCATTGCTTAATCCACGAAAACAGCAAATTTGGACGCATGGTGACTGATACTTGGAAGAACATCTTGTTTGCGCTGCGACAAGGAAGCCAGAGTCATGCGTCCTGACATGGCACACGTGTTCAGTCTAGTTGTCAAGCGTTTCCTGAAGTCTTCCCCCCATCTGAAAGATATCCGAACAACAGGAAAGAAAGTTAGAATGCACTTCTGGCACTCCTACACCACCAAGCACAACCTTATTGAGCCTCAGCTTCAGAACGGTGTACCCCAACATCTGATTTGCGATGTTTCCACCCGTTGGAATTCCACCCTCCATATGCAGGATCCACTATAGGAACAGAGAAAAGCCATCACGGATTTCTGGATGATCCAAACGGATAGGGGGACACCCCTGTGTAAATTCAATGTAAACCATTGGCAGCTCATACGTGACACCGGCCGTTTGCTCAGGCCCTTTGAGAAAGTTACTTTATTAGTCAGTTGCCAGGACTATGAGATGAACAATGAGATTCCACTGCTTCATGTACTACAACACATGTTGGAAACCATGGCTGGTCAGGGCACTGGAGACATGGCACATACATTTCACAGCCACATGAAGCCTGTGGGGGCTGAAGTGGAGGAGGAGGAGGGGGTGGGGCACAGCAAACCACAGTTTAGGTTTCACAAAATGACCATTTTATCTAGTCATCTGACAGGAGAGGAGGAGCAGGAGCAGCCACAGGAGCTAGAGGGTTGGGAGGAAGGCGAGACAGAGGACCCAGACACACCGTGGCAGTTTACAGTGGAGATGGAGACAGGTAGTCCCTCCGAGTCACTTGCACAAATGGCAGGATGCATGCTCACATGCTTGCGTACTAGTGAGCGCAGAATTGTCTCCATTTGTCAGCGCAAGACTTCTGGCTCTCCAACTTATTGGACCCTCGCTTCCGGCACAAAATGGGGGCATTTTTTACGCCCACTGAGAGGGAGGACAAACTGACCTACTACAGAGACATCCCACGTAGTCAGTTGGGCGATGTCTATCTGCGCCATGGCCCATACTCCCGCAGGTCTGACTTGGGGGGACCTCTGCGATCACCTTCCACTGCCATGGCTGCTGGGGGGGTGGAAGGAGCAGCAGCAGCAGCTCCATCAGCAGCAGCCTTAGTCTTCAGTCGCTAGTGAGTAGCTTTCTACACCCGCATAGTGAGTCTACTCATGAGCAGCAGGAAGACCTGGAGCTGGACCTCAAACAGCAGGTCATGTCATACCTTGACATGACAATGCCAACACACCTTCAGGATCCACTGGATTTGCTGGAAAGCCAAACTTGACTTGTGTCCGCAACTAGCAGAGTTTGCCCTGGAAAAGCTGTACTGGCCGGACAGTAGTTGATTTAGATGGCAACTGGGCAGCTCTATATAATGAAGCAAAATGGCAAATTTACCTCACAATATAAGCTATTGCCCCTCAGATTTACACAGGGGCTGCTCTATATAATGAAGCAAAACGGCAAATTTACCTCACTATATAAGCTATTGCCCCTCAGATTTACACAGGGGCTGCTCCATATAATGGTGCAAAACCATGAATTTACCTCATAATATAAACTATTGCCCCTCAGATTTACAGAGGGGGTGCTCTATATAATGAAGCAAAATGGCAAATTTACCTCACTATATAAGCTATTACAGCTCTATATAAATAAAAATAAATAAATAAAAAAAAGGGCCTGTAGAAGCTTATTTAGTATAACAGATAGGGTGACATGTGCTGGTTTGGGATGCCCATATGGGCTAGTGTTTTGACTGCAGGACAAAAACCAATGCAAAATGCAATAGCTTAATAAAGCTGATGCTGACCAACGCTTATTTAGTATAACAGATGGGGTGCAACATGCAGGTTTGGGATACCCTGCGGCCTGGTGTATTTAAAGCAGACCAAAACCAATTCAAAATGCAATAACTTAATAAAGCTGAGGCTGTAGATGCTTATTTAGTATAAACAGATAGGGTGCAACGTGCAGCTTTGGGGTGCCCTGTGGCCTGGTTAAATGAAAGCAGTCAAAAAGGAAGTGCAAACTGAAGTAGCTTAATGAAGCTGATGCTGATCAACGCTTATGTTGTATACCAGATAGGGTGCTAGGTGCAGCTTTGGGGTGCCCTGCGGCCTGGTTTATTAAAAGCAGTCAAAAGCAAGTGCAAACTGAAGTAGCTTAATAAAGCAGCTGATGCTGATCAACGCTTATGTTGTATAACAGATAGGGTTAAAATAGCATGTGCCTTGGTATGCCCGTGTGGCCTGGTATATTTCAAGCTGAACAAAAAGTAACAATAATCCAAGTATGAGAAATGCTTGTGCTTAACAAATAGGGTTAAACAGCATGTGCCTTGGGATGCCCGTGTGGCCTGGTATATTTTAAGCTGAACAAAAAGTAACAATAATCCAAGTATGAGAAATGCTTTAGCTTAACATATAGGGTTAATCAGCATGTGCCTTGGGATGCCCGTGTGGCCTGGTATATTTTAAGCTGAACAAAAAGTAACAATAATCCAAGTATGAGAAATGCTTTAGCTTAACATATAGGGTTAATCAGCATGTGCCTTGGGATGCCCGTGTGGCCTGGTAAATTTTTAGCTGAACAAAAAGTAACAATAATCCAAGTATGAGAAATGCTTGTGCTTAACATATAGGGTTAATCAGCATGTGCCTTGGGATGCCTGTGTGGCCTGGTATATTTTAAGCTGAACAAAAAGTAACAATAATCCAAGTATGAGAAATAATTTTGACCTTCTTTACAGCGCCATACTAAAAAAATCCTTAATTTCATGCCGATCAATCCAAAGGTCAATGCCCCTAACAAAAATAGTGTTCGGCATAAGTTTTCCTTCTGGAAGGACGTAACCTTTAGTTTACATGGTTGGGGTAGGTTATCTTACAAATTGGGATACCCCAGGCAGCAGTGTCATTGAAAGAGACAGATTGTAATGCAGGCCATACGCAAGCAGAGAAACTCAGGCTGCAACAGGCCTCTTTAGTTTACATGGTTGGGGTAGGTTATCTTACAAATTGGGATACCCCAGGCAGCAGTGTCATTGAAAGAGACAGATTGTAATGCAGGCCATACGCAAGCAGAGAAACTCAGGCTGCAACAGGCCTCTTTAGTTTACATGGTTGGGGTAGGTTATCTTACAAATTGGGATACCCCACTGTATATGAAACCGAATATAAATGCACACCCAAAAGTGGACAATCAGCCTCCAAGAGGCCTGCTTAGTTTAAATAAGAGAGCTGCTTAGCTTAAATAAGAGAGCTGCTTAGTGTAAATAAAAGGCCTGCTTAGTTTAAAATAAGAGAGCTGCTTAGTGTAAATAAGAGACGTAGGTTATGTTATGTTACAGAATGGGATGCCCCCACAGCAGACTTGAGATCAGTATATATGCACAGCAAGAGTGGATAAGCAGGCTCCAACAGGCCAAATTACTTTAATTAAGTGTGCAGCTTAGAGGAGACACAGAGGTTAATGGGATGTTACAGAATGGGATGCCTCACAGCAGACTTGAAATCAGTATATATGCACACAGCAACAGTGTGTAAGCAGGCTCATACAGGCCAAATTACTTTAAATAACTGTGCAGCTTACAGTAAATACAGAGGCTAATGTGATGTTACAGAATGGGATGGCCCCAAGCAGACTTGAGATCAGTATATATGCACACAGCAACAGTGTGTAAGCAGGCTCATACAGGCCAAATTGCTTTAAATAACTGTGCAGCTTACAGTAAATACAGAGGCTAATGTGATGTTACAGAATGGGATGGCCCCAAGCAGACTTGAGATCAGTATATATGCACACAGCAACAGTGTGTAAGCAGGCTCATACAGGCCAAATAACTTTAAAGAACTGTGCAGCTTACAGTAAATACAGAGGCTAATGTGATGTTACAGAATGGGATGCCTCACAGCAGACTTGAGATCAGTATATATGCACACAGCAACAGTGTGTAAGCAGGCTCATACAGGCCACATTACTTTAAATAACTGTGCAGCTTACATTAAATACAGAGGCTAATGTGATGTTACAGAATGGGATGGCCCCAAGCAGACTTGAGATCAGTATATATGCACACAGCAACAGTGTGTAAGCAGGCTCATACAGGCCAAATTGCTTTAAATAACTGTGCAGCTTACAGTAAATACAGAGGCTAATGTGATGTTACAGAATGGGATGGCCCCAAGCAGACTTGAGATCAGTATATATGCCCACAGCAACAGTGTGTAAGCAGGCTCATACAGGCCAAATTACTTTAAATAACTGTGCAGCTTACAGTAAATACAGAGGCTAATGGTATGTTACAGAATGGGATGCCTCACAGCAGACTTGAGATCAGTATATATGCACACAGCAACAGTGTGTAAGCAGGCTCATACAGGCCAAATTACTTTAAATAACTGTGCAGCTTACAGTAAATACAGAGGCTAATGTGATGTTACAGAATGGGATGCTCCCAAGCAGACTTGAGATCAGTATATATGCACACAGCAACAGTGTGTAAGCAGGCCCATACAGGCCAAATTACTTTAAATAACTGTGCAGCTTACAGTAAATACAGAGGCTAATGGTATGTTACAGAATGGGATGCCTCACAGCAGACTTGAGATCAGTATATATGCACACAGCAACAGTGTGTAAGCAGGCTCATACAGGCCAAATTACTTTAAATAACTGTGCAGCTTACAGTAAATACAGAGGCTAATGGTATGTTACAGAATGGGATGCCCCCAAGCAGACTTGAGATCAGTATATATGCACACAGCAACAGTGTGTAAGCAGGCCCATACAGGCCAAATTACTTTAAATAACTGTGCAGCTTACAGTAAATACAGAGGCTAATGTGATGTTACAGAATGGGATGCCTCACAGCAGACTTGAGATCAGTATATATGCACACAGCAACAGTGTGTAAGCAGGCTCATACAGGCCAAATTACTTTAAATAACTGTGCAGCTTACAGTAAATACAGAGGCTAATGTGATGTTACAGAATGGGATGGCCCCAAGCAGACTTGAGATCAGTATATATGCACACAGCAACAGTGTGTAAGCAGGCTCATACAGGGCAAATTGCTTTAAATAACTGTGCAGCTTACAGTAAATACAGAGGCTAATGTGATGTTACAGAATGGGATGGCCCACAGCAGACTTGAGATCAGTATATATGCCCACAGCAACAGTGTGTAAGCAGGCTCATACAGGCCAAATTACTTTAAATAACTGTGCAGCTTACAGTAAATACAGAGTCTAATGTGATGTTACAGAATGGGATGCCTCACAGCAGACTTGAGATCAGTATATATGCACACAGCAACAGTGTGTAAGCAGGCTCATAAAGGCCAAATTACTTTAAATAACTGTGCAGCTTACAGTAAATACAGAGGCTAATGTGATGTTACAGAATGGGATGGCCCCAAGCAGACTTGAGATCAGTATATATGCACACAGCAACAGTGTGTAAGCAGGCTCATACAGGCCAAATTGCTTTAAATAACTGTGCAGCTTAAAGTAAATACAGAGGCTAATGTGATGTTACAGATTGGGATGGCCCCAAGCAGACTTGAGATCAGTATATATGCCCACAGCAACAGTGTGTAAGCAGGCTCATACAGGCCAAATTGCTTTAAATAACTGTGCAGCTTACAGTAAATACAGAGGCTAATGGTATGTTACAGAATGGGATGCCTCACAGCAGACTTGAGATCAGTATATATGCACACAGCAACAGTGTCTAAGCAGGCTCATACAGGCCAAATTACTTTAAACAACTGTGCAGCTTACAGTAAATACAGAGGCTAATGGTATGTTACAGAATGGGATGCCCCCAAGCAGACTTGAGATCAGTATATATGCACACAGCAACAGTGTGTAAGCAGGCCCATACAGGCCAAATTACTTTAAATAACTGTGCAGCTTACAGTAAATACAGAGGCTAATGGTATGTTACAGAATGGGATGCCTCACAGCAGACTTGAGATCAGTATATATGCACACAGCAACAGTGTGTAAGCAGGCTCATACAGGCCAAATTACTTTAAATAACTGTGCAGCTTACAGTAAATACAGAGGCTAATGTGATGTTACAGAATGGGATGCCTCACAGCAGACTTGAGATCAGTATATATGCACACAGCAACAGTGTGTAAGCAGGCTCATACAGGCCAAATTACTTTAAATAACTGTGCAGCTTACAGTAAATACAGAGGTTAATGTGATGTTACAGAATGGGATGGCCCACAGCAGACTTGAGATCAGTATATATGCCCACAGCAACAGTGTGTAAGCAGGCTCATACAGGCCAAATTACTTTAAATAACTGTGCAGCCTACAGTAAATACAGAGGCTAATGGTATGTTACAGAATGGGATGCTCCCAAGCAGACTTGAGATCAGTATATATGCACACAGCAACAGTGTGTAAGCAGGCTCATACAGGCCAAATTACTTTAAATAACTGTGCAGCTTACAGTAAATACAGAGGCTAATGTGATGTTACAGAATGGGATGGCCCCAAGCAGACTTGAGATCAGTATATATGCACACAGCAACAGTGTGTAAGCAGGCTCATACAGGCCAAATTACTTTAACCCTTTCAGTGCCAAGCCCGTAGTTTCTACGTGCTTGCTTCCACTCCACTTAAGTGCCAAGCACGTAGAAACTACGGGCTTGACTTTCCCCCCTGCTACAGTAAAAGTAAAAAAAAAACACTCACCTGACCCCTTGTTCTATCCGGCCGGGTCTCCTCTTCACCCAGGGGGGCTTCGATCCCCCACCCAGGCCCCCCCGGGTGCAGGGGTGAGCCCGGAATAGCCACCCCCCCCTTCAGCAGCCGCCGAAATACATGTTAAAAAAAAAAACAATATAAAAATGACATTTACTTACCTTAGTGATCGATTGCTCCCGCCGGGTCTCCTCTTCACCAGGGGGGCCTCCGATCGCCCCCCCCTGGCCCCAAGCAGACTTGAGATCAGTATATATGCACACAGCAACAGTGTGTAAGCAGGCTCATACAGGCCAAATTACTTTAAATAACTGTGCAGCTTACAGTAAATACAGAGGCTAATGAGATTTTACAAAATGGTAATGTTCCCACAGCAGACTTGAGATCAGTTCGGTATATATGCACATCAAAAGTAGCCTGAAACAGCTAACAAAGCCATTCAGCCAGCCAGTAACACTCAGGCTGGATGAAAAAAAAAATTTCCTGTGACTGCCTCCGATTTTTCCTAACTTTCCCTGATTCTCGCTGACTTCCTGCCTGTCTCCTGCCTGTCTCCTGCCTGTCTCCTGCCTGTCCCTGTCTGTCCCTGTCTCTCTAACTGTCTCTCCCTGACTACAGCAGTGTCCTGTCTCTCACGAATGCAATAGAGAAATTAGGAAAAGCAAGATGTCCGCCGCCTTAAATAGCGCTGTGACGTCACCGGGCTTGCTGGCTGCTGATAGGCTGCATGTGACTGCCCCAGCATGCACTGGAGCGGGGTAGATGTCTGGACATGTCCCGTCCGCCATCTTAGAATGCCTGTAATGTAAATGAATGGATGTTAAAGGAAAACTTCGAGCGATTGAAGCACGGTGAAATTCGGATTCGATCCGAATCGAATTTTTCATGAAATTCGGATCAAATCCGGGTTCGTCCGGATCGATTCGCTCATCCCTATATGGAACCAAGTACCATTCTTCTAATCACGCATCTATTTGTGCAGAATTTCACCACTACGCACCTCTTGCTAGCATTGCTCTCCAAACCACTAGGGTGCACAAAATTGAACAACACTGAAATCTCGGCCTAGACACACAGTGACCTGCCCGGGCCTGTCCCTCTCAGTTTGTGACAAGTGGAGCTAACTGGAATATTGATCAACTGGAAGAATTGCAAAATCATTCAACCTGACTTCAATGATCTTTTTTATTCTGGCTTTCATGATTCTCACCAAATGCATAAAAATGCAACAGATGCAACCACTTCCCTGATGGGACAAGATTGGATAAGCCATGGCTGTTATTGGAATCACTAGTTCCTATGTGGAAACAGCAGAACAACATAGCAGACTGAGCATTGGATGCTTCTGGATAATGTCTCAGGTGTATATAGTTTACATTTTGTCTTTAAATTCACCAACAAGAGGGTCGCCGGCTCTTTAAGTGCGGCAGCTCCATGACCAGCCATGGCAATGGGAGGGAGGTCAGGGGAAGTATATAAGGGCTTGGTTGCCCCCTACCTTTCCTCTTTGACCCCCGATCCCCTACTGCAACAAGCTGTCCCACCCTCCCGCCCTCTATTTGGGTGATGGAATGGTTTAATTCATCATGGCGGGAGGACAGTTATGTGTGTGTTTCACTGTAATATTAATAACTTAAATTAAAAAAGAAAAATTGTGGCACTGGTTGAGGTGCATTGGCATTACGGATGCTACTCAGGGAGGAAGTGGTGTAGTGATGTGATTATATATAAAATATTTATGTATTAATATATGTATCTAGTTTGGATTTTATGTCAATGCATATGTATCGCGGATTTTGTTAATATATGGTTTTAGTTACTGTGCTTGCTAGGGATGTGTTATCATTGCCACAGCTGATGGGCGGTCCCCTCCTTCAAGTTCGGGTCTGAGATAGCAGGAGGATTCAAGGAAGCTGCTGTTTCTACTGAACCTGGCCAGGAGGGTAGGTGTCTTAGCTTTGGGGAAGGGCGCCAAAGGGGTGTGATTTGGATCCTGGCAGTTAGCCCAGTTGAGCTCCCAGGCCTATGAGGAATGTGGCTGAGCTCTAAATCGGCTTCGGCTTTTAGGTATTTCAGCCTCCTGGCCCGTCTCCCCTCCCTCTCTTATCTAGCTCAATTGTTGGAGTTAAATCGAAGACCCGGGTTAAGAATGGGGGGCGAAGTTTTGCCTGTTATTGATTAATATTTATGTTATGGCTGTGACCGATTAAAATTCCATCATTCCAAAAAATGGTTGTCCGGAAACAAGCAAGTTTTGGTATATAGCCACAGCCGGTTTATATCGGTCATACAACTTCAAAGTTCAACACCAAAAGTGTTATATTTCCATTGATGTGTGTTTATCCCACCACCTTATAAGTATAAAACACGTACCTGATTTCTTTAGAAAAAACGCCTTGTAATCAATAGCAAATAATTTAGTTCCTCCTTAAGGATTGGGATCTGCTACTTTCAAATTCATCCACTTTTTAACTTCTTAATGGCAATAAAATCGAGACTTGTGATATTTTTACATCAAGCATTCGCTCCAAATTTAATTTTGATTTGCAATAAAAAACCAAAACGCCCCCACTATGCAATGCTCAATAAATATATCAATAAAATCCAGCATATAGTATTTTTGAGAAGGCAAAGCTGCGTGTTACCACCAGCGGTCTCGCCACCGCAATCAGCTCAGGCTCCTACCGCTCTGCATATATGTTTACCCGACACCTCGGCCGCAGGCTCTGTAATCTCCGTCTTCTTTTGAAAGTCACGTGGTCACTAAGCTCCGCCCGACGCGTTTCATCCTATCGACTTACTCCTTGGGCTGAGTTGATGTCTAGTACCCACAAACGGATTTTAACTGTCCCATTTTGAGCCCCCCCCCCCGAAAAAAAACGGTCAGTTTATTTACAGACAAGATGCTAAAGGGAATTACGGCATACAACAGAATTGCCCTTAAATTCTTACATTCTATATGCTAAGGGGTGGAAGATCACAAGATGGTCTGAACTGAATGTGGTGGTGTGTGCCCTGTGGAGGGTGGAAGGGTTTTAATAATGCCGCACATTGCAGCAAAGATATGCAGTCGAATGGACTCAATACATAATTATTATACTTAGGCCCTTATTTAACAAGGGATAGCGCCATGTAGCGAATGGTGAGCGAACGGTAATGACGGTCACCGCCACGAGTACGCCGGCTCCCCTCCGCAATCACACATTTATCAAGCCGATCCTGCTTAGCGACTGACAGAGCGCCAGATAACGAATCATTCATCATTATTCCAGCCTCACCCCACAGCGCCAGCGAGCGACCTTGAACAGCGACAGGTATGACCTCTCGCTACCTGCCGCTCTCCAATGCATTTCAATGGAACAATCTTTAAATATTCATAATTAATTGCTATTAATGTTTTTTTTTTTTTTTTTTTTTAAATGTCAAAAATTCTGTGACCACTTCTGCAATGTTAGATATTTTTTTTAAGGTTAAAAAAAACAAAAAAAAAATGTGCAGAATTGATATTACAGGTCTGATATTAATGTATTCATATTACAAAATGTTTTGAAAAACATGTTTTTTTTTTTTCAAAAATCGCCGCCAGCGCTCTGGGGTTTAAACAAGCATTTCACAGTGCGAGAATTTTTTGAGCGTGATTTGTTAATGAATATGCTGGGAGCCGTTCGCTATGGCTATTCGCTGTCATGCGCTCCCATACAGCGCGGAACCTGTCAAACAGCGACTCCTAACCCCGTATTCAACATTACCGCACACCGACTGAGTCGCTGTCAACAGGCGAACAACGACCAAGCACAGCGAATACTAGCGTGCGCTGTGAAAATAACGCTACTGTCGCTCATCTGTCGCTACCTGGCGCTATTAATGAATCGGCCTCCCCGTATATTTTTGCTAAGAGACATTTGTCGCTATGCATTGAAAAGTTCATTTATATGATGTATTTTTAGGGTTAGATTTGTTGATAATGTACAGCACATATGATCAACCCTCTCCTTAATGACCACCAACAGGCCATAAATGCAAAAAATGACAGGGCTATATAAATAGCTATATGGCTATGTACAAAACATGGCCTGTTGATGGCCCTTCAGTAGGGAGTGTGACACCCCTGCCCTACAGCAACCCGTAAGACAGAATGGGGGTCATACCAATATTTTGGTGAAGCAAGTTTAAATGTGGGTGTTATAAATAAATAAGTGCCATAAATAAAAATTACCTACATGTGCGACAGACAGATTTACAGATGAGGTACATCATTTTCCCAATGAGGTAAGGATATTTTTTTTTAGAAATAACACTGCTCAATGGGGTATTTAAAAAAATAAATAAAAAGTTTCTCCCTAGCCTGGGGTCTTGTTATTTCCAATCTTTAAAAAATATCCTTACTGCATTAGAAAAATGATGTGTGCAAAAATGCTGAGATCACCAGACTATTGCTTGCATAGCGTTGCTGTGGGACAATAGCGGTGCGGTCACAATTCCACTGCTATCGCACCAACTCACTTTTCCTCCTTAAAGGAAAACTCCTCTTTTGTTGGGTTTTTGGTGTTTTGCCTTATTGTTTTCCTCTTTAGTAATGTAAAATAAACACATTTTAGGTTTGTGTCTGTGTCTCTGTTAAAGGGTAAAGGAAGTGTATTATTATATACTTTATATGATTACAGATATCCCTCCAAATTAACACTCAAATAGGATGTGAGCCTGAGATCCTGCCATTTGTCTCCCCATGGATACAATAGACACCTATAATCACACCTAGCTCCCAACAAGATACCTCAATAGCGGATGTGTCTCTGAGCTGCTTCAAAGGGAATCCTTGAATTCCTAATTAGGTTGGAGACAGACTCAGACATTCCAATACACACTAGACACGGGCATGGGATGTTATTTGTTAAGAGTGGCTTAGCTCCTGAAATATGTCAGTTATGTCCATATTAATGAGTGAGTCTTATTCAAGATTATAAGACCTTTCATTTGATATCAAACGTGGCATATAAAAATCAAAAATGAAGGGGGTTGCCCAGAAAAAAAACCCAACTTGGGACTGCACTTAACCCAGACTGACAATTGCAGTACCCTCTCACTGTATAAAAGTGCATATTTTATTAGGCAAGACAGACAAACACCACATATTTAAAATGTTCATTAAAAAACATATACACACCATGAACACAATAGGCTTAATTCGGGGAGACAAAAAAACCTTCCGTTTTTGTGCCGATTTCGTATTATTTTCAAAATTTCCCGCTCTCGTATGAGTGTGCGAGCGATTCTATGCATGCATTGTAAACCTTCTGTAAAGTTTCCGTCCGTTCGTACGGCAGATTACGAATACGAGGATGTCATTTTCCAGCGTGATTTTTCTGTTTCATTTTCTCAGGTAACAACTTAGGCTTTCGTTTTTGCCCTTTTCCCATCGTATCCTCACACGAATCCTTTACGTTTCCCGATAGATTCTGTTTCACTTTTACAAAAATGAATCGTCCAGATGGAAATCCTTACGATCTTGCGCCTGCGCACTACAAACTTAACTCATTAAAGTGCTCGCCTACATATTTGACACCCTCACTTCTACTACAATGTTTAGCTAAACCACTTAGCACTATCCTCCATCTTCCCTTTTGGACCCTTAAAGCTCACCCCAACCACTTAGCACTATCCTCCAGCTTCCCTTTTGGACCCTTAAAGCTCACCCCAACCACTTAGCGCTATCCTCCAGCTTCCCTTTTGTGCTCTTAAAGCTCACCCCAACCACTTAGCGCTATCCTCCAGCTTCCCTTTTGTACCCTTAAACCTCACCCCAACCACTTAGCGCTATCCACCATCTTCCCTTTTGTACCCATAAAGCTCACCCCAACCACTTAGCGCTATCCTCCAGCTTCCCTTTTGGACCCTTAAAGCACACCCCAACCACTTAGCACTATCCTCCAACTTCCCTTTTGTACCCTTAAAGCTCACCCCAACCACTTAGCGCCATCCTCCAGCTTCCCTTTTGGACCCTTAAAACTCACCCCAACCACTTAGCGCTATCCTCCAGCTTCCCTTTTGTATACCCTTAAAGCTCACCCCAACCACTTAGCGCTATCCTCCAGCTTCCCTTTTGGACCCTTAAAGCTCACCCCAACCACTTAGCGCTATCCTCCAGCTTCCCTTTTGTATACCCTTAAAGCTCACCCCAACCACTTAGCGCTATCCTCCAGCTTCCCTTTTGGACCCTTAAACCTCACCCCAACCACTTAGCACTATGCTCCAGCTTCCCTTTTGGACCCTTAAACCTCACCCCAACCACTTAGCGCTATCCTCCAGCTTCCCTTTTTTACCCTTAAAGCTCACCCCAACCACTTAGCGCTATCCTCCAGCTTCCCTTTTGTACCCTTAAACCTCACCCCAACCACTTAGCGCTATCCTCCATCTTCCCTTTTGGACCCTTAAAGCTCAACCCAACCACTTAGCGCTATCCTCCAGCTTCCCTTTTGTACCCTTAAACCTCACCCCAACCACTTAGCGCTATCCTCCAGCTTCCCTTTTGTACCCTTAAACCTCACCCCAACCACTTAGCGCTATCCTCCAGCTTCCCTTTTGGACCCTTAAAGCACACCCCAACCACTTAGCACTATCCTCCAGCTTCCCTTTTGTACCCTTAAAGCTCACCCCAACCACTTAGCGCTATCCTCCAGCTTCCCTTTTGTACCCTTAAAGCTCACCCCAACCACTTAGCACTATCCTCCAGCTTCCCTTTTGGACCCTTACCCTTACAACTTACCCAAACCATTTCGCGGTTAGGTTCTTCTTCCATTTTAGGCCCCTAAAACTTACCCAAACCACTTCGCGGTTAGGTTCTTCACCATTTTAGGCCCCTAAAACTTACCCAAACCATTTCGCGGTTAGGTTCTTCTTCCATTTTAGGCCCCTAAAACTTGCCCAAACCACTTCGCGGTTAGGTTCTTCTTCCATTTTAGGCCCCTAAAACTTACCCAAACCATTTCGCGGTTAGGTTCTTCTTCCATTTTAGGCCCCTAAAACTTACCCAAACCACTTCGCGGTTAGGCTCTTCTTCCATTTTATGCCCCTAAAACTTACCCAAACCACTTCGCGGTTATGTTCTTCATCCGTTTTAGGCCCCTTAAACTTACCCAAACCACTTCGCGGTTAGGTTCTTCTTCCATTTTTTACCCCTAAAACTTACCCAAACCATTTCGTGGTTAGGTTCTTCTTCCATTTTAGGCCTCTAAAACTTACCCAAACCATTTCGCGGTTAGGTTCTTCTTCCATTTTAGGCCCCTAAAACTTACCCAAACCACTTCCTGGTCATCTGAATCTTCATCATATTTATTACAACCTTCGTTTGGTGTTAATGTATTTGTGTTGAAAAATGACACAGAAACGTTGATTTTGGTTTAGTTTTTTTTTAGTTGAACGCCATTTGTAAAAAATTTGTTGAACAACATTTTTAAAAATTTTAAAAAATAAATACATTTAAAATGTGTCTAAATTTAAACGACTAAAAATTATTTACAACCATAAAAACAGTGACAGGACCCAGAACATTATTCCTCTTCTGTTGTCCCCAACGAGTCAACCAGCTGCTGCATATCGGCCACCAACTCAAGGACCCTTCGATTCATTTCTTCAACTCTTGCCTGTGTGGTCCCTGTATAAAATTAATACAAAAACATTATTTGGCGACAAATACATGTTTCTCACATGTGGATGGAATGTTTGTTAGTTGACAACCTAAATAATCACGACATATGTCAGTCTGCTAAGTCATTACTCTAAGGAAGTGGGCAGAGGTCATTCTGCTAAGTCATTACTCAAAGGAAGTGGCCACAGGTCCTTCTGCTAAGTAATTACTCTAAGTAAGTGGGCAGAGGTCATTCTGGTAAGTCATTACTCTAAGGAAGTGGCCACAGGTAATTCTGCTAAGTCATTACTCTAAGTAAGTGGGCAGAGGTCATTCTGGTAAGTTATTACTCTAAGGAAGTAGCCACAGGTCATTCTGCTAATGACATTGACTCTACCTTTATGAATCTGGGTGATCATGTCCCTTAACACATACTGCAAAGAATGACATTACAACTTACTTGGCTGGTGGCCGACGGATGCCTTGTTGGGGACAACCCTACGTTCTGGGCCCTGCCACTGTTGTGAAGTAGAGTCTGTAGAGACATGGCAAATAGGGTCAGTTATAATGTCTTAGTCAACAGAAATCAAATGTCATTTTCAATGTGTGTGTCACATCACTCACCTTCTCCCTGTGCCTCCTGGCCGAGATCTGCTGCAGTCTGCGCATCTTCACCCGCTCCAGAAGCATCTACAAAAACAGATTAAGGGAATCAGCTTGGGTGGAAATAGCATGTATATGTGTGTGCGGTTACATGAAGAGTCACATACCAGACTCCCTGCCCACGCCGTGCCGCCCCTCCTCTGTGGAAAGGTCCAGGGGCTGGTCTGAGGAACCAACAGAGGAGGGGTAGGACCGTCGCACTGGAGATCCACCACCTTCACTTCCAGCTGCAGATTCATGCAGCACTGGTCGGCCTGTGCGCCTCCGGGTGAGGTGGATTTGGTAATCCACTTCCAGCACTACAAAAGAAATACAATTATAAATGAATGCCTACCTATCAAGCTAGGTTTTAGTTAAAACTGCATACAAATATCTGGCAACAATCGATCATTTGACTAAATGACATTAACATACACATTTGGAGCCTAATACAATCCTTTAAGCTGGCCTCAGTGTTGTTTCGCACGTTTGGGCCCTCACTTCAGTTGGGCACGGAGTTTGAGACACTTTTTAAACAAACCCTTTCGTCATGCGCTTCCTTAAGGGCTAGGCATGCATTTAGATGGCAAAGCAAAGGCAGTAAAAGACACTTACAAGCATGATGATCTCTTCTTGTTGGCGGGTGAAGATTGTGGGCGCCATCTTGCCTCTTGTCTGCAGCAGATAAGTAATGCCCCTGCGGTTTCCGGGTTCCGCACGGCCCAACGAACGTCCATACGCACATGTACGCGAGCGCGTAGGCGTCACAGTCCACAAATCTTATTTAAAGGTCCCTGGACACACAGCTCATTCTCTTTCAGAGAGCACCCAAGAAGCAAGCAGCGGCAAGCGGCAAAAATGCACCCAAGCACCAGGAGGCATCAGAAGGGCCCAAAACTCGCTCACAAATGCCCAAAGCCAAACTGTGGCAAAAAACCAATGCTCCGGCCAAGCAACCCACCACTACTCCCAAAAAAATGGAGGCACAACCAAAGAGCAAGACACAGGCCACCAAGCCTACCCCAAGGGAGGTGGTCAAACCTGGTAAGAGGGTGCGAGGCAGTGTTCCAAGCCAAAACACACCATGAACGAAGCCCAAGCCGGCAAAGAAGCCCCAGACACCCAAGAAGCCACAGCAGGGCCAGAAGCCCCAGACGCCAAAGAAGCCACAGCAGGGCCAGAAGCCCCAGACACCAAAGAAGCCACAGCAGGGCCAGAAGCCCCAGATGCCAAAGAAGCCACACCATGAACAAAGCCCAAGCCAGCAAAGAAGCCCCAGACACCCAAGAAGCCACAGCAGGGCGAGAAGCCCCAGACACCCAAGAAGCCATAGCAGGGCCAGAAGCCCCAGACGCCAAAGAAACCACAGCAGGGCCAGAAGCCCCAGACACCCAAGAAGCCACAGCAGGGCCAGAAGCCCCAGACGCCAAAGAAGCCACAGCAGGGCCAGAAGCCCCAGACACCAAAGAAGCCACAGCAGGGCCAGAAGCCCCAGATGCCAAAGAAGCCACACCATGAACGAAGCCCAAGCCGGCAAAGAAGCCCCAGACACCCAAGAAGCCACAGCAGGGCGAGAAGCCCCAGACACCCAAGAAGCCATAGCAGGGCCAGAAGCCCCAGACGCCAAAGAAGCCACAGCAGGGCCAGAAGCCCCAGACGCCAAAGAAGCCACAGCAGGGCCAGAAGCCCCAGATGCCAAAGAAGCCACAGCAGGGCCAGAAGCCCCAGATGCCAAAGAAGCCACAGCAGGGCCAGAAGCCCCAGACGCCAAAGAAGCCACAGCAGGGCCAGAAGCCCCAGACACCAAAGAAGCCACATCAGGGCCAGAAGCCCCAGACGCCAAAGAAGCCACAGCAGGGCCAGAAGCCCCAGATGCCAAAGAAGCCACATCAGGGCCAGAAGCCCCAGACGCCAAAGAAGCCACAGCAGGGCCAGAAGCCCCAGACGCCAAAGAAGCCACAGCAGGGGCAAAAGCCCTAAAAGGCAGACAATGCAAAGCTCCCCCTCCCCACCCGCACGTGGCTACCAATCGACGGGCAAGAGTGGCAGAACCACAAGCTCTGGGTCACCCCAGCCAAGTAACTCCAAGGGCCATGCTCCTTCCAAGGGCCCACAGAGCCAAATGGCCCCAAGCACAAGTTCCAGCTCCACCAGACCCTCTCTTCCTCCACATTCGCCACCGGCACAGGTGGGCAGGCAATCACCCTATGCCACATCAACCCCTGCAACTTCTGCGGCCACCCAGCCATGAACACCCAGTCCCTTTCCCAGTCCAGTTCGATCAGCAGCCAGCCTCCAGTCCTTGATTTCTCCAACACCCACCCAGGCCAGAATGTTACCCCATTTGGCTGGAAACAATGAGGAGCCACAACCACCACAAACAGGGCGCACATTGTGCAGAGGCCACTAGAGTGGCCGTTTTGGTGAGGCCCAAACTCTGGCATTGGCTAGTAGTCTCACGTTATATTATGATGAGCTATATGGGAGCGAATCCAAATCAACAAGCAAGCAGCGCAAAGCGGAGATTTTGGCCGAACTCACCAGACAAGTCAATGCAGCGGGGGATGAGCTCAAAGATGTAGAACAGATTCAACGGAAAATATCGGACCTCAAATATGCCGCACGGAAGAAACAGTGCAGGTACATATCTTATTTTTGGGTTTTTATTCTTCTTGTATAGACATCAGTGAGCTTATTTTTTGAAACTATGTTTTTCAGCTTACAAACTGGCGGAGGATTCCCCACTAAATTGAAATTTACCCAGGCAGAGGAGATGGTGCTGGGCCTGCTTCATCCTGTTGCGTTAGAGGGACACTCGGCACAACAGGACACGGACAACCCGCCAATTTCTGCAGGTTAGTAATGTGTGAATTTCCCTAAAAATGGACCAACCAGTGAAATTAGCCAGCAAGGCATATATAAACACATGCCCCTAGGGTGTGCCTTGTAGTGGAGTGATCAATTTGACCATGGTGTGTCATGTGTGTCGACAGATCATTTCAAAATTTGCTTGCCCATACATGACATTTCCGAACATTTAGGAAGAGTAGTAAAGTATTGAGATTAGCAAAGTACTGCGTGCTATGTATTTCTATTCAATCACATGCAACACTTACATCTTTTTCTGTTGCCCACTTGGGTTGGAGCTGTGCTTGGGGCCCAACGGCTTAAGATGGGGTGATTTCAATGTTTTCATAGATACAATGGTAACCACCAGAATCATATTGTAACTGCTATTTGCCAGCTGAGTGTGTTCACTTAATGGCCTATAAGGGATGTTTAAACACACACAACAGGCAGTACTTGCATGTTTGGTTGGCTTCATGTGACCAATGTGTATGTACTTGTTTGTAAATCCATTTTCAAGATAAAGGCATTCATAGTGAAGGTCAAGTTGCACCGTTGTGGTAGTGGCCATTCCAGCTTGGCCACATGTTTGATTTAACCATATGCGTTATTAACCATCACCAATGCATAGTTGTGTGTTTACATTGTTTGTTTTCTTCTAATGCAGCCCAGCCTCATCCCTCAGCTAGTGTGGAATCCTCTGCCAGTTTTACAATGCCTTCTACTTCCGTGCTGCCTCGGACCCAGGATCCGATATCTACGGTAAGTGTTTTTTTATGATGTTGCATATGCATGTGCCTTGCCATGTTTCTTTTGGCTGAATTACATATGTATTCCCCACACTGAACCTTGTTTATTTACATGTCCCAACAGAGCCACACACTGATGGAGGAAATCCAGGAGCTGGAGGAGGATGGAACCTTCATTGGACCTTATGAAGGTCTCCCCCTGGGCCAGAATTTGCAACTGTCCCAAAATGTTTCTCAGACAAATCCTCAGCAGCAGAGGGAAGCTGGCTGCATGCTGCCTGCACATCATGGGCAGCATGCAGAGACTGACCCTCCAGTCTCCAGTTTAAGATCTGCTGTTGAGGATTTGCACAGCATACCTGTGGCTGTTGGGGGTCCTAGAGCAACATCATCTGCACGCCCCCCAACCCGGGGAATTGGGAGGCGTACTCAGCAACGTCGCCCAGTTTCCCAGGGGAGGGGCGTGCCGATGATGGAGTCAGCATGGCACCATGAGAGGCAGCTATTTCGGCGCCAAAATCAACAAAACCACGAGAATATTAATGCCCAATTAGAGAACCTCAATAATACCTTAAGTGCCATGCTGACTGAATTTAAGACCCATAACAGCCACATGGCCAACTTGACAACTGAATTCAGGTCCAGCATGGCTGAATTGCAAACTAACCAAAGAAACATTTTGGAACAGTTGCAGATTCTGAATGCCACACAGGCCCAGGTTAGGGCCCACCTCCAAGGGCCACAACCTGGGTTCTATGGGCATCCCCCATATTAAGGTGTATTTGGCCTGAATCCGTTCTACATCTTTGCTCTACATCCCCACTGTATTGACTTGTCTGGTGAGCCCTACCAATCTAGCATTTTGGTATGGCTTTGCTTGTATGCCTTGGATTTGCCCCCATATAGCTCATTAGAGTGCTGAGGTAGACCACTAGCCAATGCCAGAGGTCAAGCCTCACTGAAGCGGCCACTCAGGCTGTTGCGCTGCAGCCTTGCCCATAATTACATTGATTGTGGCTCCTCCTGTTTGTAGGCATAATTGTGTGACATTCTGGCCTGGAAAACTACTACCTTGGACCCTGGCTGAGATTTTACTGTACTTGGATTGGCACTGGGTGTTCTTGTTTGGGTGGGCCACTGAGTAACAGGTGTAGATGTGGCATACGTATGTCTGCTTTCAACCTGTGCCTGTGGCAAATGTGGCCAAGCAGGAGAGGGTGTGTTTGACTCCCTATTTTTACAATGTAACATCTGTGATTTATACCCTTGACAATGCTTGGCACACATATTTTACTATGTTCTTTTGAAGGTAAACTTTGTCCTGGGGTGCCTTACTTTGTAAATCCAGGCTGTGTGCAATTGCTATGTGGCATGTTTTGGCATAAATTTCATGTTCATGTATTCCCCATAACTATGTGAGTGAGTGACCATCAACTACAATTGTTATGTTTAAAAATGTATACCTTAAAAAATTAAACAAATGTGTTTATGACTAAGTTACTGTCTTTTGGTTTTTGGATAATAAATATGACTTAAAGTAGCCCCAAAACAAACACACAAAAATATTTAAAAAAGAGTCTAAATACATTGTTCATGGTTTTGGAAATTAATTCAATACTGTTTTGTTATTAATAAAACACAAAGCCAAGACCAAATGGCACAACGCAATAACAACAAACAATGTAAAAAAAAAACAAAAAAAAGGAGAAAACAATTAAGCAAAATGTGTTGCTATTAGATTAGCACGGACGGCTTGGCCAGACGCACTGTGCTGCCCAACATAGGCGTCCTCTGGCTTATCGGCGGGTGGAGAGGGTGGCAAATCCACATACCGGGGGACCCGCTGCAAGATAGCAAAATTATGCAGCGCAGCAAAGGCCATGATGATATCTATGACCTTTTTTGGGTCATACTGAAGGGATCCCCCGGTATGGTCCAAACATCTAAATCGGGTCTTCAATAGGCCAAAGGCCCTCTCCACCACTGCCCTGGTTTTGCGGTGCGCCCTATTATAGGCCTCTTGGGCGGCATTCTGTGGGCGTAGTACAGGCGTCAACAGCCACTGGAGGAGTGGATATCCAGAATCTCCTTGAAAATTTAAAGGAAAAAATATATATATATATATATATTACTGCATACATTACAGCCAAAAAACGCACAAACTAGCTGAAGAAGAGGCTAGGTGACATTGTCCCAAAAACATGAGCATACATATTGCACAGGGCAAATCCACAAAGAAACAAATCTAATAGATGGGGGCCAAAATTAGAGAACCAATATTGCGGATGCTGGCCAATCAGCCAGACTGTTAAGAGCTATTGGTTTGGGTCTGTGCTGCTCAACAATCTTGGATGGGTTAAGTTTGCATGACCCATTATCTTCTTTGTCTGAGTACAAAACAGGTCAAAGCCGGACCCTGCACTTTATCCCGCTCTTCTCTACTCGGTAAGTGTAATGCATCTAAGCAAAGATGGCGCAGACCCTATGATAAAGTCAAAAACAAAATTACAGAAAAGTGTGGGGAAGACTGATTACTAATTTGGCTCAAATTGCTCTTTAGAGTTTTAACAATGCAGGACAAACATTTGGCCAGGCTTTGTTGTTTTGCTAATGTCATGGGTACAGTCGTGTTTCACATGTTAGCAAGGTGAGGAAAAAGGCATAGTTTAAGAAAGGGGAACCAAACAAAAATCATAGCCATACATAGAAAAGAAAATGATGCTATTGGACTCAACTTACCAAGGAGCCATGCACCCGCAAATTCCCCAGACTCAAACCGACGAAACAATCCAGATCTTCTAAGGATGTAGGCGTCATGGGATGAGCCTGGGTAGCCGGCGAGGACGCTAAGGAACCGCATGTCCTGGGCCACCACTGCTTGGACATTCAGTGAGTGGCCCATTTTGCGGTTCCTGGGAAAAAAAAAATAAAAAACATCAGTAACGCTTACAAAACTATTTAAACACTAACTTATAACACCCTAAGTAAAACGTGGATGGCAATACAAATCACACCAAAAAACTACATTAAATTTTAGTGCCCACAAAAAGGATATGTATGTTAGACCCTTTAAATTTTTGATTTACTTGTTAAATTTTAACTACACTTTAAAATGTTTGCCTTTGCACAACATGAAAAATATTTAAAGCCAAAAATATGGGCCATTGGTTCACATGCACTCTTTGCAAGGAGGGAGTTTTGGCAAGGAGTGACTGTTTGCAATGCTTGAAAAATTACAAGGAGGGAATAATTACAATAAAGGACACATTAACATGAGGGAATAATTACAAGGCGGGGCTAGTTACAATGAGGGAATAATTACAAGGAGGATATAATTACAATGAAGGACAAATTAACATGAGGGAATAATTACAAGGAGGGACTAGTTACAATGAGGGAATAATTACAAGGAGGGAATAATTACAATGAAGGACAAATTAACATGAGGGAATAATTTCAAGGAGGGACTAGTTACAATGAGGGAAAATTTACAAGGAGGGACTAGTTACAATGAGGGGAAATTTACAAGGAGGGACTATTTGCAATGAAGGACAAATTAACATGAGGGAAATTAGCAAAGGAGGTACTAGTTACAATGAGGGAATATTTACAAGGAGGGAATAATTCAAAGGAGGGATTATTTACAAGGAGGGACCAAAAAAATGAAAATACAACATAAATTCTGAAAAAGATTAGCTCAACATGAAAGACTGAACTTGCCTGTATATGTACTCGTCGGCAGCCGAAGGCACCAGGGCAACGTGGGTACAGTCAATGGCACCCATGACGTTGGGCATATCAGCGATAATATAAAATGCCAGCTTAATCGCGTTTCTGGGGAAAAAAATAATATTTTCGAGTTAGGGTAGCCATGCCTAACAAAAACTTGGATAGGGCGCGGCTCAGTGTAGGCTGTGAGATCCCCACGGAGAGGGCACCCAGCCTCTGGAACGAGCCATTCGCCAAAAATTTCAGGCAGCCAAGCATCTTGGTCATACCTGAAATTGCTTGCTCCTTCCTTGTGGTGCGGGCTAACCACGGCCGCAGCTCACTATACAACTTATGGAGGGAAGCGCGATTAAGCCGGGTGGGCTCGAACAACCCAACGTCATGCATGCCATTGATGTCCATGCGTCGCCGCCGGTGCAATCTGCCCTCTGACCTCCGGACAATCTCAATGCCCATGAGCTTCAGATCTTCATGCTCCTCAAATGCACTTGAGTCGTCTATAGCTGCTAGCCTGCTATTTCCGAGGTCAAAATGGTCCCGTAAGGGGATCGAAAATGAAACTGATTTATTGGGTGTTGGCCCCTCGGCAATCAGCTCTCTTAATTAATCGCCAGCCCATTGCAATAACGTAAGTGTTCTGAACGATCGGAACATTTTAGATTTGGATTGGAAAAGGTCCCGAAATTCCGTAAAACTTCCAATTTCCTTTGGATCATCGAAAGAGCATATACGTATTAGTTTGAACGTTCATGCAAGTAAAAAATGGACGAAAAAAAGCAAAAAAACATCCCACCCAAACTTTCACAGACAGCTACGGAAGTCCGGACGAATGTGTCTTTGAATCAAGGCTAATATGCCACAAGGGGGTGCTGGACCTGCTGCTATCAATTCACCTATTGCAACAAGATAATTGTGGCACTAAATTCTAGAAAATCAGCCCATCAATAATCCATAATACATAAAGCACATATGCTTTCACAAAAGTGCATCCATTTTCAACAATTCATCCAAATAAAGTGCTTCAATAATAAAACAAAAGTCACACAAAAATGACCATCAATCTTACATACGTATAAGGCTTCACAGCATCCGCCGCCACCTGCAACCCCCCCCCCCCCCCGAGAAAAGCCAACTTTGTGACAGTAACCCCTGTCATTTTCTCAACGCAGCATATGGTCTATATGTATTGTCCAGAGACTGATAATCCACATAGTATCAGACTCTGTATGATATGAATTTGGTGATTGGGTAAATTTAACTAAGAAATTAATGGGGATCATGAATCTCTTGGTTACAATTGTTGTATTACTTTATAGAATATTTATCTAATCTCACAAAGGCGGGTTATATGCAGTGCAATGCAGACACAGCCAGGAGGCTGGGCATGCTGGCCACACCCCCTAGTGTTGGTAGATTAGGAGGCTGGTTGCATTTACTGTGCTGGCAAATTAAACTTGTTTTCATTTATACACCTTACTGTGTGTGGTGGAAAATTTCTCACACAATAGATTGTATGTGCAAGGCATCTGAGGAAATATTGCTTAGGACACTTCACTGGATGTGTAAGGGGAGCCTCAGCAACTATTGGTTTGTATCAGGTTGATGGCTGCTGGGCTGATATGATTATTAGTATTTGCGATATTTATATCTCTAATAGATCTCTAATAGAAATATTGGAGCGGCGAATATTAATTAAATCATATTTTCCCACTTCATTCTCCATACCTGTGATTGGCTTATCATCATGCTGTTTCCAAGTTCCTTATACTCATGTGGCTAGGAGTTGCTAAAGTTGATGTGGTTTTCCTGTCCTTGAGTAAAAACTACTGACTACTGGTCCCAGAATCTTTCCAATCTACAATCCAACAAGTGAGCTTAACAGCAGCTTTGGCAAAATCAAGCAGCAGTAATGACCCCCACAGATGACAATTTTGTAAGTGATCCTTTAGCTACTGGAACAAAAGACTGTAATTCCCTTATTTTCAGGAGTTGCAAACAAATAAAAAAACTGCTCAGCACATAGAAGGCATCATTTTGGTACACAATAGAAACATTTAAAAGACCACTGAAAGTGGAATTACACTTTAAAGTTCAAACCAGCAGATGTCCTGCTACCCAAGAGGAAAATCATCTGTTCTCTTGGACCAGGAGTTTCTTCTGGATATCCCCACCCCTGATACCTAGCTTAAAGTGACACTGTAGTCAAGTGATCATTTCCTCATTAACATGTTTGGCAGCAAATGGCAGCCAGCCACGTGACCCCCAGCAACCATTCAGGTTTGATGTGAAAGCTCACTTGACAAACCCAATAGTTTACCAGCAGTCACATGATTGGCAGCCATGCAAAGAAAAAAAGAAGTTGACTGAATTAACTATAGTGCTGTTTTAACCCTCTTTTTGCTCATGATTTTTATATAATCTGGAATATCATCATGCTATATACTTGGCTGCATTATGTCAGGTCATGGCTTTTATAGATTTGTACATAGAATCAGAACTGTTGGTATGAAAACAAATATATAACATTACATATGTTACAATTCAGAAACTTCATAGCCCTTACTCGTGTAGTATGAATTCAATTGTCCATCTTGTTATACTTGCAGATGCCCGCCTTTAGCCACCACATGGAAAAAATGCCCTATGTGGAAAGCCACGTATGTTGACCTATAGAGCCACTCAAAAAGAAACTAGATCAGGGGATCTAAACCAGTGGCATGAGCCCGCTGCAAGCCCTATTCCCACCTGCTTCCGGGACCCTTCTTGCCTCCCAGCCATGGCTGCGGATCAGGTGCAGGTAGGGGAACACCGAGGGTCAGGCGTTCGGCAGAGCTACGCTCTGGGCCGCAGACTCTTTCTTCAGAGTAAGCCGGCCATAGGCTATGGTGAGCCTATAGGCAGGGGGAGGGGAGGAACCACCCTTTTTTCCCTTTTCATTATGTGCCCCACATGCTTTATTATTGTGCATTTTATGTTGTGTGTGTTTTTTTCAAGTTTTTTACCTCACAATATACTCACCTTCCCCGCTCCTGCTCCTCTTGCCTCCTGCTACGGCGTCGGGGGGGGGCGCGCCCTCGTTTGTGAGGGCGGCGGTTGCTGGCCTTGTTCCCCACTGTGCAGGTGCTCTCCGCGGCGGAGGAAGGGAGGGGGGTCCCTCCCTACCTGTCTTCCTTGTCCCGGGTGCCAGGAGTCTTGGTGCGCTGCAGGGGTGCAGGGCCGAGCAATGACGCGATCCGCGACGCACCCCGCCCCGCCCCTCGAGGTGCTGCTTGGGCCGGCCGGCGCCATTCTCCTCACAGATTTTCCTGAGGTAAAGTTCCCATTTTTACCTCACGCCATCGCTCCTTGGTCTGCTGACAGGCTGCACAGGCTCTTTAACTGGCTCCCTTTTGGTCCGTGAGTACGGTCTTTTCTTGTTGGTACCTTTATTATTGTGTTTTATATTGGTTGTGCATGCGCTGTGGGACGATTATCTTGTTTCCATTTTGTGTCTTTCAGAGTCACATATTGAGTTTCTTATGGTTCCTCCCGGGCCATACACCCCCCCTCCACCCCCCTCCACCCCCTCCACCCTTTCCTGCCCTGTGGGTTAGGGTGCTGAGAGTCCAATTGGGTTTTTTTTTTGTACGGTTCTTGGCCGTCTTAGTGCCTTGAGACCCGTCTTTCTTATCATAACCGCCAAAATGGAGGCTTCTGGGAATAGCGGACTTGGGAACCTCCCGGGACTTGCTAAGCTTTGTCTTGTGTGTGGTACATGCCCACTGAGCAGCCCAGAGTGTTATTGTGGATCAGGATGGGGCTAGTGTTGCCGGCCCCAGTCTCATTGCTTCGATGGCTTCGCCGACTCCCCCGCGTCTGCTTCTGGCCCCTAGTGAGGGGGAGGCAAGCAGGAACTTGCGGCGTAATTTCAAGCTCAGACTGGCTAGCATTGAGCGTCAGTTGGCGTGTTCGGCCACTGATTGGCAAGGCCAAGTTTAAGAAGTGGCATTTGAAGCCAGCTCGTGCCATCTTTGCCGATGACGATGAGGATGTGGCCTTCGGTGGCCGAGATTCCACTGAGGAGGGTGAGTTGCTCCAGGGGTCCGACTCCTCTGGGGGTAGTCGGGGGGACCTTGACAGTTGCCCCGAGTCTTCATCTGATGAGGACGAGTGGCCCCAGGATGATACAGAGCAGCTGTTGTCAGCGGTACTAAGGCGGCCAAGAAGAAACAGGGGGACCTGTTTCGGCTGGCGAGACAGCGCCTTGTCTTTCCTGCCACTTCTCTAAGATGGTTTTTAAGGAATGGGAGAAGCCTAATAGGTTGCCGTCGGTGCCTTGGGGTCTGGACAGACGGTATCCCTTTTTGGAGGATTTGGTTCGCCTCTGGTCCCATCCCCCGGAAGTGGATGCTCCTGTTCTGGGGCTCTCCAATACAACTTGGTCATGCCGTCCCCTGAGACTTCCTCCTTGCGTGATCATGTTGACAGGCGCATGGATCAGCTAGCCTTTCACGCTTTCACTTCTGTGGGAACTGGTCTGCGCCCTGTCTGTGCTGCGGCCATTGTTTCCATGGCCATTTAAAAGAAGGTGAGGCGTCTCGTGGGTATCGCCAAATGGAGGAGTATAGGGAGCTTTTAGCTTGTGTGGACTTCCTTGCTTTTGTTATATCGGCTATGGATGACGCCGTACGTTTTGGTGGTAGGGCCTCGGCTGCGATGGTCGCGACAGTGGGCAGCAGATGCTGCCACCAAAAAGCTCTCACTGGTATTCCCTTCCTGGGACTTAGGCTGTTCGGGGAACAGTTGGACCTCCTGGCTAAGGACGGGAGACTTCCTCAACATCGGAAGCAGGTGCGGCCTTTTTCGGGGTTCTTCTTCCTTTCACCCCTCTCGGGGGGGATGAGGATCTTCTTTCTCTGGTGGATGCAGAGACTGATGGGGGCTAGGTAGAGCCCGAGGTCGTCCCGACCTTGCCTGGGGATCCAAGCCTAAGCCCCCTTCCAAGGCCCCTCAGGCAAGAGGGGATGCCCTCACCCAGCTAGGTGGGGGGACGGCTTCGGCTCTTTGCTCCCGTCTGGAGACAATGCGTCTCGGACCGGTGGATTCAGGAGGTGGTGTCCTCCGGATACAAGATAGAGCTGGCAGCTTGGCCGCTCCCAAGATTAATTCGGTCCCGGATCTCCCAAAATCCTGTGACGGCGCAGGGCCTGAGGTTGACCGTTCAACATCTTCTGTCATCAGGAGTGGTTTGCCCTGTGCCTCTTCAAGAACAGGGGCGGGGGTTCTACTCCAACCTGTTCACAGTGCCCAAGAAGGACGGCTCCCTGAGACCCATCCTGGATCTAAAGGGTCTCAACAGATTTGTCAGGTTCAAACACTTCCGCATGGAGACCTTGCGGTTGGCGGTGAGCTCTCTTCAGCCAGGCGATTTCATGACCACTGTGGACATCAAGGATGCTTATCTGCATGTTCCTGTCTTCCTGGGGCACCAGAGTTTCCTGAGGTTCGCTCTGGGGGATCAACACTACCAGTTTGTGGCCTTGCCGTTCGGCATCACCTCGGCCCCACGGGTGTTCACAAAGGTGCTGGCAGGTGTCATGGCCCTTCTGAGGAGCCAGGGCATTCGCGTTCTTCCTTACTTGGACGACCTGTTTATTGCACCTTCATCCTTGCATTAGGCAGAGAGGGATACTCGGATGGTAGTGTCCACCCTCGAGTCCTTCGGTTGGGTGATCAATTATCCTAAGTCTTCACTCCCTCCCTCATGGGTATGGTCCTTCCTGGGAATGATGCTGGATACTTCTCAGGTCAAGGTGTTTCTTCCTCAGCAGAAGGTGGAGGGCCTTCAGATGCAGGCGCAGGCCTTGTTAGCTTGCCCTCATCCCTCCATCCGTCTGGGGATGCAGTTGATGGGTCTCATGGTGTCTTGCTTCGAGGCTGTGCCTTTCACTCAGTTCCACATGAAACCCCTTCAGTTGAATCTCTTGACTGTCTGGGATCGGAGTCAGGAGTCCTTGGAGCAGGAATTCGCTCTGTCCCCTCTGGCCAGACAGTCCCTCTCGTGGTGGCTGGACTCGAGGAATTTTCTAGTGGGCAGGTCCTTTCTGCCTCCATGCTGGGAGATTGTCACCACGGATGCCAGTCTGACCGGTTGGGGAGGGGTTCGGCGGTCGCTGAAGTTCCAGGGCCAGTGGGGCTCTCCAGAGGCCCACGCACCTATCAACCTCTTGGAGTTGAGAGCGATCAGGTTGGTTCTCTTCCAGTTGACTCCCCACCTACGGGGTCGTGCGGTCCAGGTCCGCTCGGACAATCAGACGGCGGTCGCCTACATCAACCATCAGGGCGGGACTCGGAGCAAACGAGCCCTCAAGGAAGTGTCTCTGATATTGTCTTGGGCGGAGGAGACTGTTCCCTCCATCTCGGCGGGTTACATCCCCGGGGAGGAGAACCAGGAGGCAGATGCCCTGAGCAGGGTGACGTCTCGCCTAGGGGAATGGTCCCTCGACAACAAGATCTTTCTTGCCCTGTGTTGCCGCTGGGGTCAGCCAGACGTGGACCTGTTTGCATCCCGTCACAATCACAAGCTTCCAAGATTCCTCTCCCTGACAAGAGATCCTCTGGCCTTCACCACGGACGCGCTGGCAATTTCTTGGACTGAGTTTTGACTCTTTCCTCCCTTCCCTCTGTTGGGTCGTGTGCTGTGCAAGATAGCTCAGGAGGGGGTACCGACCATCCTAGTGGCCCCCCGCTGGCCGAGGAGGGTATGGTATGCGGACGTCGTCTAGATGGCGATGAATCAGTACCTCTTGCCCAACGTTCCAGAGCTCCTCACTCAGGGACAGCTGCGCCACCCCAATTTACAAACACTGGCTTTGACGGCTTGGCTGCTGAAACCTCCATCCTGACGGATAAGGGTTTGCCGGCTTCGGTCGTCAGTACTATGATCCAGGCTCGGAAGAAGTCTTCTTCTATGATTTATTATAGGGTCTGGCATGCTTACATTTCCTGGTGTGAGTCTAAGGCTTTCCCTTGTCACATCTTCTCCCTTTCCAGGATTCTGGAGTTTCTTCAACACGGTCTAGAGTTGGGTCTTCAACTGAGTACCCTCAAGAGACAAGTTTCTGCCTTGGCAACTTTTTTTCTAAAGATCTTTTGCTAATCATAGGCTTGTCAAAACTTTTTTCCAGGGAGTCACTCATGTGCGTCCACCGCGTAAGCCTCTGCTACCGGTGTGGGATTTGAACTTGGTGCTTTCTGCTCTTCAGGGTCCCCCCTTTGAGCCCCTGTGTGATTCTGCTCATTCTATTCTGACTCTTAAGGTGGACTTTTTGGTTGCTATCACTTCAGTGCGTTGCGTCTCTGAGCTGGCGGCGCTTTCCATGAAACCTCCTTATTTTGAGCGGCATCAAGATAAGGTGGTGTTCCGTCTTAAGCCGGAATTCTTACCCAAGGTTGTATCTGCCTTTCATCTCAATGAGGACATTGTCTTACCTTCCTATTGTCGGCCCCTGCTAATTCCAAGGAATGGAACCTTCATTCTCTGGATGTGGTCAGGGGACTCAAGTATTATTTGGCTGCCACTGAGTCATTTCGGAAGTCTGATTCTCTTTTTGTCCTTCCTTCTGGAACTAGGAAGGGCTTATTTCCAGCCAAATCCACTATCAGCAAGTGGATTAGACAGGCGGTGGTGCAGGCGTACTCTGCCAAGGGGAAAGAACCCCCTTTCCGTGTTACAACTCACTCCACTAGGGCTATTGGTGCCTCTTGGGCTTTCCAGCACCAGGCTTCAGTTGAACAGGTTTTTAAGGCCGTTACTTGGTCTTCCGTTCATACTTTTTCCAAGTTTTACAAAGTGGATGTTAGGGCCTCAGCTGATGCTGTCTTTGGCCGTAAGGTGCTCCAGGCGGTAGTGGCTTGAACTGCCTGCCATTGCTCTCTGGGGATCCCACCCTTCTTTTTTGGACACTGCTGTTGGATGTCCCACGTGTAAAGAATTAAAATGAAGCAAGCCGTCCTGTACACCTGGAAAAATACAATTCTGTGATTACTCACCTGTAGAATTGATTTTACGATGTACAGCACGGCTTGCTTCATCCCACCCTTGTTATCATTGTTCTCTTTTGCCTTGATATGGTGATTTTTGTTGAGAGAGTTCCTTTTGGTGGGCTGTGTTTTTACTAACATGGTCCTTGCCTCCCGGGTTTTGCATTACTGCTTTCAAACACTGGGGTCTTCTGGGTAATTCTGGCCTTTTATGGGCCGGGAGGGGCCACAAGTCTTCCTGCAGTCGATTGCGCCACCTGTGGTGGCTTACCCACATGTAAAGAATTGAAATGAAGCAAGCTGTGCTGTACACCGTAAAAACAATTCTACAGGTGAGTAATCACAGAATTGTATTTTTGGGCACATATATCTATAATGTTGTATTTAAAAAAACACAATTGTGTGATATTTTTATTATTATTCATGCATATATTTATATACAACAATTTTATCATACTTTTTAGATTCACAAATGCCTGGCGTGGGCACGCGCCCTGCTAGAGGGATAGCAGGGATGCGGCTCGCGCATGCACCGTTGGACCGGGATAGAAGGTAAGTGTATAGTGGGTTTCCCACAGCGGAGCATCCTGATTTTGGATGCCCCCCGGGGGAAGGGAATCGATTGGCCCAGGAGTCTTATAGATTCCCGGGCTGATTGCGCTGGGTTTTGGTTTACTTGCAGGGATGGGGCTGCCCAATGTTTACATTGTGGGGGAGCCAAGAAAGCAGGTGATATTTATGGTTCCACAGGGGGGTTTCACGCAGTGATTTCAGATTACAGGGCTGGCCCCATTGGATTTTGTTCCACTTTAAATTTATTGTTTTCTTTTATTAATGTATTTTATTATTTTACAAATATTACATTACCCTGTGTTACAATATTATATCCGGATATGGAGAGCTCAGAGTAGGAGCCATATGAAACCACAGTATCTGGTAATATAGCATGCACAGTGCTAGACTGGGTTTGTTGGCACCAGTATTATCTTTCATGGACCTTCCACCAAAGTTATACAACATATTAGTTTTTAGGAGTATAGCTGGGAGATGCCAGGGGGATAAAGTATAACTTGTCTTTTGTCCGGGGGGGTGACATGTTGCATCATGTGGGGGTCCAGATCCAGCAGGCACTACATGCCCTCTGTAGCTGTTTGCATCATATCACTAAGAACCAGCATCCTACAATAACTGTTCCATTCCATGCTTCTTGGTTATATTATACAAGTTACTGGACTGGGCTTGTAGCATTTCTACATGTCTGGCAGGGCTCTGTTTACTGGTGGAATTGAAAGGGCCCCCCAGCCTGTCAGGGTCTTGATGACCCTGTTCCAAGAAAAAGTATCATGTGATCTCGGTGGCAGTGATGTCAGAGGAGGCAGTGGAGAAAGAAGTACAGATTTCTTCACACTAACCAAGTTTAATATAGGTCATAAGAAAGTGTTCTCATTTATTTATTTATAGCAGAGACAAGTCTATTTACTTCTCTGACAAAAGAAGAAGATGTCCTAAATAACCTAAAAAATATGTAGAGTAATAATAGTTATATATATATATAAATTTAAGCAATAGCTTATTTTTTCAGATATACATATAGGACTCCTTTATATGTCTGTAAGCAATGTCTCATCTAAATATATAGTTTTGCACCTAATGTATTTTCATTACATGGGTACACACAAAAGCAATTTTAGATTTCCTCATTCTGCTGCTTTTGAATATTCAGATAACTAAGACATTTGTTGTTTGTGTGGGTCTCTTGAGGGCTGTCCAGCTTTGCTCATGTGCTCTTGATTGCTATCCAGACTTATCCCTTATGAATGAAGTTCATCTTTCGGCATTCACTTGGAAAATCAAATGTTTGCTCCTTATATATAGCACTTACACTATTGGTGACCTACTGTATACATTTGATGTTAAATTGTAATAGATTGTTAGCCATAGCTTAAATACCTAGGTAGCTTCATTTCACATTCTATAGTAATTATATCATATTTGTTATATTGTAATGCATATCTATAAAATTATTATCATCCCCTTTGCACGCAACTTAATAAAGACAGAAAAAAATGAAGGCAAAGGTAAAGACAGAAAAACAAACAAAGCAAAAAAAGCACATCTTCTGCGCCCCACAGAATTGGATGGTATAAAACTTACCTGGTCATGGGATTTTACTGCGGCATGTGCACCTGATCACCACGTACTAGCGACCTCTGTGGCGAATGCCCCCAGCCCCACATCACATTCGTCACAGTGACTTTCCACTTTAATTTCAATGAAAAGATGTGCAAAATCCTGCCCCCCTGCACGAGCAAAAATGAATGTTGTTCCTCTTTTAAGGAATTATAACAGCTAATAAAATGACCCAAGTACAAACAAAGCTGATTAGACATTGACTGCTCTACTAATTTGATCAATTCGGCACCAAAGCTTTGGTATTTCATAGTATTTTGATCCAAGTAAACGGACAATGTACATGAATTGTCCACATTCTAATAAATAAATAATGGCTACTCCAGGAAATGTAATAATGATCTAACTTCAAGCAGTGGGACTTTGGGTAGCAGTTTATTGGGTTACGTTGTTCTTCTGCTTTGCCACAATGCAATAGTTTGATCCTCTGTTGATCAAATGTGGCAAGTAAACATTCATTTTGTAAGAGTACCTACAGAAATTGTCAGTGACAGGCAGGCAGCATTAGTGTATCTTCAATGACACTTACAGGAACATTATAGTCAAGTCATCACTTCCTCATTCACATGTTTGGCAGTAAATGGTCACCACCAACAACAATTCAGGTTTAATGTACAAGTTTAATGTGGTGCCACCACTTTTTGTTTCCTCTCAGACACAGAGCAGCCAATTTACAGTAACCTAATCATGAACAGGCTCCATGTAATTTATCTCATGGCTGATGCACAGACACAATATAGCAGTCAAGATTTATCAGTCCAAAGAACGTTTTCAGCATTCCTTTTTAGGACTGTTGACAGGGCACTCCAAGAACCAACCAGAAGAAGAGGATCTTTCTGATTTTCAAGGCATAAGGGGAAGCCAAATGAAAAAACTGGATGGGTTAACGTATCAGCCCACCATAGGTATTGTAGGTTAGGAACATGACCCAACATGCTTTAATTTCACAAAGTAAAAGTCAGGGACAGGAGGCAGAAGAATTTGTTGGGTAAGTACAAATCATAAGGTGAGCACACCAATCAGGAATAAATTAATGCAGCTTCAGGGTCCCCTCCCTTCCACATGGAACCATAAACCCAATATCAACAAGAATTGATGAAACGCACACCAAAGAGGCTTTTGTGATGCTTATAAGTGTATTAGAAAAATGATAGAAAAGAAGTCACAGAAATGCACAAAAGAACGTGCAGACATCCTATATACAATTTTCCAAAAATTAGGATACAAATGAGGTGATATTTTTGAAGTAAGCCCAGGAGAGTTTTAACCCCTAGAGTAAAGAGATGACATAAACCAGTAACCTTATAGTATAAAGAGAAATCAAAGTTTATTAGAGGTAAAGATTACCTGACGATGTTCTTGGAGCAAGATAGTTATTCTCACTCAATTGGGCTTATAGTAATGCTGTTGCAGGTGTGGTCAAGGAATATACCTCAATTGTGTATATAGTGCCACAGTTTTCATCATATGCAAATACATGGTAAAAGAAGACATGAAAAAGAAACATTGAGTATTGTACAAGAGCAGTCACTATGCTTGTTTTATGCAGGTCTTTTCATTATTTACATTTTGTATACTTTGCCAGGTTATGGATTTCTGTATTACTTTATGCATTTATATGGTATCTCTGTCACTGAGTACACGACCTGTGGTGTCATAATTGTCATTTATAAGGTCCAGGATTTTATGCATTTCTATTGCATTTGGCAAAATTCTGCTTACTTTCTAGCCCATTGCTTTAATGGACTGAATTAAACTTTACTGTTGTAAAGCTGGGGGGTTGTTAGCTGGTGCACATACTTTCAAAGCCCAAGCCTCCTTTTGGAAGATCATCAGCGGCTGGCAATGGGTGCAGCAACTTTTGATCCCCCAGCGAAAGGTAATCCCATAGAATAAGTGTTGCTTTCTGCAGTTAGGATCTAGTGGCAGCTTGATTTACCTAACTATGAAGCTACTATTTTTGAGCTGCTAATACATTTAGGAAGGTACTATCCTGCCAGCATTGATCATATATTTTCAGATTCCCTACCAGCACATTCTCTCCAAGGCTGACATACTGAAGCTAGCCAGTTCTTTTAAAATGACACAGGGGCGCTATGGCGATCTGACCTTATATACCCTTCCAGGGTATTGATCATGATCCTCGACTGACCTTTCAGGACTTATATCAAGTCCATTGGAAACGACATATTGGCTGGCAGTCATCAAACAGCATCAACTGATTAGAGATCTGAACAGACCCCGAGCGAAAGAAAATGCCATTTAATTTTACCCCATCAGCAAATGTGGGCTTGTTAGATGTCATTTCAGTGGAGTTGGGTGGCGCCATTTTCTCTGATCGCCAGTTCACTGCATATTGAGGAAACTTTGGCTTTGATTCAATAAACTTTCCCTAAACTATATCCTGAAAATGAGCCCCCTATTTATGCTTTATTACAAAATAAGATGTAAGGAAAAATCTGGAGTCCTTAAGAAAAGAAAATATTACAGGAGTTATATATTTTTTTATATTTAAAAAAACCACTACACTTACTGTACCTTTTATACCTTGCAGACCAGAGCTCTGACACTCACCAGAATGCCCGACACTTGTCCCTCATTGCCAGGCAAACACCATCTTCAGCAACCCACATCCATTCAACAACTGATGAACCATCCTATGTCACAGGAACTACGGCATGCTCTCTCCATTCACGGAAATGGAGGGGGCGTGCCATAGTGCCAGTGATGAATGGCAAGGCCAGTGCACAGGGGTTAAATGAACACAAGTAGGTGAACGATGGCGCAGGGCTGGGATTGATCGATCAGGTGAGTATCAGAGTGTCTGACTAGCAGCCCTGGACTGCGGGGATAAAAGGTAAGTGTAGCATTTTTTGTTTTTGATACAATGTCAATGTCACAATGTCTTTAAGCATTTATGTTTGAAAATTAACACTGTAAGCCCCAAAACTGGGCTCTAATAGGAAACAGGCCTCTCAAGCTTCCTTTCTGCCTGAGCTCCAAGTTGCCAACTGCTTCTTTGGGCGCTTCTGCCCTGACATATCTTTCGTGTGCAAGAAGCATAACTGGGTGTGGCCCTCCACAAGACCCAGCTCCTGGTGTCTCATGCACCTGGTCAGCCCACACTGTAGCCCTCATCTGCGGCTCATCAGCCTCCTTATAGGCCTTCCATCCCGGAGTCCTGGTTTGGGAGAATTGGCCACCCAGCTTGTCAAACTGGCAAGACTCCATGCCTCATTAAAGTGCTACTGCAGGCAAAGGTAATTGTTACACCATTGTGTCGGGCTACATATGGCACTGCCCTTAATTGCTTTCTGTTTTTAAATTGCATATTGAGGTTTACAGATTCTCCTCATTATTTTAAAAAAGTGGGCGTGGCCCTTGGATCTGTGATGCTGCATAATAACCATCATAATGGGCGGGGTCTGTAAGATTCCCAGAACTTGCATAAGCCCCCATGGTTGTGCTTCTTCTCTCTCCCCCTGTTGCTATGCAACATCGGAGCCAAGGCCAGCACTCCCACACTCCCAAAGCGCATGCACGTCCACACTCTCAAAGCGCGCACACACCCTCACTTCCAAGCATGCATGTGCACACACCCAGTTATCTATTTAGGTTGGTAGGTGGGTGGGTGGTTGAGCATCTTGGTGGGTGGGCAACTAGGTGGGTTGGTGGATAGGTAGTTAAGGGGGACTGTCAGTGCCTCCCGTCAGGAGCACCTTCAGCATCGGGCACAGCCCCCCCCCCCCACACACGCTGACGGGGCTCAGTTCTCTGGTGCCTCTGCTCTAACTCCCGGCCAGGGAGAGAATTGAGGGGGCTTGGGCACCCAGCCAGGAGGCAGAAGCTGGGGGCTGGAAAGAACTCTCCCTCCTGATAACAGGTGGGAGGAGAGAGAATGAAGAGGGAGCAGTGACGAGGCTGCACTTGCTCCCGGCTGGGAGGATGAGACGGGGGGGGGCATCAGACCCAGAGGAGAGCAGGGAAGGGGGGGCAGAAGCCGCAGCGCTCTCTCCCGGAGGAGAGTGGGGAAAGACAGGATGTGGAGAGTGGAGAAAGGGCGGTGGGCAGGCAGACACTGATGAAAGGAGGGGGCGGGACGTTAGGGGAAGAAATTACACATTCCATCTACCTAGCCAAGCTGATTGGGAGACGGGATGAAAATATACTAAATGTTATTGGCTGAACTGGTAAACTCCAATATCTCTGCTATTTATGCTTCAATCTGAAAACAGAAAACAGTTTGGGGCAGTGCCAATTGTAGCCCTACGTAATGGTGGAACAATTATCTTTGCCTACAGTATCACGTTCTTTACTGACGCCATAAAGGACCAATAACACATAAAAAGGCACACTTTCCTATCACTCACAATCCAGTATTTGGTCTTTCTGGTAGACCACTTGCCACAACACCTAAAACATGCTTTCTTGAAGAAAATCCAGTGACTTTAAAACATAAGGTGGAAAGCTTTAGGTATAACATTTTTTACTTATACTTTAAGATATCTCATGCCTTATTTTAAAATAAATCCATATGGTCCTTAATTTGAACCCTTTGTCTATCTTGTTTTATGGTCCCACAGTGATGGAAAACTGGACACCTTTGGCTGTGAGTAAATTCTCCCTGCAAATAGAAAATGGCTGGTTTTCAGAAGGAGGGCAGGGTAGTGGCCTGTGAATGTGAATGATAATTTAAGGCAATGTAAGTACATAATTCATTTTAATTCAATCTTGCACCTATCCCCTTTTCCTCTTGTTGTCTACCTTTTTCTCCCTACCTCTATTTTATTTGCATTTTCCCATTATTTCTTAGTTTTAAGTCGATACCTACCCTGTTAATAAATATTATTGTTAAAGTAGGTGTATCGCAAAAATTTGAAATATTAAAAAATCTTTATGAAAAGTCAGCTAATGAAAAGAGAGGTTACCTTTGCACTCAAACTGCAAAAAAAAACACCTCCAGAGCTTGTGTTTTTAATTCTGATAGGAATAACATTTTAAGGGTGACATGTTTGAGTGTATAAGGGGGGGACAGAACCTTGGCTGGATATTTCTTGATGCCGGGTGTATACGTGACCCCTCCTCCCACCATCCAGCATATTTATATGGATTTTTATCACTGGGATATTTTTTCATGATAGTGCTCCTTTAAGATCCATAGTTTACTCAATAATGGCCCAAAAATAAGGCAGGTTTCTAATTTTTTTGGTGTGCCCACTGGTGCATACAAGTACTTATGCCATATAGGTGAAAACATCTAGGCAAAGCTGGACTAAAGGACTGTAGGGGAAGACAGCAAGTCTGGCCATGGTCTGCTAGGATCTATATATTGACTAGTGGCCTCTCTCGCACGCATTCCCGCCAGTGTGAATGACCTCAAAGGACTGCATTTGGTCTATTTTGCACATCAGGTGATTCAGAGCCTTGGTTTTGTGGCCAATTGTCCTTTTTGCAGGAAATGATGGTATGCGTATGCCAAATCGAGTGTTCTCCATATAAACATGGCTTAAGGCATCCCATTTGGCCCTTGTTTTACTTTATATTTGCTGTTCATTTGTTGTTGCCAGTCTAGTGACCCTTTTTTATTTGAGACTTCTTTTCAGCAACCGCAAGATGGGCCACTCTCTTAATGTCCAATGTGTGGCAGGCCGGATCTTCGCTTTTTCAGTGTTTTGGCCAGCTTCCCTGTCTCGTCCCACAATGCATTTATCTTGAGGAGTTTTGGTTTATACACCAGTTTTGAGAGTGGCGAACTGACTGGCGGTGGTAAATCTGTTTATTGCTGGAGTGGATCTGCATGTTTATTGTTTATGTTGCATTTGCAGTGTGATTGTTGTTTGTTATGTGCCTCTTTTTCATAATTGAGAAGGTCATGCACATTATCATGGTGTGCATCAGCCTTCATAACTTTGCCTTGAGTGAGAGGGTGGCAGCATATATGGAGGAGACAACCCCTGCTTCTGCTCCAGAGAATTCTGGACATCTGTATGCTGGCACCCAGAGCCGTGCGGGCCAAAGCATTCAGTTAACTGTCACAAGTTGCTGGATGCAGGTCAACAGAAAATGAATCAATAAAAATGTGCCTGTCTGGCGTAACTAAAGCTTGGAGACCCCCAAAACCCAAAGTCCAGCATGGTAGGTTTGGGGGCTGTTGCCCGGCTTTGGGTGTTTGCAGCTTTCTGTGCCTCCAGCCTCTCCAGTCTTTGAAGGTAACCTGGCTGGCCTCCAGCCTCTCCAAAATGGAGAGTTAGGTGTGCCTTTTGGCCTAAGTGCATCTGAGCTTGCAATCCCCTACTATTGTGGGATGGGAGAGCTGGATTGGTTAGCATTGGCATATACAAGTCTTGGGTGCTTGCACTGTCCCTGAAAACTACTTGTTTAAGTAATTAAGTGGCAGGGGTGTTCATGTGGAACTAAAGGAGACCCAAACAGGGGACATAAGTTAACAATGCACATCTGTTTGTTGTTTGCAGATTTTCATGGATTAACAACTTCATGCCCAACACACATGAAAAGAGGTTGGCAAAGGAAGTGGTAGCCCATGTGAGTGGTCGGACCTAAAACGGTGAAAGTGGCCCTGGGTGTGGAGGTTCTACAGCCAGAACTTCCCAGGTAAGTGGCTGTACAATAGACAAGGATAATGAGTTACATGCTTTACAAAATTATATATTTTTTGTAGCTGGGGAGATCTGGCTGCAGATTAAGCCCACCCAATACGTAAGCGGCACAAGGCTCATCTTTGCAGGTGCCATGTTGGTCCTAACAACAACAATTTAAAATATTGTATATATTTGTTTTATATAATTATTGTAAATATATTTGTTTTTAATAAATAAATCTAAAAGAAATGTCATAAACCAAGAGTTTTATTTTAGTATTTTTAGAGAGACATTTTTTTTTCTTTTCTGATTTCTCCTCTTCGTTTCCATATTATTTACCTATTTGTCCCCCTTTTTCCTCCGGTTTTCCCCCATGCTGTTAGCTCATTGCCCTTTGCTGTCCCTCTTTTTCCCATCACTGTTGTATAAATGTGTTTTTTTATTACTGCATCCCTCACGTCCTCCTGAGCATTGGCACGCTTCCACTGCCACCCGGGGAGCGATGCCTGTTATCAGCTACAGGTGTTATGAATATAGCCCTGGGCTGACATGAGAGCACTGCCTGTCCAGCGTTGTAATGAGTGAGGGGACTTGCTGACCAATCCGAACACAGGCTCCACACTCATCACTTGTTACCAGGCAGTTTTAGACACCTGGGTGGCATCTCACTCCTCTGTCTCGATGACAGTCAGGGACTGCACCACATGCTGACCCGATGTGCCCAGAGGATAGGTGAGTAGTTGTTTTTCTTTATTCTTTCAATTACATCTGTTTGTTAAACATATATCCCTATACCTTCCTCATTTCATTTGACTTCCTCACTTCACTTCATTTGCATGTCCTACTGATGTCATTATGATGTCAGGTGAGAATTTTAAACTGGGACTCTGTCAGTTGTTATATGATTGTCTGTTCTAAATGCAATGGTGGCATGCCTTCCCTGAGGAAGGGGGTTGGTTCCCCTGATACGTTGGATACAAGGAACTGCGCTATGTCACCTCATGTTTTCTACATGTCCTTTTGAATATATTTTTCTGCATATGATGACTTGAAGTGCCGGTCTCAGTTACTCATTACATGGAATGACTGCGATGCCAGCAGGGGAGAGAAAGTTAAGTATGTGCGAAGACATACAGACTACATGGGATGCCCGAGATGCCAGCAGGGGGGAGAAGGGTAAGTATGTAGAAAGACATGCAGACTACATGGGATTCCCAAGATGTCAGCAGGGGGGAGAAAAGTAAGTATGGGCTAGGACATGCAGACTACCATGGGTACAGTGGTGGGTGTGGCTGGAAGCACATTAAAAAGGTGGTTACAACAAAAAAAGGCGTACACTGGAAAGCCACGGAAGGACACAGCACACCATGAACAATGGGATCCACAGCAAGTTACATCAGAAAACAGGTAAAAACTCAGCTTCCGAAACTTCTTTGGCTGCAAATAGGGATGAGCGAATCGATCCGGACGAACCCGGATTCGATCCGAATTTCAGGAAAAATTCGATTCGGATCGAATCCGAATTTCCCCGCGATTCGATCACTCGAAGTTTTCCTTTAACATCCATTCATTTACATTACAGGCATTCTAAGATGGCGGGCGGGACATGTCTGGACATGTATCCCGCGCCAGTGCAAGCTGGGGCAGTCACATGCAGCCTATCAGCAGCCAGCAAGCCCGGTGACGTCACACAGCGGTATTTAACGGCGGCCATCTTGCTTTTCCTCATTTCTCTATTGCATTCGTGACAGACAGACAGAACGCTGTGTAGCTGAGGCAGTTAGACAGGCTGGAGACAGGCTGGAGACAGGGACAGACAGGGACAGGCTGGAGACAGGCAGGAGACAGGCAGGAGACAGACAGGAGACAGACAGGAGACAGACAGAAAGCCAGGGAAAGGTAGGAAAAACGGAGCTGGCTGACAGGGAGATTTTTTTTTTTTCATCCAGCCTTTGTTAGCGTTTTCAGGCTGCTTATAGTAACTAACTGTGCATATATACTGAACTGATCTTAAGTCTGCTGTGAGGCATCCCATTCTGTGACTAAAGCAGCCTCTGTTTAAGACCATATAAGCATTTGCTCTAATCATATTTGAAATTAGGCCTGATAAAGACACTTTTGCTGGCCAAAGCACTACTGTACCCTGGCAGCTCGATTCCTGCCCGGGGCATCCCATTCTGTGACTAAAGCAGCCTCTGTTTAAGACCATATAAGCATTTGCTCTAATCATATTTGAAATTAGGCCTGATAAAGACACTTTTGCTGGCCAAAGCACTACTGTACCCTGGCAGCTCGATTCCTGCCCGGGGCATCCCATTCTGTGACTAAAGCAGCCTCTGTTTAAGACCATATAAGCATTTGCTCTAATCATATTTGAAATTAGGCCTGATAAAGACACTTTTGCTGGCCAAAGCACTACTGTACCCTGGCAGCTCGATTCCTGCCCGGGGCATCCCATTCTGTGACTAAAGCAGCCTCTGTTTAAGACCATATAAGCATTTGCTCTAATCATATTTGAAATTAGGCCTGATAAAGACACTTTTGCTGGCCAAAGCACTACTGTACCCTGGCAGCTCGATTCCTGCCCGGGGCATCCCATTCTGTGACTAAAGCAGCCTCTGTTTAAGACCATATAAGCATTTGCTCTAATCATATTTGAAATTAGGCCTGATAAAGACACTTTTGCTGGCCAAAGCACTACTGTACCCTGGCAGCTCGATTCCTGCCCGGGGCATCCCATTCTGTGACTAAAGCAGCCTCTGTTTAAGACCATATAAGCATTTGCTCTAATCATATTTGAAATTAGGCCTGATAAAGACACTTTTGCTGGCCAAAGCACTACTGTACCCTGGCAGCTCGATTCCTGCCCGGGGCATCCCATTCTGTGACTAAAGCAGCCTCTGTTTAAGACCATATAAGCATTTGCTCTAATCATATTTGAAATTAGGCCTGATAAAGACACTTTTGCTGGCCAAAGCACTACTGTACCCTGGCAGCTCGATTCCTGCCCGGGGCATCCCATTCTGTGACTAAAGCAGCCTCTGTTTAAGACCATATAAGCATTTGCTCTAATCATATTTGAAATTAGGCCTGATAAAGACACTTTTGCTGGCCAAAGCACTACTGTACCCTGGCAGCTCGATTCCTGCCCGGGGCATCCCATTCTGTGACTAAAGCAGCCTCTGTTTAAGACCATATAAGCATTTGCTCTAATCATATTTGAAATTAGGCCTGATAAAGACACTTTTGCTGGCCAAAGCACTACTGTACCCTGGCAGCTCGATTCCTGCCCGGGGCATCCCATTCTGTGACTAAAGCAGCCTCTGTTTAAGACCATATAAGCATTTGCTCTAATCATATTTGAAATTAGGCCTGATAAAGACACTTTTGCTGGCCAAAGCACTACTGTACCCTGGCAGCTCGATTCCTGCCCGGGGCATCCCATTCTGTGACTAAAGCAGCCTCTGTTTAAGACCATATAAGCATTTGCTCTAATCATATTTGAAATTAGGCCTGATAAAGACACTTTTGCTGGCCAAAGCACTACTGTACCCTGGCAGCTCGATTCCTGCCCGGGGCATCCCATTCTGTGACTAAAGCAGCCTCTGTTTAAGACCATATAAGCATTTGCTCTAATCATATTTGAAATTAGGCCTGATAAAGACACTTTTGCTGGCCAAAGCACTACTGTACCCTGCCAGCTCGATTCCTGCCCGGGGCATCCCATTCTGTGACTAAAGCAGCCTCTGTTTAAGACCATATAAGCATTTGCTCTAATCATATTTGAAATTAGGCCTGATAAAGACACTTTTGCTGGCCAAAGCACTACTGTACCCTGGCAGCTCGATTCCTGCCCGGGGCATCCCATTCTGTGACTAAAGCAGCCTCTGTTTAAGACCATATAACCATTTGCTCTAATCATATTTGAAATTAGGCCTGATAAAGACACTTTTGCTGGCCAAAGCACTACTGTACCCTGGCAGCTCGATTCCTGCCCGGGGCATCCCATTCTGTGACTAAAGCAGCCTCTGTTTAAGACCATATAACCATTTGCTCTAATCATATTTGAAATTAGGCCTGATAAAGACACTTTTGCTGGCCAAAGCACTACTGTACCCTGCCAGCTCGATTCCTGCCCGGGGCATCCCATTCTGTGACTAAAGCAGCCTCTGTTTAAGACCATATAAGCATTTGCTCTAATCATATTTGAAATTAGGCCTGATAAAGACACTTTTGCTGGCCAAAGCACTACTGTACCCTGGCAGCTCGATTCCTGCCCGGGGCATCCCATTCTGTGACTAAAGCAGCCTCTGTTTAAGACCATATAACCATTTGCTCTAATCATATTTGAAATTAGGCCTGATAAAGACACTTTTGCTGGCCAAAGCACTACTGTACCCTGGCAGCTCGATTCCTGCCCGGGGCATCCCATTCTGTGACTAAAGCAGCCTCTGTTTAAGACCATATAACCATTTGCTCTAATCATATTTGAAATTAGGCCTGATAAAGACACTTTTGCTGGCCAAAGCACTACTGTACCCTGGCAGCTCGATTCCTGCCCGGGGCATCCCATTCTGTGACTAAAGCAGCCTCTGTTTAAGACCATATAACCATTTGCTCTAATCATATTTGAAATTAGGCCTGATAAAGACACTTTTGCTGGCCAAAGCACTACTGTACCCTGGCAGCTCGATTCCTGCCCGGGGCATCCCATTCTGTGACTAAAGCAGCCTCTGTTTAAGACCATATAAGCATTTGCTCTAATCATATTTGAAATTAGGCCTGATAAAGACACTTTTGCTGGCCAAAGCACTACTGTACCCTGCCAGCTCGATTCCTGCCCGGGGCATCCCATTCTGTGACTAAAGCAGCCTCTGTTTAAGACCATATAAGCATTTGCTCTTATTATATTTATATTATAAGACACTTTTGCTGGGCATAGGCTTACTGCTGCCTGCCAGGTGCACTTCTGTTGAGGCATCCCATTCTGTAACATAGCATACCCCTCTTTATTTACACTAAGCAGCTCTCTTATTTACACTAAGCAGGCCTGTTGGAGGCTGAGTGTTACTGCTCACTTTTGGTGTGCATTATATTCTGTTTCATATAGACCCACCGCTGCCCGGGGTTTTTTTAAATATCACCTACTACCACGCCAGTTAGACTATGTCGGGCAGACAAGTGCCTGGAAGTGAAAAGAGGAGTGGCAGAGGCCAAGATTCCGCAGGAAGAGCTCGCATCAGACTGGGGGCCAGTAGCAGCAGGAGTCACGCTGAGAGACCTAATCTGCCAGTATCTGCTAGCGGTCGGGTCTCCACCAGTAACGCATCTGCCGTGGTAGATTGGTTGACGCGCTCATCAACAACATCATCACAACTTACGTCTGAGACCCCCAGTCTAGGGTCGGTAGGTTCCTCTGACACAACCCTGAGTTGGCATGCCCCGAGAGCAGTCCCTGTCCTCCCATTGCCTCTGGCCTACGCCGTTCCCTCCCCCAGCGACGTATCCTATGCTTTGGGTTCAGCTCCACTCTTTAGTGAGGAGGACCATCAGATAGAGGACAGTCAGCAGCTACTGCCCAGCCAAGAAATGGAGGTGGCTTCTTTAGCTAGGCAGACAAATAGTGATGTGGACAGTGTCGTGGGTGCTGCGAGCGTTCCAGCTCCTGCGCCAGACACTGTTGACGAATCCACGAACATCAGTGACGTACAGCCACAACCCGGTGATGATGATGATGATGACGATGAAGCCGATCGCACTTGGGAGCCGGGTGATGAAGGGGCTTCATCGTCATCATCAGGAGAAGAGGGGTGCAGGTTGCCCCGGAGTCAGCAGCTGAGGCAGCAAAGTGGTAGCAGTCAGCATGGGGGCACAATTCCAAAGGCTGGAGCCGGCCGGGGCCGGGGCCGGGGTAGAGCACCTGCTGTGCGGCAGTCTACCTTATCGGGAGGTAGTGGAGCAGGGGTTCCTGGAGTTGGCAACAGCAGCAGTGAATCAGTGAGGCCAGGGGGTGGGAAAAGTAGCTACTCGGCAGTGTGGCAGTTTTTCCTGAGGCATCCGCAGGAGGGTAACATGGCCACATGCAAGATATGTAGGCAAAAGGTGAAGCGTGGCCAGGGTCCAAATGTTGGCACCACGGCCCTGCGTCAACATATGATGCGTCACCATAAAACGACCTGGGAGAACCGAGGCTCCCAAGGGGTGGTCCAGTCTGCTTCCTCACCAAGTGAGCTCCCAATTTCTGCCAGCCAAGGCTCCAGCACCTCAGCCGAAGGCAGCTGTGCGTCATACCCATCCTCTGTCGCTCCTGCTCCTCCTCCTCCTCCTCCAAGTCATGCATCCCGCCAGCAATCCATCAGCGAAGCCATGTCCAAGAGACAGCAGTATGCGCCCACTCATCCTACGGCGCAGAAGCTGAATGTGCTCCTGTCCAAGTTGCTGGTGCTGCAGTCGCTCCCTTTTCAGGTGGTGGAATCTGCACCTTTCAGAGAACTGATGGCTTGTGCCGAGCCGAGGTGGAGAGTCCCAAGCCGTCATTTCTTTGCCAAGAAGGCAGTACCAGCGCTGCACACTTTTGTTGAACAGAAGGTGGGCCAGTCCTTGAGCCTGTCGGTGTGTAGCAAAATACATGGCAGCGCCGACATCTGGAGCTGTAACTACGGTCAGGGGCAGTACATGTCGTTTACGGCCCACTGGGTGAATGTGGTCCCTTTGCAGCAGCAACTTGGACAGGTCACGCCGCTTCGGCCTCCGCGCTCTCTGCCCATTGGGCCTGTGACACCGTGCGACTCGGCCTCCTCATCCTCCGCCATCTCCTCACCCTCCACTGTAGGCTCAAGTCTCAGTGCCCCTCCAGTCTACCATGTGTGCAGGGCACGGAGGTGTCACGCAGTGCTTCACATGGTTTGTCTTGGCGAACGGAGTCACACAGGGGAGGAACTGCTTAAATGTATTCATCAGGAAATCCAAACATGGCTTACTCCGAGAAAACTTAAAATGGGAATCATGGTTACCGACAATGGGAAGAACATTTTGTCTGCGCTGCGCCAAGGAAGCCTGACCCATGCCCCCTGCATGGCTCACGTCTTCAATCTGGTTGTCAAGCGGTTTCTGAAGTGTTCCCCCCATCTGCAGGACATCCTAACAACTTCACGGAAACTTTGCATGCACTTCAGCCACTCCTACACTGCCAAACACACCCTTCTTGAGCTACAGCGTCAGAATGGTATCCCCCAACATAGTCTGATTTGCGATGTTTCCACCCGTTGGAATTCCACCCTTCACATGTTGGACCGATTATATGAACAGAGAAAAGCCATCACGGATTTCCTGATGATCCAAGCAGATAGGGGGACTCCCCTGTGTAACTTCAATGTCAACCAGTGGCAGCTCATACGTGACACCTGCCGTTTGCTCAGGCCCTTTGAGGAAGCCACTTTATTTGTCAGTCGGCAGGATTACGGGATGAACGACGTGATTCCACTGCTTCATGTACTGCAGCACATGTTGGAAACCATGGCTGGTCAGGGCACTGGAGACATGGCGTTTACATCTTACGGCCACATGAACCCACTTGGAGCTGAACTGGAGGAGGAGGAGGAGGAAGAGGAGGAGGAGGAGTTGCCCAGCGAAACACAGTTTAGGCTTGGCGAAATGGCTGGTTTATCTAGTCAGCGGACAGGAGAGGAGGAGCAGGAGCAGCCAGAGGAGCTAGAGGTTTTTGAGGAAGGAGAGACAGAGGACCCGGGCACACCGTGGCAGTATGCAGTGGAGATGGAGACAGGTAGTCCATCCGAGTCACTTGCGCAAATGGCACGAAGCATGCTCACGTGCTTGCGTAGTGACCCCAGAATTGTTTCCATCTGTCGGCGGGATGACTTCTGGCTGTCCACCTTATTGGACCCTCGCTTCCGGCACAAAATGGGGGCATTTTTTAAACCCACCGAGAGGGAGGACAAACTCAACTACTACAAAGACATTCTACGTAGGCAGTTGGCCGATGCCTATCTGCGCCATGGTCCATACTCTCGCAGGTCTGACTCGAGGGGACCTCTGCGCTCACCTTCCACTGCCATGGCCGCTGGGGGGGTTGGCAGCAGCAGCAGCAGAAGCTCCATCAGCAGCAGCAGCCTCAGTCTTCAGTCGCTAATGAGTAGCTTTCTACACCCGCATAGTGAGGCTACTCATGAGCAGCAGGAAGACCTGGAGCAGGACCTGAACCAGCAGGTCATGTCATACTTTGACATGACCATGCCAACACACCTTGAGGATCCGCTGGACTTCTGGGCAGCCAAACTTGATTTGTGGCCGCAACTAGCAGAGTTTGCCCTGGAAAAGCTGTCCTGCCCGGCAAGTAGCGTGCCATCTGAGCGGGTGTTTAGTGCGGCGGGGGCCATAGTTACGGCGAGGAGAACTCGTCTGTCAACTAAAAATGTGGAGAGACTCACCTTTGTCAAAATGAATCAGGGATGGATCAGCCAGGATTTCCACCCACCAATGCCTGATGCATGCGACTAGATTCAGCATGGTGCCACGTTTTACACTTTCCAAATGGTGCAAAACATATTTATGTCTTTAGGCCATTTTTTGGGCTCCTGCTGCTGCTACTGTCAACTCCTGCCAACTCCAGGGTGTGATTCATCCAATTTTTGGGCTCCTGAAGCCAACTCCAGTGTATATTTGGGCTCCTGCTGCTGCTGCTGTCAACTCCTGCCAACTCCAGGGTGTGATTCATCCAATTTTTGGGCTCCTGAAGCCAACTCCAGTGTATATTTGGGCTCCTGCTGCTGCTGCTGTCAACTCCTGCCAACTCCAGGGTGTGATTCATCCAATTTTTGGGCTCCTGAAGCCAACTCCAGTGTATATTTGGGCTCCTGCTGCTGCTACTGTCAACTCCTGCCAACTCCAGGGTGTGATTCATCCAATTTTTGGGCTCCTGAAGCCAACTCCAGTGTATATTTGGGCTCCTGCTGCTGCTGCTGTCAACTCCTGCCAACTCCAGGGTGTGATTCATCCAATTTTTGGGCTCCTGAAGCCAACTCCAGTGTATATTTGGGCTCCTGCTGCTGCTGCTGTCAACTCCTGCCAACTCCAGGGTGTGATTCATCCAATTTTTGGGCTCCTGAAGCCAACTCCAGTGTATATTTGGGCTCCTGCTGCTGCTGCTGCCAACTTCTGCCAACTCCAGGGTGTGATTCATCCAATTTTTGGGCTCCTGAAGCCAACTCCAGTGTATATTTGGGCTCCTGCTGCTGCTGCTGCCAACTTCTGCCAACTCCAGGGTGTGATTCATCCAATTTTTGGGCTCCTGAAGCCAACTCCAGTGTATATTTGGGCTCCTGCTGCTGCTGCTGTCAACTCCTGCCAACTCCAGGGTGTGATTCATCCAATTTTTGGGCTCCTGAAGCCAACTCCAGTGTATATTTGGGCTCCTGCTGCTGCTGCTGTCAACTCCTGCCAACTCCAGGGTGTGATTCATCCAATTTTTGGGCTCCTGAAGCCAACTCCAGTGTATATTTGGGCTCCTGCTGCTGCTGCTGTCAACTCCTGCCAACTCCAGGGTGTGATTCATCCAATTTTTGGGCTCCTGAAGCCAACTCCAGTGTATATTTGGGCTCCTGCTGCTGCTACTGTCAACTCCTGCCAACTCCAGGGTGTGATTCATCCAATTTTTGGGCTCCTGAAGCCAACTCCAGTGTATATTTGGGCTCCTGCTGCTGCTGCTGTCAACTCCTGCCAACTCCAGGGTGTGATTCATCCAATTTTTGGGCTCCTGAAGCCAACTCCAGTGTATATTTGGGCTCCTGCTGCTGCTGCTGTCAACTCCTGCCAACTCCAGGGTGTGATTCATCCAATTTTTGGGCTCCTGAAGCCAACTCCAGTGTATATTTGGGCTCCTGCTGCTGCTGCTGTCAACTCCTGCCAACTCCAGGGTGTGATTCATCCAATTTTTGGGCTCCTGAAGCCAACTCCAGTGTATATTTGGGCTCCTGCTGCTGCTGCTGTCAACTCCTGCCAACTCCAGGGTGTGATTCATCCAATTTTTGGGCTCCTGAAGCCAACTCCAGTGTATATTTGGGCTCCTGCTGCTGCTACTGTCAACTCCTGCCAACTCCAGGGTGTGATTCATCCAATTTGTGGGCTCCTGAAGCCAACTCCAGTGTATATTTGGGCTCCTGCTGCTGCTGCCAACTTCTGCCAACTCCAGGGTGTGATTCATCCAATTTTTGGGCTCCTGAAGCCAACTCCAGTGTATATTTGGGCTCCTGCTGCTGCTGCTGCCAACTTCTGCCAACTCCAGGGTGTGATTCATCCAATTTTTGGGCTCCTGAAGCCAACTCCAGTGTATATTTGGGCTCCTGCTGCTGCTGCTGCCAACTTCTGCCAACTCCAGGGTGTGATTCATCCAATTTTTGGGCTCCTGAAGCCAACTCCAGTGTATATTTGGGCTCCTGCTGCTGCTGCTGTCAACTCCTGCCAACTCCAGGGTGTGATTCATCCAATTTTTGGGCTCCTGAAGCCAACCCCAGTGTATATTTGGGCTCCTGCTGCTGCCAACTTCTGCCAACTCCAGGGTGTGATTCATCCAATTTTTGGGCTCCTGAAGCCAACTCCAGTGTATATTTGGGCTCCTGCTGCTGCTGCTGCCAACTTCTGCCAACTCCAGGGTGTGATTCATCCAATTTTTGGGCTCCTGAAGCCAACTCCAGTGTATATTTGGGCTCCTGCTGCTGCTGCTGTCAACTCCTGCCAACTCCAGGGTGTGATTCATCCAATTTTTGGGCTCCTGAAGCCAACCCCAGTGTATATTTGGGCTCCTGCTGCTGCTGCTGCCAACTTCTGCCAACTCCAGGGTGTGATTCATCCAATTTTTGGGCTCCTGAAGCCAACTCCAGTGTATATTTGGGCTCCTGCTGCTGCTACTGTCAACTCCTGCCAACTCCAGGGTGTGATTCATCCAATTTTTGGGCTCCTGAAGCCAACTCCAGTGTATATTTGGGCTCCTGCTGCTGCTGCTGCCAACTTCTGCCAACTCCAGGGTGTGATTCATCCAATTTTTGGGCTCCTGAAGCCAACTCCAGTGTATATTTGGGCTCCTGCTGCTGCTGCTGCCAACTTCTGCCAACTCCAGGGTGTGATTCATCCAATTTTTGGGCTCCTGAAGCCAACTCCAGTGTATATTTGGGCTCCTGCTGCTGCTGCTGCCAACTTCTGCCAACTCCAGGGTGTGATTCATCCAATTTTTGGGCTCCTGAAGCCAACTCCAGTGTATATTTGGGCTCCTGCTGCTGCTGCTGCCAACTTCTGCCAACTCCAGGGTGTGATTCATCCAATTTTTGGGCTCCTGAAGCCAACTCCAGTGTATATTTGGGCTCCTGCTGCTGCTGCTGTCAACTCCTGCCAACTCCAGGGTGTGATTCATCCAATTTTTGGGCTCCTGAAGCCAACTCCAGTGTATATTTGGGCTCCTGCTGCTGCTGCTGCCAACTTCTGCCAACTCCAGGGTGTGATTCATCCAATTTTTGGGCTCCTGAAGCCAACTCCAGTGTATATTTGGGCTCCTGCTGCTGCTACTGTCAACTCCTGCCAACTCCAGGGTGTGATTCATCCAATTTTTGGGCTCCTGAAGCCAACTCCAGTGTATATTTGGGCTCCTGCTGCTGCTGCTGTCAACTCCTGCCAACTCCAGGGTGTGATTCATCCAATTTTTGGGCTCCTGAAGCCAACTCCAGTGTATATTTGGGCTCCTGCTGCTGCTACTGTCAACTCCTGCCAACTCCAGGGTGTGATTCATCCAATTTTTGGGCTCCTGAAGCCAACTCCAGTGTATATTTGGGCTCCTTCTGCCCCTCATAGTGATGCCACTTCAACTCTCTGCAATTGTGCCGCTCTGCGATTCTATTAGCGATGCCTCTGATCTGCATGTGATATTTCTTAAAAGTATTATTTAACTAACCCAGCACGCATCCTGTGCGTGTTACAGCAAGGCTGAATGGTTTACAACCCTATTGAGGCTGTAGGAGGCTCAGAAATAGCCGTTTTTAATAGCGATTCGTCGCGAATTTATTCGGGTCGAAACGATTTTTGTCGGAAAATTCGGCGAATCAGTCGAATCGAATTTTTCAAAAGTTCGCTCATCTCTAGCTGCAAATACCATAAATGCTCAGCTAAACCGTACGCAAAGCAAATACACCCACTTACGCATGAACAAACTTTTATCGGAACACGGCTGTGAATGATACGAGAGCTTGCAATTTCCCGGTTACCAAGGACAGTTCCCGAAAAAAAACGAGCTCACAACAGGCTGTGAATTAGGCCTTTCGGTCTCAGTGTATGAACATATTCTAACATTGCCAGCACAACCTGCATCTCTGACTGCCCTCAGTTATGGCCCCCTGCAACACTAATTTCAAATGTTAATAACTTAGATGCATTGGGTGGGAAATGGTAAAAACCAGATTAGTGCTGTTGTGACCTGAGACTAGCCTCACTTCCAGATGATAAAGTGATTTATTAACAGAATCACCTCTGCCCACCTCTTCATGTCTCACCATTGTCTTACTTTTTCACCTCTGCCTACCTCCACCTCTCCTGCATCCTTCATCCTGAAGTGTGCGCCCACCTCATATGGGGATAAAACATTCAGACAGTGCCTGAGTGGCATATTCTAGTTGTACCAGTGGTGGAGGAGAAGCATTGTCCAACTATTTACTTAAAAATGGTGGACAAGCTCAACAAAATGAGTGTGGAACTGATCTTGAAAATGTTTCAGATCATCGGGCCTAGAAAAAGCAGTTGCAGAGGAGAAAATGTAAATAATTTTATTTGTATATATCTTATTTGTTCTTTTATTGTAAGTTACTGAGAAACAGTTAAACTAGTGGTAGTGGCTCGTAGCGGCAGGCAGCGTCTGGTGAACACCGAGCGCTGTACGCAAAACCACATTTATGAAAGCCAACCTGGTGAGCGACTCTAACACTACCATGTAGCGCCCGATAAATTATTACAGACGGCTCAGCGTATAGCGCCGGTGCTCTAGCTTCCAGAGCACCAGGTATTACTTTTCGCTCAGTGTCGCTCTCCAATACATTTCAATGGCCGTTCATTTGCTTGTGTTTAAACAGTGTGTTTGACATTTTTTTTTTTGCTCAAATCATTGTTTGACCTCTCCTGGCTGCAAACAAACACTTTTAGAAACTTTTTGACTTTTTATATTTTTATGCAGAATTGTCATTACAGGTCTGACACTAAAGTGTTAAAACAATGTCATTCCATGTGTTTTCGTTACAGGTGTTTTGTTACAGGTGTATATGTGTTCAGCGACCAGATTTAGAGCACCGATGCTGTGTGTGTGTCCTTTTTTGATAAGATTTGGTGTGGAGCGCGGATAATCGGTCGCACTGAGCTGGCGCTACCTTTCACTCGCTGCAGCACTGTACTGGTGTTAGAGTGTCCAACATACATCACATTCATCAATGCGGGGCAGGTTACTACATCTACTGAGGCGCTCTGTCAGCGCCTGATACCCGCTTACAGCGCCTACTTGCGGTCGCTCTAAGTGCCGCTATACAGATGCTTATCTGCCGATACCGTGCGTTAGTAATGAATCAGCCTCTAAGAGTCACTGTTCATTTGACTGGAAGTGATATAGCCCTTACAAGGGTGTTGGAAATAAAATTATTTTGGTATGATCTAAACCAGGCTATAAAAGGTCTGAGCATTATTTAGTGTGCACGTTTCCCAAATGTCTTAGGACACTTAAGTTTCTGCACCTTTTAGGCACTGAATAATTTGTGTCCCTGTGGCTGTGAGCTTACCCAAAGGAAAATCTTGCCTGTGAGATTTATTCACACCTTACCCAGTGATTGGCGGGACTAGGAAAGAAGCCCTAAAATGGAGAGATAAATTGATAATTTTCAATGATAAAAGTATTGCTTTTTAGCATCCAGTGAGTGCGTACTTTAGAATGTATTACTACTGAATATTCCAGTAGGTGATAGTGTGTATCTGGCCACTTCAGAAATACATTTAAATGATAAATCTGTATGAACACACTTTTTTTTTTTTTTTGGAATTAAGCATCAGCAGTAAAAAAAAAACAAAATTACTTTTAATTCCAGTGTATACTTTTACTCCTTCATGTTGTGTGACTATGCACAAGTTGTTCTTTGCTGCTTGTAAGACATGGTTTTTCCATTAGCCTGTCTACTGTCTCTGTGATAATCTCTGGCCTCTAATGGAATTGCATGGCAGAGTTCATGAAATATTAATGGCCACCTTGGAGACAGAGCAAGAAAACACTGAGAGAGCCTAGTTAAAGAAAGGAGGGAAGTTAAGCAGGAGAACAAGAATGCACTAAACAAGGTAAATTAGAAAAAAAAAAACTGGAACGGTGCTGAATTAAAGTGAAAAGAAATTGAGACACACGGTAATTAGTTTACATAATGATATTGTGGCAGTATGGTGGGAAGACAGATGACAGGGTGAAAGGATCACTAAAACTCTCCTGCTGATTAATTGATTTCTAATTAAATGATTTATCTAGTGCACTACTCCGCATTCTTATTGCTACTATTCTATTTTTCCCGTTTGCCTTTTGCTTTTCCAGGTTCCTAGTTTCTTACTAGTTACAACTGATTTTTGCCTCTACATTGTGGCAGGTAATTCGGTATCACTTGCAAGACTACTACACACTCTTTTTTGTAATTTTTTTATTTCAGTTTTTTAAAATGTGAATGTATAGAAGCAGATCTATTTATTGTCTATGGAATGATACAGCAAATTAAATGTCACCAATCAACGCTATATCAGCGAATAAAAAAAGTATGGGAAATTATTTATGATATGTGCATGGGTAAGCTCTACAAAAAAGCCTTATTACAATTGTGGCAAAAAGACACAAAACTTTCTGTAGAAGTAACAGTATCTAAAATAGTATTTTTATTTAAAATGGACTGGATTTACACTGATGTGGTATACTAATAGATATTTTTTAAAAACCTAATAAAGAATTAAAAATAATCTAATTTTATTATTATTATTACATTCTGCAAGTAAAAAGTGTTAGATGTTGATACTCAATTATTGGAGTTGGGCTAAAAGCAGTGAGCTTTACTATGCCCCAGAGTGAGCACAGGTAAATGCTCATTTAGTGTTTCTCCTCTGTATATGGCTTGTAAGGTAATCTTAGTATCTCCCTGAGTAATAAAATTATAGTCTTCACGAGATTACATACTACTCATAATTACTGTTTTATGCCGGTGGAATTGGGTCTTTTTATTCTTGATTACAAACGTTCATGGGTTTGTAGCAACCAATTACATTTCCTTCTTGTTAATTCTACCTATTGCACATTTTTAGGCCTTACCTGTGTGGTGTGCAGATTTGGATGCACGGTAATATTATTGCCTTGATTCGGAAGATTTGCCTATCTCACAGAAATAAGGACCATTTCATGCTTTATCCCAGAGTGAGGCATGTAACATAGTAATGGTGTTACATGCAAGGAAGGTATCCAGGCCACTTTTGAAATGTTTCAGTGTATTCCTCATGCCTACCTCCTATGGTAGAGAGTGACTCATAGGCCCTTATTCATCAAGCGATAGCGCCAGGTAGTGTCTGACGAGCGCCAGGTAGCGGCAGCTAACGGCGACTACCGACTCAAGTACGCCCGGCGGCGGTCACAATGACGCATTTATCAAGCAAAATGAGGCTAGCGCCGGCGAGAGCGACGGCTAGCGCGGCATTCATCATGAAGCCGCCTGGACTGAACAGCGCCGCTGCAAATTCCCTCACAGCGCCAGGTATGAGCTGTCGCTCCCTGGCGATGTCCAATGCATTTCAATGGAGCAATCTATAATTATTCATAATTAATTGGTAATAATTTTTTTTTTTTTTAATGTCAAAAAATCGGAGAACACTTCTGCAATGTTAGGATTTATTTTTAAGTCAAAAAAAAAATTAAAAAAAATATGTGCAGAATTGATCTAACAGGTCTGAGATTAATGTATTCATATTACAAAATGATTCTAAAAACATGTATAATGTTACATTCAAAAAATATGGTTGTTTAGGGGTTAAAAACTAGTTAATACACATCGCCGCCAGCGCTCTGGGGTTTAAACAAGGAATGGACAGCGACAGCACATTCGGAGCGTGATTTGTTGATGAATATGAAGCTAGCCGTTCGCTCTGGCCATTCGTTGTCAGACGCTCACATACAACGCTGAACCTGTGAAACAGCGACCCCCCAGCCCGTATTCAACATTACCGCACACCGACTGAGTCGCTGTCATCAAGCTAATGCCGGCCAAGCACAGCGAATACTGGCTGGCGCTGAAAAAATCACGCTACAGTCGCTCATCTGTCGCTACCTGGCGCTATTAATGAATCGGCCTCCCCGTCTCACTGCTCTTACAATAAAGAATCCCCTCCTATGCTGATGCAAGAGGTGAAGCTGTCAGAACTGGCTGGTGATCGGTAGCGATCAGGTACGAGGAGCAGGGGCCTCTGATCCCCTGCCTTATGCACTCGGCTTCTGCCGATCTCTAGACAGATCATCAGAGATCGTTGCAGCGCAGAACACAGCAGTGTAGGATCGAAGGTAAATAGAGAAAAAAACATGCTTTTTCAGTTTTAATAATTGACTTTTTTCTCCGCTGTGTGTCTATATCTTTTTCACATTTAACCCCTCGGTGAATTGGTAAGGTATCCTTAAGACCCCTATACCAGTTCACAAGGCTCGGGGGCTGACAAGTAACTTGTAGCTAGCAGGTGACTTTCCAACCTCAAGCCCCTCATTACCTGTCTCGGCAAAGCACAGGGGGGCAGAAGAGCGAGTGGCCCATAAAGGCTATGCGGGCCTGTAGCCTTTACAGCCAGGGGCCACTGAAGCTGGCCACCACATCCTGGTCTCCAAGCCCCCATAGCTGGTGCCTGGGCTAGTTATGCTGGGTAGGGGGGGGCCCACACTAATTTCTTGCCATTAACCCCCAGCCCCCCATTATCTGCCTTCCCAAAGCCCAGGGGGCAGAAGAGCTCAGGGGCTCTGAAGGCTGTGCAGGCTTGTAGCCTTTAGGGCCAGGAAAAATGCCCCCCCCCCCAAGTGAGCCAGGAACAATGGGCTACGAATACATATAGGGTATCATTGTAATTGTGAGGAATGGGGCTTTTACACGCATATAGTTTTCTTTAAAAAAAAGTATTAAATAAAAACACAAATTATTTATCTATTTATTTTGTTATTTATTTTTTATTAACTATTTTACACAAAATTATTATGAAAGAAATTTCAGGTTCACATAAAGTCCTTTGGATGCAGTTCCGACCTGTAGGTTTTCGAAGCAGCAAGGCACAGGCTCCTTCTCCACACTGGAAGCCTCAGCAGCTCCTTTTATTAGGCTTCCTTCCTTCAATTAATCTAATCACCTGGAAAGACCTGGGAGTAAGATAAAAACCCGTAGAGGACTGGGGATGTGGACTGGAGCTCTGTTAACCCGGCATGGATCGTGCCTGGCTGAAAAAAACAAGTGAAATATAGACACCATCCATCCCTTTTCCATATATGTGGTACTAATGTAACTGGGAAAAATTGGGCTTTTCATGCAATATGATTTTAGTGAAAAAATGGCAAACAAGACATATTATGCCTGTGCTGAGAATAACAATATATACTTTTCCTGGGAATCCCTTCAAAAACAACAGCTAAACATATATGACCCAAAATAGTGAACCATTGTCTGGCAACAGAGGGTTACAAATTCTCTAGGTAGACTGTCAGTTAAAGGGTTAAATAAATATTTTATGATGTCTTCATCATCATATTTAGGAAATGAAGAGATACACTTCATAAGCCCTTCCCCTCATTTCAGAGGAATTCAATGGGACTTTAAGGGCTTTATAAAAGCAATTGATAGCCCATACTTAGGGCTTATTACTTTGAAGCATCGCATCCCACAATTCCCTTTTTCAATATAGGTACTGTAACAGCCATTACAGTCACCAAGGAAAGACATGTACTGTGGTTCAAGAGCCTTGCAGACAGCTTGTGTAGCTTGGCTGCCTCACTGTGTACAGCCCAGGCACATTTATATAGTCTGAATCCTTAATTTAATCTTAACATTCTAAGTAGAGATGAGCGAACTTTTGAAAAATTTGATTCGGCTAATTCGCCGAATTTTCCGACAAAATTCGTTTCGGTCCGTATTTATTGAGCTTCCTAGAGCCTCAATAGGGTTGTAAATCATTCTGCCTTGCTGTAACATGCATAGAATGCGTGCTGGGCTAGTGAAATAATACTGTAAATAATTATGACATGCAGATCAGAGGCATCGCTATTAGAATCGCAGAGCGGCACAATTGCAGAGAGTTGAGGTGGCATCACTATGAGGGGCCCCTATATTGCCTGAAAAACACACCCTGGAGCTGGCAGCAGCAGGAGCCCAAATATTGGCTGAAAGACATCCTGGAGTTGGCAGCAGGAGCAGCAGGAGCCCAAAAATTGGCTGAATGACACCCTGGAGTTTCAAGCAGCAGCAGCAGGAGCCCAAACATAGCTTGAAAGAGACACTGGAGTTGGCAGCAGGAGCCCAAACATAGGCTGAATGACACCCTGGAGTTGCAAGCAGCAGCAGCAAGAGCCCAAACATAGCTTGAAAGAGACACTGGAGTTGGCAGCAGGAGCCCAAAAATTGGCTGAATGACACCCTGGAGTTGCAAGCAGCAGCAGCAGGAGCCCAAACATAGCTTGAAAGAGACACTGGAGTTGGCAGCAGGAGCCCAAAAATTGGCTGAATGACACCCTGGAGTTGCAAGCAGCAGAAGCAGCAGCCCAAACATAGCTTGAAAGAGACACTGGAGTTGGCAGCAGGAGCCCAAAAATTGGCTAAATGACACCATGGAGTTGCAAGCAGCAGCAGCAGCAGGAGCCCAAACATAGCTTGAAAGAGATACTGGAGTTGGCAGCAGGAGCCCAAAAATTGGCTGAATGACACCCTGGAGTTGCAAGCAGCAGCCCAAACCTAGCTTGAAAGACACACTGGAGTTGGCAGCAGGAGCCCAAAAATTGGCTGAATGACACCCTGGAGTTGCAAGCAGCAGCAGCAGGAGCCCAAACATAGCTTGAAAGAGACACTGGAGTTGGCAGCAGGAACCCAAAAATTGGCCTAAAGACACACTGCAGTTGGCAGCAGCAGGAGCCCAAACATAGCTTGAAATAGACACTGGAGTTGGCAGCAGGAGCCCAAAAATTGGCTGAATGACACCCTGGAGTTGCAAGCAGCAGCAGCAGGAGCCCAAACATAGCTTGAAAGAGACACTGGAGTTGGCAGCAGGAGCCCAAAAATTGGCTGAATGACACCCTGGAGTTGCAAGCAGCAGCCCAAACCTAGCTTGAAAGACACACTGGAGTTGGCAGCAGGAGCCCAAAAATTGGCTGAATGACACCCTGGAGTTGCAAGCAGCAGCAGCAGGAGCCCAAACATAGCTTGAAAGAGACACTGGAGTTGGCAGCAGGAACCCAAAAATTGGCCTAAAGACACACTGCAGTTGGCAGCAGCAGGAGCCCAAACATAGCTTGAAATAGACACTGGAGTTGGCAGCAGGAGCCCAAAAATTGGCTGAATGACACCCTGGAGTTGCAAGCAGCAGCAGCAGGAGCCCAAACATAGCTTGAAAGAGACACTGGAGTTGGCAGCAGGAGCCCAAAAATTGGCTGAATGACACCCTGGAGTTGCAAGCAGTAGCAGCAAGAGCCCAAACATAGCTTGGAAGAGACACTGGAGTTGGCAGCAGGAGCCCAAAAATTGACTGAATGACACCCTGGAGTTGCAAGCAGCAGCAGCAGCCCAAACCTAGCTTGAAAGACACACTGGAGTTGGCAGCAGGAGCTCAAGAATTGGCCGAATGACACCCTGGAGTTGCAAGCAGCAGCAGCAGGAGCCCAAACATAGCTTGAAAGAGACACTGGAGTTGGCAGCAGGAGCCCAAAAATTGGCTAAATGACACCCTGGAGTTGCAAGCAGCAGCAGCAGCCTGAACATAGCTTAAAAACCACACTGGAGTTGGCAGCAGGAGTCCAAAAATTGGCTGAATGATACCCTGGAGTTGCAAGCAGCAGCAGCAGCAGGAGCCCAAACATAGCTTGAAAGAGACACTGGAGTTGGCAGCAGGAACCCAAAAATTGGCCTAAACACACACTGCAGTTGGCAGCAGCAGGAGCCCAAACATAGCTTGAAATAGACACTGGAGTTGGCAGCAGGAGCCCAAAAATTGGCTGAATGACACCCTGGAGTTGCAAGCAGCAGCAGCAGGAGCCCAAACATAGCTTGAAAGAGACACTGGAGTTGGCAGCAGAAGCCCAAAAATTGGCTGAACGACACCCTGTAGTTGCAAGCAGTAGCAGCAAGAGCCCAAACATAGCTTGGAAGACACACTGGAGTTGGCAGCAGGAGCCCAAAAATTGACTGAATGACACCCTGGAGTTGCAAGCAGCAGCAGCAGCCCAAACCTAGCTTGAAAGACACACTGGAGTTGGCAGCAGGAGCCCAAGAATTGGCTGAATGACACCCTGGAGTTGCAAGCAGCAGCAGCAGGAGCCCAAACATAGCTTGAAAGAGACACTGGAGTTGGCAGCAGGAGCCCAAAAATTGGCTGAATGACACCCTGGAGTTGCAAGCAGCAGCAGCAGCCTGAACATAGCTTAAAAACCACACTGGAGTTGGCAGCAGGAGTCCAAAAATTGGCTGAATGATACCCTGGAGTTGCAAGCAGCAGCAGCAGCAGGAGGAGCTCAAACATAGCTTGAAAGAGACACTGGAGTTGGCAGCAGGAACCCAAAAATTGGCCTAAAGACACACTGCAGTTGGCAGCAGCAGCAGCAGCAGGAGGCCAAAATTTGTCCGAAAGGCACACCCTGAAGTTGGCATCAGCAGGAGCTCAAAAATTGGCTGAATGACACCCTGGAGTTGCAAGCAGCAGCAGCAGGAGCCCAAACATAGCTTGAAAGAGACACTGGAGTTGGCAGCAGGAACCCAAAAATTGGCCTAAAAACACACTGCAGTTGGCAGCAGCAGCAGGAGGCCAAAATTTGGCTGAAAGGCACACCTTGAATTTGGCATCAGCAGGAGCACTAAAATTGGCCTAAAGACATAAATATGTTTTGCACCATTTGGAAAGTGTAAAACGTGGCACCATGCTGAATCTAGTCGCATGCATCAGCCATTGGTGGGTGGAAATCCTGGCTGATCCGTCCCTGATTCATTTTGACAAAGGTGAGTCTCTCCACATTTTTAGTTGACAGGCGAGTTCTCCTCGCCGTAACTATGGCCCCCGCCGCATTAAACACCCGCTCAGATGGCACGCTACTTGCCAGCAGGACAGATTTTCCAGCAGCAAGAGCCCAAACATAGCTTGGAAGAGACACTGGAGTTGGCAGCAGGAGCCCAAAAATTGACTGAATGACACCCTGGAGTTGCAAGCAGCAGCAGCAGCCCAAACCTAGCTTGAAAGACACACTGGAGTTGGCAGCAGGAGCCCAAGAATTGGCTGAATGACACCATGGAGTTGCAAGCAGCAGCAGCAGGAGCCCAAACATAGCTTGAAAGAGACACTGGAGTTGGCAGCAGGAGCCCAAAAATTGGCTGAATGACACCCTGGAGTTGCAAGCAGCAGCAGCAGCAGCAGGAGCTCAAACATAGCTTGAAAGAGACACTGGAGTTGGCAGCAGGAACCCAAAAATTGGCCTAAAGACACACTGCAGTTGGCAGCAGCAGCAGCAGCCGGAGGCCAAAATTTGGCTGAAAGGCACACCTTGAATTTGGCATCAGCAGGAGCACTAAAATTGGCCTAAAGACATAAATATGTTTTGCACCATTTGGAAAGTGTAAAACGTGGCACCATGCTGAATCTAGTCGCATGCATCAGCCATTGGTGGGTGGAAATCCTGGCTGATCCGTCCCTGATTCATTTTGACAAAGGTGAGTCTCTCCACATTTTTAGTTGACAGACGAGTTCTCCTCGCCGTAACTATGGCCCCCGCCGCACTAAACACCCGCTCAGATGGCACGCTACTTGCCAGCAGGACAGATTTTCCAGGGCAAACTCAGCTAGCTGCGGCCGCAATCCAAGTTTGGCTGCCCAGAAGTCCAGCGGATCCTCAAGGTGTGTTGGCATGGTCATGTCAAGTTATGACATGACCTGCTGGTTCAGGTCCTGCTCCAAGTCTTCCTGCTGCTCATGAGTAGACTCACTATGCGGGTGTAGAAAGCTACTCATTAGCGACTGAAGACTGAGGCTTCTGCTGCTGCTCCTGCCAACCCCCCCAGCAGCCATGGCAGTGGAAGGTGAGCGCAGAGGTCCCCCCAAGTCAGACCTGCGAGAGTATGGACCATGGCACAGATAGGCATCGGCCAACTTACAACGTAGAATGTCTTTGTAGTAGGTCAGTTTGTCCTCCCTCTTGGCGGGCTTAAAAAATGCCCCCATTTTGTGCCAGAAGCGAGGGTCCAATAAGGTGGAGAGCCAGAAGTCATCCCTCTGACAAATGGAAACAATTCTGGAGTCACTACGCAAGCCCGTGAGCATGCTTCCTGCCATTTGCGCAAGTGACTCGGAGGGACTACCTGTCTCCATCTAAACTGCATACTGCCACGGTGTGTCTGGGTCCTCTGTCTCGCCTTCCTCACAACCCTCTAGCTCCTCTGGCTGCTCCTGCTCCTCCTATCCTGTCCGCTGACTAGATAAACCAGCCATTTCGCCAAGCCTAAACTGTGCACTGTGCCACTCCTCCTCCTCTTCCTCCTCCTCCTCCAGTTCAGCTCCAACGGGGTTCATGTGGCCGTAAGGTGTAGACGCCATGTCTCCAGTGCCCTGACCAGCCATGGTTTCCAACATGTGCTGTAGTACATGAAGCAGTGGAATCACGTCATTCATCCCGTAATCGTGGCGACTCACCAATAAAGTGGCTTCCTCAAAGGGCCTGAGCAAACGGCAGGTGTCACGTATGAGCTGCCACTGGTTGACATTGAAGTTACACAGGGGAGTCCCCCTATCCGCTTGGATCATCAAGAAATCCGTGATGGCTTTTCTCTGTTCGTATAGTCTGTCCAACATGTGCAGGGTGGAAACATCGCAAATCAGACTATGTTGGGGACTACCGTTCTGATGATGTAGCTCAAGAACGGTGTGCTTGGCGGTGTATGAGTGGCTGAAGTGAATGCAAAGTTTCTTTGAAGTTGTTAGTATGTCTTGCAGATGGGGGGAAGACTTCAGAAACCGCTTCACAACCAGATTGAAGGCGTGAGCCATGCAGGGCGCATGGGTCAGCCTTCCTTGTCGCAGCGCAGACAAAATGTTCTTCCCATTGTCGGTAACCATGGTTCTCATTTTCAGTTTTCTTGGAGTAAGCCATGTTTGGATTTCTTGATGAATAAATATAAGCAGTTCCTCCCCTGTGTGACTCTGTTCGCCAAGACAAACCATGTAAAGCACAGCGTGACACCTCCGTGCCCTGCACACATGGTAGGCTGGAGGGGCACTGAGACTTGAGCCTACAGTGGAGGGTGAGGAGATGGCGGAGGATGAGGAGGCCGAGTCGCATGGTGTCACAGGCACAACGGCCAGGGAGCGCGGAGGCCGAAGTGGCGTGACCTGTCCAAGTTGCTGCTGCAAAGGGACCACATTCACCCAGTGGGCCGTAAACGACATGTACTGTCCCTGACCGTACTTACAGCTCCAGACGTAGGCGCTGCCATGCACTTTGCTACACACCGACAGGCTCAAGGACTGGCCCACCTTCTGTTCAACAAAAGTGTGCAGCGCTGGTACTGCCTTCTTGGCAAAGAAATGACGGCTTGGGACTCTCCACCTCGGCTCGGCACAAGCCATCAGTTCTCTGAAAGGTGCAGAGTTCACCCCCTGAAAAGGAAGCGACTGCAGCACCAGCAACTTGGACAGGAGCACATTCAGCTTCTGCTCCGTAGGATGAGTGGGTGCATACTGCTGTCTCTTGGACATGGCTTCGCTGATGGATTGCTGGTGGGATGCATGACTTGGAGGAGGAGGAGGAGCAGGAGCATCTGGAGCGACAGAGGATCGATATGATGCACAGCTGCCTTCGGTTGAGGTGCTGGAGCCTTGGCTGGCAGAAATTGGGAGCAGCGTGCCACTTGGTGAGGAAGCAGCCTGGACCACCTCTTCGGAGCCTCGGTTCTCCCAGGCCGCTTTATGGTGATGCATCATATGTTGACACAGGGCCGTGGTGCCAACATTTAGGCCCTGGCCATGCTTCACCTTCTGCCTACATATGTTGCATGTGGCCATGTTACCCTCCTGCGGATGCATGAGGAAAAACTGCCACACTGCCGAGGAGCTACTTTTCCCATCAACAGCCCGCACTGATTCACTGCTACTGTCGTCAACTCCAGGAACCCCTGCTCCACTACCTCCCGATAAGGTAGCCTGCCACGCAGCAGGTGCTCTACCCCAGCCCCGGCCCCGTTTGGCTCCAGGCTTTACAATTTTGCCCCCATGCTGACTGCCAACCATGCTGCAAAACCCTTGCTGCCTCAGCTGCTGACTCCGGGGCAACCTGCGCCCCTCTTCTCCTGATGATGAGGATGAAGCTCCTTCTGCACCCGGCTCCCAAGTGCGATCGGCTTCATCATCATCATCATCACCGAGTTGTGGCTGCACGTCACTGATGTTCTCGGTTTCCTCAACAGTGTCCGGCGCAGGAGCTGGAACGCTCGCAACAACACCCACGCCACTCTCCACATCACTCCACAACATTTGTCTGCCTAGCGAAGGAAGCCACCTCCATTTCTTGGCTGGGCAGTAGCTGCTGACTGTCCTCTATATAATCGTCCTCCTCACTAGAGTGGAGCTGAACCCAAAGCATAGGATACGTCGCTGGGGGAGGGAACGGCGTAGGACAGAGGCAATGGGAGGACAGGGACTGCTCTCGGGCCATGCCAACTCAGGGTTGTGTCAGAGGAACCTACCGACCCTAGACTGGGGGTGTCAGATGTAACTTGTGATGATGTGGATGACCGCGTTAAACAATCTACCACGGCAGATGCGTTACTGGTGGAGACACGACTCCTGCTGCCACTCGCCCCTAGTCTGCTGCGACCTCTGCCTGCTGAATCTTGGCCTCTGCCACTCCTCTTTGAACATCCTGGCACTTGTCTGCCTGACATTTTTATGTATTTGAAATGCGCAATAGGCACTTAAAAAAATGTGTTTACTTTAAAAAGCAGAAGCTAAATAAAGTGAGATACTGCTTCTCTGCACTAGATACTATGAAAATTGGCAATATGGGATACCCTGCGGGCTGGTGTTTTTACAAGACGCAAAAAAACAATTCAAAATGCAATATATTAATAAGGCAGAGCCTTTAGAAGCTGATTTAGTATAACAGATAGGGTGAAATGTGCTGGTTTGGGATGCCCATGTGGCCTGGTGTTTTTACAGGATGCACAAAACCAATTCAAAATGCAATATATTAATAAAACAGAGCCTTTAGAAGCTGATTTAGTATAACAGATAGGGTGAAATGTGCCGGTTTGGGATACCCTGCGGCCTGGTGTTTTAAAAGGACGCACAAAACCAATTCAAAATGCAATATATTAATAAAACAGAGCCTTTAGAAGCTGATTTAGTATAACAGATAGGGTGAAATGTGCTGGTTTGGGATGCCCATGTGGCCTTGTGTTTTTACAGGACAGACAAAACCAATTCAAAATGCAATATATTAATAAAACAGAGCCTTTAGAAGCTGATTTAGTATAACAGATAGGGTGAAATGTGCTGAAATAGTATGCCCATGTGGGCTGGGGTTTTTACAGCATACAAAAAAATTTTAAACTAATCGAGTTATAAGAAATGCTTGTGTATAACAGATAGGGTTAAGTATGCCACTGCCAAGATGGGATGCGCAGTGGCCAGGAATATTTACAGCACAAAAAATAGCAATTTAAAACTGATCTGGCAAATGAAGTATAATTAAAAAAAATGTTTTCCTGTCACTTTCTCTGCTGTCCCTGCCTGGATCGTTCCCAATTTTTCCCTATCTTTCCCTGGCTCTCCCTGGCACTGTATTGGTCTCTGTGGGTCTCCCTGACTCTCCCTGCCTGTCTGTTAGTCTCTCCCTGTCTGCAGCAACCTCCGTTCTGTCTGCAATGCAAGGCTGAAATGCGCACAAGCAAGATGGCCGCCGTTTATAAAGCACTGTGACGTCACCGGGCTTCCTGGCTGCTGATAGGCTGCATGTGACCTTCCCATGATAACTTGCCCCAGGGGACATGTCCGGACATGTCCATCCACCATTTTACAATGGCTGTAATTGAAATAAATGGAGTTCATAGGAAAACTTTGATCGATCGAATCGTGGGTACATTTGGATTCGTTCCGGTTCGAATTTTTCCTGAAATTCGGAACGAATTCGGGTTCGTCCGGATCGATTCGCTCATCCCTAATTCTAAGCTTGCAGCTTCCAAAATCAGTCAGATTGTACTGGTCCTGGTCAGCCCCCCACCAGCCTATGAGCTGCCTCATAGGGTGCTTCTAAGAAAATTAGAGTGCATTTCACAGCTTAGAATGTAGAATTGTAGGTAAAGATTGTTGATAGGGGTGGGTATTGGTTCTCTTAGTGATGGTACTATAAAGCTTTAGCATTGTAGGGGCAGATACTGTGTCAGGGTTGGGTATGTTCCCCTGTAGCCATGATACTGAGGCAATAGCACTGCAGAGGCAGAGGCTGGGTGTTGGAAGTGCATAGAAGTGGGTTGTTACAAGCAGCAGTACATAGACTTTCCACCCAGCCCAAGTGGCCCCAAAGCAGGGTTCCCTCTACTCACTATGGCCAGTCTGACCCTGCTTAAAAGTGTGTATCTGTCATCAAGACAAGTTGTGGAGTTATGACTTTAGAGTGTAGAACTTTGCTAAGTGTTCATATCCCATCAACCTATAATCATCTCTTACTGATAAAGTAACTCTAATCAGTTTGACTTATTCAAGACTAGGTGTTTTTTAACCCTCTCTGGCCTCAGTGATTTTGACTGGCATCAGTGCCACTTTAAACAGGACCCTCCCCCCACAGTTGGTTTGCTCCACCTAGATATATCACAGTTTAAGATGCCCCACAATGCAAACCCTCCAATCACAGTAATCTTGATCTGGGATTCATCATCCAGCATCCTCTCTCTAACAGGTACATTTGAGTTGAAAAATAGCTAGCCAGGCTGGAAATCAGGGGAGCAGTAGGTTCTGTTTCCCCTGGTACACTTAAACCTGTCACCCCTGGATTGTATTCCTACCAGGAGAAGAAACCACAAGCTTGGTGGGAGTTTTATTTTGTATGGGAGTATAAATGACCCCTTCTCTCATTAGCTGATGTGTTTATATAGGTTTTTGATATAACACAATTTTCAGATACACCTTTTTTATAGCAGACCAAAAGTCAAAAAAAGAAAGTTTAGTAAATTGCTCCCCTAAAGCCCCCCTCTGGCAAAAACTGTCTGCGAGGGCTTAACTCCATGCAGATGCTCTGGAATAACAGACCGATTCTTTGCTGCAGAACTGCATGGGAGCAGCCATCTTGACACATAAGCATGAGGGGAGAACTGTGCCAGCAGCAGCCCCCACCAAACTGAGAGAGATAAATGCCTCAGAAACACTGGCAGCTTGTGTATTATGTTATATAAACACATACACACACACATAGAATGACCAGCTGCTAGAGATATTGTGTATGTGAATGTGAAGGGAAAGCTACAACAATGTTTCTTTATCACTGTTCACTGCGGAATCTGGATTTACCCCATAGCATTCAGTCAATGTATTTTCTAAAAAGATACAATTCTTTCAGCTGTGTAGCAGAGCAATGAGTCATCACGGCTGATGGCTTTCTACTGGAAATAAAGGAGGATTGCACTGATATGTGAGGCAATTGGGTTTTTATATAAGCTGGACTGTTTGTGGCAAGATGGCTGCTGCAGTGCAGTTATGCAGCAAGGAATATGCTTGCTATTCAATAACATCTGCATGGAATTAAGCTCTGAAATAGTTTATGTCACTGATTACCAGAGTGGGTAATTTACTGATCTTGCTTTTTTGACTTTTGGTCTGCTTTAAATTGCAGTGGCCTTTAGTTACAAAGAAGGCAAAATATGATTTTAACTTTGCTGAATTGTCACCTGTGGGCTTCTCGACTTGGAAGGCCCAGCTGCTTACAGAGGCATAGAAAGCCTAAAAATTGTCTTCAAATACTCAACCTTCCACAATCCATCTGGGAGGCAGCTGGCAGAAAACTTGGCTTGACCTGGGGAATCTAAATGACTAGTGGCCACGTAAACCACTAAAGCAGGGTGGGCATGTGAAACTGATGAATTATTAAAGCCATTTTCAGGCATCCTCGGTCTTACCCCAATTGAAATATGTATAATATTAACATTCTCAAGGACATGGGGATGTATTTAGGGTAAATGAGGCTTTGATCAAAAATTTCAAATTGCAGTATGCAGTTCAGAATAATATTTCTACATCACAAATCACACCAGGTATACACATCCCTCCAGAGGTCCAAGAAGATTTGCATGGCACTGCTTGTGTTTGTTGATGTACAGTACTTTTTACAGTTATGTGCATGAATGAACAGTTTGAATGTTTTTATATAAATATACATGCATACAATAATCACACACTGATATGCTCCTCTCACAGCCATTACTCCATAATCACACAGCGTTAATCCTAAACACATTACACTGCAATGTTTGTTGAACGCGGTCCTAATTAATCTGTTTATTAGACGATTAACATGCTCCTCTGAGGAGCCTGAACACGTCTCCAGACGAAAAAAAATTATCGAGGGAAGAAGAGAGAAGGAAAATTAAGACCTGCATTGCACTCTTTTTTAACCCATCCCTATGAAGCTACCATGATTTTCTTTCTAATGCTTCTGCACAATATGCAGATGTAGTTCTTAGAGATATAAAAGCAAGATCCTAAATATAGTAATGCCGAATATCCAACCCTGTGTTGTTGCCATTTTAAAATTAGATTATGTAACAACTTGTTTCAATAACTGAGTGCTCCCTGATTATAACATATATGTGCTTAGCATTGTTTATTTAATATGGTGCATTTTATTCATACATAACATTATTACATTAGCTTTAAAATAAAACTGAAGAACACTGAAAACTCTTCTTGCTTGACTCTGTAATGGCATAAAAATGTCCATATCTTACAAATTCCCTTTGAAGTCTAAGCATAAAAATACAGTGGCTCCAATTAAAATTAATTGTATTTTATGGCTGCCACATAGGCAATCAGATTTTACTATTGTGTCCCAAGAAGGTGATGCTCTGAGTTAATACATGGAGAATGTTGAAAAAAAACAGGGGATTTGCTGTTCCTGGAAATCTAGTTTGAATTTACACTGCCTTAGGGAGCATCTCTACGTAGGCAAGATAGAGCAGGGTTGAGTTCAATATTCTCTATGCTCTGTATGTAGGTAAGGAATTGTTTTTAACAGCCAGTATATGGTGTGTTATATGTATTTGTGACAATACATTTTGATTTTCTGATAATTTTGTAATGGTGCACTTATTCTGGAGTTTGTGGTGTTTAAACTCTGAAGGTAAATGTTACTTATTTTGTCTTTGGTGGCCAAACAGAGCATGAGGCTAGATCTGTACAATGGGACAAAAAGCGTATAATAATTTCATCCTTCCCACATTATAAAAACTATACAAAATTGTCTGGAGAGGGCCTTTACATGAATGTGGAGCACAAAAGCTGACCAAATATCAGTCATTTAACAGGCCCACAGGCAGACGACAACATCCCTGCTCAGCTCCTGAACCCCACCACAAATATACTTCCAGCCAGTCATCAAGAGTTTGCAAAGTCTGAGACTATGGCATTACAGGAACAAATCAGGTGCAGGATGAGTATGATCCCAAAGGTCTCAGTGTAGCATTGCTGAGCCAGGACATGGGCTGGGGTGTTCTGGCTGGGGGGGGGGGGGGGGGGGGGCACCCACAGATCCTTACATATTCCTGGGTCCCATACCCTCTTTTGAAGCTTTATCTTGGCCTAACTTGGTCTTACTGTATATGGTACCTTAGGCAACAGAGTCAAAGTGCAGACCAGGGGTATGTTGCTGGTCATATGTTTCACAAATCACAAGATGCTGTCAGGGAATGTAGCTTTATGAAGCTTAATCATCCACCCTACAGTGTAAACCTGGCTTCCAGATTACTGTCTCTTTCATAATTCAAAGTAATATCTGCATGGGAAACTATTTCCTGATGATATTGCAGTCTAAAATAAAGTAATAAAGTTACTGCAGCAGCATGAAGTCTCCTTCTGTTCTGAAGGCATTTGATCAATAAAGGTGAATAAGTGTGCTGACATCAAGAAGAATTACATTGAAAAGTAGAAAGTTCCATTTTCTCAGAAAATGTTTTTTTATTTCCATAGAGATACCATATTTTCGGCCTGCTCGTAAGACCCATCTAGGATTTGAAGGAGAAAATAAAGATAAAAATAAATAAAGACAGGTATGAAGGTTTTATTTTCATCGAACTTCCTCCACAGCAATTTGGAATTTAGGGGCTCTGCCACATTCACCCTATAAGATACATGGGCATTTCCCCCAGCTTTTGGGGAACAATAAGTGCATCCTAGGGTGAAAAATACAGGAATTTATTGAACACCCCTCGTATATATTGCCAGCATTAACAATAACGATCTACACATTTTTGGATATTAATAATTGCCAAACTGGTTATTTTCTTGGATCTGGACCTCACCATTGACATGAAAGGACAAATGCATTCATCCCTTCTTTAAAACCAATGGCAGCTCACAGTTTTTAATGGCATTTTGAGAAACATGCCAAAGAATCAAAGTCACTATCTGAAACCTATAGCTGTCTAATTCGCAAAATTAACCAGACTAATTTTAGTACAAGAGCCACAGAAGAAAAAAATAAAGAAAAAACTAAATCTGAGCAATCAACTAGATTAATTGCTAAATATATTATCTAATGACCGGTTGTTAAAGCCAATGTTTGTTAACAGTATTACTTTCCAATACTGATTTCTCTCAATGGATCACCAAAAAAGCTAGTAATCTAAGGCAGTTTTTTCCCAACCAGTAGTACGCAAGATCCTATTAGGTGGAAAGAAGCAAGAATGCAGACTGATCTGTACCCTGACCTAGGCTGCTATCATTGATAGAAGTGGTGTCCAACCTTTTTTCATCAATTTCTACTTTCCATTTTCTCAATTTCCACCACAACCATTAAAAGTGACTGAAGTTCACAATATACATAAATAGTTCTAACCAGCTTTTCAAACAATTTTGTACTTTAAAGTGGAAAAAACACAGCAGTGGCCAGTCCGGAATCCCCTGCAACCTCAGGTCGTACGTGTGCTCCTGACCCAGCCATTCAGATCAATGAGAGCCACTTGCCGAATTACATAGTCACAGCAGATGGCTCTGATTGAACGAAAGGCAGTGCATGTGCAGTTGGAGCCTGGAAAAGTGAGTTTTTTTATGGGCAAACTACCTAATAAGATCTTGAGTACCACCAGTGGTTAGGAACACCAGACCTACTGTATACCCAAGCTTATTTGAATACAAAACTGAATGGAAACAATGTGTATTCTTGTTTGGTTTATGCATTTTAAATGGCTGTTTTGTGCATTTCTGACACTGATTTAGGACATTCACAGCAACTTATGTATCACTTAAAGTGATTCTAAATGCAAGCAAAAAAAAGGAAACGTCAGCTTACCCTGCCAAACATTCCTCCAGCTCTGTCATTCCTTTGTGGTCAGCGCCCTTCCTTATTCGGGGCTTCATCCACATCCCACTGATGCGGACCACCAATCCTCTTTCAGGTTCCATAACGGAACCAAGCCCCCCCCCCCCCCCCCCCTGGTTTGAATAGCTTTCTGTCATCAAGCCCAGCCACTGGAGGAGCCCACTGGAGCCGAGGTAGATGTCTGCTGCCGTTGCCCCTGCATGCGCGCTCGAGGAAAGCCGCTGAACCCACCGGTAGTAGGAGGTGTCTTGCAGGTAGGCCACAGTCCACCCTGAGCTGATGCCACCACCACTTCCCTCAATCCTGTCCCCCCGCCCATTATTCTGATTATTATACAGCATCACAGAGCCAAGGGCCACATCCACTTGCTGCAGAAGGGAAATCATGAGGTGAACCTGTAAACCTCAATATCTTGGCCATTTCTTCTTCAATTAAAAAATGGAAAACAGTTTAGGACAGTGGCAAATGTATCCCATCACAATGGAGATTGTTTTAATAGTTACAAGCATTTACATTTAAATGTGCAGTTTTTCCTTGATATGTAGATGTATGATTATTATTACACAATCACACACAACTACATGCATGAAATTCTTGATTTTTTTCAATTGTAAAATAACACTGCAAGTTATACCCTAATTTGCAGCAGCAAAATAGTATGCCTGAAAGGTCATTATTGAAAAATGCAACATATTTTCACTTTAAGGGCCTGATTTATGAAGCACTTCTGCCAGACAATGCCACATTGGTGCAAATGAAGAAACACATTTACTAAAACAAGGGGGTGCAGCAACATGCTAAAAAAATATAAATTATATTTTGCACCACTCTAGATTGTTTTGGAGAAGTGCTTAATAAATCAGGCCCTAAGCGTGTCCAGGAGCCTAATTTATGATGTGTGCCATTCTATGGCATTGAGCATCATTATGTTGGAATCAGCGTAATGGATTGGTGTGTATTTAACAGGCACTGGTTTGCATTTCTTCATTACCGTCACACTATATCTCTGCTGTGTACCAAACTTTATTGTGCGTTTAGACTCCTTTTTAGTCATTGTGCTCAAAAGAAAACAGTGGTAGGGACAAACAAAAGTGAAAAAAGATTTTTCAAGAAATAAAATCTCATTTGTCCGCTTTACTTTCATTATAAGCCAACAAAGCAAGTTATGTAAAAATACATTTGTTATATAAACTCACTCACTAAATAACCAGCTACTAGAGAGACAGTGAGGCTGATTCACTACTAACGCCAGGTATTGCCAGATGAGCATCTGTATAGCAGCACTTAGAGTGACCGCTATTAGTCGCTGTAAGCGGGTATCGGGCGCTGTAACAGAGCGTTTCGGTCGCTGTATTAACCTGGCCAGCATTGATAAAGGTGATGTGTGTTGGGAGCTCTAGCAACAGTACAGCGCTGCAGCGAACGAGGGGTAGCGACTCAACACCATATTCAAGAAAACACTAGACACACAGAGCGTCTGTGCTCTAGAGCTGGGTGCTGAGACACAGAGCACCAGACGCTGTGTTATTAAAGTCTGTTTTTGAACACATATCCACCAGTAACAAATCGAAAACACATGGAATTACATTGTTTTAACACTGTGACATTAACACTTTAGTGCCAACCTGTAATGACAATTCTGCATAAAAATATAAAAAGTCCAAAAAGTTTCTAAAAGTGTTTGTTTGCAGCTAGGAGAGGTCACACAATGATTTGAGCAACCCAAAAAAATGAACGGCCATTGAAATGTATGGGAGAGCGACACTGAGCGAAAGGTAATACATGGTGCTCTGGAAGCTAGAGCGCAGGCGCTATGCGCTGAGCTGCCTGTAATAATACATTGGGCGCTACATGCTGCTGTCACTCACCAGATTCGCATTTTATAAATGTGGTTTTTACTACAGCGCCCAGCGTTCACCAGACGCTGCCTGTCACTATGAGGCACTACCTGGTGCTATCCCTTCATGAATAACCCCCTTAGATAACATGGCTGATTTAGTTTTTGGGCTATGTTACAAACCTGTTATTATTCAGCCTTGTCAATAGTCCTGGTCCCTCACCAGACTCTGTCTTGCTGAGGGGTTTGTGTCTATTCGGATTGAACTGGAAACTTTTTCTGTTTGTAACCCTCAGCTCCAGGGTAGGTAGGTAGGCAGGCAGGGGCGAGGTTTAAAGTTCCGCTTTAAGTATTAACTGATGTAATAAAGTGATTTGTTATATGCATATATGTCCATTGTATGCTTGTGCACAAACAGGGAGCATTCGTGGAGCATTTGGGGGTTAGGGGGGACTTGCTCAAAAGCACTTCAGACATGTGTCGGCCAGGATTTGAACCACAACCTCGGGTTACAAGATCAGTTTGACCACCAGGCTGGGGAAAAACAAATGAGCAAGCACTCAACTCAACTTGCAGGAAGATCTGGAAATTAGGAGTAGCGTAGAACTCATTTTCAAGAAAGGCAAAAAAAGGGGTACTGTGCTATCCTGAAATGTCAGCTCTTCCTGCAAGTTGATGTTACAAGACTTTGCTAACGGCTTCGAAGTGCTGGCTCATTTGTTTTTCTCTTACTTGAAATTACTGTACCGCCGTGAGTCTGAGCACCTAGAACTCGATCTGAAAGAAGCTTGTGGTGGTTTGTGTGAGTTGCTAACCACTAGGCTATGACTGCTTAGGCTTTCACTTTAGGTGTTTATAATTTCTCAGCCCAGTGGGTGCTCACACAGGTGTTTTTTTAATTAAATTAGATTTAAAAGTTCTGCACACCCCTGTAAGATGGCAGGTTTTGTTATTTAAAATATAAGAAATATGTCCTGAGGAAGTGACGCTAGTGACGTCACGTAACGCGTAGACAAGGGGCAGTGGGCTGGTGCTCGTTTGTTTATGTAAGTTTATTTTTTCTCACGTTTTTGCATCTGTGGTTATTGTCACCCCCGGCTGGTTCTTGCATTGGGGGGTAGGTACCAGCATGGTTAGGTCAGTATTATGGCTGTTGAGGTAGCACTTGCACTTTTATTGAGGAATAATAAGGTAACATGATTGTTATTTAAGTCATTCTTATTGACTGGCACTGGATCACTTTACTCATTAATTGTTAGGGAGTTAATACTTATTTATCCTTGTATTTATTATAATAATTGTTATATGTAATTAATTTTCCACCTGCCCCCTGCCCCTCAATTGTGGTTTTTGTCCCCTTCCTTACAGACATTGTTATGTCTTTAATGTTTTTTAACTAGTGTGTCATGTATGTAGTGTTGTAGTTTAGTGTGACATTTATGTTTATGAATAAAAATGATCAATTAACTTAGATTGCACAATAATTGGTAGTGGTGCCGCATTATTGGGGGGTTGTGGGGGGTAGTGGGACCCCCTTCGTTTCTTTTTTGTAAAATATCAGAATGATTTCAGAATGCCCCCCCGCACATGTAAACTCACGTTATATAGTAGTCAGTACAGCTGTAATTGTTTAAAGTGATTCTCATTAGCCCCGTGTAAAGTTCAGCTATTCAAGTAGAATTTTCCTGATGTTTTCTTAGTGTCATTTTAATAGCATAAGCCTTCAACCTAATCACATCATAGGGAAGTCATTTTTAAAAGGTATCTGTCAGGAGAAGAGAATGAACACATTTCCAAGACATTAGATATACCATGGAATAGAGTGAAGAATGTCATTAAGAAGTGGATACAATTAGGCGCAACAGTGACATTACCAAGAACTGGACATCCCTCAAAAATCTATAAAAAGATTTCCATATATCTAGACTGTGGGTAGGGTGATAAGATGTAAAACAAATAGTGGACACCGTGCTAATCTTCAATAGTACAAGCTCAACGTGCTGAAAAAAGTCCTTCTACTTTAACCAATTAATAAAAACATGCAAATGCACAGAGCTTAGGAGTTGAATTTAAGTGCAAAGATCCTGAAATTCCAAAGCATAAGGGCCCGCCACCAGGTGTGGTAATCACACTCTTACCCTGATGGTCTAGTGTCTTAAAGTGGACCAACAACCAGGATTTTGACTATCCTGGGTTTTGCCCCAATAAACCCACCTCTCCCCGCTCCCACGTGACTGCCCGGTCCAATCCCCGCCAACGTCCAGGCGGGGAACAGGAACGTCCAAGCGGCTTCCGCCGCCGCCGCCTCCCTCGCGTCACTTTCGGCGCGCGCGCGCCCGTGCCGGCCATTCACAGGGGCCGCGCACGCCTAGAGGGGCGCGAGGGAGGCGGCGGCGGCGGAAGATAAGGTAGGTGATTTGGGGTGTTTGGGGGGGTTTCACCCCGCGGGACATCCCGATCTCGGATGTCCCGCGGGGTGGGAGGTGATCGGCCCGGGAATCTTATAGATTTCCGGGCCGATCACCTCTCGGTGTTGGTCCACTTTAATATAGCCTTTAGGGAACGTTCTTAGGTCCTCACACTATCAAAGACTTGCAAAGTCCATAGTAACAGCTTATTTCAGCTTATTTTCAATCAATCCTGCAGCAGTCTCTCCACGCAGTACATGAAAGGCAATAAAAATGTGCAATTTGTCCCAAGGTATCAAACAATGTATTTAATCAAAATGCACTCACAAGGTTAAAAGTATAAGACAGCGTTGTATATACAAAGGGTTGCCAGCAATTCTCACCGCCGTTTTCCCGATCTAGTCTTCCATAGGTCCAAAAGATGGTAACCAGAAAAAACATCTAATCCAAAGATAAAAGATAAAAGAACCAAGCGATCCTACGCGTTTCGTCGCCTTGGCGACTTCTGCTGGAATGCTTGGTAAAGATATACCTCGGTCTTTTAAACCGAAAGTAGAATGATGTCAGAGACACATGATTTAGTCACATGACTCCCTAAACTGAAACCGGCGCGTGCGCCCTCTCTAACTGCAGGCACATCTGTAACGAAGGGCCGCTCGGACGTTATAGCACTTCCGCCCTGCCTTGTCAGAGAAAGCGGCGCACGCGCAAAGCCCCACCTTATACTAATACAAGGGGTACATTATAGCACTTCCGCCCTACCTCGTCAGAGAGAGCGGCGCATGCGCAGAGCCCTGCATTGTACTGGTACATAGGGCTCAAAGCAAACCCGTTTTTATTACACAGCGCCTGCGCACCATGTTCCCCAGCAACTGAGGTGGACGTTGCAAATCCATGATGGGGATGACAATCCAGAAGCACTACAGGACTGGTTTGAGTTTTTTAATACATGTGGTTTGTTATTGGTAGAAAAATTAGTTGAAAAGAAAAAAATTCAGCTGAGGGGGATAGAGACCGTTAAAGAGGAACTAAAAGGACGCCTTGACCCCCTAAGCCATACAGACCTTTTTGTAAAAAAATCAGATGAACTTAAAACCAAATTAGTCAAGGAAGAAGTTGCAATTAAGAATCGTAAAATAAGGAAGTTGCAACGTGATTTGAATGACTATAGGACAGACAAAGTGTTTAAATGGCAGTTTATAAAAGGGATTGCCACTGATAGTGATATCAAGGATGGCATTCCACCTGTTCCCAATGGCCCCACCTATCCCCACATAGATGGGAGGTCTAAATCAAAGGATGGAAGGAGGAAGGAGGGATTTAATATACAGGGTGGAGAGTATAGAATGAGGAGGAATATGAGGGAGACGAGAAGGTCTAGCACTAATGGAATGAGTTGGCGCAAGCGTCCGCAACCTTGGAGGGAGAATGATAGGTTGGAGCGAGCACCACCTAGTGTGCCCTGGAGGGGGGGTAGAGTACCTCCCTCACCATTAACTCCCCGCTCCCCTGCCCCTTTTCAGGAGGCGTTGCCAAAACCTCAGAGATCGAGAGAGGCTCTACCCAGAGACAGGGGCCGATTATTGAACCATGTAGGGAGACAATCCCTAAAAAGAAAAGAGTGGGACAGAGAGGAAGGAGAGGAGGACTTAGACATAAGAAGGCCAAGATGGTTCTAGGTCAGGGCATTTTTAATCTGAGTTCGGTACCATTATCAAATGAGGAATTGAGAGTTCTAGATAAGGGTCTAAAATTTGCCCCTCCTAGGCAACTGGATAAATTTGCCACACATATCAACTTCCAAAAGTTTATTAGAAAGTTAACTTTAAAAAAATTCTTTCTAGCTAAACCATTGACATCTGCAGTCCCTGCCTCTGTAGGAGAAGTACAGGGAGGCAGTCAGGATGAAATGATTGCCGTGCATCCTATGGTGTCTGCCAATGCGCAGTTGGAAGTATTCAAGAAACTGGTGTCTAAGGATCTTAGGAATATCAAATCAGGATGTAGGAGGCCCCCCCTTATATGTTGAAAAGCATTAAAGACCTTGAGCAGAAACATGAAATTGTAATTAAGCCCGCGGATAAAGGGGGTGGGCTGGTTATCCTAAATAAAGATGACTATACGGCAGAAATGTTTAGACTTTTGGGGGATACTGAGACCTATAAGCCACTGGACCAAGACCCCACTCTGGAATTTCAAACTAAATTAGGGAATTCTACTTAAACGAGGTCAAGACGAGGGTGTTTTAACTACTAAGGAATATAATTATTTGAATATTCGTACCCCTCGCATCCCTACAATATATTACCTCCCAAAGGTACATAAATGCCTAGAAAGGCCCCCGGGACGCCCTATTGTTAGTGGTGTGAACTCCCTGACGTGTCGGTTGGGGGAATATGTAGATGTCTTCCTTCAGCCTTTAGTATGTGCGCTTCCGGCATACCTCAAAGATTCTGGACAGGTTCTGGATTTATGCTCCAAGATGAATGTCACAGAGGGGATCATTATAGCCACGGCGGACGTAACATCTTTATATACGGTTATTCCCCATGACCTAGGTGTTGCAGCAGTTCGCCACTATCTTCAATCTGTATCTGGTTTACCAGACAAACAGGTTAAATTTATAGTGGAGTGTTTAACGTTTGCTTTATATCACAACTATTTTTGGTTTGCTGGACAATTTTATCTTCAGACCAAAGGTGTAGCCATGGGGGCTAAGTTTGCCCCAGTATGGCTAACTTGTTTGTTGGCCTTTGGGAATCAGGGCACGTCTTTGATGGACCTTGGCTGCACCTTAAATTGTGGCGGCGGTACATCGACGATGTTCTAGTCTTATGGGAGGGTCCGAAAGAGGATTTGGAATATTTCTTTAGAGGTGTGAATACCAATAACTGTAATCTAGAGTTTACCCCTGAGATTGGACCCTATGAGGTTAATTTTTTAGACCTCACGATTAAGATTGAAGGTTCCCATTTGACAACCTCTACTTACTTTAAAGCAACAGATAGGAATGGATATGTCCCCTGGGATAGCTGTCACCATCCGAACTGGATACGGGCTATACCCAGGGGACAATTCATGCGTCTTAGGTGGAATTGCAGTGATGTGAGAGTTTTTGAAAAACAGGCTGCTGACCTTACGCAGAGATTTGTTGATAAAGGTTATGATACAGATATGGTTAATAGCCAACTTGGTCCAGTACGGTTGATGGCACGGGAGAAACTACTCACTAAACCTGAGAATAAGGTGGATAAAGGTACCAAAATGGACTTTGCCTTTATATCTGGCTTTAATGTGCAATATCGTACGATCAAAAATGTATTAGCTAAGCATTGGCATATACTTAGAGAGGACCCGATTTTGGGCCCGGTAATACCCCCCAAACCTGTCTGTATATTCAGGAGAGCTCCCAGTCTAAGGGATAAACTGGTACAGAGTTTCATCGATCCCCCCAAACCTGTCTCCTTAGTGGAAGTCTCACCGGTGGGATTTTACAGATGTGGGAGATGTTGTGGATGCCGAACGGCGACTGGGAAGGAGAGAGTTACTAAGATCTTTAACGATACCCGTATGGGGACACCATTTAAAATTAAGAAACTCATCACCTGTAGTTCAAAGGGAGTGGTATACGCTATTTGGTGCCCTTGCGGTTTGACATACATTGGGAGGACTACCCGGGAGCTGAAAATCAGGCTCTGTGAACATATCTATAATATAAAAAGAGGCTATGAGGGGCACAGTTTATCTGCCCACTTTAAAAAGGTACATGCATCTAATCCTGGTTGTCTCTCCTTCGTGGGCCTGGACAAAATTGAGCGCCATTGGAGGGGATCGGATCTGGTTAGGGAATTATCCCAACGAGAAAGCAAATGGATCTATGAATTAGATACCTTGGTCCCTGAAGGTCTAAATGTAGAATTTGACCTCAATTGCTTTATTGACGATTCTTGAGGTCTAGCTGTTAATTTTTATATGAGGTTGTGGGGAAGAGATGTGGTTTATATGTTATTATCAGTTTTAAGTTTTTTTGAATTGTAAAGTTTTAAGCTTGTTTTGTATTGTAAAGCTTTTCTCATCAGCCGGTTCCCCTCTAAATGTTGCAAATTGATTGAATTCATTGACCGCTTTGGTCCCCTTTTTTTAGGCTTCTTAGGCTTTTTTTATGCTTGTTTTTATTAGCGGCTGACCGACGCATTAATAATATGAGTGTCGGATATACTTTAGAATTTCCCATAATGTATTCCTGAACCTTTTAGGCCACCGTGGAAAATTGAGGGCTGAAATGCCGATGGATCTAGAAGGTATGTAGGGGCGGCTAAGTCTGAGATGTGGGCACAATTTTTAATATATGCAGGGTTTTATATAAGTACATGAGTCCTGCTGAGTAAATTGAGCAAGCATTGTTTAGTAGGTGTGAGCACTTATGTAGTTTCATGTAGTATGTGTATTGCTATTGTTGTGCACACCCGCTGCCCTGAATGACAAAGTGATAAGTTGCGCAGGCGCTGTGTAATTTGAGCGAGCTTGTGTTGAGTACCAGGCCTGAGTATATTGCAGGACTCTGCACATGCGTCGTTCTTTTTGACAAGTCAGGGCAGAAATGCTATAACGTGCCCCATTTATTAGTATAATACGGGGCTCTGCGCATGTGGGTTACCTGATCGACAAAGTGACATGGTGCGCAGGCGCTGTGTAATGAAAACGGGTTTGCTTTGAGCCCTATGTACCAGTACAATGCAGGGCTCTGCGCATGCGCCGCTCTCTCTGACGAGGTAGGGCGGAAGTGCTATAATGTGCCCCTTGTATTAGTATAAGGTGGGGCTTTGCGCGTGCGCCGCTTTCTCTGACAAGGCAGGGCTATAACTTCCGAGCGGACCTTCGTTACAGACGTGCCTGCAGTTAGAGAGGGCGCACGCGCCGGTTTCAGTTTAGGGAGTCATGTGACTAAATCATGTGTCTCTGACATCATTCTACTTTCGGTTTAAAAGACCGAGGTATATCTTTACCAAGCATTCCAGCAGAAGTCGCCAAGGCGACGAAACGCGTAGGATCGCTTGGTTCTTTTATCTTTTATCTTTGGATTGGATGTTCTTTCTGGTTACCATCTTTTGGACCTATGGAAGACTAGATCGGGAAAACGGCGGTGAGAATTGCTGGCAACCCTTTGTATATACAACGCTGTTTTATACTTTTAACCTTGTGAGTGCATTTTGATTAAATACATTGTTTGATACCTTGATACCATCATTTTTATTGCCTTTCATGTACTGCGTGGAGAGACTGCTGCAGGATTGATTGAAAATAAGCTGAAATAAGCTGTTACTATGGACTTTGCAAGTCTTTGATAGTGTGAGGACCTAAGAACGTTCCCTAAAGGCTATATTAAGACACTAGACCATCAGGGTAAGAGTGTGATTGCCACACCTGGTGGCGGGCCCTTATGCTTTGGAATTTCAGGATCTTTGCACTTAAATTCAACTCCTAAGCTCTGTGCATTTGCATGTTTTTATTAAAGGGTGACAAGATGGAAGTTTTTCCTTAAAAAGAAAGCATCCTATCTCAACCATTTATTATTATTATTGTTTATTTATATAGCGCCATCATCATCCGTAGCACTGTACAAAGTAGTAATTACAGATAAGGTAGAAACATACAGTACATAGACTATTACAAATGCAGTGTTACAGAGTTTACAATGAATATTCTGAATACAATAGGAGAGAGAGCCCTGCCCTTGCAAGCTTACAGTCTAAAGGATGAGGGGTGAAGACGAGGAGTAATTGAGCTTTATGGCATGTGCCCTATAGAGAATTGCTTAAGCCAGATTTTATGCTTGTCTAAATAGGTGAGTTTTTTTTTTGTTCATACTATTTTTATTTGGGTTTTCAAGAGTTGACATAATACAGGAAAGGCAAAGGATGCATCAGTCACATACATAACAAGTACATGTCACCAAACAAGCAGCCTTTAGGTCATATGGTCAGGTTCCAAAAATGCAATTTAGATAAAGTAGCAATCACATTTTTAAAGAAACGCAACTGGAGTCAAATCTGCACCTTAACATCCTTATTTGCTTTGAAAACATATCTAGAGATGACAAGTACCTCCCCTCCTAATAGCTCGGTGTCTGTTGCTGCCCAAGCTCACAACCCGCAATGCATTCTCTCTTGGGTGACTGGCACCAAGTTACCTCCAGTGACCCATGTATCCATCACAGACTCCTCCCGGCCCCCGCGTCCACTCCAGCGGGCCTCCAATAGGCCGGAAGGAGAGGAAATGAAATGAGGGGGAAAGAAAGGGCAAGAAAAAGAGGAAAAGTGAGTAGAGAAAGGAAACCAGAGCTAGCTATTAGTACGAGTCAGAGAAGGGAAACCTATGAAGAGGAAAGGTGGGTTAGGAGGGAAGAGGAATAACTATGAGGGTATGGGGGAGAAATATCCTCAATAGAGAGGATTAAGAAAAGGGAATGGAAGAGAAAGAAGGAAAGGCAAAGGGATAGAAGAAAAGGAAAGATGAGAAAAGGGGGGCACAGGGGATGGGGAGGGGAAGGGAAGAGGGGTGGGGATGGGAGAAGGTCAGGCCCAGCGTCTCAATGGAACAAGTCAGCAAGTCACCTGTCTATCAGTCCAAAACAGGAGTATCCGTGTTTCTTCCCCTTTTATTTACCTTTTCCACCAAGCTACTATCCCCTTCTGATTTGTCCCAGCTACTACCTGAAGGCATCCTTGTAAACATCAGAATCTTTAAATATATCCCAAATTGTCCATGTTTTTCTAAAGGTCTCTAATTGGTCTTGTTTTGCTAGTAAGATTTCTTCCATTTCTTCCAGATAATTAATTTGCGTGTACCATTCTCTAAGTGAAGGGGTCTTCGAGGTTCTCCAACACCTAGGTATCAGAACTCTCGCCGCGTTCATCAGATGGATCCACAAAGGACCCAGACCCCCTATCCCTCTTTTGTCCGGCGTCAAATTCAGTAGGTAGCTTGCTGGTCCCTAATCCAAAGAGCATCACAAAATTTTCCCAGTTATCTCGTGAACTTCCTCCCAAAATGTGGCTATCCTCGGGCAAGACCACCAAATATGTAGAAAGGATGCCCCCTGGCCTCCACACCTCCAACAATTATCTGGGACCCCGGGAAAGATCTTATGGAGTCCTTCAGGGGTTCTATACCAGCGTGTGGTTATTTTATAACTAGTCTCCTGCAAGGAGCTATTAGCGACCGCTTTGTGTAACCCCTTGTACAAGGCTTCCCAATCATCTGTTGTAAGGTCCAGATCTAGGTCTTTTTGCCACTTGTCCTCCCAAGGTCTCTTAATTTCCTGTCTACGATCACTCAATATAACGTAAGCCCAGGAAAGTAAATGGTCTCTCGGACCCTCTCCCAAGCATGCTTTTTCCAGCTCTGATAGAACCTTTAACCCCTTTTTATCCAATCCCACCTGACCCGATCGAATGCCATTTAGGCATATGTTGAAAGCAAAATCGACTGGGATTTATGGTTTGTAGCCCAGCAATGGATATGGGCTTTCTGCCTCCTAAGTTCCCTTAGTAGAGAGTGCCGTTTATGTGGAGAATTAAGGCCCCTAGAGTTCACTGACAAAACATTTAAGGTTGTCCCCCGTCATTGCTGATTAAATAGCCCCTAAGGGTGCCGCTACTAACCCCAGTGAAACCAAGCAAGTGAGCCCAAGCCCCCCCCCCTCCCTCCAGTGAAGGTAGGGAAGGTTCTGGATGGGGATGTAGGTAAAGAGGGGCAGGGAAATTAGGGGAAGAAGGGGGAAAAATTAGAGTGTTAGAGAGAAGGAAAGAGAAAAGCTACGACCTACCTGTGTTCTGGAGAACCACCGAAATTAACAAGGAAACAACCAGGAGTGGACTTCTTAGATGACCAATGACCCACTCCAAATACCTTCCAGGGTTGGCGAAGAAACACTTCGCTTTCCCACGAAAGTCAGGACCCAACTTTATAAGATCCCGGATGTGCCTGTAATGAAGACGATGTTTGGGAGACCATGGAAGGCCGTCTTGGGCAGCAGAACACCATCAACCACAGCTAAAAGTCAAAGGATTAGACCAATTAATGACAGATTACACAGCGAGCGGTCCCGAGCTGACACCACTGGTCCCTTCCCAGGAATTTTAACAAAGATCAGCTGCATCCTTCAATACTCTATCCGGCTTCGCAACCCCGATCAGCCTAACCGGAACATGCAAGACGATATACCTCCTCAACATTTATATTGCACAAGCAGGGGAACAAAGTAACCTCGGCCAACATCTCCTAGCGCAGAAGCCAGGAAGGCATGAGCGTCCCCGCCTGCTGCAATCAATACAAAATAGAATAGCTACTTCCACAGGGCAGACCCCCCCCCCACACACCTCCTTGATGGCTGCCATCCCGGAACATGATCGAAAGAGAGAATGGCCCTCAGTAAAAAAGGGAGGCGGGACGGAGGCCCCCCATCCCCAAGGATCACCTCCCAACCCTGCCATGGCAATCCGTGCCAAACAACCCACACCAGTGTCAAGAGATAGCGATCCCCTTCCTGCGCGCTTTGATATCCTACGGAAGCTCATACCCATCCCTGCAGACAGTCTAACAGGGTGTGTAAGCGCTCAGTATCTCCGCACACTCCCTCGTCCATGCCAAAATGAGCGGAGAGGGATGCGCAAAGCAGGGGAAAACCGTCCAAACACGTACTCTAGACGAAGGCAGTCTATTCGCCTCCTTATGGCGGTTTCATAAAGTACCTAGCCCGCCCTCATTAACAGAAGCAGCAGCTGAGATATTAGATCCCTGAGATGATCGACACAGGAGATTTGGGCGTAACCTGAAAGGGGAGGGGCCCCAGCTCCCACATGAAATGGCCATGCTATATAGTTGAACTCAGACCATAGACAAGGCTTGAGGCCAAATCTCATACGAGGGCATCCCAGCAAAACCTTAATAATGCAATCCTGACAGCCCCAGAAGACAGCAGCACAAGAGAGTAAGCTAGTTAGTAAATGCTAAACATGTTAGATGCCCAACTGGAAAAACAAAATCAAGTCGGTCACACAATACTACTAGCAGCTCCATTCAACATATATGAGGTAGACTTATGTTAACCGCCCCAATCCAATGGCGCCCTCGCCGCTGCATGCGGAATGGGAAGCATACATTGAATGAGGGTGCTGCTAAATGCAGTTCAGGTAAATCTTATTACATCTATGTAGACAATGATTAGCCTGTAAAAAGTTCTATGAAAGGCTGCGCTCAGTGAGCGCAAGCTGCCTCCTCCACTCCTCCATGCAAGCATTAGAAGGGAGGGGAGGGGCTCCCGAGCCCACCTGAGACAGCCATATTAAGTGACTCAGGCAATAAACAAGGCACAAGGCCAACATGTGAGCGGAAGCTGTCTCTCTTAGCTAACAAACAAATGCAGAACTCGTCAGATACTTAACTAGAAAAACATAATCAAATAGGCATCACATTACCACTAGCGACTCTGTTCGTTATATAGGAGGTAGATTTACGGTAACCACCTGCGTCTAACAGCGCCCTTGCCGCAGCCTGCGGAATGGGATGCGCAGGTCAGATGTAGGCGTTAGACACTTTGCATGTAAACAATATTACCGCTAGAGAGACAACGATCAGACTGTAAAGGGGACTATGGAAGGCCCCTCCCAGAAAGAGCATCTTGGAGAAAAAAAAGAAAAAAAAACTCTTCAATCATGTCTCTCTCGCAAGATCCAGAGGTTGCGCCGATCTGAAGGACCTACCGGAGATGATGCAGGAGAGACTCTTCTTGGTGAGGGGTTAGGGGATCCACCTCTCAAAGGGAACGCCAGCAGATCCGGGATTGCAAAGTCAGCGAACCAGTCCGGAACTGATACCTGAGGTCGGTGAAGCGAATTGCAGAAGTCTGCCAGGTCGCCCAGGGGTACGCAAGGTGCTTGTTTTCCCGTTCTTCGTAGCCGACAGCACGAATGGAAATCTCCAGCGATAAGGGATACCTCCTTCCCTCAGCATCATCGTGAGGGGTCTTAAGGCCCTCCGGTGTTGAAGCGTAATACCAGAGAGGTCTTGGAATAGTTGAATCTCATTGTTGTTAAATAAGATTGAGTTCCAAACCCTGGACTTCGAGATATTCTCCTCTTTTAGAGCAAAACTTTGTAAGCAGCATATAATGTCTCTGGGATTTGAATCCCCCATGTTTCTCGGACGAAGCGCTCTGTGGGCCCAAACCAGGTCGATTGGAGTGTCTGGCAGGCGCTCCAGCAGAGTGTTGAAGATGGAAAGTAAGGCGCTAGTGATCTGGCCCTGCGCCACTGCCTCCGGGACCCCTCTCACTCTAATGTTGCACCTTCTATTTCTATTGTCCAAATCTTCCAAGTGTCTATGCACGTTAAGCATGTAGTTGTTGTGCGCGTTGACGACCTCGCTCACATCCCGCATCTGCGCCTTGTGATCATCTCTTCCCTCTCCACTCCTTCCAATCTCTGGGCCAAGGCCCACATGTCCGCCTTAAGGTCAGCTACTGAATCTGCAATGGTGGTCTTGATGTCCCAGCAAATCTCACAAGCTCCGAGCGGGTGGGAAGTTGGCTGATTTAAGCCGCGACGTCCTGCTCCTCCCTCTCAGAGGCGGCCAGGCTGGACCTGTCTGGGGAGCTCTCAGGTGAGAACAAGGTCGCCATCTTAGGTGCGTGCTGCCCTGCGTCCTCCGGCCGCTGCGACTTAAACATGTCCGGCAGGTTCCTGCTGTTAGTGACTGGGTTCTGGGGTGCCTTCAATGTTTTAGCCATTGTCCCCAATCTGTTACTCTTGCCCATGGTCTACAGGGAGCGTGTAGGGTAATGCTTTCGGGAAACACCGCCACAAGCTCAGGTCTCAGGCTGCCATCTTGCCCACCAGCCGAGCCACGCCCCCGAATAGGTGAGTTTTAAAGGCACCTTTGAAGGTTTTGAGAGTTGAGAAGTGGCAGATTGGGTGGGGAGGGCATTCCAGAAGATTGGAGTTGCATGTGAGAAGAAAAGTCCTGGAGGCGGGCATGAGAGGAGGTAACCAGGGTTGTAGACAGGAGAAGGTCATCAGCAGAGCGAAGGCTGCATCTAGGTTGATATTGTTGGATTAGAGATGAAATGTAGGGAGGGGCCTGGTTGGAGAGAGTTTTGAACAGGATTCGCTGTGGGATTGGCAGCCAGTGTAGGGATTGGCAGAGAGGCGCAAAGCTAGAGGAGCAAGAGGAGAGATGGATGAGGCGAGCAGCAGAGTTCAGGATAGATAGAACCATCTATTCAGGATAGAACCATGTCTGCCAAAGTAATCCAGGAAAAGACATCATGGTACGATGAGGTTGCACGTTTTGGACACAATTGCAAACATTTTTGTTTGGCTCAAGTCAACAATGTGCATCACCAACAGAATACCACATCTACAGTGAAGCATGGTGGAATCATTTTGCCTTGGGCTTGGAACTTGAGCTTGAATTTCATTAAAAAAACTGTGAGGCATGTACACAGGAGATGCCTTCTCAAGCTGGGACATATTTTTAAAATATAAAAATAAAAATAAAATAATTTAACCATATTTTAATTCTATTTTGCTCATATTATTTTACATGTCAAAAACCTGCATTTCCTTTTCAATTTCTGCAAGGGCTTAGTCGTACTGAAGGGGCAAGGTAAGAGCAAACTTTCTCATGGAAAACCCAGACACTGTGTCCTGTGGACTCAAGAGAAAAAGGACCATCCTGTGAACTCAAAAGGAAAAGGACCATGGGGAGTGCGCATGCGCATCGGAGGCTGATGGCCGCAGCTTGATCAGCTCCGAGCCCGACAGAGGAGACGCGGGGATTGACGGCGGGGCGCGGCTTCGGGGAGAGCGGTGACCTACCTGGCTGAATGCGGCTGAGTGTTCGGGTGCCGCACAAACAAGTTTCCAGGCAGTTCCTCCCAGTGGCAGAGTCTGCGGGGCATTGAAAGCGGAGGCGCGATTCGGCAAGATGGCGGTGGTATGAGAGGCTGTGTCGCACACAGCTGAAGAAAGGAAGAGGTCTGAGAATCACACAGCAGGGGCCAGGGATCTCTCTTTGCTGCCTAGGCTGCGAGGTGTTACACCTAGAAGCACAGAAGTCAGCAGGATGGCAACGGAGTTCACAGCTGCAGACCTGCAAGAGATGGATCGCAGTGAAGCTTCCTTCCTGGCAGGGGGAGATGAGAGCCAACAACAGCTGCACACTTCAACCCAGCAAACTGTAAGTGCTGACCTCATGACACAGTTTGAGTTGTTATTGCAGAGATCTTTAGCATCTAACAATAAACTGCTGACAGAATACTTATCTAAAGAGATCAGTAAAATATCTTTAAGTTTGTCTTCACTGGAGGGAAGAGTGAATGAAGTCTCAGCTATGCAGGAAGCAATGGAAGGAGAGATGCATACAATACGTAATAATAGCACTATGTTGGCATCTAAGTTAGAAGACATGGAAAACAGGGATAGACGGGCAAACCTTCGTTTCCGTGGGATACCTGAGCAGGTTGAGGAAGTTAAACCAGTAATCACAGCCCTGTGCCAAGAGCTGATTCCGGGCATACCATTAGATCGTCTCGAATTTGACCGGATCCATAGAGCCCTGGGCCCCCGCAGACCCCCAGAAGAGCCCCCACGTGATGTCATAGTGAAATTTCATTTTTTCACTACTAAGGAAGCGATCCAGAAAGCAGCAAGAGAAGCAAACACGTTGATGTTCCAGGAGCATAGATATCAAGTATTTTCTGATCTCTCTGCTGTCACAATGGCAAAGAGGAGAGAGATGAGGCCCCTTTTGGCTATTCTTCAAGGGCATAATATTAAATATAAATGGGGCTTTCCCTTCCGAATAAGCTTTAATGTCAAAGATGTCCTTTACTCAGCCACGTCCGGAGAAGAGTTACAAACACATCTGATAGCAGATGGGCTAACTAGAGGCTCGATTGGGGCTAAATCCTCTAGATGTGTGGACGATTCACCTAAAATTCAGCGGACTGGGAAAAGGTTCAAGCGAGGGCTTCGTTTCTCCAATCAAAGCTCCCCCCTGAAACAAGCGAATACGTGATCTAAAACTGGGACCCCAGCCAATCTTGAAATTTGGCATCGTTTTTGCCTTTTGCCTGGATTGAGAAATAGAAGAGTTACACTATGATGGTTCATACATTTGGTCGCTGGAGACCATAGTTGTCAATATGCTCTCGAATTTTGTTTCATTTCCCTCTGTTTCAGGTCTTCACTGTTAGAACGACATATAGTAATATAATGTAAATAAGATTGTTGAACCTTATGAATAGCGTAATATCTCCCTCGGCCTGTTAAATTAACGCTGTGCAATTAACTTTTATTCCATCTGTGGGCAGTCAATTAAGCTGAACAGACAAGAGGTGAGTGGGGGATATTCCCCTATGCCCTCTAAGTTGAGCTGGTCCACTCTAGAGAATGTTTTGCTAGGTGGTTGATTTGCCTAGGCTGAGTTATGGAGAACGATAAAAATGGTTTAAGAATGAGAGGTGATTATTTTATACAATAACATGGTCAGGTCATTGCTGTCCTGAAGCGCTAAGTGCCTTTGCCATATTTTTCTAGTTTTATATATTTTGTTATAGCCCCCCCCACCTCTGTTGGTCAAGTTATGTTGCACTCCCTTGAACCGGAAGGTATTTTCCTTGTGGTTTATTTAACCTGAAGGTTTTCTACTGAGGCTCTTAGGAGCCTACTGATCTGTTCCTATATCTATTCTTGTAGACCAGTATATATTATATATATATATATATACCTTTGTGTGCTAAAAAGATTAGATTCTCTATCACAGGAGTTTTTTGCTCTTCTGATATAGAGAAGATCCATCTCAAACCGCTGGTAGATAGAACCTCGTAATAGTTTCACCGGGAGAGAAGGTTCTTTTTTTTCCTTCCCCTGGGTGACCCTACTCAACCTTAGGATATTTTTGAGTTCCTGAAACTAAATAGGATCTTTTTTCTTTCTCACCAGGTTGCCTTCTTCTCTCTTCCTCTTCACTTTTTCTCTTTTTTCCTATTATTCCTGCCCCCGTTCCCCCCCCTCCTTCCGCCTTCTTTTTTTTTTTTTTTTTTTATTTATTTGTGTTTGTTTGTTATATTATTGAACTGTACTGATCAAAACTCGAAATACGATCAGGATGGCTACGATCCTTTCCTTAAATGTACAAGGATTTAATTCACCTAATAAGAGGAGTTTAGCATTTCGCAAAATCAGATCCCTGAGACCAGACATTATTTGTCTACAAGAAACACATTTTTTGAAGTCTTTTAAGCCTAAATATTTAGATGCCTCATACCCTCAAATATTTACAGCCTCCGCAGAAACTAAACAGAAGGGTGTTTTGATCGGCTTTAAAAGAGGAGCCCAATTCCAGTGCAACACAGAGATCAGTGACCCGGAAGGTAGATTCCTGATCTTAATAGGAACTTTGCAAGACGTCGAAGTGACGGTAGCTACATACTATGCTCCTAACGTCAACCAAATTCCCTTTCTTACTAAGTCTCTATGGCCTCTAAGGGGATGACTATTATAGGTGGAGATTCTAATTTGGTGTTAAATCCATTCCTGGATAGGCAATCCTCCAACAGTCCGTCAGCGCCAGCTCAGTTAATCTCGCTTGCCAAGACTTACAGAAAATTATTAGATGCTAATTCATTGGTAGACTGCTGGAGGGAGGCACACCCGGGAACACAAGATTTCACTCACTTTTCACATCCCCATAATACTTATTCAAGAATAGATCATGTGTTTCTCCCGCAGGGATTTGTGAATCAAATGAGTTCCGTGTCTATTATTCCCATATCGTGGTCGGACCACGATGGAACTTTGCTTAAACTCAGATCACTACTAGGTAAACCAACCGAACACTCCTGGTCCCTTAATACCTCCCTCCTTGCCTATCCAGAAGTGGTATCACTAATTTCTGATTCCTTGACAGAGTATTTTGAACTAAATGACACCCTAGAAGTATCAGCCTCTATATGCTGGGAGGCGCATAAACCTACTATTCGTGGTAAGTTGATCCAGATTGCTTCTGAAAAGAAAAGAGAGAGAAACCTACACATCGATAGGCTGGAAAAAAAGTACCTAGAAGTTGCAGAGAAGGCAAAATCTCAGAGCACGCCGTCGGCTCGCGCCGAGTTACATAACATTTCCCAAGAACTGAATTTAGCTTTAGCAGGTAAAGCGGAGAAGGTGTTACGGTGGATTAAACACAAGTTTTACTGCAAGGCTAATAAACCAGATACCATCTTGGCTAAAAAATTAAAAACACCGGAACAAGTATATTGTCCCATTAGGTTGAAAGATGTAAGGGGAGAGATAACAAGCAACCCAACCAAAATTGTTAATATATTCAGAGATCAGCTTCAGAAGCTGTACACAAATCCGCAGACATTAAGTGATGATAGTTTAAAGCAGTTCTTTAAGGATGCCTCTCTCCCTGCATTACCGATGTCGTTACAGGAGACGCTGGAGGAAGACTTTAATGTAGAGGAGGTAACCAAGGCAATAGGTGGTCTGAAGCTCAACAAGAGACCTGGGCCGGATGGTTTTTCAGCCGCCTATTATAAGAAATTTGTAAATATCCTGGCCCCAAAATTAACTGCCCACTATAACCATATAAGAGAGGGTGGTTCATTCTCGCGAGAATCATTAATGGCATCTATTAGTATGATCCCAAAACCGGAGACAGACACTTCTATTTGGTCTAATTTTAGGCCCATCTCCCTCATAAACTTAGACGTCAAGATTCTCTCTAAAATTTTGGCAGATAGATTGTCAGCGTACCTGCCGGGCTTAATCGGAAAGGACCAGGTAGGTTTCATCCCAGGGCGACAGGCGGGGGATAACATCAGGAAGCTAATCCAAATTGCCCATATTGCGATGAAGACGGACAAACAGCTTTTCTTCCTATCGTTAGACATCAGAAAGGCCTTCGATTCAGTCTCATGGAAGTACTTGTTTTTTTTGCTTAGACACTGGGGCTTTGGCCCTAAATTTATTGGTCTTATTGAAGCTATATACGCCAACCCGACAGCATATATTAAATACAATGGATTTAGATCAGGAACCTTTCCATTACAGAAGGGGACAAGACAGGGCTGTCCTCTCTCCCCCCCTCCTGTTCGCCCTGGCTATGGAACCCCTGGCGCTGAAAATTAGGGAATCAGTAGACATTACAGGTATTAAGATAGGAGATAACCAGTATAAGCTTTCTATGTTTGCAGATGACGTCCTTCTAATGATTTCGAACCCCCTCATATCTCTACCTAACCTACTGCAACTTATGGGTACTTTTGCCAGAGTCTCAGGGCTTCAAGTTAATACAGCCAAATCCAGAGCCCTTAATATCAATCTTGCCCCTGAAATGGCGAGGCAACTTCAACTTGATTATGACTTCCAATGGGATAATAGAGCTATCAAATACTTGGGGGTCTCTATCACTAACTCTTATGACACTTTGTTTGCTGCTAATTTTGTCCCGCTTCGGCGGAAGTTGTTTGCCCTTCTGGATAAATGGGGGACCTATGGCCTGTCATGGTTGGGTAGAATTGCGGCGGTCAAGATGACGCTGCTACCTAAGTTTTTATATTTGGCCAGAGCCTTGCCAGTCAAGATTCCACTACAATACTTAAAGCTACTGCAAGATAAAATATTTAACTTTATATGGTGCGGTAGGAAAGCCAGGATCGCAAAGTCAATCATGTATAAAGCTAAACCCAACAGAGGTCTAGGTGTCCCTAATTTGTCCAGATATTATAAAGCAGCACAGTTGACCCAGATATTAGCATATCATGAAAAATCTGATCCTCCTTGTTGGGTAGCAATAGAGGCGGAGCAATGTTTCCCTCAAAAAGTGGAGAACTTGCTATGGCTTATCCCAAAATATAGGATACTGAAACATAACCCTATTATGACTCATTCTTTACAGATATGGGATGACCACAAATTTTCATGTGGCCTAGCCTCTCCACATTTACCACTTCTCCCCTTATGGGATAATCCTATGTTCCCTCCGGCTTGTCTAGACCCAGCGAGATTTCGAAATTGGAAAGAAGTGGGAATCAATAAGGTTCAGGATTGCTTTCAGGGGGCTAGTATAAGCACCTTTCAGCAATTCAGGGATAAGTACGACTTATCGACCAGGGATTTCTTTGGATACTTACAGCTGGCACATTTCTTAAAGGAAGTCACCAAGGGACTGGTAGGGCCAGTCACGTTTACATTTTTTGAGGCGAGATGCAAAAAAGATCCCAGAAGTAGGGGCGCGATTTCTGAATTGTACGTTAAATTAGGCAGTGGTTCATCGCCGGGCGATCCTCCATATAGAGCCAAATGGCACAGAGAAATGGAATGTTGTTATGACGACAAGGAGTGGAGTAAAATTTGGAAGGGAGCCTATGGCCCTGCCATGTCAGTAGCATCCATTGAGGTGAACATAAAGTTAATAACGATATGGTATTTGACTCCTGAGAAATTAGCTCATTATGCAGGATCAACTCAGAAACACTGTTTTAGGGGATGCTCAGGGGGAGGTTCTTACTGGCATGCATGGTGGGATTGCCCCCTGGTGCTTACCTTTTGGGCTAAAGTTTTTCATACAATCTCGACAATTCTGGGTACATGTGTTAAACCTGATCCTGGGGTGGCTCTTCTTAACAGACCGATAACTGGGACGACTAAATCACAAAAAATTCTTATTTACCATATCTTGACGGGAGCCAAGCTGATAATCGCGAAGGCTTGGAAGGCGTCATGTTTGAGCTTCGCAGAGTTCAAAAATAAAGTGACCTATACAATGTCAATGGAAAAGTTGTCAGCAATATATGATGATGACTTGGATGGCTTCCGAGCAATTTGGGATGCAATGCCCAAAGATTTTGACAAAGACCTCTTAGGGATCTGATCTCGCGAAAATATATAAATTTTTTATTTTTTATTTTTTTTTTTCTTTCTTTCTCCCTCCCTCTTCCCTCCCTCTTTCTTTCCCCTTTCTCTTCTACAATTTCTAACCATTCTTCCCTATTCTTCATAATCTATTCTCCTTCCAACCTGGATACTGTTCTTTCTGGGTAACTTACCTTAGTATTACTGGTTAAAGATAAGCCTTATAGATTGTTATAGAGCTATACTGAGTTAGAGGCCATTAGCTTACAGGTTACAAGTGCGCTCTATTCCAGAAACAGTTATTTACTTATAGATTAGTAAATGTTTACTAATGGCTTCGATGTTTAAGTTCACAAAATATTATTGGAAAATTGTAAGAGACATAATGAACAAAATTTGTCAGATGAAACTGGATGTCTGTAATTGTAAATTTTATGGTGTATTATGTTGATCATCTCACAATAAAAAATTTTTGAGCAAGGAAAAGGACCATGGTTATGGTGTTGCACTAGTGTCTATTACATCATCACATCGAATGGTGCTATCAATCAATCAAAAAGCCTCCCTAACCTCTCCAAATTTTGGATTACCTCCTGGGTATCCTACAGAGCTATCTTTTAGTTAGTGTGCCAAAATTTTAAAGATTTTGCCTTTGCTTTTTCATTATTTGTGAAAAAAACATCTAGAACTTTAGTTCTGCTGGTTATACTACTTTAATAAATAAGTCAAAACAGTTCATGTAATACATGCATTTCTACATTTCTTCTGCAACAAAAGGATCATAATCATAATAATCATTTTACAAGTAAACCAGCAGTGCCTTGGACATTTTTAGTGAAGAGAGGAATCTTTAATTAAATGATAGGAATAAGGAGTTCCTGCTTTAAAAGCTGTTGCTGCTGCTGCTGCTATACACTTCTAACATTTGATATAAATTGCTGCAGGCACACAGTTGCGGTGACAGTTATTTAGTTAAAATTTTATAACATGCTGCCAATTTGTTTCGACAGCAAGTGTTGACTTTTAAATGTGTTTTCATATATTGATTGCTTTAATAAAATGTGTTTTCTCTTAGCATAAAGCTACAGTAATTCTTCATGCCTGCAGAAATGCAGCATGTTATTTTTAAATACTACAAATACCATGCACCATATACATCGTGTAGTTAATTGTAGAATCTAAATGAGCCTGAATGCAAGTGGAAAAAGTAATTACTACTTTATCTTAAAATTTCAGATAAGGTAAAAATTGTACATTTTTAGAGATATTTTTGGTAATCTTGACTGGTAAGCTGAAACCATAGGCGAGAGAACAGGTCCTGCAGAATGCACATGTGTGGGGATTCTTTGCCAGCATTTCCACCATTTACAAGGGGATAGAGAATACATCTTCGGCCTCACCATAGTGTCTGCAGTGTGCTGTTGCATTGACAGTGAACAGAGAAAGATCACTAATCAAGCCAAAGGACTCGAAAGTATAGAATTGTCAGGAGGACCAGGCTTCAAGCAAATATCAGCAGAGAAATGCCACCAATCAAGCCAGAAGACCCTGGAGAGGACTTCTAGCATCCTGAATGTCACAAGGCTTTGTTTCATGCAAGAATACAATGCTGATTAGATTTAGAAGGAGAAGCAGTGTTTAATCTTACTTTGCTACCTATTGAAATTTTTTACCAGTTACGAGTTGGTGTTGCAACTTACCTGCCTTGCAGGTGTGCTCCAATGCCTTCTCCAATTACCTGAACCCCCTCCTGGACAGGTATGCAGATCAGCCCGGTGGAAATTTGCCCTGTGCTTCTTCAGTACACATTTTTCTGGTGGGGAGGCTGGCATAGGGCAAGACCAATGCTGTGTAGGGCATAAGGTCTGTCATAGCTCTAAATGAATCTGCATGCACTTTTTACTCCAAAAACTGATGCAAATAAAAACATTTTATTTGTTAAATCTTAGAGATATGTCAGGATACGTCCAATCTGACTGGATGTACAATCGCTTTTTTTTCTCCAACCCCTGCAAACTGACAATCCATACTATAACTATATATTTACCTTTTACATTACATATATGATTACAATTATTTATATTTTAAAGACAGATGCCTTTGTATTATTAAATTGTAATTTGATTTTGCTATTATGCTATGTTATTTGCTATGTTTTAGAAATAAATTACTATTAATTAACCAGTTGTTTTTTTTATTATAATCATTTTTATTATATTTTTATTATAATCATATAATCAATAATGATTAGAGGGTTTGTCAATATACAGTACACCATAATTGCATTCTGCAAATATGGCATGTTATGAATTACAGTTTTGCATAACAGATGGTTTCTACTGGATCTATTAGTATTAGTCTTATTAGTACTAAATGTGAAATAGCATGGCCTACATAAAATCAGTAAATTAAATACACTTTCCTAAAAGCAATGCAAGCACTTTCCTAGTCAAAAAGAATCAGAAGTTAAGGGCTATATTGAAAATGTTATATTGAAAAGTACTATTTAAGCAGATCTCCACTCAGGAAAATTTGTTTAGTAATTAGCTCCCCTAAAGCCCCCTTCTGACGATCAGTGTCAATGCTGTTTGAGATGGCTTAACCACATGCTGATGTTGTGCAATAACTGTGCTCCTAGAATTACATGGGAGCGGCCATCTTTGATCATGTCTGAGAGCCTCTTTGATCATGCCTTACACATGAGTATCGGTTTCCACACACAATGTTAGATGGTGATATAATTCTTTAGCTGGCTTCGTTGATGTAAAGATCAGCATAGCTGCAGTGTACCTTTGTGATATTGTTTTTCCACACAATGCAGGCTGTCTGGAGATTGGGATTTTGTTTTAACTAGCCAACACCAAACTGAGAGAGAGATCTGCCACAGAAAAGGGATCAGCATGTCTGCCATGTTGCACACACTCATACAATGAATAAACAGCTGCTGGAGGAGATAACTATATATTAATATATATATATATTAATATATATATATATATATATATATATATATTGTGGTAAGGTGCAAGGGGCCGTTATTGACGGCAGGTATGTAGCACCAATGTACCTGGCATTGGTGCAGTAAAGCCGTGTAGTCTGATTTCCAGCATCAGCTGCTGGTGGCAGTTTGCTGCTGTTGCTTTAGAATAGCCAAAAGGCTAACCTGGGACGGCTTTACTGGGATGGAGTAGAGCAGGGTGGGACTCCATCCCACTACCCAGGTCCGGGTTTTGCGGGCTGTTTAAATAGCCTGGGGAATCAGCTGTGGCCTGTCCTTTGTCTAGAGCTCACATGGGAGTGAGACTCTGTGAGCCTGGCTGAAATCTCCTGTGGAGGCTGTTCATGCGGACCTGAGGCCTATTTGACTGTAAACAGGACCTTTGCTCAAGGACTAAAAGCTGTTTGCCTGACTGTATCATTTATGCTGCGGTTTCCTGAAAAGGTGATGTGACCTGTATGGTCATATGCTTTTGTGGATTTTTGTGTGAAATACACACAGACTTTACTTTGAACTGTTTGCCTCCGCCTCTATACTGCTGACACCCGGTCGCCTACCAGAGCTAATCTCCACAATATATATATATATATAATATAGTCAATGGCCTCAGCTGCTGCAGAGCATTGTAACAGTTGTTTACAATGTTGATGCAATGTTTTAAGAGCTTTCTGAGCAGTGATGAGTCATTACAGCTGTTTTTTAGGTACAGATGTTTTTTACATCTGGCTAGAGCAACAGCATTATTTCAAAGTGATTTAGGGATATTTTGACTGTAGGAATGGGGTTTTCAGAAGCAGGGCTGTCACAATTTTAGCAAGATGGCTGCTCCCATGCAGTTCAGTAGCATAGAAGCTGCCTGCTATTCCACAACATTTGCATGGAGCTAAGCCCTCACAAATCAATTACATCACTGATTGCAAGAAGGAGGGTTTAGGGGAGAAATTCGATTTTGGACTGGAGGTCCTCTTTGGGTCTGGCATTACCACTTTGAAATTTGCTATATGATTTTCCAGAAATCATTTGTGTGTGTCCTTTCCTAGCTAAAAAGCTCTGACCATCTAAGTTGTGTGTTTATCTCAGGTATGAGTCTAGTAATACTAAAGATACATGGCCAAGCAACTACCAAAATTTGATGCCACCAGAGGTTTATTCTAACAGTACTGTTACATTTCCAGAACTCCTCAGCTACTTTGATACATCAGAGGAGCCCAAACAACTTTTTTATTTCATCCCAGCTCCTAGCTTATTTACTTATTTATATATTTGAGGAAGACCTTCAGCCTCTGAGCAGCCACTGCCACTGCAGTTTCTCCCTGTGCACAAGGCCCAATTTGATTATTCAGTAAAAAAGGAGTGTGTTTAAACTTGGACAAAAATAATAGTTGGTTAAATAGTCCTTACCATGTCATTGCAAATCTCCATATCTGCAATAGCTGTAAGACCTTCATTGACCCTTCAGAGGTACAGGTGCTGCTGTGATTGGTTGACTTAAGGGTCACTGCAGGTCCTAGCTGCATGACTGCCATGGAGCAGGGCCCAGATCCTGCAAGGATCTGCTGAGGATTTTTTACCAACAAGGTATTTTACTAACTGTATCTATGCCAGGGAACTGAGAAGAAAGGCAAGATTTCTCCTGTTTAATGGCGTTAATGTGCAGGGGGCATCAGCATTCAGAAAAACAGCCATTTTGTTAAAAATGGGTGTTCCGGTTTAACAATGCAGAGTTATGTATTCCTACCTAATGCAGTCCTCCTTTCCCTGTTTTTTTATGTATTGCTAAATATTAATTTTTTTTACAAAGTAAGGTAAAAGACTGGAAAGAATGATACATGTTATGACATTACTCAGTTTCCCAGGATATGTTAACAATATGGGTATGATACCTTATGATAAATGTTCTGATCTTTAGCGTTCCTTTTGTATGACAGGCAAGCATCCATACAACCTTCTGCAATTATTTAATATTCTGAAAGGTTCTAGTGGGAGTTGTCAAGCTATGTAGTTCAGCCTATAAGATAAATGAGGTTGTATTGTCATCCTAGGTTATGTATATCCATGCAGCACATGGTTTGAATTTCTTCTCATGGGAGCAGGGTCTTTGGCTTGTTGTATTAGGCTAGTTTCACACTGGGGTATGTTAGCAATATTTGCCATTGCGAACATAATCACCTGTGTACTAGGTTTTAATATCTAAAAGTTCTGCATATGAGGCTCGATTCAGAGACACATTCGTCTGGACTTTCGTAGCTGTCTGTGAAAGTTTTTGTGGGTGTTTGTAATTTTTTTGTTTTTTTTCGTCCATTATTCATTCGTACGAACGTTCGGGCGCTTTCGTATATGCGCTTTCGAAGAACGAAAGCAAATCGGATCATTTGCGTTAGTTCGGATCATTTTCCCAACAAAATCTGAAATTTTTCGTTCGTTCAGATAACTTACGTTGTTGGGATGGGCTTGCGTCTGATTCAGAGAGCTGATTGCCGAGGGACCACCACCCTATTAAATGGTTTCATTTGCGATCCACTTACGGTACCTTTGAGGCCTCGGATTGCTATTGTTGAACATGTTTTGCGGCTATGTGGAGGCGTCTGCGCGCATTTAGCACCAAGGCATTGCATGTATCAGCATGGCCGAGGCCATAAATTGTATAGCAATGCATACCTGAATCAATACATTTCATGTATGCCTTATAGAAGCATTTTAATGCTGACCTTAATTAGTCCTTAGCATGTAAACCTTTATTTTCCCACACATCCATATAATTGCTATATTTTTTTAGACTTATGTCCTTTCTGAATTATATTTGGATTGTTGAACTTGAATCTTAATTTGTTGTAGGAGTTATTGTTTTAGTTGTTTACCTTTGCTTTCTGTAATTATTTTATATTTGGTTGCAGGAACCGCAAGATGTGCCACTCGCACAATATACAAGCAGTGTTTGGTCCAGCTATGCGATTCCTCAGTGTTCTTGCAGGGCATCCAGGGTCGTCCCATGATGCTTATATATTGCAGAGCTCCAGCTAATTTCGTCAGTTTGAGTCAGGAGAATTATCTGGTGGATGGCTCCTGGGTAAGTTTGCTCACATTCCATAAATCCATTTTCACTGTATGGCAATGAATATAGTTGATGACTTATGTCTTAACCTATGGCTGTTTTTAGCCCTTGATGACATGTTAAACAATATTGTAGCTTAGAATGTGTATTTTATGTTAGTATTTTTAAATACTTTCAGGGGATTCAGGATATCCACTCCTGCCCTTGCTCCTGCGCCCATTCTTTGCCTGCAGAATGCGGGCCAGGAGTTCTCTAATCGGGCCCTATGCAAAACCCGGTCCGTGGTGGCGAGGGCCTTCGGCCTTTTGAAGTCCAGATTTAGGTGTTTGGACCATACGGGGGGGGGGGGGGGGGCACTGCAGTATGACCCCAACAAGGTTATACCAATAATTTAATTTACGTTTTTTAACAGGGACCACACGTGCCAGAGTGGAACAACTGAGTGTCAGGGTCCTTCAGTTGGTGGGCGAGATGCAGGAGCTGCGAGACTCGTGGGGGACCACAGATGAAGAATAATGTTCTGTGGCCTGCCATTGCTATGTATTTTGTTATAGTTGTAAAAATTTTAAATTTTCTAAATATTTTAATATTTTATATTTTATGATGGAAAAAAAAGTTTCAGTGTCATTTCATTTACAAAATACATTAACACAAAACTAATGAGCCCAGAAATATTTAAAGATGAATATTCATATAACCGAGAAGTGGTTTGGGTAAGTTTTAAGGGTCCAAAAGGGAAGATGGAGGATAGTGCTAAGTGGTTTGGGTGAGCTTTAAGGGTCCAAAAAGCAAGATGGAGGATAGTGCTAAGTGATTTAGCTAAACATTGTAGTAGAAGTGAGGGTGGCAAATATGTAGGCAAGCACTTTAATGAGTTAAGTTTGTAGTGCGCAGGCGCAAGATCATAAGGATTTCCGTCTGGACGATTATTTATTAAAAAAGGGAAACAGAATCTAACGGGAAACGTAAAGGATTCGTGGGAGGAGATGATGGGAAAAGGGCAAAAACGAAAGCCTACGTTGTAACATGAGAAAATGAAACGGAAAAGTCACGCTGGAAAATGACATCCTCGTACTCGTACTCTGCCGTACGAACGGACGGAAACTTTACAGAAGGATTGCAATGCATGCATAGAATCGCTCGCACACTCATACAAGAGTGGGAACATTTAAAAAAAAAAACAGCACTAAAACGAAAGTCTATTTTTGTCTCTCTGAATCGAGCCTATGGTGCTTTTGCTGTGATTGTGGCAAATTCCATTTGCAATCGCAGCAAAAGCACCATATGCTGGACTTTTTGTGGGTGATCATAATTGCCCTGAGATCACCCTGCTGCTATGTGAAAGCAGCCATAAATTTCTAGGGGCAACGTTTTACTATTGGCGATCTTCAGCGATTTGTGATTGCCCTCCAATTGCCCCAGTGTGAACATAGTAGGCATATAATTTCAGTTGTGAATATTTTTAGCCTCCTCATATGGTTTTGTATTGCATGTCTTATGGAACCAGTTTGATCGGAAACACTGAAAAACCCAGAGGATTTATCCAGGCTTCTTTATTCATAGAAGTGATCTGTGTGCATCTTCCTCATTAAATTTGACCTTCAGCATCATTTCATGAAAAGCCCCAAACCATAAAAAAAACTATTTATGAGCCTCTAAAATTAATAGATTTAACGTTTTTAGTCAGTTACTTTTTATTCTTTCCCCACTGGGCTGCAACTCTGTTCAGGAATCTAGGATACGGGTGCCGCCATCTTGCCTCAGAAGCATCACAAACTGAGGAGAGCCGAGGGACGGGGATAGCAGGCTGGCAGAATATAGCTTTGCTCAGACAGAGCAGAGCTGGGGTCATGAAAAGGACAGCAATCCCACAATGCAGAGCGGCATAGTCAGAAAACAATTCTTGTTTGCAAGCAGCCTGGGACTTCATGGGCCGCCATCTTGGGTGTTTAAAGGGTCAGAAAAGGCAATAGGTGCAGGTAGGATGATTTTTAATGTGGGCAATCTGTATGTACGGGTTGGAGAAACATATAAGATAGGCTCTTATTCAGGGTGAAGGTCCGGTTTAAGTAAGGGCCTGACTGAGTATAGGTTTAGCTTGTTTGTGCCTTCTGTTTAAGGCAGGGAAAAGGCCTGCACAACTCTAGGTAAACCTAAAGCAATTTGCACCCAACTTTACTTCACTGCAGCTCCAAATCTATTGCAGGGCATATGGATAGTGGATGGAAAATGGGTAGACAAGCTAAAGCACTTTGAAAGGTCATGATTTAAGCAGTATTGTATAATTCAGAATGGATTTGCAAAATTCATATATACACAATATAGAAGACATTTCCCATGTGATGTTAGTGCCTATGTAAGCCAGGCAATAAATCAATTTCCCAATTGCATTAGCCAAAAACCTCACAGATCCTTTGTTTTTATTTCGTTACAGCCACACTAGTGGTTAAATGAGAAACGTCTCTTGTCTATAATGATGTGTGATGTACGTGTCCCAGTTAATGTGTACAATTTACAGCTTTGGTTGTGGTGTATGTGCTGGAGCTGATCACTTACTCACTGCGGGTGCCAGCGATCAATGAGTGGTGTGTATCTGTAAACAGCATTACATAGAGCTTGCGCTGATCCATTGCATCGCATCATACCTGCTTCTGCCGCTGTCGTCTTCTCTGTCTTTATCTCTCTGCCCTCATATATATAGTCTCCACCTTTTATTAGTCATACAATAATTCGTGATCAGAGCTCTACGTATCTGTATTTGTCATTTAGCAACACAAATAGGTATGAATTTGCTTCACTTAGCTCTTTTCCTGGGCCCTCTACTCTGCTTTGTAGTCTGCAGCATCTCTGTTTACAGAAGAATACAATACCAGTGAAATCACAAGCTGCCTACTCATGTATTCATTTCTCAGTTTAATTGTTAGTAAAACTACGTTTGCACAGCCCTTGGCCATTCTTGAAATAACAAAAGTTGAAAAGAATCAACCACACAGTGCTAGGTCAGTTCTCTAGAGAAAAAAAGAGAACATTAGCATACACTAGACTTGAGTTGTTGCTCTGTCAATTTTCAGAGACATTCTGAAACCATCATTCTTAAAAGTATAGCTACTCTGATTCAAGTTTTGTTAAAGTAAGTGACTAGCCAAACAAACAAACCACACTGGCCACTTACTGGCATCTGTGGGACGCAAACTAATAAGTGTATAAGTTATTTAAATGTAAATTCAGTTTTATTACACATTTTTCTTTAGGGTCAGCTTGCCTGGTCACTAAAGTGGGCGGCACATGCTAATGTCACCCATGTTGCCTGCCTCTATCCCTTGGGGACATGCAGGGGAAGGTGTAAATGACATGGTGGAAGGGAGAGAAAGCAAAGAGTGGCTTCCGCACATTGAGGGGTTGATGTCCTCTCTTGAATGACTGGGGATGGACAGAATAACGCTGCTGGAATCCAGGAACAGAGCAATGCTATAAAATGATAGAATGACTGCATTTTATCCCCTTCCAGGTTTGAAACATGCTGGGGAAATGAAACAGGTTGGACAATCAATTCCCTTTAAAAGGCTAAACATCGGCATTCTGCAACACCCTTCCTACTCCTATTTCCCCCAGTGCTTGGCCTTATTTGAGCAATAACATATAAAAACTCACTGGGGGGTGGGAACTTGGCACAAAAGCATCATGCATTTAAGTCCCCTAGCTTCCATTCTCAACCATCCTGGAGACAGATTTACGTTAAAGTTTGATTTTACTTCTACATAAGGAGCTATTGCCATGCTTTAGTAGTTTTGTACTGTATACAGAGCCCAAATCCCTATTCTGGGAGCCTGTGCCATATTGTACAGGGGTCATGGATGTACATAACATATATATTCCCCTGACAGGGGCAGTTGCTGTTAGAGGCTTTTCCTATAAGTTGCTTTTTTTTTTTTTTTACTGCTAAACTATACTGCAGTACCAATGCATTTAAGCAGCAGTAAATAAATCATGTTATATTTTTAAACCGGTAACAATAGCTCCCCTTTCACCAAATTCAAGATAATTTGAGGGTGGACACTATGAGTACAATTTGTCACGAAGGTGAATTTTTCTTAAAGAAAAATCTTGATAAATTAATTTAACTATTTTATATAACCATTGGACAGTCACGCCAGCGGCCGTCAACCTAAAGGAGAGGGACGGGAGCGTACATTGATTTTTTTCGGCTCCATAGCAAATGTTAAAGTGGGGCCTCCTAATATGCTGTAACTGGGCAGGTGGTCACACACAGGGTGTCCCAGGAATACATATATCAAAGGCTAAGCACGCTGGATGTGTTGCTTTTCCATCTCCTCCTTTTGCTGGCTCTCCATCTCTCTTGCAATCTACAGTTTCCCGGGTCTGAACTTCTGCTTTGTAGAAGCTTCAAGAGTTTCCAGTGCCAGTTGGGGACACAGCGCAGGACCGGATCAAGAAATCGGTGCCATGTGACTTTTTTGTGCTGTGGAGCCTGCTTTCCAAAGCAGCACAATACAACATGCAGCTTTATCTTATCAACAATTACCATATTAACAATGAACTGCCCCTGGCAGATCCCCCAGACCTTAAAAGGAAAGAAAACCCTGGATTTTCACTTTCCCCAGTTTTGGGATGCCCCACTTGGTGAAACCCCCCTTATAAGAACCTCAATCCGGTCCCACAGCGCATGTGCAGGCTCTCTTCCAATCAGAGCCATATGCCGTGCATAATAACGTGGGGCAAAGGGCCCTGTTTACATGCAAAGCTTGGCAATAAGGAGCAGGAGTGGCCACATTTGGCCACTGATCCCGATAGGGGATGCCCCAGCGGATAGACCAGCACCTAGCCCTGAAGTCTTTGTTCCACTTTAAAGTGAATCCGCAGTATACAGGGAGTCCCCAGGACCACAAGTAAATAGACAGACAAGTGTAACCCCATAGACCACAAAAAAATTAAAAGATGTCCTAAACACCAAACCAACGTTCAAGTACAAGCTGATCATGCCCTCTGACCCAAGCATTAATATGCAGGGCTGCTGACCCAAACATTAAAGTAATATTTGACTCTTGGTCTGGTCACTATGGGGAGTTGGGGACCAAGATGTGCAGCACTTAACAAGCAGCTCTCTATAGCTCACCAGGTGGCAGCGTGCACAGCAGGGAAGTAGGGATGCCTGCGTTGCATTTGAATACAGTACTGAATTACCGTTTGGCAGGTTTGAGGGGGCTTGGGCCAAGTTTAGACAGAGATTTTAACTCTGGGGCGTTCCAAATTGCAATGCCTCCCCGGAAATATAGTCACCAGACCAAAAGTCAAGTATGAATTTTGGTTTGCTCTAATATGCACATTGTGACTAGAAACTGCTGCTGACCCAAATATTAAAGAGGGTCAAAGAACATATAAATAGGTTGATCCTGTTTAACATTTTTAGCTAGGAGCATGTCCCACAGTGTGTCCCTGTGGTTCTAGAGTCTTTAGGGCTTGGCCACATGGTTTTTGGTCCTCTTTAATATGTAGATGTATGTGGGGGGTAATGTTAGCAGTATCCTATAAGCACTTGTGAAGTCCATGTCAGTTTTTCACACTGACCTGCTCTTCTATCTGACTCTGACTGAGGCACTCTGATCAGCAGCCTGACACCCAATGTCTTCTTATCTGCAGTGTTCCAGGACTATGACTGTCTCTAAGAGAAGCAGGGGCCAGGGCTATCGCTGCTTGAGGTCCGGCAGCGGCATAACCTCCAATCTCCATTCCTAAAGGTACAGAATACTTTGGCACTTTCAGTTTAGTTCATTCAGTGTCAGTTGTTCTGCTCTCCATGTGAAAGTCGGTGTTCAGCCTTCAACCCCACCTGTGCTTCCCCCTGTGTCAGCAGCTCCATTCTCCTCCATGTAATGGTGCTGCATGCATTCAATATTGGCAAGGTAGACAGCTGCTACATATTGTTACCTGTGATGTGCCCATTCCTGCCATGGGCCTGATAGTGTATGTCTTCCCTGCCTTCATTAGGGTCGATTCTAAATGCAAAAGTTAATTGATTTCGGTTCGGGAATCGGAAGTTTGGGTGGGTGTCATTTTTTCCTTTTTTTTTTGGCCATTTCCGACTCGCGCGAACGTTCGAACGAATTCGTATATGCTCTTACGATCATCGGAAGTTTTACTAACAAAATCGGAAGTTTTACAACCAAATCGGAAATGTTCCCAACCAAATTGTAATTTTTCCGTTCGTTCCTAAAACTTCCGTTAATTGGATGTGTTTCCATGTGATTCAGAGAGCTGATTCCCACCCTAAAAATCCGTTTAATTGAAAATCCACTTCCGACACCTTTGAGGACTCGGATTTGCTATTGTAGAACATGTTTTGTGGCTATGTGGAGGAGTCTGCGCGCCTTCAGCTCCAATGAACTGCATGTATCAGCATGGCTGAGGCCATAAATTGTATAGCAATGCATACCTGAATCAATACATTTCATGTATGCCTTATAAAAGCATTTTAATGTGGACCTTAATTAGTCCTTTGCATGTAAACCTTTATTTTGCCACACATCCATATAATTGCGATTTATTTTTAAACTTATGTCCTTTGTTATTTTTTTGGGGGGATTGTTGTTGTACTTGAATCTTAATTTGTTTTCGGATTTGTTGTTGTAGTTGGCAACCTTTGCTTTGTGTAATTATTTTATCTTATCTTTGGTCAGATGCATCACACTTACTGAGGAGAGGAGAGTGGGATAAAGTGCAGGGTGCGGGTTACAGCTGTGTTTTGCTCAGAGACAGCAGAGCTGGGGGCCTTGAAAGGTCAGAAATCCCAGAATGCAGAGCAACACAGTCACAAGGCCCTTTCTGTTTGCAGGCTGCCTTATATTACCTGACCCGCCATCTTGGCTGTTTCAAGGCTCATAACATGCAGAAGATGCTGGGTGTTTTAAAAATTTGGAGAGCAATCTGTATGTACAGGGTGTGGGTAACAGCACAAAAAAATTAAAGTTGTACCATTTGAAACCAAAAATTTTAATTAAAAAACGCAAGTAAAAAATGCCAGTTCAAAATAAAAAAAAAAAAAAAAATGTATGATTTACTTTTAGAAATACATTCATTAATGGTTGGTTACCACAAAACGAATAAAATAAAGAAAAAGCAGAAATGAAGATTCGCCTGAGCGCACAGTGGTTTGGGTCAGTTTTAGGGGTGAGACATGGAAGATGTAAGAAAGTGTAAAGTGATTTAGCTAAGCATTGTAGAAGAAGTGAGTGAGCCAAATATGTAGGCAGCACTTTAATGAGTTAAGTTTGTAGTGTGCAGGCGCAAGATCATAAGGATTTTCGTCCGGACAAAAAAGGAAAAAGGGCAAAATCCAAAACCGACTTTGAAACCTGAGAAATGAAACGGAAAAGTCAGGATGGAAACTGACATTCAACTGATTCACTAACTGCCATACGAACGGACTGAAAACTTACACACGGTTTGAAATGCATTATAGAATCGCTCGAATGTTCATACGAAATCGGAAAATTTACACCAAAAAACACAGATCGGAAAAAATACTAACGTTTTTGGTGTTTCTCTGAATCGACCCTATTGTATGTACGCCACTGGTGAGAGACAATAAATGGAGTGCTAACACTGGATTTATACTAAAGGGGAAAAGTGGGAAACAAGAATAGTACCTAACAATTTATGATACATACGTACTGTCACGGCCAAACCCCCCAAAGAAAGGCAGACGGGCAGTGTGCACCTTGTGCTTTTTCAACCAATTTCTCCCAATTGCAACAGTACCACATATGTATCGAAAGCCCCCCCATTCCTACCCAGGACACCCTCAAACTGAAAAGAGTACTTTATAACATTTATAAATGAATTCCAACTACTATCCCCACTATAAAGGGTTAAACAAAAAATTGGCCTGTTGGCGTCTGTGTCTGTGGCGGCCACTTCTCCCGGCAGCACATGCTGCGGATGTGTGCAGCGGCTGGATCTTGTAATATACGGGTCCAGCCGTTTCCAGTGGCTTCCCTCCTTCCAGTTACGGCCTGGGTGACAGTGAGAGCCTTTCCAGGCTCAGGGACAATATCAGTAACAAACGACCTTCATTCCAGAATTACAAATCGAGACTCAAAATACGGGGTGTTTGGGGGAACAGAGGGTGGAATATGCAACACGTGGGAGCAGAAAGGGGAAATGGGGACAATTGAAAGAAAGGTAATAAGGGACCTGGCTAATCTAATCAGATACAAAAGTAGGGATAATAAAAATGGGGATCATAGAAAGCGACATCGAAAAGGAAACAAGCGTGTGAATGTGAAGCAGGAACATAAAGAAGAGGGAAGGGGAACCTAAGTACCAAAAAATGGGGATCCTAAAAAAGGGAACATCCAGATGGAAAAGGAGCGTGGAAGTGTGAATGAAGGAGCAGAAAGGAGAGCCTCCCAAAAGAGGGCAGGGAGACCTAAGTACCATAAGAGGGACAAAAAAAGAGAGAAAGTGGGAGACCTGGCACAGATGAACTACATACGTACGACTACAAGAGGGATGCGAAAGGGAAGAGGAGGAACAAAAAGGAGGGACATAGAACAACACGAAAAGAGGGGATATAAAAAGAAGGTAGTAGAGAAGAGGGGGTTGGGGGACACCCACTTTATGGGAGAGCGGTGGAAGGAATGGGAGGAGAAAAGGGGGCAAAATGAGGGGGACATAAAGTATGAAACTAAGAAGAGGGGGTGGGATGGAAAAGGGGGGAGGGGGAGGAGGAGGGGGAAGAGGGAAAGGAGAGTAAAAGAGGCCTGAAGGCTGCCTTCCCCACCTTTCCCCTCCCCCTTCACCCTCTCACTTCCCCCCTCCTTTCTTTCCTTTCCCCATCCGCTAAAGCGGATCAAGGTGGAGGGACATATCCATGGACTTGTTTATCATTATTAATTATTGTACATATTGAATAAAGGGGGGTGGGAGCAGCTCAATCACTATTATTTATACAAAATTATTATTATTCAGGGCCTGGGAACTAATTTACCGCCCAGTTTAACCCTCTCATCAACTATATATCAAGCAACAAACATGTCTAGCTATGTGGAAAGACAGAGATTTGGTTGCATATATCTGCAGATACATGTGGAAGCCACACTACCCCGGCTAAGCACTCTGTGTTCAGTGTGGTCCCTACTCTTAATTTTGAGTCCCCAAAGTTGGGACATGCAATGCAGACAAATATATGAGAGCTACTTTGTATAAATAATAGTGATTGAGCTGCTCCCACCCCCCTTTATTCATTTGAATTGCCATGAGCACAAGCAAGGAGGAATTCAGTCAATATGGATTTCTCCCTGTGAAGTGTTCTAAAGGGAGGCTGGCAGCTTCCCAGGTGAGTAGCTCTCAAATATTTGTCTGCATTGCATGTCCCAACTTTGGAGACTCAAAATTAAGAGGGACCACACTAAACACAGAGTACCTTGCCGGGGCAGTGTGGCTTCCACATGTATCTGCAGATATATGCAACCAAATCTCTGTCTTTCCACACAGCTAGACATGTTTGTTGCTTGATATTTAGTTGATGAGAGGGTTAAACTGGGCGGTGAATTAGTTCCCAGGCTCTGAATAATAATAATTTTGCATAAATAATAGTGATTGAGCTGCTCCCACCCCCCTTTATTGTACATATTGGTTATAATTGATCAAGTTTTGTACACTACCATTTGTTTGCATGTATACATGACCCGCTGATGTCACTGATGACGTCACTGTGGGATGGGAGAGCTAGCTGCGCCATGTTGCTGAGCGGTGTCAGTAAGCACTGCCTGACAGTAGTAGCAGAGTGGAGAGTTAGGGGCCCCACCTGGCCTAAGTGCGTCTGCGCTTAGGGGCACTGTCAGCTAGATTAGATGGCATAAGCATACACTAGCGTTTAGCAGGCTTTGGTGCTTACACTGTCACAGAGAAGTACTTAAAGGGGCAGGGGCATGCATGTGTACCTAAAGAAGACCCAAACAGAGAAGTTAATAATGCAAATACGTTTGTTCTTTGTAGACTCATGGAGCAAAGGTACGACTCCAAGCCCAACACACATGAAAAGATGACATTGGCAGAGAAAGTGCCAGCCTGTGTGAGTGGCAAGGCGGCGTCACTTTACACCTTCACCCAAACACTGGTCAGACCTCAAACGGCTAATGTGGCCCTGGATGCGGAGGTTCTACAGCCAGAACTTTTCAGGTAAGTGGATGTACAACAGAGAAGGTGAGCTAAGTATTTAGAGGGACTTGCAGCCTACATAGGATGCCCTTGATGCCAACAAAGGGGAGAAGGTAAGTATTTCAAAGGACATGTGCACTACATGGGATGCCCTAGATGCCAGCAGAGGGGGAGAAGGTAAATATGTAGAAGGGCATGAACACTACATGGGTTGCTCTAGATGGAACTGGCACTATAGCCACAAAAAAGATGCTAAATAAGGCCCCAATAATGTACAAAAGTTATAACAGGTGCACAGCTCAACAGATGGGGAACTGGTAGCAGTAATACCACTCAAGGTTACAGCGAGGAGGTGGGGATTGAAGAGACTTTTCATAGTGGAATGTAATTAAAAGATAAAGATCACTTGAGATCACAAAAGACTTACTAAAATGGACACTACATTAAGAAGCCAAACACAGAAATGCCAGGCAACCACACTGCAAAAGAGACAAAGACCGGACACACATGCAGAAAGCTGAATCATATGCCAACAATCCATACAGCTAAAGTATGCACATACCTGCCCCCCCCCCCAAAAAACAAAGGTGCTGATACCAGTAGAGATAATTTGAGTTACTTGCACTGTATAAGTAATGTGAGGAGACATATTTACGGTGACTTATGAACAAATAATCTGTGATAATAAGTAAATAATAAGTAAGTACTGTGTTGCTATGCAAAGTACAGTAACACATTCTTCTTTGAATGTTTTTACAAAGTAAAATCAAAACCACTTTGTGCATCTCTGATGTGCTTAGAAAACAAAGAAAACTTTAAAGTCAAAGATACATGTAACACGTTGCACATTAAAGATACAGATTGCAGTAGAACATGTAAATGTGTACTACCTTTACTGACCCTTGTTCAGTATTTTAACCCTTTAAGTGCCAGCCTACCTGGAGTTTTTGTCACCCTTTGTTGCCAGACCACTTTGCACTATTTTGAGCTACATATGTTCAACTTCGATTTTTGAAGGGATTTTCAGGGATTTTCCAGGAAAATTATATATTGTTTTTTTTAAGCAGAGTCTGAGCTTCAACATGAAATGTCTTGTTTGGCCTTTTTTAGTGTATTCTCAAAACTTTTGGGTGAAATATGTGCAAAAAAAAATCTATTTTTTGCAATTTGTTGTGTTTTTTGTAATAGAAAAAGTAAGTTTGTCAATAAAATCTTATTACGTGTGTAACCCCAATTTCTCCCGGTTACAGCGGTACCACATATGTATTGGTAGACACCCTTTCCTGCCCAGGAGACTCCCCCAAACTGAAACAGAGCTTTAGGAGATTTTCAGATAAAATGCAACTGTGATATGCGCTATGCACACCTTGCAGAATTTCCAGAAAAACAACCCTTTACATTGGAAATACCCCCACAAAATATATATTCTCTGGAAGTACCAGGCTTGTTTATGTGGGTGTAGTTTTGTGGAAGTAATCCCTCAATCAATTCTTTGGTTGCACAGAGTTTCCCTAAAAAGAATAAAAAAGAAGAATCAAAGCCACATTTTCCTAAAAAAAACTATATGCAAACAAGAAAAAACAAGTAAAATCTGAAAAAGCAACATCCCCCGAACAGAACAATACCCAACATGGATAGCTACTGTCAAGGGAAGAGTTGGCAAACACCACAAAGTAAAGCATGCGCGTAACAGTAATTTTACTTGAAAATTTCAGCTCTGCAGACAAAGTGCGCACCTTGCAATTTTTCAACCAAAAAAACCCTTTACATTTGGAATATCCCCCATAAACCATATATTGCCTGAAGGTACACATGTTAAGCTTTCTAAGCGTACCCAGCTTGTTGCAAGGGGCTCATCTTTCTGGAAGTAATCCCTTGAAGAATTCTTAGGTTGCACAGGGTTTTCCTAAAAAAATTATAAAAAAGCAGAATAAAAAACATGTTTTCCTAAAATATCAATATGCAAACGAAAAAACAAGCTCAATCTGAAAGCGCAAGGTCCCCCGAGCAGAACAATACCCAACATGCATAGGTACCATTAACCCTTTTAATTGCCAGCCTACTTGAAGTTTTGTCACCCTCTGTTGACAGGTCATTTTTCCTCATTTTGCGCCATGTTTAATGGTGATTTTTGCCGGAATTTCCAGGAAAATATATATATCTTTGCAGCAGAGTTTAGGCTTTAACATGAATGTCTTGTTTGTAATTTTCTACTGTTAAATATTTTTGCGTAAAAAAACAAAAAAAAAATAAAATAATATTTTTTAGACAATTGTCCCCTTTATTTTAAATAAAACATTTGTTTTATTAATGAAAACCATATTGCATGTGAAAGCCCCATTTCTCCCGATCACAACGGTACCACATATGTATCGTTAGCCCCCCCATTCTTGCCCAGGAGACCCCCCAAACTGAAAAGAGCACTTTATAATATTTACAAATAAAATACTACTATCCACACTATAAACATAAAGGGTTAATTTAAAAAAAAATGACATAGGGTCCCCCCTCCTGCTTTGGTGGCCTCCCACCATGCCAGCTACAAGCTCCGTGGGCCGGGCTCTTCTGCCCTCCCCCCGGGCTTTTGGGGAGGCAGGTATTTGGGGGTGCCGGAGGTTAATGGTAAGTCAGCCGCTAGCCGCAGGTGACTTGCCAGCCCCCAGCCTTGTGGACTGGTATAGGGGTCTCATGGATCCCTTACCAGTTCACAAAGGGTTAAATGTAAAAAAAAACACACAGACACATGGAGGAAATATATATATTTTTTTTTTTTTGTAATACTTACCTCCCATCCATCCCTGGTCACTGTGTCCCATGCTGATCAATCTGGCTTCTGCTCTCCTGCTGCTGCTGGAAGCCTTTTACATCTGCTGGGTGAAAGAGCATAAGGGGTTACTTTAAAAAAATGACATAGGGTCCCTTAATTTTAAGGGTTAGGGTTAGGCTAACCCTAACCCTTAAAAATCCCCCGAAAATGATGGCAATGAAGGGGTTAAAGATAAATGCTAAGCAGAACGGAAAAGGTGTAGTATGGAGATCACACTAAAAAAACTATGGCTCGCATCATCCCCAGGGGCATGACATAGTGTGCCTAACAACAAATGAAAGGCACCCAGACAATCCCGCCTACCTTGACAACGTCCAGAGCAGAAAAAACGCACGTTGGTGAGCAGTGCCGCACTAGAGACTTACTCTAGAACACAGCAGGTGCGGCTTGAGCATAAAACAACCCTTCAAACCAGGAAAAACCTTATGAACTGGGCTTTTTGGACTTTTTATTTATTCATTTGATTTAGTTTTAACTGAGCATTCTTATTAACCTACAAAAAAGAATCCAAACCTTCGCATGACGCTCAGCTGATCTGATTCACCGTTGACACTAACACCTGTGAGAGCGCAAAAAAATAGGTTTACAGCTATGCAGGGCTTGTAGAACAGGACGCAGGGGCCAGCCTCTGTGGCCCCTTGCCCTGTAGGCTACAAGCCCCACAACCTAAATAGCCCGGGCCCTTCTTCCCCCCCAGGGCTTTGGGGAGGCAGGTAATAGGAGGGCTGGGGGTTAATAGGAAGTCATCCACTAGCCACAGGTGACTTGCCAGCCCCCCAGCCTTGTGAACTGGTATAGAGGTCTTATGGATTTCTTACCAGTTCACAAAGGGTTAACTGTAAAAATAAACACACGCAGAATAAAAAATGACATTTATTATTATTTTTTTCTTTACTCACCTTTGATCCTCTGATATCCCAACCCCTCACCCCTCCAAACTCCCTCTGCTGATTACCTGGAGCGACTGAGCCGATGTGGGAATGATGCCTAATGATGGCGTAAACAATTACGTAATCTGCCCCGCCCACAAAAGGCGGGCTAGCGGCCGGGCCATTGCAAAGTTGCTGCAAAGGGCCTATTACGCTCTCTCCTCACCATGGAAGAGCCTGGGGAGTGATCGGAGACCCCACAGTGAAGAGGGAGGGATCGCTCCCGCAGGTGAGTTAATATCTTTTTTTTTTTTACACAGCTGTCAGCGGTGGCAGGTGGGTGGGTGCAGGGTCTTTTGGGAGCCAGAAAAAGCCAGAAGAGCCTCAAGGGCAGATCGGATGCCCCCCGCGTGGAGAGGAGACCCAAGCAGATCAAACGAGGGGTCAGGTGAGTGGTTGGTAGCAGAAGTGAAAATCAAGCACCTAAAACCTACGTGATTGGCATTTAACAACTGGACATGCAAGCACATAGGTGTTACGTGCTTGGCAGCAGAAGGGTTAACCATTTACCACTGGTTAACCTTTTACTCAAACATTTTAGATAATTTACTCTGTAGCGCATCTGATATCTAAGTTTGAAGCTTGGGGTATTGAACCCTAAACCAGTGAGTTTGGTCACTCAAACAGGTGCAGCCACACATACATTTTTCCAAGCGCTAACCCACACATAATAGGACTGTATAGTTTGTCCCCTTTGTCCACAGCAGTTATTTCTTGTAACTGTAATGAAAAAATACAGCACTACCAATTATCCATTGACTCAAAAAATCCACAAAAGATCCTTCTCAAGCAGTCAGCGCAGCCCTTGCACCACCAATTTGAGCACTGCCGTGGGGAAATGGCAGCATGCGGTGCTAAAACATATCTGTCTGGGCGAAAGACCCAAAACCACCCAGTGTGGACCAGCATACAGGAGCAGACAAATGGGTGGCTGCTGCCATTGGACCTGAAGCCCGGCAAGGTGGTGTGCGACAGTGGGCATAACTTTGTAGTAACCTTGGATTGAGCTGGGTTGACGCACATCCCTTGCCTTGCACATGTGCTTAGCTGGTGCAGTGCTTCCTGTGCCATTATCCAGAGATGACCGAGCTTCTGAATAAAGTGTGTGACATGTGCACACACTTTTGGTGTTCCCACCCTGCTGCTCACGGCCTTCCCACCCACCGCCTTATATGTGACTTGCCGGCCAGGTGGAATTCAACTTTATATATGTTGGAAGCAGGCAATAGTGCCCCGGTGAGTGGAAGTGAAGATCAAAACTTCACTACCAATGAGTGGGCCTCCATGAAGGATATCTGTGTGATGCTGAAGTGCTTCCAGTATGCCACCAATATGGTCTGCGTTGATGACACCATCATCAGCGCTATCATCCCCATCTTTTGCCTGCTGCAAAAAAAGCTTCAGGCCCTGATGAAGGATGTGATGGCGACACAGGAGGAAGCAGAGAAGGAGGCACATTTTCCCAGGCATCGGGGCAGTGCACACATGGCTTATGGGTTGCTGGGCTGACAGCAGCCAGGTACTGCACTGTCTAGCCATCAGACAGTTGTGGACGATTCAGAGAACAAGGAGGATGGGGAGGAGAAGAAAGACTTTTTCTCCCAGCAGGGTGGCACCCAGCACAGCTCAAGGACATCACTGAAGCGTGGCTGGAGGGAGAAGAAGGAGGAGGAGACACCTGACACTGAGGACAACTTCTCCTTGTTTTAGGGCAGCCTGGCTCATATGAGCCACTACATGCCTCAGTGCCTGCACAATGACCACAGAGTTGACCGCATAGTCACCAGTGTATATTACTGGGTTGCCGCTATAAGGACAATATTACCTTCTTAATTCCAGCCTTGAAGTGGGATAGAAAGATGAGGGAGTACAAATGCGCTCTGGTGGACGTAATATTGGTGGAGTTCCCAGCTGACATTGAGGGCTCAGTGGTGGCACAAGGCTGAGGAGGAGCAAATCACTAACACAGCAGAGACCTCACAGGGGAGGGTGAGCATGGGCACAATGTGAAACACCTTATTCAATTGTCCACCACATTCAGAACCATTGGATGCAACCCGTAGTACCAGGAGGTAGACTCACCGGCTGAATAACTACCTGTCCAGACATCTGGTACTAAGCGATGGGTCCTCCTGATTGGCCAGAGCTATGCCTTGATGGTGGTGGCCTGCCCTGCAGCAAGTGTCCTATCAGAACATGTGTTCAGCACTGCAGGGGCTGTCATCATGACAGAAGTATCCGCCTACCACAACCAATGTGGACATATTTACATTCCTTAAGATGAACCAGATGTATATTAGATGTATAATATGTATATATTTATTTATGTATATATTTATTGAGGTATTTATTTGTTGATGTATGTATTTCTTGCTCCTGGGTTTGGGTCCCCATTGACTTCCATGGGGTGTGGGTACTAACTTTAGCGGCAAGTTCGGCTGAACTTGTTGAACCCAAACTTCCACAGGCTCGCTCATCACTAATTATAATGGTTCTGCTCTTATAAAGAGATCTGCTGCATTTATTGCATTTACATGCATTTAGCCTATAGCACCCATCATTTTTATGAGACATAGAGATTTATGTTCTGCTGAAACTCTGAAATGGCATTGTTAATAGTACCGTGTTTAATAAATCCTCTTTCAATATAGGCCATTATGGCCACTTAGATCATCAGAGGGCTTGAGTCAGGGAATATGTAGGAAAATAAGTATAATTTTTTTTTCAGGTGCCACTGTCAAGTTTATGTTGATGATTAAGGAGGCTCAGTGGCCCCATCACGCTTTTTCCTGCTAGAAGTTATAGATTTGGTTATTTGGATAAATAAACCCCTGGTGTGTCACTTCAGATAAGAAGTAGCAGACAGCTAAATAAAAATGTAATTACCTAGTGTTAGGCAGGTTCTTGTTTAGAAACTTTAATTGGTTTATAATCTGGTGTAATATAGAATAACGAAAGGGATGAATTTTCTGATTAAAGGTAAAGTGCTCAATATTAAAATTATTTCTATAGTTTATCCTTCTACTAAAAGAGAAAACCGTGTTACAGTTCACTGGATGAGGCAGACCTACAGAGGGCCAAACTGCAACTACAGAACTTTTGGAATAGGAATACATGAAAAATGGCTTGCCTCATCCTTGGATCTTATACAACCAAGTATTCAACAATGGCATGTGCAATATTAACAAGCCAGTTTTTGATCCCTAAACACCAGTGTGTCCATTACTGATGAGAACTATATATTAGCAGCAGCTAGTAATGGGGATATGTGTAGGACTCTAATGAGGCCATTGGTCTCCTCTGAACAGTTACTTCAGCCAGTTACAGGCAACAGCAGGAGCTTCAGTTACTACCTGTAAATGAAACAATTATTAAGCGTCTGAATGAAAACTTATTTATAAAGGTATTACATTATCTGTTGCTGTTAAGTTATAAATAGCTTTTTAGGTTCTTACAAATATCTGTAATTACCACATAAGCAGGGCATTAAGGCGCAAGCATTCTCTGCTTCATATATATCCCCACAAATCTTTTTCAAGATCTCCGTGATAGTGCTTGTTCTGTTACTTACACTTTATTTGACATGAGCATATTAGTATCCAAACATATTGTTATGTGTTAAATTGTCTGAATCTTATAAATAAAGTGAACCTGTGTGTTAAACCAAAGGTAAAGATTAGTCCAGTGATGCCACAGCACATGTACATGCTCTCCTCAAATCAGAATAGGATGCTAGAGGACACCATCCAGTCATAATAGATTGCATCACTGGCAATCTGTTCTCATTGAATGGAGTGCTAGGCACCTCCCTTTGTTTGATGCTCGCAATGACCTTTGAAAAGGCGCAAAGTGGGCACATGCATCAGTGGAGGGAAGCCAGTGATAATGATGCGCATGCGCTGTGGGCGCCCTGGATTGGTAAGTATACAGGGTGAACCAGGGCATCCCAAATTTGGGATGCCTGGAGACAGGAATTCGCCCAATGCTGGGGTCTTTTGGACACTAGGGATGGGACTTAAGGTTTCTAAACTGCTTTAACCCTTTAAGTGTCAAGCATATAGAATTTAGGGAGCTGCTTCTCCGACCATTAAGTGCCAGCCATGTAGCTTGTGCATTCTATGTACCTGATATTTTCCCCAGTTCACAATCCCCCCCCCCCCCCCCAAGAAGCTCACCTCCGTCCAGGATCCAGTGCCTCTCCACATCCTGCGGGGGCCTTTGATTCTCCGACTAGATCCTCAGTGGGGCAGAGAACAATGATTCTCTGCCACGCATGGGGCTTCTGACAGCTCCCTCCCTGCCACAAGGAGAGGACTTTTATGTGAGTGCGCTGATGTCCGCGCCAGAAGCTGGCAGCTGCAGAGGACACTCATGGTGATGGAAGATAGTAAGTAGTAAATACATATATATATATATATATATATATATATATATATATATATATTAAAGGACTTTTAGTAGTGTGTGTTTTTTTACACTTAACCCTGAACTGGTAAGAGGGGTCCTCTTAAAGGGTGGTAAGTCAACTGCTGGAAGGTAGGTGATCTGCGAAAACCCTCCGACCCATTGCCTGCAAAGGTCAGAGGGGTGCAGAAGAGCCCGATGTCTGTGTAGACTATGTGGGATGCTAGCCTTCAGAGTGAAGGGCAGCTGTTTCTCCGTGCACTGGTCTACAAGCTCACATAGCTGGTGCTCGGGCTGGTATTGCTGAAGAGGGTTTAACCCTTGATATCAAGCATAGTAGTTGTATTTTATTTGAAAATCGTATAAAGTGCGACTTTCATTTTGGGGTGTCTACTTGGCAGGAACCAGTGTCTACTGATACATATGTTGTACTGTTGTAATTGTGAGAAATGGGGCTGTTACAATTTGGTTTTCTTAAAAAACATACATTTTGTACTTAAAAAAAGGTACAAAATTTAAAAATTTTCCCACATGTTTCACCCTAAAATATTGAAAAGGCACTGAAGAAATTACAGACAAGCCATAGTTTGTTAAAGCCAAAACTCTGCTGAACAAAGCAATTAGGGATGAGCAAATTGATACTGTCGAATCTGAATTTGTTACGAATTTCAGGTAAATTTGATTCTAAAATAATCTGAATATCGCAGCAATTCGATCACGCAAATTGCTTCCTTAAACTCCATTTAGTGTGGTCCAGGCCATCTAAAATGGTGGATCCACATGTCAGGACATGTCCCATGGGGCAAGGTATCTTGGGAAGGTCACATGCAGCCTATCAGCAGCCAGGCACCCCGGTGATGTAACAGCCCTATATAAGCGGTGGCCATCTTGCGGGCTCTCATTTCAGCGGTGTATTGCGGGAGAGCGGGTCAGGAAGAAATAGAGCCAGGGACAGATAGCGCCAGGGAGAGGAAAAGACAGTAAAAGAAAAAGACAGAGCAAGAAAGAGAAAGAGACGGTGTACAGTGTGTTTGCATCTGGTTTTATGCCAAGGTTTTGCAAGCCTAGTTAGTGTTACAGGTCACACACACCTGCCTATAGTGCTTTTGCTTTTCTGCCAAAACCATGTTTTAAAGTTTGCTGTAGTGCATATAACTCACTCTGACCAGGCGCATTCCATTTAAGGCTATCTGACAGCTTGTTTGGATTTGGTTTTATGCCCAGGTCTTGCAAGCCTAGTTAGTGTTACAGGTCATACACACTTGCCTATAGTGCTCCTGCTTTTCTACCAAAACCACGTTTTAAAGCTTGCTGTAGTGTACTTAACTCACTTTCACCAGGGGCATCCCATTAAAGGCCATCTGACAGTGTGTTTGCATTTGGTGTTATGTCCAGGTCTAGCAAGCCTAGTTAGTGTTAAAGGCCACACAGAACTACACACCTGCTGCTGTTCCAAAAATACTGTTTTAAGTGTAGTGTAGCGCATTGTTTTCCCCTCCTAAACACAGTAAGTATGTCAGGCAGAGAAGTGTCAGGTTGTGCACAGAGGAGTGGCAGAGGCCTATATTCATCAGGCAGAGGTCGCAGCAGACTAGGGGAAAGTGGCAGCAGGAGTCGCGGTGAGAGGCATGATCTCCCAGTATTAGCTAGCAGAAGTGTCTCGACCAGCAACGCATCTGCCTTCATCAATTGGTTAACACGGTCATCCACTTCATCACAAGTGACATCGGACACTCCCAGTCAACAGTCGGTGGGTTCCTCTGACACAACCCTCAGTTGGCATGGCCCGGGAGCAGTCCCTGTCCTCCCATTGCCTCTGGTCTATGCCGTCCCCTCCCACAGAAATGTATCTTATGCTTTGGGTTCAGATCCACTATTCAGTGAGGATGATCTGAGGACAGTCAGCAGCTACTGCCCAGCCAAGAAGTGGAGGAGACATCGCTAGGTGGACAAATACTGATGAGGGGTGTGGTATGGGAGGTGGTGTTGCGAGCATTCTGGCTCCTGCAGCAGACACTGTTGGGGAACCCGAGGATGACATGAGTGGCGTGCAGACACAACTTGATGATGATGAAGCCGATCACACTTGGGAGATGGGTGTAGAAGGGGCTTCATCGTCATCAGGAGAAGAGGGTTGAAGATTGTCTAAGAGTCAGCAGCTGAGGCAGCAATGTGTTAGCATGGTTGTCAGCCAGCATGGTGGCAGAAGGGGACTGTCTGGTGGCAAACATGCCCAGGGCCGGGGTGGACCACCTGCTTCATGGCAGGCTACTTTCCATGGAGTTAGTGGAACAGAGATCCCTGGAGTTGACGGCAGTAGCAGTGAATTAAAGCATCCGCAGGAGGGTAACATGGCCACATGCAAGATGTGTAGGCAGAAGGGGAAGCATGGACAGGGCCCCAATGTCGGCACCACAGCCCTTCGGCAACATATACAGCATCACCATAAAGCGGCCTGGGAGAACCGAGAGGGTTGTGAGGAAGGCAAGACAGACCCAGACACATCGTGGCAGTATGCAGTGGAGATGGAGACAGGTAGTCCCTCTGAGTCACTTGCACAAATGGCACGATGCATGCTCACATGCTTGTGTAGTGACCGCGGAATTGAGACCATTCGCAGCGGGATGACTTCTGGCTCTCCCCCTTATTGGACCCACGCTACCAGCACATAATGGGGGCCTTTTTACACCCGCTGAGAGGGAGGACAAACTGACCTACTACAGAGACATCCTACGTAGTCAGTTGGCTGATTCCTTTCTGCGCCATCGTCCATCCTCTCGCAGGTCTGACTTAGGGGGCCCTCTGAGTTCACCTTCCGCTGCCATGGCTGCTGGGTAGGGGTGGGGTGGCAGGAGCAGTACCAGCTCCATCAGCAGCTGCATGAGTCTACAGTCCCTAATGAGTAGCTTTCTTCACCTGCATAGTCAGGCAACTCATGAGCAGCAGGTAGACCTGAAGCAGGACCTGAATCAGCAGGCGGTGGCATACCTTGACATGACCATGCCAACACACCTTGAGCATCCGCTGTACTTCTGGGCAGCCAAACTTGATTTGTGGTCACAACTAGCAGAGTTTGCCCTGGGAAAGCTGTCCTGCCCAGCCAGTAGTGTGCCATCAGAGTGGGGTAGTGCGGCAGGGCCATAGTAACCCCTAGGAGAACTCGTCTGTCCTGAAAAATGGGGATAGACTCAGGTTTGTGAAGATGAATAAGGCATGGATCAGCCAGGATTTCCACCCAATGCCTGATGCATCAGAGCAGATTGAACATGATGCCACACTAACACATCACAAACAAGGATAGTGCAAAACAGATTTACGGTGCTGTTCCCCAGTTGCAGACATTCCTCCGCATCACACCACAAGTAAGTATTGATGTAATGCATTACCTAAAACTTAACTTTTAATAATATTCTTAGGATAACATATATGTACCCACACTTTTTATATGTTCTCCTCATACTGCTGCCAACTCCAGGATGTGTCTTTCAGGCAATATATGGGATCCTCATGCTGCTGCCAATTCCAGTGTATCTTTCAGGCGATATATGGGCTCCTCTTGCTGCTGTCAACTCCAGGGTGTGTCTTTTAAGCAAGATATGGGCTCTTCATGCTGCTGCCAACTCCAGGGTGTGTCTTTCAGGCAATATATGGTCTGCTCATGCTGCTGCCAACTCCAGGGTGTGTCTTTCAGACAATATATGGTCTCCTCATGCTGCTGCAAACTCCAGTGTGTATTTCAGGTGATATATGGGCTCCTCATGCTGCTGCCGACTCCAGGGTATCTTTCAGCCAATATATGGGCTCCTCGTGCTGCTGCAAACTCCGGTGATTCGTTTAGGCAATATATGGATTCCTCATGCTGTTGCGAATTCCAGCGTGTCTTTCAGGCAATATATGGGCTTCTCATGCTGCTGCAAACTCCAGGGTATCCTTCAGAAAATATATGGTCTTCTCATGCTGCTGCCAACTCCAGGGTGTCTTTCAGGCAATATATGGGCTCCTCATGCTGCTGCCGACTCCAGGGTATCTTTCAGCCAATATATGGGCTCCTCGTGCTGCTGCCAACTCCAGGGTGTTTCTTTAAGTCAATATATGGATTCCTCATGCTGTTGCGAATTCCAGCGTGTCTTTCAGGCAATATATGGGCTTCTCATGCTGCTGCAAACTCCAGGGTGTTTCGTTCAACTCCGGTGATTCGTTCAGGCAATATATGGATTCCTCATGCTGTTGCGAATTCCAGCGTGTCTTTCAGGCAATATATGGTCTTCTCATGCTGCTGCCAACTCCAGGGTGTCTTTCAGGCTATATATGGGCTCCTCATGCTGCTGCCGACTCCAGGGTATCTTTCAGCCAATATATGGGCTCCTCGTGCTGCTGCCAACTCCAGGGTGTTTCTTTAAGTCAATATATGGGCTCCTCATGCTGCTGCCGACTCCAGGGTATCTTTCAGCCAATATATGGGCTCCTCGTATTGCTGCCAACTTCAGGGTGTTTCTTTAAGTCAATATATGGGATCCTCATGCTGCTGCAAACTCCGGTGATTCGTTCAGGCAATATATGAGCTCCTCATGCTGCTGTCAACTCCAGTGCGTGTCTTTCAGTCAATATATGGGCTCCTCATGTTGCTGCCAACTCTAGGGTGTCTTTCAGTCAATATATGGGATCCTCATGTTGCCTGCCAACTTCAGTGTGTCTTTCAGGCAATATATGGGCTTCTCATGCTGCTGACAACTCCAGGGTGTGTCTTTCAGACAAGATATGGTCTCCTCATGCTGCTGCCAACTCCAGGGTGTGTCTTTTAGTCAATATATCGGCTCCTCATGCTGCTGCCAACTCCAGGGTGTGTCTTTCAGGCAATATATGGTCTCCTCATGCTGCTGCCAACTCCATGGTGTGTGTTTCAGGCAATATATGGTCTCCTCATGCTGCTGAAAACTCCAGGGTGTGTCTTTCCATCATTATATGGGCTCATCATGCTGCTGCCAACTCCAGTGTGTCTTTCAGGCAATATATGGGCTCCTCGTGCTGCTGCCAACTCCAGGCTGTGTGTTTCAGGCAATATATGGTCTCATCAGTCTGCTGCCAACTCCAGGCTGCGCGTTTCAGACAATATATGGTCTCATCATGCTGCCAACTCCAGGCTGTGTGTTTCAGGCAATATATGGTCTCATCAGGCTGCTGCCAACTCCAGGCTGTGTGTTTCAGGCAATATATGGTCTCGCCATGCTGCTGCCAACTCCAGGCTGTGTGTTTCAGGCAATATATGGTCTCCTCATGCTGCTGCCAACTCCAGGAAGTCTTTCAGGCAATATATGGGCTCCTCATGCTGCTGCCAACTCCAGGGTGTTTCTTTAAGTCAATATATGGGCTCCTCATGCTGCTTCAAACTCCAGGGTGTCTTTCGGCAAATATATGGGTGCCTCATGCTGCTGCAAACTCCAGGGTGTCTTTCAGTCAATATATGGTCTCCTCATGCTGCTGCCAACTCCAGGCTGTGTGTTTCAGGCAATATATGGTCTCCTCATGCTGCTGCCAACTCCAGGGTGTCTTTCAGGCAATATATGGGCTCCTCGTACTGCTGCCAACTCCAGGGTGTTTCTTTAAGTCAGTATATGGGCTCCTCATGCTGCTGCAAACTCCAGGGTGTCATTCAGTAAATATATGGGAGCCTCATGCTGCTGCCAACTACAGGGTGTCTTTCAGTCAATAAATTGGTTCCTCATGCTGCTGCCAACTCCAGGGTATGTGTTTCAGGCAATATATGTGCTCCTCATGTTGCTACCAACTCCAGGGTGTCTTTTAGGCAATATATCGGCTTCTCATGCTGCTGCCAACTCCAGTGTTTCGTTCAGGCAATATATGGGCTCCTCATGCTGCTGTCTTTCACTCAATATATAGGCTCCTCATGCTGCTGCCAACTCTAGGGTTTCTTTCAGTCAATATATGGGCTCCTTATGCTGCTGCCAACTCCAGGGTGCGTCTTTCAGGCAATATATGGGCTCCTCAAGCAGATTCCACCTCAAGGCTCTTTTTTCCGGAAAATTCTGCGAATCGGTGGAATCAAATTATTCAAAAATGTGTTCATCTTTAAAATCAATATATAATTTTTGGAGAAATCCATGAAAATTCCTACAAAAATCATAGTTAACATTAATAGTGCAAACACAGTACATCATATTAACAACTGTGATGGGATTGTGAGTACTATTTTTGGAGCTTGGGTAATTTCATCTTCATTTTATATTTTTTGTGTAATTAAAATTTCCTTGTATCATTTATGAGATTTATATAATTAATAATGTATATTTTCACAGATAACATTCACAGATCCCCTGGTGTAGTATAGAGTTATAGAGTTATATACAAAGTATAGAGGGATTTAAAAATCGTCAACATATGCTGTGAACATGCAAAGAATGCTGTAACAAGTATCAAGCCGATCAGACTGAGGACCAGATAAAAAAGTAACATTGATGTGTTGTGATTTTATGTTTATTTATGTTTCTGGGCCTTCCCTGCATGTTAGCTCTTATCACCACAAACCCAGGTGGCTATTTATATTTATTTATAGGTTTAAAAATTAGAAGTTTTTAGAAGAAGATTGAAGAGCAACAAAAAAATTTGGTTAGGTCCCACTTTTTGACAAACAAAATTTATACATATAATATTCATTTCCCTCTGGTGACCTTCTGTCCTTTTTCCCAAGCCTGGAAACTCATAGTCCTATAGTGCAAAATGCTTAAAAATTGTCTGGTAACAGGGGGGGACAGCTAGCCCTTTTTAAGAAGCATCAGCGGCAACTGAAAAAAAACACCAATGTGGTGACTAGAGATGAGCGAACTTTTGAAAAATTCGATTCGACTGATTCGCCGAATTTTCCGACAAAAATCGTTTCGACCCGAATTTATTCGCGACGAATCGCTATTAAAAACGGCTATTTCTGAGCCTCCTAGAGCCTCAATAGGGTTGTAAACCATTTTGCCTTGCTGTAACACGCATAGGATGCGTGCTGGGATAGTTAAATAATACTTTGAATAAATATCACATGCAGATCAGAGGCATCGCTAATAGAATCGCAGAGCGGCACAATTGCAGAGAGTTGAAGTGGCATCACTATGAGGGGCAGGAGCCCAAACATTGCTTTAAAGAGACACTGGAGTTGGCAGCAGCAGGAGCCCAAACATTGGATGAATCACACCCTGGAGTTTCAAGCAGCAGCAGCAGGAGCCCAAACATAGCTTGAAAGAGACACTGGAGTTGGCTGCAGGAGCCCAAAAATTGGATGAATCACACCATGGAGTTGGCAGCAGCAGCAGCAGGAGCCAAAACATTACTTTAAAGAGACACTGGGGTTGGCTTCAGGAGCACAAAAATTGGATGATTCACACCCTGGAGTTGGCAGCAGCAGCAGCAGGGGCCAAAACATTACTTTAAAGAGACACTGGAGTTGGCAGCAGGAGCCCAAAGATTGGATGAATCACACCCTGGAGTTGGCAGCAGCAGGAGCCCAAACATTTCTTTAAAGAGACACTGGAGTTGGCAGCAGGAGCCCAAAAATAGGATGAATCACACCCTGGAGTTGGCAGCAGCAGCAGCCCAAACATTACTTTAAAGAGACACTGGGGTTGGCTTCAGGAGCCCAAAAATTGGATGATTCACAACCTGGAGTTGGCAGCAGCAGCAGCAGGAGCCCAAACATTACTTTAAAGAGACACTGGAGTTGGCAGCAGGAGCCCAAAGATTGGATGAATCACACCCTGGAGTTGGCAGCAGCAGCAGGAGCCCAAACATTACTTTAAAGAGACACTGGGGTTGGCTTCAGGAGCCCAAAAATTGGATGATTCACACCCTGGAGTTGGCAGCAGCAGCAGGAGCCCAAACATTACTTTAAAGAGACACTGGGGTTGGCTTCAGGAGCCCAAACATTGGATGATTCACACCCGGGAGTTGGCAGCAGCAGCAGCAGGACACCAAATATTACTTTAAAGAGACACTGGAGTTGGCTTCAAGAGCCCAAAAATTGGATGAATCACACCCTGGAGTTGGCAGCAGCAGCAGCAGGAGCCCAAACATTACTTTTAAGAGACACTGGGGTTGGCTTCAGGAGCCCAAATATTGAATGATTCACACCCTGGAGTTGGCAGCAGGAGCCCAAACATTACTTTAAAGAGACACTGGGGTTGGCTTCAGGAGCCCAAAAATTGGATGATTCGCACCCTGGAGTTGGCAGCAGCAGCAGGAGCCCAAACATTACTTTAAAGAGACACTGGGGTTGGCTTCAGGAGCCCAAAAATTGGATGAATCACACCCTGGAGTTGGCAGCAGCAGCAGGAGCCCAAACATTACTTTAAAGAGACACTGGGGTTGGCAGCAGGAGCCCAAACATTACTTTAAAGAGACACTGGAGTTGGCAGCAGGAGCCCAAAGATTGGATGAATCACACCCTGGAGTTGGCAGCAGCAGCAGGAGCCCAAACATTACTTTAAATAGACACTGGGGTTGGCTTCAGGAGCCCAAAAATTGGATGATTCACACCCTGGAGTTGGCAGCAGCAGCAGCAGGAGCCCAAATATTACTTTAAAGAGACACTGGAGTTGGCTTCAGGAGCCCAAAAATTGGATGACTCACACCCTGGAGTTGGCAGCAGCAGCAGCAGAAGCCCAGACATTACTTTAAAGAGACACTGGGGTTGGCAGCAGTAGCCCAAAAATTGGATGATTCACACCCTGGAGTTGGCAGCAGCAGCAGGAGCCCAAACATTACTTTAAAGAGACACTGGGGTTGGCTTCAGGAGCCCAAAAATTGGATGAATCACACCCTGGAGTTGGCAGCAGCAGCAGCAGCAGGAGCCCAAACATTACTTTAAAGAGACACTGGGGTTGGCTTCAGGAGCCCAAAAATTGGATGAATCACACCCTGGAGTTAGCAGCAGCAGCAGCAGGAGCCCAAATATTACTTTAAAGAGACACTGGAGTTGGCTTCAGGAGCCCAAAAATTGGATGAATCACACCCTGGAGTTGGCAGCAGCAGCAGCAGCAGCAGGAGCCCAAACATTACTTTAAAGAGACACTGGGGTTGGCTTCAGGAGCCCAAAAATTGGATGAATCACACCCTGGAGTTGGCGGCAGCAGCAGCTGCAGCAGGAGCCCAAACATTACTTTAAAGAGACACTGGGGTTGGCTTCAGGAGCCCAAAAATTGGATGATTCACACCCTGGAGTTGGCAGCAGCAGCAGCAGGAGCCCAAATATTACTTTAAAGAGACACTGGAGTTGGCTTCAAGAGCCCAAAAATTGGATGAATCACACCCTGGAGTTGGCAGCAGCAGCAGGAGCCCAAACATTACTTTAAAGAGACACTGGGGTTGGCAGCAGGAGCCCAAACATTACTTTAAAGAGACACTGGGGTTGGCAGCAGGAGCCCAAAGATTGGATGAATCACACCCTGGAGTTGGCAGCAGCAGCAGCAGGAGCCCAAACATTACTTTAAAGAGACACTGGAGTTGGCTTCAGGAGCCCAAAAATTGGATGACTCACACCCTGGAGTTGGCAGCAGCAGCAGCAGGAGCCCAAACATTACTTTAAAGAGACACTGAGGTTGGCAGCAGTAGCCCAAACATTACTTTAAAGAGACACTGGGGTTGGCAGCAGGAGCCCAAAGATTGGATGAATCACACCCTGGAGTTGGCAGCAGCAGCAGGAACCCAAACATTACTTTAAAGAGACACTGGGGTTGGCTTCAGGAGCCCAAAAATTGGATGATTCACACCCTGGAGTTGGCAGCAGCAGCAGGAGCCCAAACATTACTTTAAAGAGACACTGGAGTTGGCAGCAGGAGCCCAAAGATTGGATGAATCACACCCTGGAGTTGGCAGCAGCAGCAGGAGCCCAAACATTACTTTAAAGAGACACTGGGGTTGACTTCAGGAGCCCAAAAATTGGATGAATCACACCCGGGAGTTGGCAGCAGCAGCAGCAGCAGCAGGAGCCCAAACATTACTTTAAAGAGACACTGGAGTTGGCTTCAGGAGCCCAAAAATTGGATGATTCACACCCTGGAGTTGGCAGCAGCAGCAGCAGGAGCCCAAACATTACTTTAAAGAGACACTAGGGTTGGCTTCAGGAGCCCAAAAAATGGATAAATCACACCCTGGAGTTGGCAGCAGCAGCAGGAGCCCAAACATTACTTTAAATAGACACTGGGGTTGGCTTCAGAAGCCCAAAAATTGGATGAATCACACCCTGGAGTTGGCAGCAGCAGCAGCAGGAGCCCAAACATTACTTTAAAGAGACACTGGGGTTGGCTTCAGGAGCCCAAAAATTGGATGAATCACACCCTGAAGTTGGCAGCAGCAGCAGGAGCCCAAACATTACTTTAAAGAGACACTGGGGTTGGCTTCAGGAGCCCAAAAATTGGATGAATCACACCCTGGAGTTGGCAGCAGCAGGAGCCCAAATATTACTTTAAAGAGACACTGGAGTTGGCTTCAGGAGCCCAAAAATTGGATGAATCACACCCTGGAGCTGGCAGCAGCAGCAGCAGGAGCCCAAACATTACTTTAAATAGACACTGGGGTTGGCTTCAGGAGCCCAAAAATTGGATGAATCACACCCTGGAGTTGCAAGCAGCAGCAGGAGCCCAAACATTACTTTAAAGAGACACTGGGGTTGGCTTCAGGAGCCCAAAAATTGGATGAATCACACCCTGGAGTTGGCAGCAGCAGCAGCAGGAGCCCAAATATTACTTTAAAGAGACACTGGAGTTGGCTTCAAGAGCCCAAAAATTGGATGAATCACACCCTGGAGTTGGCAGCAGCAGCAGCAGGAGCCCAAACATTACTTTTAAGAGACACTGGGGTTGGCTTCAGGAGCCCAAAAATTGAATGATTCACACCCTGGAGTTGGCAGCAGGAGCCCAAACATTACTTTAAAGAGACACTGGGGTTGGCTTCAGGAGCCCAAAAATTGGATGATTCGCACCCTGGAGTTGGCAGCAGCAGCAGGAGCCCAAACATTACTTTAAAGAGACACTGGGGTTGGCAGCAGGAGCCCAAACATTACTTTAAAGAGACACTGGAGTTGGCAGCAGGAGCCCAAAGATTGGATGAATCACACCCTGGAGTTGGCAGCAGCAGCAGGAGCCCAAACATTACTTTAAAGAGACACTGGGGTTGGCTTCAGGAGCCCAAAAATTGGATGATTCACACCCTGGAGTTGGCAGCAGAAGCAGCAGGAGCCCAAATATTACTTTAAAGAGACACTGGAGTTGGCTTCAGGAGCCCAAAAATTGGATGAATCACACCCTGGAGTTGGCAGCAGCAGCAGGAGCCCAAACATTACTTTAAAGAGACACTGGGGTTGGCTTCAGGAGCCCAAAAATTGGATGAATCACACCCTGGAGTTGGCGGCAACAGCAGCAGCAGCAGCAGCAGGAGCCCAAACATTATTTTAAAGAGACACTGGGGTTGGCTTCAGGAGCCCAAAAATTGGATGATTCACACCCTGGAGTTGGCAGCAGCAGCAGCAGGAGCCCAAATATTATTTTAAAGAGACACTGGAGTTGGCTTCAGGAGCCCAAAAATTGGATGAATCACACCCTGGAGTTGGCAGCAGCAGCAGGAGCCCAAACATTACTTTAAAGAGACACTGGGGTTGGCAGCAGGAGCCCAAACATTACTTTAAAGAGACACTGGGGTTGGCAGCAGGAGCCCAAAGATTGGATGAATCACACCCTGGAGTTGGCAGCAGCAGCAGGAGCCCAAACATTACTTTAAAAAGACACTGGGGTTGGCTTCAGGAGCCCAAAAATTGGATGATTCAGACCCTGGAGTTGGCAGCAGCAGGAGCCCAAACATTACTTTAAAGAGACACTGGAGTTGGCTTCAGGAGCCCAAAAATTGGATGACTCACACCCTGGAGTTGGCAGCAGCAGCAGCAGGAGCCCAAACATTACTTTAAAGAGACACTGAGGTTGGCAGCAGTAGCCCAAACATTACTTTAAAGAGACACTGGAGTTGGCAGCAGGAGCCCAAAGATTGGATGAATCACACCCTGGAGTTGGCAGCAGCAGCAGGAACCCAAACATTACTTTAAAGAGACACTGGGGTTGGCTTCAGGAGCCCAAAAATTGGATGATTCACACCCTGGAGTTGGCAGCAGCAGCAGGAGCCCAAACATTACTTTAAAGAGACACTGGAGTTGGCAGCAGGAGCCCAAAGATTGGATGAATCACACCCTGGAGTTGGCAGCAGCAGCAGGAGCCCAAACATTACTTTAAAGAGACACTGGGGTTGACTTCAGGAGCCCAAAAATTGGATGAATCACACCCGGGAGTTGGCAGCAGCAGCAGCAGCAGCAGCAGGAGCCCAAACATTACTTTAAAGAGACACTGGAGTTGGCTTCAGGAGCCCAAAAATTGGATGATTCACACCCTGGAGTTGGCAGCAGCAGCAGCAGGAGCCCAAACATTACTTTAAAGAGACACTGGGGTTGGCTTCAGGAGCCCAAAAATTGGATGAATCACACCCTGGAGTTGGCAGCAGCAGCAGCAGCAGGAGCCCAAACATTACTTTAAATAGACACTGGGGTTGGCTTCAGGTGCCCAAAAATTGGATGAATCACACCCTGGAGTTGGCAGCAGCAGCAGCAGGAGCCCAAACATTACTTTAAAGAGACACTGGGGTTGGCTTCAGGAGCCCAAAAATTGGATGAATCACACCCTGAAGTTGGCAGCAGCAGCAGGAGCCCAAACATTACTTTAAAGAGACACTGGGGTTGGCTTCAGGAGCCCAAAAATTGGATGAATCACACCCTGGAGTTGGCAGCAGCAGGAGCCCAAATATTACTTTAAAGAGACACTGGAGTTGGCTTCAGGAGCCCAAAAATTGGATGAATCACACCCTGGAGCTGGCAGCAGCAGCAGCAGGAGCCCAAACATTACTTTAAATAGACACTGGGGTTGGCTTCAGGAGCCCAAAAATTGGATGAATCACACCCTGGAGTTGCAAGCAGCAGCAGGAGCCCAAACATTACTTTAAAGAGACACTGGGGTTGGCTTCAGGAGCCCAAAAATTGGATGAATCACACCCTGGAGTTGGCAGCAGCAGCAGCAGGAGCCCAAACATTACTTTAAAGAGACACTGGGGTTGGCTTCAGGAGCCCAAAAATTGGATGAATCACACCCTGTGGAAAGTCATGTGGAGAAAAAGTAGCTTAGTTAGTAATATCTACATAAAATTATGAATAAACAAATGCAAAAGTATTGCCAAAGTGAAGTTTTGTTTGAGGGTGTGTTTCCACCTTTTAATTAAATCAGAAACAACCAGGTATCATTTCCTCTGACTAATTAGCCCTCAAAAATTCTAGGAATTTTTAATCTGGATGTCTGATCTGTCTTATCCGAAAAATATTAATAAAAAGTAAGAGTAACGTAAAGGATTTTTTTATCAATACTTACTTGTGGTCCGATGTGGAAGAATGTCTGTAACTGGAGAGCAGCGCCTTAAATCTGTTTTGCACGATCCATCTTTCTTTAGTGTTGGTCTGGCCCCGTCATCAATCTACTGGAATACATCAGGCATTGTTGGGAGGAAAGCTTGGCTGATCCATGCGCCATTCATTTCCACGCAGGGCAGTCTCTGGAAAAAAGAAAAGTATGTATAAACCAGGGTCTTTTTCATATAAAAACAAATGGTTATCCTTGCTTTTCAAGCATATGTTCCACAGCTTTACCAGTCAGCCAATGAAGCAACTTTGTCTGGAAGTGCTGCAAAAGCAGTCCACTGCATCACAAGTGGCATCTGACACCCCCAGTCAACTGTCTGTTGTCTGTTGTTATGCTTGGGGTTCAGCTCCACTATCCATTGATGAAGATCTGATAATCATAAAATTCAGCAGCTACTGCCCAGCCAAGAAGTGGAGGAGACACTCGCCTCTTCTTCCACTAGCCAGGCAATTAGTGATGAGGAGAGTGTCGTGGGAGGAGGTGTTGCAAGCGGAGGTAGTGGAAGAGGGTCCCTGGAGTCTGCGGCGGCGGCAGCAGCAGCAGCAGCAGCAGTGAATTATTGGGGACTGTTGGTAGGAAAAATCAGCTACTCAGCGATGTGGCAGTTTTTCAGGTAGCATCCACAATCCTGTGGAGAAAAAGTAGGTTAGTTAGTATATATACATAAAATTATGAATAAAGAAATGCAATTTGAAAGGTGATTTGAGACTGCACTGAAAATAACTACTTAATGAAGTAAAGATGAACAACCTGTGGTGTGCACATGCGGGTGATTCAATAACCAGAAACTCTAGAAGGGAAGGTCCCACTCCCCACCCACACACCCTGCAAATTATGGCACCACCACTACTTAGTAAAAATCTATATCACTTTATTATTAACAAAGACAAACACTAGACATCGCTAAAAAACATATAAGACAGAAAATATATCTACAATAGGAAGGGAAACTTGCAGGGGCAGTGGGGGCGGAAGTCAAAATCTAAGATGGTCAAAATTTCATGTACATAAAACCTGGCTTAAGTGTAAAGTGCATATGTGCTATGTGCAAACTAACCTACAAACCTATCTCTAAACAATGTATCCTATACAATAATGCAATTGAATCTAATGAATAATATAAAACTTAGACAAATATGAATCTATATAAGGCCAGTAGCCAAGCAGACTAAAAAACCTGTGAAGCTCAATAGTGAACACAACGCCAGGGGAGACCAAAGAAAACGACCCCCATAAACAAGAGACAATAAACTCACATGCCAAGACGACCACCTGCCCACTGCCCCGCCCGTCTACGCGTTACGTGACGTCGAACAACGCGTCACTTCCTCAGGACAAGCTCTAGAATAGCCCTATCCCCTGTATATATGCGCTTACCTGCCCAATGACAGCGAACCGCTCCCAACACCTGAGGCAATAAATCCAATAACGCTGGCCGGCTCAGCCCAGGCGACTGCCTCCCACGCCTACGGGCGCGCCCCGGCCGGCGACGCACCCGTGATGACAGGCTCTGACGCGTCCCGGCCGGAGGCGCGCCAGAGTCAAAAATGGCGAGATAGAATCCAACTGGACAGTTCCTCAGGTTGAGGAGGAACTGTTCCAGCGAGGAGGAATTCGTACAGCAGGCCGAAGATCTGACGATATCCGAGAGGAGTGATAAGAAGAGCATACGAGCGGGCTAAAGATACCGCTAGAGTGAATCTCCTGCACCCCAGACGTAAGAGACGACATGATCCTGAGGTGAGGTATATTACGCAGTTTAATACAGAGTGGCAGAATCTGAAGCATCTCCTCAGGGATAACTGGGACATTCTGAGATCTGATGCGTCTCTGGACAGATGGACGCGGGGTGGCCCCAAAATGACTGCGCGACGGGCACCCAACCTGAGAGATAGGGTCTGCAGTAGTCATCTGTATCCTGTGGGAAACTGGCTTGATTCGGCGCAAGGAGTACATGGTAATTTTCCATGTGGGACATGTTCCATTTGTGCTTTCATGGTTAAACAAAAAACTGTTAAAAATCTCAAAACAGGCCAAGTTTTCAGCATTAGGCAGATGATTAACTGCAGATCCACGGGGGTGGTGTACGCACTGACTTGTAACTGTCCCAAGATGTATGTGGGGGAAACGCGCAATACTTTGAAAGCGCGGGTTCAAGCCCACTTTTCGAGCATCCGATTGGCCGGCAGGAACCTTGAACAAGGTAAGAAGATACCCCCAGTGGCGCTACATTTTTTAAAAGCACACGGGGGTGATTTTAGCGGCTTGAAGGTGACCGGCCTAGAGCGGGTCAAAATTGGCCCTCGGGGTGGGGACATTAAACGGGCTTTACAACAGAGAGAGTTGAGATGGATCTGGAACCTTGACACCCAGACACCCGGGGGCCTTAATGAAGACACAGCTTTCACTCCTTTTTTGGGCACATGAGTAGTTCATTAGTAGGGTAGGGAGTACCAGTTTGGGGTTAGCACTGGTGGTCGTCATAGTGGTGAGTAGAACTGTCGTGTTTGATTTTAGCACGGTTACTTTGGAAGATGGGTGGTGTTTGTGGATTTGGATTGGGTGGGCAGGGTAGATTTGGCATGGGTGGGGAGGGTGGTTTTGATTATTAGTTTTACTTTATTGCAGTTTTCACATCACCATGTTTACACTATTTGTGCACTGTTTGATCAGATAGATTAATTTGGTTTTTTCTCATTATTCTAGTATGAACATATTTGAGGTGCTTATGAATTGGGGCCCACTACAGAAGTAACTGGTGGTCAGGTTCTGGATGGAGGAGCCATCACAAGATAAGCCTGGTTAACTGCACCTGCGAATTGGGCTGGTCTGGAGAATTTGGATGATGCCGTCATTGATGTGGGAAGGACTGCTGACCTTACCGACGATGTGTGGACAATGAATGGGCAGGGCAATAGATGGTGCCTTTGCCCTTGGCATTTTGGGTCATTGGCCCAGGAAATTAACATCGGACAATGTGGGACTTGCGGACCATTGCCCTGTGCAATATGCCCGTTATATGCAGCCATAATACTTACCTACCAGCACAGCATTTATAAAGTTCCCCTTCTCCCCCTTTTAGCTTTTTCGTGTCAGGCAGGGGGCAGTGATAACTTATATTCATTGCTAGCAGTAGAATTAATTGCTTTCCCTTTAAGCTGTATAATAGTGACTGAAGTTGAGCATATTGTAGCCTAGCTAGGAATTATTACAATATTTTTGCCTTGATCAATTAAGAAATATAGAAATTGTGATATAGAGATTTAGATTCATTAATGTTAGTTTAGGGTTTATTGTTGTAGATTTAGGTCCCCCTGCGTCTGCTCTGTGTGCGGCTCCCAACGCATGGTGCCCAGCGCGCCGGTCATTACATATGCATGCACGCCACGACCGGGTTTCCCCGGGGTGATGACGTGCATGCGTTCCGTTGATTCAGCGCGCTTGCGCAGTATCACTCTTCAGTCATGCGTGTCACGGGCTAGAGACTCCGCCTCTCTCACTGTGTTGATTGGTTATTGCGCTGTCTGATCTTACATCCAGTGATGCTGGTGGCCCTCCCCCGGGTGACGTCTATCTCGCCATTTTTGACTCTGGCGCGCCTCCGGCCGGGACGCGTCAGAGCCTGTCATCACGGGTGCGTCGCCGGCCGGGGCGCGCCCGTAGGCGTGGGAGGCAGTCGCCTGGGCTGAGCCGGCCAGCGTTATTGGATTTATTGCCTCAGGTGTTGGGAGCGGTTCGCTGTCATTGGGCAGGTAAGCGCATATATACAGGGGATAGGGCTATTCTAGAGCTTGTCCTGAGGAAGTGACGCGTTGTTCGACGTCACGTAACTCGTAGACGGGCGGGGCAGTGGGCAGGTGGTCGTCTTGGCATGTGAGTTTATTGTCTCTTGTTTATGGGGGTCGTTTTCTTTGGTCTCCCCTGGCGTTGTGTTCACTATTGAGCTTCACAGGTTTTTTAGTCTGCTTGGCTACTGGCCTTATATAGATTCATATTTGTCTAAGTTTTATATTATTCATTAGATTCAATTGCATTATTGTATAGGATACATTGTTTAGAGATAGGTTTGTAGGTTAGTTTGCACATAGCACATATGCACTTTACACTTAAGCCAGGTTTTATGTACGTGAAATTTTGACCATCTTAGATTTTGACTTCCGCCCCCACTGCCCCTGCAAGTTTCCCTTCCTATTGTAGATACATTTTCTGTCTTATATGTTTTTTAGCGATGTCTAGTGTTTGTCTTTGTTAATAATAAAGTGATATAGATTTTTACTAAGTAGTGGTGGTGCCATAATTTGCAGGGTGTGTGGGTGGGGAGTGGGACCTTCCCTTCTAGAGTTAAAGAAATGCAATAGTATTGCCGAAGTGAAGTTTTGTTTGAGGGTGTGTTTCCACCTTGTAATTAAATCAGAAACAACTGGGTACCATTGCCTCTGAATAATTAGCCCTCAAAAATTCTTGGAATTTTTAATCTTGGTGTCTGAGAGATTTCTCCTCTCAGACAGTGTCACCATAAGTCCAGCCTGCTGCATTACCCAGTGGTGGACCTTTCAGAGAACTGATGGCTTGTGCTGAGCCGAGGTGGAGAGTCCCATGGTATCATTGCTTTGCAAAGATAGCAGTACCTGCCCTGTAAAATGTTGTTGAACAGAAGGTGGGCCAGTCCTTTAGCCTGTCAGTGTGTACCAAAGTGCACAGTGTTGTCTATGTCTGGAGCTGTAACTATGGACTCATGGTGGACAATATATATATATACTTTTAGGCCCCCTTGGTGATTGTGGTTTCACGCTGTTCTTCACATGGTTTTCCTTGAGTCACACATGGGAGGAACTACTAAAAATGAGAACTCAATCCATGAAATCATTGCTTAATAAACGAAAACAGCAAATTTGGACCCATGGTGACTGATACTTGGAAGAACATCTTGTTTGCGCTGCGACAAGGAAGCCAGAGTCATGCGTCCTGACATGGCACACTTGTTCAGTCTAGTTGTCAATCGTTTTCTGAAGTCTTGCCCCCATCTGAAAGACATCCGAACAACAGGAAAGAAAGTTAGCATGCACTTCTGGCACTCCTACACCACCAAGCACAACCTTATTGAGCCTCAGCGTCAGAACGGTGTACCCCAACATAGTCTGATTTGCGCTGTTTCCACCAGTTGGAATTCCACCCTCCATATGCAGGATCCACTATAGCAGTGGCCCCCAACCCTGTCCTCAAGGCCCACCAACAGGCCAGGTTTTGCAGATCTCCACAAAGATGCACAGGTGGAGTAATTAGTGCAGCTGCAGAGCAATAGAGCTGGCTATTTGGAGATCCAAAAAACATGACATGTTGGTGGGCCTTGAGGACAGGGTTGAGGACCACTGCACTATAGGAACAGAGAAAAGCCATCACGGATTTCTGGATGATCCAAACGGATAGGGGGACACCCCTGTGTACATTCAATGTAAACCATTGGCAGCTCATATGTGACACCGACCGTTTGCTCAGGCCCTTTGAGGAAGCTACGTTATTAGTCAGTTGCCAGGACTATGAGATGAACGATGAGATTCCACTGCTTCATGTACTACAACACATGTTGGAAACCATGGCTGGTCAGGGCACTGGAGACATGGCACATACATTTCACAGCCACATGAAGCCTGTGGGGGCTGAAGTGGAGGAGGAGGAGGGGGTGGGGCACAGCAAACCACAGTTTAGGTTTCACAAAATGACCATTTTATCTAGTCATCTGACAGGAGAGGAGGAGCAGGAGCAGCCACAGGAGCTAGAGGGTTGTGAGGAAGGCGAGACAGAGGACCCAGACACACCGTGGCAGTTTACAGTGGAGATGGAGACAGGTAGTCCCTCCGAGTCACTTGCACAAATGGCACGATGCATGCTCACATGCTTGCATACTAGTGAGCGCAGAATTGTCTCCATTTGTCAGCGGGAAGACTTCTGGCTCTCCAACTTATTGGACCCTCGCTTCCGGCACAAAATGGGGGCATTTTTTACGCCCACTGAGAGGGAGGAAAAACTGACCTACTACAGAGACATCCCATGTAGCCAGTTGGGCGATGTCTATCTGCGCCATGGCCCATACTCCCGCAGGTCTGACTCGGGGGGACCTCTGCGATCACCTTCCACTGCCATGGCTGCTGGGGGGGTGGAAGGAGCAGCAGCTCCATCAGCAGCAGCCTCAGTCTTCAGTCGCTAGTGAGTAGCTTTCTACACCCGCATAGTGAGTCTACTCATGAGCAGCAGGAAGACCTGGAGCTGGACCTCAAACAGCAGGTCATGTCATACCTTGACATGACCATGCCAACACACCTTCAGGATCCACTGGATTTGCTGGGAAGCCAAACTTGACTTGTGTCCGCAACTAGCAGATTTTGGCCTGGAAAAGCTGTACTGGCCGGACAGTAGTTGATTTAGATGGCAACTGGGCTGCTCTATATAATGAAGCAAAATGTCAAATTTACCTCACAATATAAGCTATTGCCCCTCAGATTTACACAGGGGCTGCTCCATATAATGGTGCAAAACCATGAATTTACCTCATAATATAAACTATTGCCCCTCAGATTTACACAGGGGCTGCTCTATATAATGAAGCAAAATGGCAAATTTACCTCACTATATAAGCTATTGCCCCTCAGATTTACACAGGGGCTGCTCCATATAATGGTGCAAAACCATGAATTTACCTCATAATACAAACTATTGCCCCTCAGATTTACACAGGAGCTGCTCTATATAATGAAGCAAAATGGCAAATTTACCTCACTATATAAGCTATTACAGCTCTATATAAATAAAAATAAATAAATAAAAAAAAGGGCCTGTAGAAGCTTATTTAGTATAACAGATAGGGTGACATGTGCTGGTTTGGGATGCTCATATGGGCTAGTGTTTTGGCAGCAGTACAAAAACCAATGCAAAATGCAATAGCTTAATAAAGCTGAGGCTGTAGATGCTTATTTAGTATAAACAGATAGGGTGCAACGTGCAGCTTCGGGGTGCCCTGCGGCCTGGTTAAATGAAAGCAGTCAAAAAGGAAGTGCAAACTGAAGTAGCTTAATGAAGCTGATGCTGATCAACGCTTATGTTGTATACCAGATAGGGTGCAAGGTGCAGCTTTGGGGTGCCCTGCGGCCTGGTTTATTAAAAGCAGTCAAAAACAAGTGCCAACCGAAGTAGCTTAATAAAGCAGCTGATGCTGATCAACGCTTATGTTGTATAACAGATAGGGTTAAAATAGCATGTGCCTTGGGATGCCCGTGTGGCCTGGTATATTTCAAGCTGAACAAAAAGTAACAATAATCCAAGTATGAGAAATAATTTTGACCTTCTTTACAGCGCCATACTTTGAAAAAAATCCTTAATTTCATGCCGATAAATCCAAAGGTCAATGCCCCTAACAAAAATAGTGTTCGGCATAAGTTTTCCTTCTGGAAGGACGTAACCTTTAGTTTACATGGTTGGGGTAGGTTATCTTACAAATTGGGATACCCCAGGCAGCAGTGTCATTGAAAGAGACAGATTGTAATGCAAGCCATACGCAAGCAGAGAAACTCAGGCTGTAACAGGCCTCTTTAGTTTACATGGTTGGGGTAGGTTATCTTACAAATTGGGATACCCCACTGTATATGAAACCGAATATAAATGCACACCCAAAAGTGGACAATCAGCCTCCAAGAGGCCTGCTTAGTTTAAATAAGAGAGCTGCTTAGCTTAAATAAGAGAGGTGCTTAGTGTAAATAAGAGGCTTGCTTAGTTTAAATAAGAGAGCTGCTTAGTGTAAATAAGAGAGGTAGGTTATGTGATGTTACAGAATGGGATGCCCACAGCAGACTTGAGATCAGTAATATATGCACACAGCAACAGTGTGTAAGCAGCCTCATACAGGCCAAATTACTTGACATAAGTGTACAGCTTACAGTAAAGACAGAGGCTAATGGTATGTTACAGAATGGGATGCCCACAGCAGACTTGAGATCAGTAATATATGCACACAGCAACAGTGTGTAAGCAGCCTCATACAGGCCAAATTACTTGACATAAGTGTGCAGCTTACAGTAAAGACAGAGGCTAATGGTATGTTACAGAATGGGATGCCCCAAACAGACTTGAGATCAGTAATATATGCACACAGCAACAGTGTGTAAGCAGCCTCATACAGGCCAAATTACTTGACATAAGTGTGCAGCTTACAGTAAAGACAGAGGCTAATGGTATGTTACAGAATGGGATGCCCCAACCGGAGAGCACCTGGGAGCAGTAGTACTATGCACAGCAAAAGTGTCTTTATCAGGCCAAATTACTTTTAGAATAAGTGCAAAGGGTTATAGTAAATAGAGGCTGTTGTAGTCACAGAATGGGATGCCCCAACCAGAGAGCACCTGGCAGCAGTACTGCTATGCAAAGCAAAAGTGTCTTTATCAGGCCACATTACTTTTAGAATAAGTGCAAAGGGTTATAGTAAATAGAGGCTGGTGTAGTCACAGAATGGGATGCCCCAACCAGAGAGCACCTGGCAGCAGTACTACTATGCAAAGCAAAAGTGTCTTTACCAGGCCAAATTACTTTTAGAATAAGTGCAAAGGGTTATAGTAAATAGAGGCTGTTGTAGTCACAGAATGGGATGCCCCAACCAGAGAGCACCTGGCAGCAGTACTGCTATGCAAAGCAAAAGTGTCTTTATCAGGCCACATTACTTTTAGAATAAGTGCAAAGAGTTATAGTAAATAGAGGCTGGTGTAGTCACAGAATGGGATGCCCCAACCAGAGAGCACCTGGCAGCAGTACTGCTATGCACAGCAAAAGTGTCTTTATCAGGCCAAATTACTTTTAGAATAAGTGCAAGGGGTTATAGTAAATAGAGGCTGGTGTAGTCACAGAATGGGATGCCCCAACCAGAGTGCACCTGTGAGCAGTACTACTATGCACAGCAAAAGTGTCTTTATCAGGCCAAATGTCTATTAGAATAAGTGCAAAGGGTTATAGTAAATAAAGGCTTGTGTAGTCACAGAATGGGATGCCCCAACAGCCACCAGTGCACCTGGCAGCAGTACTACTATGCACAGCAAAAGTGTCTTTATCAGGCCAAATTTCTATTAGAATAAGTGCAAAGGGTTATAGTAAAGAGAGGCTTGTGTAGTCACAGAATGGGATGCCCCAACAGCCACCAGTGCACCTGGCAGCAGTACTACTATGCAAAGCAAAAGTGTCTTTATCAGGCCAAATGACTTTTAGAATAAGTGCAAAGGGTTATAGTAAATAGAGGCTTGTGTAGTCACAGAATGGGATGCCCCAACAGCCACCAGTGCACCTGGCAGCAGTACTACTATGCACAGCAAAAGTGTCTTTATCAGGCCAAATTACTTTTAGAATAAGTGCAAAGGGTTATAGTAAATAGAGGCTTGTGTAGTCACAGAATGGGATGCCCCAACAGCCACCAGTGCACCTGGCAGCAGTACTACTATGCACAGCAAAAGTGTCTTTATCAGGCCAAATTTCTATTAGAATAAGTGCAAAGGGTTATAGTAAAGAGAGGCTTGTGTAGTCACAGAATGGGATGCCCCAACAGCCACCAGTGCACCTGGCAGCAGTACTACTATGCACAGCAAAAGTGTCTTTATCAGGCCAAATTTCTATTAGAATAAGTGCAAAGGGTTATAGTAAAGAGAGGCTTGTGTCGTCACAGAATGGGATGCCCCAACAGCCACCAGTGCACCTGGCAGCAGTACTACTATGCACAGCAAAAGTGTCTTTATCAGGCCAAATGACTTTTAGAATAAGTGCAAAGGGTTATAGTAAAGAGAGGCTTGTGTAGTCACAGAATGGGATGCCCCAACAGCCACCAGTGCACCTGGCAGCAGTACTACTATGCACAGCAAAAGTGTCTTTATCAGGCCAAATGACTTTTAGAATAAGTGCAAAGGGTTATAGTAAATAGAGGCTTGTGTAGTCACAGAATGGGATGCCCCAACAGCCACCAGTGCACCTGGCAGCAGTACTACTATGCACAGCAAAAGTGTCTTTATCAGGCCAAATTACTTTTAGAATAAGTGCAAAGGGTTATAGTAAATAGAGGCTTGTGTAGTCACAGAATGGGATGCCCCAACAGCCACCAGTGCACCTGGCAGCAGTACTACTATGCACAGCAAAAGTGTCTTTATCAGGCAAAATTTCTATTAGAATAAGTGCAAAGGGTTATAGTAAAGAGAGGCTTGTGTAGTCACAGAATGGGATGCCCCAACAGCCACCAGTGCACCTGGCAGCAGTACTACTATGCACAGTAAAAGTGTCTTTATCAGGCCAAATTTCTATTAGAATAAGTGCAAAGGGTTATAGTAAAGAGAGGCTTGTGTAGTCACAGAATGGGATGCCCCAACAGCCACCAGTGCACCTGGCAGCAGTACTACTATGCACAGCAAAAGTGTATTTATTAGGGCAAATGACTTTTAGAATAAGTGCAAAGGGTTATAGTAAATAGAGGCTGGTGTAGTCACAGAATGGGATGCCCCAACCGGAGTGCACCTGGCAGCAGTACTACTATGCACAGCAAAAGTGTCTTTACCAGGCCAAATTTCTATTAGAATAAGTGCAAAGGGTTATAGTAAAGAGAGGCTTGTGTAGTCACAGAATGGGATGCCCCAACAGCCACCAGTGCACCTGGCAGCAGTACTACTATGCACAGCAAAAGTGTCTTTATCAGGCCAAATTTCTATTAGAATAAGTGCAAAGGGTTATAGTAAAGAGAGGCTTGTGTAGTCACAGAATGGGATGCCCAACAGCCACCAGTGCACCTGGCAGCAGTACTACTATGCACAGCAAAAGTGTCTTTATCAGGCCAAATGACTTTTAGAATAAGTGCAAAGGGTTATAGTAAATAGAGGCTTGTGTAGTCACAGAATGGGATGCCCCAACAGCCACCAGTGCACCTGGCAGCAGAACTACTATGCAAAGCAAAAGTGTCTTTATCAGGCCAAATGACTTTTAGAATAAGTGCAAAGGGTTATAGTAAATAGAGGCTTGTGTAGTCACAGAATGGGATGCCCCAACAGCCACCAGTGCACCTGGCAGCAGTACTACTATGCACAGCAAAAGTGTCTTTATTAGGGCAAATGACTTTTAGAATAAGTGCAAAGGGTTATAGTAAATAGAGGCTGGTGTAGTCACAGAATGGGATGCCCCAACCGGAGTGCACCTGGCAGCAGTACTACTATGCCCAGCAAAAGTGTCTTTATCAGGCCAAATTTCTATTAGAATAAGTGCAAAGGGTTATAGTAAAGAGAGGCTTGTGTAGTCACAGAATGGGATGCCCCAACAGCCACCAGTGCACCTGGCAGCAGTACTACTATGCACAGCAAAAGTGTCTTTATCAGGCCAAATTTCTATTAGAATAAGTGCAAAGGGTTATAGTAAAGAGAGTTTTGTGTAGTCACAGAATGGGATGCCTCACAGCAGACTTGAGATCAGTTCAGTATATATGCACAGTTAGTGTATAAGCAGCCTGAAAACGCTAACAAAGCCAGTCAGCCAGCCAGTAACACTCAGGCTGGATGAAAAAAAAAAAAATCTCCCTGTGACTGCCTCCGATTTTTCCTAACTTTCCCTGCATTTCGCTGACTTTCTGCCTGTCTCCTGCCTTTCTCCTGCCTGTCTTCTGTGTGTCCCTGGCTCTCACGAATGCCATAGAGAAATGAGGAAAAGCAAGATGTCCGCCGACTTAAATAGCGCTGTGACATCACCGGGCTTGCTGGCTGCTGATAGGCTGCATGTGACTGCCCCAGCTTGCACTGGCGCGGGGTAGATGTCTGGACATGTCCCGTCCGCCATCTTAGAATGCCTGTAATGTAAATGAATGGATGTTAAAGGAAAACTTCGAGCGATCGAAGCACGGGGAAATTCGTATTCGATCCGAATCAAATTTTTCATGAAATTCGAATCGAATCCGGGTTCGTCCGGATCGATTCGCTCATCCCTAGTGGTGACCACCTAGCATCTTATTTAACACTAGCACCTAAAAGGCACCAGATGAAACCTGGCACTGTAGGTCAAGATCCCATAGAGCACAATGGGCAGAATTGGATTGTTGGATTGTTTAATGCTTATAATTATTATTAAACACATTTATTTGAACAGAACTTGAATTGTGACTTATCAACTATTGAAACGCAGAACCTAGATGGGCCATTGGGGGGTTATTAAAATTGTAGTCTGTGTCGGTCAAAAGCCTTGGACTAGGTGACTGTTAAATGAGCTTTGGGCCTCCAGTGACTAAAAATAGTGAGGCTAGATTTTCCTAAATTAGTCACAGGGAATCGTCACCCCATAATGTAATATATTTAAAAGAAAAGTCTTGGTTTGAGTTGGGCTTTTATGTTCAAATATTCCAAGCTTGCCTCCTTCTACCATTAGCTAAATCAATGGCATTTACATTGAGCAGTTACTATAATGTTAATATGCATTTGTAGAGTCTGCAGGCATGACAGGTGTGAAAAGATGTCATTTTCAATTCAAAAGTTAAAAGATTAATTATTATCTGTTAAGCAGCTAAAGGATGAAGCATTCTGTTAGTGTTTTAGATGTACATGCATTTTTCCCTGTAGCCTTTTTTCTTTTTATACCTAATGTGATTGAAAAAAACTCACAATGTCCATTAGTAATGGTCAATGCCTTTCTGCTGTGGTTAAACAGTACAATAATAGATTTAAAACAGAAATAGAATTCTGAGAAAAATAATGAAAGCTATTACCAGAGGTCTGATTAATTTCTTTATAGATATTTCAGAGCCCTTATTATACTATATGCTGTGGAGCTAGAACAAAAACTGATACCTAACTCTGGGAAGCCCCAAAATGTATCAAATCCAGTACCACTCCCTTTTATAACCGGTGTGGGCGTTTTTAAATGTCTATCTCCGAGTCCTAACCACTGGCACGGGACCAAAGCTTCATCCTGCACCAGAAAAAAAATCTCTTAAAGTCCTCCAGAGGGATCTCTTTGTCAATTCCAAGTGATATTAGCGACATTAGGCTCGATTCAGCGAGACAAAAAAAAACGTCCGTTTTAGTGCCGACCTTTTTCTTTTTGGAAATGTTTCCGCTCTGGTATGAGTGTGCGAGCGATTCTATGCATGCATTGCAATCCTTCTGTAAAGTTTCTGTCCGTTCGTACGGCAGATTACGAATACGAGGATGTCATTTTCCAGCGTGACTTTTCCGTTACATTTTCACATGTTACAACATATGCGTTCATTTTTGCCCTTTTCCCATCGTATTCTCCCACGAATCCTTTACGTTTCTCGTTAGATTCTGTTTCCCTTTTTCAATAAATATTCGTCCAGATGGAAATCCTTACGATCTTGCGCCTGCGCACTACAAACCTAACTCATTAAAGTGCCCGCCTACATATTTGCCACCCTCACTTTTACTACAATGTTTAGCTAAATCGCTTAGCACTATCCTCCATCTTCCCTTTTGGACCCTTAAAGCTCACCCAAACCACTTAGCACTATCCTCCATCTTTCCCTTTTGGACCCTTAAAGCTCACCCAAACCACTTTGCGGTTAGGTTCTTCTTCCATTTTAGCCCCCTAAAACTTACCCATCTTTAAATATTTCTGGGCCCATTAGTTTTGTGTTAATGTATTTTGTAAATGAAATGACACTAACATTTTTTTTATAATTCCATCATAAAATATAAATTTTTAAAAAATTTGGAAAATTTCAAATTTTCACAACTATAAAAAACAAAATACATAGCAATGGCAGGCCACATAACATTGTTCTTCATCTGTGGTCCCCAACGAGTTGCGCAGCTCCTGCATCTCGCCCACCAACTGAAGGACCCTGACACTCAGTTGTGCCACTCTGGCACGTGTGGTCCCTGTTAAAAATGTAAATTAAAATATTGGTATAATCTTGTTGGGGTCATACTGCAGTGCCCCCCCCCCCCCGTATGGTCCAAACACCTAAATCTGGACTTCAAAAGCCAGAGGGCCCTCGCCACCACAGCCCGGGTTTTGCATAGTGCCCGATTAGAGAACCCCTGGCCCGCATTCTGCAGGCAAAGAATAGGCATCAGGAGCAAGGGCAGGAGTGGATATCCAGAATCCCCTGAAATAATTTAAAAATACTAACATAAAATACACATTCTAAGCTACAATATTGTTTAACATGTCATCAAGGGTTAAAAACAGCCATAGGTTAAGACATGAGTCATCAACTATATTCATTGCCATACAGTGAAAATGGATTGATGGAATGTGAGCAAACTTACCCTGGAGCCATCCACCAAATAATTCTCCTGACTCAAACTGACGAAATAAGCCGGAGCTCTGCAATATAAGCATCATGGGACGACCCTGGATGCCCTGCAAGAACACTGAGGAATCGCATAGCTGGACCAAACACTGCTTGTATGTTGTGTGAGTGGCACATCTTGTGGTTACTGCAACCAAATATAAAATAATTACACAAAGCAAAGGTAACCGACTAAAACAATAACTCCTACAACAAATTAAGATTCAAGTTCAACAATCCAAATATAATTCACAAAGGACATAAGTCTAAAAAAAAATAGCAATTATATGGATGTGTGGGAAAATAAATGTTTACGTGCTAAGGACTAATTAAGGTCAGCATTAAAATGCATCTTTAAGGCATACATGAAATGTATTGATTCAGGTATGCATTGCTATACAATTTATGGCCTCGGCCATGCTGATACATGCAATGCCTTGGTGCTAAAGGCGTGCAGACTCCTCCACATAGCCACAAAACATGTTCAACAATGGCAATCCAAGCCCTCAAAGGTCCCGTAAGTGGATCGGAAATGAAACAGATTTATAGGGTGGTGGTCCGTCGGAAATCAGCTCTCTGAATCAGATGTAAGCCCATCCCAACAACGTAAGTTATCTGAACGAACGAAAAATATCAGATTTTGTTTGGAAAATGATCCGAACTAACGGAAATGATCCGATTTGCTTCCGTTCATTGAAAGGGCATATACACATTTTCCCGAACATTCGTACGAATGAAAAATTAACAAAAAAAAGTAAAAAAAAGACTAACGCCCACCCAAACTTTCACAGACTACGGAAGAGCGGACGAATGTCTTTGAATCGAGGCTATTGTACAAAACTAATAGCAGAAGACCTGCCAATGAGGAATGCTGGCTACTTCAGAAAAATAATAGTAGGATGCCATAAATACCACAAATGCAATAATGGCATACAAATGTAGCAAAATACTCCATGATATATATGAGGATTCCTTTACCTTATACAGTACTTGCATCATGCTGTTCTCATTGCGTTTTTGCAAAGGGTTTTGTAAATATTTGGCCTTGGTTCACTAAATGCATTAAAAGCTTGAATATGGGCGACCTAACGATAGACTGTGTGCAAAGGATAAAAAACAAAACCACACCCATGACTGTGTATATGTTACATCAGGAATACTCAACCCATTGTCTCTGGGCCCCATGTGACCACTGGAGCTGTCTGATATGGTCCTCAACCTCAAACAGCCTAATACAGGCCTGGGAGAAAGATAGAACGCAGTGTAGATAAAAGCATTACATGGGGCAGGACATAAGTGGGTAGCGTGAAAGAGGTAGACTCAACTGACACTTTTCTGTTTTTCTACATTACCCAGGGGCACGGTTAGGCTGCTGCGTGCGCCCAGGGGCACGGTTAGGCTGCTACAGGTCTAGCAAAAAGGTGTGGTTGCTGCAGGGCTAAAGGCATGGTTAGGCTGCGGTTTGTGGCCAGGCTGTAGAGGGGTTATGGTTAACCTACTGCAGGGACAGGGGCATCGATGGGCTGTTGTAGGAGCAAGGATAGACTGCTTTTTGTGGCCAGGCTGTTGCAGGGCCAGGGGCATAGTTAGGCTGCTGAATGACCCTGGGCATGGGTTGACTTCTGAAGCACCAGGGGCATGGTTAGGCTGCTCCAGGATCAGGAGCATGGTTAGGCTGCCTTGTGGGGCCAGGCTGCTACAAGGCCAGGATTGTGTTTAGGCTGCTGCAGGGCCACATGCATGGTTAGGCTTTTGCATGAAGGCACACTGAAGCAGAGACAGAATCGGGTTAGGCTGCTTTGTGGGGTTAGGCTGCTGCAGTGCCAGGGCCATGGTTAGACTGCTGCAGAGCCAGGGGCACAGTTAGGCTGCCAGGGGCCTGGATAGGTGGCTGTTTGGGGCTACCTGGTGTGCAGCCATGGGCCCTGTTAGGCTGCTTTATAGAGCCCAGGGGTCCTAATGGGTTTACTCTGTGGGGCCAGGTTATTGAAACCAGGGGCCTTATTAAGCCATTGTAGGGGGGCAGGTGTTAGGGATGTTCAGGGGGAACAGATACGTGATGTGGGAGCTCCGTGATGTGGGAGCTCAGGCTGCTGTGTGCAGCCAGAGTGAAGGAGACAGACACAGCTGGTTATATTTAGTCAGATCAGACTGTCTGGCACACACAGCAAGATGACATAGGTTGCCAGGCAATTTTTCAGTGGGCTGTCTATAACTATAGCCAACTGTCTCAGGACACAGTTACCAGTGCCCAGGCCCCTGCACCTTCTGTCTCCTATCCTCTGGCTGCACACAGCAGCCTGGGCCCCCAACCCCATGTGCCTCACCTTTCGCCAGTGCTAGTCCAACTGTCACCGGGCCACGGTGCAATGGCCCCCCTGTGCCCATGGCTGTTATGCCACTGGTCAGCTGTTTCTGGAGTGTCTTGCCTTGAAAGAGAGAACATTGGAGGAGGTTAGAACCTCCCCCAAACCTAACCGATCTGCTGCCCCTCCAGTTTGACCTATGGGCAATGTTCTTCCTCGCTGTGGATCCATCTTCTGTCCATTTTTGGATTCCGGGCGACCTTCCGACGGACTGCACCATCTTGTATGCTATTAGGCACTGTGTGCAGCCCCCGATCTTGTGCCTGCACAGGGCCCATGAATGTGATGCAAAATGGAGCAACCTGAAATCCCGCAAGACTTTGCTGAGTGGCGTGGGACATTGAAGAGCACGGCTAAATCCGTAAGTCATTTACAGATGGCTAAGCCAGTGGGAGGCAGAGGATCGGGCCTTGAAGCAGCCAGATGATGCTGCAGCAGCAACATCCAAAAGGTAAGTAGGGACTGATGGGGGGGGGGGCAGCCTCAAGAGATATTCCTCTTGAAAGATCACAGGGGCTATTAATCTGGGGGGATCAAATATTTTGTTCACAACAGATAAAACTTCTTATTTGGGGAAAGGTTTTTCAGAGCATGACACCTGGAATGGAAAGGTGTCCTATTTGATGCCCCATAGAAATCCTAGACTGTGCTGCTTAGAATAAATATCAGAATTAAGATCAAGATCCTTGATCCAGTTTGGTGAAAAACGTTTTTGTGACTTTTTCCACAATACAGATCTGCTTCTCCTGTGTACTTTGCACCAAATCAACAGCTGCCACATCATGTCCACAGGTCACCAGCTTCCCCCATCTTGCCTTTAGGAAAGCAGATGACTGCCAACGCCTCACTGTGTGCATGTCATTCAGTGTGTATATCCCAGCCAGGGCTGTTTCTGGGCTAAAGTAAGCTGTGTGGTCCTTCTGGATGCCAGATTGGCAGGGGGCACTGGGCAGGGAGTCTCACCCTCTGCATTATACTGGAGTGCCTCCTGGGTACTTTAAAGCTAAACAAATTTGACTTTCCCGGGGTTTTTATCATTCCCTAGGGGCATCCCGAATTGGGATGCCCCGCTGTGTTAAAGCCTAAAACTCGCCTCTTCCACATTGCAACAGCGCATGCCAGCCAATTTAAATTCCCCCTGCTATGTCCTTTAGCAACAGCATTGAGTTGCCCCTTTCCATGACTAATAACCCTGAGCACCAAACATACAGGTTGGTATCTAGGAGTCTAACTAAATGGGACAGAGAACTGGTGCATGAATAAAAGTCTCTGTGGCTTATACAGTATCCTTTTTACCGTCACATTCAGCACCTAGGATGACAATGTTTTACCAATTGAGATTACATTCCTGTTTCTGTACATGAAGCCATTTGATCACAAATCAAATAAATTTGGTGCAACAATGGAGGGGCCTCCTGACCTGGCTGCTACCTCTGCAACTTTTGTAGTTACGCCCCTTCGGGCATCTCCATAGCATGGAAGCATGGCAGTGGTCCTCCTGCTATGCTCATTGAGAGCCTGCATACCCTTTATCATTGGTCTGGTACCATGCTAGGGCAGACCTGGAAGAGCACTAGGCTAATATTCTGCTTGTAATTGGTGTAGGGATGGAGGTAATTGGTCATCGACAACACACCCGCCGCCAGGATAGAATAAATGTGAATAATAATGCTTTGTATTGCTGGATTCAGAGCTGTTACAGTAAAAGAGACTTTTATCCTGTGTCAAGTTCATGCTTGAGTACTGTACTTGTGTAATTTGATTGATTTTCTGACTTGGCAATGTCACACGTGTTTCTCTGTATTTCTTTTCTCCTTTTCCTTGTTCTGCACTAAAAGCACAAAAAATCAATAAAACATATTATACAAATAAGGTATCATGCCTTCTGTTTGTATGTGCTTTCCTGTAAAAGCAGGTGTGCTGGAATATCATTAGTATTGTGGTCTGTTCATGTTTCTTGCCTTAGGTTTAAACAGTGTCGTATTTAGGGATTATGCCACCCTAGCTTTTCAAGTACAGGACCTGTTTTAGAGTGTGGCCCTAAAAAATCCGAAATGGGCACCTAAAGTCTGAAAAACGTCACCACTGCACTTTCACGTTGCCCATTGACAGTGCGTACTGCAGCTTTCATTCTTCTCACAGACCAGGAATAGACCAGGTAGTTGTACCAAACTGTGGGGCTCATGGACACTAAACAATTTACCCATACTAACTCAAGTCTAATGCCAAATTGTGAGCCCCAATCCTGTGCTGTGTTGAGAATCCTTAGCTACTTCCTGCAATCTGCTGACTTTCTAAAGGGGGAGGGGGTTGTAGTTAATTATGTAAGGGGGGTGGATGGACATGTGTTTTGAGAATGTGACTACTATGCACCCCCCCCCCCACACACACACACACACACACACACACACACACACACACACACACACACACACACACTCATAGTCTCTCCTATGCTTCCTGGTTGTATTGCTGCAACAGGTCCACTTTGGAAGGCACACACAAGACATGGGGCTTTGTGCTGTGCCAAGCACAATCATTATACATTTTTTTCTCACAATGCTGAATTAGCCCTTCTATTGGTGTCCTATTGCTGTCAGCTAAGCGCCTTCACCTTATAGCATCAAAGTGCTTTGTATATATGATTTTTACAAAGGCTTTATATTTCTGCCCACTACCTGAGCTGCTAGAGTAGTGGATAGATCCATACGTTTATTGATTGGAGTAAAGAAGATCTAATGTGGTGGTATTTATACAACACCTATGTCCTGTATAATTCTGGTATACGCATGATATCACTTGGAAGTTGGAAGCTACCACGTTTACTTTGAAACCTTAAACTGGACCTTCAGCATGATTTAATGAAAAGTCCAAACCCTTAAGAAAACTATTCCCCAGCATTCCCTAAATTAATATGTTGTAATATTTGAGTCACTTACTTATTCTTTTCCACACCGGGCTGCAACTCTGTTCAGGATTCTAGGATAAGGGTGCCACCATCTTGAAGTATTACATACTGAGGAAAGGAGAGCGGGATAAAGTGCAGGGGGTGGGGTTATAGCTGTGCTTTGCACAGACAGAGCAGAGCTGGGGTCAGGGAAAGGACAGCAATTCCACAATGCAGAGCGACACAGTCACAAAACACCTGTTTGCAGGCTACCTGACGCTCCATGAGCCGCCATCTTATGAGCAATCTGTATGTACAGGGTGAGGGGAAACATTTAAGATAGACACTTATTCAGGGTGAAGGTCCACTTTAAATTGACTGTAACACCAACAGGATTAATTAAGCAGCTCCCCTGATGCCTGTCTCATATGCTTCTCCTAAATTTCCAGCATCATAGGGTAAAAGCCAAAGCCCATCTCCACTGTTTACCCCTTTTCAATTATATTCCTCGGGGGCCACACAAAAATGGTCCTACAGCTACTCTGTCTCCTGCTGCTCTCAGCATGAGTGAGCCTGACAAGCAAAAGTGGTCCAGCAGCTGTCAATGACCACATCAGAGGATGCTCAAAACTCCTAAACCTGAGCCATGAAACATCCCTCCCAGCTCAACCAGAACCAAGAAATTGAAGCAAAGAAATATTTTTTGTCTAGCATACATAAGGATACATAAGCATACATATAATCAAATATTTGCAGGTTATTTACTGTTTCCAAGGGGGGTGAGGTGGGGGAAAGTTAACGTGTGACTTAAATTAATGCAATTGCTCCAGGTATTTAATTAGACTTATTTCAAATATTTTATTTGGTTTGGAGCAGTCTATTAGATAGATACAATAATACATGCATATTTCACAATTTACACATATATATATATATATATATATATATATATATATATATATATATAGACCCCGCCGACCTCTATCATTGACTGATATTTGTATACGTTTTAGAAAAGTTGCAGTATACAAGAAATTTTGGTTTGCAGTTTACCCAACACATCACTGTTTTGGAATGCACCTTGGAACTCATTAAATACTAAATAAAATCCGTATCCTTATTTATTATCCTTAATACTCTATATTTAAAAACAGACCAGTAGTTTGGGGTTTTTATAAATCATCTTTTCAGTATTCAAAATAAAAGTGTTCTGTCCCATTAGCATTGATCAGCAATGTTTACAGGCTTCTCCGCTTCTTTCATATTTTTTCTCACCCTGCCTCTAGACAGATCGATTAGATGACTTCACTGTAATAGGAACCCAGATTAAAATCCCCACACTGTATAAAATATGATGTCAGTTTGTAATTCCTCCTTTTAATGTGTCAGCATCCTTTATCAAAGGTCTCTCTCTTTTTGAAAGCACAAGCCTCTAGCCTCATAAAAAGCAAGCATGATTTTTTTTTTTCTTTTATATGTGTAAGATATTTATAGGATTCCCATGGGATCGGTGTCTCTGAAATACTAAAAGGTATGAGAAAAAATAAATAGCTTTTCATAGAAATTCTGGAAAAATAAAATATGGAAGATTCACGATTTAAGGGTTGATTCAGAGACACATTCACATGCACTTTCGCATGTGTCTGTGCATTTTTTGACTGTTTGCCTTGTTTTTTGCTTTTTACGTTACTTTTTTTCATGTGTATGTTCGCATATACGTTCGCGTATATGCGCTTTCGATGGGCGGATCTAAATCTGATCATTTGCGTTAGTTCGGAGAAGTTACGGATCTAAATCTGAAAATTTGCGTTAGTTCAGATAAGTTACGTTATTGGGATGGGCTTGTGTCTGATTCTGAGACCTGAGTGCCGATGGACCACCGCCCTATAAAATGGTTTCATTTCCGCTTCACTTACGGGACCATTTTTAACTCGGATTCATCATGTTTTGCGGCTATTTGGTGGAGTATGAGGCCTTCAGCTCCAAGGCATTGCATGTATCAGCATAGCCGAGGCCAGATTGCACTGGCGACGCATGAATATCGATCGCATGCATGACGTTGAGCTGTTCGAGCTGACCTGACTTAATCACGCTTCCCTCCATAAACTGTATAGTGAGCTGCGGCCATGGTTAGCCCGCACCACAAGGAAGGGGCAAACAATTTCAGGTATGACCAAGATGCTTGGCTGCCTGCAATTTTTGGCGACTGGCTAGTTCCAGAGGCTGGGTGCCCTCTCCGTGGGGATGTCCAAGCCTACGCTGAGCCGCGCGCTATCCAAGTTTCTGGATGGCATGGCTACCATTAGTCCCAAATATATTTCCTTTCCGGACGACATGGTAGCCTGGAACGCGTTTTTTATAATATCGCCGACATGCCCAACATCATGGGTTTGATCGATTGCACACACGTTGCATTGGTCCCTCCCGCAGCTGATGAGTACATCTATAGGTAAGTTAATTATGTCATTTTGTTATATTGTTTAGCCAAACTTAATTGTAACTATCTATTAATCCCTCCTTCTCAAGTGTCCCTTTGAACCACTTTCCAATGCATAGCCTAATCCCTCCTTCTCAAGTGTCCCTTTGGACCACTTTCCAATGCATAGCTTAATCCCTCCTTCTCAAGTGTTCCTTTGAACCACTTTCCAATGCATAGCTTAATCCCTCCTTCTCAAGTGTCCCTTTGAAGCACTTACCAATGCATACCTTAATCCCTCCTTCTCAAGAGTCCCTTTGAAGCACTCTCCAATGCATACCTCAACCCCTCCTTCTCAAGTGTCCCTTTGAAGCACTTTCCAATGCATACCTTAATCCCTCCTTCTCAAGTGTCCCTTTAAAGCACTTTCCAATGCATAGCTTAATGCCTCCTTCTCAAGTGTCCCTTTGAAGCACTTTCCAATGCATACCTTAATCCCTCCTTCTCAAGTGTCCCCTTGAAGTAATTTCCAATGCATACCTTAATCCCTCCTTCTCAAGTGTCTCTTTGAAGCACTTTCCAATGCATAGCTTAATCCCTCCTTCTCAAGTGTCCCTTTAAAGCACTTTCCAATGCATAGCTTAATGCCTCCTTCTCAAGTGTCCCTTTGAAGCACTTTCCAATGCATACCTTAATCCCTCCTTCTCAAGTGTCCCCTTGAAGTAATTTCCAATGCATACCTTAATCCCTCCTTCTCAAGTGTCTCTTTGAAGCACTTTCCAATGCATAGCTTAATCCCTCCTTCTCAAGTGTCCCTTTGAAGCACTTTCCAATGCATAGCTTAATCCCTCCTTCTCAAGTGTCCCTTTGAAGCACTTTTCAATGCATAGCTTAATCCCTCCTTCTCAAGTGTCCCTTTAAAGCACTTTCCAAATCATACCTTAATCCCTCCTTCTCAAGTGTTCCTTTGAAGCACTTTCCAATGCATAGCTTAATCCATCCTTCTCAAGTGTCCCTTTGAAGTACTTTCCAAAGCATACCTTAATCCCTCCTTCTCAAGTGTCCCTTTGAAGTACTTTCCAATGCATACCTTAATCCCTCCTTCTCAAGTGTCACTTTGAAGCACTTTCCAATGCATACCTTAATCCCTCCATCTGAAATGTCCCTTTGAAGAATTTTCCAATGCATACCTTAATACTTTTCATGTAGGCCTTATAAAAGCATTTTAATGCTGACCTTAAATAGTCCTTAGCATGTTCAACTTTCTTTTCTAACACATCCAAATAATATTGGTTTTTTAAACTACTTATGTCCTTTGTTATATATTTAGGGTTTGTTTTTATTTGTTTTTGGAGTTACCTTGGCTTTGACTTTTTTTTTTTTTTCGCAAGATGGGCCATTCGCTGAATATCCAAGCAGTGGTGGGGCCGGACATGCGATTCCTTAGTGTACTTGCAGGGTATCCAGGCTCATCCCATGACGTGTATATCTTGAGGAGCTCCGGCTAATTCCGTCGGATTGAGTCTGGAGAATTATCTGGTGGCTGGCTCCTGGGTAAGTTTGCTGAAATTCCATCATCCCCTTTTCACTTTATGCCTATGAATATAGTTGATGACCCATGTCTTAACCTATGGCTGATTTTTTCCCTTGGTGACATGTTAAACAATAAAGTTGCTTAGAATGTGTAATTTATGTTAGTATTTTGTTATTCTTTCAGGGGATTCTGGATATCCGCTGATGCCCTGGCTCCTGACGCCCGTTCTTCGCCCGAAGAATGCGGCCCAGGAGTCGTATAATCGGGCCCACCGGAAGACCCGGGCCGTAGTGGAGAGGGCCTTTGGGCTGCTGAAAACCCGTTTCCGTTGTTTGGACCATACAGGGGGGGCACTGCAGTACGACCCCAACAAGGTAATCCAAATCATCCTTGCATGCTGCGTGCTGCATAATTTTGCCCTGAGCCAGCGTGTCCCCTGTTAAAGCGATATGGCCCCCTCTCCACCCAGGCCGGACGCAGATGACATCTATGATGACCCCCCGAGTGCCTCTGGGCAATCTTCTTATTTTTCTTAAGATTTGTTTTGTTTGTTTCTGCTTTTGTCTGTTTCTAATATTTGGTGCCTATGTGAAGGTCTTTTTTTTGGTTTAAAAATGTAGTAATGCTTTAATTACTAACATTTTACACCTGATTTGAGTGTAATGCATTTTATTTTCTCATGTTTGTGATTACAAACCTTCATTAATGTAAAAAACAACACAAACATGAATGCATCAACTTAGGCAAGAACAGCTAAAGTCCAAATCTATACATTTTCAGGAAATATGACAAATTTTGTGTGAAGGCCACTCGCAGTCTCCATGGACATACATTTTCAAACCTAAGTCTAAATTGGGCCAGACTCCTGGCCCCTAGCAATTGTGCACATCCAGGCCGAAGTTTACCCGTCCACCAACATCAAGATTCATAGGGAGCACGACTGTCAAGGGGAATAGTCGGCCAGGAATACATAGGGCCACATACACAACCTCTCTTGCTTGTAATTTTGGCAGCCTATGACAGGCAGACCCCATGGCAGTCCAGTCCAATCTTTGCCATTGGCAAATGTTGTTTTTTTCAAGCCAAGAATGTCCCCCAATATTGCCACCAAACAGGATGAGCCAGCCAGCATTTCCTTAGGCCCAAGCCTGCTGCGTGGGAGCTTGAGCGGCCGCTTCACTGAGGCTTAAGCGCAGCCATTGGCTAGTGGGGTATGTGAGCACTCTAATGACCTATATGGGTGAAAACAAACCACCAAAGCCATAAACCACCCAATCTTGGTTGCGCTCACCACACAGGTAAATAGAGTTGGGATGTAGAGGAAAGATGTTTAGCAGATTCAGGTCAAATTATAAATATTGATGTTGCCCATAATAAAGTTGTGGTGGGCCTTGGAGGTGGCCCAACACCTGGGCATGTGTGGCATTCATGATCTGCCACTGCTCCAGCATCTGTCTGTTGCTAGTTCTAAATTTATCTAGCATGGCAGTGAAGTTTGTATTTAAGGTGGCCGTTTGTTCTGCCATCTGTCTGTTTAAGGTGGCCGTTTGTTCTGCCATCTGTCTGTTTAAGGTGGCCATTTGTTCAGCCATCTGGCTGTTGCTCGTCCTAAATTCAGTCAGCATGGTGGTAAATGTAGTATTGAGGTTCTCTAATTGTGCAGTCATCTGCTCTGTTGTTCATTGAGTCACCTGCCTAAAGTAACGGTTGTCATGGCACGCACGCATGGCATGCTGACTCCAGGATCGGCACGCACCTCCCCTGGGAAACTGGTCGACGTTGTTGAATGCTTCCTCCACTTTCCTGGCTTTGAGCGCCTGCAGATGCTAGAGTTCTAGGGTGAGCAACAGCACCAAATGTGCTTGGCAAAACTCTGTAGCAGAGCTAGCACTGGGGACTGTAGGCTCAGTCTCACCCTGCTGCCCACGATGGGCTGGCAGCATGCGTCCAGCTTCACTCTGCTGCAGAGGATTTGGTGCAGTAGCATGCTGGGGCAGTGGCAGATTAGGTTCGAGGGGGGTAATTATCGAAGGTCCAATCTGGCTGGCATCCTCCTCCTCCATATCCTGGATGACATCCATTAGTGTGGGAGTCTGTTTGGGCATGTGAAAAAGTGTGTCAGATTTGGGCCTAAATTTATTTGATAACCAAATTAGTCATGTGCATTCACATGCATCACCAGTTTCAGTAAAGTCCACTTACCCTATATATCTGGTCCTGTGTCCTAGGCAGCAGGGAAGTAGACAGCGTGCTCAAACTGGAGGAGGCTTCCACACTTCCAGAGGCTGGATGCTGTGCTGTGTTAAAAAGTAAAAGGCACATTAACACACAAACATCGCTTAATGGGTCTGATGAGTACATATGCTTTAGAAAACACGTGGGCTAGCAGGAATGACAACTCCCCCAACAGTTAAAGTTGACCTTCACAATGAATCTGAGTCTATCTTATATGTATGCCTCACCCTGTACATACAGATTGGTCACCTTAAATAATCCAAACATGCATGTACTGCATGCTAGAAGGCTTTACAGATCCAAAATGTCGCCTTAGGGGCCAACAGTTAGTTAGCAAATAGCATTTGGCTTCTGAGTATGCTGCTGTGCATTCTTGCAATGTTGACCTTTCCCTGACCCCATCTCAAGTTTGTCTGACCAAAGCACAGCTAGAACCCCAGTGGTAGAAACACAAAGAAGTAAGTGTTGGCAATTATTGACTATATTCACATCACATGCAGTGCTTTGGTAAGATAAATTGTTTAATATTTTCAAGAAATAATGTCAAAGGTCGTGTATGGCCTGCAAACCTTTCTAAGGACCATTAACTACTGCACCCTGGGAGAGTGACCATCATGAAGCCCATTCCTCAGACATTAAACACCCGCCTAAAACAGTAACCTCCCCTCAAAGCCACTCCCTAGGGGCCTGTGTTCATATCTGCCTGTGAGACTCATATCCCAAGTTTACAATAGTTCACATTAAAACAATCATTACTAACCTGCAGAAATGTCCTGGGTCTCCGTGTTGTGTCTGCCAGAGAGGCCCTGTAATCCAACGGGGTGGATTAAAGCCAGGACCTGGATCATTTCTGGTGTATTGTAATTTTGTGGGGAAGCCTCCGCCAGTTTGGAAGCTGAAAATAAGATGATAAAACTTAATTTGCATTGTGGTCACTACAACAAGCAGCAAAATGCAAACCTCAAATATGTACCTGTGATTGTGCCGTTTATTCTGCTTCTTCCGTACTGCATATTTGAGGTCAGATATTTTTCTCTGGATCTGCTCCACATCTTTCCTCTCGTCCCCCGCTGCATTCACCTGTCTGGTGAGCTCTTCCCAGATTAGTTTTTTTCGCACTTTTCTGGTTGCTTTGGAATTGCGCCCAAATAGCTCATCAAAATGCAGTGTAAGGCCACTTGCCAAGGCTAGGGTTTGTGCCTCCCCAAACCGGCCGCTCAACTGGCCTCGCCGCAAGGTTCGGCCTACTGGTTGTTCTTCTGCCTCTTCTCTGGTTGGTGGCAATTCAGGGGACATTCTTGGCTGGGTGTGTGGTAAAGAATAGGCCGTCACTTTGCTTGCAAAAAAATGGACTGGGCTGGCATTAGGACTTAGGGTCATTGGCTGGGTGGCCAGAGAACTAGCAGGCGTGGATGTGACATAGGTCTAGCTGGTTTCCACGTGTGCAGCTGGCAAATGTGGCTGAGCAGGAGAGGGTGTGCTTGGTGGGCTGGGGCTTCTCGCCCTCTTCTTCTTTTGGCCCCTGGACGTTGTGCTCCCTTTCTCTTTGGATGTGGTTGCGCGGGGAGCAGGAGAGGGTGTTGTTTGTGGGCTTGGGCTTCCCACCCTCTGCTTACTTTTCCTCTTGGACGTTGTGCTACCTTGCTGTTTGGATGTGGTTGCGTGGGGAGCCTTCTTCTTGGAGGATCCTTCCTTGCGGGTGCTTGATGTTTTTGATTTGCCTGGAGTTGTGGCCAATCTAGCCTTGTGGTGGCCACTTTTGCTCCGCGTTTCAGGCACCTTTGCAGTAGATTTGTGCAACCGAGTGCTCGGTCTGGAGGATGAAGTGTCCTAATGCCGCTCTGTCCTTTTGGTCTTGGCCTCCTTGGCTGCTGGTTGCTTTGCACTAGCTTTTTTGGGTGCCATGATGACGATCTCAAAGAGAATGAGCTGTGTGTCCATTACCCTTTAAATACAAATGACTGGGTATGACGCTTACTGTTCGCGTACTCGTGCGTACGGACGTGCATCTGGCCGTGCGGAACCCGGAAACTGCTGGGGCATTACCTATGCTCGTAAGTGTATTGTAAGCACGTTGATTTGACATCTAAATGCATGCATAGGCCTTAAGGAAGTGCAGGAAGAAACAGTTGTTTTTAAAAGTGATTTAAACTCCTTGCCAAAAAGAACTCACTTGCATCTAGAAGGATAGGTTAAGGCTAGAAATGTGTTCCTTGGGGGTCCTTGCCCCCAGGTCGCTGAAACCAACTCACTTATTCAGGGTCCTACAGCGCATGCGCAGCCACTCATCCAATCAGCGAGCTCGGATCTGCTGACGTCACATCGGCTAAGGCAAGCAGCTCTGAGTGTACTGACACGCGCATCTCCTGCTACCCTCTAACAGGGAGCGCGCCCGCGTCGGCCATTCACAGATGCCTGGTGCGGGCACCCCCCCTCTGCTAGAGGGATAGCGGAAATGCAGCTCACGCATGCGTCGTTGGACCGAGAAAGAAGGTAAGTGTATGGGCGACCTGGAGGGTTTCACACAGTGGGGCATCCCAATTTTGGATGGCCCGTGGGGAGGGAATCGATCGACTTTAAAGTGCACCAAAACCCAGGATTTTAAATATCCTGGGTTTTTGTACTCAAATTGGGATGACGCACTATGTGAACCCCCCCGGTTTGCCTGTAAAACATACTTGACTGCCAACCCAACGGCACATGCGCAAGTGTGCAGGCAGTCAGTACACTTGGCTCCATTCTGCTTTGCTCAGTTGTCGAGAGGTCTCATCAGCTAAGGCCCCGATGAAGGCGAGTACACCGATAACTGCATCCCTGTTAGCTTCCAGCTGGGTGCATACCTGTGCCAGCTATTCACAAATCATTAATTGGATAAACGAACATAAACTGTGGTAAACCGGGGATGAGCTGTGGGACCACAGGCAAGGTGAGTATACAGGTGATCCCTAAGGGTTTTACACAGCGGGATGGCCCATGGATAGGGATTTGGCCGCATTAGGAGTTTGTTAGACTGCAGAGCCAGCTGGGCTTGGGTCCACTTTAACAACAATCTCAAATATTCCACTGTACACTGGCTTTCTCCCATGGTATCCTGAGTTAGGATATCATGCTGTGTGAACCCGCCCCCCCCCCCCCCCCCAGAATATCACTATTCACTCACCTCTGCCTCGTTCCTATGGCGCATGCGCAGGCTCTCCTCCAATGCGAGGCATCTACCGTGGCTCTCATTGTCTTCAATGGAGAGCGCATGCTGGCGTATCCCCCCTGTGGCATGTGCTTGCTCCTGCCCTAGCCAATCATATAGGCTGAGACAGGAGCGGGTGCCACTGGGGATGCATCAGCATCGAGGAAGAGGTGAGTGAATAGCGTCATTCTGAGGGGGTTTCCCCCATTGGGCATTGCGGGTTTTGTTCCACTTTAAAGTGGACCAATCACCTGGGAAGCCTTTTAGACTCAAGGGCCTTCCATGGTGGCGACTGGTCCAGTTTAAAGAGGGATTCCTCCCAGCCCATTGAAATGTATGGGATAAGGCCACACAGTGCAGGGTAAGCGCCTGGTCTGACACTGTAGGGAACTCAGCAATGGCACTGATGATAGATGGGACACTACCTGGCACTATCACAGGTGCTCTGGATTTTTTATTTGATAAATACATCTTTTGCACTGGGACCTGACATTCACCTGACACCTGGCACTAAGTGGCCTTAGCGTTTCTTAAAGTGATTCCCTCCCCCAGGGGCATCGCTGTGTGAAACCCCCCAGGTCGCCCCATACACTTACCTTGTTTCCCGGTCCAACGGCGCATGCACGAGCCGCGACCACATCCCCGCTAACCCTCTAGCATGGGCGCGTGCCCGCACCAGGCATTTGTGAATGGCCAGCACGGGCACGCTCCCTGTTAGAGAGAAACGGGGGATGCGGCTGCCAGCGCGCACGGAGCCTCTGGCATTAGACGAAGACTTAGACAAGGTGGCGTCAGTGGCTCCGAGCACGCTGATTGGACGAGCGGCTGTGCATGTGCCGTAGGACCGGGAAGAAGTGAGTTGTTATCGGCGATCTGGAGGGGGTTTTACACAGCGGGGCACACCCGATCGGGGTGCCCCAGGGGAAAGGACCAAAACGCAGTATAGTAAAAATCCTGGGTTTTGGGCCACTTTAACCCCTAAATGTTTTTTTAATATTTTGGGATGGTCATTTTTCTGTCTGCTATATTTATGTTGTCATGGCGTTAGGTATTGTTTACATCACTTACATTTATCAAGTTGTGCAGCGACATACAATGTGGTAAATAAAACATTACTGCACATGATTTATTTTTTATAAATGTTTTTGCTAATATGTGTATATTAAATATTTATTAATTAAATATAATAATATTGTTATATTAAATATACTAATACATTTGACACAATTTCATGTTTATAGGCCTCCTTATGGTGTACTATGGGCTTTTTTTGCAGGTATAGTGGATAGAAGGATTCCATGGTGGAAGTCAGAAAACAGACTTTTCTCCTCCTGAAAGCTGCTGTAAAAAATTTGTGTGAAACACTTGAATTTAACTCATGTGTGGAGCCAATCCATGGCACCTGAATCACTAGAATTGTTTTTCGCTTGTAAATTATTTTTGCAAATCGAATTATTTTTGAGTGCTTTTTCTCTCACTCGAATTGAATTAGCAAAAACTAAGTCGCACCTAAAACTTAGTCTTACCTAAGTAAGACTAAAGTCGCACCTTTTTCTAAAAAAAAAACATGCGAAAATTTGAATTCAACCTTTAATGAATCAAGCCCCTAGTGTCGGAAATGGACTATCGCATACAACCCATCCGGAGGCGCGCAGTCCGGCCAGTGCGGCATAAATCTGTACCAGCAAGTGAAGGTGGTGGATCTCCAGGGCCAAGTTCCTACCCCTCCTCTGTAGCTGTGTCAGACCAGCCCCTGGACCTATCCACAGAGGAGGGGCGTCACGGCATGGGCAGGCAGTCGTACGAAACGACTGAGTCATTAGTCTCTGGTATGTGACTATTAATGGAGCCCCACACACATACATGCTATTTAAACCAAAGCTGATTCCCTTAATCTCTTTTTATAGATGAATATGTAGCGGGTGAACGATCTGGAGAAGAGACTGCAGCAGATCAGGCCCAGGAGGAACATGGAGAAGGTGGATGATGTCACACACACATAAGTGTCATTTGGTTACTGTTGAATCAGACATTAGAAGTGAGCCTATTTTAAATGTATCTACAGCCTGACATTCCCAGCAGTGGCAGGCCCCAGACCGTAGGGTGGTCCCCGAAACAGAGGTCGCCAACCACCGTAGGTAAGTTGTTGTTATGTAAATATTTTGCGTATGTGGAAAATAACATCATCACCAATCAACCTAAATCCATTGTCAACGTCCTTGGCATAATGACATATGGCCTCTTCCTTTAAGAAATTCCTTAGCTTAATGACATGGCCTCTTTATTTAAGAAATTCCTTAGCATAATGACATATGGCCTCTTCCTTTAAGAAATTCCTTAGCATAATAACATATGGCCTCATGAGTTAGATTTCAACCTAATAAGCATTCCATCCACAGCTGTTAAACATGTATTTGCAGAACAATAATTTTCTTCTCTTTTTTTTACAGACACCGCACATGCGAGATTGGCACAACTCGCTGCGATGGTGTTTCGGTTGGTGGGCGATATGCAGGAGCTGCGAGATTCGTTGGGGACCACAGATGAAGAATAATTATCTGGGGCCTGCCATGGCTTTGTATATAGTTTTATGTTTTTAAAGATTTTATATAAATTGCAAATATTTGTGATGTTTTTTAAATTTTTATCCCAAAAAATTTAAAATTTTTGTACTGCCACAAATTTGACAACATAAAGAAAAAGCAAAATAATTTGCCAGTTACTAAAAAAAAAAAAAAAAAAAAACTAAAACTTGTTTCTGTGTCATTTCATTAAGGGTTGGTTACAGCAAAACGTAGGAAGAACCCCCCAAAAAATGAAGAATATCCAGACCGCGATGTAATTGAGGTAAGCATGAGGTGCGCAAAGGGAAGAATATCCAGACCGTGATGTAATTGGTAAGCATGAGGTGCGCAAAGTGAAGAATATCCAGACGGCAATGTAATTTAGGTAAGCATGAGGTGCGCAAAGGGAAGAATAAATAGACTGTCATGAAATTGAGGTAAGCATGAGGTGCGCAAAGGGAAGAATATACAGACCGCGATGTAATTGAGGTAAGCATGAGGTGCGCAAAGGGAAGAATATACAGACCGTGATGAAATTGCGGTAACCATTTAGGGCGCTAAGGGAAGAATTTACAGACCGCAATGTAATTGAGGTAAGCATTAAGGGCGCAAAGGGAAGAATATACAGACCGCGATGTAATTGAGGTAAGCATTAAGGGTGCTAAGGGAAGAATATACAGACCACAATGTAATTGAGGTAAGCATGAGGTGTGCAAAGGGAAGAATATACAGACCGCAATGTAATTGAGGTAAGCATGAGGTGCGCAAAGGGAAGAATATACAGACTGCGATGTAATTGAGGTAAGCATTAAGGGCTTTAAAGGGAAGTATATACAGACCGCGATGTAATTGAGGTAAGCATGAGGTGCGCAAAGGGAAGAATATACAGACCGCGATGTAGTTGAGGTAAGCATGAGGTGCGCAAAGGGAAGAATATACAGATCGCGATGTAATTGAGGTAAGCATTAAGGGTGCTAAGGTAAGAATATACAGACCACGATGTAATTGAGGTAAGCATTGTAGCAGAAGTGAGTGATCAAAATATTGAGACAAGCACATGAATTTTGTTGTGCGCAGGCAGGCGTAAGGTCGGAAAGATTTCTGGACGTATATTTATAGAAAAAGGAATTCAGAATCTAACGGTAAACGTAAATCATTCGTTCGAGGCGACGTTGGAAAAAGGCAAAAATCGGAAGCCTACGTTGTTTCCTAAATAACCTAAATGAAAAACGAAAGCTGAAATATGACATATGGCATACGAAAGGACGAACACTTTACTGAAGGCTTGCGTTGCATGCTTAGAATCACTCATACACTCATTTGCAAGCAGGAAAAAAAAAAAAAAGATCGACACAAAAACGAAATTCATTTTATGTCTCTCTGAATCAACCCTTTAGTGCAGCATTATGGGCCTAATTTATGATGTGTGCCTTTTAGCACCATTTATGTGGTTATAGTGCCAGCTTTGGAGTGCCGCCATTCCCGTCTAATCTGGCGCTGTGCTGTGGACTACATTGGCGCTAGCAGTTGCTGCCCTGACCGCTACTAATCAGCTTTGATTGTTGCACTTAGGTATTAGCCAGCATGTATCAGAGCCTGTTGGACCCACCATCCGATTATCCCAGGGCAAGTGAGCGCCACTTAAACCGGACCTTCACCATGATTTATTGAAAAGCCCAAACCCTTAAAAATCATCAAGGGATAGCGGCAGGTAGTGCCTCGTAGCGGCAGGCAGCGTCTGGTGAACTCAGGGCACTGTACGCAATACCACATTTATGAAAGCGAATCTGGTGAGCAACAGCGCCATGTAGCGTCCGGGTCATCATTACAGACAGCTCAGCGTATAGCGTCGGCGCTCTAGCTTCCAGAGCGCCAGGTATTACCTATTGCTCTCCCATACATTTCAATGGACATTTTGTTTTCTTTTGTTTCAACAGGGTTTTTTTGTTTTTATCTTTTTTTTCTCTCAAATCATTGTGTCACCTCTCCTGGCCTACAAAGAATCATTTTTGTAAACTTTTTTTATATTTTTATGCATCATTCATTGTCATTACAGGTCTGGCCTTAAAGTATTTACGGTATGTCACAATGTTACAACAATGTAATTCTATGTGTTTTCGCTTTGTTACTGGTGGATATGTGTTCAAAAACAGACTTCAATCACACAGCGTCTGCCTCTCTATGCTAAAGCGACCAGATGCTCTGTTCTATGCTCTGTGAGTCTGTTTTTTTGTTGAATATGGTTTGAGTCGCTGAGAGTCGGTCGCAATGAGCTGGCGTTACCTTTCGCTCCCTGCAACGCTGTACTGGTGTTAGAACCCCCAACATCTCATTCCTCAATGCTGGCCAGGTTACTAGAGCGAATGAGGCGCTCTGTTACAGCGCTCGATAACCGATCACAGCGTCTACTAGCGGTCGCTCTTAGCACCTCTGTACAAATGCTCATCTGCCGATAGTTGGCACTGGTAATAAATCAGCCTGCCCGCCTTTAATTGAGCAAGCATTAAAAACATCATGGCTGGACCCTGAAACATGCATGGTCCGTTTTGGCTACATATTTGAAGGGAAAGTATGAAATGTCCCTCTTAATTGCAAACAGGGACCAAATACACTAGAAGCGTCCAGCCATGTTTTTTGCTTGCTTACTTAAAGACTAAAGGCACCATTTAGCATCTTTCTGGTGGTCATAGCTCCAATTTCGGAGAGGCTTCATTGTTGTCTTTTCTGGCACTGCGCTGTGGACTACAATGGTATTTAAAGTAGCTACTAACGCGACTACTAACGCCAGGTATTGGCAGATGAGCGTCTGTATAGCGGCACTTAGAGCGACCGCTAGTAGACGCTGTAAGAAGGTACTGGGCTCTGACAGAGTGCCTCAGTCGATGTAGTAACTTGGCCCGCATTAATGAATGTGATGTATGTTGGGCGCTCTAACACCAGTACAGCGCTGCAGCGAGTGAAAGGTAGCGCCAGCTCAGTGCGACCGACTCTCGGCGCTCCACACCATACTTCAAAAAAGGACATACACACAGCGATGGCGCTCTAAATCTGGTCGCTATAGCATAGAGCGCCAGACGCTGTGTGATTAAAGTCTGTTTTTCAACACATATACAACTGTAACAAAGTGAAAACACATGGAATGACATTGTTTTAACACTGTGACAATGACACTTTAGTGCCAGACCTGTAATGACCATTCTGCATAAAAATATAAAAAGTCAAAGTTTCTAAAAGTATTTGTTTGCAGCCAGGAGAGGTCACACAATGATTTGAGCAAAAAAATAAAATAAAAAATTGTCCAACACACTGTTTAAACACAAGCAAATGAACGGCCGTTGAAATGTATGGGAGAACGACACTGAGCGAAAGGTAATACCTGGCGCTCTGGAAGCTAGAGCTCCAGCACTATACACTGAGCCGCGTGTAATAATACACCAGACGCTACTTGGCGCTGTTAGAGTCGCTCACCAGATTCGCTTTCATAAATGTGGTTTTGCGTACAACGCCCAGAGTTCACTAGACACTGCCTGCCGCTACGAGGCACTACCTGGCGCTATCCCTTCTTAAATAACCCCCAAATTAGCTTTGATTGTTGCACTAGGTATTGGGCGGCCTATGTCAGCACCTTGTTATATTTATGAATTTTATCCTCACAGATTGGCGCTGTGTTTTTATAGCTCTGGTAGGCATTTAATCATTACAGTTACAAGAAATCACTGATGGGCGTTTAGGCTGTGTTTAATTGTTGTTGTCTAGATTATTCATTTGTAACCAAATGAAGCCACGAAAAACGATTTTTCTATGTAAAAAACATTTGCCATTTGGCAACATCTAGGTCCTGCGTTTCCATTATTGACAAGTGTGGTATAAAACAATGTGTGTAATATTAATTATAAACATAAAACACTTCAATCCAGTTCTGCCAATTGTGCTCTATAGAATTTCGACCTACAGCGCCAGGTTTCAGCTGTGCTGCTTCAACCCGAGCACCGGGTGCTGCAACCTTTTAGTAACTGGTGTTAAATACAAGACTAGCTGGCAGTTACATCAGCGCATCATGTTTTTTTATTCTTAAATTGCACATTGAGTGCTTCTGAAGCCAAATAATTGGTGCTGTGTGGCGCTGATGCTTCATAAATAAAGCTCCATTTTTCATTTTTTATTAGGAGGGATCGTTGTTGCTGGATTTCCAACATATCCATCCTGAGGTGCAACTCGTTCCTGATCATCACTTATTGAAGGAGCTGAGCAAAAAAGCTTTTGAGTAAAAGGTGCCCATTTGCACTTCCCCTATTTGCACCCCTGTATCTTTTCGATTAGTGCGAGCCCATGGGAGTGTGGTATGTCTTTAGTGGTATGTGGGAGGCACTCCCCACCCCGTAAATGTGCTGCACTGGAGTTAGAGCAACCTCAGGTAAGCTGCTCACCATTTTTCCATTGCCATGTAAGTCCCAAAGCAGGTTCTCATAGACCAGTGTAAGACTGCACCTACACAGGGGCATTGTGGCGTTGGGTGGTGCAGCTTCCACATACATCTACAAATGTGTGCCAACCTGTTTTATACAGGTGGATCATATTACTGGTTCCTAGCTAACAGGGTTGTGTCCTGTGGCTCATTTAAGATTTGTCTATTGTAATTGCTCTGCTCATGTACACCTCCCAGGTTAGTTTTAAATTAGCAGTTATGAATGATATCTTGGATTCTCTAAGGACAAGGACAGTGTACCCCAAAAAGAAGGGGGGTAGTGGATTACCCATGGGGACTTATGGAATTTGCATAAAGCCTATTTCACAATCCTAATGTAAGAAGATGTATCAACGAGCAAGCTTAATGGAGTGACCTCCATGTACTTGCACCAGCCATTCAGAAATGATGGAGCAGTTACACGCCTCATATGGAAATAGAGTGGGATGCAGTTGAAGCTTGCGCATGAGCCATGGGATTATTAGATCTGTAAGTATCCACAGCATGGGGGTTTACAGAACGAGGCATCCCAAATCAGGCTTCCCCAGAGATAGATTAAGTTCCATGACAGCTGGGGACAACAGTAGGGTTGGAAAGGGAAAGTCTACTCAACCACAGACATAGAGAAGTCTTGTAAAAATGTGAAAATCATATTTTTATGATTGTGTACTTGTACCATATGTCATGAATCATGAAATAACACATCCAGATATCTAGGTCAGTAAATATTTTTCTATAATTTAGCAATATAAAGAAGCTATAAAGGAACTTTTAACAGTGGGGACCATGCTAATTTGTTTAACTTTTTAAATGTAACACACAAAAAAGTGGAATAAAAAATGTGTGTTCTTATTTTTCCCAAATAATCACTTGCACCTGCAGTGGGTCATTTTTGCAGGTTAGGTTCATCATTTTAGGCAAAGTTACACTCCTTTAAGTTTGGAAACAATAGCACACTATGGGGTATGATAAAGAATTCACAGTTTTTTCTGCATTGCCCATAGGATGCTGTTGTTTCCAAACACTCAACAGAAAAATGATGCAACTCTCCTGTAAAAATTCCTCACATGTACAGGTAATTTTGGGGGCAAAAATGAGAAGTAAGAAATGAGAAGATTTTTTAAAGTAAAAAAACATTCACTCACATATTGGTTTTGGTTTACAGCTGAAAACACTCAAGGCTCAAATGGTTTCAACAGCTTATTAGCAAGTTTAACCTTGGGTGTGCTTTTGAGTGTGAACTGAAACTTACATGTACATCTGAGTGAGCTTTTTTACATTGGGGGGGGGGTCATGCTTAATATTTGGTGAAGCCAGTGTGACTTCCGGTGTGGATTGCAAATTGCACCCCGGTGAGCTTTTTAAGTTTGGAATTAATCGTACCCTATGGGCTATGCTAAAGATTTAACCATTTTTTTATGCATAGCTCATAGGGTTCTGTTGTTTCCAAACTTATCCAAATATCCTTACCTCATTGGATTGGATTGGAATGATGTACCTAGCCTGGGAACATGTCCCATCACATGTACAGTTAGTTTGAGGGGGAAAAAGGTAGGAAAAACTTTTTTGGCTCTTTTTTGTGTCTAAACACGGGGAGGCCGATTCATTAATAGCGCCAGGTAGCGACAGATGAGCGACAGTAGCGGCATTTTCAGAGCGCCAGCTAGTAGTCGCTGTGCTTGGCCGTTGTTCTGTTGTTGATAGCGACTCAGTCGGTTTGCCGTAATGTTGAATATTGGGTGAGGAGTCGCTATTTGACAGGTTCCGCGCTGTATGGGAGCGCATGACAGCGAATGGCCATAGCGAACGGCTCCCAGCATATTCATTAACAAATCACGCTCCAAAAATTCTCGCGCAGTGAAATGCTTGTTTAAACCCCAGAGCGCTGGCGGCGATGGGTTAAAAGTAGTTTTTTAACCCCCAAACAACCACAAGTTTTTCAAAACATATTGTAATATGAATACATTAATATCAGACCTGTAATATCAATTCTGCACAATTTTTTTTTTTTTTTTTTTTTTTTTAACCTTAAAAAAAAAACTAACATTGCAGAAGTGGTCACAGAATTTTTGACATTAAAAAAAAAAAAATTATTAGCAATTAATTAAGAATATTTAAAGATTGCTCCATTGAAATGCATTGGAGAGCGCGAGGTAGCGAGAGGTCATACCTGTCGCTGTTCAAGGTCGCTCGCTGGCGCTGTGGGGTGAGGCTGGAATAATGATGAATTATTCGCTATCTGGCGCTCTGTCAGTCGCTAAGCAGGATCGGCTTCATAAATGTGTGATTGCAGAGGGGAGCCGGCGTACTCGTGGCGGTTACCGTCATTACCGTTCGCTCACCATTCGCTACCTGACGCTATCCCTTGTTAAATGAGGGCCTTAGTATGTTTAGCAATTTTTTGTTATCCTCATCTCAATGGAAATATGATGGAACTCATCTTTACAAATGTCCAATTGCAGATGAAAGTGATTTTTTGAGAAAATCAGGCAAACTTTTATGTGTAAGCTCTTGACAAGGTCAAACTTGCTTTAACAAGTAATTAGCATGACATAACTCAGTCTCTTTCAATTATAGTCATCAACATGTCACCACATTAATAAATGATAATAAAAGCCTTTTAATCTAATTTTTTATTTTGCATTATTAGCTAAGATCATAAAAAAGGATTTGGAAGGATGCATGTGATCTTTTTCCTTGTGTTTTAGTCTGTTCTAAACTAAAACTCTGCATTCATAAATGACAATAGATGATTATAGATTATAGGGGTAGGGATATTTATGAGATAAAAATTAAATTGCACCATCGCTGTCCAGTCTAAAAAATGTGCAAATTACAATGAGCAGACAACCAAAGACTTTGAAAACGCTGTTCAGAAAGTGTTGTTTTTTCTAATAAGGAGGACTGACTTTGGTGATTATTGGGGACATTTTACTAGAATGAATCTCTAGTAAAACTTGAATTGTATTGAATACAATGTCTTCAGTGATTGGACTAGTGTACAAGACCTGGGCTAATAAACAGGAACATCCATGTGTTCTAAGTTGTCTTCAATCAATATACGTTGTACAGTGTGGTGGTGCATGATATCACCCTGAATTTTAGTCTGAAAGTTTTTTGGATAATGTACCATGTTGCAGTTTACTGTAACTACAGCCAATTTAAGAAGCCACTTAGGGAGAGACACTAAAGGCCTAATATATCAAATACTGTTTGCCAGATTACGCCATATCAGTGCAAATTAGAGTAGTGCAAAATCTAATTTATATCCTTTTTCAGCATGTTGCCGCACCACTAATACTTTAAGAAAACTGTATCTTGCAGTGAAGCAATATTAACTAGTGTAAAACAATATATAAATTATAAGTAGTCTGTCAGAAAGTGCTTGATAAATTTTGTCAATTAATAAATTAATTGACAAAAGAACCTGACTTACCTATATACCAAAGTAACTAATTGAAAATAGTATTCTAGTCACATCTCAATTTGTCACAGGGATCTTTCACACACAAATTACCATTTTTACTTTGTTATGTTTGGGCATTTGAGATGTTCCAGATCTATCAATGTGTAATGTTTAAACGCTCTAGAATGCATAACTAGAATGATCTCAGTGAAGGTTGGGTAAAACATGGGGATCCACACAAAAAAAGACACATTATTAATTAAAATGGGTGGTGTCTCTTCTATTCAAAATCTAGAGAAACTAAACATAGTCCAGAAAGGAAACACCATAGCTAGGGTTAAAAAAGTATATATATATATATATATATATAATATATATATAATAGAGAGAGAGAGAGAGAGAGAGAGATATAGATATATTTAGAGATATATTAATACACATAACCTGTATATTTTTTCCACAATTCCGGATGGATAACAATCTGTTTAACCACACTTTTAATAGCCATCATTAGAGATGAGCGAACTTTTGAAAAATTCGATTCTGCTGATTCGCTGAATTTTCCGGGAAAAGTAGTTTTGGTCTGAATTTATTCGCGACAAATCGCTATTAAAAACGGCTATTTCTGGGCGTCCGAGAGCCTCCATAGGGTTGCAGAACGTTTTGCTTGGCTGTAACATGCATAGGATGCATGCTGGGTTAGTGAAATACTATTGTAAAGAAGTATGACATGCAGATCAGAGGCATCGCTATTAGATTCGCTGATGCAGAGCGGCACAATTACAGAGCCTTGAGGTGGCATCATTATGATGAGCCCATATAATGCATGAAAGACACACAGTGGAGTTGGCAGCAGCATAGGGAGCCCATATATTGCCTAAAAAAACACACCCTGAATTTGGCAGCAGCATAGGGAGCCCAAATATGGCCTGAAAGACACACTCTGGACTTGGCAGCAGCATAGGGAGCCCATATATTGCCTGAAAAACACACCCATGAGTTGGCAGCAGCATAGGGAGCTCATATATTGCCTGAAAGACACACTCTGGTCTTTGCAGCAGCAGCAGCAACAGCACAGGGAGCTCATATATTGCCTGAAAGACACACCCAGGAGTTTGCAGCAGCATTAGGAGCCCATATATTGCCTGAAAAACACACCCAGGAGTTGGCAGCAACATAGGGAGCCCATATATTGCCTGGAAAACACACCCAAGAGTTGGCAGCAGCATTAGGAGCCCATATATTGCCTGAAAGACACACCCAGGACTTGGCAGCAGCATAGGGAGCTCATATATTGCCTGAAAAACACACCCAGGAGTTGGCAGCAGCATTAGGAGCCCATATATTGCCTGAAAGACACACCCAGGAGTTGGCAGCAGCAGCATTAGCAGCCCATATATTTGCCTGAAAAACACATTGGAGTTGGCAGCAGTATAGGGAGCCCATATATTGCCAGAAAGACACATTGGAGTTGGCAGCAGTATAGGGAGCCCATATATTGCCAGAAAGACACACCCAGGAGTTGGCAGCAGCAGCAGAATTAGGAGCCCATATATTTGCCTGAAAAACACATTGGAGTTGGCAGCAGCATAGGGAGCCCATATATTGCCTGAAAGACACACCCAGGAGTTGGCAGCAACAGCAGCAGCATTAGGAGCCCATATATTGCCTGAAAACACATTGGACTTGGCAGCAGCATAGGGAGCACATGTATTGCCTGAAAAACACACCCAGGAGTTGGCAGCAGCATAGGGAGCTCATATATTGCCTGAAAAACACATTGGACTTGGCAGCAGCATTAGGAGCCCTGAAAGACACACCCAGGAGTTGGCAGCAGCAGCATTAGGAGCCTGTATTGCCTGAAAAACACATTGGAGTTGGCAGCAGCATTAGGAGCCCGTATATTGCCTGAAAGACACACCCAGGAGTTGGCAGCAGCAGCAGGAGCCCAAACATTGCTTGAAAGAGACACTGGAGTTGGCAGCAGGAGCCCAAAAATTGGCCTAAAGACACACCCTGGAGTTGCAAGCAGCAGCAGCAGGAGCCCAAACATTGCTTGAAAGAGACACTGGAGTTGGCAGCAGGAGCCCAAAATTGGCCTAAAGACACACTGGAGTTGGCAGCAGCAGCAGCAGGAGCCCAAACATTGCTTAAAAGAGACACTGGAGTTGGCAGCAGCAGCCCAAAAATTGGCCTAAATACACACCCTGGAGTTGGCAGCAGCAGCAGCAGGAGCCCAAACATTGCTTGAAAGAGACACTGGAGTTGACAGCAGCAGCCCAAAAATTGGCCTAAAGACACACCCTGGAGTTGGCAGCAGCAGCAGCAGGAGCCTGAACATTGGCTGAAAGAGACACTGGATTTGGCAGCAGCAGCCCAAAAATTGGCCTAAAGACACACCCTGGAGTTGGCAGCAGCAGCAGCTGAAAGAGACACTGGAGTTGGCAGCAGGAGCCAAAAAATTGGCTGAAAGAGAGACTGGAGTTGGCAGCAGCAGCAGGAGCCCAAACATTGCTTGAAAGAGACACTGGAGTTGGCAGCAGCAGCCCAAAAATTGGCCTAAAGACACACCCTGGAGTTGGCAGCAGCAGCAGGAGCCCATACATTGCTTGAAAGAGACAGCGGAGTTGGCAGCGGCAGCCCAAAAATTGGCCTAAAGACACACCCTGGAGTTGGCAGCAGCAGCAGGAGCCCAAACATTGGCTGAAGGAGACACTGGAGTTGGCAGCAGCAGCCCAAAAATTGGCCTAAAGACACACCCTGGAGTTGGCATCAGCAGCAGCAGGAGCCCAAACATTGCTTGAAAGAGACACTGGAGTTGGCAGCAGGAGCCCAAAAATTGGCTGAAAGAGACACTGGAGTTGGCAGCAGCAGGAGCCCAAACATTGCTTGAAAGACACTGGAGTTGGCAGCAGCAGCCTAATAATTGGCCTAAAGACACACCCTGGAGTTGGCAGCAGCAGCAGGAGCCCAAACATTGGCTGAAAGAGACACTGGAGTTGGCAGCAGCAGCCCAAAAATTGGCCTAAAGACACACCCTAGAGTTGGCAGCAGCAGCAGCAGGAGCCCAAACATTGCTTGAAAGAGACACTGGAGTTGGCAGCAGGAGCCCAAAAATTGGCCTGTCTTTCCCTGTCTCTACCCAGCTCTGTTCTCGCCGCAATACAATGCTGAAATGCGCACCAGCAAGATGGCCACCACTTATATAGTGCTGTGACGTCACCGGGGTTCCTGGCTGCTGATAGGCTGCATGTGACCTTCCCATGATACCTTGCCCCAGGGGATATGTCCAGACATGTGCATCCACCATTTTACAATGCCTGTAATTGCAGTAAATGGAGTTTAAAGGAAAAACTCGATCGATCGAATCGCGGGGAAATTCGGATTCGTTCAGAATCGAATATTTCATGAAATTCGGAACGAATTCGGGTTCGTCTGAATCGATTCGCTCATCTCTAGCCATCATGAAGACTGATAATTACTCCTATACAACAAGGTCTTGGGACTTGGTTCAAGAATTATTATTGTGTGTAACCGGGTAACTGTACCATATTTCAAGTCACATAATAATCAAAAGAACCTACCAACTCTTTGAGTGAAGAGAAGAATTCAGGCTTGGGGGCATGTTGCAGCTCCCAAACTCCTTGTTATTGTTACAAGACAAAGCTAATAGGCTTCTTTTGGCTAAGAAACATACAAACTATACTACTAAAGAACAAAAGGAATTGTAGACTGATTAAAGTGTGACATTTCCAGGATGCCTTGAATTGTAATGCTAAACAATGCTCTCCGGCTAAGAGAATATATTATTGCAGTGAAACAACAGTGTCGCTATGTATATACCAGCTAAGGAATCAACACTTGGAAACAGGACCTGAAAATCAGCAGTTTACCTTGAGCTGGAACAAGGAGCCCCGGTCTTAGAATTATAGGGACCAGGGCTAGCATTAGGGGAGGAAAAACTGGTCAATAGCCCAGGCCTCATTCCTATAGGAACCTATTCCTAGCCCACATTTTATTTTATCTTGTATTATTTAATAGTTTTAATTATTCTGCATATGATTTAGAGAGCAAATGAGGTCATTTAACCCTTTAACTGCCAGCCTATCTAGAGATTTTGTCACCCTCTATGTCCAGGCCAATTTTCACTATTTTGTGAAACTATACATTCTCTGGAACCTCAAACTTTCTAGGTGTACCAGGCTTGTTGATGTGGGAGCAGTTTTCTAGAAGTAATCCCTCGTTGCACAGGGTTTCCCTTAAAAAAAGAATAAAAAAGCAGATCAAAACCACATTTTCCTAAAAACAATAAGCAAACAAGCATAAACAAGTTAAATCTGAAACAACAAGGTCCCCCAAACATAACAATACCCAACATGCATAATTACTTTCAAGGGTAGGGTTGCCAAACACCCCAAAGAAAAGCATGCATCTAAGGATCATTTTACTTTTTATAATGAACACACCTTGCGCTTTTTCTACCAGAACAACTCTTTACATTTGAAATAACCCCCAAAAATGTTTTATTCTCTGAAAGAATAAAAAAACTTTTCCTAAAATATCAAAATGCAAACAAGAAAAAACAAGCCAAATCTGAAAGTGCAAGGTCCCCCGAACAGAATAATACATGCAAAGGTACTTTGCCCTTTTAACTGCCAGTCTTTTGGAGATTTTGTCACCCTCTGTTGACAGGCCATGTTTAACTACAATTTTTGCATGAATTTCCAGCAAAATTATATTAACATTTTTTATATATTTAAATTATTGTTCTTTAGTAGAGTTTCGGCTTTAACATGACATGTCTTGTTTGTAATTGTAATTGTGATTTTATAATCATTTTGTGTAAAATTAAAATAAAAAAATTAAAAGTTGTCACATTTTTTTAAATTAAAAAAAATATATATTTTTTTTAAGAAAACCAAATTACCAGTGAAAGCCCCATTCCTCATGACTACAGCGGTACCTCATATGTATTGGTAACCCCCTGTTCCTGCCCAGGAAACATTCCAAAAGAACTTTATGACCTTTTCAAATAAAATATAATTACTATTTGCACTATCAAGGATTAAATTGGCGGGGACCCCAGGCTTTTTTAATTTTTAAGTGTTAAAACTCAAACTTAAAAATGGGGGGGCGCGGCCTGCTAATGGCGGAGTAGGAAGCCAGAGTGTGAGGCTCCCTGTTCAAACCCCGTTGGACTGCACCTACAGCAGAGCGGCACCTCTCAGAACCACCTCAAACTATGTCCAAGAGGCGAAGGACCAGGAGCACCGCGAAGCCCGGCCACCAGAACCACATCCTAACATACTTTGGCCCCACGGAGCCGGAGGACCCCCGACCGCCGCCACCACCAGCAATGGCGCGCGCTGGCGGGAAACCGAGTTTGACGGAGGGACGGTTGCTCCCCGTCCCTGTGGCGCCTGACTCACCTGTTACCTGTCACCGGGCGGGAGAAGAGAGGGAGGCAACATCCCCCCGACCGTCGGAGCTGAGGACAGGAGAGCAGCGTCAGGCGATGCCGGAGGATGTGAGGGGCGATGCAGCCACAAGCAAGATGGCGCTGTCCTCGCAGCGACAGGGAGACGCACCCGCGATTATGCAGCAGGGACCCGGCGCTGTAGAGGCCAGTCCGTGGATGTCGGGGCAGGAGCGGGTGACCGGCCCGGCGGGAGAGGAGGAGCCGCACGCCCGCCTGAAGCGCACTGGAGAAGCGGTGAGTCACCCTGGAGGGGGAGAGGAGAGGCTGCATGACACGTGCAGAACGCTGATAATAGCAGCCCAGGTCCATAGAGACGCAGGGGGGCCCACGCCTATAGTACCAGAGGGGGGGGCAGTGAGAGCCCACACAGCCTGCCATGAAGCCCTGCACACTGAAAATGACCCGTTAAAGGGACGGCGCATTGGAATGCACTCCCCAGACCATGGACTGCCTGGAGGAGAGGGGGATACAAGTGCCCCGGTGAACCGGGAATCTGGCGATGACTGGGGATGGGAGTCCTTGTCCCCGCCCGGGCCCAGCAGCCCCCCCCAGACCGCCCTGCCGAGACGGGACACCCCACGACACACAATATTTTCCAAGACCTCAGATATCCGGCGGACATCCAGGCGGGATGGGGACAGAGGCCTGCGTTCTCACCGGGACCCCACAGCCCCATGGCCTTGGTATACTCTGGGATGACGGGACGCCCTGCCCTGGAAGACCGATCATTGTCGGCGATGCACTCTGATACAGCTGCCCCTGATACACCCTTATCTTATACATTGATTTCGGCTATAGCAGGCTCAGTAAAACACAATATCACTGAGGCCCTCAAAACACTGCCATCGAGATCCGACTTTGAATCTTACATAACCAGAATGGAAGATATGTTCCGCAGAGAAATTACATCCATGCAGAATTCTATGGCGGACTTATCCGACAGGGTAGATACTAACGCGGCCGCGCAAACACAGCTCCAAACTAGAGTGGAGGCATTAGAACGTGAACAAGAAACCACACGTAGGATGCTCTCTAACTTTCAAGTGCAGCAAGACGACTTGGAAAATAGAAATCGTCGGAACAATATAAGATTGAGGGGCATCCCCGAGACAGTGGCCCCAGCAGATCTGAGATTCATAGCACGTGAACTGTTTAACAAACTACTAGAGCGCCCACCAGAAGAAGAGATCGAGATTGACCGAATTCATCGAGCCCTGGGGCCTGTGAGCCCTGACCCCAACAGACCGAGAGATGTTATCTGTAGGATACATTTCTATCAAATTAAAGAGGCGCTCATGAGAGCGGCTTGGAACAAAGGCCCCAGCGACCTAAACGGAGCCCGGGTCATACTGCTGTCGGACTTATCACGCAGAACCCTCCAAATGCGGCGAGCGCTGAAACCTTTGCTTGATCTAATACAACAACAGGGGGCGACCTACAGATGGGGACACCCCTTCCAGCTACTGATACGAAAAGATCGGAGAACCTACGTATTGAAGACACAAGAACAGCTGGGGGGTCTGTTTGAGTTCCTGGGAGCAGCCCCCATTGTCGTCCCGAACTGGTTAGACATGGAACTTGATGGAGGGCTGGCTCCCCTTCCACAGCGTCCTAGGAGGCGGGAAAGAGAACGTCGTAGACCAGCGCAGCGGCCTAGCCCTCGTAGAAGAGGCCCTGATCCCATCAACGGTGAACAAAATGACAGACCACGCGAGTAGAAGACACGCTGTCTAGCCGACGGTTAGATAATGTTATATCTCTGTTCCTGATTGTCCTTTGCTTCTCCTTTTCTTTTTTCTCTCTCTTTTTTCCTTTTTATTTTTCTCTCTTCTTTATAGTGTTTATTAGTGGGCAGAAGACACAAGGCGTTTGAATTATGACTAGATAATGCAATGTTTATGTGACTACTTGTTCCCTCATTGCTCTGCTATGTGGTGATCCTTGATCTACATTGAGCTGGTGTGGACCTTGGGGGACCGGCTCACCCGCCTCATGTATGTTGGACTCGGACGCCTGGTGCCGAGTGGGTGGGCAGCGGCTTTGCGAGGACTCACCCCCGGGCTTGGGACCTGGCCTGATCTGCCTCTGTGGTCTGGATCTGCCGAGCTGCCGTGTGGATGCGGGGGGGCCCCTCCCCCCCGGCCGCGTGTTGCCTGGCTGGCCGCCCCCCCGCCTGGTGCCCGGGTCCCCCCTGACATGTGAGAGTCCTTGACCAAGTTATATGGCCCGCGACCACGGAGGAGAACCACCTGGGACAATGTGAAACAATAGATGGCTGGAGTCCCCTCCCGCAGATGGTCTGATTATGCAAACTGGGCGAGGACGGATACCCCTCCGGGCTATTACCGGGGCTTCGCCCCAAGAGGCCACTCTTGTTGACGCCTCGATGAGGCGCTTTCCCGGGATGGGAAGGATTGAGGGACTGGGGCCCACGTACATAGTGTCTTGCCCATGGTAGCGTCCGGGACTCTCCTCCCAGCTGAAATATAAGGTAACAGCCCATACATGTTGGGCCCGGGCTTGGGCTTCAGGCGGGGGGGCCCCCGGGCTGGAAATGGGGGGGCGGGCTGGGGTCCGGGGTTAAGGTCACTCTGGAGAGAGGGAGCAGAGGCTGTGCATTAGTTCCTGTTATTAACTCTGTCCCAGTGACAATTAGACAATGTTATGCCTGTGTTTCTGCTTGCTCTTTTATTCTTTTTCATTTTTCTTTCTCTCTTTCTCTTTCGTAATACTTTTCAGTGGACAGAAAGTACAGGTCGTTTAAATTTGAATTGTGATTAGAGAATACAATGTTTATGTGATCGCTCCCTCTTTACCTTGCTATATAGTACTCTCTAGCGTATGCTACACTACCTCTGCCCGGGAGGGACTGACTCACCCACTTTACTAGATTTGGGTGGCCGGTGCCAGGTGGATGGGCGGCGACATAGAGGGTCTTACCTCCGGGCCTGGGGTTGGGCCCACCCTGCCCCTCAGGCCTGGACCTACCGGGCCGCAGTGAGGACCACGGGGGAGGAGGCACCCCCCACGGGGAGACCCGTTCTCAGTTGAATGGAGCTTGGCCGGTTGGCCGCCCCCCCGCCCGATGCCTGGACACCCCCTATCATGCAGGGGCCCTCGACTGCATTAACTGTAGCCCATACAGGTCGGGCCTGGATTTAGCGTCGGAAAGAGGGGGCCCACGGGCTGGGGGTGGGTGGGGCGGGTCAGGACCCAGGGTAGGGGGGAGCTTTGGAGGGAGAGAGCAGAGGGTATGCTTTGGCTCCTGATAATAATTCATGACATGAGGCCTTATTTCTGTCCTTTTTCTATGGTTCTGTTTATATGTTGTTGCCGCTCATCAGTTAAAAGTGTTATAGGGGGGGAAACGAGGAGCCCCTAAGTTACATACATATAGATTGAAAGTTGTTTATAATCGTTATTGCTTTTATAATTGTGACTGATTTTGTCTCCTGTTCGCCTGGCATCCATTTCCCCCGGAGACCCTAGTGTACCTTTGGGGAGAGCTACTGGAGACTCACCCCTTGAGGACACTGGGCTAGACTAACCTACATTAGGCTAGTCGTTTTTCTGACCCTAATTGACCCAATTACCTTTTGGGTCTCTCCAGAATCTGTCCCTTCTTTTTTCTTTCCCCTCTCTGACCTGCACCCCCCCCCCCTTTTTTATCCGCTCATATCTTACCCCTCGCCCCCTTCGGAGTCTTTGCCCCGGTTCTTGCTCGCCCGGGTGAGGGGGGCAGCGGTCGTCCACTTATAGCTGGACTAGGTGGATCGGCGTTGTCCGGGTTCGGGATGGAGGCGGGGCGGGACGGCGGGCCGTCGGGGGAGGCCATGAGGGTCTTGTCTCTGAATTGCAGAGGCCTTAACGTCCCCGAAAAAAGATTGGCAACAATATCGGAACTTCGGAGATTAAAAGCCAAAATCGTTTTCTTGCAAGAAACACATTTAATAGGAAAGTCTGCCCCCAGGTTGTCTCCTAGGTATTACCCTCAGTGGTACCTGAGCTCCTCGCCGGACTCCAAGACTAAAGGAGTGGCGATACTAATAGCCAGAGGGATCCCATTTCAGATGACGGAGGTCTCGATCGACACAGAAGGCAGATATCTCATGGTAAAGGGCACACTATATGGAGAGTTGTACACTATGGCATCCCTTTACGCCCCAAATAGTGGACAAATAGATTTCCTCCTGCGTTTCTTAGCTAAACTGGCGGATTTCCATGAAGGGAAAATCCTCCTAGGAGGAGATTTGAATATCGCCCTCGACCCACTCATGGACTCCTCGACTGGGAAGTCCTCCATTTCGTACACCGGAATACGGAAAGTGAAACAGGCCCTACACAAATTGCAGCTGTGTGATCCCTGGAGGATCCATAATCCAAAAGGTAGAGACTATCCCCACTTCTCGTCAGTGCACTTGACATACGCAAGGATAGATTATGTGTTAACCTCACATAGCCTCTTACCCAGAGTAGTTGAAACAGCCATTGATTTGGCTTCTCTATCTGATCATAGCCCGGTGTGGATTTCACTGACCACCAGAGAGGAGGGAAGGAGGGCATGGACATGGCGGCTAAATGAGAGCCTGCTGAAAGACCCAATAACGGTAGAAGCTACGCAAGTAGCCCTAAAGGACTACTTTGAATTAAATTGTACAGGGGATGTGACACCAATGACTATCTGGCAAGCGCACAAAATGGTTGTGAGAGGAATACTTATACAACACGCGTCTAGGCTGAAAAAAGCCCACACTACGCAAAGGGATCAATTGATCTCCCAGATTCAAACCCTAGAAAGGAAACATAAAGAAACCCAGGCACGAGAGGCCTTACAGACGTTGACAGGATGCAGGGAGCAACTAAGCGCGCTGCTTCTGAGAAAAGCGGCATACACCATAAAGAGATGCAGGTGATATTACTACGAATGGGGAAACAAGAGTGGTGCTCTACTTGCCAGAGCGCTGAAGAAGCAACAATCCCTAAACTTCATCGAGGCAATCCTGGATCGGAAACAACAGAAGTGGCACAAAACGGCTGACATCGCTAGGGTCTTCCGCGAATATTATAGCGAGCTTTATAACCTGCGCCAGCAAAAGGAAGGGGATTCCCCAGGGAGCCTGGCCAAGATACAGCAATACATCGCGGCCTCGGGCATGCCGAAATTGGATCCTGAAGCGATAGCTAGACTGGGAGAACCAATTTCAGGAACCGAACTGAATAGAGCGATACGGACCACTCCAAACGGTAAATCCCCCGGGCCTGACGGACTAACTATAGCTTACTACAAAAAATTTGAGGGGATCGTGCATAAGCACCTCCTTAGAGCTCTTAACGCCACGGACCAAGGGGAAGCGGTGGTGGCATTCCCGAAAGAAGCACTGGAGGCACACGTCACAGTGATTCACAAACCCGGGAAGGACCCATTGAGCTGCAAAAGCTATCGCCCCATATCGCTACTGAATATTGATCTAAAACAGTTTACAAAAATTCTTGCGAACCGAATGGCTGTCTATTTACCTGGATTAGTTGAAGAGGATCAGTGTGGATTCATCCCTGGCAGGGAAGCCAGGGACAACACGATTAGAACCCTAAATCTCATACACCGGTCACGAACAGATAACTCCCCAATGATGCTGTTGTCCACGGATGCCGAGAAAGCGTTCGACCGAGTGAACTGGACATACGCTTTTGAGGTACTGAAATATATTGGTCTTCATGGGAGAGCGCTGGAGCACATACTGAGAATATACTCTGAACCGCACGCAAGAGTGAGAGTAAATGGCCACCTCTCCCAGCCCTTTCGGATTTCGAATGGGACCAGACAGGGGTGCCCGTTGTCCCCCCTCATCTTCGCCCTAGCGGTGGAACCTTTCCTAAGACACATAAGGAAGAACCTGAACCTGAGAGGGATTCGGGTGGGAGAGGTGGAACATAAAATCGCGGCGTACGCGGACGATCTCCTATTCTTCATCTCCAACCCTGTTGTAGGACTCCCAAACCTTATGAAGGAATTTGACATCTTTGGAAGTATCTCGGACTTTAAGATCAACTTTGACAAGTCCGAAGCACTTAATGTCGGACTGCCAGAAACAGTGGTATCCCCCATCAAGTCCTCTTTCCCCTTCAGATGGTCCACACCTGCACTGACTTATTTGGGTACAAAAATCCCGAAGGATATAGAGGATGTTTTCAGGTATAACTTTACTCCTATGCTTAATAAGATTAAAGCAGATCTGGCAGGATGGGATTCCCTAACGCTCACGTGGCTGGGTAGGATGAGCGGCATAAAGATGACGATACTCCCGAGACTCTTATACCTGTTCCAAACCCTCCCATGTCACATACCAACCAGCTATTTTAAGAACCTCAATTCCCTGATTCTGAAATTCATTTGGAGCAACAAGAAACCAAGAACCCGCTTTGGCTTATTACAACTGCCGAGGGCAAGAGGAGGCCTGGCAGTCCCGAACCTGAAGAGGTACTGGCAGGCGGCGCATCTGCAGAGGATAGTGGATTGGGGGAGAAATGCGAAGGGGAAAAAGTGGGTGGATGTGGAAGATAGTTGTACAGACGTCCCGCTAAGAGAGATACCATGGGCAACGGAGACCTCAAACCAATGGAGCGGGTCTAACCTACTAATAAAGGCCACCCTCAGTGTTTGGGACGAGACCAGGAGGAACAAAGATCTCACCCTGGCCATCACCTCTGATCCCAGTAATTGGGAACCCGGAATTACCCACTGGTCAGAGGCCGCAGGCCAGAGGGGGATGGAGAGACTTGGGAGCGGTTCGAGGGAGAGACCTAGTGAGGCAGCGGGAATGGTGCAGCATCGAGGAGCTTAGAACTCGCTGGGACTGCCCGCACTTGGACCCCTGGCAGCTGCTTCTCTTCCAACATTTCCTACAACGAATGGGACCGAAACAGTCTCTGGGACGGGACCTCACACAGTTCGAATCCCTGGCCACGCAGGGAGATTCACCAACAAGGGTGATATCTCAGATATACCGAATCCTGGGAGGGGAGAGCGAGACACTGCCCCCCTTTTGCGGGGACTGGGAGAGGGACCTGGGAAGGGAATTCACGAGAGAAGAATGGGAAAAGATATTTCTGCTCTCCCAGAAATCTTCGATCTCATCCCAGGTACAAGAAACGAACTATAAGATGGTATCTAGATGGTACTACACTCCCAAGCGACTGTCCACGATGTTTCCGAGCTCCTCGCCTCTGTGCTGGAGATGTAAGACAGAAGAAGGTACGCTATTACATATCCTGTAAACATGCCCCAAAATCACAATCTTTTGGAGGAAAATAGCAACGACGATGAGTAAGATCATAGGATCACAGGTCCCATGCTGCCCGGCCCTCATGTTGCTGCACCACACAAGTGATAGTGTAGCGGCTTATAAAAAATCGATGCTGAGACATTTTCTGAACGCCGCTAAAACAATAATCCCCAGATACTGGAAGACGGAATATGTCCCAACAGAAGAAGATTGGGCCCAAGAAGTAGACAGAATAGGAGAAATGGAGGAGCTGACGGCCACGGTCCAGGACAACGAAGAGAGGACCCGCTTGCTATGGACGCCGTGGTACGTGTTCCGGTCCCCGGCGGCTCGCCCTGCCTCCTCCTCTGCCCCTACGGGCCCGTCGACTAGCGGTGACTCGGCCTAATGGGCATGGGACCCCGACGCCGCCGTTGCCGGAGCTTTCCCGGGAGTGGGGGGACGCGGGGGCGGAGGGCCCCTTACTTTCCATGCCCCTTGCCCCCTCCTTGTACCCGCACCTTACTTGCTTCCCCCCTTCTTTCTATCCCCCATACACTCTTCCCCTCATTGGGCTAGATGATATCAATGACACGCGATCAACTATCCCCTGACACGTTGAGCTCTCGGAGCTGAAATTCAGCAACTTCATTCCATTAGGTGAAGGTTGCTTATGATATATAGATATATTCCAAATTGAAATGTAGACCCGGCACATTGGCCTCATCATTACACGAACAGAGGACAAGTCGGTCAGGGGGGGCGGGGTCCTCCGGGAGCTGCCCCTGGCGCCCCTTGGGGGGCCTGGACCCTCCGGCTCACTACTGAGGCAGAAGGTCGCCTTAGAGAACGCCAAACACCCGGACACGGGGGATAACCTTATGGGTAACATCCAGCCCTAATACTGTTCACATGTACCTATTGTACTTACCTTATACTGTTTTGCTTTCTTCTGTAATACCTGTCTGCTTTGTATTGAAAAACTAAATAAAGAATTAAAAAAAAAAAAAAAAAAACTCTTAAAAATAAAAATAAGGGCATAGGGCGCCCCTCCCAGCAAAATCCCAGGTACCAGCTATGGGGTCTTGTAAAGCAGGGTGCAGCGGCAAGCCTCAGCTACAAGCCCACATAGCCCTGGAGGGCCAGGGGCTCTTCTGCCCCCCAGGGCATTAAAGAAGCAGGAAAATAGGGCTGGCTGCCCTGTGAACTGGTACAAGGGTCTCACCAGTTCTATGGGGGTTATTTTAGAAGGGTGCCAGGTAGTGCCTCGTAGCAGCAGGCAGCGTCTGGTAAACGCTGGGTGCTGTACGCAAGAACATATTTAAGAAAGCGAATCTGGCGGGCGCCTCTAACAGAACCATGTAGCATCACATAGTAACAGTAACATAGTATGTAAGGCTGAATAAAGGCTTTAGTCCATCCAGTTCAGCCCGTTTATCTCCTTCAAGTGATCTAGTAGCCATAGCTTGAAATTTTATTACATGCCAGGAAGGCATCAAGGCCACTTTTAAAAGTTTTTACTGTATCCATCATTACTACTTCCTCTGGCAGTGAGTTCCATAGTCTCACTGCTCTTACAGAGAAGAATCCCCAGGTGGCTCAGCGTATAGCGCCAGCACTCTAGGCTCAGGAGCGCCATGTAGTTCCTGTCGCTCTGTAGCGCTCTCCTATACATTTCAATTTGGCTTCATTAGTTGTGTATAAATAGCGTGTTTGCCAATTATTATTTTTTGCTCAAATCATTGTGTGACCTCTCCTGGCTGCAAACAAACACTTTTAGAAACTTTTTGGACTTTTAATATTTTATTTAATTAGTTTATCCCCCATAATTCCTAGTGCTATGTGCACTCAACCACTACAGCTGCACTGCTGAAAAACTTTTTATGAATCTGTTAGCTTGCTGTGTATTTGATTATGTTGGGTTGAAAAAGAATCCCTGGCATGTCTCATGTGAATGCTTGCTTGACACAGCTAATAGCCCAAAAGAAATATCTTTGGGTGGTTAGATAACATTATTAAGCTAGGAAGATGGGGGCTAAATGGCATGTGAATAGGTCAGTTTTTTTAAACATATAGAATTACTTAAAATTATGGTCTGATTTCTATTTTATATCTGGGATGTATGTACCGTGCATGTATAGTCTCTGACATCTAGATTGGACTGCTCTTATAGATCATGGTACTTTTCAAGATTTTCATGCAAATCTCTGTGTATCTGACCTTGACATTGGGGATTATTTGTGGAATCTTTACATAAAAGTTTCACATTGTTTGTCTTTGTTCGTTTGAGCACACATTATGTCAGCCTTCTGGTTGCAGAACATCTCAAAGTATATAGCTGTCCAAATAACCTTTCTAAAATCTTCCAAATAGATTTACTATCTGGGCATCAGTAGTGTTGTAAGCAAGAAAGATAATTTGCAAGTGAGAGTGTTTACTGGCAGACTGGATTAGATGAGAATTGATTTGCCTTCTGCATTCTCTTTGTATTAAATACTGGCAAATGAGAATGATATATGAATTGCAGTTGTGGACAGAATTTGAATGATGTTCTCTTACTGTGCTTAGAATTTATAGGTGCCATTACTGCTATTTTGCAGTTACATGTAAAAAATGCTCAAATGCTAGTTAACATATGCACAATTTAAATTGAACCAACACCCATTTTACAAATATTATATGATCCACTCTGGGTGGGAATCCAGATTGCTAGGGTCCTCCCCACTCGTTTAAGCCTTCTTATCTAACCTTAAACCAGATTCCCCAGCTTGCACATTGGCTGCTAGCTGCCAAGAATGGTACACAAGACAAGCCACTAGACTGCATTTAAACTGCATTTTACCCTGGGGGCCCCCCTGATCAGGGTGCCCCACTGTGTGAACCCCCCCCCGATAGCTGCAGCAAACTCACCTCACCGCGGTCCTACAGCACATGTGCAGTCGCTCCTCCAATCACCACGCCTGAAGCCGCTGATCTAAGGGTGTCTAAGCGACGTCTAAGCTCAGTGGCTCAGAGTGCGCTGGCGGCCGCATCTCGTGCTTCCCTCTAACAGGGAGCGTGCACGCGCCCTGCTACAGGGATAAAGGGGATACGGCCCGCACATGCACAATTGGACCGGGAAACAAGGTGAGTTTATGGGCGACCTGGGGGGTTTCACACAGCGGGGCATCCCAATTTTGGATGCCCCACAGGGAGGGGATGTATCCAGCAGGGCGCTAATGGGGGGCCCCCGGCAATCAGGTCCATTTTTATGTGAAATGGGTGTTGGTTTACTTTAATAATGTGGTTTGGAGAGCACTAGATACAATAGGTGAGTGACAATGCAATTAATGGGTCAGTGGTAGTAGAACACTGCAAGGTGAATGCTAAGGAGGGGGGGATGATAAATTGGTAAAGCCAAAGCCATCAAGCCATACTGCTGCCTCCCCCAGCCCTCAGGCATCCTAATTTTGGATGCCAATCTAAAAAAAAAGCTCCTGGAAATATTATACTCAGTCCTGCCAGCATTCCTTACTTTAATACTAGTGGGCAATAGGGCTCAAAGGCAATGACATTAGGACACTCAGTCCATTTGCCATTAACTTAGGAATCCGTACACCTAATGTTGTTGACAGTGAACCATGTCGCCCACTGTCAGTAATGTTAGGGATGAACACAAGGGGGACCGCCCAGACCTTTTGTCGTACTCTCGAGCATGGCCAATGTTTGCATTTTGAGAGCTTGGCGTCAAAAAGCCACCAAGCAATGACTATGTAACTAAGCAACACTCAAAGGATGTTATCATGGCTCAGAAGGGGCAGGGAGGCTGTTCCTGCAGCAGCCACATCCTCATGTTCACCACTTCATTCAGCTAGGGAAAGCTGAAGTCACACCCCCTGTCTCATACCCCCAGGTAAGGTTCTTGGGTACTCCACTGAGTATAATGCAGAGAGGTATTTTCAGGGGTTTTACAGTGGATCAGCATTACAAATAGGTAATGGGTAGGAAATAGAATGTCCCCGTGTACTGTTTTGGCTTTAGATCTAGTTTCAAACATGACGTTTTTAAGGTCAGTTAACACCTTTTTTAAGGTGGCAGGTTATTCAGCTGGTCAGTAAATATGTTTTAAAAATATAAAAGATTAATTTAAGGGATACGTTGCAAAGAAATGTAATGCATGCAGGTATAAAGTATTTTATTTTTTAACTAAATGAGGCAAATAAGGCCAGGAAAGCTATTAAGGATTGCTTGTAGAGATCTAAATCTTGGTAGCAGAACAACAAACAGAATGATTATGTTGCTTCCGAGTTAAGAGATGTGAAAGGACAATCCTTGGCATTGTCGGGAGAGGCTTTTTTGGAGAATTTGCAAAAATGGAAGAGCTAAAATTTAGAGATGTTCTATATATGGAAAATGAAGTACAGGCTCTAGTCAAAGGTGAAACCAGGGCAGTAAATCTGTAAGGTAATTACATTGAAAGTGCTATTCAGATTTTTGAAATGTCATAGGCTATAAAAAAAGAAGCTGGGAACATAGTGATGTTTTGTTCAGGTAAGCAAATACATAGAGACATTATATATTGGGAGATTAAAACACAATTACAAGCTGAACTTCAGACACACAAGCAACTGCTTTTTTATAGCTAAAACTCTAATAGGCCTGAATATAAAGTAAAATGTGGGAGGCCTTCCGTTCAGTAATGTAACAAAAGAGAAGCAACAGGCACCAAACATGACCCAAAGTGAATAAGCAGAGTGAAAGGTTATTTTCTCCAGGCCAAAAAAATAGGGAAAGAGCATTTGGATCCCCCTCACTAATTTATGACATTTGGTGGTTTGCTGCAACTGCGCTGCAAGTGGGGAACATAGCGGTGCTATAATTAGCGGCAAGTGTAGGGAGAAAGGACTGTTTGCTGGCATTTTGCTTTCACCAAGCTGGAAAAGTTTACTTAGAAAAATGGTTTAGCACAAGCTCGCGAAGGTCCATAGCAGATTTAGTTATAAAAGCTAAAGAAATCTTGGCTGCAAAACACACTTCTACAGTCTATGTCAGCATGGTTTGGGTCTCAGAATATATGTGTTAAATGTCATATTGTTTTATAATATAATACGTTTTTATTGCAAGTACTAGTTATTTATCTAGTTATATATCATATACAGATGCAAAAATTCCCTAAAGAGACAATTTTGTCAAAAAAGCTGGGGAACTGAACAAGTGTTTCCTGGCATTCACCCAACTATTCTGAACTAGTAGTAAATGCAGCAAACGGGAGTAGTCTGGAGAACATTTGTTTGGTAAGTGTGGCAAATGCAGCTTAAACCTGTGAATGCCCTTGAATAACGCCAAAGCGGTTAGTAAATCAGCTCTTAATGCAAATAACAACATTATTTAAAGAGTAAAAATATCACCGGTGAAGGGACCAAAATAAATCCCGATGCACATGCACACTCCTGGTGGTACCCATCACCCTTCAAGAATACTCTTACCAACTGGCTGTAAGGCAATTGCAAATCTCAAATGGATTCTCGTCAAATCAGCCAATAGTTCACTGTGAGAACCTTCATTCCACAAACGTAATAAGCTCAACATCCGGGCACCATATTGGAAGCAAGAAGAAAGAAAAAATCTAGTACAACGCCATTAGAACAAATAGAACCAATTTAATAGCAGTACATGCACTTACAAAAGGACTTTGAATCCAGATGCATTAAAACATGAAAATAGAAGGTGCTCCCAAGGATCTCCAACGCGGCCGCCCGTAAGAGATGATCTGGGTCCCTCCAATTCAAAATAAAAGCAATCCCCATGCCCGTCTGCCTGACGCGTTTCATTGCTCAGTGTCAACTTTTTCAAAGGTTCTATTTGTTCTAATGGAGTTGCACTAGATTTATATGCTGCCCGGTTGTTGAGCTTATTACCCTTACCTTTGTGGAATGAAGGTTCTCACAGTGAACTATTGGCTGATTTGATGAGAATCCATTTGAGATTTGCAATTGCCTTACAGTCAGTTGGTAAGAGTATTTTTGAAGGGTGACGGGTACCACCAGGAGTGTGCATGTGCATCGGGATTTTTTTGGTCCCCTCACCGGTGATATTTTTGTTTTAAAACGGAAGATTGCTCTGTGCCTTATTTTATATATTTTTCTTTGGACTTGTTGGAATAAGTCTGGCACGTTGCAGCGGTCTGAGAAACATTCCTACGGTAATCATAATTGTGATTGTGTTTATGTTGTGCAAGAGAATTTATAGCGCTGTGTTTTAATATTACTCATTATTTAAAGAGTATGACATAATTCCAAGATAATTAGAGATCAGGGTTCAAAATGCTGCTAAAGCAAACCTTTAGCAGCAAAAATGACTAGGGGTCCACTCACTTTCCCACCCCCAAATCAGAATTCTCTGTCGCCTAAAGTTGAAAAGAAAATTACCTTAGTCTAAAAGATTTAGTTCCAGCAGAAATTCTCTTAAGGGAATATAACGATTTTGGATGCTCCAATTTATGCCCTAATAAAGCTTGGTGTGCTTAAACAAGTTGGGAATTGGAACTCTGTCTCAATGTACTGAGAATTAACCATTCTAAAGGGTGAGTTATAGCAAAATGAGGGACTCTGATGGTAAAAAAACAATTTTGGATTAACAAAAGAACTGCTCTGTGCAACTTTTTTAAACACTTTTACTGAATATTGTGTAACAAGTTTTTGCATTTGGTTAGATGTAATAGAATAGTGATTATATAAGCATCCACTTACAGTATATTCTGTAAGTGGATGGTAACGGAAGATTACAAGTTGTAATATTTCTAGGGGCTGTGTGAAAAGCAGTATTTTTCTCCTAACTACATTATCTACCTGTGCTCTGGGAGAGGGATGGAAATATGTACAATGGGCTTTTAATATAAACTTGGTATAAGGAGATTTCCTCAGCTTCTAAGACAGCATGCTGTTATACTTATTCTGATTGTCTACTGTCGATGTAACAACAGTTCCTCACCATATGCCATACAACAGTAGTTCGAAAACTTTTTTCAACAAGTATCACTTTCTATTTTTTAGTCATAAAAAACTGGGTGGTGTGTGTTGGTTGTCTCTACTCCAAACCCCTGGTAAAAAACCTTTGTAGCAGTTTTGCATACCTCCAAACTGTCCCTCTTGTGAGTCCATGCCCCCCTGTCCCTTGTTGTTGTCATTTGTCCCTCTTTGATGTTTAACATGCAGATCTGCATCAATTAATGATTCATTTGCCTTTTCAAAGTGTTGTAACTGTTACAATCTATCTCCCATCCATCCCTCATTGAGGGGGTGTGGCTTAATTTAAAAAGTGTCCCTCTTTTTTCCACCCTGAAAGGTTGGAAGGTATGGTTTGTATTATTGAGCAAATACGACTTGGATAAAGTATAGATGGCAGCAGATCAGTCAGACTGCAGCCTTGTTGAGTGCCACCTCAAATACCACCAGTGGTGTTAGTGCCACTGGTTGTGAACCCTGCCATACACACACTACTAATTTGCATTGCATAGGTACAGTGAGGTACTGACATGTATTACATTTAAGGTTAAACAGAAAATTCACATTTGCAATACATTTTATGGTATTTCATTATATATATATATATATTGTCGTAAGGTGCAAGGGGCCGTTATTGACGGCAGGTATGCAGCACCAATGTACCTGGCATTGGTGCAGTAAAGCCATGTAGTCTGATTTCCAGCATCAGCTGCTGGTGGCAGTTTGCTGCTGTTGCTTTAGAATAGCCGAAAGGCTAACCTGGGACGGCTTTACTGGGATGGAGTAGAGCAGGGTGGGACTACATCCCACTACCCAGGTCCAGGTTTTGTGGGCTGTTTAAATAGCCTGGGGAATCAGCTGTGGCCTGTCCTTTGTCTAGAGCTCACATGGGAGTGAGACTCTGTGAGCCTGGCTGAAATCTCCTGTGGAAGCTGTTTCATGCGGACCTGAGACATATTTGACTGTGAACAGAACCTTTGCTCAAGGACTAAAAGCTGTTTGCCTGACTGAATCATTTATGCTGCGGTTTCCTGAAAAGGTGATGTAACCTGTATGGACATATGCTTTTGTAGATTTTTGTGTGAAATAAACACAGACTTTACTTTGAACTGTTTGCCTCCGCCTCTATACTGCTGATACCCGGTCGCCTACCAGAGCTAATCTCCACATTATATATATATATATATTGTAGGGATCTTCCCGGGGTATGGTGTGTTTGGACACAGTTCACGACAGACTTAGGTGTTATAAAAGCAGGTCTTGGCGTTTATTCATGGCATAAACAGTCCAGTAAACAAAACATACAGCAGCAGCGTGCTTCTTTAGTGTACAAAACAAAATAAAGACCTAGCCCGTCTGGGCGCTTACTAGCAGGTTCTTCTCACCTAGCTGACACTTTCAAAATACAGCGTTCGCCTGGACATCGCAGGGTGAGTTTTTAGCTCCAGCAGTGGCTGCGTTCGCAGCTTCCTTCACAGACACACACAGGCTGTTCATTTCAGGCTGAGAGCAATAGCCTGCAGTCTCTGCAGAGCTTTTACCTCCCAGGCTAATTAGGATCAGAGCTCACCTGATTCAAAACCCAAACCGGATCGGGGAGGTGTGGAATGACAGGCCCCTCTACCAAACCTACCTGCCATTCCATATAAATCCAGGCCCGGCAAAATTAAACAACACCTCAGCAGCATATCACTGCTGGGAAACAAATCAACCCTGGACTTACCATCTCACCCAGCGTAGTAACCTAGGTGAAATGTACACCCCCTCGATCACTTCTCCAGTGACATGTCTACATATCCCCCCCCTCTTCTTCAGACCGGAGGGCTGAGCATTTTGTCCCCACAGACAATGTACCCTCGACAATGCGTCAGCATTTGCCTGTAATTTCCCTGGCCTGTGTTCCACAGTGAAATTAAAGTTTTGTAGGGACAGAAACCATCTAGTCACTCTTGCGTTTCTCTCCTTATTTAACTTCATCCATGTTAGGGGGGCATGGTCTGTCACTAACTTGAATTTCCTTCCTAGCAAGTAATATTTTAGGGATTCGAGGGCCCACTTCACTGCCAAACATTCTCGCTCCACAATGGCATAATTTTTTTCGGCCGGGGTTAGCTTTCTACTCAAGTACATCACCGGATGCTCCTCACCATTTACTACTTGTGAGAGTACTGCACCTAAGCCTGTGTTAGAAGCATCTGTCTGGACCAGAAATTCTCGCCTGAAATCGGGGGTAACTAACACAGGTTGTTGGCACAAGGCAGACTTAAGGCTTTGGAAAGCCTTCTCGGCCTCTGGAGTCCACGTGATCATGGCTCTCTTTCCGCCCTTGGTCAAGTCCGTTAGGGGAGCAGCAACTGAGGCGAAGTTCGGCACAAATCTACGGTAATAGCCCGTAATACCAAGGAAAGCTCTGACCTGTTTCTTTGTCAGGGGTCTAGGCCAATTCTGTATTGCCTCCACTTTATTAAGCTGTGGCTTAATCAACCCTCTTCCAATAATGTAGCCCAGATACTTGGCCTCTTCTAGGGCTATTGCACACTTCTCGGCATTTATGGTCAATCCTGCATCACTTATGGTATCCAATACAGCCTGTACCTTACAGAGGTGACTTTCCCAATCAGGGCTAAAAATGACCACATCATCGAGGTAGGCAGCTGAGTAATCACGATGTGGTCGCAAAATCAAGTCCATCAACCTCTGGAAAGTCGCAGGTGCTCCATGTAACCCGAACGGCATCACTACATACTGGAATAGCCCATCAGGGGTGGAGAATGCAGTTTTCTCTTTAGCCTCATTAGTAAGTGGAATCTGCCAATAGCCCTTTGTGAGATCGAGGGTGGTTATGTATCTGGCATTACCCAACTTCTCAATCAACTCATCTACCCTGGGCATAGGATAGGCATCGAACTTTGAGATCTCATTCAACTTTCTGAAATCGTTACAGAACCTCCAAGTTCCATTAGGCTTTGGGATTAATACAATCGGGCTGGACCATTCACTCTGTGACACCTCAATTACTCCCAGATCAAGCATACGTTTTACCTCGGCAGATACGGCTTCCCTACGGGCTTCTGGGATCCTATAGGGCTTGAGGTTTACTCTGCTTCTAGGCTCAGTTTCAATGTGATGACAGATGAGGTGTGTACGCCCTGGAAGGTCAGAAAACTTGTCTTTGTTTTTCTGTAAAAATTCCTGAACCTCCTGTTTCTGTGACACTGATAGGGTATCACCAACCTTGACTGGAGGGATTGGTTGTGACAAATTATTAACAGTATTTGTCGCCCCCAAGGATTCCCTGTCTTTCCAGGGCTTAATCAAGTTTATGTGGTAAACTTGGAAAGGCTTCCTTCTACCTGGTTGGTGCACCTTGTAGTTCACCTCACTGACCTTTTCCACAATCTCATAGGGACCTTGCCACTTCGCCAGGAATTTACTCTCAACAGTGGGAACTAGTATAAGGACCCTATCGCCTGGGTTAAATGTCCTGATTCTTGCAGACCGGTTGTAGATTCTACTTTGGGCCTCTTGCGCCCTCTGGAGGTGTTCCCTTACTAGGGGCATTACAGCGGCTATACGGTCCTGCATTTGTGCTACATGCTCAATAACGCTCCTGTATGGGGTGGACTCGCTCTCCCATGTCTCTTTTGCAATGTCCAGTAGACCCCTAGGGTGACGACCATAGACCAACTCGAATGGTGAGAACCCTGTGGACGCTTGGGGCACTTCCCTAATAGCAAACATGAGGTAGGGTAACAAATGATCCCAGTCACGGCCATCTTTTTCCACCACTTTTTTCAGCATATGTTTCAAAGTTTTGTTAAATCTCTCCACCAATCCGTCCGTCTGGGGGTGGTATACAGAGGTACGGATGGGTGAGATTTTAAATAGTTTGCATAACTCCTTCATCACCTTTGACATAAAGGGTGTACCTTGGTCAGTTAGGATTTCTTTGGGGATTCCAGTCCTAGAGAACATATAAAACAACTCACGTGCAATTGTTTTAGATGCGGTGTTTCTTAAGGGCACAGCTTCAGGATAGCGGGTCGCATAATCCATGACCACCAGAATATATTGGTGTCCTCTAGCGGATTTTACAATGGGACCCACTAAATCCATGGCTATACGCTCAAAAGGCACCTCTATAATAGGGAGCGAAACCAAAGGACTGCGAAAATGTGACACTGGGGCACTAAGCTGACATGTGGGGCACGACTCGCAGTACTTTTTAATATCACCATATATCGCCGGCCAGTAGAACCTCTGGAGAACCCTCTCCTGCGTTTTGTCAGTCCCCAAGTGTCCCCCAAGAACATGGTTATGTGCCATGTCCAGCACCTGACGCCGGTACGGCTTAGGCACCAGAAGCTGTTCCACAATCTCATCCTTAACCTTAGTGACTCTATAGAAAAGATCATTAGTCACAGAAAAATGTGGAAATCTTTTCTCAGCATCTGGTTCCTGAGGTACCCCATTCATGACAGCAACCTGCTCTCTCGCATTTTTGAGAGTGGGGTCCTGTAACTGTGCAGTCCCAAAATTATCCCTGGACACCTCTAAGTCGGGTATATTTTGCTCAGTGGGAGGAGCCTCCTCCTCTCCAGCCAGGACCTGCAAAGGAAAACAATTATTTTCATCCTGCACACTTTTATCATTTACAGGGGGTAACGCAACAACCTTAGGAGTATCCTCACTCCTTTCGGGGGATTTTCTTTTTCCCCAGAGAGCCCAGAATAGTGGAAAATCGCGCCCCAGTATTACGTTGTGCATGAGATTTTTAACCACACCCACTTCATATTGTACGGTGCCTTGTTTAGTCCCGACTTCAGCCAGCACTATAGGGTACACTTTTGTATCCCCATGTATACAAACAACACTCATATGCTTTTTACACTCAAAGTCCCCAGCCACCAGGCTGGCATGCACCAAGGTTACGAGGCTTCCTGAGTCCAGCAACGCCTTAACAGGAAAGTCATTAATTGTAATGTCGCAGATTTGCGGTTCAGTCTCTAGTCCAGGAACTGCAACACAAGATGGTTCCGCAAATAGCGACTGACGCCGACTAACCTCACAGTCCATGGGCTCAGTGGTAAGAGGGCAATGGGCAGACACGTGTCCCGTCTCATGGCATCTCCAGCACTGGATAGAGCCTGTTCTCCTTGGCCAGGAGTCCTTTTTAGGGCTACTTAGCCACCCGGGACCATCTCCAGTCTTTTGCCCCTGAGACACCACTTGAGCCCTTTTTCCTCCCTCAGCACCCCTCCACACTCCCCCAATAGATGGAAGTCTCTTACCAGCTGATGGCACAGATCTGGCACTCCGGGGAGGTGAGGAGGCTGCAGAAACATCACGGAGGTAGTCCTCAGTCGCCTGGAATCTCTCCACAAGGTTGACAAGTTCGTTTGCATTCTTAGGGTCACCTTGTCCCACCCAGCGTTGCAGGTCAGCAGGAAGTGCTCGGAGGTAGCGGTCCATCACAACCCTCTCTAGGATCTGTGCAGGAGTAGAAGTGTCTGGCTCCAACCACTTCCTCGCCAAATGGATCAGGTCATACATCTGGGACCTCGCCGATTTGTCCAAACTGTAGCTCCAGTTGCGTACCCTCCTGGCACGGACCGCAGTAGTAACGCCTAGCCGGGCAAGTATCTCCGCTTTTAGCCGAGTATAGTCCTTAACCTCTTGCTCACTGAGGTCATAGTAGGCCTTTTGAGGTTCCCCTGTTAAATAGGGCGCAATTACCTCTGCCCACTCAGCGACGGGTAACTTCTCTCGCTCAGCCGCACGCTCAAACCCAGTTAGGAAGGCCTCAACATCATCCTCAGCAGTCATCTTTTGCAGCGCTCGCTGCACAGCTCTTTTCACATCAAAAGTCTCTGGAGCGGCTCGCACCACTGTGTGGGGGTTAGCAACCACAGGCGCCTCTTGTTTTGCAATCAGGTGTTCAATAAGTTGTTGTTGGGCAGCCATGGTCTGTTCATGGCGTCTATTAGCCTCTATCTGGGCCTGTTGTTGTTGCAAACTTACTTGCATAAACTGCTTCAGCATCTCCTCCATGTTGCCCGACTGTTCTTGGAGTGTAGTTGCAGCTTTCACCCAAGACATAGGCAGCTGTAGCCAAGTCTGTCCACACCGTTGCCCCTAGCAACCGTTTTGCCCGCTCCGCAGCACCAATTGTAGGGATCTTCCCGGGGTATGGTGTGTTTGGACACAGTTCACGACAGACTTAGGTGTTATAAAAGCAGGTCTTGGCGTTTATTCATGGCATAAACAGTCCAGTAAACAAAACATACAGCAGCAGCGTGCTTCTTTAGTGTACAAAACAAAATAAAGACCTAGCCCGTCTGGGCGCTTACTAGCAGGTTCTTCTCACCTAGCTGACACTTTCAAAATACAGCGTTCGCCTGGACATCGCAGGGTGAGTTTTTAGCTCCAGCAGTGGCTGCGTTCGCAGCTTCCTTCACAGACACACACAGGCTGTTCATTTCAGGCTGAGAGCAATAGCCTGCAGTCTCTGCAGAGCTTTTACCTCCCAGGCTAATTAGGATCAGAGCTCACCTGATTCAAAACCCAAACCGGATCGGGGAGGTGTGGAATGACAGGCCCCTCTACCAAACCTACCTGCCATTCCATATAAATCCAGGCCCGGCAAAATTAAACAACACCTCAGCAGCATATCACTGCTGGGAAACAAATCAACCCTGGACTTACCATCTCACCCAGCGTAGTAACCTAGGTGAAATGTACACCCCCTCGATCACTTCTCCAGTGACATGTCTACAATATATATATATATATATATATATATATATATTCACTTCGTTCAATATTGTTTCTCAGTGCGATACATAATACCACTCAAAAATGCTAGTTATAGAGTTATAGTTATAAGTAACTGCATAGAAAATTGTCTTGCAGTTGTTTATAAAATGCATGGGATGTTCTTTGTTTGCAAATGATACAAAGCTCTGCAGTATTATACAGTCCATGAAACATGTTTCCAACCTCTAAGCTGACATAGACAAACTAAGGAAATGGGCCAACACAAGACATAGGAGATTGAATCTAAAACATATACATATAACTTATACAAATTAGGTGGCATCAAGCTGAAAGTATCACTGATAGAGGTGGGATATTTGTCCTTTTAATTTAACAAAATCTTTGCATATTAAATGAAACTGTGTAAAGTAATTAACACAAAATAGGACAGCAAGCAGCTACAAACAGATTTAGATAAATTGGACGCATGGGCACTAAAATGGTAAAGTTAAATAGAGATAAATGTAAGCTCATACACATGGGCAGGAGAAAGTCGTGCCATGATTACAAACTAAATAAGAAAATGCTTGGTAAAACTACAATGGAATAGGACCTAGGGGTTTTAGTTAATAATATACTTAACTGTAGTGTCCAATGCCAGGCTACCAAGGCAAACAGGAATAATGGGGTGCATCAAGCTGGGCATAGGTGCCCACAAGCAGAGCATTTTCCCCCTCTATAAGTCACTAATCAGACCCCATATGGAATATTGTGTACAGTTCTGGGCACCAGTGCATTCGAAGGGAGTTGGAGCACGTTCAAAGGCGGGCAACTAAATTAATAAATGGAATGAGGGAACCAAAGTGCCCTGAAAGATTGCCAAAGTTAGGTTTATTTAGTTTGCAAAAGAGACGTCTAAGGGGTGATCTAATAACTTTGTATAAATATACCTGAGGTCAATACAAAGACCTGTCGCACAATTAATTTATACCTCGGAGTGTAACCATAACCCAAGGGCATCCACTAACATTAGAGGAAAGGCACTTTCTCCACTGATATAGGAGGGTCTCTTCTCTGTAAGAGCAGTGAGAACATGAAATGTTCTGCCAAAGCGGTAGTCATGAACATAGAGTGACCGGGTTGCCTTCCTTACATGTAATAACATTACCGGCTATGGATACTAGACCACTGTGAGGAGATCTTTTTTTATATTCAGGTCGTTATTCAGCCTTACACACTATGTTACTGAAGGGGCTCTATTATAAGGGGAACAATGCTTCATGAAAGCTAATTGTCAAGCCCCGTGGGACACCTGCCTTCAGGTGTGTCTGCAACCCCTAATCTTTGCTGCTGCTTCTGCCTATAGACAAGCCCCCTTTCGCCAGGATTCTGGATACACCTCACCGGACACAGTTGCCCCCAGGAGGTAGCACAAAGGATGCTGACTTATAGGGTAAAGGCAGATGAACCAGGCACTACCCTGGCCAAGGACAGGTTGGCCGGAGAAGTCCGGACAGTCCTCACAATATGTAGCACTAAGGGGAGTAGCAGAAGAAAGGTTGAGAGTCAAGTTAAGGGTCAAAGATGGGTGGTCAGAGAGTCCACGGTTCGGAGGATGAGACAGGTTTGGGGTCAAGCAGGCAGGTGTCGGTGCATGCAGCAATCAAAGGAATGGTCAGGCAAGGCAAAGTCGGCAATGGATAACAATAAACAAGCAGAGACACTATAAAACCCAACAGATCACCATCACGGGCAGTGAGAGAGTGAGCTGGGAAAGGGCTGGAGTGGACAGGATTGGCCAGGGGGAACTTGGGCTCATTGGCCCAGCTACAACCTACAGTCTGATTAGTCCACAGTGATTAAGGGCACCTTGCCACTCCAGCAGTTCAGCTCATTAGCCAGTTTAAATTAGTCTCCGGTGGGCAGCGCTGCCAGAGAGCATATACTAGAAATGCTGAGGAGCAGGGGATGCGGACGGACGAAGCGGGAGCCCGAGGCTGAAGCAGCGGTGGGCGATAGAGAGCTCAGCACACTGCCCGAGCAGGCCACTAAGGACACTGCGGGATCAGGGTGCAGGTAAGTGGATCATCGTGACACTAATCAATCATTTCAATTTAGTTGATAGTGTGCTGGAATACACCTTTCTTTAGTTTAGATGTAGTTCTTCTAAACTAATGAGTGCTGTTGGGGCAGCTAATGGAAGTGATGGATACATGGGTTGTTGTATGTTATTTTTGGGCAAAGGTATTAGAAGCTTGTGTTAAGAGTGATTTGTATTGTTTGCTTGCCTAGTTTCAAGCATTAAAGACTTTTGCAGGTGACCACTGTTTGGCATCAGGTGAGGAATTCAAAATACAGAGACCACTCTTCCTCTTCCACCACCTCCTGAGTGAGAAAAATCTAAAATCATCTGCTTCTCTTTGTCACAATAATCAATTACTTTGTATACCACTTGAAGGCAGTAGAAAAAATGTGAATAGAAAACTTCTATAGTCTTATTTTGGCTAAAATTGAACACTATAGGGTTGATTCAGCACCTTTTTTTTACTTACTTCATTTTCTCGGTGCAATTCAGCACCATGTTTAGCTGTGTAATTTTTTAAAACATCTGTACAGCAAAATATGATGTTGAATTGCACAGAGGGAAAATTTATGAGAAACAGCGTTTACAGGTTTAGTTTAATAGGAAAGATATTTAATCTTGCAATATTGTGAGTTACAAAATAATAGCAGCTTAGGAGAAATTCAAACAAATTTTCAGAGGGGAATGTTGAATTTTTTGGGTTCCCACAACCCCCCTCTTAACCCCCCTCTTCCCCCCAACCCTCCTGCGATATACCCCGGACATCTATACCAGTCCAATGTTCGTTTTTTACAGTTAAAAATTTGCCTAAGGGTAGCTAGGGTGCTGAAACCCCAAAAGCGAATATACAAATAGCTCCCAAAACAATTTTAATGAAAGTTCGTAATCTCAATACATGTTACTTTAGATTCAAAATGTGTATACCCCTCTGTTGGAAACTAATATTGCGAGCTATTTCTGCTAACACAAAAAGATTCTATGAGCATTTTGTTGACTTATCTCTACTGTTTATCTGCATCCCATGCATTTAACTATGTACACTTTTTGTACTACTACTGGTTCAGTACGCCTCTCTGCTGTATATCGTGCAAACTTTAATAAAAACTTTGTAAAAGAAAAACCTACAATTTTCCACGGACAATTGGTGGTCTCTCCATACAATTAAGAGGCATTTGGCTGCTCCAATTGCTTTTTCCAGATCAGAACACAAAATCATTATTTCCCCCCTGCTATTTCCTATTGAACCATGTTATTTCAAAATATTTGGCTAAACTGCATCACAACACAGGTACAAAGGGTTATTCATAGTATTTGGGGTTTTTTTCTGGAGAGGCTGAGATTTGAGCTTTTCTCACTGACAACACAATTATCCTCTTCTATTTAACAGATTTGGAGAGAATTATTTTTAATGTGTTTGGATTTTCTACAGGTGGCTGATAGTTTGTAACATAAATAATTCTTTCTATTAAAATATTTAGTCAGAAAAGAGTATAGATGGCACCAACTAAGGATAAGAATAATGATCTGGTGCCCTGCTCTGGTTTCCCCCAAGCAAATCTACAAATGACTACCCAGGGGTAGTGGGGCACCCTCTCTGTCTGGTCATTTCTATTAAAATACTTTGCTTTTACCTGTAGAGCTGCTCAGTGTAATTATGTGCTATAGACACTCCTATGTTCCAACTGACACCCATGGCATTCTTTGCCATTAACAATTATTTACTGTGACAGCCAAACCACTGTACATATTGTTTTTTGTACTTTTAGCGGTACATCTGAAAAAAAGTTGAATATATGTACATAATAAGAAAAACTCAACCTTGCCCTTTGGTTGAACTTGATGGATATATGACATTTTTAACTGTATTAAATATGGCACTATGGAACTCTGTGGTTCCCCCATGCAGAGGTGTGGAGGGGCAATATTTGACTTCCAGAGACAACCTGAATATCCCAACACAAACTTCAGTTGTGTTTAGATTCAAGGCTAAACATTTGGACTAGTTGTCCAAAAATGTATCCAAACTGAACTGAGACATATTTGCACTAGTAAGTGCTAGAAACAGATGTTAGCTGATGAGTGGGAAAAAAGAAGCGGACAGCAAAATAAAAAGGAATATTTCAAGTCCATTTATAATTATGCCGCCTTAACTGACAGAAATGATTCTCCTCTTTATTGAATGTGTTTTTCTCTGTCACATTGTGTGTCATAGTCTTAATTCAGTTATATATAGTGTCATTACACAAAGCATGTGATTTCTACATCATCACCCTGTTTTCTTAGCACAAAAGGTTGGGATCATTTATTTCTTGGTAATATACTATACGTTTATCTTCTTTTCACAGTGTGTTTATATCTTTTTACCTGTCAGCCAACTATGTTTACCTTATATGTATTTACCTTGGTGCTTTGATGCTTTTAATTCCCAGCCCACTCGCTCAGTCACAGTACCACAATTCATTTCTCGATTGCCTTTATCCACCTTCTGTTTCACGCTTTCCCTTTTACTTTGTTCTTCCGCTGTGTAATTTGTGTCATTCTGAATAGTGTTAATTGCGACAGCAACATGTCTTCATGCCCTAAGATAGAAAAGGAAAATAAGAGCGGGGGGGGGGGGGGGGGGAGGCTACAGCTGAGTCAACAATCTCTTCCTCTGTAAGGATACACAGACATTTACATAATCATTTGTTGCCTGGTCATTTCATAGTTGCATTGCTCAATGTAGGTTTCTCAGCATTTGTTCTGATGATCAATTCTTGTTGCTGTTAAAACTTGTCATCAACCTGCCATAAATGTAATTATGTAGCTGTATTGTTGACTAGAACACCTAATCCTTCTTCCCCAGATGATTGAAGATGATTTAGATATTTGTCATAAATGCAGTGTAGCCATTGTGCATATATAAAACCCAGATGCATAATTCCTACACCCAGTTTTAATATATTGATCTCTGAATTTGAGCTGTTCAATGCCTAACAGTTTAAAAGGTATCTTGATTTGTCAAATCCACACACAATCAAACTGTGTCATAAATGTCTCCAATCCACCTTAAATAGCCAATGTCAGTTACGCTTACAGACTGAAAAAAGGCACTCCCAAAAGCAAAAAAAGGAACATAAAGTAGTATTGTCTCAAAAGATCATTCCATTTATTTACATATCACACTTTTTTTTAAAAAAAGAAGGTGCTCACTCCATAGTATTGGTAATAAAATAGCAGTACTCTTCAGACCAGTGGTTCTCAAACTTCTTATGCCAAATATCCCCTAGCAACAAGAAGTTCCAAACAGGGACCCCAAAGAGGGTGATTATTTATAAATAATACCAAAATAAGTAGGCCATAGGCCCCTTTAAAGCCAGAAGGGATTAAGTTTCACTTGTACAATAATATACCAGACCAGTCAGACACCCCTTGAAGGTTTGCCTCAGAACACTGTTGTGTACCTGGGGTATGTGTACCACAGGTTCAGAAACAGTGCTCTAGACAAAGATCTAAACCCATAAGTTGTGCACAAGTTAGGTACTTCTTACCCTCACTAGCAGTTGCTTGTGTGTGAATGTAAACAGACCGGTGAGCTTGGGGCTCCCTCTCAACTATGCATGATTGTTTGTTGAAGAAGTTGTGCTCTGGCCGGTTCAACCTTCAAACTTTTGGGGCAAAAAGAAAATGTACTCAAATAGCCCGAACAGCAGCTTCCTTATAGTTGCAAAGCTTACCCAGGTTACAAAGAACTTATCATGGTGGACACACAGACACGGCATAGCAAACAAATGTAGGATCTATTCTCCAAAACTGTAGTACTGTTGTCCCTGGTAATGATCAGGGCCAGGGGCTGGCAGTTTGGCCCTTCAACCCTAGAATTACCAACCCCTTTGCTTAGTTTGCCAGGTTGGTAAGCCTCGGGGGGGGGGGATTTGTTTCTTGGTGGGAATATTTTTTACAAAAAATGAATGTGCCCAGGACTTACCAACCAGAAACCAAGCCTCTGAGCCATGGGTTACCAGCTCTTATGCCTGGGGGAGCATGCTTTTTCTTTCAACTATCTAGAAAAAAAAATTACTGACTTTCCTTCTCTTTGATAAAAATCATGCTCGCTATAGCTACATGGCATTTATCAATGAAGAAGTTCATGTCAACTAGTGAAGTGGAAGCAGGGAAAAACCTAATCTCGAAGAAAAGTCCCATAAAATAACACTCCCTGAATCCAATGAGTTTTTGAGGTGAATATTCGTTCTCGCACCAAATGAAAGTTCTCTTGCGGCTGACAGATGATCCACTGAATCATGAGAGTGGGGGAAATTAGTGAGAATGTTTTTTTCATGCAAAAACCCATCCGAGATTGCAATCTCGGCCAGCTCTGAATCAAGGTCATGTTGTCTGCCTATACTGACAGCCCTGGAAAGGAGAGCACTGACTAGAGATGCAGTCAAGAAAGAGGCCCAGGGTTACTCTGGAGGATCACAGTGAGAATCTATCCTTAGGGCAATTATTTTTTATGTACTCCACAAATGGAATAGTGAGAAGTAGAAAGCTATTTTTGAAAGCAAGCCATAGGAAGCCCTGTTTACTGCAAGTTATGTTGTGGACATAGCAAGCAGGTGGAAGAAGGTTTGTGGATGTAACATTTTTGGAAAAGTTAAAGAGGCCTAAATCATTTTTCAAGGTACTGTGTTTTAAATATTTTGACTTTTCATTTATAGCACATATAACTGGACGCATCATCTTCACCTTCTATGACAGCAATCTATGTTATACAAGCAGCAGCCTCATTAAGTGTTATGTAGTAGTTGTATGTAAATGTGTCCTGCTATAAATAAGGTGAAAAACTCATCCATATGACTGAACTGGTTCAATGCTGTGAATTTCCATTGAAATGCGTGAAAATCATAAAAGGTGGCAGCAGAAAAATACCATGTGGTTCATCTAGTCTGTATTTCTTTTATCTTAGGAAAATATCCTTCATGCTTATCACAGGCCTGTTTAAATTCACTTACTAATGATTTTCCAACATCTTTGTTTTAGGTATCTACTACTTTACTAAACGTAGTAAAGTAATATATTCTGAAATTGCTTGTAAAACTTGACCCCCCCAATATTGTGACCCCCGGTTCTTGTATTTAGTTTACCAAACCTCCATTATTTAAAGGGGAAGACTAAAACTTATTTGGGCCAGCCCTGGCCAGGCCTAAAGTTTAACGGGTTTTGCAGGTTTGTCCGTAGTGTGAAACCCCTCAGGGCCCCTGCATACTCACCTAATTCAGGATCCCACATCATATGTGCGGCTCAGCATCGGCATCCTTGCTTTGGGTGCTTTGTGGGGATACCACAGGGTACTGCTGGGTGCACAGCGCTTGCAGAGAGGGAATTCAGGGCGAGAGCAGGAAGCAGGACATTGATCTACAGTTACTTATAACAGGTTTCCACTGGACTTTCTGTCCAGGGGCTCCACCAAACTAGATCCAGTCCTGACAGGGGGATACAGTTTCCCTGACTAGAGGTTTGTAGGTGTGGAGCTTTATGGCTAACACCAGAGTATTGAAGGGACAGCACCTAACCTAATCTTCTGCCTCTGCCTGCCAGTTGGCCACTCCAACTAGGTACCGCTATACACACCATATTTCCTTTCCTAGCCTTTTAAATTCCCTCCTCCTGCTCTATTCATTGATGCTGTTTGAAGGGTCTCTGTAAGTTGTACATAAGCATGTTTTATTATCTACAATTAGACACTTCATTCTGAGGAAGCCCTTTTAGGCAAAAGGCATTAAGCCAACTGCTCATCCAGCACTGAAGCACCTAAAAGTACGTGCACCACCTAACAAATAAAAACTGCTAGAACACCCAAAACGTCAACTATGATTTTGTAACTATTGACTTATTATAATTGCTTGATCTAGAAGATCATCTGGTGTGCTGGTCTTTGTGCTACTTTGGATCTGCAGTGTCTCCGCTGACCGTGCACCCATACTACTACAAACTTTTGAATATATGGTAGGAGTGCGACAGCCATCGATTTGCATTTCTATTTATGGACACTTAGGTACCTGGTACCTATTTACTTCTTGCCAAAGGCCATTTTATCACAATTACTCTTCCTCTAAATTATAAGTTGGGGGCTTTGGGAATCTGCCCTATCTATTTCTATACTTCTAGAACTCTCAAGAACATTTTTGGACAAAAACCCACGGTCTATAAGAGTCCAGGGATGATTGATTTCCTCCCTATGGGGCATCCAGAATCGGGATGGCCCGCTGTGTGAAACCCCCAGGTAACCTGGAAACTCACCTTCTTCCCCAGTCCAATGTTGCATGTGCAAGCAGCGGCCACATCCCCGCTATCCCTTTAGCAGGGAATGTCCCCACGCCAGACATTTGAGAATGTGAATACTCACCTTAGACAAGTTCTTAGACAAGGGGTGGGGTAAGTCCGATCAGGGTTCCCAGGGGGCAAGGACAAAAACCTGGATTTTGGTCCACTTTAACAGTATACCTGTATTAATGTGAGCAGCCTTTGTGGCTCTCATGACCACCTCATGCAAGAAGATCCCACTCCAAGTGTAGGCATTTGAACATGCTGATTTACCTGGCTCTGTCACATCCCATAAAACACTCACCTCAGCCCTTCCTTGGTGGTGTCATGTGAGTTGGACAGATCCTAGGAGGACAAAAGCATCCCTAAAGAATGCATCATCATGTTAGTTTGCACACATCAAGTTCTTAAGGTCTGAGGGGAAACATTTTGTTTGATTTGTTTCGGGCTTGATTTACTAATCGCTTCACCGGCATCTGCGGCCATCCACTATATTTTCTGCATTTACAAAAGATGGTTTAAACTAGAAAATCAGACCATTAACTAGCCCCTATGCTTGGTGTTTCAGGCTGGTTAGCTTTGGGGGGGGGGGGAGGGGGCATGCATTTTTTCCTTTGATTCTTTTTTGGGTGGGATATTGAAAGAAAAAAATTCTCTCTCCTCTAACAGCTTGGTACACCAATGATAGGGGCTGGCCCCTAGTCCTGGTTATTATCAGCCCTTATGCCCTATGGCAAAGGGCCTATGCTGTGAGGCACCAAGCTCTTCCTTACCCCCCTACACATGGGGTGCATGGGGTGCATATAATGTGGTAGGGGACATGGAAGACATGCAGTGGGATGTTGGGCATTTGGTTTGCCATGCCCCTGCCCTTTGAACTGGTATAAGCGTCTTTTGGAACCAAACCAATAGTAGTAGTAGTAAAAATTAAATAAACTGACCACAAAAATCATATTTCTCCTTCTTACTTAACCTATACAAACTTTTCCCTTCCAGTGTCCCATGCCGGCTGTTTAAATTATGCTAGCAGGGGCATCGATTAGATGCCCCACCAGCATTTGGAATAAAGGGGGAAACAGGTCCCCGTCCCCCTGCCTTGGCTTCCAGTCAAGGGGAATGACAGATGAGAGAGCTGGAGCATCTTTGGAATCTCCCTCATGGGGGGAATCTTCAGAGTCGCTGCCTATGAGGTATAAAAGTCTTATTTCCTGACTCTCAGTCATTACTTCTGACTAGGAGTCAGGATAGAAGGAGGGGAAACCTGTGTCCCCCTGATCTCTAGATGGCGGTGCCAGCATTTGCTTTGGACACTGTCACAAGAGGACAACCCAGCAAGAGACCATGAAGATTTCTTGCACAAAACAAAAATTCTCGCAAAATAACTTGCTCCAGAAAAAATGCCAGCTGAATCAGAGAGAGAGGAGAAGATGGACAATCAAGCAGACTGCCTATCTGTTACAGCCTGTCACATACAAAGTAAAAGCAGCTGAAGAAGAACACTCAATCTACAGTGTTCTGCAGCAGCTTAAACATCTGGGGTCACAGAGAGGAAGCCTGTCTGTCTGCTATAGAACTTGTACACAGCCTACCAAACAATTTAATAGCTGCATAAGAGCTACCAATCACCAGTATTTGTAAGTTAGTTATAGACAGTTAAGAATTGGGGCTTGGATCTAGATAGATAGCATAGGTAGGTAGGTAGGTAGTTAGGGAGCAGAACCAAAGGAGCATTAGCACAGCAGGTTGCAATCTAACACACTTTTTTTTATTTTAGTTGGGTGACCAATTTTTTTAATACAAAATTATTCTTCCAGTTCTTCAAGGCAGCTTGACACCAAAAGCATACGCATGGGGCATCCCATATTATCACATAGCAAGTTTTGGGTGCTTTGTTTTCTAGGGCCAGTTTTACCAGCCAGATGAAGAAGCCATAGTGGAATGGCCACTGCGACCACTGCCTCCTCCTCCTAAATCACCAACAAGTTGGCTAGCACAGAGCAGTCAAGATGCTCCCACTACCCTGCTCAGGGCAATATCTCCACAAGTTTTAGAAGTGGATGATGTGGATCCATCTGAGGAACTTTTCCACTATTTCTTGGTTTTAGAGGTGGCAGGGGGCTTCCAACAAAGACAGGAAGCGGATGAGGATGAGATGCGGGCACATGTGCTGTGTTCACAAAAGAACCTCTGCATATTTCAAACAAAAAAGACTGTCAGCTGCAATATGAAGGGTACTGTTACCCTATGGATGTACTGGGGGCAGGTGGTTGATTTTTGGACCAGGTGCTCATATAATAATTGAATAAGTTTGCTCTGCTTATGTAATCTGGATCAGAATACACATCAGGGTTTTTCCACTATAGACTGTAATAGGATTCAGATTCGGGTATATGCGATTCCATGATTTAGTGGCCGATTCGGGAGACTTATGCTCAAACTGAATAGGGTGTCTTCGGTTCATCACTCCTTGTAACCAGGGGCCCCAAACCTTATCATATTTATGGGGTGCACCTCTAGAAATATGCATCAGCTTGTATAAGTCTAGTTCCATCTCTCATTAATAAGAGTTTTCCAGGCATTTAGTTGTAGTTCTATAAGACTCGTCCCGTTTAGGAGAAGGCATTTTCTGGCATTGAACATAAAAAATTGGAGAAGGATCTTCTGGGCACTGGGATCCACTATTTGGTTTACCACTCCCAAGAGGCATAGAGAGGAAGATTTTCTAATCCTAGGTTTGTAGTAATAAAGTTAGTGACCTTGTCCAAAAAATCCAGCACTGGGGGTGTAAGTAGGTATACCTTATTGTTGTCTTAGGGTACAGCCTCTATATAGGGTTATATAGGTACAGAGTTAATACGGTTGAAAAAAAACATGTCCATCAAGTTCAACCAAGGGTGTTAGGGTAGGGGAAGTTATTTTTTATTTCATTTGTGTTTTCTTATTGTTGTTGTAATAATTTTCTTCCATGATAAGCATCTAATCCTTTTTTGAAGCTGTCATCAGTTGTTGCTGTAACAAGCTTCTGTGGGAGGTAAAGAATGATTGTCTAATGATTGACTAAATTTCTTTTTTTCCAGTCGAAGGGAGTGCCTTCTTGTCTTTAGAGAGGATTTTACCTGAAATAGTGTTTCCCCATATTTTTTGTATTGCTCATTTATATATTTATACAAGTTAATCATGTCCCCCCTCAGTCGTCTCCCCTCAAGACTAAACAGATTTAATTCTCACAAACTTTCCTCATAACTAAGGTCCGTCATTCCTCTTATTAGTCTGGTGGCTCTCCTCTGCACCCTTTCCATACTCAGAGCATCCTTTTTATGAACGGGTGTCCAGAACTGGACGGTATATTCCAGGTGAGGGTGCACCAGTGCCTTGTAAAGGGTCACATTTACATCTCTCGTGATTCCATGCCTCTTTTAATGCATACTATACTATATCTTGGTGTTCTTGGAGGCAGCTGCTTGATATTGCATGCTGTTATTTAGCCTGTGATCTACCAGTACCACCAGATCGCTCTCAAAAATATTTCTCCCAGTTTAACTCCCCCGAGGACATATGTGGCCTTCAGGTAATTAGACCCCAAGTGCATGACTTTACATTTCCCCACGTTGAACTTCATTTGCCAAGTGGATGCCAGACACTCAAAGGGTCCAAGTAAGCTTGAACAGTTGAATAATAGTGGGCCCAGTACAGAGCTAAAGAATCTATTTAACAGCTCCACCTTCTTTTCATCCCCAGTGACCATTTCCTTGTTATCATTCACTAGGGCACCTACCTGTTCTGGTTTAGTTTTCTTTGAATTTATATATTTAAAAAATGTTTAGGGTTTATTTTGCTTTCTTCGGCCACATCTCTTTCATTTTGTGCCTTTGCCAATCTTATTTCTTTCTTACATGCTTTATTTACTAATTTATATTTTTCAAGAGTTACAGCTGAGAGCTCAGCCTTGTATCTGCAGGTGTAAGCCATGAGGGGTTTAATTTTATCCACTTATATTTGTTACCCATAGGAATAAATTTTGCAACTTTGGTACTTACACCCATTTGGCATCTGTATACCTATTATTTGATCATCATTATTTGATATTAACAGATCCAATAGAGCATCACCCCTAGTAGGTGCCTCCACGAACTGATTCATATAATTATCTTTTAGCAAGCTAAGAAATGCTCTCCCCCTTGTGTTAGAAGCAGAACCGTGTCTCCAGTTGATATCTGGGTAGTTGAAGTCCCCCATCACCACCACTGTACCAGTCTGTGACACCTGTTCAATCTGTTTATGCAGCTGACCCTCTATTTCCTCAGTTATGTTTGGGGGTCTATAGATCACTCCAATTTGTATTTTAACATTGTTTAAACCGCCCCGCACTTCTACCGCCGAGGATTCTACATCATGACAATCTTCTCATTAATATTTGCTTTGAACATAGAGACAAACTTCACGCCCTTTCCTTTTTGCTCTGGCTTTCCTAAAGAGAGCAAAACCTTGAAGATTGACAGTCCAGTTATGTATGGAATCAAGTCTCAGCCATACCAATAATATTAATATTTTCCTCCAGTACCAGAGCCTCAAGCTCCCCCACTTTATTTGCCAGACGTCTTGCATTTGTGAACATACACTTTAAGTTCCCATCTAGTTTGACACATTAAGCTTTAGTATTAGCTTCTGCAGTAATGCATCCGCTTAATTTTTCACTGCTATTTGCAACACATGGATCTCTTTATCCATCATAGCAGTCCTCCCCCCCTTCTAATTCTTCACCATCATATGATGTCCCCTAAGTAACCTGTCTTCCCCTTTGTATTCTCTCTTGCCCTCCCCCCTCATCTCTGCTTAAAATACCCTATTAGTATCCTATTACCCAGCACAGCAGCCACCCTTCCATTCAGGTGCAAATTATCTGTAGAATACAGTCTGTAATGAAAAGTCAGCCCAGTGCTCTAGGAACCCACTTCTGCCCTGCACCAGGACTTGAGCCATGTGTTTAACTCTCTGAGCTCCCGCTGTTGTTCATGTGTAGAGCATGGCACAGTCAGTATTCCAGAAAATACAATCTTAGAGGTCCTTCTCTTCAACTTGGTGCCTAATTCCTTAAATGTATTCCTAAGGATCTTCCATATCCTATTAACTCTGTCATTGGTCCCCACACAGGCCATGACAGCTGGGTCATGCCCAGCCCCTCCCAGCAATTTACCCACCTTTTTCAACACATGCCGAACCCTGGCACCATGGAGACAGTAAACCATTTTGGTTGAGGCGGTTTGGTGACAAATTATTCTATCAGTCCACCTGATAATAGAATCCCATATTACCATTAACTGTCTAGTCCTCCCTGCAGTCCCAACCACCTGCTTACCTGCTGGGCTGTCCTCCCGGAGAGCAGAATCTGCTAGGGTCGACATTTCTGAGACTGACACTCTTGCATCATTACCCAACTTGGCAATTTTGCTAGGGTGCACAGACACAGGTATGGCCTTCCTTTTCTGGGCACCCTTTCTACTCCCTCTGTCTACATTTACCCAGCTACTTATCTGCTCCTACTGATCCATTACTCCACCCTCTGTTTCTACCCACTTAATGCCAGCTAAACTTGCTTAAAAAAAATCTTATTTATGGCAAAGCAATACTTGGCCTGGCAAACAGTCAGAAGGTTGACCTCAGGTGAAATAAATAGGCTTCTAATTAGGCAGCAACAACCCACCCAATTAACTCTGGTCAAATGCAAGCAACCAATGTGTTTTAATGTAGAGCTAAACCCTGCAATACAAGAGAGAAAAAACACAGTAAACACAATGCTTTATTCCTAGTATGTCACACACCCCACTTCCAAATATTCATGACACTTGGGAACCCGGCCTGTAGAGGGCGATCTTGCAGAGATGGCATGGAAAAAGGAGCCCCTCCTGGTCCATAAGTACTGGGTTCCTCCCACTATTCCTCAGTCTTTTTGTCTCTGCAGTCGGCGAAGCATTCAGAAGATGACTCTCCTTCAAGCTGCAGGTAGCTGGGTTTGCTCCCGGCCCCTTTGTTTCTCTATTTCTGTCTGATATTCTTTAAACCTGTTTGGTTATATTGTATGCCTCCCAGCCCTGGCTGTATGGTTCAGGCAAAGGTAGATACATACACCTTCTGGTGTATACAGGAGTTTTACTCCTCCGTGAGACCCAATTGTGGGTAGGCGGTTTCTGGGTTGGTGTTCTCGGCATGGGATGCCCCTGTCCCTTTATAATCCCCTTGTGCCTTATGGGTGCATTTCTATCCTCTCCCCTTTAGTTCTCCTTTACCCTGCTGGGGTAAAAAGGAGGGCGGGGGGGGGGGGACTTATCTGGGCTTATTTGTCACCATGCACACAAATAATAAAAAAAAGAAAAAAAAAGATATTTAAAATAAATATTTATTACATAAATATTTTTATGTATGTTTACTATACTATTTAATAGGATATGTTTTATTTAGATTTTCCTATTTCTGTCTAGGCAGCATTCTTTTGCTTACCTTTTAAAGCTCTTTGTTTTCTGGCTATGTTCAGATTTGAATTTCCCTCCATTCTTGGTCATGTGATTCTGGGGGTGGGGGGGGCTTAGGCACACAGCAATCATTTCATTCTCAAGAGCACCTGGGTGCTCTCTTTGTCTGCCTGGCTCCTGTTGCTTCCCTATGGTCTTCCCTCATTGTGCTTGCTTTGGCAGCACATATACTAAGATTGGAACAATACAGAAAGGATTAGCATGGCCCCTGCGCAAGGATGACACGCAAATTCGTGAAGCGTTCCATATTTAAAGGTGCTGTGAGTACCCCAAGCTTGCTGAAGGGAGTTTCTGCCATTTTTTTCATGCTTTGTCATTTATTGTATTGTGTGCATTGGTGACTGTTTGTTTTCCTTGTAGGTGGAAACTCTTTATTTTAAAAGGGTTTCTCCTGGTCTTTAGCCCTTAAAGCCTTATTTGGGGGTCCATTTGTGTTAATATCCACCATATGGAGGCATCTCAGGACAACGGGCATGCAGTTCCCTCTGCACAGACTCGGCAATGTTTTGGATGTGGGGCATCCCTTGTTGGGGATAACGCAATTCTTTGCGTCCCTTCTGCTCAATTAACTATTATGCAGCAAACTGGGGCCCAGGCTTCGGCGTCTGCGGCTTCTGCCTTATCTCCTACTCCACCATGTCTTGTCCGTACCCCCAGTGATATTGTTATGGGTGGTGAGTCGCATTCTGATTTATGTTCCAGATTGGCTCATCTTGAAAAATTTATGTTTAGCTCTGTGGCCAAGAAGGCCTCAGCTAAAATGAAACATTTGACTCAGGCCGTTCCGGTAAGTGAGTTGGATAATTGTGAAATGCTTTATTGGTCTGATCCTTCTCAGTTAGAAGAAGGAGAATTATATGAGGATTCAGATGTTTCTGATGAACAGCAATTTGTTGGTACTGTGATTGAGCAGGGTGAAGCTAGTGTTGTGGATACCCCTAAGGCTCTTGCTCAGTTATTTGAGGTTTTGGTTATCACTCCTCCTGAAGTAGTCCCTCCTCAAAAAGGGGAATTCTTTGGAGTCTCTAAACCTCATTTAGAATTTCCAAATCAAAAGCATTTTGATTAAATTATTCTTAAAGAATGGGAGAAGCCTGCGCGGCTTCCTGGCATTCTCTTGGGCTGGGACAAGAAATATCCCTTCCCAGCTGATACTGTTAAGCGTTGGTCATCACCACCTGTGGTGGATGCCCCTGTGCTTTATTTATCCAATTCTTCTGTGTTGCATTCTCCTGACTCCACTACACTTAAAGATGGAGAGGATAAGCGCATTGATCAAATGGCGTGCCACGCTTTTTCCAGTGTGGGCTCAGCCTTGCTGCCTGTTGGTGCTTCTGCACTCATGACAGTGGCTATTAGGTCTGTTGTGAGAGACCTAATGAATTACTCAGGGCTTGATCCGGCCTCTGATGAGTACGCCGCTCTTAAGCGATGTGAGATGTTTGCATCTTTAGTACTTTCTGCCTTAGATGATACTCTGCTTATGTGCAGCAGAACCTCTGCCTTGTTAATCGCCATTCGGCGGTCAGTATGGTTGCGGCAGTGGGTAGCTGATATTGTAGCCAAGAAATCACTTACAGCGCTCCCTTTTGTGGGATTGCGCCTCTTTGGAGAAAAATTGGATTCTGTCACTAAAGGAGGTAAATTACCTCAGCGTAAGAAACAACGTCGTTCCTTTCGTGGAGTGGCCTCTTTTAACCCTTCCTTTCAGGGGTCTAGATCCGGTAGAGGATCGGCCTTTTCAGCCCCTAGAGGGAATGCATGGAATAGAGGGAAGGGACGTGGCCGTCCAAGTCAGAATTGGGGGTCCAAAACCAAATCTGCCACTAAGCCTGCTCAACAATGAGGGGACGCCCTCACCCTTATGGGTGGGGGGACGGCTGTGGTTCTTCTTCCAGGTCTGGGGTCAGGAGGTATCAGACAATTGGGTTCTGGAAGTAGTCTCTTCCGGTTACAAACTGGAATTCGAGTTCTGGCCTCCTCTCAGATTTTTCATGTCCCTGATGCCGTCAGATCCGGCAATTGCGCAGGGACTGCGGGCAGCAGTAGTGAATCTGTTAAACATGGCTGTCATCTGCCTAGTGCCTCCAGTGGAAAGGGGTTTGGGGTTTTACTCCAACCTATTCACGTTACTCAAAAAGGACGGCTCTGTCGGCCTATCCTAGACCTAAGGAGACTCAATCAATTTATCCGTTTCAGAAAATTCCGCATGGAGTCTCTGCGATCAACGATCGATGCTCTCCATCAGGGGGACTTCATGACATCCATAGACATCAAGGATGCTTATTTGCACATTCCTATTTTTCCGGGTCACCAGAGATTTCTCAGGTTCTCGATAGAAGACATTATTAATTTGTGGCCCTGCCATTCGGCCTTACCTCGGCCCCAAGAGTCTTTACCAAGATGCTGGCAGGAGTGATGGCTATATTCAGGGTCCAGGGCATCCGCATTATGCTTTTTCTGGACGATCATCTTATCGCGGCCTCCTCCCTCGAACAATCAGAGTTGGACACCAGGACGGTGGTCTCTACGCTAGAGAGGTTCGGATGGGTAATAAGTTACCCCAAATCCTCTCTCTGTCCATCCAGGGAAATTCCCTTCCTGGGCCTGATTCTGGATACATTTCAGGCCGGGGTTTTTCTTCCTCAGTCTAAAATGGTTCTGATTCAGGAATTGATTTGTCTATTCTTGTCCAACCCTCATCAGTCTAGGGATGAGACTAGTGGGATTGATGGTAGCTGCATTCGAGGCAGTCCCGTTTGCCCAGTTTCACATAAGGACGCTTCAGCTCTTCCTCTTGGCAAAGTGGGACAGGTGCCCACTATCATTGAATCAGACTTGTCTATTGTCTCCCCATGTTTTGCAGTCCCCTTCAGTGGTGGTTAATATCGCTCAACCTCAAGGGCAAGTCATTTCTGACTCCGTGTTGGGAACTGGTTACCACGGATGCCAGCCTGGTGGGCTGGGGGGGCTTCTGGAAGAAGCATCAGTTCCAAGGATTGTGGGGGCCTCAGGAGGCTCATTCTCCAATGTATTAGAGCTTCGGGCCATACATCTTGTTCTACTTCGACTGATCCATTTCTTACAGGGTCTGCCAGTTCAGATTCGGTCAGACAACCGAACAGCTGTTGCATACATCAATCACCAGGGAGGGACTCGCAGTTGGGGTGCCCTCCGGGGAGTGTCTCTGATTCTTCAGTGGGCAGAGATCAATGTTCCCTGCATATCAGCAGTTTACATTCCGGGGATAGAGAATGTGGAGGCAGACTCCCTGAGCAGGGGATGTTCTCGCCAGGCAGAATGGTCTCTCAATCCAAGGGTCTTTCAGTTCCTCTGTCACAAGTGGGGGACTCCACAATTGGACCTGTTTGCTTCTTGCCACAATCACAAGCTCCAGCTTTTGTGTCTCTATCCCAGGATCCTCTGGCAGTGGCAGTGGATGTCATGTCTCTAGCTTGGAAGGATCTGGGGTTCCTATATCTGTTTCCCCCATTCTCCATGATCAGCAAGGTGGTGCGCAAGTTAGCACTGGAGGAGGCGCCAGCAATTCTGGTGGCGCCAAGGTGGCCAAGACGTCTGTGGTACGCAGATGTTGTAAGGCTGGCAGTGGATCATTTCCATCTGCCTCTTCTTCCAGATCTCATCACTCAGGGTCAACTTTGTTACCCCAATTTACAAACGCTGGCTTTGACGGCATGGCTGCTGAAGTCTCCATCTTGAAAGAAGAAGGTCTTTCTGATGTGGCTATTGAGACTCTAATTAGAGCTAGGAAGAAGTCTTCCTCTGTCATTTATTACAGGACTTGGAGGTCCTATATTGATTGGTGTGAATCCAGGGCTTTGCCCTGTAGAGTATTTTCTATTCCTAGAATTCTGGAATATCTGCAACGAGGTCTGGATATGGGATTCCAGATTAGTACTTTGAAAGGGGAAGTCTCTGCCTTGGCTATTTTCTTTCAAAGGTCGTTTGCTCCTCATCCTTTGGTTAAGACTTTTTTCCAGGAGTCGCGCATGTGCGGCCTCCCAGAAAAACTATACTTCCTGTTTGGGACCTTAACCTAGTGCTTTCAGCTATGCAGGCCGCTCCCTTTGAGCCCTTGCAGGATATTCCTCTTCCTATTCTTACTCAGAAGGTTGCCTTTTTGGTTGCTATTACTTCTGTCCGCCGAGTTTCTGAACTGGCGGCTTTGCCTATTCTAGCCCCTTATTTTGAGAGGCATCAAGATAAGGCTGTTTTTCGTTTTAAACCGGATTTCCTTCCTAAGGTGGTGTCTGCTTTCCACCTAAATCAGGATATAGTTCTTCCTTCCTTGTGTCCTAAACCTAGTAGCAACAAGGAAAGGGTCTTACATTCTTTGGATGTAGTCCGTTGTGTTAAGTATTATTTCGTTACTACTTCGGCCTTCCTCAAGACGGATGCCCCCTTTTCATGTCACCGCTCATTCTACTCGTGCTATTGGAGCTTCCTGGGATTTTCAGCACCAGGCTTCTGTTGAACAGGTTTGCAAGGCTGCGACTTGGTCTTCTGTGCATACTTTTTCTAAGTTTTACAAGGTTGATGTGCGGGCCTCGGCGGATGCTGCTTTTGGCCGCAAAATTCTGCAAGCTGCAGTAATTTAAGTTATGCATTATTCCTTGGGGATCCCCACCCATTATAGACACTGCTATTGGATGTCCCAAGTGTCATGAATATTTGGAAGTGGGGTGTGTGACGTACTAGGAATAATACCATTTTGTGAGTACTCACCTGTAAAATGGTTATTACGAGTATGTCACATACCCCACTTCCCCCGCCCTTTTTTGTTCTAAGGGATCCTTTATATGGTGATTATTATTTTCAAACTATTTTTCAATCATCGAATATAATTTGCTCTTCCTAGTTCTTCACTGCTTTTAAAAAAAGACTGAGGAATAGTGGGAGGAACCCAGTACTTATGGACCAGGAGGGGCTCCTTTTTCCATGTCATCTCTGCAAGATCGCCCTCTACAGGCCGGGTTCGCAAGTGTCATGAATATTTGGAAGTGGGGTGTGTGACATACTCGTAATAACCATTTTACAGGTTAGTACTCACAAAATGGTATTTTTTCCCTTAATGAAAAGTCCCCTCACTCCCCGGCATAATAAGTTGACAGCCTGGACCAGGAGGTCCCCCAACCCTGTGGACCTGCAGAAAAGGGGGGGTTATGGCAATTCACCCGTTTGCTGCAGGTGACTTGACAGCCCATCCCTCAAGCCTTTTAAACTGGTATAGGGGTCCCATGGACCCCTTACGAGTTCAGAAAGTGTTAAATGTAAAAGAGACATGACACAGCCAGAGACTATGTAATTGAATACAAGCGTTTTTATTCTTTACTTATCTCTGATCCTCTGTCCTATGCCACTCACTGCTGACACCCAGTAGTGATCAGTGGAAGCTGGGTGTGGGGGAGCAGAGAATTGGAGTCCCCTGATTTTCACGTACCTGACACTAAACTGCTGGAGAGGCTGCTACGTGAAATTCACATAGCTGGCATTTGAAGGTTTAAGGTTAAAGGTTGCCTGTATAAACTGTATGCCTTTTAACAGCTTATTTTATTGCGGTTCTTGACACAGATCAAAAAGACAGCGCAACCAAGACTAAATTAGACTTTAAAAAGGTTGTGCGACCCTGTTTTAACAATGTATTCTCTAATCAATGATCAGACTTCAAGTGTTTTTTGTTTTTTAATTTTATTAAAAACACTCAGGTAAAAAAAGAAAGAAAAGACAAATTGTCAAGACTCTCATTGATTTTCATGCACACATAATTTTGCATAAACGCAGGCACCGCGCAATTTTTGCATGGAGTGATGGGTGGAAAACATTCTGACTTTCATAATAAATACATTGCAAATTGACCATGGGAGGGGCAAGTTATGGCAACAGAAATTTCATAAAACATGTTTTCGTTGAAGAAAAAGCTTTGTAGCATTACATTTTTATGTAGCTGTGTGAAGTATAGTTTACTACAAAGGCACAAATTTAAAACAGTATTTATGTGATGCCCCTGAACAGAGCCCATATGCATGTTTGATGGTAATATCGTTATAGTCTATAAACCTTTACTGCTGCTTGCTGAAGGAAATTACTTGCAACCTGAATGCTGCAAGAAAGCAGCTTTTGGCATTAAATACTCAAGAAAATGTGCAAAGTCTCAAAGTTAACAGAAGAAGTATCACATTCTGAATTGTTCCAGGCATGTCTCTTGAATAACTGTGTTTGTGTATTCACCAATTTGGCTTTCAGTCTGCCTAAAAGAATTATTTGTTTTTTTTATCACCAGAATCAGTGATTTAGACTCTCATCAGAATGGGTTTCATAATTTTAATGTCATACATTTTCAGAAAATATGAAATCAACTTTATTCATACATGATTAATTTAAAAAGTATCCAAGTGTAAAATCAAAGTACTATAGCTTATGTCCCAATGCATTTCACTCATCAATTAGAGTTTCATCAGGGGGATACCCATTGAACTTTCAGGGAAAATTATTCCCATGTACCTATAACTAGATATATACATATTATTGGTGCATTTGTCATATTAAAAAGAACAACAAATCAATTTAAAATCTTCATTGTCAAGTATTTTTGACTTATTTATATATAATTATGTTTGTTTATGTTCATAAGTTTCATTTGCACCATGGAGATACAAACTTAATGTTATATATCGCTTTGATAATACATATAATCATTCAAATAAAAGAGTTCCTCCATGATTCAAATAAAACAGACAATCTGGAAATAACAAAGGGAGTAAATCAACAACATTGAACAATGCAGTGCTTTAATGTTCTTTTTAATATTAAAACTTACTAATAATTATATATATCATGTTATAGATACATAGGAATCATTTTTCCTAAAATTTCAATAGGTATCCCCTGATGAAACCCAGCTGATGGGTGAAGTGCATTTGGACATAAGCTAAAGAACTCTTACTATTTCTGAATTGCAATCATTTATGTAATTTTATCTGAAAAGGTATGACGTTAGAATTACAGAACCCATATTGATAGGAGTCTAAACAATCACAGACTGAAAAAAAACAAAAATCACTTAAAAAAAGACATGTTATCTGTTACATGTTAACATGTTACATGGTAAATCGTTGATTACTAGTGAATACCTTGTGAAGTCAGAAATGTTTAACCCCCTAACTGTAAAGTAAAATAAAAAGAATTTCTAAAACTTAAACAATGTTCCTACAGTAGCAGGGGTAGCTCAGGCACACAGAGTGAGGGGCCCTGGCACACAGTGTGAAAGGTCAGTAAGGGTCAGTTGTCTGCTCAACCAATCCTAAAAGCTCATTCTATCAAAATTGGCAAAACATGGGCAGAACAGTTAGGGGGTTAAAATGACAGCTCTACAAGCATTTGGTTTTCGTATTTAAGGATTTCATATAAAAGATTAATAAAGAGGACCGAAACTCTGACTCTAGGTGAACTTGCAATGCCATTTTGATTTGAAATGCCCTGCAATGTAAGTCACGATAAAAGCCCTGGGCCTCGAGCTACATACTCGCCTTTTACTGGTTTCCTGCAGCAGTGAAATGGGGCTTTGTTAAACAGAGGAATTGTTGTTCTCGCCACTCTGCACACCAGACAGTGACTCATAGAGTGAAGAGATTGCTCTGCAGCACCATCTGCTGCTGTTGTATGAGATTACTGATGGTAATGGAAAGAAAGTGAGTATGTAGAACGGGACCTGTAGCTTGCATTGTGATTACACTGCAGGGCATTCCGATCCTGCAATGTTGCAAGTGGACCAAGATTCTAGTTAACATTGTCAGTTTTAAAGGACACCTGTGACCAAAACATAAACAGTTATACTAACCTAACTCAGCAAAGCCTTGTTTCCGAGCATTACCAGTTGCCGAGATGCTGCATGTCTTCAGCTGTCAATGCTGTCATCATTACTCGTCCGATGGTGCTCTATAAGCGGAAAGCACTCCTTCTAGCAGGGTCCCTCACTAATTGGAGGAAGCCTGCTAGAAGGAGTGCTTTTAGCTTTAAATTTGCCAGCTGAAGGCATGCAGCATTTCAGCTGATAGTGCTGCATAGGAACAAGGTTGCTGAAGGTTAGGTAAGTATATGTATTATTTGTAACTGATGGCCTTTAAAGGAAAAGTCCACTTCTGTGGACTTTTCATAAAACTCCAGGGCCGGGCCCTGGTTCCATTAACCAATGAAAATAGAGGATAGCAGATTCATTTCACTCTTTGGAAGATAAGCTAATATCTCTCTTTTCTTGTGTTCAAAATCTGCCTAAATATAAGACTCTTGTTGATTATTCTTTTTTAAATTTTCACTTTTTATATATATATGTTCTTATTTCACATAATATACTGTATAAATCAGTCTCAAATACAGATCATTTAATATAAATTTATTTAACGTAGACAAATTTACTCCTGAAAAAATATTTTTGTTGTGAAATAGAGAGAAAGAAAACGTATTTAACCGAACTAAATTGGGCAACATAAATGCAAAGACATATTTGTTGACCGCAACCAAATGGGGTTATAGTTCTGTCTTAGTCTTATTTAGTTCATTTGTATGCAAAAATATAAATGATGTAATTCTCATGGTTAACAGACCATGTAAAACACATTATATCATGCTTAACTTGGACACAAGTCCACATTAATTATGATAGGATGATATTCCGCATAATAAATTGGAGGAAATAACTGAATTTTGGGATATAAAAATGAATGAGCACAAGCAATTTCAAGCAATATGATTGGTTTTGCCTAAAAAAGGATAATGAATGGTAATTTATGGCAATGTACGAAATGTATTTTGTAAATCAATGTAATCAAAACAGTTTTACAGGGTCTCAAGCAAATGATGTGGTACAGAGATTTTCTTTAAACACAAGACACAATGAAAATAAAAGGTCTTTTTTAAACAATCAGGGCACAACAATAAAAAATAATTAAACTGCACTACAGGGAACATCAAAATAACTTGTTTGCACTTTTAGCGGTAAGTAATAAATGAAAAAATACGAATATGCATTAACTTTGATACACCTTGAAAGAGGTGTGCATCCAATAAAAACAAAGCTGCATTAAATCCATGTAAAAAGTTAAAAAAAATATTTTAAAAATATTAAAAAAATCAAATGAATAAATCATTTAATTTTTAACTGAATGGAAGTAACAAGTTATAATGTGTTTCCTGATCCTTTTGTGGGAATTTAGTGCGCCTAGGTGTGTGGCTTTTTGCCATCTTTTTTTTCCTCTTTTCTGCGCCAGACGCGCTTCGCCGCTGCATAACGGGATAACTAGTCATCCTGACTGTTCCCGGTTTTCAGTAAGGAGCGGCATCTGATGTGACCATTTCCTTGGCCCCTCCCAATATTCATCAGCATTTTCAAACAATGCAGTTTATATAGCATGGTTACTGTAGCTGACGTAAGTAGGTTTACTGGCCAGAGCTAGACAAGAACAATAAAAAAAATATATTATTACTTGATAGACATTGCAGTTTATAATTAACATTTTAGATGATGATTATTATTATTATTATTATTAATAAAATATAATGACCTTAATATTGTTTGTATAATATCCCTCATCTGGCACCTAACCTAACTTCGTCTGTCCTTAAGCAAGTAGATACTCAACAATCCCTTGTGGGGTCCCCTCTGACAGGGGACTAAAAACCACAGCACACAAATTGCAGAAGCAGCAGAAGCATTTCTATTGCGTTGCAATTTCTGGTCCTCCTTTGGAGTAAGACCTATAGAGAAAGGAGGCTATCCTCTCACTGAAGGATTCTGAGCAGTGGGAGGCTATCATGAAAAAAATCAATGTTTCACAGTCACAAAGGGCCCCTTCATCAGGACAGTCAAACAAGAAAAACCTGTGCAAACAATACTTATACCGTATTTATACAATAGAAAAAAAATTGAGGACTAATGGCCCATTTCCAAAGAACAATTAGCTAATGAATATTTGCCCTCTGCCCTGTCACACTTCCCTAGCCAGTGGCGGACTAGGGCCAAAAATCAGCCCTGGATTTTACCAGCCCCTGGCTGGCCCGAGACATCCCTGCTGTGACCCCCCTTCAACCATGATGCTGGGGCTATAGCATTGGGGGCTGGAGCATTTTGGCTTGTGTGTACAGTGAGGCTGGGTACAGGGGGCTGAGAGGGAGACTAAGGGGGCAGGGACTGAACTTGGGTATTAAAAGCAGCAGTCCAACTGGCCCCAAAGCAGTGCGGCCCACCAGGCATTGTCCCAAGTTTCCTTATGGCCATTCCGCTTCTGCCCCTAGCATTGAAGCAATGGGTTACATAAAAAAAAACACTTACCTTGTCAAAAATCCAGTGGCGATAATCAGGCGTCTCCAGTGGACAGGCAGAAGCATGCCCTGCCTTGCTTCAGTGCTAGGGAAGGGTGGCAGGACAGGGGGAACCTGTTACACACAGCCCAACCAAACTAGGAAGAGCCATTACTAATGATGATGCTGCTAGGACACACCAATACAAGATCCGTCCTTCCTGTCTATGACGTGAGATGACCTGACTTGCAGCCACCAGTGCAAAGCACCCATGGTTGGCTGAAGCGGCGGTGACAGATACCTTTATTGGGAGTTCAAAATCCCACCCACCAATTGTAACCAACGGATGTTAGGGTAACAGGTGTGTGCACCTCAGGGGCACCCCACCGCTGTTGACACTGCTGTGGTGGCCTTGTGCAAAGCTGGAGACCTGCCCAGCCCTCAAGACACAATGGGGCAACTGGGCCAGAAAGGGGTGCATGAGCCGTCATGGGAAATTAGGAGGCCTTTTAAGCCTACCTGTACCTTATAAATCAAATTTTTTAAAAAACTATTATTTTTTCTATAATACCTATTGCCTGTTTTTTATTGGAGGTCCATTCTATGTGGATTTGTCCTTAGAAAGATACAATTATATGCTCAACAATTGCAAAATGTAAGTGCTAGGCTTGTCTTTTAAAAGATAACTTTTACTGAATTGCCATATGTATATCACCCACTAGCATTACTTAGGATGTGCATATATTCATTTAGGTCCACCCTATGTTGAGCAAGACTAAACTACAAAAAAAGAAACGCGTTTATAAGGTGGAGTTCGTTTGTAACTGCCATTGTCTGCACCTGGGCCCATTTCTGTCATTGTTGGCACCTGGGCCCAATTCTGCCATTGTCTTCACCTGGTTCTGGTTCTGCCATTGTCCACACTGGAACACTGGACCTGGAACCTGATGTCTGCTCTGTGTTTTCTCATTCTCAAGTCTGTGACCACCAAAGCACTAATACAGGGCCTGTGTACTCTCCAACTTAAGGAGCCCTGCTGAAGAACAGGGCTGGTTACGAGATCTCCGAGTACCAGACTACCCACGCCCTGGGTGGTCGGCAGCTTGTCCACTATGTTCCTAGTCCTGTATTCCACTGTCCAGTCCCCTACCCATGTCCAGACTCCCACACCGCTGAATCCCCAGGCCTCCCAAAATGGCCGGCAACTTAATTCGCCTGGGCATGACAGTGGTTGGGTGATAGTTTTGCGCTGTCTGCCACAGTTAGCAGTCCAAATACCCTATTTTAAATAGCTTAATGATGGGGGGACTAATATGGCTTACAGTACCAACCCTTTACCCACCCACCTTTCCCAATTGCTATATCACTATAATGAGGGTATTTGTATTTTTTTTTCAAAAATGGGTGTTGGACCATTTTTACTTTAAAGTGATCTTACACCAGGGTAGATTCTGACAAGAAGCCACTAGGTCCTAATCCCTGAAACAAGAAAGGTGTAGTCCAGCTTGAAATGGTATGTAACCTTATTTGTGGATTGCATGTGAGTGCAGCAATTGGAGCTTAGTAATTAAACACAATACACACTCATCTGGATCTGTTTTTGTGCAGCGATTATACTGGGAATCGAATAATGTTTTTGCTCACAAATCTTTGCAATGTATAAAAGGCATGCAGAGAATTCCCCTTAGGTTGCTTCAGGAAGTCTAAGGCTCCGGCCTGTGGGAGATGTCACTTGACATCGAACCTGTGAGTGAGAAGATTAATTCTGACAGCGTCATTAGCAGTATGCTGTGTTTTCTGAACATCGGCACCAGGAGGAATTGGGAGGGGGAGTATTGATATACAGTTGTTTATTTAAAAGATACGTGGCCCACACACAGTAACAAATCAGTGGCTTTGTTTTTTTCCCAGCAGATACCCTCAGCCTTTTCACCCTCTTAGTCACAGTTCCCTAGCTTTGCTGATTTGGTGCTGATTTAATGTTCTTGTAATTGTATTCTTTTATTCCTTCAACAGAGATGACACTTTGCAATTTCTAGCAATAGTTAGGATAGCTTTCATGTAACAGGTTTAATCCACAAGTACAGGTTTTATTATAGGTTATTTATCATAACTGACGGATCTGACAAATCTAGATGCATGTTCAAGCTTTATGTACTATAAATGGTAAGGGTTACCTTGTGTCTCCATGCTGTCACATAGCTCGGTCTTGGCCTCACCGTTGGGTCTGTAGCCTCCCTTTTGCGTAAATTTGTTGCTCATTGTTGCTGCTGTGACGACAGCCTTTAGGCTTCTCTTACGTTTGGGGACATTCAGTTCTGGATGGAAAAGGATAACGTAGACCTTGGGCATATACAGCATACCTAAGGATACTGAGGCACTCAAACTTACTGAAATGGTCAACGTTGTGGTTTGAATATGCATCTAAAAGATAAAAAAGTAGCAGTAAACATAAAAAAATGATATTATAGGAATCATCAATACATTGTGGGTTATTTCAAATACTGGAACACTTTTAATATTATATTTGTATATTTTATTGCATTTTTCTAGTTATTCTATGGCAGTCACAAGCATAAAAGGTAAAGGCCAGCCAAAAACACAGCGCTACTCACCTTTTGTCCAGAGGACAAAAGGACCTTCTGCACTACAACTTACTAAGATCGGAGATCAAACGCCACTTCAATCTGCTCTGGTCCTAGATGGTGGCCATAAGTATGTCAGGTATACGCCCCACAGCCTGCCAGCCTGCCTACTCCAATCATTGTAATGGAGGGGGCTATGTCAAGGCAGGGTTATGCCCAGGGGCGGGCTGGCCATAGGGCATACCGGGCAAAATCCCGGTAGACCGGCAGCAGGAAAGGCGCTGTTCCCCCCGCTGTGGCCGCTCTCATACATGAGTGTACAGGAGCCGCTGATCAGCGCGTGGGCAGCAGTCAGTGAGGGGAGGAGAGGCGGAGGGAGAGCTGTGAGGCTGCACTTGCTCAGCCTGTGAGATGAGCATAAGCCCCGCCCCCAAGGCTCATACTTCCTCTTCAGCCTCGGTACCTAACAAAGCACAGCACTGCTATGGAGAGGGGAGAAATCTGCTGCCATGAAATGAGCAGCAAAGACTCCCCAGCCGCCCTGTCTGCCCCTGCTGAGATTTTCTTCGGGACACAAGATGATCCCAGTCCTGCCTGTGTGCTCTTTCCCTTCCCCTGGCTCTCTGGTTGTCAGGGAGGGGAGGGGTCACACAGGAAACGTGGAGATGTGTTGCTGCTTCATTCTGGGCAGGAGCAACCTGAGAGCAGATCCCAGCCAGAAGGAAAGAAGAAAGCGACAAATGGATCAAAGGTCAGGTCAAAAAAAAGCCAAAGTAAAAAAAAGTCTTGCTTCTGTCCAGTGTTGTTTGAGGGAGAGCAGAGGGTAAGGGAGACTTCTGAGATTTCCTTGTTATGGTTTAGCTGTTAGTTTGTTGGCAAGGTAGACCGAAAGCACAAATGACTTCTGATCCACATAACCTAACTCTTGATGTGCATTCTGATTTGTGATGCCCCATAGAATTTAAATTATGTGGATCAATAATAATTTGTGCCTTTTGGTCTGCTTTAAAGAGAAAGTAAGGTCACACAATAATTTACTTCCACAGTTCTCCACAGCATGAGACATTCCTGAATTGTAATGCCCCAACTATGCTCCATATACTGAGCAGCTGATACTGACCCCATTCTGCTTCCCTTGCAGCCTGCTTACCAGCAATCATTTAGGTCTGCTTGCTGGTGACCCTGAAAGGTCTGTCTTGCCAGACAGGAATATGCAGCGGGGCGTCTGAAATCAGGATGCCACCATGCTGCAGAAGTAAGAGGAAGTGAAGTCCTCTTTGACTTTATTTCCTCTTTAAAATGTTGCCAGAACCTGGGATTTTGCTCCCCTGGGTTTTGTCCCACTTCCTAGGGGCATCCTGATTTGGGGTGCCCACTTTGTGAAACCCCTCAGTTCACCTGATACCTTTATCCAGCAATTCTGCGCATACATACCCCCAGTGGTCATTTGCATCAGGCAGACTCGAATGGTTGCCAGCGGAAGCGGACATGGTGGCTGCAGCAATGAAAAGGTGAGTATCAGGCGAATCAGGGGATTTCACAAAGCGGGCATCCCAACTTAGGATGGCAAATGAAGAGGGACACCAAACAGGGCGGAATCTGCTTTAACTCTGATAATTACTTTTAGGTACTTTTATGGAATTTGCTCACACTCTGTGTATTAATTTTATGTTCTAAGGGCACAGGAAGGCACATGGATAGTAGTGGGGGGGGGGGAGCAGTGGCGTAACGAAATGTGCCAGGGCCCTGGTGTGGACATTAAATGGGGCCGCGTCAATGCTCATACAGTAAATGTTTTTCTGTCTTTTAACTTAATCAGAAGCAGCTAAACAACTAACGAGTGAAACAGCAGAGACAAATGCTGCTTCCTCTATCTAAATGATGCCTAATAAGCATAAATAAGGAGACGCAACAATGCTGGGGCTCCACTGACCTTCTGGGCCCTGGTGTGGTCGCAACCCCTATAGTTACGTCCCTGGTGGGGACATTGTGGTGCTGTGATGCAGTGATACTAATCTACCATTGTGGACCGAGAAATTACTGCACACTGCAGCACCACACACACCTCATGAATACATCTCATGCCGACTATGAGCCTGGCATTGCAGAGATACTTACCTTTTCTTTTAGTCACTCTTGGTGTTAACTGGAGAGGGTAGGTAAGTGTTATTTAGGACCTGGTGCTTTTTAGATTGTCTCCACTTTAACTTTATAAAAGAGCCTCCAGTCTTCCATAACAACCCTTTCCCACCCACTCAATTACGCTGAGCAATTTTGAGATTGGGGGTTAAAATACTTACTGTGCTGGGGCACTTCTAATTGGCTGACTCAAAGCCTTTGTCAGATATAGCTAATTTCAGGGGGGGGGGGGGGTAACAGCAGCAGCGGGCAGGCAGGCATGAATTGGGTACCCCGCCTGCTGCCTTATTATTGTATAGTGTTGGCGGGAGGGAGTGGAATGAGTGATGCCCCCACCCATCTAAATGATGCCTAATAAGCATAAATAAGGAGACGCAACAATGCTGGGGCTCCACTGACCTTCTGGGCCCTGGTGTGGTCGCAACCCCTATAGTTACGTCCCTGGTGGGGACATTGTGGTGCTGTGATGCAGTGATACTAATCTACCATTGTGGACCGAGAAATTACTGCACACTGCAGCACCACACACACCTCATGAATACATCTCATGCCGACTATGAGCCTGGCATTGCAGAGATACTTACCTTTTCTTTTAGTCACTCTTGGTGTTAACTGGAGAGGGTAGGTAAGTGTTATTTAGGACCTGGTGCTTTTTAGATTGTCTCCACTTTAACTTTATAAAAGAGCCTCCAGTCTTCCATAACAACCCTTTCCCACCCACTCAATTACGCTGAGCAATTTTGAGATTGGGGGTTAAAATACTTACTGTGCTGGGGCACTTCTAATTGGCTGACTCAAAGCCTTTGTCAGATATAGCTAATTTCAGGGGGGGGGGGGGGTAACAGCAGCAGCGGGCAGGCAGGCATGAATTGGGTACCCCGCCTGCTGCCTTATTATTGTATAGTGTTGGCGGGAGGGAGTGGAATGAGTGATGCCCCCACCCAGTGGCTATACTGAGGGATGCCCCCACCCAATGGCTATACTGAGGGATGCCCCCAGTGGCTGTACTGAGGTATGCCCCCACCCAGTGGCTGTACTGAGGTATGCCCCCAGTGGCTGTAATGGGAGACACCGCAAAACATGCCTCTGTGGGCTTCCCCTCACTTGCTGTAATGAGAGATGCCGCTCACTACCTGTAATGGAGTGATCCTGCACGCTGTCTGTAACGGGGGGGATTTTATCACACCATTTGGTTCAGAATATTTTCGTTATTATTTATGTCCTCTAAACCCTGGGTGCTTGTTGTGGAACGAGAAATAAGGTGTATATATAATGTGACTACTATGCTGGGCCAGAAGCAGTGCAGCCCCAGTCTGTCCCTGGTTATGCCCCTTCCGTTGCAATGAAAGTAATGGCCATACTGATGGCGTTCACAGCCATCATGGACTGGATGCAGAATGACAGGGTGCTCGATCTTATTAAGTTGTAGTCCAGCAGGTCACAGAGGGGGAGCTGGCCTGGGCAAACTATGGGTGGCATAATTTTTTTTCTCTTTTGGCTGGCCAATCCCTTTAACTAATGTTACCAGGGTAAGATAACTCCAAAAACCGATGCTCACTTTATTTTAACAAATGTTCAAACCAAAAGAATCTAAATGGTAAATAGAGAACTTTGGAGCTTGACTTCCTATGTGAATTTCTGATATTCTTTATGTATACTGGAACAGTTTAGGTTAAAGAAGACCTCCAGTTAAAGAGTAAAGTAAGAGTGCATCGGAATGTGTGTGTGTCTATCTCTCTATGTCTCTATGCATGTGTGTGCGTCTCTATGTGCGTGTATGTCTCTCTGTGTGTGTGTCTGTGTGTCTGTGTCTCTATGTGTGTGTATGTCTGTGTCTCTATTTGTGTGTGTGTCTATGTCTCTATGTGTGTGTGCGCCTGTGTGTCTGTATGTGTGTCTCTATGTGCGTGTCTGTGTGTGTGTGTCTTTATGTGTGTGTGTCTGTGTCTCTATGTGTGTGTGCCTGTGTGAGTCTCTCTTTCTTTCTGTGTGTACCTCTCTCTGTGTCTGTTAGACTTTTTTACCATTTACATTAGCTCAGGGCACTCTGGCTATGGTTTGGATGATGGAACCCTTATTAAAGTGGAACAAAACCCAGCAGCGGCCGGTATGGATTCTAAAAGATTCCAAGGCCAACAGCCGGCATTTCCCCCGAATTGGGATGCCCCACTGTGTGACACCCCTCATTGGAAGAGAGCCCACACATGCATCAAAACAAGGAAGAGGTGTATGAATAGGGGTGTTCTGGGGGTTTCACACAGCGAGGCATCCCAATAAGACTCCTGGGCTGGCTGATTCCCACTCCCTAGGGCATCCCGAACTGGGATGCTCCACTGTGTGAAAACCAAACAAAACCCATGTGGTCTAGCCATGGAATGGCTGCTTTCCCCAAGGGTATCCCGAATCATGTGATTATGTCATTAAGCAGGAGGCTCTCGTTGCTCACAGGAGTGCGGGGGATGCGGCAGTGCCTTCTCCCCATTAAAGCATCATGATAGCCATTTGAATGAATGACGTAGTCATGGCAGACGGCTCTCATTGAATGTGAGCCCGCACATGTGCCATTGAAACAAGGAAGAGGTGAGTGAAAAGCAGCTTTCTGGGGGGTTTTAAACAGCAGGGCATCCAGGTTTGGGATGCCTTGGGCAAAAACAAGTGACCCTGGAATCTTTTAGATCTGTTGCCTCGTTGCAACAAACAGAACATTAAAGTAGATGTCCAGTGACAGGGTAACCCCCCTCACCCTGCCACCCCCTTCATGCTGAGGCAGGATGGGGGCTTGCAATAAAAATGCTCGTTACCTCTGCCAGGATCCTGCGCTGTTCACCTGGCGATTTTGGCACTGGGTGCAGCCATCTTGGTTCTGATGCACAGAGCAGCTTCCCCCTCACTCTGTGCACACCCCCACCCACCTATACACTTGAATAGATGGCCTGGCACGCACACACAGAGCAGGAGAAGTCGCTCTGTGCAAAGTCTGTGCGGCAGTCACAGGAGCACTGTGGACAGTGCAGGGTATACCCTATCACGGGACTGGAGAAGGGGGCCCACTGAGACCCTGTCGCCCAAGGGCCCACAAAACCCTAGAGCCGGCCCTGCCATATGGTATGCATAAAGTGCGATCACAAGTTTCCAATTCATGTGCAAACTTCCGCATTGTGCCTGAATTGCAGCTCTTTTTATGTGGAAGGTACGGGTAATGAAGTACAGGTTATGTAGGCCATGGACCTATTGTAAGGCTATATCATTGCAGGGACAAAGTTGTTGAAGCTTTAGAATTGTAGGGGAAGACACTGTGACAAGGGGCAATATTGTCCCCGCAATCAAAAGATAGAGGCTGTCAGGGAACCACGGGTCACGTGATCCAACTATAAACCAGGGACCTCCTGACACACAAACCGCGTTCCCCAAAACCCTTGTCCGAGTTCTCCTATCAGAAACACCAGGCCCAAAGCCTGCGGAAACACAGATTCTTGGTTTAAGGCAAACAGATCGCTCAAGTTAAAATTTAAGTTTTAATGCTATAAGCACACTAGGCAGTGATAACAAACATATGGCTATGATGGAATATGAATTGATACAGATGATACAAATGCTGTTCTAAGACGGTTACAGGATAGAGTGAGTTACACAGAGAAATAATATTCAGTTATCTTAGTATGCAGTTTGCAGAGTAGTAGTGATGGAGAGCTCTCACAAGAGGTAAGTGAAGAGCTTACAGATGATTTGGGACACCTCCAGCACGCTGTCGCGAGACCTCTCCAGAGAATGACAAATGCCTGGCTCAGGGTTACCCAATTTATGCTGCGAGACCCCTCCACCCCCTCCCCTCTGTGGGATGGGTTGTCACCTCCCACCGTTCTGGGGCTCGCTTCAGCCTAGGGGTTATAACTTTGAGCAGGGGAGTCATATGGCTTTGGGTACCAAACTGGACGCGGGGCATCCGATGAGTCCAGAAATGGGGTCCCTAAGTGGGTCAGAACCTTAGATCTCCGCGTACCTGGTTTTCCTTTATTGCTGAGCCCGCAGTAACCTATCCCCGTGTGCGGTTTTGTGAGCTGGGTCTGATTTTTTACCTGGTTTGGTGCTGGGACACATGGGGGGCGCAGCTATGGTCCGATTTGTGTTGGTGCCGGATGTCTGCAGCTCCCCTCCTTCATGTGACAAATTCACAGCCAGGGGTCCAGCGAGCTGCAGACCAACTGGAGCCCTGGAGCCTTACCAGGCTAGAGGTGTGACAGTCAGCAGGGGGGGGGGGGGGGTCTGTGATCTGCACTGTTTAACACACAAATGCTAATTCCTTTTCCTGAGTACATATTGATGACTAGGAGGGACATAAAGGGGAACTCCGGACTTGCATCTGTGATAAAATGCAATGTAATATTTGCCCTGTTCCTCACACCTCCCCCTCTAAAAGGGCGCTAAGGGGCCGTACTTCCTGGTGCTGACCCGTGCGCCCATGCGTAATCTATCCGTGTCTGGAGGACTCCGTGGCAGCACCACAGCCAAAGCGCTGTTTCTTGTTGAGGACAAGGTCCAAATGCTGTGGGACCTTGAGGGGGGGTTCCTGTCACCCCTCCTGGCTATAACCATGGGAAGAGCTGAGCTGAGCTCCAGGTGTGGGGCGAAGTGAAGAAAAATAATCCCAAGAGCAAATGAAAAGTTCAAGGATAAATCCGAGGTCAGAGGCTGACAGAAAACAAGTGTAAATCCAGGTATTCAGATCAGATATTCAGGAGTCAGGGAAACAGATTCCAGGAAGTAAGCTGATAACACAGCAATGGCTGCAGGCCAGCAGTCTTCTTAAATAGGGCTATCAATTAGAACAGGGAGGGATGAGTCAGAGTCTGGGTGAGGTCACTTCCTGTCCATTCAGACTCAGGAGACCAGGAAGTGAAATCAAGCCCAAGAGCTTACACTCTAGGCTTTTGTGTACTTCCAATGGGCTGAACACTAGGTGTCGCTGTGGAGCATGCGACAGGTGAACAGCCTGCTCTGCAACAAACACCCAGGTGAGCATGTCTGCTGCTTCATGCAGACAGTGGCCTAGCATGCATTCGATGCTTTAAAGGGCAAGGTAAGTGAGGAGACTGACAGTTCCGCTCCCCGCCTTGCACTGCTGCCCCAGAAGGGAGGTCCGAACCATACATGGATAGTTTCGGGGCTCCCCTCCAGGGTTTATGTGCCAGACTGCAGTCCACATCCCTCCAGAGTAATGGTTGGACCACTCCCGGAAGGGGTGTAGGGTGGCCCCTAGCTGGGACCGCGGGTCCACAGTCGGCCGATGGCAATCCCTTTCTGCTTCACCCGAGCCAGGGGCCCCGGTGTTTAAGGAGGTAGCCCCGAGTGGGTGCCTGCCTAACCTCCAGCACCATGAACCGGATCCCCTGGATGGAGAGTCTACCCCGAAGGGGATCTTCCTTGGGAAGGATCTCACACGGGGCAGTATCCACCCTGTCAGCCCAGGTGGGTGACAAGGCCATCGAACGTGGGCCCTGAGTGGCATAGTCCACTGACACTGGTACGAACCTCTTTCGGTGGGCTGCTGGGACTTGGCCCTGCCATCCCCACCCTCTGACAGGTATGGTACCAATGGCCGTAGGCGGCCAGGTCAGCCCCCACTTGCTTCTTGATGATCCCTATGCGCCCAATCGTCCAGCTCTCTAAGGCATAGCACTTCTGGGCCCTGGAAAGATAGGGAACCACCAACCGCTGGTCCTCAGGCCACTCTCCTGGTGAGCCTGGCTTGACCATCATTGGGTACAGCAGCCCTTGTCTCCAGACCACCCGTCTGGTGTCTGGGCCCAAGTGGAGCTGCATCTCCGGTTTGGGGAGAACTCTCTGGGGGTCATCAGTGTCTGATGCTACCCCACATCTCTGCCTAGACATGGTCTGGACCACCATGTCCTCAGTCACTTTCACGGGACCCACCTCTGGGTTCAGCAGCCTCTTGGGAGGAAGGGAAGGAGCTGTCAGTCCCCTGAGGGGACTCTGGGCCCCTGCTGTGCTTGTCAGCGGTCTCAGCCGCTAATGTCCCAGATAACACCTGCTCCTCCACTACTTCCGCCCAAGTTGCCGGTTCAGGCAGAATACCCTGGTCCCTTAACACCCTGGGTGTGATGAACTCCTGCAGTGGGGACTTACCTCGGGGTCCCATCTCTCCATGGACAGCCCTCACCCCACCTGCAGGTTCCACCACCCCTGCATTTTGGCCTAGACTGGTCCTCTCGGGTTGAGGTGCCAGGAACCCCGGACGTAGGGTGGTTGGAATAGAAGAGACCATCCCATCCCCTGTTCATTTCCCAGGACCTCCCTCTGGACCTCCGTCGGCCATGGCTGCCACTTGGTTTGGAGGAAGGGAGCCATTAGACCCCCGCAGGGCCCCTAGGCTACCAGCGCTCCCACTATGCACGATAGTGGCTGGAGCCGCTGTGGCCTCAGGTAATGCCTGTCCCCATTCCCACCCAAGCTGCCAGTCCAGACAGACAAGCCTGGTCCTCTGACACCCCAGTGGTGGAGAAACCCTGCGATGTGGATTTACCTAGGGGTCCAACGTCTCCTGGAACAGCCCTTACCTCAGTCGCAGTTCCCTCCCCAGCTGCTGGGTAACCCTCCTTCCTCTGGGAGGAAGAAGCACACTTGATACTCCCTACCCCCACATTCCCTGTAGCAGGCAGGTTACACACATAACTCATATTAATTGCACACCTTGGAGTATAAATGTTATTACATTCTGGGGGACCAGACCTCGGGGGTTCAGTGGCCACATACTGAGACACTAGCCGCCCCAAGTCTGTCCCTAGCAAAACACCGGCAGGGATATTCGGCGAAACCCCCACCTCCCACACACCCCGCCCGGCACCCCAGTCCAATTAAACCTTTGCCATGGGGAGTGCCGATGCACCTCCCTCAATTCCGGAGACTGAGACAGTCTTTCCGGGGACGAAGTCCGGTGGGGACACCATCTCGGGGTGCAAAAGAGTCGTCTCCGCGCCTGTGTCCCTAAGTCCCACGGCCACAGCTTGGCCCACAGTAACGAATTGCAAGTTGTCCCGGGACCTCCCAGCACCCCTACCCACATACAGCACCGTGGAGGAGTTCTGGGACGGGCCCTGCTGGCGCTGTGGACATGTGGCCTTGAAGTGTCCTGGTTGGTTGCAGTGGTGACAGAGGGAAGTAGGGGAAGGGGTCTTGGGCTGATGGGCAGGGACAACAGATGCCGGTGGCGGCTTACCCACTTTCCAGCTGGCAAGTTTCCGGGCCTCGGGGGCTCTGTTGTGTTGGTATTCATCCGCAAGTGCTGCAGTTGCTTAGGCCCCCTTCGGCTTCCGGTCAAGCGGAAACTGCTGCAGCTCCTCAGGGCAATTCCAGAGGAACTGTTCTGTGGCCATCAGCTCCTTCAGTTGCTGGATGGTGGTAATTTCTAAGCCGGTGGTCCACTGCTCGACTGCTCTCCCTCATGTGGTCAGCCCAGCTGTCAGTGGGGCCCCGTCGCAAACTTCGCAGTTTCTTGCGATAAAACTCCGGGGTAAGGTTATATTGATGGATCAGAGCTTGCTTGATCCCCTCGTAGCTCAGGGCGGTCTCGCTGGGTAGGTACCCAAAGATTTCCAGGGCTTTACCCCTGGAAGTCGAGGGATTAAGTACATGACCCACTGATCCTCCGGTACATGGTATTGATGGCAAACAGTCTCAAAAGCCAGCAGAAAGGTGTCCAGATCTGTACCTTTGTCCAAGACGGGGAAATCCTCTGCACGCAACTTTGGGGCCTGGTTCTCAGGGGGCCCGCTACCAGCTGTGCTGAGTTGAGGGTGCTGAAGCTTTAGCTGCAGTACTTGGAGCTTGTGTTCACATTCAGCTTGCTCCCGGCGCTCGGCAGCCTCGATCTGCTTGCGTTCACGGCGTTCCTCACGTTCCGTTTGGCGCTCGGCAGCCTCAATCAGGATCTCATAGGTGCCGCGGTCTCCAGCCCGTAGACTTGCCAGAGCAGCGTGCAGGAGAGCATCTGAGCCTGCTTGGCTGGGGGGACCAGCAGGCGGGGCTCGGTCCTCCGGGATACTGAGGGCTGGTGACTGGCTTCAGGGAGAGCCCTGGCTGGGCCCCTCCACACACAGTGCAACATTGGCAGCCACATCCCTGCTTCTGGCCCTGGTGCCACTTGCCATGCCTGCAGCTGCTGGTCACTGAAAGATATTGCACACTGTTGTAATCACACAACCTACTGTAACCACCCTCAGAATATGCCTAGTGTTGAGCCGATCTTAAGATCCCAGCAACAGAAAAGCCACTGCTGGTAATCTTTAGTGTATGAGAGTATGGGGCCCACACTCACTTACACTATTTGCCTTATCCCACCACGCTGCTACCAATTTGTCAGGGAACCACGGGTCACGTGATCCAACTATAAACCAGGGACCTCCTGACACACAGACCGCGTTCCCCAAAATCCTTGTCCGAGTTCTCCTATCATAAACACCAGGCCCAAAGCCTGCAGACACACAGATTCTTGGTTTATGGCAAACAGATCGCTCAAGTTAAAATGTAAGTTTTAATGCTATAAGCACACTAGGCAGGGATAAACATTTAGCTATGATGGAATATGAATTGATACAGATGATACAAATGCTGTTCTGAGACGGTTACAGGATAGAGTGAGTTACACAGAGAAACAATATTCAGTTACCTTAGTATGCAGTTTGCAGAGTAGTAGTGATGGAGCGCTCTCACAAGAGGTAAGTGAAGAGCTAACAGATGATTTGGGACACCTCCAGCACGCTGCCGCGAGACCTCTCCAGAGAATGACAAATGCCTGGCTCAGGATTACCCTATTTATGCCGCGAGACTCCTACACCCCCTACCCTCTGTGGGACGGGTTGTCACCTCCCACTGTTCTGGGGCTCGCTTCAGCCCCCTAAAACCCTTTAGGGGTTATAACTTTGAGCAGGGGGGTCATATGGCTTTGGAAGCGGTACCAAACAATTGGGCTGGACGCCGGGCATCCGATGAGTCCAGAAATGGGGTCCCTAAGTGGGTCAAAACCTTAGATCTCCGTTTACCTGGTTTTCCTTTATTGCTGAGCCCGCAGTAATCCCCGTGTGTGACAGTCAGCGGGGGGGGGGGGGGGGGTCTGTGATCTGCGCTGTTCAACACACAAATGCTAATCCCTTTTCCTGAGTACATATTGATGACTAGGAGGGACATAAAGGGGAACTCTGGACTTGCATCTGTGATAAAATGCAATGTAATATTTGCCCTGTTCCTCACAGAGGCTATAGAGTTTGGGCAGAATATGGCCCTGTTTTTTTAGCTTTGGCAACATAGGGAGGCTTGGCGGCTAGATGAACTAATAAGAAGGGAATTGGATAGATGTGTAACCTGGATCGCAGAATATCTTATTTTTGGTCACTGCAACAAATGTTTACTGCTTTTAGTTTGGAATCAATTAAAGTACCAGGAACACAGTCCTTACACTGCTGTGCCTATGTTGCAATAAAGATTGTGTAGGAAAAACAAAAAGAAAAATGTATTGCTAATAAAATATATACCAACGCCTCTGTTAATATTGACATACATGGCTTTTTTGAGCCTACTGCAGAATTCATAACTTTTCTTTGCCACTGACACCACCCCTGCTCCCAATGACAGGCCACCAGCACTGCACCCAAGCTTCACATTTTTTATTTATAAAAATATTTTTGAAACATATGGTCTTCTCGTCCAATTTGGCCGCATTTTGTTTATTAATTCCCGATTCAAAGCCTTCCAAATAGAGAACATTTGGACAAGTTCAACCAAACTAATCTTCAACTGAAAAGAATCACATTCAAGCAACTCTGGTTCTAAATTATTGCAAATGATTATGTGATGATGGGCAGGCTGGTTCATTACTAGCGGCAGGTAGCGACAGATGAGCGTCTGTTGCAGGCATTTCAGAGCGCCCGCTAGTAGTCGCTGTGCTCGGCCGTGGTTCGCTAGTTCAGAGCGCCTCAGTCGCTGTGCAGCATTGATGAATACATTGTGGGTAGTCGCTCTATGACCAGTACAGAGCTGTATGGGAGCGAATAGTTAGTGCGACCGACTCACACCATATTCATCAAAAACACAGCCTTACTCACCGAAAAAAAATGCTTCGCTGTAGCCCAGAGCGCCGGATGCTATGTGATTAAAGGCTGTTTTTTAACATGTATCCACCAGTAACAAAGCAAAAAAACATCTGGAATTACATTGTTAGAACGTTGTGACATAAACACATTAATGCCAGACCTGTAATGTCAATTCTGCATTAATATATAAAAAATGAAAAATATTTTCAAAAATGGCTTTTTTGAAAAGGCCAGGAGAGGTCACAACATTATTTGAGAATAAAAAAAAAAAATAATAAAAACCCCCTGTTTAAAGAGAAATAAAAGAACGTCCATTGAAATGTATCGGAGATCGACAGGTAGTGAGAGGTAATACGTGGCGCTCTGCAAGGCTGAATGCCGGCGCTGTACGCTGAGGCTGAGATAATGATGAATCGGACGCTACATGGCGTTATCCCAGTCGCTCAACAGAATCTGCTTGATAAATGTGTAATTGCGTGCCGTGTACGGCGTTCACCTGGAGCTACCTGTCGCTACCTGTCATTTATAAGGCACTACCTGACGCTATCCCTTCATGAATAAGGCCCTGTGTTATTAATACTCGATAGTAGCTACAATTTTACAAATATACATACTATGCTGTCACTTTCAGCTTAGAGACAGCAGGTTATAATTTGCAATGTGTCTCCTTTGTAATGAGTTGTATTTGGCTTTTTCACCATGAGTATCCTTTTTTTTAGTGTTTGTATCAGTTCAGTAGGTAGTACGCTAAGCTTAGAATACATAGCCAATACAAACAAAAAGTGAAATCAATAATTTAGCCAATAATTCTGCCCAGCAACATTACTGAAAACAGGATATTCAGCCCTTACAATCAGATTTAAAATTCCAAAAAATGTAGTGACCTTCAGATAGACACCCTGTGGGCAAATTAATCAACCACATTCACTTCTCACTACTTTTCTATTTTATAATTATAAAAAAATATATTTAAATTATATCACCAGGACTTGAAGATAAAATGCCAGCTATAGAATGCATTATATAGAAAGCCTATGAGCCTCAGGGAGCTTTTTGTGTCTCATAATGAAAATCATATTCTAATTAGATTGATGCTGACTGTAACACAGATATATACAGGGGCATATTTAGGTATTACAGGGCCCTTTAGCAAAAGTCATAAATACATGTCTTCAGTGCCCTCAGCACTTCAGGTTGTGTCATTACAATGTTCTTTATTTTACTTTTTAGTAGTGGCTCTGCGATTAATTGCCGCCCCCTCCCTGTCCCTCCACACGAGGTGTGTATTACATTGTGAGCATGAGCGAACTGCCCTGGCAGTACCCAGCTGCATCAATAAAGAGCGCGTCTAGCAGTGATCTTATTCACTCTCAGCCACCTCAGTGATGCAGAGGAAGGTGCCAGGGCCACTTGCTAATTTTTACACACAGAGCACAGAAGAGTGGAGGAGATGGCGTAGGCCATCAACCACTGAGCCATCAAATGATTTTTGAAAGGAAAATAAACGGCACTAATGGAATCAGAATCAGATTATAAATGCAGTACAAGGAATTTCTTGTGGCATAGATATACCTAGTAATTGGTAAGTATAATGTGAGGGTAAGTAAGCTGCTGAAAGTGGGAATAAGAACTCTTCCTGTACCAGATGCCACATGCACAGGCAGCCATTCCAAGGTGCAACCTGGGCTCCTGATTGATGCTAGAGAAAGAGGGGGGGGCTTGCTCAGATTAAAGAAATAGAACAATATCAGATCAGAGAGAGGGAGCTATGTCAGGTGGATGGAAAAGGAGCAGGAGAGGGCCACATGTCAGTGGAAGGGATATGCAAGGGAGCAGCGGACCACATCCAGGGTGTAGGAGATGATTTCACATCTAGGAGAGAGGAGAGGCTCCATGTCCGGGAATTAAAAGAGGAAATCACACCTAGGGGAAAGAATAGAGGACCACACCTGGGGGTGAAGGAGATTAGGGCATCACATCTGGGGAGAGTAGGAGAGAGGACCACATCTGTACTGGGAAGTAGGGACCACATCCAGGGGTTGCATTAGCTGCTTGCTTCACTTGAAACTCTGCCCAGCTGGTAGATGGGGTTTGCCGAGAAGGGGCCATGTCTGAGACATGAAAGATCCCAGCACCAACATCCCAAATCAGATCTAATACTTCTAGCGCAAAATCTGAAAAATTGTCTGCCAACAGAAGGTGACAAAATCTCTAGGTAGGCTGGCAATGAAAGTGTTAAGGCATAACTGTCACTACTACTGGATGTCTGCCAATCAGTGATTTCATATGGCCGATTAGGTGAAACTCTAAAATGAGTGGGCTTCTAGCATTATTTTTACAAAATAAATAAGGCAAATGCAAAACACAGGTTCTTGATAGGGATGGACGAACCCCTTAAATTTAAGGTTCTGCAAGTTCAGCTGAACTTTGAATAAATCGAACTCAATGGGGACCTGAACTTCGGGGAGTGCCTGAAGTATGCTGCCTTAACCCAGCTCTGCCCAATACTCTACTGTTAGTGCAGCGGAGCAGCAGTGGCAGCAGCATTTGAAACTGGCCCCAGCCGGGGCTACAGAAAGATGGCCGCTGGCTCCCATGAGTGCGGACACTTCTAGTTCCAGCACTAGGAGTGTCCTCAGTCATGGGGCCCGGCAGCAATCTTTTTGTAGCCCCTGGCTGGAGCTGCACTGAGAATAGAGATTTGGGCAGAGGTGAGTTACAGCAGCTTCCTGCTGCTACATACTTAGGTAAAGCTTTTCTGTGTTCAGGCTGAACCGGTTTGCAAATGAACCGGAGCAAATAAGATACAGTAAGATTTGTTAAACTGGGACATTTTTTTACAAAATGGGTGTGGTTCCCTGCACAGTGCCAGTGCCACCTGCACCCTGTAACCAAGTAAACCAAGTCCGCAGACAAAAGTGGAACAAAACCAGGATATGTGTTATCACCGGCCGTGGTCACACTCCCACCCCAGAATGGCTTGGGACGGGAGTGTGTGCGCGACACCAACGATGCAGGGGATGCGGCTCCAGATTTAAAACAGTGAGAACCGCCTGCTAAATGGCATAGCTTTGCACATGCACAGTTGGAGTTGAAGCAGTGGTAGTTGAAAAATCAACAGTCAGTGAATTTAAACATGCCTGGGATAAGCACACATCTATCCTAAGATAAAGAATGCATAGGGTATACACATAAGGGCATTGTCTCCTTCTACTGTCAACCTTCGATGTGTCTATGTTCGTGAGTGTGGAAAGTTACGTTTTTATGGGCAAACTGGGGGGTTTCACAAGCAGGGTATCCCGAATCAGAGAAAAGCCAGTGGACGGTTTTGTTCCATTTGAACAAATCTTATCTTATTTGCTCTATGCAATGTTTATGTAATAGGTTACATGGTTTACTTGCTTTACTGGACATCAATGCGCAGGTTCTGGCATTTATAAGTGTACATGTAGTTCATGTGTAGTTCTGGCCTAATATATGTAGATTAGTCTGTTAATGCCCTGGAATACTGATACACACATCTGACCCACACTCTACATTACACTACAGGTTAAAGTCATTACTGTCATTTTTATATTAGTCAATCATTTACTCTCTGGGACATCGCTGGAACTGACTTTTTAGATAAAAATGCTTTTTAACTAAAACCAAGTAATTAATAATATAAACCCTCAATTAACATGCCTCACATTCACTGCACTCAAAGCTGCAATTATAAAATGGCATTTGTAAATGCTGTACATCCATAAAAATTACACAATTTTGCCCCTACTACAAGCTATATGACTTATTACTTTTAAATTGAGGTTAAGAGATGTACCACATTAGCCAGACATCGGTATCAGTAAAATGTGTTTAAAATTTATAATTACAGTGCAGCTTTCACATCTCTGTATATACTTTTGCAGCGTGCGCGCTGTGCCAGATAGTATTAACATTATAAGAATATATACATTTTATTAAATACTGTTTTGGACAAATATCAATTCCATTTGAACTATTTTCGGCTCAAAATGAAAACCTTAAATAGGATTTTAAAACGTTCCACCTTATAGGGATAAAATGGTACATTAAAACCTCTAGACAAAAGGTAAGTATAGGGACTTACAATAGCATTTTTGTATTTGTGGGAATGGAGGATGGGGGGCATTTGTTTATGGTAGTGGTTCCCAACCTGTAGCTCACAAGCGACATGCCCCCCCCCCCTGCAGTGTGGCACTTGAGTTGCCCTTTAGACCAGAACACTTGTGAATATCTACCACACTGTGGATGGAGAGGGGGGGGGGGGGGATACATACCACATGTAAAAACTCCCTAGTAAGATATTCAGTGCATTCAGCAATGCTGCCAATTTAGGACTGAGAATAACCTGCACCAGTGTGACAGGGCCCTGGTGCATATATTAAATGGGGCCCTGTCAAGGCTGTATTTGGAATTGGATATTGTAATTGAATATAGCTAGACAACTAATGACTGACACAGTAGAAACACTTATTTTCTCCAAATGATGCCAAGTGAGCACAAATATGATAAATAAGGTGGAGGAGCAACAATGATGGTACTCCCCCTCGACTTCTGAGCCCTAGTGTGGTCACAACCTATGTACCCTCTATTGTTAAGCCCCCGGTGAGCACTGTACATAGGGTCAATGCAAGTCATGGTTTACTTGACCAAACATCTTCCAGTGACTTAGTTTAGCATAGTTTCTCAGCCCAGAGGGAGAAGATTAACCGTAACATTCATGCTGAAGAACATACAGTAGCTCTGTGCCAAGTCACAGTGCTAGACTGGAAATTGCCCACCAGAAGCGATGTCATCTGGTGGAGCACACAAGTTTCATCTGGCATGCTGCTAAGCCTTTTTTGCAGATGACAGGGGGGGCACCATCACTAATGGAAGTGTATAGGCAGCATCACTGAATCCTGATTGGCGCTGGTATAAATGGGACCCTAGCATTCACTATTTAAAGGTAAGACCTGGCACTGGATAGTGAGGTAGCTGATGTGTTTGTTTTTTTGGAAACAAACTATCTATTTAGATAATGCCCCACAAAAATAATTATTTAAAAAATATATTATAAAAGTTTTATCCCGCAGCTAACCTGGTTAGGGGTGTTGTAACCTTTACCCCCTAAATACTAGACATAAAAACAAAAAGTCCATTAAGACCTGCCACAGCATGTAAAAAAGCAGCAATTGCAGATTATATCTTCCTTTGTATTCACCTGTGCTTAATAAAAGTACCATACATCGGGTGCCCTACATTGGCTATATAAAGCCTGTTCCTGATGTTCTGCTTGTTTAGAGAGGAACATTGCACCAAAAATAAAAAGGGGTTAATTCCCCACCCCACCAGCCCCTACTTACCTTTTGGATGTTGCCACTGCCTGCTGTGGGAACCCCACATTTTTTTTTAATTTTAAAAATGGCGTGGGGTTCCCCCTTCCCAGCATAACCAGCCTGGGCACCAGCTGGAAGGGCTTGTAGACCAGGGCATGGAGGCCAGCCTCGGTGGCCCTCAGCCCTGAAGGCTACAAGCCCACACAGCCTTTGCAGCCCCCGTCTTCTGTCCCCCCTTGGGCTTTGGGGGGCAGGTAATGGGGGCTGGGGGTTAATGGCAAGTCACTCGCTAGCCAGAGGTGACTTGCCAGACCCCAAGCCTTGTGAACCGGGAGAGAGGTCTCATGGATCCCTTACCAGTTCACAAACACATACACACCAAAAGAAAAAATTATATATATTTTTTTTTCTTTACTCGCTTCCAATCGTCAGCTCCTGTGTCCCATGCTGCGGTCCCCTGCCAATCTTGATGACAGATGTGGTGATCGATAGAGGAGGGGCAGAGGATCAGAGCATGGGACTTATTCCGGGCCATCTCCTGAAGCCGAAAGGTTTCCAGGTGAAGAGGAGACCCAGTCAGATTGATCAAGGAGTCAGGTGAGTGTTTTTTTTCTGACTGCTAGCAGGGGGGAAAGCCAGGCACATAAAATGTACATGGCTGGCGTTTAACGGTAGGAGAGGCAGGCACTTACATTTTACCGGGCTGGTGTAAGAAGGGTTAATAGATTTTTTGTTTTTCTGCCCATTTTTTTTCCTATTTCAGTGAAAATTTTGATCGGCGCAAATCTTACGAAGTTCGTATTAGTGCCGAATCGATGTTTCCCTGAAATTCAGAGCGAATCATGCTTCAGGTGTAACTGTGAATCACGTTTCGGGCATACCCTGTTCGCTCATTTCTTATTATTACCCAATGCACAGTGACTTATTTAATGTGAAAGATTAATGAACGTCAGCTTTGTGGACCTATGCGACACAGCGCGACAGGATCATATTAATTTAAGGAATTGCTGTAGAAGCAATTTTGTAGATGTGTGGAAATGCAATGGTATAGCTTCTATTATTTACAAAACCCTTATTCCCTACTTGTGGACAGGTGTTTTGATGCTGTATTGTATGTTGTGTTGTGATTCTGTGTTGTATGTTAAGACTTAAGAATGCCATAACGGAGAAGCAAGCGCTTTAGCGAGAGACCCATGTTAGGCTTATTACAATGGACTAAAGGAGACCAGAAGCTACCTATTCTAATGTACAAGGTAAATAGCTCTTTCCTAAAACAGAAGGTTCAGACCAAGAATAACAGCTTATACCTATTTTTTTTGGAGGGGGGATATGTGGAGCCATGTAAGAGGTCATGGCTGTGTAAATGTGAAAAGATATATCCAAACATAGCATGCTCAGTGAGTATCTTGACATAGCATAGAGATGAATACACATGATTTGCATGGCTCGCCTACTCACTGACCATAATGGGTATAGCTTGTTCTTCTGCTTTAGGAAAGCACTCCTTATTCTGTACCTTTGAATAGGTGTATTTTTGGTCTCTTAAACCCACTATAATAACCCTAACATGGGTTCTCACTAAGTTGACTTGCAGCTCTCTTCCGATAAAGCTGAAACCACTAAACTGTAAAATGAAATAAAAAAACATAAGCGAATAGTTTTGTTCGCATTTTACATTTGGAAGTAATTAAACCATCTAACACTTTTGCCATTGTCACATATCAGCATTTAGCACCATCATTAGCTTTGTATATAGCAAATATAAAATATCTTCAAGCAAAATGTCAATCTTCACCTAAAAATAAAACCACAGTTTTGTCATGGTGAGATCCCATTAAACATAATAGGCACCAGCGTCGGCAGTATTAAAGACACTAAATTGCATTAACTAAGGCAAAATAGATCAAGCAGTCAGGCGATACAGTGCGTTTATTTTCCCAATCAGGTTTACTGCTTACATTATTTTCACTTTGGAAGAAAGCTATTTTTTCAATAGATGTAGCCAACTAAAAACAGAATAAACAATAAATTATCTTGCCTACAGGTTTGCAACGCTGCTTTAAAGTTACATTGTAAACAAGGTATCCATGATTCATCATTACCTATGAAATGATTAAAGTAAGGAAATTATTATTGAACTTTACGGGAAAATAACCCGATGGTTTCCTGAAATCTTACACAACAGGTTTTCTATAGCCAATTTAACCTTCATAGTCAAAATAGCCTGCATTAGATCAAGGCCTGAGGTATAAAAAATATACATCCCAGCCTTGATTTTAGGCATTTGAAAGATTTTTTGTCTTACTGGAACTCATGCTGTTATTGTTGCGATCTGCTTTTCTCTAAAATGCCTGTATTGTATCGGTATTTTACTCAAGCACATAAGGGTTGATTCAGCACCAGGTAAGAAAAGTCTCAACTTTTTAGTTTAGTGAGAGAAAACTGTAATTCCCTTTCATTGTCTACCTTGAGGGCGATTCATTGACCAGATGTAAATTCTAACGTTGTTCTAAATCAGTCCCAAGGTAGACAATGAGAGAGAACAGCAGTTTTCTCTCCTATAAAAAGTAGCACACCTTTCTCACTTGGTGCTGAATTGACCCCATACTGCCTGGTTTAAATTCTTCCAAAGATTACAGGCCTACTTATAACATCTGAAACAATGTTTCAAATTAATTCAGTATAACTGCAGGTTAGAATAAAATCAACAAAGTTCACCTATTTTCTAGCTATAACAGTCAATGTTTACTCATCAGCAGACTTCTGATCAATAAAACCAATCAAAGGGCGTCTCACTAATGATATTTGTTATTTAGTAAGCAATTAAGTACATTTGCAAAACATGATGGTGTCAACATGGCCGATCTTATTAACTTGTAGGAAAAGTTAATGCTTTTGTTAAAGTGGACCAACACCCAGGGGTGATCGGCCCGGGAATCTATAAGATTCCCGGGCCGATCACCTCCCTCACCGCGGGGCATCCGAGATCGGGATGTCTCGCAGGGTGAAACCACCCCAAAAGCCCCAAAAAACCTTACTTTATTGGCGACGGATCAGCAGCCGCTGCCGCCTCCCGCGCGCCCCTCTAGCAGTGCGCGCGCCCGTGCCGGCCGTTTGTGAATGACCGGCGCGCGCCCTGTAAGAGGCGGCGGCTTGTCCGTCTATTGTCCGTCGCCGAAAAGGTACGTTTTTTGGGGGCTTTTGGGGGGGGGTTTCACACAGCGGGGCATCCTGATCCCGGATGCCCCGCTGAAGTGGACCAACACCCAGGATAGTGAAAATCCTGGGTGTTGGTCCACTTTAAGACACTGTATGCAGGTATCTATGGTACATAACCCACAGCACATGTGGTCCAACAATATTCTTTAAATTTAACAAAGCAATAAAGTTTTAGTGTTAAGGAGGGTTTAACAAATGTCCACATCAGCATATTTTCCCTATCATGATGCCTATAGCTTGACTTGCCTATCAAACATGACCTATAAGCTCTATTCTAATAGTCAAAGATTATATTGATTTCAGTGGTGGTTGAGCTTTGTAGTAGTAGTAGTAGTATTCTTTTTTCCTTAGGTTCACTACAGTAGCTGACATGTTGACTGCTCAACTGGCTTGTATGGAAAATTAATCCTTAAGCATTTAGTATGTGCTTAAACTTCATGTAAATGCAATCTGTCAAATTCTTGTTGATATTTTTTGTTATTGTGGACATTTAAATAGTGCTTGTAAACCTTTTCAGTATATCACAACAAGCTCCTTTGCTAGAAAAAGCAAATATTGCAGAGCCCAGCATCTCGGCTGATGGTAGATGGCCTAATTAACAAGCCATCTCTGGGAATTAGCATTCTGCTGACCATATTGTCAAGGTGCCCACCGTTCCCCACTAATGTTCCCTTCTTGTGCAGGTCTGTTGCCAACAAAGTCCACATCTGACTACAGCTTCATGCCAGGCACTGACATGTCTGACCATGACTCTGTGCAAAGCCCAGCTCCCAACCACTGCGATGTCTGACCACATCTCTGTGTCAAGCCTGGTGCTGGGCATTGCCACACCTGACCATGGCTATATTCCAAGCCATTTGCAGACCACTGCAATGTCTGACCACATCTCTATGCCAAGCACTGTTGCTGGTACTGCCGTGCCTGAAGCCACCACATCCAAAACCACATCCCATGTCAAGATGTTTTCAACTATGCTTGGCCTGTTTGCCTTGTCCAAGTACAACAACTTTACCTGTTGTTGCACCTGTTGTTGCAGACCTCAGCTATGCCTGCACACATCCTCATCAAGTCCTGCAACACGTCCACTACTACATCCATCGGCAAGATTCTTGCATGTAAATCAACACTGTCGTATGGGACCATCTTGCTTGCTATCACAGCATTTCTAAAGCTTCAATCCAAGGTTCATAGCCCCAACCCGCAAAGTTTGTGTCCATACTGAATTTTGCTTCCCCAGAAAGCCAGTGTCGGGGTTCAGCGTTTGCTCGAACACATAAAAACTAGCTTATGGGCAGCTTTTTTGGCAATTTTGGGGGCATTTTTGGGCATTTTTTATCTAATGAACAATAGCCTGACTTTTTAAAGGGCTTCAGGAGAAGGTGAGTGAAACTGGCGATCGGGGAGTTCACACAGCAGGGCATCCCAACTCATGAAGCCCCAAGGAGGGTAACTCAGACGGTCTTTTAGACTCCAGGGCCTCCGATGTTCCTCTTTAAAGGCATCCTATTTAACATGGAAACTGCTTGGGAGGGGTATTGTTTTATTTATTTTGGTAATTTCTTTGGCATTTTTAGTTACATACAATTTTTATCGATTAATAGCCTTATTTTTTAATTGTATTTTTTTCAGGTTTTAACTGTTTACTAAATGTGGCATTTTAAAGCATCCCATCTAACATGGAAACTGCCTGTGAGTTTATTGTTTTCAATTTTGTGGAAATTTCGTTTGATACAATTTTTATCTAATGAACAATAGCGTGACTTTTTACTTTTAAAATGTTTTTTTTTTCAGATTTTTACAGTTTTACCAAATTTTTTTAAAGGCATCCCATTTAACATTAAAACTGTCTGTGGGCTTATTGTTTTAGATTTTTTGTTAATAGATACAATTTGTATCTAACGTAAAAAAATAATTTTGGCACTTTCCCTTGTTTTATTGAATGCCACCAGCATTCATTAAAGCAGGGAAAGTGACAGTGGGGTATCATATTTCAGCTTGACCACATAGAGATATTATGCTCCACCCCATGGGAGGAAACACAAAACAGGAACAGAGGTTAAAAGCCGCACCCCTTCCTCCCCTCCTCAGTTCCTTGTGTTTCCTCTCTGGGAAACCTTGGGACAGAGGTACCTGGTGTTAGACTTTGGCCAGTTATTTTTTTTACTTTATTGTTTTTACATCCTCCAGAGTTTGGAGTTAGTCAGCTGTACCGGACATTAACCAGGGGAGTTCCTGCTGGGAGCCGGCTACACCTGGGACTATTCCCTCATATATATTTTTGCACTAGTTGTGCTACTTTCCCTTTAAATCCTACACCCTGCTAGGTGTAGGCACGCTGTTATCTAAACCGCTGGTTGCTTGGACCAAAGTTCATTTAATTAGCTTATTTTGTCTATAGGGCAATTTCCCTCAAAAAAATTTGAAAAACTAGGCGGGCCGAGTGACGTAGTTGGACATTACTTACGGAAACTAATAGAGACAAGCAGCGTGGTTTATCCTCTTCCCCCTAGCGAGTCGCAAGCCGGACAGGACAGATTAGCTGGGGCAGCGGCGGCAGCAGGCTGAGAAGCCAACATCCCGGACAGGTCCGGAACGGGTCCTGGACAGAGCGGAGACAGCGAACTCGGCGTTCTCAAGTAGCGGCGACCTGGACAAAGAGCACCAGCCATGTCGACAATGGCCAGTGCGGTAGCTCTGCCATTACAGTTAGCTGTTTTTGTTTAAAGGGACGGTCAGTTAATGCTGTGTATTATTATGTATGTTTTAGAAAGAAGCTGAAACCAGAACTAAAGATAAAAAGCATGTCAATGCAACCAAGAATTCCAAACGTTGTGAAGCTTGTAACGCCACACTTTCGGACACTTGGCAGCTGACTCTATGTTTGGGGTGTGACAAAATTGAAAAAGAGATAGACTCAGCGACATTATTAAAGGAAATTCTCAATATTAAGCAACAGTTAGCTTCTATTGAGAATGCCCAGAAAGATTTTGTCACTCAGTCTCAGTGGTCTCTTGCTTCTGCACCTATTCCCATCTCTAACACAGAGAATCAGATTAAGAGTCTGGGTTATCATGATTAACCCAGGTTCTGGCACACTCCCCATGACTCCTCAGATTGACATCACATTTGACCCAGGAAAAACGGGGGAAGAGCTGGACTTCTCACAAGATTCAGTGGATGAGGGAGCCCAGGAAGAGAGAGAGCAGGAACGCTCTCATACTCAGGAAGAGACACCCCTCTCCCAGCAGGATGGGATGTACAAAGAAATTCTTGTTAAACGTTCTGAGAAAGCCTTTCCAATACATGCAGTTTTAAAGGAAATGGTTAAGGCAGAGTGGGATACCCCTGAAAGGGACTGTTTTTATCCAAATCTTTAAAGAGAAAATTCCTTTTTAAGGATCCAGTCATGGAACACTGGAGTAAGTGCCCCAAAGTGGATGCCCCTTTAGGTCAAATTTCCAGGGCTTCCGATTTAAGCTTTGAGGATATGGGTACATTATGCAATCACATTATGAGAAGAGCCTGGGATGCCGACTCTTCCTTTTTTTCACCTGCTATTGCTTCAGATGTGTTTCTTAGAAGCATGACCAAGTGGGTAGACACCCTTAAGACTCACATTGGCAATAAGGTACCTGCCCAGGACCTTATTGATGCCCTTCCGACTCTTTATAAAGCCATTTCATTTCTAACCAATGCTTCTCACAAACTTATCAGAGCTTTGGCTAAAACTTCTGCCCTAGTGGCCTGTGACTGCAGAGCAGTTTGGTTGAAGACTTGGTCTGGTGACAGTGGGTCTAAAACTAAACTGTGTGGTATCCCATTTCAAGGCAGTCATTTTTGGAGATGACCTGAATGAAATCTTATCTAGATCTAGTGAGTCAGAGAAGAAATTCCCTGCTAAGAAACTGCCTTTTTTTCTCGCCCTATTAGTAAGGGGAAAGCAGGCACCAGCCCAACTCAGACTAGACAGCCAGATGTTAAGAAATGCTGGAATCAGCTTAGACCCCAAAGAAGGTGCTACCTTGTTAGTAAGTCTTCAGAGGGACCCAAGCAGTAATCCTGTCAAACAGGCTTTCCAGGTTTATACCCATTTGGAAAGAGATTACACCAAATCAGTTTGAGTTGCAAACTCTAGAAAAAGAGTATCGATTAGAATTTGCCTCTCTACCCCAGTGATTCTTCTTGATAACCAAGTTGCCAAAGGATCCAAAAATACCATTTTATGATTGCTCACCTGTAAAATGGGTATTATAAGTATGTCACACACCCCGCTTCCAATATTCATGACATGTGGGTTATGTCCAGTAGAGGGTGAACTTCTGCAGAGATGACTAGAAAAAAAGAAAGAAAGCCCCTCCCGGTCCATAAATACCTGGGACCCCCCACACATTACCCAGTATAGAAAAGCAGTAAGGGGACCAGGAAGAGCCAATTGCAAAATCTTTAATAATAAAAGGTTCACCATATAAAGGATCCAAAATACAATAAGGGCGGATGAAGCGGGGTGTGTGACATACTTATAATACCCATTTTGCAGGTGAGTAATCACAAAATGGTATTATTCCAAGTATGTCACACACTTCCAATATTCATGACATGTGGGACATCCAATAGCAGTGTCCATAATGGGTGAGGATCCCAATACAGCAGAAATGCACAAATCTTAGACCACTGCAGCTTGCAGAACCTTGCGCCCAAAAACAGCATCCGCTGAGGCCCGCACATCAACCTTATAAAACTTGGAAAAACAAACTTGTTCAACAGAAGCCTGGTGCTGAAAGGCTCAAGAAGCCCCAACAGCACAAGTAGAATGAGCAGTGATCTGAAAAGGGGGAACCTTCCCCTTGGCAGTATAGGCCCCAACAATGGCCTGGCGTATCCATTTACTAATGGTAGACTTGGCGGGCACCAAACCTTTCCTGGGCCCGGAGGGCACCATGAACAAGGCGTCCGTCTTACGAAAAGGAGAAGTAGCCACCAAATAGTACTTCACACAACGAACCACATCCAAAGAATGCAAAACCCTCTCCTTGCCATTACTAGGCTTAGGATACAAGGAAGGGAGAACTACATCCTGACTGAGGTGGAAGGCAGAAACCACCTTAGGAAGGAAATCTGGCTAAAAGCGAAAAACTACCTTGTCCTGGTGTCTCTCAAAGTAAGGGGCCTGAATGAACAGAGCCACCAACTCAGAGACACGCCGAACAGAGGTAATAGCCACCAAAAGGCAACCTTTTCAGTGAACATATAAAGTGCAACATCCTGCACCGGCTCAAAAGAAGGCCCCTGGAGGGCCGACAGAACCAAATTCAAATCCCAAATGGGCACCAAAAGCTTTCCAGAGGGCCGCACAAGAGTGACCCCCTGGAAAAAGGGCAGAGACCTGCCCTTTCAAGGTACTAAGCTGGAACCCCAGGTCCAGACCGTGTTGAAGCAACTCCAAGATCCTAGGAATCGAAAAACACCCTGCAAGACAAGGCCCTAGCCTCACACCAGTCAATATAGGACCTCCAAGTCCTGTAGTATATGGTAGAGGAAGATCTCTTCCTATCTCTAACAAGAGTCTGAATCACAGCCTCAGAAAAACCTTCCTCCCTTAAGATGGAGGTTTCAGCAGCCACGCCTTCAAAGCCAGCATTTGTAAATTGGGGTAAGGTAGTGGACCTTGAGAGATCAGATCCAGAAACAGGGGCAGCCTGTACTAATCTACCGCCAGCCTTACAACGTCTGCGGACCAGACCTGTCTTGGCCCCCTTGGGGCCACCAGGAATTGCTGGTGCACCCTCTAGAACCAGCTTGCGCACCACCGTGCCTACCATGGAGAAGGGGGGGAAACAGGTACAGGAACCCCAGATCCCTCCAGGCAAGAGACATGGCGTCCACTGCCAGGGCCAGAGGATCCTGAGACAGAGACACAAACTTTGGGAGCTTGTGATTGTGACGTGAGGCAAAGAGATCCACCTCCGGAAACCCCCACTTGTGACAGAGGGACCGGAATACCTTGTGGTTGAGAGACCATTCCCCTCGGCGAGAGAATCCCCTGCTCAGGGAGTCCGCCTCCGTGTTTTCCACTCCCGGAATGTACACTGCTGAGATGCATGGAACATTGCTCTCCGCCCATGCAAGAATCAGAGAAACTTCCCTGAGGGCACTTCTGCTGCGAGTCCCTCCTTGGAGATCGATGTAAGCTACCGTAGTTCGATTGTCTGATCGAACCTGAACCGGTAAGCCCCGTAGGTGATGCGTCAAGCATGACAGAACCAACCGAATAGCTCTCAGCTCCAAGACATTAATGGGGGTGTGAGCCTCCTGAGGACCCCACAGCCCCTTGAACTGATGTGTCTTCCAAAAACCTACCCAGCCCGACAGGCTGGCATCCGTGGTAACCGTCTCCCAACAAGGGGTCAGAAAGAATCTGCCCCTCATCAGATTGCTTGGTTCCAGCCACCACTGAAGGGACTGCCGAACCCGGGGAGACATCAGGAATGACTGATCCAATGACTGCGGACATCTGTCCCAGGCCAACAATAGATGAAGCTGGACCTCATGTGGAACTGAGCAAAGGGAACTGCCTTGAAGGAGGCCACCCTCAATCCCACCAATCTCATCCCTAGCCGGATAGAAGGACGAGGTTCGGACAGGAGAAGACGTATCATATCCTGAACCATCTGCACCTTGGACTGAGGTAGGAACACCCTGGTCCGAATGGTATCCAGATTCATGCCCAGAAACGAGATCTCCCTTGAGGGGAGAGAGAAGACTTGGGATGGTTGATCACCCAGTCGAACCTCTCCAGCGTCGCCACCACCAACCTGGTGTCCCGCTCCGCCTGACTGAGAGAGGATGCCGTAATGAGGGTTACAACTGAAAGTGCTGATCTCCCACCAGAAACCTGAGAAATCTCTGGTGTGCTGGGAAGATTGGTACATGAAGGTAAGCATCCTTGATGCTATGGACGTCATGAAATCCCCCTGACGAAGGGAATTGATGGCTGAGCGCAGAGTCTCCATGCGGAACTTCTTGGTTCTGATGAACTGCAAATCCAGAATGGGTCTTATGGATCCATCCTTTATGGGAACCGTGAAGAGGTTGGAATAATAGCCCTGGCCTCTCTCTGAGAAAAGCACCGGGCATATGACTGCCATGTCCAGAAGATTCTTTACAGCCAACAGGAGCCCCTGCGCAGCCCGGGGATCCGAGGGCACCCCAGACCTTAGGAATCTGGGAGGAGGCCGGTACTCGAACTCCAGTTTGTACCCGGAAGAGACCACGTCCAAAAACCATTTGTCTGTGACCTCCCGGGCACAGATGAGAGATGAGATCTGCAATGCAGCTATGTGGTCATCACCCCACACCTTCCTCAAACACTATAGACTTGATTTATTGTCTGCAAAGCACCAGGCCTTCGGGGGAAGAGTACTACTTGCAGCATCCCACCCCTAAGGTATAATTACTTGCCTAATCCTCTCCACGTGGTCAAACTGAAGGATGACTTGAAAAAAACACTGTTACACTTATCGGTAATGGATTTTTTAGGAATCCTTCAGCTTAACTGCTTATTACTTTGCTATTACTGAGGAGGGGAGGAAGGGGTAGGGCTTTTAACCTCTGTTCCTGTTTTGTGTTTCTCCCAGGGTGTGGAGCATAATATCTCCATATATAACGTGGTCAAGCTGAAGGATTCCTAAAAAATCTGTTACCTGTAAGTATAACAGTGTTTTTTTTGTTTCTTACATTTAAAATAGAAAATGTGGGGTTCCCCCAAAGGCTGCAGGGAGCTCACAGCTTCACTGCCATCTGGATGAAGGTGGTTTCATCCTTGCTATTCAACAAGGGACTGAAGTCAGAGCCGGGGGAGCCGGCTTTTATAGGTGGGGGCATGACCTTCATGGAATCTCCCTGACATTATTGCTGATGTCATAGAAGAGGTGGGACCTAGAGGGGATTTACCCATGCCACCCCCTCTAGGTCCCGTCGCATTTGTGAAGTCATAAGTGACGTCGGGGAGATTTAAAAGAGGCCCCGCCTATTAATATAAAAGTTGCTTTCCAGTGGCTCATCATGGAGTCCCCCAGCCAGGAGCCAGGATGAACAGCTGGGGGACCTCAGCTGCATACATTTAAAGGAGCCTGCGTGGGAGCCCGGAGGGGGAAGGTAAGTATAAGTTAATTAATACTAATATAGTTATTTTTTAGTGTGTGTGTTTTTCCACTTCCACTTTTAAGTAGTTCATACCTGCACCACTATGGGCATGGTGGTGCAGATGAGCCCGGCAGCCCATAGCATGCTGGGCATCGGATCTGTGCTACAGAGCATAAGAGCTTGTAATGGTAAGGACCATGGGCCGGCTTCACATTTTTGGCGGGAAAATTATTTGAAATTTAACCCTGCTGCCAACATATTTATTTTTTTTATTTATTTTTATTAAAATGCGAGAGATCCCCCCCATCTAAGCATTACCAACCCTGCAAACCAAGCATAGTGACTTGTAATTCCAGGGTTCAAGGGCCGCCCAGCCTTCCCCTATCCCTAACCACGGCAAGCCCTTATGCCCTATAGCACAGGTCTGGTGCCCAGCACCAGCCAATGCTATGGGCCGACTGGCTCATCCACACCACCATGCCCACTGGTGCTGCTGGTAATGTGGTATGAACTAGTATAGTATAGTTTATTTTTTTATATTTTTTTGGTAATTTCTTTGGCATTTTATCTAACAAGCAATAGTTTTTAATTGTGTTTTCTGTTTTATGTGTTTTACTAAATGTGGCTTTTAAATGCATCCCATTAAACATTTGAAAAAACGTTCAAACCTGAAAAAATACAATGAATTAATAAAAAGTCAGACTATTGTTCATTAGATTAAAATAGTATCTAACCAAAAATGTTTAAAAAATTACCAAAAACCTAAAACAATAAACCCAAAGGCAGTTTCCGTGTTAGATGGGATACTTTAAAAAGCAGCATTTTGTAAAATAGTTAAAAGCTGAAAAAATACAATTAAAAAGTAAAAAGTTAAGCTATTATTCATTAGATAAAAATTGTATCTAACCAAAAATGCCAAAGAAATTGACAAAAAATAGAAAAAAAACCCAGGCCGTTTCAAATGTTATATAAAATCCACATTTAGTAAATCATCTAAAACCAAAAATAAAATTAAAAAGCTAACAGGCAGGCTATTGCTCATTAGGTAAAAATTGTATCTAACGAACTACCAAAGAAATTACCAAAAAATATAAAAAAAATAAACTCTCAGGCAGTTTCTATGTTAAATGGGATGTTTTGAAAGGAGCCTGAATGAGAGCAAGGTAACAATAAGCACATCACTATATCCATCACTATCTCTATAGGATATAATACAATTTAATATCAGATACTCAATCAGGTGCTGACATGCTAAAAGAACTAATTTATTTACACATTTGGTAATTAGAATATCTTTCCAGGTGAGCATTTTCTACTTATATACAGTAAATAATGCATATGTAATATGCAGCACTCAATATTTTATGAACACATACAAAAGCACAAACATTTATTTCAAATGTCAGCTCTCCTGTAAATTAGTCAAATAAGATTTATTAAGTGTGGAGGTTATACCTATATATAGGTGTTTTAGAGAATTGTTGATTTGGCATTTTGTTGTTAAATAACCCATAGCAGCCAAACAAAACTGCTTTAATCAGGTTGACTATTTTTAAGTGCTGGCATCTATTTGCTCCTTCTTAGTAATGCTTTAACTGCTTAAAACTGCTTATTGGACACATTTAGGAATTGAGGAAGGGAATATAAATAGTAAGAAAGTAAAGCTTTTATATCCTCACACTATCTAAAACTAGAAGGGAAAAGTGAGCCATCTAAGCAAGCCAGAACCAGCAGTGAATCCCTTCCCTTACCCAGTCAAGGCCATCCTACCCCCCAGCACAGCAACACACTACTGTTTGGCTGACTATGCCGGCTCCCCCATCCGTTCACTATAAAGCACACAAGAAATGGTAAGCGTTTGGCTTTTATGAGGTTTAGGGTAACTGAAATGTGCATCAAGTAAAAAGAATGACAATGTAAAAGATGGATCCCACTGTTTACAGAAGTAGTCTGTGTTGTCTGGCCATAAATGGACCATGGCCAGAGTTGATGGGTCTGAAAACACGCCTTAAACCAGTGTACTTCTTGCAATGAATACAGACTGGGGACAAATATCAGCTCAGGATTGAACCCAGCCCCAGCCAGCTCATGAACTGCTAACACCATCAATGGGCTTACCAGTTGGTGAGTGATTGCTGTAGCACTGCAGGTACAGATCATGGGTAAGTGTGGATATGGCTACTCTTAAGCTGATGGTACTGAAACGTAAACTGGACCAATACCCTTACAAGAAACAGTATTGATATGCATCCTACCTCAGGGCAAATGGGGAGGATGGCTGCATATAACAATTAATTTACCATTTTTGTTTTAACTGCTGCCATGGTTGATTCCCCCAGTGGCATCCCATGGAAAACTCCATGGCCATGCTCATGGCCTGCAAAGAGGAAGAGCTGCTTGGTTTCCTACCACTGTGTATTGGGGGATATGTCAGTTTTATCCAGGCAGCAGACCTGCTGGGATGCCTCCAAGATGGCAGCAACCAGGAGAAAATCCTGAGGCTGTGTTTCATCTTTTAGTCAATGTAGAATCAAATGTAAGTGCTGACAATGATTCCGTATCATGCATGCAGATGGGGCAAGTCAATTTTAGGTAGTTTATTTTTTCAACTGTGGCTGTTGGTCCAGTTTAAGTATCGTAGGGGCAGATAATAGCAGGGGTGGTTATGCACCCCCATGGCCATGAAGCATTGCAGACTTGCCTAGCTGAGTGGGGTATAGGGGGGACTAAAGCTGAGAAACTATGGAGGCTGGTATTAGATGGGTGTTAGATGCAGTAGCCCATCCCAAACCAAACCAAATAGCCAAATCCACAGCAGTGGGGCCCACTGCAAATTGACCTGGTCTCTCTACAGACAGTCTGCCCACATACTATAAGCAGAGACAGTAGTAGTGACACACTTTCGGATATATATTTTGAGGGCTGTTCTGGTACTGTCTATCTATGCTGGCATTCTATTATAAACCACTGGTAAAATCACCATAGATCTGCTTTAAACTGGACCAACAGTCTGGCACAGTTGGAAAAGAAAGTTAGCAGCGATTTTGGAGACTCCTCTCCCAGCATCTCAGTCATGCTGCTGCCTGGATTCAACTGACATAACTGACAATGCACAGTAACAGGAAGCCCAGAAACACTTCATCAGCCGCCATTTTGTTTCTAAAATTGCCCAAGGGAGGGATGCATATGAGGACTGTTTGTTGTATTGGTCTGGTTTAAGTCATTTTTGACTGTTGGTCTGCTTTAAGTCAACATTTATATGCTAAATGACCCAGAAAAAAATTGCATGCCTATTTGCAACTGTCACAATAACGTCATTTTATACATACAAACATTAAAATGTAACTGCTTACCTTTTCAGCAGACTGAGCAGTACCGAAGAAAATTGGGATGAAGGCCAACCAGACAATACAAGTCGTATACATGGTAAAACCAATTGGCTTTGCCTCATTAAACGTCTCAGGGACGCCACGGGTTTTGATGGCATAAACAGTACATGTAACCATAAGGAGCATGCTGTAGCCCAAAAGGCATATAAGAGAGAGGTCTGAAATGTCACATTTAAGCACTCCTCGTGCCTGTTGGGGATCTGGTGTACGCTGGTTTTCATAGTCCACAACAGGTCGGGATGGGTCCACGAAAAACCATACAAGCACTCCAAGTAGCTGGACAGAAGAAAGACTGGCAGTGATAACCAACTGAGAGGATGGACTGATATATCTCGGAGCACTTACTGATTTTTTACCCTGCTCAAAAATACGGTAGATGCGATTCGTTTTAGTAAGCAGAGCAGCATAACTAATGCTCATTCCGAGTCCTAGAAAGACCCTTCTGAGTGAACAGGTTCCATATCCAGGTTGAGCCACCATGATAAAAGTGTTCACATAACACAAGAAGATGCCAGTGAGAAGGACATAACTTAGTTCTCGACCAGAAGCCTTAACAATTGGCGTGTCATTATATCGAATAAATGTTCCCACTACTATCAGTGTTGCCAAAATTCCCAAGACGGCGAGGAGAACAGGTACAACAGCCCAGGGAGAACTCCATTCCAGCTTGATCACCGGAATAGGTACGCAGAATGTATGGTTTTCATTTGGTCTCATGTGGATTGGGCATCTTTTGCAAGTGTAGGCATCTAGTTGATATTGATACCCTTCACATTTTTCACAATGCCAACAGCAGGGCATCCCTTTTACTACTTTCTTTCTTTCTCCTGGCAAACAAGGTTGGCTGCAGACAGATGGAGGAATTTGCAGAAAGTTTAAAGGAGATGCTGGCGTGCCTGGCCAGTGCATGCGATCAATCTTGATGAAAGAAAACAAAATTAGTGAGAAAAGTCAACTATAAAGGAATAATATATTTACAGTATATATCAACCCATTTACAAGATTACATTTAAAACAAGCACATAAACATTTGGCGCACTAACGTGGCTTTTTTGTTTTATTCTATGACTTTTATTTGTTATTTTGTGTATTTGTTATACTGTGTTCATTTAGTTACTGCGGCCCTTGATAATTTTGCAGTGGGTTGACACTAAAATACTACACAGTAACATAGTACTAATTCCCCTGCATAGTACTAATGCTCAATGTAGATGCCTGTGTATGACAATTTCAAGGTTTTATTTACTTACTTTAAGATGGAGATGATCTGCCCACTGTCCAATCACTTTGTATTCAGTAGTTCCATTGTGAATCTGGTATTGGTAGATCTCATAACGACCTGGTGCATCACCATTCTCATTAAATGTCACTGGTGTGCCAGCAATACCTGTAAGGTGATATCGATAGGGATATTAGTAGTATAAATATATGAAATGTAGTGAAGTTCTGATAACTGATATCAAAAGAGAATAAAAAAATAGTATATACAATAAAAACTACAATAGATTTTTGGGTCCACTTTCGATGGCATTTTGCCAAAGGGTATATTTTTTGTGGCAAAATGATGCCTTCAAGCTGCTGATCTGATCTAGTATTTTTTTTATGTGTGTTTTATGGACGCAGTTTTCACTATCTACATCCTGTTACTATTTGCAACTGAACACCCCGTCTGTAAAAACAGAACACTGCTGCTGTGGTGAGCTGCTAGTTTGAGTGCGCTCCCCCACTCCCTCACATGCCCGGCAGCAGTGTTCTGTGTCACTAAGTTCATTTCTTTCTTCTTGGTGTACAGACTAAGGGCCTTATTCATGAAGGTATAGCGTCAGGTAGTGCCTTGTAAATGACAGGTAGCGTCAGGTGAACGCCGGAAACGGCACGCAATTGCACATTTATCAAGCAGAATCTGTGGAGCGACTGGGATAACGCCATGTAGCGTACGATTCATCATTATCCCAGCCTCAGCGTACAGTGCTGGCTGGCGTTCAGGCTTGCAGAGTGCCCCGTATTACCTCTCGCTACCTGTCGGTCTCCCATACATTTCAATGGACGTTCTTTTATTTCTCTTTAAACAGGGGGTTTTTATTATTATTTTTTTTTTTATTCTCAAATAATGTTGGGATCTCTCCTGGCCTTGAAAAAGCCATTTTTTCATTTTTTTGTAATTTTATATATTTATACAGAATTGATATTACAGGTCTGGCATTAATGTGTTCATGTTACAATGTTATTACAATGTAATTCCATATGTTTTCGCTTTGTTACTGGTGGATACATTTTAAAAAACAAACTTTAATCTCACAGCCTCCGGTGCTCTGGGCTACAGCGAAGCATTTTTGATTGCCGGTGGTGTTTGACGCTGTTTTGTGAGTTGGTCGCACAGACCAGTCACTAACATGTGCTCCAATACAGCGCTGTACTGGTCATATAGCGACTCCCCACAATGTATTCAGCATTGCTGAACAGCGACTGAGTCGCTATGAACTAGCGACCCACGACCTAGCACAGCGACTACTAGTGGGTGCTCTGAAATGCCTGCTACAGATGCTCATCTGTCGCTACCTGGCGTTAGTGATGAATCAGCCTGCCCGTGTACAGCTGCCAATAGCAACAGATTGTAGGAACTGAAAAATGCTTCCTTAACACACAATTTGCTAGATAGCTAGATGTTAGATAAACTCGGCGCCTTGAAGACATTCTTTTGGCATTTTCCGGAAAAATTTGCTTTGATTCAAATTTATTTGCGGCGAGTCACTATTAAAAACGGCTATTTCTGGCCTTCCGAGAGCCTCAATAGGGTTGGAGAACATTTTGCCTTGCTGTAACATGCATAGGATGCGTGCTGGGTTAGTGAAATAATACTGTAAAGAAGTATGACATGCTTCTATTAGAATCGCTGTCGCAGAGCGGCACAATTACAGAGCCTTGAGGTGGCATCAGCATAAGGAATCCATATATTGCCTGAAAAACACACCCTGTAGTTGGCAGCAGCATAAGGAGCCCATATATTGCCTGAAGGACACACCCTGGAGTTGGCAGCAGCATAAGGAGCTACCATGCATCAGCTACTACCATGGATCAGCCATTGGTGGGTGGAAATCCTGGCTGATCCATGCCTGATTCATCTTCACAAAGGTGAGTCTCTCCACATTTTACATGGACAGACGAGTTCTCCTTGGCGTGACTATGGCCCCCGCCGCACTAAACACCCGCTCAGATGGCACACTACTGGCTGAGCAGGACAGCTTTCCCAGTGCAAACTCTGCCAGTTGTAAGTAGCCAGGTACTCTTAAAAGCTAAGTGCTAGCAATCGGGATGCCCCCGGTGAAAGTGAATTACTGCTGTAAACTTGAAAACTAGACTTTTGTTACAAAATGCAAAAGGTAAGTAGCGAGGTACTCTTAAAAGCTAAGTGCTAGCACTCGGGATACCCCCGGTGAAAGTGAATTACTGCTGTAAACTTGAAAATGAGACTGTTGTTACAGAATGCAAAAGGTAAGTAGCTAGGTACTCTTAAAGTGGACCAACACCTAGGGGGGATCGGCCCGGGAATCTATAAATCGGGATGTCCCGCGGGATGAAACCCCCAAGGAAGCCCACAATCCTACCTTTTCCACATTCCAGCGGCGCATGCGCGTCAGCCGCCGCCGCCTCCCGTGCGTCCCTCTAGCAGGGCGCGCTCCCACGCCAGCCGTTTGTGAATGGCCGGCGCGGGTGCGCTCCCTGTAAGAGGGACGCGCGGGAAGCGGTGGCGGACACGCTCTGCTTGTCCGGCGCTGCCTCTCGCTTGTCCGTCGGCAGGGATTGGCTGCAGCGGTCACGTGGGAGCGGGGTGAGGTGAGTTTTCGGGGCTTTCTGGGGGGTTTCACAAAGCGGGGCACCCCCGATCATGGTGCCCCACCGAAGTGGACCAAAACCCAGGATAGTCAAAATCCTGGGTGTTGGTCCACTTTAAAAGCAAAGTGCTAGCATTCGGTGCCCCCGGTGAAAGTGAATTATTGCTGTAAACTTGAAAACGAGACTTTTTAAACAAAATGTAAAAGGTAAGTAGCCAGGTACTCTTAAAAGTTAGTGCTAGCACTCGGGAAGCCCCCTGGTGAAAGTGAATCACTGCTGTAAACTTGAAAATGAGACTTTTGTTACAGAATGCAAAAGGTAAGTAGCCAGGTACTCTTAAAAGCTAAGTGCTAGCATTAGGGATGCCCCCCGGTGAAAGGCAATGGCTGCTGCAAATTTTACAACGTGACTTTTTTACAAAATGCAAATGGTAAGTAGCCAGGTACTCTTAAAAGCTAAGTGCTAGCACTCGGGATGCCCCCCGGTGAAAGTGAATTACTGCTGTAAACTTGAAAACAAGAATTTTGTTAGAAAATTCAAAAGGTAAGTAGCCAGGTACTCTTAAAAGATAAGTGCTAGCATTCGGGATGCCCCCCGGTGAAAGTGATTTACTACTTTACAACGTGACTTTTTTTACAAAATGCAAAAGGTAAGTAGCCAGGTACTCTTAAAAGATAAGTGCTAGCATTCGGGATGCCCCCGGTGAAAGTGAATTACTACTTTATACTTTACAATGTGACTTTTGTTACAAAATGCAAAAGGTAAGTAGCCAGGTAGTCTTAAAAGATAAGTGCTAACATTCGGGATGCCCCCCGGTGAAAGTGAATTACTACTTTACAACGTGACTTTTTTTACAAAATGCAAAAGGTAAGTAGCCAGGTACTCTTAAAAGATAAGTGCTAGCATTCGGGATGCCCCCCGGTGAAAGTGAATTACTACTTTACAACGTGACTTTTTTTACAAAATGCAAAAGGTAAAAAGCCAGGTACTCTTAAAAGATAAGTGCTAACATTCGGGATGCCCCCCGGTGAAAGTGAATTACTACTTTACAACGTGACTTTTTTTTACAAAATGCAAAAGGTAAGTAGCCAGGTACACTCTTAAAAGATAAGTGCTAGCATTCGGGATGCCCCCCGGTGAAAGTGAATTGCTACTTTATACTTTACAATGTGACTTTTGTTACAAAATGCAAAAGGTAAGTAGCCAGGTACTCTTAAGAGATAAGTGCTAACATTCGGGATGCCCCCCGGTGAAAGTGAATTACTACTTTATACTTTACAATGTGACTTTTGTTACAAAATGCAAAAGGTAAGTAACCAGGTAAGTAGCCAGGTACTCTTAAAAGATAAGTGCTAGCATTCGGGATGCCCCCGGTGAAAGTGAATTACTACTTTATACTTTACAATGTGACTTTTGTTACAAAATGCAAAAGGTAAGTAGCCAGGTAGTCTTAAAAGATAAGTGCTAACATTCGGGATGCCCCCCGGTGAAAGTGAATTACTACTTTACAACGTGACTTTTTTTACAAAATGCAAAAGGTAAGTAGCCAGGTACTCTTAAAAGATAAGTGCTAGCATTCGGGATGCCCCCCGGTGAAAGTGAATTACTACTTTACAACGTGACTTTTTTTACAAAATGCAAAAGGTAAAAAGCCAGGTACTCTTAAAAGATAAGTGCTAACATTCGGGATGCCCCCCGGTGAAAGTGAATTACTACTTTACAACGTGACTTTTTTTACAAAATGCAAAAGGTAAGTAGCCAGGTACACTCTTAAAAGATAAGTGCTAGCATTCGGGATGCCCCCCGGTGAAAGTGAATTGCTACTTTATACTTTACAATGTGACTTTTGTTACAAAATGCAAAAGGTAAGTAGCCAGGTACTCTTAAGAGATAAGTGCTAACATTCGGGATGCCCCCCGGTGAAAGTGAATTACTACTTTATACTTTACAATGTGACTTTTGTTACAAAATGCAAAAGGTAAGTAACCAGGTACTCTTAAAAGATAAGTGCTAACATTCGGGATGCCCCCCGGTGAAAGTGAATTACTAATTTAAACTTTACAGCGTGACTTTTTTTACAAAATGCAAAAGGTAAAAAGCCAGGTACTCTTAAAAGATAAGTGCTAACATTCGGGATGCCCCCGGTGAAAGTGAATTACTACTTTACAGTTTACAATGTGACTTTTGTTACAAAATGCAAAAGGTAAGTAGCCAGGTACTCTTAAAAGATAAGTGCTAGCATTCTGGATGGCCCTGGTTTAAGTGAATTACTACTTTAAACTTTACAACGTGACTTTTTTTTACAAAATGCAAAAGGTAAAAAGCCAGGTACTCTTAAAAGATAAGTGCTAGCATTCGGGATGCCCCCCGGTGAAAGTGAATTACTACTAGTGGGTGCTCTGAAATGCCTGCTACAGATGCTCATCTGTCGCTACCTGGCGTTAGTGATGAATCAGCCTGCCCGTGTACAGCTGCCAATAGCAACAGATTGTAGGAACTGAAAAATGCTTCCTTAACACACAATTTGCTAGATAGCTAGATGTTAGATAAACTCGGCGCCTTGAAGACATTCTTTTGGCATTTTCCGGAAAAATTTGCTTTGATTCAAATTTATTTGCGGCGAGTCACTATTAAAAACGGCTATTTCTGGCCTTCCGAGAGCCTCAATAGGGTTGGAGAACATTTTGCCTTGCTGTAACATGCATAGGATGCGTGCTGGGTTAGTGAAATAATACTGTAAAGAAGTATGACATGCTTCTATTAGAATCGCTGTCGCAGAGCGGCACAATTACAGAGCCTTGAGGTGGCATCAGCATAAGGAATCCATATATTGCCTGAAAAACACACCCTGTAGTTGGCAGCAGCATAAGGAGCCCATATATTGCCTGAAGGACACACCCTGGAGTTGGCAGCAGCATAAGGAGCTACCATGCATCAGCTACTACCATGGATCAGCCATTGGTGGGTGGAAATCCTGGCTGATCCATGCCTGATTCATCTTCACAAAGGTGAGTCTCTCCACATTTTACATGGACAGACGAGTTCTCCTTGGCGTGACTATGGCCCCCGCCGCACTAAACACCCGCTCAGATGGCACACTACTGGCTGAGCAGGACAGCTTTCCCAGTGCAAACTCTGCCAGTTGTAAGTAGCCAGGTACTCTTAAAAGCTAAGTGCTAGCAATCAGGATGCCCCCGGTGAAAGTGAATTACTGCTGTAAACTTGAAAACTAGACTTTTGTTACAAAATGCAAAAGGTAAGTAGCGAGGTACTCTTAAAAGCTAAGTGCTAGCACTCGGGATACCCCCGGTGAAAGTGAATTACTGCTGTAAACTTGAAAATGAGACTGTTGTTACAGAATGCAAAAGGTAAGTAGCTAGGTACTCTTAAAGTGGACCAACACCTAGGGGGGATCGGCCCGGGAATCTATAAATCGGGATGTCCCGCGGGATGAAACCCCCAAGGAAGCCCACAATCCTACCTTTTCCACATTCCAGCGGCGCATGCGCGTCAGCCGCCGCCGCCTCCCGTGCGTCCCTCTAGCAGGGCGCGCTCCCACGCCAGCCGTTTGTGAATGGCCGGCGCGGGTGCGCTCCCTGTAAGAGGGACGCGCGGGAAGCGGTGGCGGACACGCTCTGCTTGTCCGGCGCTGCCTCTCGCTTGTCCGTCGGCAGGGATTGGCTGCAGCGGTCACGTGGGAGCGGGGTGAGGTGAGTTTTCGGGGCTTTCTGGGGGGTTTCACAAAGCGGGGCACCCCCGATCATGGTGCCCCACCGAAGTGGACCAAAACCCAGGATAGTCAAAATCCTGGGTGTTGGTCCACTTTAAAAGCAAAGTGCTAGCATTCGGTGCCCCCGGTGAAAGTGAATTATTGCTGTAAACTTGAAAACGAGACTTTTTAAACAAAATGTAAAAGGTAAGTAGCCAGGTACTCTTAAAAGTTAGTGCTAGCACTCGGGAAGCCCCCTGGTGAAAGTGAATCACTGCTGTAAACTTGAAAATGAGACTTTTGTTACAGAATGCAAAAGGTAAGTAGCCAGGTACTCTTAAAAGCTAAGTGCTAGCATTCGGGATGCCCCCCGGTGAAAGGCAATGGCTGCTGCAAATTTTACAACGTGACTTTTTTACAAAATGCAAATGGTAAGTAGCCAGGTACTCTTAAAAGCTAAGTGCTAGCACTCGGGATGCCCCCCGGTGAAAGTGAATTACTGCTGTAAACTTGAAAACAAGAATTTTGTTAGAAAATTCAAAAGGTAAGTAGCCAGGTACTCTTAAAAGATAAGTGCTAGCATTCGGGATGCCCCCCGGTGAAAGTGATTTACTACTTTACAACGTGACTTTTTTTACAAAATGCAAAAGGTAAGTAGCCAGGTACTCTTAAAAGATAAGTGCTAGCATTCGGGATGCCCCCGGTGAAAGTGAATTACTACTTTATACTTTACAATGTGACTTTTGTTACAAAATGCAAAAGGTAAGTAGCCAGGTACTCTTAAAAGATAAGTGCTAACATTCGGGATGCCCCCCGGTGAAAGTGAATTACTACTTTACAACGTGACTTTTTTTACAAAATGCAAAAGGTAAGTAGCCAGGTACTCTTAAAAGATAAGTGCTAGCATTCGGGATGCCCCCCGGTGAAAGTGAATTACTACTTTACAACGTGACTTTTTTTACAAAATGCAAAAGGTAAAAAGCCAGGTACTCTTAAAAGATAAGTGCTAACATTCGGGATGCCCCCCGGTGAAAGTGAATTACTACTTTACAACGTGACTTTTTTTACAAAATGCAAAAGGTAAGTAGCCAGGTACACTCTTAAAAGATAAGTGCTAGCATTCGGGATGCCCCCCGGTGAAAGTGAATTGCTACTTTATACTTTACAATGTGACTTTTGTTACAAAATGCAAAAGGTAAGTAGCCAGGTACTCTTAAGAGATAAGTGCTAACATTCGGGATGCCCCCCGGTGAAAGTGAGTTACTACTTTATACTTTACAATGTGACTTTTGTTACAAAATGCAAAAGGTAAGTAGCCAGGTACTCTTAAAAGATAAGTGCTAACATTCGGGATGCCCCCCGGTGAAAGTGAATTACTACTTTAAACTTTACAGCGTGACTTTTTTTACAAAATGCAAAAGGTAAAAAGCCAGGTACTCTTAAAAGATAAGTGCTAACATTCGGGATGCCCCCCGGTGAAAGTGAATTACTACTTTACACTTTACAATGTGACTTTTGTTACAAAATGCAAAAGGTAAGTAGCCAGGTACTCTTAAAAGATAAGTGCTAGCATTCTGGATGGCCCTGGTTTAAGTGAATTACTACTTTAAACTTTACAACGTGACTTTTTTTACAAAATGCAAAAGGTAAAAAGTCAGGTACTCTTAAAAGATAAGTGCTAGCATTCGGGATGCCCCCCGGTGAAAGTGAATTACTACTTTATACTTTGCAATGGGACTTTTGTTACAAAATGCAAAGGGTAAGTAGCCAGGTACTCTTAAAGATGATTGCTAGCATGCTTTTTAAAGAATGACACCAGGAAAAGCTAAATAGGCAGGTGTGTTATTAACACTAAAAAGGCTTGAAAGCTAACGCAAACACTGTAAACTGTCTCTGTCTCTCTCTGTCACTGGCATTGCCTCTCTCCTTCTCTCCCTGGCTCTATCTGTCCCTCGCTCTATCTATCTCTCCCTCGCTCTATTTATCTATCTATCCCTCGCTCTGTCTCTGCGTAACCCGTTCTCGCCACAATACAGTGTCGAAATGAGCTTCCGCAAAATGGCCGCCGCTTATATAGGGCTGTGACATCATCGGGAAGCCTGGCTGCTCATAGGCAGCATGTGATGCCTACCCAGGATTCTTTGCCCCATGGGACATGTCCTGACATGTGGATCCACCATTTTAGATGGCCTGGACTGCAGTAAATGGAGTTTTAAGGAAGCAATTCAAGCAATCGAATCGCGGCAATATTCGGATTCGCTTAGAATCGAATTTTTCCTGAAATTCGTAACAAATTCGGATTCGTCAGATTCGATTCGCTCATCTCTACCAGTAACCCCTTTACTGTGACCAGAATTGTGATGGGGGATCATAAGTGGTTGCTAATGCTACCCCCTACCCCTAGCTTCTAGGTTGTTTTTAGCCCAACTTTAAAATACATTGAAAAGCAACAGGTTGTCAAGCCTGAGTTCCACTGGTAATTACCAAGCAGTGTTACCTTTTGCTTGGCTCAACATCATTGCTGAAAGCTAACTGCAATTTTCACATTGTGAAAATGTTCACCTCCCCCCACCACATCACATTCTGCATTGATATTACTGTATGACTTTCGTTGCTTGTTATTTTCTATGTATGCAGGACAAAGTATGAAAAATATAGAGCAGCTTGTCACAGTTTGTGTGTTACAGTTTGTCAGAATGTGAATCAAAGTATCCCTGTTCAAAAGTTGTGTACCGGTATATAAAGTTATATTAAAGTGGACCAACACCCAGGATTTTGACTATCCTGGGTATTGGTCCACTTCCCCGGGGCACCCCAAATCGCTGCCTGAAACCCCCCCAAACACCCCGAAAACTCACCTCTCCACGCTCCCACGTGACTGCGCTGTCCAATGCCCGCCGACGGACAAGTGACGTCCGTCGACGGACAAGGGTTCGCGCCCGCCGCCGCCTCCCGCGCGTCACTCTTGACGTGTGCGCGCCCGCGCCGGCCATTCAGAGACGGCCAGCGCAGGCGCGCGCACGTCTAGAGGAGCGCGAGTGAGGCGGCGGCGGCGGAAGCAGCGGCTGGAGAGGTAAGGTTTTTCGGGGGTTTTGGGGGGGTTACACCCCGCGGGACATCCCGATCTCGGATCTCCCGCGGTGTGTGAGGTGATCGGCCCGGGAATCTTATAGATTCCCAGGCCGATCACCCCTGGGTGTCGGCCCACTTTAAAAAAAACTATGGCCAGCCTTTTTTATCTATGGTTTGTGGTGACTCAATTAACAATAAAGCATGCAAAGGATAAAGAGCATCTGCTAAGATATCATTCAAAAGCAGGCTGGGGTGTCCAGTGACCCCCCTAGCATGTCTAGTTATAAACCAGGTGAGTAAAGAGAGTGAAGACTAAAAGAGGAACAGAGAACTAAGAGAAAAACATCTAAAATGTATATAATGCAATTGCCATGTCTATAATACCATTTATGCACATGCATTAAAAGTTACCTCCCCTTTATACTCCAAATTTGAGTCATAGATTCTGCTTCCTGGCAATAATTGGAATAATAATTCCCTTTGAGTATGGAAAGTAGTGATGAGCTTCAGATCCGGGGTAAAGCTAGGTCCAGTTTGCCTCATTCCAGATAGCGGCAAGATCTGGGTCAAATTAATAATAATGTGTTCCCCTTTCCACATGTGCTACTAGCCCTACTACTACTAACTAGGCAAAGGTTTCTTCTTAAAGTGAACCAAAACCCAGCTCAATTGGCCCAGAAATCTATAAGATACCCAGGCCGATCAATCACCCCCCCCCCCGGGGCATTAAAAATTGTGATGCCCGCTGCCCATTCACTTACCTTGTTTCCCGGACCCACGGTGCGTCTAAGAACACAAAAGGGAAGTTGTTGGACAAAAAAGGAAAGGAGACATAAATTGGACCTCCAGGCTCCATAGCAACTCAGAAACACTTTACTATCCTAACCTACCCCCTCAAGCCATCAGTGAGTCTTTCGTTAGAGATACTCATTTTTTCCTAACCAAGCTGCCTACAATTGGGACAGGAAGTAGATGTGCAATCATGTGGCAGCTACACCTTCTCCAGTAGAAGACATGCTTCAGCGTAGTGCAAAGCTAATTCCTGACCCACATAATACAAAGAACAATGCCTGATTTTGGCATTCTAAGGGTCTTTAAATGCAGGGACATCCCGAATCAGAATTAAAGTCAATCTTGGTTTTAAAAATACAAAATAATTGTAATTATAGTCATAACTTCAATATCTTACTGGAAGAATTTGTAGATGCTAGAAAGAGACTTCCAAAGGAGGTTGTGAGTTTATCAAGAGTAAAATAATTGTTTTCTAGCTTTATCAACAGACATATAACTTTTATATCAATGAATATTGTTAAGGGCCTTATTCATGAAGGGATAGCGTCAGGTAGTGCCTTGTAAGCGACAGGTAGCGGCAGGTGAACGCCGAACATGGCACACAATTACACATTTATCAAGAGGATTCTGTAGAGCGACTGGGATAACGCCATGTAGCTTCCGAATTCATCATTATCCCAGCCTCAGCATACAGCGCCGGCGTTCAGCCTTGCAGAGCGCCACGTCTTACCTCTCGCTACCTGTCGGTCTCCCATACATTTCAATGGATGTTCTTTTACTTCTCTTTAAAGTGGACCGTCACCCTCCCCGTGATCGGCCCGGGAATCTATAAGATTCCCGGGCCGATCGCCTCCCTCCCCGCGGGACATCCGAGATCGGGATGTCCCGCGGGGTGAAACACCCCCAAACACCCCAAACCCCCTTACCTTATCGCCTCCCTCGCGCCCCTCTAGGCGTGCGCGCGTCAAGAGGGACGCGCGGGAGGCGGCGGCGGAGGAGCCGCTTGTCCGGGACTGTCAGATTGCTTGTCCGTCGGCGCTGGGAGCGGGGAGAGGTGAGTTTTTCGGGGTGATAGGGGGGGTTTCACACAGCGGGGCACCCCGATCGGGGGTGCCCCACCGAAGTGGACCAAGACCCAGGATAGTCAAAATCCTGGGTGTTGGTCCACTTTAAACAAGGGATTTTTATTTTTATTTTTTATTCTCAAATAATGTTAGGATCTCTCCTGGCCTTGAAAAAGGCAGTTTTTGAATTTTTTTTTCAATTTTTATATATTTATGTAGAATTGACATTGCAGGTCTGGCATTAATGTGTTCATGTAACAATGTTATTACAATGTAATTCCATATGTTTTCGCTTTGTTACTGGTGGATACATGTTAAAAAAACTGCCTTTAATCACACAGCCTCCGGCGCTCTGGGCTACAGTGAAGCATTTTTGAGTACCGGCGGTGTGTAGGGCTGTTTTTTTTATGAATATGTTGTGAGTCGGTCGCACTAACCAGTCGCTACCATTCGCTCCCATACAGCTCTGTACTGGTCATATAGCGACTCCCCACAATGTATTCATCAATGCTGCACAGCAACTGAGGTGCTCTGAACTAGCGAACCTCGACCAAGCACAGCGACTACTAGCAGGTGCTCTGAAATGTCTGCTACAGACGCTCATCTGTCGCGACCTGCCGCTAGTAATGAATTAGCCTGCCCGTCTCTTTAACACATACTTTTACTCAATAGGATTTTTTCAGAAGAATGTGGAAGTTCAACTGGCTTAATAGGTTTTAGACTTACTGGCCTAAATTTGACTAGTGTGAGACGAGTTTGCAGGAGTAAAACTACAAACGTTTACTAAAGCATTTGAAACATTTTCTGATTTACAAAGATCTTCCTGCAGGCAAATTCTCCTGAGATGTCTGTAGGACCAATGGGCCTGGTTATTTCAAGCTTTACAATGAATGCAAATCATCAATTATCATACAGGCTTTTTTGCTCTAATGGATTTTATTTTACAAGCTTTATAAGCAACATATTTTTACTTATTTGGTGGCCTTAAAGATTGTTTTAAATATATATTTTATATTTTAAATATAATAATGTTATATATTTGAATACAGATTTTAGGCCCTTGCCAGTTTCAACCCTTGTAACCAGTATGAAGACCAGGGCTTAGAAAATTGATTAGATACAAAAAGAGATAACATTTCATCAGGATTTTTGAAGATGGCAAAAGCCTAAATATCCTCTGCAGACAAAGATATAGCCTGTATAATGCTATTTTACTCATTTATCTGTGTTAAAAGCAATGAAATGAATTGTTTTAGCTTAGCTGTGATGGGCTGTGCCACACTCTGTATGCTAAGCCATTGTTACTAATATCCAACATAGGGAAGAGTCAGTGGATTATGTTTTAATGTATAAATTAACAATAATAAAAAATATAATAACGTAAAAATAATATGGTAAATAATTGTTTCTACAAGATCCGGTCACTAAGCAGTCTGCTCTTGTATTAACCAGAATTGTCCATTTTACCCCGGGTTACTCACCCAAATGCTTTAGAGGATGCCAAACCGAGGGTTTATATTTAGTGGGAGTGTTCCAAGGTGAGAGTGCTCTGGTCCAAATCATACCAAATGATATATTACATTTTTGGTATTACCTTTTGCAAAGCGCCATATGAAGCACTTCTAATCCGTGAACCAGAGAGTTAAACTGGACCAACAGCCTGGTACAGATGGAGAAAACCCCCCCCAAACTCACTTGCCCCATCTGCATGCATGATACTGAAGAATTGTCAGTGCTTACATTTGCTCCTGCATCCACTAGAAGCTGAAACACCCATCCTCATTTTCTAGTGGTAGCAGCCATTTTGGAGCTTCCTTTCCCAGCATCTCAGCCATGCTGCTGCCTGGATTCAGCTGACATAGCTGACAATGCACAGTAACAGGAAACCCAGCATCACTTCCTGTTTGCAGGCAGCCTGCAGATACATGAGCTGCCATTTTGTTTCTAAAGTTTACAACAGCAGGAGATAGAAAAAGGTAAATTAACTTTTACATGCATCATCTAAATTGCCCTGGAGAGGGATTCATATGAGCATTGTATGTTGTGTTGGTCCAGTTTAAGTCATTTTTGACTATTGGTTAACATGTAATTCTCTTTGATGAAACATATCTGCACTACTACAAAGCAGACAATAGTCAAGGGGTGGAAATCTCCTGGTCTGGCATTTATGGATGTTAAAAACAGGTTAAGTGAAATAACCTTAAATCTTAACTGATTCTATGGTCTCGATTTCATTAGACTCGGGACCTGTGGGACTCTCTCTATGGAACTCTTTCGACCCATACAGTACTTAATTGTAGTTATTGTGTACAGCTTATTAATAGGGTTGGGCAAACCCGAACTGCAAAGTGCGGGTTTTAAATGCATCCCATTTCACATTGAAACAATTTTTATAGTTTTTGGTATTTTTTTAGCATTTTTGGTTAGATACAATTATTATCTAACCAACAGTAGGCGCAATTGTATTTTTTCACTTTTAAGGGTTTTGCTAAATGTGGCATTAAAATGCATTAAATGGCCCGCAGGTTTATTTTTTAATATTTTTTGGTAATTTTCTGGGCTTTTTCTGTTAGATTACTATTAGTATCTAATGAAAAAATGTTTCTCCAATTTTTTTTTTGCCACTTTTCCTTGCTTCATTGAATGCCACCTAACCTGCATTAAGCTGAGAAAGTGACAGCGGGATCTTATTTTTTTTTAATGTTTCCTCTTAAAAAGAAAAAAAATGTGGTGTTCCCTCCCAAAGTTTACCATCCTGGGCCCCAAATGGGGTGCAGGTAATGTGTCATGTTACTAGCATGGCACCCTGAACCCAGCAGGAGACACGCTGTCTCTGTGATGTCAGAAATGTTAAGCATTGTGTTCCTGTCCATGGATGCCACGCCTCCAAGTATAAAAGCTGGCTCCCCCGGCCCTCATTTCAGTCCCTCACTGGATAGTTCCCCCTTCATCCAAATGGCACTGCGGCCGTCCGCTTCTGGTGGCCACGCCACCACATTTACATGCTGGAGGGGGAGAGGATGGCACAGGACAAAGATGACTCCCGGTCCCGAGGAAGATGGCTCCCAGAAGGGGATAGATGACGGGGATGGGTGAGTATAAGTTATATTAAGAACAATAAAAAAACATTTTGTGGGGTGTCAGGAACAGGGGCTACCAATAGCATAGCCTCTGAGCCCTGGGATACAAGCCCTTATGCTTGGTGCCCAGGCTAGTAGCTTTCGGGGGGGGGCCATGTGTGTTTTTATTTTAAATGCTGTTACTCGTTAAGTGGCATTCAATAAAGCAAGGGAAAGTACAAAAAAAATTCTTCATTAGATACAAATTGTAATCTAACAAGAAATGCCCCAAAAATTACCAAAACATATTTAAAAATAAACCCGCATACAGGTTTAATATGAAATAGGATGCCTTTAAAAGCCGCATTTAGTAAAATACTTAGAGCTGAAAAAGCACAATTAAAAAAGAGAAAGTCAAACTATTGTTGGTTAGATACAAATCTCCCCAAAAATGCCAAAAAAATTACCGTAGGTACCTGCATCAGGAATGAATTAATTTACTGAAAACCAAACTTTAGCGGCAAGTTCGGCGAACCTGAACTTCAGTGAGTTTGCCCATCGCTACCTTTTGTAGGCAATGTAATGGCTGCTGTGGTCCTCTGATTGTACTGGGGCTCTGACTGTACTAGTGTGGCGTCTGCCTAATTGATGTTCAGTAATAGGTAAGCTAATTCAAAACATTTTAAATATCCTGCAGCCCTTTGGGGGTTTTCTGTTCCACAAGAGCTGGCCAAATTGCATAGAGAAGGAAAATTGGGTCTCTCCAGTGTGCGAACTGGGGGGGGGGGGGGGGGGGGGGTGTTACTGGCTGCACATTTAAAAGTGGGCTGGCAACCAGAGCGGTGAATGACACACCATGGAACGTGGGGGGGGGGTCGGATGATCCTGACGATGGCATATTTTTTTCGTTTATTCTATAGTATATTATATTATCTGTATATACAATTGACCTTCCCTTGTTATGCATGATTAATATTTTAGCGATATTTGCTTATGTTATTTATTGAAAACACACATCCTTTGGGTATTTTATCTAGGTAAATAGATATAGTTAAAAGAATACAAAATATGTATTATATTATTTATTGATGAAGCTAAACATGCATTGATCAATATGTATAATACACATAATTTATTAGTAATGAACTATTTATTTATTATTAATGTATTTATTAGCACTAAAGCTATCTATTAATGAATATTAACCCATTCATCGACCATATTCCTAGGATCAGATTCCTCTGATTTGTGTTTTTTTTTTTAAACAATAAATCTTTATTGAGAAGGACAGAACATCAAGGCATTGCAGGTTTGACAAGTCATCAACACTACACTTTACACGAGCAGTACAGATGTAAATCCATAAATTGACAATACAGCGTTCTCATACCCACTTTTACATCCAAGATACTTAGCTCTCTTGTCCCTTACCCCTGTCTGCCTCGACGCCTCTGCCCCTCAACTTTTCTGGAAAGGAACAGGGGAAGGTGAAAACTTGAGGAGGGGGAAAGGGAAAGAAGGGAAGAGAAAGAAAGGGAAACCCCGGCACCCCCACAAAAGGAAAGAGGAGCCGGACGAGACTGGAGGAGGAAAGAAGGTCAAGGGAGGGCATAGGCAAGAATGGGCCTCCCCCTCCCACCCACCACGGTCGCCCCCGGCATCACCCCCAGAGGCCCACCGATAACCGCCGGCCCAGGCTCCAGGCCGCATGATCCGCGCCAGGCACCCCGATGTCGCGTCAAACGTCTCCCCTGGTAGCTCAGGTCTCATTAAGTAGTCTTTTGCAGTCATCAGATTCCACGAACATGTTCCACTGTAGCCAGAGGCGCCAATGCTTCTCCTCCATACGTTTGAGGGTGGCCGTCAGGTCCTCCATACATCTGATGTCCTCCACCCTGTGAATCCAATCCCCAATGGAGGGTGGCGTGAGAGACTTCCATCGGGCCGGTATGCATGCCCTAGCTGCATTCACTGGATGAATGGAAAGGGATTTCCTGTATGTCCCAGTTGAACCACTTATTGAATGCAGAAGGAGGGTCTCCGGTAGAACAGGGATGGATTCTCCCGTTATTTTATTAATCCATTTTACAACGTCTCCCCAGAAGCGTTTTATCTTCTCGCAATCCCAGAAGACATGTAGGAGGGAGCCTTGGCTCCTCTCACATCTCCAGCAGAGAGGAGACACCGATGGGTAGTGGCGGCGTAGTGCCTGTGGTACCCGGTACCACCAACTTAGGATTTTGTAGCCCGCCTCTTGGTATGAGTTACTGATTGCCCGTTGCAACAGCTCAAGGATCTTCCTTACCTGGGTAGGCGGCCTCCCAAGCCGACACATAGTTGGGTACGAAGGCCTCGCCTGGGTCCACCAGCTGTTTGTATATGAATGATAGCGCCCCCCTGGATGGCTCCTCTGTAGAGCACAAACGTTCAAAGGGTGTCAGCTCTCTACGATACTCCTCCGGGGGTGGCAAGCTTGGAAGGAAGTGAGACACCTGTAATGCTCTCCAGTATGAAAAACCCGGCGGGTCCCCCCACTCCAGGAGCTCCACTCATGAAAACTAGGACAGTGCCCCTACCAGGTGCCTTCCACTTTCCAAATCCTGCATCAATCTGGCTCCGTATAAAGTCTAGTGCTCCCATAATCGGACAAAGTGGGGACGGCACAGGGGCGATGGTCTCTTTCGCTGCATGCCTTGCCCAGACCCTGAGGGTAGGGCCTATTGTTGGGTGCGACCTTAGTGCACTCGGGATCTCTCCAGGGGACCAAGGAAGGCCGCCAAGGGTACCAGAGACCATGATTGTTCTAGCTGCACCCACCGCTTGTTCCCCTTGTGTTGGTTTCAATCCACTACTCTGTTCAGGTGGGCGGCCGCATAATACATTTTGATGTCGGGGAGTCCCACTCCTCCCCTCAGCTGCGGCAGAGTGAGCGTGTGGTGCCCGATTCTTGGGCTCCTGCCCCCCCCCCCCCATACAAATGTTATGAATTCCGAATGGATATAATTCAGGAAGGAAGAGGGTAGGTGATTGGGCAGCACCTGGATGGGGTAGAGTAGTCGTGGTAGTATATTCATTTTGAGCACGTTGCATCTGCCAAACCAGGACAGTGTTTTGTCCCTCCAGGTGCTTAGGTCTCTTTTGATTGTGCTCAATAAGGGCGGAAAATTCCGGGTGAACAGGTCCTTGGGTTGGGACGTGATATGGACCCCCAGATATTTGACTGATCCAATTGCCCATCGAAAGGGGAAGTTAGTTTTGATGTGTTCAGTCTTCTTCTGGGGGACAGATATGTTTAACGCCTCCAAATTTTGGAGATTGATCTTAAAGTTTGAGAGCACCGGGTATTCCCTAACCTCCCTTAACAAGTTGGGGATGGTCGTTACCGGCTGAGAGATGCAGAAGAGCAAATCACCCGCAAAAGCCGCCACCTTGTGTTCCAACCATCCTCCGAGCACGCCCTTTATATTCAGGTTCGCCCTGACCTTTCTGAGGAAGGGTTCTAGTGTTAGTATAAAAATGATCGGGGATAACGGGCACCCCTGTCTTGTGCCATTCGTTATTGCAAATGGCTCTGACAGGACTCCGTTCACTTTGATGCAGGCCGAGGGATAAGAGTATAAAGAGAGTATCCACGACTTCATGTTATCTTGTAAGCCTAGATGCTCGAGTGCGGCCCTTATAAAGTCCCAGTGGACCCTATCGAATGCTTTCTCCGCATCCATAGAAAGCAACATGGCCGGGATCCCCTCCTCATGAATCAGGTGGATCAAATCAACAATTCTGGTCACATTGTCCCTGGCTTCTCTACAAGGGGTGAAGCCTGCTTGATTTAAGTCTATTATGCCACTCAGGCTGGATACCAGCCTGGTCGCGAGAACTTTCGCGAAGAGCTTCAGATCTACGTTTAACAAGGAAATCGGTCTATAGTTCTAGCAATGAAGTGGGTCCTTTCCCTCCTTAGGTATTATTGTGACCTGTGCCCTCAGCATGTCGGTTGACAACGTCTGCTCGGGTGTCACAGAGTTAAAAGCAGCAACCGCTTTCGGGGTCAGGATGTCACCCATCCATTTATAATAGGAAAGGGTGAAACCATCAGGCCCCGTAGACTTGCCTGGTTGGGAGGAATTATTTGCCTGCAGCCACTCCAGTTCAGATATTGGCTCTTCCATTGCCTCTGATACCTCTTGGCTCAGGGTTGGTAGGGCTGAGGACGCCACGTAGCTCCGCGCTTCTTGCAAGATGTCCGCATGAGTTCCTCCCTCCCCCGCCAAATTATACAACTTATTGTAGAAGTCTCTGAAGGTCTTAGCAATGTCAGGTGAGCTAGAGAGCAGACGACCCCCCTCTCCCAGTATTTGTGGGACAAAGTTGCATGCTCTCTGCTCTCTAATTGCCCTGGCCAGTGTGCGGCTACATTTGTTCCCATACTCATAAAAGGATTGAATTTCAGTAGCGTGGCCTTAGTCTTTACCATCAAGATGTCTTTTAATGTCTCTCTCGCCATCGCCAGTTCCTGACCAACCCTCATTGCCTGTTGCTTTCTATGCTCCGAGTCGAGGAGGAATATTCTCTTCACTAAGTCCCCAATAGTTTTCTCCGTCTCTCTCTTCCTCCTGGAGGCTATCTTTAGTAAGATGCCCCTAATGTAGCATTTATGTGCTGCCCAGAGGTTCAGAGGGGTTGTCTCAGGGGAAGTATTTAACTCAAAATAGGATCTCAGTTCTCCTCTGATCTCATCCCTTGAGGCCTGATCCTGTAACAACGATTCGTTGAGAACCCAGGTGCCCGATCCGGGCAGTTGTTTGGGTAGGCTCACGGAGAGCAAAATCAAGGCATGGCTAGATATCAGGATTGGATCGATCTCTGTCCTCTGGACGAGCTGTAGGTGCCTATGCTCTATGAGAAGATAATCGATCCTAGAATAGGAATCATGTGGAGGGGAGTAGAAAGTGTAGTCACGGCCCCGTGGGTTTTGCAGTCTCCACGGGTCCATCAGTTGGGTGAGCCGCAAAGCCTTCTTCAGCTTCTTGAGATAGGAGAACGCCAGGTGGGAGGCCCCCCTGGAGACATCCAACAGCGGATCCAGAGCCACATTAAGATCCCCTCCAAACATCAACACGCCTTTTGAGAAGGCTTGCAGAGCGTCAAATGTTCGCTCAATGAAGCGCACTTGATCTGAGTTGGGCGCATAAATATTTGCGAAGGTGAACACCTGGTTGCCAATCTTCCCTTTAAGAAAGAGGTAGCGACCCTCCTGGTCTACTTCCCTACCCATCAAGGTCCAGGGGAGCGAGGCAGCAAGCAGGATGCCCACCCCCCTTGATTGCGAATCCGGGGAGTGGGAAAACCACCCCGTCGGGAAGCTCCTATCCGAGAACCTTGGGGCCTTCTCTTGTTGAAAGTGTGTTTCTTGTACAAATATCACGTGAGCCCTCCGTTTCCAGAAAAGGTTTAAGCACATTCTCCTTTTCTCGGGGATGTTGAGGTCTTTAGCATTCAAGGAGACCACATTGAGCTCCATCGCAATCCTTGCACCCGATTCAGACCATTCAAAATGACCCGGAGCAAGGGGCCACCAGTCAAGGGAGGGACAGAGAGCGTGTCCAAGAGAGAGGGAGGCGGGAGGAGGCCAAAGAGGGACAGGGCGGCCCAGTCAGGGGCAGACGGAAGGGAGCTGAGTGAAAGCGTCCAAGCCGGGAGTCCCGGGTGAGAGTGTGGGGGAAGGGAAAGGAAAGGAGCAAGGGGGGAGCCCGGTTCAGCCCCTCCTAGTAGGGACGGCCCAAAACTTACGTTTCCCCATGGGTGACAGGAAGAGAGAAACAAAGGAAGAGCGAAGGGAACCAGGATCGCCTTAAACTCCAAAAAGTGATCTATAACAATTTAACAAACCAATCGCCAGAGTCGCATATGCAAAGAAAGCAATCAAGGTCAGTTTTAGCTCTAAATATAACTCTATGACAATCTTAGCCACCCATTCACTGGAATCACATAATGCACCAACCCCCCCCGCCCCAGGCGCCCCCCGCGCCCGACCGCCCCCCGCCAGCCCCCGCATGATGAAAATATCACGGGTGGACACCTCAGAAATCTCGCCGAGAGAGCGGTCCCGAGGGAGGGGCGCGTGAGGGAAGGCACCCTAGAGAGCCGCGACCGGCAACCCCGCAATGCAAGGGCCAACCGAGCGCGAGACAACCACCCACCCGGCCGCTCAGCAAGACCAGCAGCCGCCGGTCCGTCTCGGGCCCCCACCCCCGGCAGGACAGCAACCCATCAACCCCATCCACCCCCCGAAGGGGCATGTCTCCAAACCCACCGCATGGCCGCCAGACCGACACGGCCCCCCTCCACCGCCCACCCCACCGGGCCGGAGACATGGAGTGGACGCCGGAGGGGACCGGATGACCCAACCATAGCCAGGCTCGCACGGTCCCGCGCCACAGCCGACATGACAAGCGGCACCCATGGTCACCGGAGGCCCCCCGACCCCGTGTATGCTATCGTCCAGCTGCCCGCCCCCCCGGTGCCACGCCCCCTAACCCGGCCAGGCCCTGGGGCCTAACAGTAATGTAGCTTCAGGCAGATACACCTATGTAGCGCCGTGGGATGGGCGCCGGAGGCAACCACAAGGCCCCGACAGCGACCAACACCTGCCGCAGCCCGGCAGCAGGAGCAGCCGGCAAGGGGCAAATGGAGAAGGCCAGGGCCACCACACAAGGGGGCCGCCCCCCCCCCCGAGCCAACAGCCAAGCGATCCGCCCCCCCATCCTCCCGCCAGGGCAGGGGACCCCCGCCTCAGCACGGCCAGGCGATCCCAATCGGCCTCCACGGAGCATGGTATCAGCAGCTCGGCAGTGTTTGCCCAAACATCAGCCATCGCCCACCCACGCCACGCCACCGGCCAGGCAGCTGAGTCCACCGGCAGATCACTGCCCCAGCACCGGGGAGATCGTACCGGCACCGCCGCAAAGGGGGGGAGCGGCGTGGGGAGGGCCTAAGACCCGGCAACCGCAGTCACTTAATAACCTCAAGATGTGCTACGAAATGTCAACGGCGTCAGCTGCTGGTCGCCCATGAACATGGTGGGAGAAAAAAAAATTATGTCGTCAGCAGCCAATCTCAGGGCGGAGAAGGTGTCCAACTACGAAACAAGTGTCTACTCCATGTCAATAAGGTGAACCGGCACACTACTCATCCATAGGGGGGGGGGGTAGGGAAGTCCAACCAGTTCGGCACCTCCAGAGGGGCAGTGCCTAAAAACACAAAAAGGTTGTCCAAGTCCCCCGGGGATCGTAGGGTGAAGGAGCCCCCGTTTTTCCTGACAATGAGGTGGAACAGGTATCCCCATCTGTAGACCCCACCGCTGTCTTTTATCTTCTGTAGGAGTGGTTTCAGCTGTCTTCTTATCCACAGCGTAGAACGGGCCAGGTCAGGCAGAATAAAAAAATCGTGCACGATTTTTCTCGCCTCCCAAGCCTTTTTTAGGATTTCCTCCTTTATCTTGAAGTGATGTATTCTGCATAGTACATCTCGGGGGCCAGCTGGGATACCCGGTGATCTGCCAGCTACTCTATGAATTCTGTCCATCTTGTTGAAGGTGCCTGGCGGATTTCCTAGGAGACCATTGAAGAGAGAGGTGGCAACAGATTCCAGGTCCGCAAATCGGGGCGTTTCAGGGATCCCCCGGAGGCGCAGATTATTCCGTCTATTCCTGTTCTCCAGGTCGTCATAATGAAGTTTCAAGTTGGAGATTTGGGCCGCTTGCGCGTCATGCGTCTATTCCAGGCGGGTAAGGCACTCCTCTGTCGCGACTCTTGTACTCTCTAAAGAAGAAACCCGATCTTCCATTGCTGCCACGTTGTGTTGGACAGCTTCCAAGTCTTTCCAAAAAGATTTTTCTATTCTGGAGATCATAGCTTCCATGTCCGCCTTGGTGGGGATTGCCTCCAGGTCTGCTTTAGTGGGGAGGGAAAGGAGGACCGAGCACAGATCTAGTTCGGAATCCTGCCGGGGAGCATGCACCATTGCTTGATGCTCCAGCTCTTTGCTTCGTGGTCTTGCAAAGTTGAGATCATTGTTAGGTGGTCGCCCGGACATCCCGCAAGAAGCCCAAGAGGTGATGGGACGAAATGGTGATGGGTGGGAGAATAGCCTGTCCGGTGATGTCGTCTGCTGCACCACAGCGTCCGGAGAAGACTGCCCCCCGGTCCCAGCATACTGGCTCCTCTCCGAGTTCGACTGCTCTGGTGAGGCCCATGGTTTTGGGATGCCACCCCTGATCTGACTGTGTGGCCCATTCTTCCTTCTCCTGGCCATTGGGGGGTCCCTCTGTTATCCTGTCCCAATCTATGAGGCTGGACAATGAGGAGGGACTGCTCAGATGGGGGCCCACTGTTCTTTGTGCCTGCCCCTTTAAGAGAAGGCACTGCAGCCTGTACTGTGTTCAGCTGCCTGCTCCTGCTGCCAGTGATCGAGAGGGGGAGAGGAGACAGCTCAGTCCTCTCTCTCTCACCACCAGAGAGAGAGAGACACTGGGGTTGGCAGCAGGAGCCCAAAAATTGGATGAATCACACCCTGGAGTTGGCAGCAGCAGGAGCCCAAACATTACTTTAAAGAGACACTGGGGTTGGTTTCAGGAGCCCAAAAATTGGATGAATCACACCCTGGAGTTGGCAGCAGCAGCAGCAGGAGCCCAAATATTACTTTAAAGAGACACTGGGGTTGGCTTCAGGAGCCCAAAAATTGGATGAATCACACCCTGGAGTTGGCAGCAGCAGCAGCAGGAGCCCAAACATTACTTTAAAGAGACACTGGAGTTGGCTTCAGGAGCCCAAAATTTGGATGAATCACACCCTGGAGTTGGCAGCAGCAGCAGCAGGAGCCCAAACATTACTTTAAAGAGACACTGGGGTTGGCAGCAGGAGCCCAAAGATTGGATGAATCACACCCTGGAGTTGGCAGCAGCAGCAGCAGGAGCCCAAACATTACTTTAAAGAGACACTGGGGTTGGCTTCAGGAGCCCAAAGATTGGATGAATCACACCCTGGAGTTGGCAGCAGCAGCAGCAGGAGCCCAAACATTACTTTAAAGAGACACTGGAGTTGGCTTCAGGAGCCCAAAAATTGGATGATTCACATCCTGGAGTTGGCAGCAGCAGGAGCCCAAACATTACTTTAAAGACACACTGGGGTTGGCAGCAGGAGCCCAAAAATTGGATGAATCACACCCTGGAGATGGCAGCAGCAGCAGCAGGAGCCAAAACATTACTTTAAAGAGACACTGGGGTTGGCTTCAGGAGCCCAAAAATTGGATGAATCACACCCTGGAGTTGGCAGCAGCAGCAGCAGGAGCCCAAATATTACTTTAAAGAGACACTGGGGTTGGCTTCAGGAGCCCAAAAATTGGATGAATCACACCCTGGAGTTGGCAGCAGCAGCAGCAGGAGCCCAAACATTACTTTAAAGAGACACTGGGGTTGGCTTCAGGAGCCCAAAAATTGGATGAATCACACCCTGGAGTTGGCAGCAGCAGAAGCCCAAACTTTACTTTAAAGAGACACTGGAGTTGGCTTCAGGAGCCCAAAAATTGGCCTAAAGACATAAATATGTTTTGCACCATTTGGAAAGTGTAAAACGTGGCACCATGCTGAATCTAGTCGCATGCATCAGCCATTGGTGGGTGGAAATCCTGGCTGATCCATCCCTGATTCATTTTGACAAAGGTGAGTCTCTCCACATTTTTAGTTGACAGATGAGTTCTCCTCGCCGTAACTATGGCCCCCGCCGCACTAAACACCCGCTCAGATGGCACGCTACTTGCCGGGCAGGACAGCTTTTCCAGGGCAAACTCTGCTAGTTGCGGCCACAAATCAAGTTTGGCTGCCCAGAAGTCCAGCGGATCCTCAAGGTGTGTTGGCATGGTCATGTCAAAGTATGACATGACCTGCTGGTTCAGGTCCTGCTCCAGGTCTTCCTGCTGCTCATGAGTAGCCTCACTATGCGGGTGTAGAAAGCTACTCATTAGCGACTGAAGACTGAGGCTGCTGCTGATGGAGCTGCTGCTGCTGCTCCTGCCAACCCCCCCAGCAGCCATGACAGTGGAAGGTGAGCGCAGAGGTCCCCTCGAGTCAGACCTGCAAGAGTATGGACCATGGCGCAGATAGGCATCGGCCAACTGCCTACGTAGAATGTCTTTGTAGTAGTTCAGTTTGTCCTCCCTCTCGGTGGGTTTAAAAAATGCCCCCATTTTGTGCCGGAAGCGAGGGTCCAATAAGGTGGACAGCCAGAAGTCATCCCGCCGACAGATGGAAACAATTCTGGGGTCACTACGCAAGCACGTGAGCATGCTTCCTGCCATTTGCGCAAGTGACTCGGATGGACTACCTGTCTCCATCTCCACTGCATACTGCCACAGTGTGCCCGGGTCCTCTGTCTCGCCTTCCTCAAAAACCTCTAGCTCCTCTGGCTGCTCCTGCTCCTCCTCTCCTGTCCGCTGACTAGATAAACCAGCCATTTCGCCAAGCCTAAACTGTGTTTCGCTGGGCAACTCCTCCTCCTCTTCCTCCTGCTCCTCCAGTTCAGCTCCAACGGGGTTCATGTGGCCATAAGATGTAAACGCCATGTCTCCAGTGCCCTGACCAGCCATGGTTTCCAACATGTGCTGTAGTACATGAAGCAGTGAAATCACGTCGTTCATCCCGTAATCCTGCCGACTGACAAATAAAGTGGCTTCCTCAAAGGGCCTGAGCAAACGGCAGGTGTCACGTATGAGCTGCCACTGGTTGACATTGAAGTTACACAGGGGAGTCCCCCTATCTGCTTGGATCATCAGGAAATCCGTGATGGCTTTTCTCTGTTCATATAATCGGTCCAACATGTGAAGGGTGGAATTCCAACGGGTGGAAACATCGCAAATCAGACTATGTTGGGGGATACCGTTCTGACGCTGTAGCTCAAGAAGGGTGTGTTTGGCGGTGTATGAGTGGCTGAAGTGCATGCAAAGTTTCCTTGAAGTTGTTAGGATGTCTTGCAGATGGGGGGAACACTTCAGAAACCGCTTGACAACCAGATTGAAGACGTGAGTCATGCAGGGGGCATGGGTCAGGCTTCCATGGTGCAGCGCAGACAAAATGTTCTTCCCATTGTCGGTAACCATGATTCCCATTTTAAGTTTTCTTGGAGTAAGCCATGTTTGGATTTCCTGATGAATAAATTTAAGCAGTTCCTCCCCTGTGTGACTCCGTTCGCCAAGACAAACCATGTGAAGCACTGCGTGACACCTCCGTGCCCTGCACACATGGTAGACTGGAGGGGCACTGAGACTTGAGCCTACAGTGGAGGGTGAGGAGATGGCGGAGGATGAGGAGGCCGAGTAGCACAGTGTCACAGGCCCAACGGGCAGGGAACGCGGAGGCCGAAGCGGCGTGACCTGTCCAAGTTGCTGCTGCAAAGGGACCACATTCACCCAGTGGGCCGTAAACGACATGTACTGTCCCTGACCGTAGTTACAGCTCCAGATGTCGGCGCTGCCATGCACACACCGACAGGCTCAAGGACTGGCCCACCTTCTGTTCAACAAAAGTGTGCAGCGCTGGTACTGCCTTCTTGGCAAAGAAATGACGGCTTGGGACTCTCCACCTCGGCTCGGCACAAGCCATCAGTTCTCTGAAAGGTGCAGAGTCCACCACCTGAAAAGGGAGCGACTGCAGCACCAGCAACTTGGACAGGAGCACATTAAGCTTCTGCGCCGTAGGATGAGTGGGCGCATACTGCTGTCTCTTGGACATGGCTTCGCTGATGGATTGCTGGCGGGATGCATGACTTGGAGGAGGAGGAGCAGGAGCGACAGAGGATGGGTATGACGCACAGCTGCCTTCGGCTGAGGTGCTGGAGCCTTGGCTGGCAGAAATTGGGAGCGGCGTGCCACTCGTTGAGGAAGCAGTCTGGCCCACCTCTCCGGAGCCTAGGTTCTCCCAGGCCGCTTTATGGTGACGCTGCATATGTTGACGCAGGGCCGTGGTGCCAACATTTGGACCCTGGCCACGCTTCACCTTCTGCCTACATATCTTACATGTGGCCATGTTACCCTCCTGCAGATGCTTCAGGAAAAACTGCCACACTGCCGAGTAGCTACTTTTCCCACCAACAGGCCTCACTGCTTCGCTGCTATTGTCGCCAACTCCAGGAACCCCTGCCCCACTACCTCCCGATAAGGTAGCCTGCCGCGCAGCAGGTGCTCTACCCCGGCCCCGGCCCCATTTGGCTCCAGGCTTTACAATTGTGCCCCCATGCTGCCTGCCAACCATGCTGCTAACACCTTGCTGCCTGAGCTGCTGACTCCAGGGCAACCTGCGCCCCTCTTCTCCTGATGATGACGATGAAGCCCCTTCATCACCCGGCTCCCAAGTGCGATCGGCTTCATCATCATTATCACCGATTATCACTGATGTTCGTGGATTCGTCAACAGTGTCTGGCGCAGGAGCTGGAACGCTCGCAGCACCCATGACACTGTCCACATCACTATTTGTCTGCCTAGCTAAAGAAGCCACCTCCATTTCTTGGCTGGGCAGTAGCTGCTGACTGTCCTCTATCTGATCGTCCTCCTCACTAAAGAGTGGAGCTGAACCCAAAGCATAGGATACGTTGCTGGGGGAGGGAACGGCGTAGGACAGAGGCAATGGGAGGACAGGGACTGCTCTCGGGGCATGCCAACTCAGAGTTGTGTCAGAGGAACCTACCGACCCTAGACTGGGGGTCTCAGACGTAAGTTGGCATGATGTTGTTGATGAGCACGTTAACCAATCTACCACGGCAGATGCGTTACTGGTGGAGACCCGACCGCTAGCAGATACTGGCAGATTAGGTCTCTCAGCGTGATTCCTGCTGCTACTGGCCCCCAGTCTGCTGCGACCTCTGCCTGCGGAATCTAGGCCTCTGCCACTCCTCTTTTCACTTCCAGGCACTTGTCTGCCCGACATAGTCTAACTGGCGTGGTAGTAGGTGATATTTTAAGAACCCCCAGGCAGCGGTGGGTCTATATGAAACAGAATATAATGCACACCAAAAGTGAGCAGTAACACTCAGCCTCCAACAGGCCTCCTTAGTGTAAATAAGAGAGCTGCTTAGTGTAAATAAAGAGGGGTATGGTATGTTACAGAATGGGATGCCCCAACAGCAGAGCACCTGGGAGCAGTAGTACTATGCACAGCAAAAGTGTCTTTATCAGGCCAAATTACTTTTAGAATAAGTGCAAAGGGTTATAGTAAATAGAGGCTGGTGTAGTCACAGAATGGGATGCCCCAACCGCAGTGCACCTGGCAGCAGTAGTACTATGCACAGCAAAAGTGTCTTTATCAGGCCAAATTACTTTTAGAATAAGTGCAAAGGGTTATAGTAAATAGAGGCTGGTGTAGTCACAGAATGAGATGCCCCAACCGGAGTGCACCTGGCAGCAGTAGTACTATGCACAGCAAAAGTGTCTTTATCAGGCCAAATTACTTTTAGAATAAGTGCAAAGGGTTATAGTAAATAGAGGCTGGTGTAGTCACAGAATGGGATGCCCCAACCGCAGTGCACCTGGCAGCAGTAGTACTATGCACAGCAAAAGTGTCTTTATCAGGCCAAATTACTTTTAGAATAAGTGCAAAGGGTTATAGTAAATAGAGGCTGGTGTAGTCACAGAATGAGATGCCCCAACCGGAGTGCACCTGGCAGCAGTAGTACTATGCACAGCAAAAGTGTCTTTATCAGGCCAAATTACTTTTAGAATAAGTGCAAAGGGTTATAGTAAATAGAGGCTGGTGTAGTCACAGAATGGGATGCCCCAACCGCAGTGCACCTGGCAGCAGTAGTACTATGCACACCAAAAGTGTCTTTATCAGGCCAAATTACTTTTAGAATAAGTGCAAAGGGTTATAGTAAATAGAGGCTGGTGTAGTCACAGAATGGGATGCCCCAACCGGAGTGCACCTGGGAGCAGTAGTACTATGCACAGCAAAAGTGTCTTTATCAGGCCAAATTACTTTTAGAATAAGTGCAAAGGGTTATAGTAAATGGAGGCTGGTGTAGTCACAGAATGGGATGCCACAACCGGAGTGCACCTGGCAGCAGAAGTACTATGCACACCAAAAGTGTCTTTATCAGGCCAAATTACTTTTAGAATAAGTGCAAAGGGTTATAGTAAATAGAGGCTGGTGTAGTCACAGAATGGGATGCCCCAACCAGAGTGCACCTGGGAGCAGTAGTACTATGCACAGCAAAAGTGTCTTTATCAGGCCAAATTACTTTTAGAATAAGTGCAAAGGGTTATATTAAATAGAGGCTGGTGTAGTCACAGAATGGGATGCCACAACCGGAGTGCACCTGGCAGCAGTAGTACTATGCACACCAAAAGTGTCTTTATCAGGCCAAATTACTTTTAGAATAAGTGCAAAGGGTTATAGTAAATAGAGGCTGGTGTAGTCACAGAATGGGATGCCCTAACCACAGTGCACCTGGGAGCAGTAGTACTATGCACAGCAAAAGTGTCTTTATCAGGCCAAATTACTTTTAGAATAAGTGCAAAGGGTTATAGTAAATAGAGGCTGGTGTAGTCACAGAATGGGATGCCACAACCGGAGTGCACCTGGCAGCAGTAGTACTATGCACACCAAAAGTGTCTTTATCAGGCCAAATTACTTTTAGAATAAGTGCAAAGGGTTATAGTAAATAGAGGCTGGTGTAGTCACAGAATGGGATGCCCCAACCGGAGTGCACCTGGGAGCAGTAGTACTATGCACAGCAAAAGTGTCTTTATCAGGCCAAATTACTTTTAGAATAAGTACAAAGGGTTATAGTAAATAGAGGCTGGTGTAGTCACAGAATGGGATGCCCCAACTGGAGTGCACCTGGCAGCAGTAGTACTATGCACACCAAAAGTGTCTTTATCAGGCCAAATTACTTTTAGAATAAGTGCAAAGGGTTATAGTAAATAGAGGCTGGTGTAGTCACAGAATGGGATGCCCCAACCAGAGTGCACCTGGGAGCAGTAGTACTATGCACAGCAAAAGTGTCTTTATCAGGCCAAATTACTTTTAGAATAAGTGCAAAGGGTTATAGTAAATAGAGGCTGGTGTAGTCACAGAATGGGATGCCCCAACCGCAGTGCACCTGGCAGCAGTAGTACTATGCACAGCAAAAGTGTCTTTATCAGGCCAAATTACTTTTAGAATAAGTGCAAAGGGTTATAGTAAATAGAGGCTGGTGTAGTCACAGAATGGGATGCCCCAACCGGAGTGCACCTGGGAGCAGTAGTACTATGCACAGCAAAAGTGTCTTTATCAGGCCAAATTACTTTTAGAATAAGTGCAAAGGGTTATAGTAAATGGAGGCTGGTGTAGTCACAGAATGGGATGCCACAACCGGAGTGCACCTGGCAGCAGTAGTACTATGCACACCAAAAGTGTCTTTATCAGGCCAAATTACTTTTAGAATAAGTGCAAAGGGTTATAGTAAATAGAGGCTGGTGTAGTCACAGAATGGGATGCCCCAACCAGAGTGCACCTGGGAGCAGTAGTACTATGCACAGCAAAAGTGTCTTTATCAGGCCAAATTACTTTTAGAATAAGTGCAAAGGGTTATATTAAATAGAGGCTGGTGTAGTCACAGAATGGGATGCCACAACCGGAGTGCACCTGGCAGCAGTAGTACTATGCACACCAAAAGTGTCTTTATCAGGCCAAATTACTTTTTGAATAAGTGCAAAGGGTTATAGTAAATAGAGGCTGGTGTAGTCACAGAATGGGATGCCCCAACCGCAGTGCACCTGGCAGCAGTAGTACTATGCACAGCAAAAGTGTCTTTATCAGGCCAAATTACTTTTAGAATAAGTGCAAAGGGTTATAGTAAATAGAGGCTGGTGTAGTCACAGAATGGGATGCCACAACCGGAGTGCACCTGGCAGCAGTAGTACTATGCACACCAAAAGTGTCTTTATCAGGCCAAATTACTTTTAGAATAAGTGCAAAGGGTTATAGTAAATAGAGGCTGGTGTAGTCACAGAATCGGATGCCCCAACCGGAGTGCACCTGGCAGCAGTAGTACTATGCACAGCAAAAGTGTCTTTATCAGGCCAAATTACTTTTAGAATAGGTGCAAAGGGTTATAGTAAATAGAGGCTGGTGTAGTCACAGAATGGGATGCCCCAACCGCAGTGCACCTGGCAGCAGTAGTACTATGCACACCAAAAGTGTCTTTATCAGGCCAAATTACTTTTAGAATAAGTGCAAAGGGTTATAGTAAATAGAGGCTGGTGTAGTCACAGAATGGGATTCCCCAACCGCAGTGCACCTGGCAGCAGTAGTACTATGCACAGCAAAAGTGTCTTTATCAGGCCAAATTACTTTTAGAATAAGTGCAAAGGGTTATAGTAAATGGAGGCTGGTGTAGTCACAGAATGGGATGCCACAACCGGAGTGCACCTGGCAGCAGTAGTACTATGCACACCAAAAGTGTCTTTATCAGGCCAAATTACTTTTAGAATAAGTGCAAAGGGTTATAGTAAATAGAGGCTGGTGTAGTCACAGAATGGGATGCCCCAACCAGAGTGCACCTGGGAGCAGTAGTACTATGCACAGCAAAAGTGTCTTTATCAGGCCAAATTACTTTTAGAATAAGTGCAAAGGGTTATATTAAATAGAGGCTGGTGTAGTCACAGAATGGGATGCCACAACCGGAGTGCACCTGGCAGCAGTAGTACTATGCACAGCAAAAGTGTCTTTATCAGGCCAAATTACTTTTAGAATAAGTGCAAAGGGTTATAGTAAATAGAGGCTGGTGTAGTCACAGAATGGGATGCCCCAACCGGAGTGCACCTGGGAGCAGTAGTACTATGCACAGCAAAAGTGTCTTTATCAGGCCAAATTACTTTTAGAATAAGTGCAAAGGGTTATAGTAAATAGAGGCTGGTGTAGTCACAGAATGGGATGCCCCAACCGGAAGGGAACCTGGCAGCAGTAGTACTATGCACAGCAAAAGTGTCTTTATCAGGCCAAATTACTTTTAGAATAAGTGCAAAGGGTTATATTAAATAGAGGCTGGTGTAGTCACAGAATGGGATGCCCCAACCGGAGTGCACCTGGCAGCAGTAGTACTATGCACAGCAAATGTGTCTTTATCAAGCCAAATTACTTTTAGAATAAGTGCAAAGGGTTATATTAAATAGAGGCTGGTGTAGTCACAGAATGGGATGCCCCAACCGGAGTGCACCTGGCAGCAGTAGTACTATGCACAGCAAATGTGTCTTTATCAAGCCAAATTACTTTTAGAATAAGTGCAAAGGGTTATATTAAATAGAGGCTGGTGTAGTCACAGAATGGGATGCAACAACCGGAGTGCACCTGGCAGCAGTAGTACTATGCACAGCAAAAGTGTCTTTATCAGGCCAAATTACTTTTAGAATAAGTGCAAAGGGTTATAGTAAATAGAGGCTGGTGTAGTCACAGAATGGGATGCCACAACCGGAGTGCACCTGGCAGCAGTAGTACTATGCACAGCAAAAGTGTCTTTATCAGGCCAAATTACTTTTAGAATAAGTGCAAAGGGTTATAGTAAATAGAGGCTGGTGTAGCCACAGAAAGGGATGCCCCAACCCAACTGGAGTGCACCTGGCAGCAGTAGTACTATGCACACCAAAAGTGTCTTTATCAGGCCAAATTACTTTTAGAATAAGTGCAAAGGGTTATAGTAAATAGAGGCTGGTGTAGTCACAGAATGGGATGCCCCAACCGCAGTGCACCTGGCAGCAGTAGTACTATGCACAGCAAAAGTGTCTTTATCAGGCCAAATTACTTTTAGAATAAGTGCAAAGGGTTATAGTAAATAGAGGCTGGTGTAGTCACAGAATGGGATGCCACAACCGGAGTGCACCTGGCAGCAGTAGTACTATGCACACCAAAAGTGTCTTTATCAGGCCAAATTACTTTTAGAATAAGTGCAAAGGGTTATAGTAAATAGAGGCTGGTGTAGTCACAGAATCGGATGCCCCAACCGGAGTGCACCTGGCAGCAGTAGTACTATGCACACCAAAAGTGTCTTTATCAGGCCAAATTACTTTTAGAATAAGTGCAAAGGGTTATAGTAAATAGAGGCTGGTGTAGTCACAGAATGGGATGCCCTAACCACAGTGCACCTGGGAGCAGTAGTACTATGCACAGCAAAAGTGTCTTTATCAGGCCAAATTACTTTTAGAATAAGTGCAAAGGGTTATAGTAAATAGAGGCTGGTGTAGTCACAGAATGGGATGCCACAACCGGAGTGCACCTGGCAGCAGTAGTACTATGCACACCAAAAGTGTCTTTATCAGGCCAAATTACTTTTAGAATAAGTGCAAAGGGTTATAGTAAATAGAGGCTGGTGTAGTCACAGAATGGGATGCCCCAACCGGAGTGCACCTGGGAGCAGTAGTACTATGCACAGCAAAAGTGTCTTTATCAGGCCAAATTACTTTTAGAATAAGTACAAAGGGTTATAGTAAATAGAGGCTGGTGTAGTCACAGAATGGGATGCCCCAACTGGAGTGCACCTGGCAGCAGTAGTACTATGCACAGCAAAAGTGTCTTTAACAGGCCAAATTACTTTTAGAATAAGTGCAAAGGGTTATAGTAAATAGAGGCTGGTGTAGTCACAGAATGGGATGCCCCAACCGGAGTGCACCTGGAAGCAGTAGTACTATGCACAGCAAAAGTGTCTTTATCAGGCCAAATTACTTTTAGAATAAGTGCAAAGGGTTATATTAAATAGAGTCTGGTGTAGTCACAGAATGGGATGCCACAACCGGAGTGCACCTGGCAGCAGTAGTACTATGCACAGCAAAAGTGTCTTTATCAGGCCAAATTACTTTTAGAATAAGTGCAAAGGGTTATAGTAAATAGAGGCTGGTGTAGTCACAGAATGGGATGCCCCAACCGGTGTGCACCTGGCAGCAGTAGTACTATGCACACCAAAAGTGTCTTTATCAGGCCAAATTACTTTTAGAATAAGTGCAAAGGGTTATAGTAAATAGAGGCTGGTGTAGTCACAGAATGGGATGCCACAACCGGAGTGCACCTGGCAGCAGTAGTACTATGCACAGCAAAAGTGTCTTTATCAGGCCAAATTACTTTTAGAATAAGTGCAAAGGGTTATATTATATAGAGGCTGGTGTAGTCACAGAATGGGATGACACAACCGGAGTGCACCTGGCAGCAGTAGTACTATGCACAGCAAAAGTGTCTTTATCAGGCCAAATTACTTTTAGAATAAGTGCAAAGGGTTATAGTAAATAGAGGCTGGTGTAGTCACAGAATGGGATGCCCCCACCGGAGTGCACCTGGCAGCAGTAGTACTATGCACAGCAAAAGTGTCTTTATCAGGCCAAATTACTTTTAGAATAAGTGCAAAGGGTTATAGTAAATAGAGGCTGGTGTAGTCACAGAATGGGATGCCCCAACCGGAGTGCACCTGGCAGCAGTAGTACTATGCACAGCAAAAGTGTCTTTATCAGGCCAAATTACTTTTAGAATAAGTGCAAAGGGTTATAGTAAATAGAGGCTGGTGTAGTCACAGAATGGGATGCCTCACAGCAGACTTGAGATCAGTTCAGTATATATGCACAGTAAGTGTATAAGCAGCCTGAAAACGCTAACAAAGCCAGTCAGCCAGCCAGTAACACTCAGGCTGGATGAAAAAAAAAAAATCTCCCTGTGACTGCCTCCGATTTTTCCTAACTTTCCCTGCTTCTCGCTGACTTCCTGCTTGTCTCCTGCCTGTCTCCTGCCTGTCCCTGTCTGTCCCTGTCTGTCTAACTGTCTCTCCCTGACTACAGCAGCGTCCTGTCTCTCACGAATGCAATAGAGAAATGAGGAAAAGCAAGATGTCCGCCGCCTTAAATAGCGCTGTGACGTCACCGGGCTTGCTGGCTGCTGATAGGCTGCATGTGACTGCCCCAGCTTGCACTGGTGCGGGGTAGATGTCTGGACATGTCCCGTCCGCCATCTTAGAATGCCTGTAATGTAAATGAATGGATGTTAAAGGAAAACTTCGAGCGGTCGAAGCACGGGGAAATTCGGATTCGATCCGAATCGAATTTTTCATGAAATTCGGATCGAATCCGGGTTTGTCCGGATCGATTCGCTCATCCCTATTAGTAACCTCTTTCATTCACCAAATGCTTTGATTTATACAAAGAAAAAGAAAAAAAAAATGATCACCATATGCTCTCTAAGGCTTGACATTAAAAACTTCAAAGAAAAGTCCCCGTTGGGATGCCCTACCTGATTAAACAAACAGGGGCTACCCGCGCCACTTTCTATCTGGAATGTTTGGATTGGCAAGCACATAGCTGAGGGAGTTAGGGGTTTCACATTAAGTGGCTTACATGTATGCCATTATTGCCCACTTAATCAATCATAGCACAAAAGTAACGTAAGTGGATAATCCAATAGCTGTTTGGTTTGCCATTCAGATGCATATAGTGATCCAAAAGGCATTTGTAACTGTTTGATCACTCAGTCACTGAGGTTAAAAGGGTAGCATAGATACTTCCATCTCACTAAAGAGCTTCTTTTTTAACTCGGATATAAAGTGAGTAGAAATGTTTACAGTAACACATACATTACATGTTTACCCATGTGTAATACATATGTGTGATATGTGTCTGTATGTCTGCATTACCTATATGGATTGAAGAACAAGCTGCCCCTGGGGAGAGTGTCTCTTCATGTCTATCATCTGTAACAACAAATATTCTGCCAGTCTTTTTCATTAAAAACCTACTGCCCATATTTAAATAAATATATGGCAAATGTATGTATGTACTCTAATACGTCTCTCTTCTTTCGTTTCCGTTCTGTCATAAGTTGTCAGGAAATATATAATTGTATCTATCTGTACCATCGCTGTGTGCAAGATCACCATTTATCTCACATATGTAAATTAAATAAATAGGTGGATAAATGAGTACAATTCAGTGAATATAAATAAATATGCTGTATAAGAGCATTACACATGTCCTCAAATATATTAAAAAATTTCATTTTTACTTATATATGGACCTTACCCATCTCTCCACTGATAATCTTGCCTTAGGAGTCGATTATCATCCAAGAAGGGTAACCTGAACTTATAATGTATGTTGCCTGATGAGGTGTATCCACTATGCACTTATTTTCTATAAAACAGTTTAAGTGAATATCAATTTCTGTCCCTCTCTGATACCAGAGTTTTTAATTGGTGTATCGGGAAGGTTTCTGTTTTAGCCAGCTCTCCAGTGTAGGTCTAATCTTTCAATACAGGAATTACATATATACTACCCCCTGTTGTGGCCTGTTTAATGAAATTGTCTTGATGCTTTGGTTGTTTTTGTTACAATATTGGCCACCTCTACATTGTCCACACATAGTAAAACCTTTAGGGGTGAGTTATTTTTCTTCCTGGGTGGATCTACAAGCTTTGTACCAGTTTCTGGGCCAAATTGAATGCCCGTCTGTAGATGAAGTGGGTGCGTACAGGGAACATCTCCTCCAAGTATCTTAATATATTCCAATGTTTTTTTCTTATGGATTCAATCTTCTTATAATCCCTACTGTAACCTGTGATGAAAGAGATCGTCTGTTGGGTTATTTATTTTCCTTTCTTTTCTATTTCTGTCCCGTTCTCATCTTGAGTTTCACTCTAGGCTTTGTCCACTTCCTGAATTATGCTTTCTATAGTCTATTCTTCTTTTCCTTTTTCAACAATTTTTATTTTATTATTTTTACCTGTGTGCGATATACTTCCCCATCAGTACAGTGGATTATTTCCTTCAGCCACCAGTTCAATTACTACCCTCATACATTTAAAGATTCAGGTAATTTCATTAACTTATTAAAAACCATTACACAATGGGTGGACTGTCTACTAGTAACGGCAGATTTATACACCCTTATTTCCCACAAGGTGGGCATACAAGTGGTTAAACACTATTTGAAAGAAACACAACAAGTCCCTATGGAACAGAAAGAGTTAATCTGTGAGGCCTTATGACTCTCTCTCCAGCACAATTAATTTTTGTCCTTTGAAGAATACTACTTACAGCTAATTGGCGTGGCGATGGGGAGAAAATCAGCCCCCAGCTTGGCCAACCTTTTCATGGGCAAATGGGAATCATATATTTGGGAATATCAAAGACCCCATGAACCCAGCCACTAGAAGAGATACATATAGGATTGCTTCTTCCTGAGGGCGGAGTCTGAAGAGTCTCTACAAGAGTTTATGATCAATGACAATGATAAAAATATTAGCTTCACCTATACCTATGAATCAATAATAAAAACATTGGTATATAGTAAAAACAGATAACACCTTCAAGGAGACAATCCCTGAACACCTCCACTTATCTACCGATAGGCACCCGATTTGGCCAAGAAACTGGTGCAAAGCTTTGTAGGTACTCCCAGAAAGAAAAAAAAATCACCAATAAAGGCTTTAACAAGTGTGGACAATGTAGAGGTTGCTGATCCTGTAACAAAACGCACCCAAAGTATCAAGTATTTCAGGGGCAAAGAAGAGGATGAATTTTAGATTAAACAGGCAGAAACTTGTGCAATAACAGTGGTAGTATATCTCTTACATTGTAGTTTATGGGTTGGGATATGTAGGCTGCACAAAAAGAATGTCTAAAATACGGTTAGCAGAGCACATGAGAAACATTGCAAAAAACACAAATGCAATCCTGGGGATCTGAACTTCTGTATTATTGGAAGAGTGGACCCACACTGGAGAGGCGGTGACACAATAAGAGGGCTGGATAAAAGAGAAACCTTCTGGATCCATCGATTAAAACACTGGCACCATAGAGACTGAACATAGAGATAGACCTAAACTGTCTTTTTAGAAAACAAGTGAAGTGTAGGGCAACATACAGTACAAAGTCAGTCTACCCTCCTTGGATGATAATCTAATCCTAAAGCAGGACAATTAGTGGAGAGACGGATAAGGTCTAAACAGGAACTAAAATTAAAATTAATTTGAAGTATAGAAGTAAAAATAAAATAATATAATAATAAAATAATATTCATATATTTGAGGATATGTGTTATGCTGTTATACAGATAATTCCATATTTATATTTTATTATATACATTTTTAACCCTATTTATTCACTGAATAGTACTCATTTATCCACCTATTTATTTACATATGTGAAGTAAATGGTGATATTGGCCATAATGATGGTGTATTGATTTGCAATGCTACTTAAGATTAAATATTCAAATGAATGGGAATGAAAGAATAGAGATGGATTAGAGTACCTACATACAACTACCATACATTTATTTAAATGTTTTTTTAGTAGGTTTTTAATGCAAAGTACTGGCAGAATGTTTGTTGTTACAGATGATAGACATGAAAAGACCCTCTACCCCGTACAATGTGATCAAGGCCCCCCATGGAACCAGCAGTAGGCAATGGCACTGAGAGGAGGAAGCTGTCGGAGGAATTTAAACTATGGGTGTTCCTGGATTTGGAGCAGTCCAGGTGACAAGGGACCTGGGCTGCATCAGTGAGTCCATACCTGCTTGTTATTGTTTATTTTTATGATTACATTGAGGTTTATAAGTAATTTCATTGAAGTTCTCTGAAGGATAAAATAAAGACACTGTTTCACTTCACTGTTATTAAATATAAAAATCATATATCTTTGAAAAACTGTGTTGATTTACACTGGCCCACAGAAAGCTAGAGCAAATATAAAGCATCTGTCAACAACCAATGAAATCAAAGAAGTCCACATATGAACGAGTTTTATATTTTACATGTCTTGCTAAATTTGTCCCTGATAAATTATGTTTTTAAATATTTTTCTTACCTGTAAAGTTGACAGTGCGAATGTACTTTAGGAGTTCTGTTCCATCAACTGGGTCCATACGACTACAAAGTCCAACACTTCCAGGACATACTGCTTTGTGCATGTTGTGAAGAGCATGAGCCATTGCATATACTGCGTCTATGACAAATTGTACCTTCCCCTCTTGTTCATACGAGGATCCAACACCAATCCGCTCCTGATCTGTTGTCAAGGGAAGGAGAACAACATCATTTAAATATACCATAATGTTTTAAATGTTTACTTGCTACTAAGTGATATTAGTTTACACTACGATGAGCCTGGAAGAATCTGCATTTCAGATAATCGCTGGAGGAGATACTACACATCTGGTTGGACTGTCCGTTAATACGTTGGCTTTGGAATAAGGTAATTGAGATCAGCTCTGAAATAACTGGAATGAAACTCTGTCCAGTTGGTCTTGCTATCATAAATACCAGGATCAGCTTCCCAATGCAAGAAAAATGAGGCACTTTTTACTGCCGCAAAAAGCCATTAGTGCTTTCTTTGGTGGATTGGGTTTAGAGGTTAAATATATCCTGAATCATTGAAGAGCTTATTCCAAATGAGGGAAATACACTCTTACATGCTCCAACTGGTTATTTCACAGGATTGACCCACTTTAAGGGGGTTCCATGTTTAATAAAAACCTTCCACCCTCTTACACGCCATATGGTATACACCCCTCACCCATCTGTGATAGGGAATATGCCATAGCATTGTTGTAATCTTACCTCCTGCTTCTCCCCACTCTTCTTTATTGTATTGCTCTCTTTGTTCCCTTTTATTTTCTTTTTTTATGTAAACTAGCTGCCCTAGATGGAGATGGTCCATCAAATGATTTTCTGAAAAAACTGGCTTTACCTCCTCAGAGGGGTGATCACCTGGGAAAAAAAAAGATTTTTTCCATGTGTCAAGCTACAAGGCTAAATGTATATCTATATACAGGGGTGTACATAGGTTACACAGTGCCCCATAGCGTAATAATAGTGGGGCCCCTAAAAAGGAGCAGATATACAGTACTTCTGCTGGAGACTGCTGTGGGGCTGGGTGGGAAGCAATGGAACTTGTTGCGGCAGCTGAACTGAGTAGAAATAGCTGGGCAGATCCTTGCTGTGTTACACTGTAACAGCCAGACATGTGGTTAAAATAACAATTATAACAGGAGCCACACCCTGCTGATGGAGAGATGACTCACAGAAAGCTGATCACTCTGAAGAATGCCATGTCTGTACACAGTGTTGCTGTGCTATCTGCATGGAGTGGCAGTGGTGAGTGCCATAGGTTTCATAGGATTGAACAAGGCCATCACCTTGTTCCCCCAGCGGCTACCATAGTGCGATGGCACTCCAAACATAAAACGGACCACACCAGGGAGCCCAAAGGTGTTTGCATTGCGCCCCCTTCTGCCCCGACTGGTAGCAGCTGCCCCCCCCCCCGTCTCTAAGGTATGTACGCCCATGCCTATATATCGCGAATATCTCCCTATTTTATGTGTCCATCTGAATATTTCAAGGCTATTTCCTGCTTTTGTCTGTGCCTTTTTGTAATTTTTTTTAATTGTAATCTTCCCATTGTTTTGTTATATTTATGTATATTTATGTACTTAAAAAAAATGTTACTAAATGTATTTCTTGACTTTCTTGAATGATATGTATTCTAGGGCCTCTGGAATAATATTTCTAGGAAAGTGGGGTTGCCCTTAGGTGCCAGGCTTACAGAAATGTTGCGTAATAAGGATGGCATGGCCATAACTGCGATTAAATGATGGAGATACAGATGAAGTTAAATGTGGGTTAACAGCAGTTGAATATGCAGTTTAAGTACTAGAAGTGATATTTACAGTACATGACAGCAACATATTCTTTGCATACACTGGTCTATAAGACATAAGGTTCGACTCCAGGAGTGGCATATGCCAGATAACTGCTAGAGAAGCAAAAAGTGCTTCTTATCACAGAGCAGTGAACTCTTCCAGCCTGACATCCATGGCCTTCACTTGATAGGGAGAGATAAATTAAAGCTTTTCCATAACTGAGTCAAATTAAAAAGAGAGATGTTAGAGTGAAAGGGGTTATCCCTTGAGTCTGGCTTTAAATACAAATTTAACATGTGATTTTCTCACTTGTACACTTCTTTCCATGGCCACCCCTACGCAATGCATTCCGACTCAGTCTGCAGTGAAAATTATCTTCCCAGAATTCAGCAAACCAGACATTTCTTCTGTTGTTATCTAGTGTCCGACTTGTGAAGTACCTGTCAAAACCTATGACAGATCAAAAGAAGTTGTTTTATACAGAAGGCACAAGATATGTACATAGAAAGACAGAATATATACAAGTAGTGAGTGGAGAGAGGGAAAGAAGGGAAATAGGAAGGAAGGTAGGTAAGAGGGAGAGTGTAAAGTCGAGCACTATCTGTAAATTCTAGATTGGTAATACACCTCTGACTGATGCCCGTCTAGGCAGTATGGTGACGGCTCCCTCTGCAATATCCTCTTGCTGTAGAACTGGTGATATCTTGGAACCCCAGCTGTCAGATCCAACCCACATAAAGTGTCCTGTCTGGTTGGCTCTTTTTGCTGCAGCAAGCACCCGCCTGAAAAAAAAAAAAAAAGGAAATAGCAGTGGAATATTAATAGCAGCCTGCCAACATATGTCATAACCAACATAAGTATGCCTGCCAACAAAATTAACCAAGTAAAAGACCACCTAATCAGATTTCCTACTTCCTACTATTTTTCCTTCCTTGACATTAACTTGCAAGAATATCAATTAGAAAGAAGTAAACAGTTCACATTTTTCCAATGCTTCAATACAATACTGTATACTGTTATTAACTGTATGGTGGATCAATCACCAGGATTTCAACTATCCTGGTAACTGTTTTTGGCTCATTACATTGTAACAGCAGGGGAATGCCTCACATAACACAGCAGGGAGGTGGCTGGCTTTTAACTCTGTGCTGCTTGTTACATTGTACAATGCAAGAGGGAGGCAGTGCACACGTGTATATTAAAATGAAAAAAATATTTTGAACAAATTATAAACTTTTGTATGGTTTCCAAATTTTCATTTCGAAATGTATATACAGTATTAGAGTCTGGTAGGTCATTGCCACTAAAGGCCTCCAGTTCTAATTTATTTTACATTTTGAGCAACGTGGGACAGACTAGGTACTGCTTTAGTGTCTTATTTTCATTAAGCCAGCAACAGATAACCATAAAACATAGGCCATAACCCTGGTGAGCTGGCTGTCAGCCATCAGACTGGCGATGTGTTTAAATACATACAACCTCTTTCAAATGCTGTAAAATGTACATATGTCCTGTTGGTTAAGTACCATATGAAGGAAGGAGTGGCCCTCTCTACATGTCTCCCCAAAATAGCGCTTTTCACCAAAAAGTATGGAGCTCGGTGCAAAGCAAGAACACCAAGGGGACATACCTTGTAGTATCTTTGATGAAGATGATATTCAATGCTGACTAGGAGAGATACTATGATATATAATATTTATAGAAGCGAGGAGATCCGGGTCCCTGACTACTTCCTCAGACTTATGAAATGGACCAGGTAGTAGTGTTGTGCATTATGTGGCAGAACAGCTAAATAGCAACGTAGTTAGCGTAGTCTTTTTTATTGTTGACCACATTGAGCTTTTACAGCTGCATGTTTTTTCATAGTTAGAGTTAATAAGCAATGAAACTCTATGAGCAGCCAAAGGCTACTAGCATTTTAGCAACCCTTTTAGCAGAAAAGATTTATTTCAAAGACAGCTGCTACCCTTATAAATCCAGCTAAAACATTTAAGCATCTGCTGAAGAAAAGAGGTTGATTCAGGACAGGTATAAAAAGTAACAATTGCATTTCCCCTTTAACTTTTTAACTAGAAGTAAAATGTGCCCTTTAGAGTAAGACGTGCACTTCCCTTTCCTACCTAGAGTGCAGTTTTTATAGCTGGAGCTGTATCTATCCCAATGCCTGATAAGTGATAACAAAGGCTTCCACTTCTTTCTTCAGTCAATGCTTTCTAGTACTTCTTATTGGTAGAAGTTGGCGAAACAATGGTCCAGAAAAGGCCATCAAACACAGAAGTTCTAATGCCAGCATCTGGATATCGGATGAAGAGAAATGGAGGATGTCCCCACAGAGGGAGCATGTGTAATGATGTGAATAAGAGGTGTGTCTTATTTGAGGAACAAATATCACAGCATTCTATGCTGCTCATGTGTGTAAATACAACCCCCCACCCAACCCCAGTCACATGCTCCAGGGATCTTCAGTTTATAAAAGATGTTGGTGATTAAGCCAATGCTCATTCAATTTATACATTTCACTGCTGCCATTCAGCTAAAGAGTCAGCAGTTGTAAAAATACCACAAAAGCTACAGTTAGTGGGATAGACAAAGGGGGAAATTTATGTGTCCCTAGAGTTTTCGGAGGGAAAAAATGCCTCAAAGTGTGACTGTCCCGTCGAAAGTGGGATATCTGGTCAGTGCAAGCAAGTGGAGTTTAACTTGCAAGGAAGGTTACAGGAGGTAGGATTTAGGAGGAGTGTTAGGGCGAGCGCTGCACGCCCATGTAGCAGCACTTTACTTACCTCCATGGCTGCATCCAGCCGTCATCCATTTTGCCGCACTTCCCTCATGGCTGTCTCCCTTCCCCCAATGCTTCCTTCTCACATGCTCAGGTGCACACACGTCTCCGTCCACTAGAGGGCGAGCGCACTAGATTCCTGAGATTTTAAGGGCCTGTACAGCACTGATTGGTGCCTGGTCATCCAATCCTGCATCCACTTCTCCTATTTAAAGAGGCAATTCCTTCCTTCAGTGGCGGATCTTGGTCTCTCCATGCTTGTTGAAAGTCAGACATTCTTGAATTGCTCACCCGTGTACCGACCTCTGCCTGTCCTCGACTCTGAACCTTTGCTGCCTGCCCTGACCTCTGCCTGTACTTACTACGCCTTTTGCCTGCCACTTGTGTACCTCGCTGAACCTCGGCTGACTGTGGGACTGGGCCGCTGTTGGGGGGTAGCGACCTGGGGGTCACTCGCCGCACAAGACCAACCTGCCTTGCAGTGGGCTCTGGTGAATACCGGTGGCCCCTTAGACTCCGCTCCCCTGACACGGTACCCGCCATCGGTCCCACAGTTAAAGCAGATCCACACCCGAGTCCACTCCACCCGGTCCGTGACAAGGAGCTAGAACATTATTCAAAGCATTACAGTAATCCTTCAGGTTTCCTGGTCACCCTTCCCTTTTACAGTCTAACATGTTCCTCAAAAGCTAGAGGTACACTTTAGTATATGAATATATTTAATTTACTTATGGGTTTCTTGGATTTTGGAGAAATGGAACTAAAATCTGTACTTTTAGTGCATTTCTTGGGACCAAAATATATCTATCTAATATAACAACCATTATAGAAAACTGTGACCTTACTTCCAGAAAAGTTAACGTAGATTGCGATTATGCTTTTGAGAGTCTGTGGCAGCCTTTGCATATATTATTCAGAAAAACACAGCTCTTGTGTCTTAATTATTCCCTATTCAGTTTTGATCACAAGCTTGTTGCCTTGCTTTCTTAGCATTTTTCACATTTTACAATAGCACATGCAATTGCTTTTTTATTGTTCAGAACCGTAAAACATGTTGCCACTTCATAAATGAATAATGACAATAAACTAGAGACCAACAATTGCAGTGTTGGAACATTGAATGTAACAAAGATTAAAATATAAGAGGTATAAAGCATATATGGAATATATGAAAAGGCAGCAATGGATTTGGAGATTAATATTTTTCTTTGTGTTATTAGTATGATCGTGCTTGCATTGTGCTGGCCCTGCATCAATGCTAAAATGTTTGGTCAGTGGCGTCTGCATAGGGCTACATTTTTTTTATGATGCTTTACTAGCCATTTATTTTTTGCTGTAAATCAAAATGATATTATCTTTATTAACATTCTACTTATTAAAGTTCATTAATACATTGTTTCTTTTCATTTAACCCCCTCTCCATATACCAGCATTCATCCAGACTTAAAGGAACAGTTCAGGCAATGTAATAATAAAGTGGTAAGCAGCTCACCTGCTCACCAGTACATGCTGTAGCATGTATACAAAATGTTGCCCTTACTTTCAACTGCAAATGTGGTTGCACTGTCACCTATACTGGAACTACCAGTGTAAGTGGGCCTGGCAGGCACAGCTGCTGTGGCTTGTCTTTTAAAACTGCTGCCTAAGATCAAGCACTCACCCAGCACCAGTCTAGTCATGAGGGAATGGTCACCTCCTCCAGGAGAAAATTATGCCCCTCCATACACCAACTCCATTCATTTGAATCAGCCTTGGCCAGAGGGGCACAATACTGTTTTGGAGGAGGCAGCTGTTCCTTCATAAATGAAGACCGCCACTGAATAGTGTGGTGCTCAATCTCAGTTACCAATCTGGTTTAAAACACTGGAGCCAGATAGGAGAGTCTTGCCTGGGCAGTCCCTTTGACCTATAAAATAATAACCAAAATATCCCTACAAAAGGTTTAAAAAAATGGGCAAGTAAAAAGGAGCCGATCAAGTCCGCTGTCTAATTTGCTCCCTGCAGACTAAAACACCAATGTGAACCCTTTTTCATTTTTTTTCAAGCCATAAAATCAAATTGGGATAACATAAGAGATGTAACCATTGTTCCTTTTGTTCTCTTTATTGTACACTAATCAAAAATCGGTGTGCTTACCACAATAATGTCCAGTTTACAGTTTACGGTTTACAGTGTTATCATGTTTGAAGATGCAAATACACTTACAACCAAAAAAGCAGATACCCTTGCATACACACAGGAAGAATTAGATGACCTAGTGGCAAAATACTCTGATATTTCATGTCCATTCACTAAGGACCAGTAACCAACAATACCAACTACACTCTCAGACACTGGTTGAATACATGAAGGTCAAGCGTATTCATATGAGCCTACCCCTCAGTATCCATCCCACGTTCTGCTGTGAGGATTCTGTGCTGATTGGTTCAGAATTTTAAACAAATTCAGTCTTGATCTTATGACCCTAACTAGGGATGAGCGAATCGATCCGGACGAAGCCGAATTTGTTCCGAATTTCAGGAAATATTCGATTCTGAACGAATCCGAATTTCCCCGTAATTCGATCGATCGAAGTTTTCCTTTAAACTTCATTTACTTCAATTACAGTCATTGTAAAATGGTGGATGGACATGTCTGGACATATCCCCTGGGGCAAGTTATCATGGGAAGGTCACATGCAGCCTATCAGCAGCCAGGAGCCCCGGTGACGGTGACTATATAAACGGCGGCCATCTTGCTGGTGCGCATTTCAGCCTTGTATTGCGGCCACAACGGAGCTGTTTAGAGACAGGGAGAGACTAAGAGACCCACAGAGTGCCAGACAGAACCAGGGAAAGATCGAGGCAGGGACAGCAGAGAAAGTCACAGGGAAAGCATTTTTTTATTTTCATTTCACTTCATTTGCCAGATCAGTTTTAAATTGCTTTTGTTTGTGCTGTAAAAATTCCTTGCCACTGTGCATGCCATGTTGGCAGTGGCATATTTAACCCTATCTGTTACACACAAGCATTCCTTATAACTCGAATAGTTTAAATTTCTTTTGTGTCTGCTGTAAAAACCCCAGCCCACATGGGCATCCCAAACCAACACATGTCACCCTATCTGCTATACTAAATAAGCATTGTTCATCCTCAGCTTAATCAAGCTATTGCATTTTGAATTGGTTTTTGGTCTGCTGCCAAGACACCAGGCCACAGGGTATCCCAAACCTGCACGTAGCACCCTATCTGTTATACTAAATAAGCGTTGTTCATCCTCAGCTTAATCAAGCTATTGCATTTTGAATTGGTTTTTGGTCTGCTGCCAAAACACTAGGCCGCAGGGTATCCCAAACCTGCAAGTAGCACCCTATCTGTTATACAAAATAAGCATTGTTCAGCCTCATTTTAATTCAGCTATTGCATTTTGAATTGGTTTTTGTCTGGTTTAAATACACCAGCCCACATGGGCATCCCAAACCACCACATGTCACCTTATCTGTTATACTAAATAAGCGTTGTTCATCCTCAGCTTAATCAAGCTATTGCATTTTGAATTGGTTTTTGGTCTGCTGCCAAAACACTAGGCCGCAGGGTATCCCAAATCTGCACGTAGCACCCTATCTGTTATACTAAAAAAGCGTAGTTCATCCTCAGCTTAATCAAGCTATTGCATTTTGAATTGGTTTTTGGTCTGCTGACAAAACACTAGGCCGCAGGGTGTCCCAAACCTGCACGTAGCACCCTATCTGTTATACTAAATAAGCGTTGTTCATCCTCAGCTTAATCAAGCTATTGCATTTTGAATTGGTTTTTGGTCTGCTGCCAAAACACTAGGCCGCAGGGTATCCCAAACCTGCACGTAGCACCCTATCTGTTATACTAAAAAAGCGTTGTTCATCCTCAGCTTAATCAAGCTATTGCATTTTGAATTGGTTTTTGGTCTGCTGACAAAACACTAGGCCGCAGGGTGTCCCAAACCTGCACGTAGCACCCTATCTGTTATACTAAATAAGCGTTGTTCATCCTCAGCTTAATCAAGCTATTGCATTTTGAATTGGTTTTTGGTCTGCTGCCAAAACACTAGGCCGCAGGGTATCCCAAACCTGCACGTAGCACCCTATCTGTTATACTAATTAAGCGTTGTTCATCCTCAGCTTAATCAAGCTATTGCATTTTGAATTGATTTTTGGTCTGCTGCCAAAACACCAGGCCGCAGGGTATCCCAAACCTACACGTAGCACCCTATCTGTTATACTAAATAGGCGTTGTTCATCCTCAGCTTAATCAAGCTATTGCATTTTGAATTGCTTTTTGTCCTGCTGTCAAAAAAACACCAGGCCGCAGGGTATCCCAAAACTGCATGTAGCACCCTATCTGTTATACTAAATAAGCATTGTTCAGCCTCAGCTTAATCAAGCTATTGCATTTTGAATTGCTTTTTGTCTGGTTTAAATACACCAACCCACATGGGCATCCCAAACCAGCACATGTCACCCTATCTGTTATACTAAATAAGCTTTGTTCAGCCTCATTTTTATCAAGCTATTGCATTTTGAATTTCTTTTTGTCTGGTTTAAATACACCAGCCCACATGGGCATCCCAAGCCAGCATATGTCACCCTATCTGTTACACTAAATAAGCGTTGTTCAGCCTCAGCTTAATCAAGCTATTGCATTTTGAATTGGTTTTTGGTCTGCTGCCAAAACACTAGGCCGCAGGGTATCCCAAACCTGCACGTAGCACCCTATCTGTTATACTGAATAAGCGTTGTTCATCCTCAGCTTAATCAAGCTATTGCATTTTGAATTGTTTTTTGTCTGGCTTAAATACACCAGCCCACATGGGCATCCCAAACCAGCACATGTCACCCTATCTGTTATACTAAATAAGCATTGTTCAGCCTCAGCTTAATCAAGCTATTGCATTTTGAATTGTTTTTTGTGTGGTTTAAATACACCAGCCCACGTGGGCATCCCAAACCAGCACATGTCACCCTATCTGTTATACTAAATAAGCGTTGTTCATCCGCAGCTTAATCAAGCTATTGCATTTTGAATTGTTTTTTGTCCTGCTGTCAAAACACCAGGCCGCAGGGTATCCCAAACTAGCACGTTGCACCCTATCTGTTATACTAAATAAGCGTCTTCATCCTCATTTTAATCAAGCTATTGCATTTTGAATTGGTTTTGTCTGGTTTAAATACACCAGCCCACATGGGCATCCCAAACCAGCACATGTCACCCTATCTGTTATACTAAATAAGCGTTGTTCATCCTCAGCTTAATCAAGCTATTGCATTTTGAATTGTTTTTTGTCCTGCTGTCAAAACACCAGGCCGCAGGGTATCGCAAACAAGCACGTTGCACCCTATCTGTTATACTAAATAAGTGTCTTCAGCCTCATTTTAATCAAGCTATTGCATTTTGAATTGGTTTTTGGTCTGCTGCAAAAACACTAGGCCGCAGGGTATCCCAAACCTGCACGTAGCACCCTTTGTGTTATACTAAATAAGCGTTGTACATCCTCAGCTTAATCAAGCTATTGCATTTTGAATTGGTTTTTGTCTGCTTTAAATACACCAGCCCCATGGGCATCCCAAACCAGCACATGTCACCATATCTGTTATACTAAATAAGCGTTTACAGCCTCATTTTAATTAAGCTATTGCATTTTGAATTGTTTTTTGTCCTGCTGTCAAAAAAACACCAGGCCGCAGGGTATCCCAAACCTGCACGTAGCACCCTATCTGTTATACTAAATTAGCGTTGTTCAGCCTCAGCTTAATCAAGCTATTGCATTTTGAATTGGTTTTTGTCTGGTTTAATTACACCAGCCCACATGGGCATCCCAAACCAGCACATGTCACCCTATCTGTGATACTAAATAAGCATTGTTCAGCCTCATTTTAATCAAGCTATTGCATTTTGAATTGTTTTTTGTCTGGTTTAAATATAGCAGCCCACATGGGCATCCCAAACCAGCACATGTCACCCTATCTGTTATACTAAATAAGCGTTGTTCAGCCTCAGCTTAATCAAGCTATTGAATTTTGAATTGGTTTTTGGTCTGCTGCCAAAACACTAGGCCGCAGGGTATCCCAAACCTGCACGTAGCACCCTATCTGCTATACTAAATAAGCGTTGTTCATCCTCAGCTTAATCAAGCTATTGCATTTTTAATTGGTTTTTGGTCTGCTGACAAAACAATAGGCCGCAGGGTATCCCAAACCTGCACGTAGCACCCTATCTGTTATACTAAATAAGCGTTGTTCATCCTCAGCTTAATCAAGCTGTTGCATTTTGAATTGGTTTTTGGTCTGCTGTCAAAAAAACACCAGGCCGCAGGGTATCCCAAACCTGCACGTAGCACCCTATCTGTTATATTAAAAAAGCGTTGTTCATCCTCAGCTTAATCAAGCTATCGCATTTTGAATTGGTTTTTGGTCTGCTGCCAAAACACTAGGACGCAGGGTATCCCAAACCTGCACGTAGCACCCTATCTGTTATACTAAATAAGCGTTGTTCAGCCTCAGCTTAATCAAGCTATTGCATTTTGAATTGGTTTTTGTCTGGTTTAAATACACCAGCCCACATGGGCATCCCAAACCAGCACATGTCACCCTATCTGTTATACTAAATAAGCATTGTTCATCCTCAGCTTAATCAAGCTATTGCATTTTGAATTGTTTTTTGTCCTGCTGTCAAAACACTAGGCCGCAGGGTATCCCAAACAAGCACGTTGCACCCTATCTGTTATTCTAAATAAGCGTTGTTCAGCCTCATTTTAATCAAGCTATTGCATTTTGAATTGGTTTTTGGTCTGCTGTCAAAAAAACACCAGGCCGCAGGGTATCCCAAACCTGCACGTAGCACCCTATCTGCTATACTAAATAATCGTTGTTCGTCCTCAGCTTAATCAAGCTATTGCATTTTGAATTGGTTTTTGGTCTGCTGCCAAAACAGTAGGCCGCAGGGTATCCCAAACCTGCAAGTAGCACCCTATCTGTTATACAAAATAAGCGTTGTTTAGCCTCATTTTAATTCAGCTATTGCATTTTGAATTGTTTTTTGTCTGGTTTAAATACACCAGCCCACATGGGCATCCCAAACCAGCACATGTCACCCTATCTGTTATACTAAATAAGCATTGTTCATCCTCAGCTTAATCAAGCTATTGCATTTTGAATTGGTTTTTGGTCTGCTGCCAAAACACTAGGCCGCAGAGTATCCCAAATCTGCACGTAGCACCCTATCTGTTATACTAAATAAGCGTTGTTCATCCTCAGCTTAATCAAGCTATTGCATTTTGAATTGTTTTTTGTCCTGCTTTCAAAAAAACACTAGGCCGCAGGGTATCCAAAACCTGCACGTAGCACCCTATCTGTTATATTAAATAAGCGTTGTTCAGCCTCAGCTTAATTAAGCTATTGCATTTTGAATTGGTTTTTGGTCTGCTGCCAAAACACTAGGCCGCAGGGTATCCCAAACCTGCACGTAGCACCCTATCTGTTATACTAAATAAGTGTTGCTCAGCCTCATTTTAATCAAGCTATTGCATTTTGAATTGGTTTTTGTCTGGTTTAAATACACCAGCCCATATGGGCATCCCAAACCAGCACATGTCACCCTATCTGTTATACTAAATAAGCGTTGTTCATCCTCAGCTTAATCAAGCTATTGCATTTTGAATTGGTTTTTGTCTGCTTTAAATACACCAGCCCCATGGGCATCCCAAACCAGCACATGTCACCCTATCTGTTATACTAAATAAGCGTCTACAGCCTCATTTTAATTAAGCTATTGCATTTTGAATTGTTTTTTGTCCTGCTGTCAAAACACCAAGCCGCAGGGTATCTCAAACAAGCACGTTGCACCCTATCTGTTTTACTAAGTAAGCGTCTTCAGCCTAATTTTAATTAAGGTATTGCATTTTGAATTGTTTTTTGTCCTGCTGTCAAAACACCAGGCTGCAGGGTATCCCAAACAAGCACGTTGCACCCTATCTGTTATACTAAATCAGCTTCTACAGGCTCTTTTTTTTATTTTATTTTATTTTTTTTTATATAGAGCAGCAATAGATCATATAGTGAGGTAAATTTGCCATTTTGCAGCATTATATAGAGCAGGCCCTGTGTAAATCTGAGGGGCAATAGTTTATATTGTGAGGTAAATTTGCCATTTTGCAGCATTATATAGAGCAGGCCCTGTGTAAATCTGAGGGGCAATAGCTTATATTGTGAGGTAAATTTGCCATTTTGCAGCATAATATAGAGCAGCCCCTGTGTAAATCTGAGGGGGAATAGCTTATATAGTGAGGTAAATTTGCCATTTGTGGGAGTATGGACCATGGCGCAGATAGGCATCGGCAAACTGACTACGTAGAATGTCTTTGTAGTAGGTCAGTTTGTCCTCCTTCTCGGCGGGTTTAAAAAATGCCCCCATTTTGTGCCGGTTCAGTTCCGACACGGCTTGATCGACCATTCCTGTCTGCTGCCTGTACTGACCTCTGCTTTGTCTGACCACGAAGCTGCCTGCCCCTCTGGATACCCCGCGATCTCTGACCTCCTGGCTTGACCCTTTGGCTACTCCTGACTATGCACCTGTCTCATCCCTGTACTCTGACGCACCCTCACTACCTGTGAAGGAGCTCGGCTTCGGGATATCCTCGTGGTTCATCGGCCTTCACCGTAAGCAGTCATACTTTGCGCCTATTAAGACCTGGGGGCAACCGTGTACGGTGAGGCGTACCTAGCGCCCCAGCAAACGGGGGCTTGAATATAGGCAGAAGCGGCGGTGGAGATTAGGGGTTGCCTGCTTACAAAAGGCTGGTTTCCTGCTGGGCATCACAGTATGGACCATGGCGCAGATAGACATCGGCCAACTGACTACGTAGGATGTCTCTGTAGTAGTTCAGTTTGTCCTCCATCTCAGTGGGTGAAAAAAATGCCCCCATTTAGTGCCGGAAGCGAGGGTCCAATAAGGTGGAGAGCCAGAAGTCATCCCGCTGACAAATGGGGACAATTCTGCGGTCACTACGCAAGCACATGAGCATGCATCGTGCCATTTGTGGAAGTGACTCGGAGGGACTACCTGTCTCCATCTCCACTGTAAACTACCATGGTGTGTCTGGGTCCTCTGTCTCGCCTTCCTCACAACCCTCTAGCTCCTGTGGCTGCTCTTCCTCTCCTGTCAGATGACTAGATAAAATGGTAATTTTGTCAAACCTAACTGTGCTTCGCTGTGCCCCACCCCCTCCTCCTCCTCCACTTCAGCCCCCACAGGCTTCATGTGGCTGTGAAATGTATGCGCCATGTCTCCAGTGCCCTGACCAGCCATAGTTTCCAACATGTGTTGTAGTACATGAAGAAGTGGAATCTCATCATTCGTCTCATAGTCCTGGCGACTGACTAATAAAGTAGCTTCCTCAAAGGGCCTGAGCAAACGGCAGGTGTCACGTATGAGCTGCCACTGGTTTACAATGAAGTTACACAGGGGAGTCCCCCTATCTGTTTGCATCATCAAGAAATCCGTGATGGCTTTTCTCGGTTCCTATAGTCGATCCTGCATATGGAGGGTGGAATTCCAACGGGTGGAAACATCGCAAATCAGACTATCTTGGGGGATACCGTTCTGATGTTGAAGCTCAAGAAGGGTGTGCTTGGCGGTGTAGGAGTGGCTGAAGTGCATGCAAAGTTTCCTTCCCGTTGTTAGGATGACTTTCAGATGGGGGGAAGACTTCAGAAAACGCTTGACAACTAGATTGAACACGTGTGCCATGGCAGGACGCATGGCTCAGGCTTTCTTGTCGCAGCGCAGACAAGATGTTCTTCCCAGTGTCAGTCACCATGGGTCCCATTTGCAGTTTTTGTAGAGTAAGCCAGGATTTCATGTATTGAGTTCTCATTTTTAGCAGTTCCTCCCATGTGTGGCTCTGTGGCTCAAGGCAAACCATGTGAAGAACAGCGTAAAACCGCCGTGTCCTGCACACATGGTAGGCTGGAAGGGCACTGGAAAAAAAAAAATTGTAAAAAAAGAGAAAAAATAAATATTTATAAAAAAACAAAGTGAAAAAAAAAATAAAAAAATGAAAAAAAAATTTGTACAAAAGTTCACAAAATATTAAAAGGCAATGGAAAAAAAAATGTAAAAAAATTAAAAAAAAAAAAAAAAATATATATATATATATATATATATATATATATGTGTGTGTGTGTGTGTGTGTGTTTTAAAAATACAAAATATTAAAAAAAATTAAAAATATAAAAAAAAAAAAAAAAACAATACAAAATTAACCAAAAAAAAAAAAAAACTTTTAGACATTTTATATGTTACTGTTATTATGTTATATGTTATTGTTCCTATGTTATATGTTATTATATGTTATTATTATAAATATGTTCAAATAAGATAAATGTTAAGTATTAATATGTAACTGACAATTAGCCACTTTTTTCTGTGACACCATTGCTAAGTGCAAGTGCACTATCACAGGCACAAAGGCCTAGGAGCGTGGAGGCAACAGTGGAGGGACCTGTCCTAGTTGCTGTTGTGGTTGTGCAGGAACCACAATCACCCAGTGGGCCTAAAAGGATATGTATTGTCCATGACCATAGTTACAGCTCCAGACGTAGGCACTGCTGTGCACTTTGGTACACACTGACAGGATAAAGGACTGGCCCACCTTCTGTTCAACAAAATTGTACAGGGCTGGTACTACCTTCTTCGCAAAGAAATGACAGCATGGGACTCTCCACCTCGGCTCGGCACAAGCCATCAGTTCTCCACCAACTCAAAATGGAGGGACTGCAGCACCAGCAACTTATACAGGAGCACATTTAGCTTCTGCGCGTTGGATGAGTGGGCACATACTGTTGTCTCTTGGACATGGTTTGGCCAAAGGATTGCTGGCGGAATGACTGACTCGGATTAAGAGGAGGAGGAGCATCTGGAGCGACAGAGGATGGGTATGACACACAGGAGGTGGTGGAGCCTTGGCTGGCTAGAACAGAGAGCGGCGTGCCACTGGGTAATGCAGCAGGCTGGACCACCACTTTGGAGCCAACTCTCCCAGGCCACTTTATGGTGACGCTGCAAATGTTGACGCAGGGCTGTGGGTCCAACATTGGGACCCTGGCCACACTTCACCTTCTGCCTACACATCTTTCATATAGTCATGTTAACCTCCTGCGGATGCTTGATGAAAAACTGACACATCGCCGAGTAGCTGATTTTTCCTACCAACAGTCCGCAATAACTCACTGCTGCTGCCGCCGCCACCGCCGCCGACTCCGGGGACCCTCTTCAACTACCTCCTGGGAAGATAGCCTGCAGCGCAAGTGGTCTACCCCAAGCACATTTGCCTCCATACTTTCACCTTTTGCCACCATGCTGACCGCTAAATCTGTCACTCTCCATCACTCCAAGCCTTTAAAAGTGCTCTCAAAACTCAATGATGTCCTCCTCAGGTTCCTCGTCAGTGTCTGCTTAAGGAGCCAAAACACTTGCAACACCTCCTCCCAAGACACTCTCCTCATCACTACTTGCCCGCCTAGTGGAAGAAGCGGCGAGTGTCTCCTCCACTTCTTGGCTGGGCAGTAGCTGCTGATTTTTCTGATTATCAGATCGTCCTCACTGAATAGTGGAGCTGAACCCAAAGCATAACATGCAACAGTTGACTGGGGTGTCAGATGTCACTTGTGATGCAGTGGATGATCGTGTTAACCAATGGATGACGGCAGATGGGTTGCTGGTCAAGACACGACCGCTAGCTGATCCCGGGAGATCAGGCCTCTCACTGAGACACCTGCTGCCACTCACCCCTGCTTGATGAAATGAGGCCTTATATGTTACTATGTTACTAATATGTTACTATGTTACTAATATGTTACTAATCTGTCACTCTCCATGTTTTTTTTGAGAGACTGGCCTGCGTGGAAATGAATCGGGCATGGATCAGCCAAGATTTCCACCCACCAATGCCTGATGCATTAGAGTAGATTGATGATGGGGCCAGACCAACACTAAAGAAATATGGATCGTGCAAAACAGATTTAAGGCGCTGCTCTCCAGTTACAGACATTCCTCCGCATCAGACCACAAGTAATTATTGAGAAAATGCTTTAAGTTACTCTTACTTTTTATTAATATTCTTCGGATAAGATATATGTGCCGAAAATCTGTATATGTTCTCTTCATGCTGCTGCCAACTCCAGGGTGTGTCTTTCTGGCAATTTTGGGCTCCTGCTGCTGCTGCTTGCTGCTCCAGTGTGTCTTTAGGACAATTTTTGAGCACCTGCTGCCAACTCCAGTGTGTCTTTCAAGCAATGTTTGGGCTCCTGCTCTTGCTGCTGCTTGCAACTCCAGGGTGTCATTCAGCTAATTTTTGGGCTCCTGCTGCCAACTCCATTGTCTCTTTCAAGCAATGTTTTTGCTCCTGTTCCTACTGCTGCTGCTGCTTGCAACTCCAGGGTGTCATTCATCCAATTTTTGGGCACCTGCAGCCAACTCCAGTGTCTCTTTAAAGTAATGCTTGTGCTCCTGCTGCTGCTTGCAACTCCAGGGTGTGATTCATCCAATTTTTGGGCTCCTGCAGCCAACTCCAGTGTTTCTTTCAAGCTATGTTTGGGCTCCTGCTGCTGCTGCTTGCGACTCCAGGGTGTCATTCAGCCAATTTTTGGGCTCCTGCTGCCAACTCCAGTGTCTCTTTCAAGCTATGTTTGGGCTGCTGCTGCCAACTGCTTGCAACTCCAGGGAGTGATTCATCCAATTTTTGGCCTCCTGCAGCCAACTCCAGTGTCTCTTTCAAGCTATGTTTGTGCTCCTGCTGCTGCCAACATCAGGGTGTGATTCATCCAATTTTTGGGCTCCTGCAGCCAACTCCAGTGTCTCTTTCAAGCAATGTTTGGGCTCCTGCTGCTGCTGCTTGCAACTCCTGGGTGTGATTCATCCAATTCTTGGCCTCCTGCAGCCAACTCCAGTGTCTATTTCAAGCTATGTTTGGGCTCCTGCTGCTGCTGCTTGCAACTCCAGGGTGTGATTCGTCCGATTTTTGGGCTCCTGCAGCCAACTCCAGTGTCTCTTTCAAGCAATGTTTGGGCTCCTGCTGCTGCTTGCAACTCCAGGGTGTGATTCATCCAATTTTTGGCCTCCTGCAGCCAACTCCAGTGTCTCTTTAAAACAATGTTTGGGCTCCTGCAGCTGCTGCTGCTTGCAACTCCAGGGTGTGATTCAGCTAATTTTGGGGCTCCTGCTGCTGCCAGCTCCAGGGTGTGTTTGTCAGGCACTATAGGGGCCCCTCAGTGATGCCACTTCAACTCTCTGCAATTGTGCCGCTCTGCGATTCTATTAGCGATGCCTCTGATCTGCATGTGATAATTAGGTATTTACAGTATTATTTCACTAACCCAGCACGCATCCTATGCGTGTTACAGCAAGGCAGAATGGTTTACAAAATTGAGGCTCTAGGAGGCTCAGAAATAGCCGTTTTAAATAGCAATTCGGCGCGAATAAATTCGGGTTGAAACGATTTTTGTCAGAAAATTTGGCGAATCAGTCGAATCGAATTTTTCAAAAGTTCGCTCATCTCTAACCCTAACGATAGGGGTCATACAAAGACAACATACTTCTATTTAGAGCTTTATATCAGCTCTAAAAGATCAAATTGAACAATACATATCTGTCCGTGATTTGAAAAAAATATATAGAGAAAGTACAACACAGAGACTTTGAATTTTAAGCTAAATAAATAAAGACGGAATCCTACTGACTATAGGAAGGACAGAGTATATTCATGGAGAAAGGCCAGACATGAGAGATCCCATAACCAAGCCACTAGGGGACAATCATCAGATAGCGATAGTAGCAGCAGCACTGAAACCAGACGTCAACCACATTTTTTAAGAGAAGCCTCTGGTCCCAGCAGCAGAGGAAGAAAACCCTGAGGGGCAAAAGACACACAGGAAAATCAAATCCAAGCACACAGCCATACCCAGACAACAACCTGATTATTAATCTGTCTAAATGGAGCCTTACCAGAGAAGAGAAACAGGTACTTAAAAAGGGAGTGGGTTCACACCTACTTATTGTAGGGATCCTATAGAAACTAGCACTGACCTCTAACGTTTCTTTAGAACCATTCCACTCAAAGCTCATTTTTACACAAATACCACAATCATGGCTCCTACAAGAACGACTACCCTCCCCTCAAATATTGATATATCCACCTGCAAACCAAAAAGTATGTGTAATCCACCCACTATACATCCTACAGTTGAGACCTTTGTTAGCACTTGCACTGTATGACCAGAAATTACAGTTGTCTACCCCCGTTACCGCTACCATCATGGCAATTTAACAAAAAATGAATTATTGGCCCTCCAAACATTGTCAAGTGATCCCAATATTATTATTGAACCTGTAGACAGGGGGGACACCACTGTAAGTATGGACCGTGATTTCTACCACCACACCATCCATACAGTTAGCAGACGATATTGTATACAAACTGAGAATTTCAGAAAATTCCCTAGTCATTCCCAGTCATAAAGAAAGAACTTACTCAATCAGCCCATAAAAATATATTATAAACAAGAAATTGTTTTCATTTATGACTTATGAACATCCAATAACTCTGGTTCTATACATTCTTCCTAAAGTTCATAAGGACTATCAACGGCCAAAAGGACGCCTAATCTTGACAGGCATGGATTCAGTTCTCCAAAATGCGGCCACATTTTTAGATCAGGTTACAACCCAAGGTAATTTCAACTAGATCTTTCATTCTTGACACAGGGGATTTCTTGAATAGGATTGTTAATCTGGGTACCTTACCTGTCAGCTCACTCTATACTTTCATTCCCCAGGACCTAGGTTTACTAGCCCTGACAACAATGGACACAACACCAGAATTTAATGTTTTTTTTATTAACCATGGTTCTGACTAAGAATGACTTCCTATATGAGGATAAATACTATCTTCAACTTTAGAGGATAGCAATGGGATCAAATGTAGCTCCTTGCTATGCGAATCAATTTATGGATCGTTTTGAACGTCTTTTTGTCTACACAGATAATGTCAGAGCTAAGAGACCAACCAACTGCCATTTATGATAGACTTAGCCATAAACTTCCAAATATTTCCTTCACACTGGACCACAGCAACCATAGGGTAAATTTTTTAGATATCTTGATTATAGGACCATTGAGTGTGTGCGAATCGGCAACCACCTGTCAGGGGCCCTGTGTTGTGACAGACATGGTTGGCAATATGTCACTATAGGCAACCAGTCGGGGGCGGTGTAGTGTCGGGATCTCAGAACAGGAAGTGATGTTAGCGGAGGCCGCAGGAAGAGTGCCTCCGACACCCGCCAATCATTGGCCGGCCAGAGGGGAACTTGGACTCCATTTAAACACCGGACATGGTATAATAAAGTAACGTTAACCTGATGAAACGACTTGCTGCCGTGAAATGCCTGTAATGTTATTATAGTAGTCACTGCTCATTGTACCATACTGTCATTATATTCTGCTATACATATGTCATTTACAGCTCACTCTGCCTGGATTCACATGCATGTAGATTAATATGCATTTTAGATGATGTGTCTTCATGATTCTTTTATGTGAATCTGATTTAGCTTGCCGGTGACAACATGAGGGTCCTGGGTATGATCAATTGTTACTGACCCAACCATCATTTGTCATTCTTTGCTTTGAGCTTTCATACATTGCTGTCCTTAACTTTGTACAGATAATGGGCTAACCATCTGTATGACAACACCCAGGGTGGTTGAATGTGCTCCAACAGAGTAACCTTTTGAGGTAAAGGTAAAAAATTTCCATTATTTTCAGATAATACAGCTACCATTATTGCTAATGTTCCTGACCTTGCTTGTACTATATCGAATCATACTATAGATGCCTATACAATTCCCTGGGTAATATATTTGGAAAATCAGCTTTGCATCTTTGTGTCCTGTTTAATCAATTATTCTGTTGTATACTAGTGGCACATTCAGTTGCACTCTACACATTGTATATAATATTTGTGTAAATAAATAACTTATTCTGTTTTCGCAAATCTATGTGTTCCTCTCCCTTATTCATTTTTCCACAGTGTCTAATTGGGATAACATAAGGGATTTATCCCTTGGGGCATGTACCCATTGTTCATTGAATTTAAATATTCTATACTGATCTAAAATTGGCGTGTTTACCATATACATTTCCTGTCCATGCCATAAAATCAACAATGCAAAAGCTCTCACCTGATGTCATCCTCACTTGCAAAGATGATGACAGCACGAGCGTTGGATGTCTCCAGCAGTCGCCGAATTATCTTATCATATTCCCCTGCTTTTGGCTCTCGTGGGATTTTAACGGATTGCGCTACGCACAATCCTCCTGCAGATAAAACACAAATTTGTTATCTGCCACATCTCTATTGGAAGCTGATAAAGCAAACCAGGATGTATAAAAAATACTTTTAGTCTTTCTAGAAAGGTTTTACATAAACAATATCTGAAAAAATTACATTTTTGTTTTGACTAGCTCATGTTTTTTAATTTACTACTGAGATGTTTCAATTGTTCACACTATTGAGTGTCTAGGTAAGATTTCTGTTTTTGTTTTCGGAAGGAATATATACACTTTCTATTTTTTCATTTGCTTTCTGTGCTAAAAACTAGGAAACAGAGAATTTCATAAAAATTCAGTTTAAGCAATGTTTGTCCAGTGCACAAATCTCCAGAAATTTGGATTTATGGTGAATTGATTTCTCCCTGAAATTTGGAGTGAATTCCGATTCGGACAAATTGGTTCGTTCATCTCTACTTATGACACCCCTCAGTTACATAATCACCTCTTTTATGGAGGTACAGGTGAAGCATTGCTCAGGGTATTTCCCCAGCAACACCAATAAGCTGGGTAGTCAAGCTGAGCTGGGCTGCAGCCGCTGTTACAATGTTACAGGAGGACACCGCTCAGCTTGTTACATTGTAACAGCAGAGCGTCAAGCAGTATGTTGAACACAAGGCAGCCAAGACAGTGTGAAGGATAACACTTGCAGTGCAAGTAATGCTGCATCTGCATGGATTAATCCTGACACTTGGATGAGAGAACAAGAAGATAGTTAGACCAGGGAGAATTGTGTTGGGTCTGAGTTCAGGTAAGAGGTAAATTAGACCTGAATTTTGCCAATTCGGTTCGATTCAGACAATATAGAATTTAGGCAAAATTGGGATCAGATTCAGGCATCCCTGTTTTTTGTTAAAAAAGCTTTTAATTAATTACATTAATGTGTAAATAATGGCAGATAGAAGCCCCCTTCTGAATTAATTTTAAAGGCCCCCTTTTACAGAATGAAGAATCTTCACATATAATCCCTCTTTAAAGTCATTCTGCAGGCAGCAAAACCCTATACACACCTTTAAACCCCCCGCAGGCAATCGCTGATAGTCCAGCATGCAGAAACTCATCGCATCACCTGAGCCAGTCCGACGTCGCCACCACCATCTTCAAAACACTAGTGTCCATTAAACACATCCTCACAGGAACTACGGCACGTCCCTCTCTCTATTTAGCAATGGAGTGGGCGTTCTGTAGTGGCTGTGATGAATGGCACAGGGCGGTCCAATGGGCATTGAATGGTTGCAAGCAGCTGGACGGTGGTGGCGGGTGCACTGGGGGTGTGGGAACAGAATTGGGCAGGAATAGGATCTAATCAGGATTGTCATAATCTAATCCCTGTTTTAAGAAGCTTAAAATGACACAGAGTTTAAAATATATCTTATATATATAACATGCTAAAAAGGACCACCTCTTTGATTCCCGTCTTACTTTGCTTGCTTATATGTGATTATTTAACAATGTGGTATAAGCTCTTTGCCTATTTATGTTTTTCAGATATCTGATAGACGTTTTCAAAACCCTCTACTCATGCCCCATGTTGGTCCATATTTTATGGACCAGCATATTTCTATATTTCCCCGTAAATATTGAAACCTGATATCAGTAGTTATATAGAAAGCATCTAGGAGAGTACCAAACTGACAACCATATAAAATATATGAAATGCAAACAATTTCAATCCATAATTCTCATCACCTTTTGAAGCAGTGTTCTACTTTTGGAGCAAATCATGCTTGGGTAATGCTTCAATAGCATCAGATCAGGTACTCGCACCACTAGTTGGGAACCTCTGATCTAGCTGTTGAATTTTATGATTAGTGCCTCCATGTTTATCACACTCCAAAGCTTGTCCACAATAACAGTAAAGATCACCTTTTACTCTTGTGATAGAATTTTCATTCTTTGGTATGTGCATGTAACAACACAAGTGGCACATAGACTGAGACAACTAAAGATAATCATTATTCAGTCACATTGGGTTTTTGTTGACTGAATGGAATTCATTAAACTGTTGTAGCTTCCTTAGGTGGGATTCATTCTGTTGGCAGCTCCTATGTCTAAGGCAGTCATGCACAGAGCCATTAAAACAAGGCACTTTTGCCCTTCGCTTAACCCTGTGTACACTCACTGAAGCCTGACTTTGTTTATTGAATATATTGATCTCAGTAAAGTGTTTGTTTCACTGTGCCATGACCCAACAGATGCAATCTGCAGCATCTGTCAAAGTGATGGTTACCACCCTGCAAATACAGGAGACCACTGGCTTTTCAGCTGTCTGTTATTTGCTTTGTTTCTGCTAAACAGCTAGCATGCATAAACTGCACAAAAAACTTTAGATCAAGATTGTCAAGATAGTACATCAATCTGGGACAAAATAGGTTGGTACAGACACCTTTAAGGGTAATGATTCTTTGGGTACACATCGGGCCTGGTTTTCTAAGGCTAGATGGGTGTCTTGTGCTCAGGTAAAGACTAGTTCAGGCATACTGAGGTTTAATTCTGTACATAGGGCACATAATACACCATTCCACAGTAGACAATTACATGTGTTGTTTTAAAGAGCTATAACATTTTTTGAAATGATAATATGACACATGCCCTTTCTGTATCATTTCACCTTACTGGACAAGTACAAAACAAAGAAAAAGAAGGGTTTATATGTGAAAAGTTGTATGGAAAGATAGGGAATAAAGTATTGTAACTAAGAACAAAGGAAAAATAATTTAGTACATATCCTAATCTCTTTTTCTTAGGGTTGTATGGAAGACACAGACCCTTGTAATTCTTCACTAATGGGTTGTGTCTGTTTGTTTTCAGGATAGACATTTGATAACGTAATTCCTTCTGAGGCACATAAGCCCCACCTCCAATGGATCTGACCATGTTGTAACAAGCAGTACCATTTTGGAAAGACCATCCGCCAAATTATAAATATTTCCATGAGAGACACTGCACCATTTAATGGTAAGACTACCCGCAGCAGTTAGAAAAGTCTGAAAACCATAATAACCTAGACCATGGACCAAGGCAACTACACTTTTAATCAAACTCATTTTAAACAGAGGCCTGCAAAATCCTGCGACCAACCACAGCATCTGCTGATGCAAACTTGTCAGTCTTGTAGACCTTAGAAATGTAGAAAACTGTAGAAATGCATGCCTTGAGGATGAGATGCGCATTGCAGACCAGTAACCAGGTGCATGAACGTCCACGAAACCCAACCCATCTGGTAGAACGTGCCATGTCACCACTAATCTAATGAATGATAAAGATATCCCTGAAGCTGTGATAGAGTGGCTCTATAGGTGAGGTGCAGAATTTTTCACCTAAAAAGAATATTTTTTTCCAAATGTATTTAAAGCAGCCTGCTGGAAAAGTCATTAATATTTGGAGAAGCTCATTAACTCTAAACATGTGAATTCCCATATGCTGCTGTTATTTATTGATTTGTAGAAACTCTGTGCAGGCTAGTCAAGTGATTTTCAATATTTCTGGAGAGGCTGTGTTTTGAGAGGCAGTGAGATGTTTTCTACCTCAGCAAGCAATAAAGTGAAATAAAAAATAGTTTTCTTTTATTTAATGGGGTATTTTATTTTAGAAAAAACAGCCGACTATGGGAAATCCAACCACATTAGAATGTGTTTGGTTTCCCTATAGGCTTGTTGATTTTATAACTTCTAAAACAAAATTTCAGACTCGGCACCTCACCTGTAGAACTGCCCATTACATGTGCAGGGAATTTTGACTTTCAAATAGATGAAAAGTATTTTTATTTCACTTTATCTTGTGCTAAGTTATGAAAATCTCTCCTTGCCTCTCAAAACTTAGCCTCTCCAGAAAAATACAGATAAGCTGCTATACCTCATCTGTAGAACTGCCACATCACAAGTGCAGGGGATTTTCCTAGAAATAAAAAAATAAAAATGTTATGCCCTCTGTATTGTGTATTTAGTTGGAAAGTCTCCAAAAGCCCCTTAAAATAAATATCTACAAAACTTGCAGAGGCTCACTAAATAATTATTGCATAGACGCCAACCTGACCCATTCCTGCAGGCTGATTTTTCTCCAGTCCTGCACTTAGCACTGACTATGATCTTAAATGCACCTGGACTCAGCCAATTATCTGGGAGGAATAGGCTGGGAGAATTATCTACAGTAAGTCCAGGTATGCTGGGGTAAATGGTCAGTGCTAAGGGCAGGACTGGAAAAAAATGTACTCTGCAGGAATGGGTCAGGTTGGCATCTCTGTTATTTTCTTTTTGGTTTATATATAAGTTGAATTCAAACTAACAGCAGCAAATTGTCCACTGTCACATAGTATTAGCAACAATTACATAGTGTTATGAAAAGCTGATATTGTGTCTGAAATGAAAGGACCAAAATGTACTAGTCATCAAAAATTCCTATCCCTGCTCTAAAATCAGAATTACTGGCCATTAACATCCTGTTAATATAGTTCCTGGAAGTTTTGCATAAATATCGGTTATAAGCCGCAGCAGCATGATTGCTATTTAGTGCTTGAGCTAATATACAACAAAAGCAGATGTATAATCAGATTGCCATCTGTCTTTCAAGATTGGTCATTAGATATAAGTTTGTTACAGGCTTCCTCTGCACCTTATGATAATATGTTGGCTTACATATGGCCTACTTTGCATTCCCAAAGTATATGGTACCACATACTTTCTCAGCCTATTGTTAACCCTGTCGCAATTTCTTTGAGATATATTGCTGCCATCCGTTTTACATTTGTTAATGTTTTAAATGAAATGGTCAACTTCTGATATGTTTTCCATGTTTTATCATGTATACAATATGGTTATAGCATTGCATTTATGTTTTCTTTACATTTTACAACGCTTCAAATTTTTGGAATCAGGGCTGTATTTCACTGTATAGTTGTTAGATATGTTGTGATATTAGTTGAAATATAATGGAAAACTTGAAAATGCATTGCAATGCATTGATTCAGCAAACAATTACTTTTCGAAACCCTCAATGTGCCATTCATACTCCTAATTTTAAGGGCCTTAAACAAGAACAACACCCATTTTTCACAAAATGGTGGTTGTTCCTAGCACAGAGAGGCATCCCGGGTGCTTATATCCTCTGCGCATTAACATCATTAAATCTGAAAAATCTTACCTTTCAACCTTACCTTACCTTAGCAATTGGTCACCGTGGTCATGTGGTTGTCGGTGGCTAGATACCCGGAGGAAGCTTGCAGACTACATGAAAGCGGTAGCCAATCTCAGCATTCAATTTTGCAGAGAGACTGAGAAGCAAGGTAAGATTCCTCAGGTTTAACACGGTTAATACGCAGGGAGGCATTGGCATTCGGGGTGCTCCTCTGCACTGAGGACATTACCCATTTTGTGAAAAATGGGTGTTGTTCCTCTTTAAACTGTGGGTTTCTAAGATGTCACACTTTCAATGTTATACTATCTATTGGAAACATCAACACAATTTTGAGCAGTTTGCTATCATGTTACTGCATAGCTTACAGTATAATACATGTATAATGTACACTATATATAATAACAAAACAAAGGTCCTACCATCTTCTCTTGACTTCTGTATAAAAGCCTCCACTCCACTTTCCCCATAACTGCCTTCAGACGCTAGTGTGGACACATAACTCCATTTCAAGGCTTTCACAATGTCCACCATCGCCTGAGCCTGATAAGTGTCAGAAGGAACCACTCGAGAAAAAAAATCATATCGACTGTTGTCACTTAGATCTGGAGCAGTGGAAGCATAGCTAATTTGTGGAATCTGTAAATGTAAAAAATATACTTTAACAGTAAAAAAGAGAAAGTTAGCTATAGGACAAGGTCATTACATATTTTAAATGGCCCATACGTAACCACACTTTGAATGCATCAATCAATAGTAATGTAGTTTAGCACCGATATACATTAGCAGTAAGTGCAGGATGGAATCATTGTGTATTTCCTGAGCATAAGACATCCCCTGATAAAGCTTAATAACAGTACAATAGAACTTTAAAAACTTGCAGTAGCATTGCATAGCCATTATCCCTTTCAAAAGGTACATACAGTAAAGTGCACCATGCAATAAATGTCAAAAAAACTCTCGACATACACCTTGTCATATTCATGAAGATATGAAATAACAAGGTAGTATGCCAAATAGTATGGTCCAACAAATGTGTTACATTAATTAGGCCTAACAAAAATGATAAAACTAAAAGACTACAGATACCATCCCCAAATAATGTGAGAGAATATCTAAGTCACATAATGTCTGCAGATACTGCAGGTTCAGCTGGAGAGGTTATTTACATCTACTGGAAGGTCAGCTGAAAATATGTCCTTGTAGAATAGAATGGAAAATGCCGTTAACCAGCTGGCAGCTGAAACAGCCAATCTGGCCACCACTTTAGCATATTTTATAAATTATTAAAGCCTAGCTCCAGCCAATATTTTGTTGTTTTTAATTACAGTGGTGAATTGGAATTACCAATAAAGTGTTCTTATGCTGTCTATGACCCATTGTGAAGCTGCACCCTCACTTTCTGGTAAGGATGGCCAAACAGTGGGAAAGTAATTTTAACACATTTAGTCCTTGATTCACTAAGAGTTGAAAAAAAAATTTCACGCACTTTTAGTGAATTACCAGATAAGAAGACCATAAAAGTCAATAGCACTTTTGTAGCAAGTGCCATTGACTATCATGGTCCTTATATCTGATGATTCACTAAAAGTGACATTATCATGCATTTTTGTCATGAATTACATTTCTTTTTCTTCAAATGAATTTTTTTTTCAACTCTTAGTGAATCGAGTCCTTAGAATTCCTGAGGAATGTTATTGATCTAGAATTATGTTAGAATACTATACTTGTACAGTCAACACCTCCAAATTGTTCATAGCACTTGGCTTCACTACATTGTCAAAACAAAGTTCTTTGCAACATTCTAAGTGGATTTCTCCACTATACAAAGTGCACATTTAAAGTAGAACATGCCAATTTTACAACAAATGGGCGCTGGTCCATGCATTGACCCACCTCCATCACGTGACCTGGTATTCTTACCTGCTCCTCATTCCCCCTGCAAAATCTCACCCCATGCATGAACCAACTCCTGTTTGGATTAAAATGGGTGTTGGTCCACTGTAAAGTGGATAGCATAAGTAGAAAGGTTAAGTTGCAGCCATCAGTGAGGCTACTTAGGACTGTTTATGAGTGCCATAATCCTTGTTAGAAATGTGTTGAATGCGTTGTAAACGCATTATGAATATACCTTAGCCTGTTCCTTTTAATACTTTTAATAAAATAATATTAACAAAAAGATTTTGAATGTCATTGGTGTCAGATGAGCAGCTACAACCCCATATATTTTGAATTCAGTTAATTCCAAGTGGCTATAATTGATTTGCTTCCTTTTTCCTGCTTTTTTCACTGACCAAAGCAGGAAAGGTGGCTAGATCTCCCCACTGGGCTCACAGACAGTGAAACAAGCATTGATATATCCTAAATCATCATGTGGTAGACTAGGGGCTTCCAACCAGTGGTACCAGAACCATGGGTGGTACTTGAGATCCTATCAGGTGGTACTCAACAAGGCTGCAGACTGCCTCATTTACTACAGTAATTAAAGTGATCCTTTACCCAGAAAGCAAGTTTATGTCGTCACCTTCTATCTTTTTTGTACTAAAGCCTTTGCCCAATATTCACAAACTCAAACTAGTGCCCTCTGCTCCAAATGGTGGTAAAAACTGTTTATGCACACTTTTTGTGTATTTACCACAGTTTTAGTTCAACTCAAATGCACGACCGAGGTGCATTTGGTGAAGAAATGGTGAAAAAGGTTAGGAATCTCTGTGATAGACCATTATTTGGGGGGTATAAAATGATTTTCAGTTTCAAAGGCAGTGAGAGTGAGGTTTCACTCACACAGCCCACAATGAAATAAAATTTAAAAAATCAACCCACCCTACACCTGTGATGCTCCCATTTTACAGGTGAGATGCATATAATTTCTAATTTAGTTAGAAACTTTATTTTGAAGTTCGCAAATTACAGCAGCTTGAAGATTGTGATGATGATGGCGATGACAAGAATGATGATATAAAACCCAAGCACTTGCAGGACAGAGAACAAATCAACTGGATACTCAGTGAGCTGTATAATCAGATAAGCTTTGTATTGGATGTGCAGTAGCTTTTGCTGAGAAAACGTTGCTCAGAAGGCCCCTCTCCACTATATCACCACTATATAGCCTCCACTGCAGAAGCCACAAGAGCACCTGGAATGGATGTTCTAGATGTTTTCACCCGTTGCACCATCCAAATGCACTTCAGACAGTGGATTTGCACTGTACAACAAGGTTTACTCGCTCCTGGAATGTTCGACTTATTCCGGCAAAGACCCTTTCATATATTACGATGATACTCTTGCAAACAAAATTATAACACAAAGTTAGAACACAGGCACAGGCTTGATTTCTTGTGGAGTTTTCTGTGTTTACAAAGTATTTACATTCTCAGTTGCTTGTTACTTTCTTCTAGTAGAGGACAAAAGAAATCAACCGTTTCCGTTAGATGTTTTGTAAGAATACAATGGCCATGATTAATCAGCCTAAGGAAGAATGTGATTTTTTCTTTATCTCAAAGCCACAAATCAGATCCAAGCCTATGTGTCATGTAACAGATACATATTGAAGTTGATCGGTGGCCTTAGGGCAATGTTCATACAGGTGCTGGTTGTGAAAACTAAAGCAGTGGTATCAAAGCGGCAACAAGGCTGAGCCTTATCTCAAATTGAGCTTTGAACTTTCAGGTTGGCACCTGCAAAGGGGCTACTTTAAAATGTGAAAGTCTGAACTAAGCCATTTCTCCTTTTTTATACTAATGCTTGATTGGGGATGCTAGGTAGGATTATCCTATGGTATCTTTAGAGGGGCCCTAAAACTAAAATGTATGTTTATTTTACCTAATTAAAATGGTTTCCTAAAAAGAGATGCCCTTTCAAGGCTCATACAGTAAACTTTTTTCTGTATTTTTAGATGCAGCTAAACAACTAAAGACTAAAACAGCATGGACGAATAGTGATTCCTTTCTCTAAATGATGCTAAGTGAGCTCAAATATGATACATGATGTGAAGAAGAACCAATGATGGGGGCCCCCGAGACCTCCTGGGACCTCCTTGTGACTCTTATAGTTATGCCCCTGCTTATTTATGATCCTGGTGATACAGCATCTGTGCATCTCTTTCTCTGCTGGTGACCAATTTGGACTTGAATGCAACAATAGCTGCATGGGAGCATGTAGTGGGTGTACAATTGTGCCTGGTGTCAGGCTTCACAGAGATCTTAAATTGGAGGGAACCCTAAATTATAACTGATCGGGGTGCCCTGGGGGCAAGGACCAAAACCCAGGATAGTCAACCAGCATCAAGATATATCCAGCCAGGCTTGTTTCTCCTTTAAATGGAAGGAAAATGAACCTGTCACCCCTGATACATTAAGAAACCTGTCCCCCCTGGATTTTATTCCTACCAGTAAAGGAAAACCACAAGCTTGGCAGACATTTTTTTCAGTTTGTGTATATAAGTGAGCCGGTCTGTCTATATGGATTTTAAATATTACTAAATTTTACAATACAGCTCCTTTAAAAGCTCAGTGTTGGCCAGCGACAAAGGAATATGGGCTTGGGGGCAATACTGCCTACTTCAATAATTACAGTTTTGTGATAGAGAAATTGTGTGGGTTTTTTATTGCAGAGCCCTGGTGCCAAGGCCATTTTGTATGTGGATTTGGGGTGCCATTATCCCAGCCAACTTGTTTTCCACAGATAGGACAAGGCAACTGTTAATGGTGTCAGCCATATGCCAGGTCCCTAATCCCCCCCATACTGGGCTCATAGGGAGGGGGCACTGTCTGCTTCTAAGGCTAAGGCACAACATGGCACATACAGGTATGACACCGCAGCTGCACCATAGGATGGGTGAGGAAAAGGCAACGTGTATTTTCACTGACAGTTATTTTGCTTAGAAACTGTCCTGGGGGGTCAGACTGCTTTATTATAGTGAGGAAACATTGTAATTCTTCTGCATACAAATAAAAAGGAGGAAGTACATACAGTAATTCTTTAGGAGGTTATTAGGCTTGATTTATGAAATTGAGGAAAACCAACATAGATGTGACATATTTTTTAACTTAAATTACTTTCCTAGTTCTTCCCTTCATTTGTTTTAATGATTTATGTCCTTGATGGGAATCTGGGTCAGAAGTCATAATATAATTTTGAATTGTGTATTTATTTTGCCAATTGTGTGCTTGCACACACATAGAAATGTGTCCTTTGCATTTAACCCAATGGTGCAGTGAGAACAAATACATTAGCACACACTCATGCCCAAGGGTGGTTGGCTGCCCAAATGAGAGTAGTGGGGGGGGGGGTGTAGGTGCTCAAGGGCAGTGTCGTAAGTAATGTTTACATCTCCGGGTAAATAAGAGAGAGAAGAAAATTGTAAAAACATTTTGTCGTGCTACACTAAATGTGAGGCGAGTTATAGGCCAATGGGAACATTTCTTTTCTTCCTTGTGCCATACCCAGATAGGCAAGCATGACCATAGGAACACTGTTTGTGCCCTATTGTGATGATGATTAAAAGAAAATGATTTTATCGTAAGTACGGTACTTTTTTGCTCCAAAAAGTTTTAAATGATCTAATGTATGTTAATGCATCCTCATGCACCACTGGCTTTTTGCCACTTGCTATTTGCTACCCAAAATAATTGGTTGGTAATAAACATTTGAAAGATAGATTGGAACAAACGTACATTCTTAGTGACTTATTGTCAGAGTAACAACAATAGGAGGGATATGCCTGGTAGAATTCACCGTGCCTTTCCCACATACTTCCCACTTTGTTTCTGGGGCTGCTGCATGGACGGTGCCTTCTTTTCACACATGGTGGGTCTGACTAAATGCTAAATCCTTTAGGATAATGTTTTTGGGGTCATTAGTAAAGTTGTGGGGCATACAATTGTTTCCTCAGCTCCAATAGGCTGTTTAGCCTTATTAAATTCATTGTGATAGTTGCGAAACAAATCATAGCACGGTCTTGGAAGCTAAACACTATTCCCTTCAATGAAGTAATCCTGTGAGTTAATGATCTCACAAAAAAAATAGCGGCCTTCATTAAGCCTAAGCTCTCCTTCTCTGAAGATTATTGAAACATTATCGAAGGTTGCCTTCCTGGAAACTTTCACCGCATTTTATTGTCAGTTTGAATTTATATAGTACTGACTTTCTCTTACTTTATATTTCCCACTTTATTCTTCTTTATTCACTAACTAGCTAAAGTGTGATTCATTGTAAGATGGTTCCTTTTGTGTTGTTCCATCCTGATAGTATTTTTATGTTAAGTTATATGTAAAACTGCATTATATTGCAAAATGCATATACCATACGATTTATGGTTGTATTTCTAATTGTAAATGTATTGTAAAAAAATATCTGGTACATCACATCCAATGGAAAAAAAAACCTAAAAAACCCATCCCAACCATATAAGCAATGTATGTAATAAAGCCCGTTGTGAAAATACTGCAACCGGAGAGAATTTTCGTGTCTGTGGGCTGGTGTTAATATAAATAAAACCGTGGGGGGGGGGAGTTTAATACTCTCAAAAAAAAACTATAACCTTAATTTTGCCTACTGTGAGCAAAACAGTTCATTTATAAATGTATAAATGTAAGTGTATTTGTTATCCAAACTACAGATACGCAGTGCTCTATTATATTTCCTTTTGTTGGACAATCATAGCAAACAAAGTTATACTATAAAAAGACATTGAGTTTCATGCTGGCAGAAATACATGGAAACCAAGAAATCTATATCACTGCAGAAAATAAGTAACCAGAGCCAGTGGCCAACCAGTGCCCAGGTATGTTCCTCCGGTGCCATGCTACCTGCCATGAACTCCACATTTTTAGAGATGCCAAAGGTTTCACACAGACTTGCTTATAACCACTACTACTTTGAACCATTTCACTCTCTATAGCTAAAACTACTTTCTCTCTTACTTCCCATTTCCATTACTCTACCTGAATTTCTTCATAATTGTTTTTTTTTCTTTAGTGTTCCATCCATTCCACATAATAGGGTTGATTCATGGTCGTGCGCAAACAAATTGGTGCACATTTTTTTTTGAGCACCAAGTCACACTCGGCCTTCTATCTGATTCATGGTCATCAAAATGGGATGCACATTTGTTTTTGTGGCAATTTGCGCACTAGCCAATGCGCCAATTTGCACCTAAAATTTTCCACTAGTGCCAAAATTACCAAACTATCTCTGGCGCCTAATTTATGATATGTTTAAAGGGTAGAAAAGCATGGACAAATATGGAAGTTTGAAGAGTTTTTTAAGAGGATTTCCTCTAGGTGGAGAAAATGCAGATTTCAATGGCTTATTTCATTCTGAAAACACATGCTGGCAGTGTCCTGCATGTTTATGAACAATGAAAGTTCTTTTTAGAGATTGAACTCTTTTTAAGGTTTTTGTTTGAATAAAAATGAGAAAAATTGTCAAAAATCACAAAAATTAAGGTCCCAAAAACAAAAATGTGAATATTGGGCCCCAAAGTTTAGCAAAAACAAAGACAATAAAAAAAAAAATAGTTACATTTGTTAAGCATTAATATGCAAACCAAACAGAGGAAGGAGGGTTAAAGAGAATATCTGGGTCAAAACCTTGGGCGAAAAAAGTTAAGGGTTAACTGGAATCAGCATATCTCCCCAAAAAACGGCTCCAAATAAATGGAGAACACAGGTGCGCACGCAGCAATGATACATGCACCTAGGGGCATGTGCAAGTGTTTGCGCTCCTCCTGAGCGTTTTTGCACACCGACCATAAATCGCCCCCAATGGCTCTCATTGACTAGAATGCCGAGTATGCAGTTCCGCATCCCCTATGACGTGCGCTCTCCCACCCATCTAATTGGCTGGGGCGCGAGCACACGCTGCCCGTTCACAACAATGAGTGACGGTATTTGGTGTAGCACCCTTATGCACTTGTTTAGATTTGTTTAAAAGTGGCATCAGCAGACACTCATTATTTTGGTCTAAGGAACAGAGACCCCCTTAGGAGGGAGTGTCATTGGATCAGAACTTCTGGAGCCCTAGAGTTGTGAAGCAACTGAAATCCCACATTGAGACTGAAATATGCAAAGTAATAGCATCACTGCTACTTATTTATGAAGTGCTAGAAATTGTTAGTAATCTGTATCGCCCAGAATACAGACAGTAGTGTGGTTGTGCTTCTTTTGAACCAGTTTACTGCATAGCATTGCAGTCATTTGTTTGTGTCATGACGCATATAGCTGGAAATGTTTGTCCCATTGCACATCTGTCTTGCTGCCTTCCATTCTTGCTTCCAGCTTAGTATGCAGTATTTATTGATGGGTTTACAGTCCCAGATCTCTACATCTTAGAACAAATGATCCATGTGACAGTGGGCAATTTGTATCAGGCATCTCTGTGCCTGGACCATAAACACCAGGCTACACTTTTAAATAATTACTGACTGAACTAATATGAAAAATTCTGTATGTTGGGAAATGTATCTTTTTTGTCATTTATAATGGCTCCACTTTGGGCAATGGACTGATTTGCATCCAGTAATCATTTACCTGTTGCTCACTGTGTGCAATGGGGATGGTATTATTCTGAATATACAAAGGTAGGAGAGTGAAATTAGTAATATTTCTTATTTATGGGAAAATAATATATATATAGAGAGAGAGAGAGGTTAAACTTTTAAGCCTCTGTCTAAGTTGTTACTATGGGCAGCATCTTTCCATATTTTCTGCAGATAATTTCATAGAAGGAAGATTTTCTTCTTAATTATAGGCTATAGAAAGTTGCTTTGAAATCAGAATCAAGAGAACAAGCTGGCAGATCCGTTCCCAATGGCTACTCGAAATATATTTAGATACATTTCAAATATATTGAATTGCCCTTTTCTTTTCTTGAAATGAAGTTCTCTAAGCCACTAATCAGTTGTAAGCAGTCAAGTTTAAAGCTTAAGTGCTAGCCGCTGAGCAGTAACTCAAGTTCCTAAAGGACAATTCTGGCCTTTATAATAATTTCCCCCTCAGGAAATCAGACTATGCTATGATACACTTAGGTGCTCTCCATTATTGATCCCTCTGCGCTGGGCATACTCTGATACCCCACAAAGCAAGAAGCAAAATCCTTCTACGGCCTTCAATATCAGGCATTATGCATATTTAATAACAAATTTATATCTATTTTTTACCTTAAGGCAGACTATAATGCCAGAAGTGAGAAGGTCACTCTTAAACAAAAATTTTCTGGTCCAGTAACTACATACAGCCCCTATGGCAGGTGATATTGTGGTTCCTTCAATACAGTATTCATGTCACTCTAAATCTGAACCCTAGCTCTATTTTTCTTAACCTAAAGACCCTATCACCACTAACCACCGAGGGCTACAACCTTACACTACACCCAACAATAACTAAAAAAAATATTATTAATCAATGTACCAATCCTCCCCCCTCCCCCAGACTTTGACTACTGGATACAAGAACCCCCTCCCAGCGGTGACCCTAAAAACTGCAGAGCCTATACTAACTTTTATAAAGAAACTGATCCTGGATAAGAAACCAACAGAACCCAACCCTGATGATCTTCACACAATAGAGAAACCAGGGATGGGAAGGAACGGGGAATGTAGGCGGTATTCCGAAAATGAATAGCCCCGTCCCCGATTGGTTTTCTAGATGCTCTGGGATCTTTTAGTGACTCACACATTCAGGTGCAGGATTATCCTAGAACACCCCAAGGACAACACCATCTTGTTCCCATACCTATTTGCTCATAACAGCAATATGATGTTTGGGTAAAACCAATCAGACAGGTGAAAATACATTTAAAAATTAAAAAAAGGCAAGATCCATAAAATACCTGACATATATTCATTATTAGTTAGGTGAGTATAATGAGGGCATTCTGACTCCCTTGAAGATGGGAAAGAATATTGCTACTGTATATGGGCTGGAATTGCCTTTCTAAGGTGCAATTAAACAACATACCCTCCATAACTGTCCCGGCAGCTTACCTTCAGCCATTTTATTTAGTTTAGGGCAGACTGAGGAAGAATAACATGCTCTTATTTCTTGTCTGTGTCTAACATCAGAATAGCACTTCTTTAAGCACTACATAAGTTAGCCTTCTTATGGTAGACTGGCCATAAGAAGTGGAAGTACCCTTCTGCATGCAGCTCACTTTTAGTCAGAGCCTGTGCTGGCAACCACTCATTCGTCTTTAAACACCCTCCTGCCCTCCCTACCTCCCAAGTACTCTCACTGTATTCATCCGCATTGTATCCCCAGCCAACACACAGTACCAAGGCAGTGGGGGGCATTCACAACCCTCTCATATTACCTGCTTTTAGTAGCTTTAGAATTCACGCTGAGTATTAAGCAGATTATTAGAAGGGTGTGTGTCTCCTTAGGAGAAGTGAACCAAACAAAACGTAGTCCAACCCCAAAAAATTCTGTAAAAGTGACAAGAAGATCAATTACAATTATAATGATACTGAGTAAGCAATCCTGAAATCCCATATCAGGCTTCATTGACTTACTTGACCCTTATACATGTAGCTTCCAGAAACCTGGTCATATTGCCTGTTGGCACACATGACACACCAGGAGCATGTATGCAGGAGCTTTAATGTAACAGTTTTGTTCTCACTAGAGCCTGACCTCTGATGTTAGTTCCAGTGCAGGACTGTGATGATCATAATGCAAGAGGCCTGGTGATAGAGGTGATAGAATTGACTTTCACCTCAGTGCACTTCACACCTTCATCTTCACTTGCTTATCCTTATGTGGATGCAATATATCTACCAATTCATAATTTCTATGCATATTTTCCAACTCTAAGCTGTGTATACTTGAATGTTTATTGGATTGCAGCATATTATGTGAATTTTCGTCTAAGAGTCTAAATCAATGTAAGAGAAATGCGAGGGCCTGGAACTAACTGGTCATATCTGGTAATAGTATTGAGCACAAAGTAGGCTAAACAGTAGTATATACAAAAATGCTTGCATTAATATTAGCGTACAAGACCGACATCATTCTACATAGTTGTGCATGATAATCCACAGTACATATACACTTTTATACACTGCACACTTTTCAAATCAAAGCACTTCTCAAACTGCAATACTCCCAACATATATCACAACAAGTTTATTTAGAAAAATGCTCATGCCCCACCTTTTAGGTTGCCAAAACCCTGCAACAGTTCTTGAACACAACAATAGTATCATTAACCGCAATCTGCGCAGCCCTGTAGCTCGACATGTCTGATTAATCCACAACACAACTACCGAGCTTTGCTTCAAACTGAAATGAGGTGGATCACATCACTAAAAGTAACACAACCACCTGGTCTAAATGACAATATGTCCTTTGAATGCTTTTTCTAAATACACATCTTGTTATACATACCCCCATCCCTGTTCTGCAACAAAAATCATCTAAGCCTTCAGATCACAACTTTTACCATAGACTCAAGGTTATGCCACCCAATCAATCACAATTAATATCTAACCATTTGACAGTAAGCAGTATTATCCAGCCCAACCTATCTTCCCCACATGGACCAGGATGCTCTTCTCTCTTTCCAAGGAGACCAATCTGGCCAGTTTTAAACAGGGGGGCACACATGGTCACGGCCAGGTAGGCCCCAGGTTTTATAACTTAAAAAGTAAAGATTTAAATGATATACCAGTTTCTAGCTTCATTTTATACACACAAAGATGCACTGAACTGTACATTTAGAACCTTTGAGCTGTCACCTTTACCATGGGGCCTAGGTGTCTTTTATTCCAAAGTAGACTTGCTAGCTCCCAGTTAACCCCCTTATACTGGCAAGTTGGGGCAAGCTATGCACCGATTGTGCTGCATTTCATACATACAACCTCCAGCACTGTCCACTTCTGGCCACCCCATTGGAGCCTGCCATATCTGTCAGAACCAGCACATCTCCCTGTAGTACACATTCACACCAGTGTTAATAAGCTAATAGGGCGGACCAGTGATCAGTCAGGCAGCCACCCATTACGGCATTTGTCCCCCACCCTAAAGAAGGAACATTAGATTAGGCCCAGGAATGACACGTCTGCTACCACCCCTCAGCATGGTTGCTGGGACACCGTTTACATCCCTGATGCAGAAATCATGAATCTTGATGTATGAGCATGTCCCATGACGTCATTGCGCGCCCTGCTCGTGCTGTGCAGTTACATAAAAATGTGACCTCACTAACACAGCAGGCGCTGCTGATGAGGACACTACACCCCACCACATACCAATGCACCTGCTCCCCAGGAAAAAATGGCCCCACTAATAGGACCACTACCTAATTGTAATGCTGCCACTGCTAAGACCATCTAAAGTTTCCACCTAGCAACTCTAAAATACTATAGTACAGTCTATATAGCACTTCCCTAGTCCTCTTACCTGCCCCTGTGCCACACCACCCTCTTCTCTATGGGACTTTGAAGATAAAGAAATACCGAAAGTTATCATTTTTCCATTTGGACCCCCCAAAGTACCACTCTATTTTTGTTTGCTGTCGATACAAATTATTTCTAAGTTATTATGCACAACTATGTAGAATGATGCCTGTCTTGTATGCTAATAGTAATACCAGCTTTTTGTATAAACTACTGTTAAGCCTACTTTGTGCTCAATACTATTACCATATATGACCACCCCTCACTTTTATATTTAACTAATTCTCTAACTGACTTTTGGTGGGTGATAACCTGGTCCTGTAACCACAAATATTTGGAGTTAATATAGAATAAGCAACATTTTAGTTCAAATCTAAATAAATGTGTGCTTTATTATTAAACAGCTTGTTTTCCTCAGGCAAAAAGGGGCAAACAAGGAGATTAAACTGTCTCTGAAAATACAAAAATTGTTAAAAGTCTTCAGAGGGATGCAGATTTTTATTTAATTATTGATACTTGGGCATGATCACAGAATCAAACGTTTTGGTGTATTAGTCAACAAGAGCTGCAAACATAGATATTCTCATAAGAAAGCTAACACCTTGTTTTTTTACTTTCATAAATATTCAGATCTGATTTAGGTTTATTACATTTTGGATTGACTGTCAGCATTGTATTTGTTCAGTAATTAAATTATTCCTCAAGAATAAACCTTGCCTACAAAGTATGCATACAGTGTATTTCACAATATCTCTCTGCCAAGCTTTCAATTTCTTCAAACTTTGCCTCTTGACTAGGGATGAGCGAATCAATCCGGACGAACCCGGATTCGATCCGAATTTCCCCGTGCTTCGATCGCTCGAAGTTTTTCTTTAACATCCATTCATTTACATTACAGGCATTCTCAGATGGCGGACGGGACATGTCCAGACATCTACCCTGCTCCAGTGCATGCTGGGGCAGTCACATGCAGCCTATCAGCAGCCAGCAAGCTCGGTGACGTCACAGCGCTATTTAAGGCGGCGGACATCTTGCTTTTCCTCATTTCTCTATTGCATTCGTGAGAGACAGGACACTGCTGTAGTCAGGGAGAGACAGTTAGAGAGCCAGGGACAGACAGGGACAGGCAGGAGACAGGCAGGAAGTCAGCGAAAAGCAGGGAAAGTTAAGAAAAATCTGAGGCAGTCACAGGGAGATTTTTTTTTTGTTCATCCAGCCTGAGTGTTACTGGCTGGCTGACTGGCTTTGTTAGCGTTTTCAGGCTGCTTATACACTTTTACTGTGCATATATACTGAACTGATCTCAAGTCTGCTGTGGGAACATTACCATTTTGTAAAATCTCATTAGCCTCTGTATTTACTCTAAGCTGCAAACTTATTTAAAGTAATTTGGCCTGTATGAGCCTGCTTAGACACTGTTGCTCTGTGCATATATACTGATCTCAAGTCTGCTGTGGGGCCATCCCATTCTGTAACATACCATTAGCCTCTGTATTTACTCTAAGCTGCAAACTTATTTAAAGTAATTTGGCCTGTATGAGCCTGCTTAGACACTGTTGCTGTGCATATATACTGATCTCAAGTCTGCTGTGGGGGCATCCCATTCTGTAACATACCACTAGCCTCTGTATTTACTCTAAGCTGCAAACTTATTTAAAGTAATTTGGCCTGTATGAGCCTGCTTAGACACTGTTGCTGTGTGCATATATACTGATCTCAAGTCTGCTGTTAGGCATCCCATTCTGTAACATACCATTAGCCTCTGTATTTACTCTAAGCTGCAAACTAATTTAAAGTAATTTGGCCTGTATGAGCCTGCTTAGACACTGTAGCTGTGTGTATATATACTGATCTCAAGTCTGCTGTGAGGCATCCCATTCTGTAACATACCATTAGCCTCTGTATTTACTCTAAGCTGCAAACTTATTTAAAGTAATTTGGCCTGTATGAGCCTGCTTAGACACTGTTGCTGTGCATATATACTGATCTCAAGTCTGCTGTGGGGCCATCCCATTCTGTAACATACCATTAGCCTCTGTATTTACTCTAAGCTGCAAACTTATTTAAAGTAATTTGGCCTGTATGAGCCTGCTTAGACACTGTTGCTGTGTGCATATATACTGATCTCAAGTCTGCTGTGGGGCCATCCCATTCTGTAACATACCATTAACCTCTGTATTTACTCTAAGCTGCAAACTTATTTAAAGTAATTTGGCCTGTATGAGTCTGCTTAGACACTGTTGCTGTGTGCATATATACTGATCTCAAGTCTGCTGTGAGGCATCCCATTCTGTAACATACCATTAGCCTCTGTATTTACTCTAAGCTGCAAACTTATTTAAAGTAATTTGGCCTGTATGAGCCTGCTTAGACACTGTTGCTGTGTGCATATATACTGATCTCAAGTCTGCTGTGGGGCATCCCATTCTGTAACATACCATTAGCCTCTGTATTTACTCTAAGCTGCAAACTTATTTAAAGTAATTTGGCCTGTATGAGCCTGCTTAGACACTGTTTCTGTGTGCATATATACTGATCTCAAGTCTGCTGCCGGGGCATCCCATTCTGTATCATACCATTAGCCTCTGTATTTACTCTAAGCTGCAAACTTATTTAAAGTTATTTGGCCTGTATGAGCCTGCTTAGACACTGTTGCTGTGTGCATATATACTGATCTCAAGTCTGCTGTGAGGCATCCCATTCTGTAACATACCATTAGCCTCTGTATTTACTCTAAGCTGCAAACTTATTTAAAGTAATTTGGCCTGTATGAGCCTGCTTAGACACTGTTTCTGTGTGCATATATACTGATCTCAAGTCTGCTGCCGGGGCATCCCATTCTGTATCATACCATTAGCCTCTGTATTTACTCTAAGCTGCAAACTTATTTAAAGTAATTTGGCCTGTATGAGCCTGCTTATACACTGTTGCTGTGCATATATACTGATCTCAAGTCTGCTGTGGGGCCATCCCATTCTGTAACATACAATTAGCCTCTGTATTTACTCTAAGCTGCAAACTTATTTAAAGTAATTTGGCCTGTATGAGCCTGCTTAGACACTGTTGCTGTGTGCATATATACTGATCCTAAGTCTGCTGTGGGGCCATCCTATTCTGTAACATACCATTAGCCTCTGTATTTACTCTAAGCTTCAAACTTATTTAAAGTAATTTGGCCTGTATGAGCCTGCTTAGACACTGTTGCTGTGTGCATATATACTGATCTCAAGTCTGCTGTGAGGCATCCCATTCTGTAACATACCATTAGCCTCTGTATTTACTCTAAGCTGCAAACTTATTTAAAGTAATTTGGCCTGTATGAGCCTGCTTAGACACTGTTGCTGTGTGCATATATACTGATCTCAAGTCTGCTGTGAGGCATCCCATTCTGTAACATATCATTAGCCTCTGTATTTACTCTAAGCTGCAAACTTATTTAAAGTAATTTGGCCTGTATGAGCCTGCTTAGACACTGTTGCTGTGTGCATATATACTGATCTCAAGTCTGCTGTGGGGGCATCCCATTCTGTAACATACCATTAGCCTCTGTATTTACTCTAAGCTGCAAACTTATTTAAAGTAATTTGGCCTGTATGAGCCTGCTTAGACACTGTTTCTGTGTGCATATATACTGATCTCAAGTCTGCTGCCGGGGCATCCCATTCTGTATCATACCATTAGCCTCTGTATTTACTCTAAGCTGCAAACTTATTTAAAGTAATTTGGCCTGTATGAGCCTGCTTAGACACTGTTGCTGTGCATATATACTGATCTCAAGTCTGCTGTGGGGCCATCCCATTCTGTAACATACAATTAGCCTCTGTATTTACTCTAAGCTGCAAACTTATTTAAAGTAATTTGGCCTGTATGAGCCTGCTTAGACACTGTTGCTGTGTGCATATATACTGATCCTAAGTCTGCTGTGGGGCCATCCTATTCTGTAACATACCATTAGCCTCTGTATTTACTCTAAGCTTCAAACTTATTTAAAGTAATTTGGCCTGTATGAGCCTGCTTAGACACTGTTGCTGTGTGCATATATACTGATCTCAAGTCTGCTGTGAGGCATCCCATTCTGTAACATACCATTAGCCTCTGTATTTACTCTAAGCTGCAAACTTATTTAAAGTAATTTGGCCTGTATGAGCCTGCTTAGACACTGTTGCTGTGTGCATATATACTGATCTCAAGTCTGCTGTGGGGGCATCCCATTCTGTAACATACCATTAGCCTCTGTATTTACTCTAAGCTGCAAACTTATTTAAAGTAATTTGGCCTGTATGAGCCTGCTTAGACACTGTTGCTGTGTGCATATATACTGATCTCAAGTCTGCTGTGGGGGCATCCCATTCTGTAACATACCATTAGCCTCTGTATTTACTCTAAGCTGCAAACTTATTTAAAAAAAGGTGAATAACCAGCCCAATTCACCAGAACCCCCCCTCCTATCTGTACTGATAGACCGCTCAACAGAATTAAGTGAATAAGATTAATAGATATTCTTTATTATAAGGAAATTTACAAGGAAGAAAAACTGATCCCACGTGGCCTTCGTGTCCAAATTTTCCCCACCTGGGAAGTGACCGAGGACTTCAGATCAGAATGGGAAACACATCTCACACAGTGTTCTCTTTCCCTGATCGACATGTTGATCAGGGAAGATAAAAAGCTCCTAAGCAAGGTCAAACAAGAGTTACAGGATTTATATAGAGGTTTGGAGTCTCAAATGACTCAAGAGGACCTACAATCTATTAATGACTCTATTAATAAGGATAAGGAAAAATATGAAAAAGAGATCTTCTCTAATAAAAAACATAAATTAGATAGAGATCGGGCTGATGTCCTCAATAGCCGCCTCTATAGATGGAAGCATCAAGGCAACCCCAGGGGGTACTCATGGGGACCCCGCCAGCAGACACCAAATTGGGACACCAATAGCTCTATTAGACACTCCTCCTTCAGTAGTCAAGGGTCCGATCGATCCAATCAGGAACATTTTTTAGATTTAAATCAAGAAAGAGACGAACCAGGAGGGGACAGACCAAAAACAAAAACAAAAAGAGGGACATATCACTCGGATCTCAGAAATCCGAACATTTGGGAACACAGGAGACTCAGGTCACACGACAACAGACAGAAGAGACAATCACCGCACAGAAGGACGCAAACCAGACCACAACTCAGGGATTGAGATCTAGGGAATTAGAGATAGTTAATCTCTCTGATATTGAGCTCACTGCAACACAACTATCAATACTCAGGAGGGGATTAAGCTTTGCACCGACAAACAGATTAAACAAATTTCTTACCATCAAAGATGTTTATCTGTTCTGCAGACAACTATCACTAAAAAAGTTTTTTGATAACCCCCATTTTGTTTCCAATCCCTCTGATCCAAATTGGAATGACAAGGAGGAACAAGCCCTCTCGGACCTAATGGATTTATTAGGAGAACAAGATCCCATTGAAGATATGCAGAAGAAGTCCATTCTAAAAAAGCCATCCACCTTTGTACCACCCTGGAACAATAGTCCAGCGATCCAAACATTCTTCAATTTGGTAAGTGAAGACATCAGAAAGATAAATTTGCACAAACAGGGAGGGAATTTAAACAAGGAGGAATCAGAGGCCCTCCGCTCCTTAGAGAAAGAAGAGGGAATTATCATCAAGGAAGCGGATAAAGGGGGTAATGTGGTAATTCTCTCCAGAGATTACTATTACAAGGAAATTCAGCGCCAGCTAGGGGACCATAACACCTATGAGAAGCTTACTCATAATCCAATTAAACAATACAAACTGGAATTTGATAGTCTTCTGAAACAAGCATTAGAGGAGGGTGTCATCACACGAACACTATATGAGTTTTTGGAGGTGGAGTTCCCCCGAACTCCTACCTTCTATGTATTACCAAAAATACACAAAAATCCAGCGAAACCACCAGGTAGACCAATAGTCTCCGGTATTGGAGGACTGACAGAATTTGCATGTGTGTATTTAGATCTGACACTTCAGCCACATGTTTTGGCTTTGGATTCTTATATAAAAGACTCTACCGATATTCTCAATCGGCTAAACGCCATGCATGTGCCACCTGGTACTTTACTCATAACGTGTGATGTAGAATCACTCTATACGTGCATTTCTCATGACAAGGCCCTACACGTGGTCAGATACTTCTTAGCAACGGAATCTCTCGACAAAATCAATGAACATAGATTCCAATTGAAACTGCTGGAATTCATTCTCTCCCACAACATCTTCACCTTTAATTTGGCCTTCTACCGCCAAATCAGGGGTGTTGCAATGGGAGCCAGATGTGCCCCTTCTATCGCCAACTTATTCTGGGGGTGGTGGGAGAGGGAGGTGGTCTGGCAAGAGGAATATGCACACTATCACGCACATCTCCTAAGCTACCATCGATATATCGATGATATCATGATATTATGGGATGGGACACCAGAGCTGGCAGTGGAGTTTCTAGAGAGATTAAACCAGAACCCTCACAATATCTTTCTGACCTATACGCTGTCCCCGCACAAGGTCACTTTTCTGGACCTGGAGGTGTCCAACGAAAGTACTGGAGAGATTACAACCAAACTGTTTCGAAAGGAAACCTCAACTAACAGTGTGTTACACTTTTCCAGCTTCCATCCACAGAGATGTAAAGAGGGTATACCGGTGGGACAACTATTGCGGGCAAGAAGGAACTGCTCGAGGGATGAGGATTTCAAAAAGGAATCTCTGGAAATGAAGAGACGTTTCAAGAAACGTGGATATCCCACGAGAGTAATCCAAAGAGCCATCTTGAGAGCATCACAGACGCCTAGAGAAGACCTCCTACAGTATAAGACACAACGGAACCAAAAGAAACAAACAAAAGGAGAGGTGAGATTCTTCACACAGTATAGTAGTGACTGGCATACCATAAGAAACATCATGAAGACACATTGGCGGGTTCTTAATACGGACCCTGCATTAAGGCCATGGGTCAAGAAAGGACCCAAAATGACAGCACGCCGCGCTCCCAATTTACGGGACAAATTATGCCAGAGCCACTACAGAAGACCTACAACCTGGCTGTCACAACTAACTCCAGTGGGCAGCAGGCCCTGTGGCCGGTGTAGTGTATGCCCTCGGGTCTGTAAAACCGACATGATTACCAGCACCAGTAGAAATACTACTTTTAAAATCAGAGACACCATCACGTGCCAAACGGAAGGCGTAATATATGTCTTACAATGTGGGTGCCCGAAACAGTATGTCGGTGAGACCAAAAATAAGGCAGTGATCAGAACTCAGGGACATCTTTCAAATATAAAACTGGCCAAGAGAGACCAAGAACTAGGCAAGATCATCTCCCCAGTGGCCGCCCATTTCCTGCACCACCACAATGGTGAGACTAGGGACTTGGTTGTCACATACATTGAGAGAATCAATATGGGAGGTAGGGGGGGAAACATCAAAAAGAAACTCTTACAAAAGGAGCTGGAGTGGATCTTCAACCTGGGCACTAAGGTACCCCTGGGTATCAATGAGGAGTTCTCCTTTGCTCCCTTTCTGGGACGCTGAATGGGGCCTAAGGCATGACCTATGGACTTTTCAACATCAGTACCACTTAAACTGGTCCCCACTTGGATCATGAGGACCAAATGGGGGTTCTAAGGCAGGACCTTTGGGTCCCTTTAGAGTGGACCACAGAAATTAGTCCCCATCTAGATCATTAGGACTAACCCCAGATTAAGTGGGTAACTCCACTCTGTTAATAGAACAGCGCCCAGATACAGTTTACGCCATTACCTCTCTGTGGTTACATATCTGTTCACAGTTATGTCTTTATATTCCATAGATCCCAGTATATGTGTGACTCTACCATCTCGAGTACACCGAATGAAAATGGACCAACTTAATAGGAATGGGAATCAGATTGGACCATCCAGGATCTCCTGACATCTTGAAATATACCATCCAGGACCTCTCAATCACTGGGATCATCGAAGACCAGAGACGATATATGACTAATTCCAGAATCTGTGCAATGGCACAGTTGTTTTTTCCTCCCCTCTTCCCCCCTTTTCCTCCTCTCTCTCTTTTGTTCTCCTCTCCTCCGGTTCTCCATGCAATTTGGAGTGAGTACATTAGAAATATAGAGTAGGTCCCCGGTCTAACCATACCACTCATTAGTTAGAGTGAAACAAGTACCTTGATAATACCAGATTACATATTACATATACCACAAATGCTTGCCTCTGAGGGGATGTAAATTGCCTCCATTATAGAATGTCGTGGAGATTTTTCTATATAAAAACCTCTCCAACCTTCACTTTTTCCTGTCCCTCCCCCTAGAAGAGGCTATTACACCAATCATATTACCTACCAGTTAGTGTGGGATAAGTATTCCCATACATATAGATCTCTAGACAGCACATACTACAAATGTGTGCCCCTAATTAAATGCACACATGGATAAACCCCCATATGTGGGCTCCAAATCTTACCCACATAATGATCAGCTCAATGGAGCTTATATATTTTTTGCCCAAAAGCTCGGTTCTCATATAGAGATAAGGTAGAGTTTCACTATATAGGGACTTGTATATAGACTTGTAAAATAGAATGTATTTAATATTAGCCATTATGTATATATGTATGTATTGTAGTTGTAATCATGTGTCTACACTGTTTCCCCTGTTTTTGCTCTTCTCTCCCCTGCCTTCCTCTCCCCACAACCTCCGTGTACACACTGACAGTGACAGCCCTACGTCACCACGGGGCTGAAGCCCGCCCCTCCACCTGCGCATGCGCATTCGCGCCGTCAGGACTGAGACCTGACGCGGGGTGCGCGCATCTATCCACCGGCACGGACCCGTCCCTCATTGTGGCCCGGACACACTACCAGTGTGCACCTTACATCCACACTCGCTTGAACATCAGGGCCCGGCGGCTTCATTGTGCTCCGTGTGTGCGCGCACGCGCGACGGGCACTGACAGACCCGGCACGGGGAGCGCGCACATTCAGGGGCCAGCTGGGCGCATATCATGTACATATGTATATGTGGGGCAAATGCATTGCACGGGATCCGGTCAGCCTGTGCACATGATGCCCTAGCCCCACATATCATAAAATATGCATTATTACAGTGTACATTCCATAACTGCCTTCATGTTCTGGCGGAAGTGGTCACAGGGTGGTCAGTCCTCCCACTTCCGCCCTCACTAGGATCTCAAATTTTGGCGTTTTTTTGAGGCATTTCCTGTATGTGGGGGGTTGAAAGGACATTCAGGGGACTATATATACAGGGGTTGACAGTATCATGCCACACTCTGATGAAGTGGCTTATGTAACGGCCACGCAACGCGTCAGTGTTGGCACCGTGAGGGTGGGTGACTTTGGACCTCATGATACGGTAATGTACATTGTTTTGTATTTCATGTATTTCATGTACTAAACTCCATGCATTTTGCACATTGTGGTTGTTTTAAGCGTATATAGCTTAGATCAATATATGCCCGGGAATCTACTCCTGCCTCTTATCTCTGCACTTGTATTAGCACTTTTAGCACCTTAGCACCTATTGGCGCCTGTGCTTTCACCAGTGGGACACTTATGTCCCTCCTTTTTCTTTGATTGCTCACTTACACTCTTTTTATTTTTCATTTTTCATTTTTATTATTCACGCTTTAGCTCACTATTTCTTTACACTTTGCATGTGGTTGGCACTGGTTACACTATATTATAGCACTTTCTGAGGGGTAGTTTCCGTGGCATTTATTAGAATCTTTAATCTGCATAGATACTGATAATATAATCAGGGTATTACAACCTTGAAAATGTAAATATCTTTGTAATATTTTTGTAATACATTTTTGTAAATAGTCCCATTGTGCATATTTGTAGATACTAGATTTAATTTATAATTCGAATTGATACAGTCCAATTACATTCCGCCACACCCCACGGTTGGGGTTTTAACTTTGTATTTTAAATGTATGTTTTTCCTTTTCCTTTTTGGCTTATAATAAAGAATATGTATTAATCTTATTCACTTAATTCTGTTGAGCGGTCTATCAGTACAGATAGGAGGGGGGGTTCTGGTGAATTGGGCTGGTTATTCACCATCTGTTTTTTCTAAACATTTGACCCTGAAGGGTTTACCCCTCCCTAACCAGCATCCAGAGTTCTATATTAATTCAAAATTGGCAGTGCGGGACTGTCTTTGTTTAAACTGCAAACTTATTTAAAGTAATTTGGCCTGTATGAGCCTGCTTAGACACTGTTGCTGTGTGCATATATACTGATCTCAAGTCTGCTGTGGGGGCATCCCATTCTGTAACATACCATTAGCCTCTGTATTTACTCTAAGCTGCAAACTTATTTAAAGTAATTTGGCCTGTATGAGCCTGCTTAGACACTGTTGCTGTGTGCATATATACTGATCTCAAGTCTGCTGTGGGGCCATCCCATTTGTTTTTTGACTGCTTTTAATAAACCAGGCAGCAGGGCACCCCAAAGCTGCACTTTGAACCCTATCTGTTTATACTAAATAAGCATATACATAAAAATGTCAGGCAGACAAGTGCCAGAATGTTCAAAGAGGAGTGGCAGAGGCCAAGATTCAGCAGGCAGAGGTCGCAGCAGACTAGGGGCGAGTGGCAGCAGGAGTCACGGTGAGAGACCTGGTTTGCCAGTATCTGCTAGCGGTCGTGTCTCCACCAGTAACGCATCTGCCGTGGTAGATTGGTTAACGCGCTCATCAACAACATCATCACAAGTTACATCTGAGACCCCCAGTCTAGGGTCGGTAGGTTCCTCTGACACAACCCTGAGTTGGCATGCCCCGAGAGCAGTCTCTGTCCTCCCATTGCTTCTGTCCTACGCCGTTCCCTCCCCCAGCGACGTATCCTATGCTTTGGGTTCAGCTCCACTCTTTAGTGAAGAGGACGATCAGATAGAGGACAGTCAGCAGCTACTGCCCAGCCAAGAAATGGAGGTGGCTTCTTTAGCTAGGCAGACAAATAGTGATGTGGACAGTGTCGTGGGTGCTGCGAGCGTTCCAGCTCCTGCGCCAGACACTGTTGACGAATCCACGAACATCAGTGACGTACAGCCACAACTCGGTGATAATGATGATGACGATGAAGCCGATCGCACTTGGGAGCCGGGTGATGTAGGGGCTTCATCATCATCAGGAGAAGAGGGGCGCAGGTTGCCCCGGAGTCAGCAGCTCAGGCAGCAAGGTGTTAGCAGCATGGTTGGCAGTCAGCATGGGGGCACAATTGTAAAGCCTGGAGCCAAACGGGGCCGGGGCCGGGGTAGAGCACCTGCTGCGCGGCAGGCTACCTTATCGGGAGGTAGTGGGGCAGGGGTTCCTGGAGTTGGCGACAATAGCAGCGAATCAGTGAGGCCTGTTGGTGGGAAAAGTAGCTACTCAGCAGTGTGGCAGTTTTTCCTGAAGCATCCCCAGGAGGGTAACATGGCCACATGCAAGATATGTAGGCAGAAGGTGAAGCGTGGCCAGGGCACAAATGTTGGCACCACGGCCCTGCGTCAACATATGATGCCTCACCATAAAGCGACCTGGGAGAACTGAGGCTCCCAAGGGGTGGTCCAGTCTGCTTCCTCACCAAGTGGCACGCCGCTCCCAATTTCTGCCAGCCAAGGCTCCAGCACCTCAGCCGAAGGCAGCTGTGCGTCATACCCATCCTCTGTCGCTCCTGCTCCTCCTCCAAGTCATGCATCCCACCAGCAATCCATCAGCGAAGCCATGTCCAAGAGACAGCAGTATGCGCCCACTCATCCTACGGAGCAGAAGCTGAATGTGCTCCTGTCCAAGTTGCTGGTGCTGCAGTCACTCCCTTTTCAGGTGGTGGACTCTGCACCTTTCAGAGAACTGATGGCTTGTGCCGAGCCGAGGTGGAGAGTCCTAAGCCGTCATTTCTTTGCCAAGAAGGCAGTACCAGCGCTGCACACTTTTGTTGAACAGAAGGTGGGCCAGTCCTTGAGCCTGTCGGTGTGTAGCAAAGTGCATGGCAGCGCCGACGTCTGGAGCTGTAACTACGGTCAGGGACAGTACATGTCGTTTACGGCCCACTGGGTGAATGTGGTCCCTTTGCAGCAGCAACTTGGACAGGTCACGCCGCTTCGGCCCCCGCGTTTCCTGCCCGTTGGGCCTGTGACACTGTGCGACTCGGCCTCCTCATCCTCCGCCATCTCCTCACCCTCCACTGTAGGCTCAAGTCTCAGTGCCCCTCTAGTCTACCATGTGTGCAGGGCACGGAGGTGTCACGCAGTGCTTCACATGGTTTGTCTTGGCGAAAGGAGTCACACAGGGGAGGAACTGCTTAAATTTATTCATCAGGAAATCCAAACATGGCTTACTCCAAGAAAACTTAAAATGGGAATCATGGTTACCGACAATGGGAAGAACATTTTGTCTGCGCTGCGCCAAGGAAGCCTGACCCATGCCCCCTGCATGGCTCACGTCTTCAATCTGGTTGTCAAGCGGTTTCTGAAGTGTTCCCCCCATATGCAAGACATCCTAACAACTTCAAGGAAACTTTACATGCACTTCAGCCACTCATACACCGCCAAACACACCCTTCTAGAGCTACAGCGTCAGAACGGTATCCCCCAACATAGTCTGATTTGCGATGTTTCCACCCGTTGGAATTCCACCCTTCACATGTTGGACCGATTATATGAACAGAGAAAAGCCATCACGGATTTCCTGATGATCCAAGCGGATAGGGGGACTCCCCTGTGTAACTTCAATGTCAACCAGTGGCAGCTCATACGTGACACCTGCCGTTTGCTCAGGCCCTTTGAGGAAGCCACTTTATTTGTCAGTCGGCAGGATTACGGGATGAACGACGTGATTCCACTGCTTCATGTACTACAGCACCTGTTGGAAACCATGGCTGGTCAGGGCACTGGAGACATGGCGTTTACATCTTATGGCCACATGAACCCCGTTTGAGCTGAACTGGAGGAGGAGGAGGAAGAGGAGGAGGAGTTGCCCAGCGAAACACAGTTTAGGCTTGGCGAAATGGCTGGTTTATCTAGTCAGCGGACAGGAGAGGAGGAGCAGGAGCAGCCAGAGGAGCTAGAGGTTTTTGAGGAAGGCGAGACAGAGGACCCGGACACACCGTGGCAGTATGCAGTGGAGATGGAGACAGGTAGTCCATCCGAGTCACTTGCGCAAATGGCAGGAAGCATGCTCACGTGCTTGCGTAGTGACCCCAGAATTGTTTCCATCTGTCGGCGGGATGACTTCTGGCTGTCCACCTTATTGGACCCTCGCTTCCGGCACAAAATGGGGGCATTTTTTAAACCCACCGAGAGGGAGGACAAACTCAACTACTACAAAGACATTCTACGTAGGCAGTTGGCCGATGCCTATCTGTGCCATGGTCCATACTCTCGCAGGTCTGACTCGAGGGGACCTCTGCGATCACCTTCCACTGCCATGGCTGCTGGGGGGGTTGGCAGGAGCAGCAGCAGCAGCTCCATCAGCAGCAGCAGCCTCAGTCTTCAGTCGCTAATGAGTAGCTTTCTACACCCGCATAGTGAGGCTACTCATGAGCAGCAGGAAGACCTGGAGCAGGACCTGAACCAGCAGGTCATGTCATACTTTGACATGACCATGCCAACAAACCTTGAGGATCCGCTGGACTTCTGGGCAGCCAAACTTGATTTGTGGCCGCAACTAGCATAGTTTGCCCTGGAAAAGCTGTCCTGCCCGGCAAGTAGCGTGCCATTTGAGCGGGTGTTTAGTGCAGCGGGGGCCATAGTTACGGCGAGGAGAACTCGTCTGTCAACTAAAAATGTGGAGAGACTCACCTTTGTCAAAATGAATCAGGGATGGATCAGCCAGGATCTCCACCCACCAATGCCTGATGCATGTGACTAGATTCAGCATGGTGCCACGTTTTACACTTTCCAAATGGTGCAAAACATATTTATGTCTTTAGGCCAATTTTTGGGCTCCTGCTGATGCCAACTTCAGGGTGTGCCTTCCAACCAATTTTTGGCCTCCTGCTGATGCCAACTTCAGGGTGTGCCTTTCAGCCAATGTTTGGCCTCCTGCTGCTGCTGCTTGCAACTCCAGGGTGTGATTCATCCATTTTTTGGGCTCCTGAAGCCAACCCCAGTGTCTCTTTAAAGTAATGTTTGGGCTCCTGCTGCTGCCAACTCCAGGGTGTGATTCATCCAATTTTTGGGCTCCTGCTGCCAACTCCAGTGTCTCTTTAAAGTAATGTTTGGGCTCCTGCTGCTGCTTGCAACTCCAGGGTGTGATTCATCCAATTTTTGGGCTCCTGCTGCCAACTCCAGTGTCTCTTTAAAGTAATGTTTGGGCTCCTGCTGCTGCCAACTCCAGTGTGTGTCAGTCAATTTTTGGGCTCCTGCTGCCAACTCCAGTGTCTCTTTAAAGTAATGTTTGGGCTCCTGCTGCTGCTGCTGCCAACTCCAGGGTGTGATTCATCCATTTTTTGGGCTCCTGAAGCCCACTCCAGTGTCTCTTTAAAGTAATGTTTAGGCTCCTGCTGCTGCTGCTGTCAACTCCAGGGTGTGATTCATCCAATTTTTGGGCTCCTGCTGCCAACTCCAGTGTCTCTTTAAAGTAATATTTGGGCTCCTGCTGCTGCTGCTTGCAACTACAGGGTGTGATTCATTCAATTTTTGGCTCCTGCTGCCAACTCCAGTGTCTCTTTAAAGTAATGTTTGGGCTCCTGCTGCTGCTGCCAACTCCAGGGTGTGATTCATCCAATTTTTGGGCTCCTGAAGCCAACCCCAGTGTCACTTTAAAGTAATGTTTGGGCTCCTGCTGCTGCTGCTGCCAACTCCAGGGTGCGATTCATCCAATTTTTGGGCTCCTGCTGCCAACTCCAGTGTCTCTTTAAAGTAATGTTTGGGCTCCTGCTGCTGCTTGCAACTCCAGGGTGTGATTCATCCAATTTTTGGGCTCCTGAAGCCAACCCCAGTGTGTCTTTCAAGCTATGTTTGGGCTCCTGTTGCTTGCAACTCCAGGGTGTGATTCATCCAATTTTTGGGCTCCAAAAGCCAACCCCAGTGTCTCTTTAAAGTAATGTTTGGGCTCCTGCTGCTGCTTGCAACTCCAGGGTGTGATTCATCCAATTTTTGGGCTCCTGCTGCCAACTCCAGTGTCTCTTTAAAGTAATGTTTGGGCTCCTGCTGCTGCTGCTGCTGCCAACTCCAGGGTGTGATTCATCCAATTTTTGGGCTCCTGAAGCCAACCCCAGTGTCTCTTTAAAGTAATATTTGGGCTCCTGCTGCTGCTGCTGCTGCCAACTCCAGGGTGTGATTCATCCAATTTTTGGGCTCCTGCTGACAACTCCAGTGTCTCTTTCAAGCTATGTTTGGGCTCCTGCTGCTTGCAACTCCAGGGTGTTATTCATCCAATTTTTGGGCTCCTGCTGCCAACTCCAGTGTCTCTTTAAAGTAATATTTGGGCTCCTGCTGCTGCTGCTTGCAACTCCAGGGTGTGATTCATCCAATTTTTGGGCTCCTGCTGCCAACTCCAGTGTCTCTTTAAAGTAATGTTTGGGCTCCTGCTGCTGTCAACTCCAGGGTGTGATTCATCCAATTTTTGGGCTCCTGCTGCCAACCCCAGTGTAACTTTAAAGTAATGTTTGGGCTCCTGCTGCTTGCAACTCCAGGGTGTGATTCATCCAATTTTTGGGCTCCTGCTGCCAACTCCAGTGTCTCTTTCAAGCTATGTTTCGGCTCCTGCTGCTCGCAACTCCAGGGTGTGATTCATCCAATTTTTGGGCTCCTGCTGCCAACTCCAGTGTCTCTTTAAAGTAATATTTGGGCTCCTGCTGCTGCTGCTGCCAACTCCAGGGTGTGTCAGTCAATTTTTGGGCTCCTGCTGCCAAATCCAGTGTCTCTTTCAAGCTATGTTTGGGCTCCTGCTGCTGCTGCTGCTTGCAACTCCAGGGTGTGATTCATCCAATCTTTGGGCTCCTGCAGCCAACTCCAGTGTCTCTTTCAAGCTATGTTTGGGCTCCTGCCGCTGCTGCTGCTGCTTGAAACTCCAGGGTGTGTCAGTCAATTTTTGGGCTCCTGCTGCTGCCAACTCCAGTCTCTTTCAGCCAATGTTTGGGCTCCTGCTGCTGCTTGCAACTCCAGGGTGTGATTCATCCAATTTTTGGGCTCCTGCTGCTGCCAACTCCAGTGTCTCTTTAAAGCAATGTTTGTGCTCCTGCCACTCATAGTGATGCCACTTCAACTCTCTGCAATTGTGCCGCTCTGTGATTCTATTAGTGATGCCTCTGATCTGCATGTGATATTTTTTTAAAGTATTATTTAACTAACCCAGCACGCATCCTATGCGTGTTACTGCAAGGCAAAATGGTTTACAACCCTATTGAGGCTCTAGGAGGCTCAGAAATAGCCGTTTTTAATAGCGATTCGTCGCGAATAAATTTGGGTCGAAACGATTTTTGTCGGAAAATTCGGCGAATCAGTCGAATCGAATTTTTCAAAAGTTCGCTCATCTCTACTCTTGACTTTAAAAATACTAAAAGGGATGCCAACAACTTCAATTTTTAAAAGGAAGTTAATTAGACATGTGAGCCAATCTACATAGACCTGCTAACTTTGCAGCTCTAGTCTGTCCCTAAATGTATGTAACGTTCCCCTGCCCTTCAGATTAGATTCGCTTTACTCATGGTGTTCACTGTACTACTCTGCCTAATAGAATGACATTTTAAAAACAACGGAAAATAACAATAAAATAGTTTTTTTGTTTCATACATTTTCTTTTTAAAATTAAATATTAGTCATCATAGTACTCATTCACTGGGTATTAATCAGACGATTAAATGCACAGTTTGGAAGACAAAGAAGACAAGCTAGGTTTTGCTAAAATAAGCATTTTTCTGATCTGAGCTGGTGGAACGGTGTCCTTTTTAATCATAGATGTTATCTCAGCGGACTGTAATACAAATTTGTCTACCTCTCCTACCATCTCCTATTTGACGGGGGAAATGCAGAAAAATACCTCTTATATAAAGCCATAAATGGCTGCAATGCTGACAGCTGAAAGTGAAGGCAGGGCCCTTCATCTCTGCCAAACCAGGAATCTTTTCATGCTGGCAGTTTTTTAATAGGAAAAATGCTAACATGAAAAGCACCCAAAATCGCCCTTAGCACAAGGGAGAGATTGCTTGGGCCAACTTCCAGCCACAGACTTGACCGAAAAACAGTAGAAAGCTTGTTACAGCTTAACAATCAATAAGAAACCTTCCTTCAGACATGGATTTAGTTTTACTTACTCAGGCTATTTCCACAAAGGCATGCTGCCTTCTAAATCTATGAGCTTCAGCCTTATTTTTATTGCAACATGTTTTTTTTTAACAATTTAGTCCTATTCCATTATGGCTGAAAGCCATATTTTATCTCAGAGAACAAAAGGTACCTTTTACAAAAGGAAAACAAAACCCAGGAGCAGTATAATTATTACTTTTATCGGAGCCTTTGTCCAAATAGAACATCTGACCCAGCATGTAGCTGCACAAATAGGTTTGCTTTCATTCAGGGGACGCTTGTTGGTATTTTGGCAAGGTATATACTCTATTAACAAAGTAATAGTGTCTGTTCTAGGGACAGCAAAGGTGTACAAAGGCAGGAGGTTGTAACTGGCAGCTCTACTGCAATCTAAAACAGCACAAAATAAAATTGTATAGTTACAGTAAATGCAATGTGGCCCTGGAGCAAGTTTAAAAATGAGGCCCTTCCTATGGTTGTTCAACCTTTGTTTGTTCCATTTAAACTTTAAACTTTTAATCCTTAAAGAGGAACAGAACCCAGGAGTTTAACTGTCTTGAGTTTTGTTTTGTCTGGTTGGGGCATCCCAATTTGAGATAACATAGTTACATAGTTAATACGATTATAAAAAGACATGCCATTTTTGTCATCCTATAAGACGCACATACATATAGGACGCACCTTGGATTTGGAGGAGGAAAATATGAATATAAATATTCTAAACCAAATGTTGTGCTAAAACACCATCCCCCCAAGAACCAAATAATAGGCAAGGTGCTGATTTCCACCATTACAGGCAGAGTGGCATTCCCCCCCCCCCCATCCCCCCATGGCCAGTGTGGCATTCCCCCCTCACTTTCCCTATAGGCAGTGTGGCATTCCCCCCATCCCATTCCCATAAGCAGTGTGGCATTTCCCTCATTCCATTCCCATAGGAAGTATGGCATTCCCCCATCCCATTCCCATAGGCAGTATGGCATTCCCCCATCCCATTTCCATAGGCAGTGTGGCATTCCCTCTATCCCATTCAGCATTGGGCATGGCTGAAGCTCAATCACTGGACATGCCTACACGCTGTATGAAGCTGGTTGTCTGTGTGTGCTGGCACCGCGGAGAAGAAGCGACAGATACAGTTTTTGCTGACTAAAGATCTGCCTTAAAGAACTTGCCCAAGCTACAGTAAGTAACCCAGATAAATGGTTTCTGCTAAGATGCTGTGTCAGAATAGTTATGTTTCTGAATGATCATCTCCGTGTTCAGCTATTATTGCACATTTCTCTTTAGTCTGTGTGAGTCATAGCCAGAATGTTAAATATCAGTTTCCTTAACAAGGAGTGCTTCCATATCTCTTCATGTCTGTCTTTTTTGTTTTTTGTATATCATACAGGCAACAAAAGTAAAATGCCTTCAACATGATTATTATTCATATTGTTTTGCATGCAGTTTACGTTGCAATAAACAAATGAAACAGAAAAGCAGATTCCCCCTGTAGATACTGGGAATGATGTGTACCTCCCATTGTGATGCAGGAGGGGCGGAGTTCCAAACTCCTCTTGGTGAAAAAAACAGTGATGCAAAAATTAAAGCTGAGGACTTGGCTACAGAAAAGGGGTTGGACCTCAGCTACAACAACTCAGCCGCACAGCAGGATAAATTAGCTACATGGTAGGTAAATAGATACTGCTTTGATTTTACACTTAGCATAGGCAATCTATTAAAGGCAAGTTTCTTTTCAAACCTGCAACATTTCTTATGAAGACATGTCTTTTATAGGGAACCGTTTCAAGGAATAGAAAAAAACTCACAGCAATTGTGTGTTGGTTTTAGTGATCCCTAGGTCACAGACATTTGCCAACTCATTTAGAGAAACCTTGGTGTGATGTATGTAACAAAACCTGTTTATTGGTACAAATAAACCTCAAACATTTACCATAAAAAAGTTTTGGGAATCGTAAGAAAAATCATTCAATTTCTGACATAGTGGCATTATTAAATTTATCACACCACTTGTAATCCCAGTGGCACTATATCATAGAGAAGCTTAAATAATAAACCACACTAGAAGAATTACTGAACAGAAATGCTTGCTTTATTTAGTTGGCAAAGAAAAGAAGACCTAGGCTTTTGGCTCAACTTGCTCAGGCACAAACTGTTTAATTGGTAAAGTTAAGTTATGTCTGCGGTGCCAAATGTCTATTTCATCAGCGCTATTTTGGAGAATGATTTACTAATAGAGTTGAAATAGGCTATATAAAGGCTATTCTATTAAAGTATATGTCATGAATCCACAGAAGCTTTCAGGACTGCTTTGCCTACAAAGTCCCTTTAATGCTTATAATTAATACTAAACACATTATTTACAAAACTTGTATTAGGACTTGTCGACACAGGACCTAGACTGGCCAAAATGTTTTTGGGTTGTTATTAAAATTGATTTTAATGGCCTTTTTTGCTAAACAATGTGTCATTTGGACACCAACAACTAAAATGCAACATAAAACGTACTGTAAAGTTGTTCATTGCAATTTCTTGTTACTGCAATGAAAAAATGCTGACCAATGCGGGAAAAATACAGCGCCAAATATTTCAAGAAGGAAAAAATTCATAAATATAATGCTGAGCGCCGGGAAAAAAAGCAGTACAAAGTGGCGCTCACTGGCACTGCGATGAGCGACCAACAGGCGCTGACATAGGTCGGCCAATACCTAGTGCCACAATCAAAGCTAATTAGTTGCGTTCGGCTCAGCGACTGCTAGCACCAGATAAGACGGGAATTCCGAAGCTTGCGCTATAGCCACAAAAATTATGCTAAAAGCCGTACATCAAAATTAAGGCCCATAGTCTTCAATAAGTTATCTACCCTAGTATGTTCTATCAGTGTTAAGGATCCCAGTTTGTCTGTGCGGGTTGAGACATGTCTGGATATAAAACACACACTGTAGCAGTTCAATCTGATAAAAGCATTGGAAATGAAAGGATGGCAAGTGCAGAACAGTGCGGATATGCAAAGTGGGGGATTTGGAGCTTGGTTCCCTGATTAAAATCCTTACAAACGAAGAAAAGGGGCCTAAAAATCCAAAAAAGTCTGTATATGGTGATGATACATCTACTACCAAGTAAGGTTTTGGGCCAAGTAGTTTAAGTGGGGTAGGGAATCAGTTGAAGATCAGGGATGACATGTTGAAGCATCTTCAGTGAAAATGTGCTATGTAGTGAAGGCTGCGATTTTGGAAGATTGTCAGGTTAAAGTCAGTGTTAAAGTTTATGAATTAGGAACTTCAGTTTGCATGGTTTCGAGGATTACTCATGATGTTTTGATGATGTCTAATGTCCCTTCCAAAGGGGTGGCACAAATGTCGATGCCTGAGCAAAAAAAATATCGCCAGCAATTTAGTCAAAAGAATTTAAACATACTTAGAGAAAATCCAGGAGACTTTTATTCTTGAATTATTGATGAAACATGGATCCACCACAATGATCCTGTGAACAAAAAATGTCTATGCAATAGACGTACAAGGAGTCACGATCTCCAAAGATTTTTTGTGATGTAGTGAACTGGAAAGGTGTTTTATTACTAGAAATCTTGCCACTCAACTCTGTTTCAACAATGAAGGCATTAAATGAGGCAACTTCCCAAAGAGTGCATTGGGAAATTTTCAGCAGTTGTGTTGCTTTTGCACAACACACCAGCTCAAAAGTCTTACAAACCATTCCCAGGAAATACAGCTTCATGGAGCTTAATCATCCACCCAAGTACAGACCTGGCTCACTGTGATTACTTTCTCTTTCATTACCTGAAAACATTTCTGCCTGGACAACAGTTTAGTGATGATAATTCAGTCAAAGAGGCTGTAACAGGGTTCCAGCTGCAAAAAGTGTGTTGAAGTCAAGGGGGATTACATGGAAAACCTAGAAAGTTCAAGTTCCTCAGAAAGTTTTGATTTCAAATTCAGGTAGATTACCTTATTAAAACCCCCCATATGTGTATATATATATATATATATATATATATATATATATATATATATATATATACAGCACCCCCCCCCTAGCTTACAACATGCAATTTCACAATTTCAGCTACATAAAAGAGGTAGGTCAAAGGTCCCGTAAAAACCTTGATGTAGAATGTAAATTTTCACACACCTAGTGTGTTTAAAGTAAATGAATCCATATGAGGGGCAAATGGACAATAACCATGAGCTGATGTTTTGACAAAAGCCATGTCCAAATATATAATATCTGCTATATTCAGAAACAGTAACAAACGTACATAAATTCCTAAGCCCACACTTGCTGACATTGCAAAGTAACAATAGATTATAAATAGCCATTAACATTATTAGAACATTGCATGGAGTTTTAAGTTACTGAGTACATTGAGATTTCTCGTCGTTAACAATTCCTAGCTATGTTAACACCTCATTTGTCAGTAATTTCTGCTGCCAATTTAAGGAACTTGATCAACATTTCAATCTATTGAGCTCTTAAGCAAAAGCTGGCTGTTCTCTTTCCTAACTATTTCAGCTAGGTACCCATGAATCAGCGATAGACATTTTCGGTATAAAATAGTTTAGTTTAAATAACCCCTGTATTCCATTGAAGGCTTACTATTGGCAGAGCTAATTTGACATCCGCTGTACTTCAAAACAAACACAGTTGTAGTCACATATTTAATATCTAGATTCACAGTCTGTTTTTTGTTTTCTGTAAATCATGGCATAAACTAAATGAGGTCTTGGGGGGAGTTTTCTCCTGCTTCCTTGCTCCTGCCTTCCCCTCCCTTCCGGGATAGGAGTGCAGGGGGAAGGAGCCAGGAAAATTCAGTAAAGCTTTTATGCTAACCTTGTACATATATTTGTTATACAAGTATACATTCAATCACAGCCATATTATCTGAATCTCAATTTCAATAGCAATAAGCTCAGTATCTGAAACAATATGTTATCTTAGAACAACATTTTTTAAATGAAGATAATACAATTGTCTGTCTGGGTCAGCTTTGTAGCAAGTGTTTCGTTTGGAGCAAGTATTCCACAGTTTTGTAGCAAGGGGTTTATACCCATAACACGGTGTAGATGCTTGGTTGCCTGGGGTGACACCTGTTCCGGGTTTCCTGATCCATTTAATAACGGACAGGATGTACTGTTTAAATCGTGGGGTTCACTGTGCGCTGTGTGCCACTCTGTTATTAGTAATTGTATTGCGGTGATGCGGCGCTTTGCAGTCCGCGCTTCCGCGCGCTTAAGGTTCTCCTCACGTTGCGTCGCTAGGGGCCACTTGTAGTGAGGGGAATATAACTCCCCCCCAGGACGTGGGACCGGCCAATGAAAGGCCCGCACGTCGGCGGAGGTGATGGAGCCGCTCCATCTGCTCCCTGGACGTACCCGGACATGTACCAGTGTCGCCAGACAGTGTGCGGTCATGTTTTGGGTTTTCTGCTGTCTAATTATGCGGCCACCATTTTGCTGTAGTTAGTCTGCGGCCGTCTCGGCTTTAGTAGCTGTCGCCATTTTGCTTGAGTTTTTTGGCGTTTTTAATAGAATGTGTGTTATTATTTGTTTGATGCCAATAGGTATCTAAGTTATGATTATGCCACTATCTGATTAAAAGTTGTTATCTTATGGTCCAATACCAGCCTGGTATTATTATTTTTTGTCTGTATAATCAAGATGGGTAAATGCACTCACATCACAAACTTTTGCATAGTACAATTGCTTTTCATTTATAGTGATAATTCTACACTTCGTCATCTGTGTGGTTCTATTGGATTGGGTTTGGAAATGGGTTATTATTTGGCTAATTATATTTTATTTTGGTTTTCTTCTTTTTTTTTTTGGTTTTATTTCAAGTATGGTATGAAACTACAGGTTTCAATTAGGCCTGGAGGCCAAGTGGCTCTCAGCATGGTGATCCATTTGGTCTCTTTCTGGAGGGTTGTTTTTGTAGGGTCTCCCCCTCTAGGATGTGAATGGATCCTATCTAAAACTTGGAAGGAAAGGCCTTCTGGTGAGCCCCCGTGGTATCTGGCAAAGTGTCTGCCCACTGGTGTGAGCATATTCTTTTTCTTGATATCTCTAAGGTGTTCAAATATTCGAGTTCTAAATTTCCTGCTTTCCTAAACATAAAGTCCCAACCAAATGCACATGATAAATTCATAACACTAGAGAGATACCTAAAAAGATATTTAGATATACACATAGTACCATTGGGTCTAAGGATAAGAATATTCCCACAGGTAGGGGACCTGGACCCAATCTTCAAGGGGAAGTGGGAACAAAACTTACAACAATGTTCATTTAACATGCTAAAACTTCTAATAGAACAACAAAAAGTATACCTCTGCATAGTAGAAACACTGTGAGGACCTTAACCAACATAAGGACTGGACGGAATTTGATACATACAACACACAGATTAGGAAACTAATCGAAAACCTAGTAAAGGAAGTGTGGGAGTTCAAAAACAGAAAATTAAACAGGGACAGACTAGCATACAAGGAACATAGAGCATATAAGTGGCAAACAAAGGTAGGCCCTACAACAAGCACACAAAGAAGAAACAATATAGAGCCATATATCACAGAATATTCCTCCTCATCCTCTGACAGCACATCTTCCAGAGACCAACCACAAAAAACATTACACCCTGTTCTCCAGATACCAAAAGAAAGAGAAAACAGGAAAGGGAGGGAACAGGGAAAAAGAGGAAAAAGGAAAATATTACCATCCCCAGAAACCAGCCAAGAGGAGAAAGGAGAAGTGCAAGACCCTTTTTTAGATATAAGCCAAATAGGCCAAAACATACCAGGAGGCATTTCCCAAGCCCACAAGAGGGGAACTTACTCATAACAACAACCATGAACCAAACCAAAGAGAACGAGCATGGTGCACAGACCGAAACAAAGGATATAATAAATCTAGCTAACATTCCCCTCACTAAACACCATGGGGAAGTGCTAAGACTAGGCCTACATTTCTGTCCAGAAGTAAATCTCAATAAATTTGAACTAATAAAGAACCTAAACCTTTATGTCAGAAAAATACTATTAAAGTACCAATTTAGTGATAAAGAATGGGACCTGGAAAATTCAGCCCATATAGAAATGGAAACCCCAAATTATGACGTACAGAGGGAACAGCTAACACAAGGAGACATAGAAAGTCTAAACATACTAGAGTCCCTTTACAACCCAGACACATACGAATTGCAGGAAATGAAACCATTAAAAACATTCAAAAAACCATCAACCTATTTCCCATCCCTTACCATGAATGCAGGGATGACGACTTGTGTGAACTTAGCCACCCAAGAGATAGAGAGCATGAATACGACAGGAAAACGCCCTCAGAATATAACACCCCAACATAAACAGGCCCTGGGGGAATTACAAAATAATCAATCAATAGAAATAAAACCGGCAGATAAGGGCGGAAACAAAGTCATTATGTCCAAAACACAATATGAATATATGTGCCGGAAAATATTAGAAAACCAACACTGGTACCAGAAAGCACAACTATCAAAACTAAAGAAAGATGCGGAAGAATACACTGCAATTATTAATGAGGCATATACACACAAAATTATAGACAAACCAACTAAAGATTTCCAAATGGCCCCCAACCCAGTGACACAGACTTTTTATGTGCTCCCAAATGTTCATGAGTCAAAGAGGGACCCATCGGGCTGCGCGATAGTTGCAGGGATTAATTCCCTGACAAGTAAAGCAAGCGAATACGTGGACTCATTTCTACAACCTTTCGTATAGTCACTCTCCTCATACACAAGAGACACTCCCCATCTACTACAAATGCTCCAAAATCTTACGATCCCAACTCCCAGTATACTTGTAACATTAGATGTTGAAGCACTTTACTCCAGCATCCCACACTCACTAGGACCGTGAAACACTACTTAGATCAAACAGATATCAAGCAACATGAACACAATACATTACTATTACAACTATTAGAATTTATTCTCACACATAATACATTCCTTTTCAACAAACAACTGTACCACCAACTACAAGGGACTGCGATGGGGCCCACCTGTGCCCCATCGTTTGCAAATCTCTATCTAGGGTGGTAGGAGAATCTAATCTGGCAAGATGAAGAGAATACCCAATTTACAGACCAAGTGGCCCTGTGGCTACGATACATAGACGATATTTGGGAAGGCGCAGAAGACAATTTGCTCAAATTTGTAGAAAAACTCAACACAAATAACCTTAACCTATAGTTCACGTTCACATATGATATACAAGGAGTAACCTTCCTAGACCTTACAATAGGTTTGGACAATCAAGGAAGACTGACCACGAGCCTCTATCGCAAAGCTACAGCCGCCAATAATATTTTAAGGGCATCTAGTTCACATCCAGTCCCCCTCAAGAATAGCATACCCTACGGGGAATATCTGAGGGCCAGGCGGAACTGTACTGAAGAAGCAGACTTCAAAAACACGGCGGATAGGATAAGATCTCGCCTATTAGCCAGAGGATACAGCCAGAAGGTCCTCAAAAAGACAATCAATTGAGCAAAAGACAAAAACAAAGATAGCATTTTAAACCCAATACCGAACAAAAACAGAGAAGTAAAAAACACTCGGTATCACCCCATTTATCTTAACTTACAATAAACAACACAAAGAAATTAAACAGACCTTGGAACGACACTGGCACATACTACAAAGAGACCCAGATGTAGGACAGTTTGTCCCTGATCGCCCAAACCTGACCTTTAGATGGTCAAGTTCCATAAAAGATGACCTGGTCCAAAGCCATTATGTACAGGACAAAAAGGAAGAGTGCTGCACCATCAAAGGAACCTATCGCTGTCAGAGTTGCAATTATTGTAGATATATAAAGGAAGGACAAGAAATTCTAGGGCCCCCAGACACCATCATAAAACAAAGAAATTTCGGGAATTGTAATGCAACCGACCTAGTGTACATACTCATCTGCCCATGTTCGAGGTTTTATATAGGTAAAATCAACAGGAAATTTAGAACTCGAATATATGAACACCTTAGAGATATCAAGAAAGAGAATATGCTCACACCAGTGGGCAGACACTTTGCCAGATACCACGGGGCTCACCAGAAGGCCTTTCCTTCCAAGTTTTAGCTAGGATCCATCCACATCCTAGAGGGGGAGACCCTACAAAAACAACCCTCCAGAAAGAGACCAAATGGATCACCATGCTGAGAGCCACTAGGCCTCCAGGCCTAAATGAAATCTGTAGTTTCATACCATACTTGAAATAAAACCAAACAAAATAAAAGAAAACCAAAATAAAATATAATTAGCCAAATAATAACCCATTTCCAAAACCAATTTAATAGGTCCACACAGATGACGAAGTGTAGAATTATCACTATAAATAGAAACACAGTAGCCAGACAATGAAACATCATCACTCTGCCATATACTTACTAATGAAAAGCAATTGTACTATGCAAAAGTTTGTGATGTGAGTACATTTACCCATCTTGATTATACAGACAAAAAATAATAATACCAGGCTGGTATTGGACCATAAGAGAACAACTTTTAATCAGATAGTGGCATAATCATAACTTAGATACCTATTGGCATCAAACAAATAATAACACACATTCTATTAAAAACGCCAAAAAACCCAAGCAAAATGGCGACAGCTACTAAAGCCGAGACGGCCGCAGACTAACTACAGCAAAATGGCGGCCGCATAATTAGACAGCAGAAAACCAAAAACATGACCGCGCACTGTCTGGCGACACTAGTACATGTCCGGGAATGGGGCCGCCCAGGGAGCGGATGGAGCGGCTCCATCACTTTTGCTGACGGACCGCCCTCCGCCGACGTGCGGGCCTTTCATTGGTCGGTACCACGTCCTAGGGGGGAGTTATATTCCCCTCACTAAAAGCGGCCCCTAGCAACGCATCATGAGGAGAACCTTAAAGTGGACCAACACCCAGGATTTTGACTATCCTGGGTTTTGGTCCACTTCGGTGGGGCACCCCGATCGGGGGTGTCCCGCTCTCTGAAACCCCCCAGAAACCCCCAAAAACTCACCTCTCCCGCTCCCACGTGACCGCGGCGTCCAATCCCCACCGACGTCCAGGACAGCGCGTCCGCCGCCGCCTCCCGCGCGTCACTTTCGGCGTGCGCGCGCCCGCGCCGGCCATCCACAGACGGCCGGCGTGGGCGCGCGCACGTCTAGAGGGGGGCGTGGGAGGCGGCGGCGGAAGCGGCGGCGGATCAGGTAAGGAGTTTGGGGGTTTTCTGGGGGGTTTCACCCGGCGGGACATCCCGATCTCGGATGTCCCGCGGTGAGTGAGGTGATCGGCCCGGGAATCTTATAGATTCCCGGGCCGATCACCCCTGGGTGTTGGTCCATTTTAAGCGCGCGAAAGCGCGGACTGCAAATCGGTGTAACACTGCAATACAATTATTAATAACAGACTGGCACACAGCACACAGTGAACACCACGATTCAAACAGCGCATCCTGTCCGTTATTAAACGGATCAGGGAACCCGGAACAGGTGTCACCCCAGGCAACCAAGGCAAAGTAAGTACACTGCATTAAACTATAGTCATCCTTATCACTATTGAATATGCAACTGCAAACTACATAAGGAATCTTGTTCTCTTATAGGTCACTCATACACCTGGATATTAAACTGTAAGTTAATCAAGAAGTTATACTAGCCCAATGCGGACCCAAACCACAAAACTCATATAAGTTTTATCATATAAATATCCTTATAGGTATTTTGTAAAGCTGCAAGACATAAGTGATATATCAATAATAGAGAGCAAGTTTAAAGTAAGTGCACTCACAATTGAGAGTAATGTAAATAAGCTAATATACATATAATTGTACTAAGGGTACAAATGAGTTTATATTTTTTTTATGTTATAGTAACTTGGTGTACTGAAGAAGCATGTAAATTGTGAAACGCATCTACACCGTGTTGTGGGTATAAACCCCTTGCTACAAAACTGTGGAATACTTGCTACAAACGAAACACTTGCTACAAAGCTGACCCAGACAGACAATTGTATTATCTTCAGTTAAATAAATGTTGTTCTAAGATAACATATTGTTTCAGATACTGAGCTTATTGCTATTGAAATTGTGATTCAGATAATATGGCTGTGATTGAATGTATACTTGTATAACAAATTTATGTACAAGGTTAGTATAAAAGGACCCAGCTTTACTGAATTTTCCTGGCTCCTTCCCCCTGCACTCCTATCCCGGAAGGGAGGGGAAGGCAGTAGCAAGGAAGCATGAGAAAACTTCCCCTAAGACTGTATACTTTAGGGTTCCTTAACCTTGTAAAAAAGTGGGCGTTGTACCAAAAAGAGGGAACAGGAAGTCACCATAAAATAGTTGTGGTGTCTCCATGTGTGTCCCTTATTTTTCCCCCTTATACATAAACTAGATGATATTGTTAAAAACGTCAGTCATAGCCCAAATTTTTATGAACAACACAAATGTTAGTTTTCCCTAAGATGCTAAGGTGATTTTTAAGAAACATGATCATTTGAATTAAAATAATAAGTCATTTCTTGCCATAATCTTTCCACCTAATTCTTGCAAAAAAATGACTGGCCAAAATAGTGAGGATCATGCTAAAGATTTGGTGAAGCAAGTTTAAATCTTGGGGGTGAATTGCCACTCACATCTTGGTGAGTTTTTTAACTTTAACACACAAGTACAATAAAAAAAAAATGTTTAGTTCTATTTTTTCTAAACAATCACCTGCACCTGCTATGGGGCATTTTTACACGTGAGGGGCATCATTTTTCCAATAGGGTAACAATAATTGTTTGAAAGTTTGGAAGCAGCAGCATCCTATAGGGTATGCAGGCAAAAGAAAACAAATTCTGTAGCATACTTCGAATACTTTCAAAAAGTATTCTTACCTCATTAGAAAAATGATGGATCTCACCCATAAAAATGCCGCCATTGCAGGTTCAGGTGATTTGTTTTTATTGCACTCTTTTGGGTTAAAAAGCTCACGAAGCTTAAAACATCCAACATACACCAAAGGTTCGCCCATAAGTTGAAATTATTATTTCAGGTGGCAGTGTTATTGGGGACAAGCAGGCAAATATTAATTTGTTATGCTGATTGAATTATAAGAGCAGACTAGCTGGGGGGATGGGGCTTGAAATCATCTTCTTCTGTTACCCATGGTCACCTCCAAGGATTTATATGCAGTCATCACTGCTTTGCATCATAAAGGAAAGGCCACTGCTGCTTTTAAGATTGCAAAGAACTTAAAGGAGAGAAGTTGAATTGCTCTGATAAACACTTGAGGGGGTACCCAAGGAAGTCCCACAACTGCCAGGACCATGTCCTACAGAGGATTAAACTGTGGGATCTCAGTGGATGAAAGAAACAAATAGTGAATAGAATATGGGCTGGAGATGTACCCAAATCTAACACTGAATATAAGCCGCGCTGTAACTTTAAGGTGACAAATTATATCTCCAAATATTGTTAATAACAAAATACAAATAGAGATTCTAAATATAATTCCAGCGCAGGAGTCCCAAAACTGTGTCAGAGCAGTTCAAATTCTTAGCACAACAATAACTATATACATTCATATAGTATAGTATGACTCCGCGGGATCCAAAGATAATAGACTTTTCAACAAAATCCTTCTTCACACAGATCTTCAAAAATTAACTTCACCAAGTGTGCTCACAAATACATGGCGTGTATCCCAGCCACCAGGTAATTAAATGCACGTACCAGAAGGTTTCTTTCAATATAGCATATCACACTCAAAAGGTTCCACGTAGATCAACCTCCTTCACAATCACATCAACCCTCGATATAGGCTCCGCAGTTAGTTTTATGCATGAAATCAATGAAAAGGGGGCAGAGAAAACAAACCACACATAGCATAACACCGTTTGGGATTAAAGGTTTAAAAAGCTTTTAATTGCGCTTACCAGATAAAAGGCTTAAAAAAGCATTGGTCACAACTTCAACTCCATATGCTTCAATAACAATAGGGGAGCGTTGCCTTACACTTCTCCTCCTAATGCTTTTGCTCGTCTTAGACACCGCACTGCCCTGCCCATGGGCTGCGCAGCTGAACACAGGCGTCCGCAACAATCCTCAGAATAGACGTTGTGACGATGTGGTGAGGCCCCGCCCAACGCGTTTCGTCTATTCAGACTTTGTCATTAGGCTGCGGGCCCACCACATCGTCAGTAATTTATTCACCTCGCTTTGGTGATGTAGGAGCCTGAGTTAACTCTAAACACTCAGGGAAGTTTTTTACTCTGAGAGCGCTGTTTCCTCTCTCATGGGCTTTTATTCTAAACTAATATAGTTATTCATAATAGAAATTTTGAGCAACAATTCTTCATTTTAAAACAGGGAATTGCAAGGCAACGCTACCATACAATAAAATATCTAAAAACAATATATATTACATTTATTCATAACTGCTCAAGATAAAACCACATATGTTACCACCCTTACACACCTAGAAATTTAAACTCCTATAGTAGTCTCAATTCACAAACTACTAGGTTACAAAAAAGAATCCTCATAATAAACATAAAAGCATACTTAAAACATAATCAATACAATTTAATTCATATTAATAAAATCCAAGGGAAAATTTATTTTTTATATATGCACAATATTTAATGTTTCCCTATAAAGCAATTTATATCGAACTCGATATTTAATCCATGTGGACTCATAGTCTTCATTTTGAAAATCCATTGTGATTCCTTCTGGGACAGGAACCTCAATGTATTTCCTCCTTTCAAACCCATTTTTACGGTCTCTATTCCAAGGGATTTAATTCCCTTTGGGTCACATCCATGCATTAATTGAAAGTGTGCCGAGACACTATGTGTCTCCACACCTTTCTTTATGTTATATAGATGTTCCCTTATTCTGGTTTTAAGTGTTCTCCCTGTCCTCCCTATATACTGCACACCACATGGACATTCCAATAAATAAACTACATTAGCACTATTGCACGTTATAAATTGATTCACCTTAAACCTCCTGTGCTCTTTGATATAAATTCCTTAAAACACCGAGGTGTATTCTCACCACATGTCTGACATCCCATACATTTTTTACATCTATAAAACCCCAACAAATCCTTAATGGTCCCCATAGTATTATTCTGTCTTGGTTTAACATAGCTCTTTACCAATTTTGTCGCTAGTGTAGGGGGTGTCCTAAAAATCAACCTAGGTTTCTCCGGTAATTTTGGTCCCAAAATATCATCATTTTTAAGTATATACCAGTGTTTTTCCAACACTTTCTTTAGAAGCCTATAGTCTTTTCCAAATTGCGTGATAAAGGCGAATTGCGCTAGGTTATTACCCGACGCTTTTTTTTGGCCAGTTCCATTTAACATCCTTTTTCTATCCATCTTCCCTACTTTATTAATTTCTGTCTCTATCAGTAGTCTATTATACCCCTTCTTGACAAAACGCTCTTCAATGATACCAGCTTGAATCCTATAGTCATCATCCACCTTACAATTACGTCTCACCCTGACTAATTGGCCCTTTGGAATATTACTAAGCCAGCTAGGGTGATGACAGCTAGACATCGGTACATAGGCATTCCTATCCGTCTCCTTAAAAAAGGTTTTAGTGACCAATTCTGTACCTACTTTACTAATCTCAAGGTCTAAAAAATGTATTTTCTCTGCACTTTTATCACAAGTGAAAGAAATACCCCAGTGATTCTGATTAATGTGCTCAAAGAACTCCATAAAAGAATGCTCATCACCTTCCCAGATGACAAGACAGTCATCTATGTAGCGCCTCCAAAACTTCAGACCTACGTGTTGTTTGTCATATATAAAAATATTTTCCCATAATCCCATGAATAAATTGGCTAGACTGGGGGCAAATTTAGCCCCCATCGCGACACCCTTGACCTGTAAAAAATAATCACCTGTTAAATGGAACTGGCCAAAAAAAAGCGTCGGGTAATAACCTAGCGGAATTCGCCTTTATCACGCAATTTGGAAAAGACTATAAGCTTCTAAAGAAAGTGTTGGAAAAACACTGGTATATACTTAAAAATGATGATATTTTGGGACCAAAATTACCGGAAAAACCTAGGTTGATTTTTAGGACACCCCCTACACTAGCGACAAAATTGGTAAAGAGCTATGTTAAACCAAGACAGAATAATACTATGGGGACCATTAAGGATTTGTTGGGGTTTTATAGATGTAAAAAATGTATGGGATGTCAGACATGTGGTGAGAATACACCTCGGTGTTTTAAGGAATTTATATCAAAGAGCACAGGAGAGAGGTTTAAGGTGAATCAATTTATAACGTGCAATAGTGCTAATGTAGTTTATTTATTGGAATGTCCATGTGGTTTGCAGTATATAGGGAGGACAGGGAGAACACTTAAAACCAGAATAAGGGAACATTTATATAACATAAAGAAAGGTGTGGAGACACATATGGGTTGATTCAAAGAAACATGTAACAGCTTGGATTTGGGTCACGATCATCCTATTTTTCCCGTCCGCTCGTGCGTTCGTATGAACTTGCGAGTGATTCAATATGCAAATACGTTTCTATCCTAAAATATACGTCCGTTCGTATGGCAGTTCGGGAATCAGACCTATGTCAGTTTCCATCCTGAATTTTCCGTTTCATTTCTCAGGTTGCAACATTGGTTTTGCCCTTTTTCCTTTTTTGTCTGGACGTAAATCCTTCTGATCTTGCGGCTCCGCACTACAAACTTACCTCATTAAAGTGCATTCTAAATATTTGGTCTTTTAATTTTCTTTATTTCATTCATTTTGTAGTAACCAACCATTAATGAATGCATTTGCATAAGTAAATCTTACTTTGTTTAATTTTTAGTTAACTTGCATTTTTTACTTGTGGATTTAATTTTAATATTTATGCTTCAAATGGTACAACTTTAAATTTTTAGTGTGGTTACCCACACCCTCTACATACAGATTGCTCACAAATATTAAAAAACACCCAGCAACTTCTGCATGTTATGAGCCTAGAAACAGCCAAGATGGCGGCTCAGGTATTATCGGGCAGCCTGCAAACAGAAAGGGCCTTGTGACTGTGTTGCTCTGGATTCTTTGATTTCTGACCTTTCCATGCCCCCAGCTCTGCTGTGTCTGTGCAAAATACAGCAGTAACCCACATCCTGCACTTTATCCCGCTCTCCTCTCCTCAGTAAGTGTGATGCATCTGACCAAAGATGTGCTTAAATAATTAAACAAAGCAAAGGTAAACAACTACACCAATAAATGCAATCTAAAAATATTATTCTAGTACCTCAATTTTAAAATAAATAACAAAGGACATAAGTTTCTTTAATTAACGCAAATATATTGCAAAATAAAGGTTTACATGCAAAGGACTAATTAAGGTCCACATTAAAATGCTTTTAGAAGGCATACATGAATCAGGTATGCATTGCCATACAATTTATGGCCTCGGCAATGCTGATACATGCAGTTCATTGGAGCTCAAGACGCGCAGACTCCTCCACATAGCCAAAAAACCTGTTCACGAACAGCAATCCGGCTGCTAAAAGGTGTCGGCTGTGGCTTTCTTTTAAAACGCGTTTAGAGGTTTCTCTGAATCACACCTAAACACATCCAATTAACCTAAGTTTTACGTTTTGAGCGTAAGTTTTAGGATTTGATCCTAAGTTTTACGTTTTGATCCTAAAATTTAGGAACGAACTTCCGCTGATCGTAAGAGCATATACGCATTCGTACGTAGGCTCGTGCGAGTCGGAAATGGCCAAAAAAACAGGAAAAAATGACTAACACCCACCCAAACTTACGATTCTCGATACGAAATCAATTAACTTTTGCTCTTTGAATCGAGGGGATAGTGTCTCGGCACACTTTAAATTAATGCATGGATGTGACCCAAAGGGAATTAAATCCCTTGGAATAGAGACCGTAAAAATGGGTTTGAAAGGAGGAAATACATTGAGGTTCCTGTCCCAGAAGGAATCACAATGGATTTTCAAAATGAAGACTATGAGTCCACATGGATTAAATATCGAGTTCGATATAAATTGCTTTATAGGGAAACATTAAATATTGTGCATTTATAAAAAATAAATTTTCCCTTGGATTTTATTAATATGAATTAAATTGTATTGATTATGTTTTAAGTATGCTTTTATGTTTATTATGAGGATTCTTTCTTGTAACCTAGTAGTTTGTGAATTGAGACTACTATAGGAGTTTAAATTTCTAGGTGTGTAAGGGTGGTAACATATGTGGTTTTATCTTGAGCAGCTTTGAATAAATGTAATATATATTGTTTTTAGATATTTTAGTGTATGGTAGCGTTGCCTTGCAATTCCCTGTTTTAAATTGAAGAATTGTTGCTCAAACAAATTATGAATAACTATATTAGTTTAGAATAAAAGCCCATGAGAGAGGAAACAGCGCTCTCAGAGTAAAAAACTTCCCTGAGTGTTTAGAGTTAACTCAGGCTCCTACGTCACCAAAGCGAGGTGAATAAATTACTGACGATATGGTGGGCCCGCAGCCTAATGACAAAGTCTGAATAGACGAAACGCGTTGGGCGGGGCCTCACCACATCGTCACGATGTCTATTCTGAGGATTGTTGCGGACGCCTGTGTTCAGCTGCGCAGCCCACGGCCGGGGCAGTGCGGCGTCTAAGACGAGCAAAAGCATTAGGAGGAGAAGTGTAAGGCAACGCTCCCCTCTTGTTATTGAAGCATATGGAGTTGAAGTTGTGACCAATGCTTTTTTAAGCCTTTTATCTGGTAAGCGCAATTAAAAGCTTTTTAAACCTTTAATCCCAAACGGTGTTATGCTATGTGCGGTTTGTTTTCTCTGCCCCCTTTTCATTGATTTCATGCATAAAACTAACTGCGGAGCCTATATCGAGGGTTGATGTGATTGTGAAGGAGGTTGATCTACGTGGAACCTTTTGAGTGTGATATGCTATATTGAAAGAAACCTTCTGGTACGTGCATTTAATTACCTGGTGGCTGGGATACACGCCATGTATTTGTGAGCACACTTGGTGAAGTTAATTTCTGAAGATCTGTGTGAAGAAGGATTTTGTTGAAAAGTCTATTATCTTTGGATCCCGCGGAGTCATACTATATGAATGTATATAGTTATTGTTGTGCTAAACTGTGGGATCAGTACAACACCAGCACAGGAGTGGCAGCAGTCAGTAGTTGACCAATCTGCATGCACAGTGATTTGGAGGCCTTTGGAAGAGTAGCAAAGAATCAATTTCGCAAGTAAAAAACACATTCTATACAGAAATTGTACTGTAGATGACTGTGTGGGACATCTAGAAATAGTCAAGAGAAAAAGGACACTAACATGACTCCTCTGTCATAACTAGGGATGAGCGAATCGATCCGGACGAACCCGGATTCGATCCGAATTTCAGGAAAAATTCGATTCGGATCGAATCCGAATTTCCCCGCGATTCGATCACTCGAAGTTTTCCTTTAACATCCATTCATTTACATTACAGGCATTCTAAGATGGCGGGCGGGACATGTCTGGACATGTATCCCGCGCCAGTGCAAGCTGGGGCAGTCACATGCAGCCTATCAGCAGCCAGCAAGCCCGGTGACGTCACACAGCGGTATTTAACGGCGGCCATCTTGCTTTTCCTCATTTCTCTATTGCATTCGTGACAGACAGAACGCTGTGTAGCTGAGGCACTTAGACAGGCAGGGACAGACAGGGACAGGCTGGAGACAGGCAGGAGACAGGCAGGAGACAGACAGGAGACAGACAGAAAGCCAGGGAAAGGTAGGAAAAACGGAGGCTGTGACAGGGAGATTTTTTTTTTTTCATCCAGCCTTTGTTAGCGTTTTCAGGCTGCTTATAGTAACTAACTGTGCATATATACTGAACTGATCTTAATTCTGCTGTGAGGCATCCCATTCTGTGACTAAAGCAGCCTCTATTTAATAGCATAATAAACATTTGCACTTATTCTCATAGAAATCAGGCCTGATAAAGACACTTTTGCTGTGCATGCTCTCTGGTTTTTGTGGCACTGGCATCCCATTCTGTGACTAAAGCAGCCTCTATTTAATAGCATAATAAACATTTGCACTTATTCTCATAGAAATCAGGCCTGATAAAGACACTTTTGCTGTGCATGCTCTCTGGTTTTTGTGGCACTGGCATCCCATTCTGTGACTAAAGCAGCCTCTATTTAATAGCATAATAAACATTTGCACTTATTCTCATAGAAATCAGGCCTGATAAAGACACTTTTGCTGTGCATGCTCTCTGGTTTTTGTGGCACTGGCATCCCATTCTGTGACTAAAGCAGCCTCTATTTAATAGCACAATAAACATTTGCACTTATTCTCATAGAAATCAGGCCTGATAAAGACACTTTTGCTGTGCATGCTCTCTGGTTTTTGTGGCACTGGCATCCCATTCTGTGACTAAAGCAGCCTCTATTTAATAGCATAATAAACATTTGCACTTATTCTCATAGAAATCAGGCCTGATAAAGACACTTTTGCTGTGCATGCTCTCTGGTTTTTGTGGCACTGGCATCCCATTCTGTGACTAAAGCAGCCTCTATTTAATAGCATAATAAACATTTGCACTTATTCTCATAGAAATCAGGCCTGATAAAGACACTTTTGCTGTGCATGCTCTCTGGTTTTTGTGGCACTGGCATCCCATTCTGTGACTAAAGCAGCCTCTATTTAATAGCATAATAAACATTTGCACTTATTCTCATAGAAATCAGGCCTGACAAAGACACTTTTGCTGTGCATGCTCTCTGGTTTTTGTGGCACTGGCATCCCATTCTGTGACTAAAGCAGCCTCTATTTAATAGCACAATAAACATTTGCACTTATTCTCATAGAAATCAGGCCTGATAAAGACACTTTTGCTGTGCATGCTCTCTGGTTTTTGTGGCACTGGCATCCCATTCTGTGACTAAAGCAGCCTCTATTTAATAGCACAATAAACATTTGCACTTATTCTCATAGAAATCAGGCCTGATAAAGACACTTTTGCTGTGCATGCTCTCTGGTTTTTGTGGCACTGGCATCCCATTCTGTGACTAAAGCAGCCTCTATTTAATAGCATAATAAACATTTGCACTTATTCTCATAGAAATCAGGCCTGATAAAGACACTTTTGCTGTGCATGCTCTCTGGTTTTTGTGGCACTGGCATCCCATTCTGTGACTAAAGCAGCCTCTATTTAATAGCATAATAAACATTTGCACTTATTCTCATAGAAATCAGGCCTGATAAAGACACTTTTGCTGTGCATGCTCTCTGGTTTTTGTGGCACTGGCATCCCATTCTGTGACTAAAGCAGCCTCTATTTAATAGCATAATAAACATTTGCACTTATTCTCATAGAAATCAGGCCTGATAAAGACACTTTTGCTGTGCATGCTCTCTGGTTTTTGTGGCACTGGCATCCCATTCTGTGACTAAAGCAGCCTCTATTTAATAGCATAATAAACATTTGCACTTATTCTCATAGAAATCAGGCCTGATAAAGACACTTTTGCTGTGCATGCTCTCTGGTTTTTGTGGCACTGGCATCCCATTCTGTGACTAAAGCAGCCTCTATTTAATAGCATAATAAACATTTGCACTTATTCTCATAGAAATCAGGCCTGACAAAGACACTTTTGCTGTGCATGCTCTCTGGTTTTTGTGGCACTGGCATCCCATTCTGTGACTAAAGCAGCCTCTATTTAATAGCACAATAAACATTTGCACTTATTCTCATAGAAATCAGGCCTGATAAAGACACTTTTGCTGTGCATGCTCTCTGGTTTTTGTGGCACTGGCATCCCATTCTGTGACTAAAGCAGCCTCTATTTAATAGCATAATAAACATTTGCACTTATTCTCATAGAAATCAGGCCTGATAAAGACACTTTTGCTGTGCATGCTCTCTGGTTTTTGTGGCACTGGCATCCCATTCTGTGACTAAAGCAGCCTCTATTTAATAGCACAATAAACATTTGCACTTATTCTCATAGAAATCAGGCCTGATAAAGACACTTTTGCTGTGCATGCTCTCTGGTTTTTGTGGCACTGGCATCCCATTCTGTGACTAAAGCAGCCTCTATTTAATAGCATAATAAACATTTGCACTTATTCTCATAGAAATCAGGCCTGATAAAGACACTTTTGCTGTGCATGCTCTCTGGTTTTTGTGGCACTGGCATCCCATTCTGTGACTAAAGCAGCCTCTATTTAATAGCATAATAAACATTTGCACTTATTCTCATAGAAATCAGGCCTGATAAAGACACTTTTGCTGTGCATGCTCTCTGGTTTTTGTGGCACTGGCATCCCATTCTGTGACTAAAGCAGCCTCTATTTAATAGCATAATAAACATTTGCACTTATTCTCATAGAAATCAGGCCTGATAAAGACACTTTTGCTGTGCATGCTCTCTGGTTTTTGTGGCACTGGCATCCCATTCTGTGACTAAAGCAGCCTCTATTTAATAGCATAATAAACATTTGCACTTATTCTCATAGAAATCAGGCCTGATAAAGACACTTTTGCTGTGCATGCTCTCTGGTTTTTGTGGCACTGGCATCCCATTCTGTGACTAAAGCAGCCTCTATTTAATAGCATAATAAACATTTGCACTTATTCTCATAGAAATCAGGCCTGATAAAGACACTTTTGCTGTGCATGCTCTCTGGTTTTTGTGGCACTGGCATCCCATTCTGTGACTAAAGCAGCCTCTATTTAATAGCATAATAAACATTTGCACTTATTCTCATAGAAATCAGGCCTGATAAAGACACTTTTGCTGTGCATGCTCTCTGGTTTTTGTGGCACTGGCATCCCATTCTGTGACTAAAGCAGCCTCTATTTAATAGCACAATAAACATTTGCACTTATTCTCATAGAAATCAGGCCTGATAAAGACACTTTTGCTGTGCATGCTCTCTGGTTTTTGTGGCACTGGCATCCCATTCTGTGACTAAAGCAGCCTCTATTTAATAGCATAATAAACATTTGCACTTATTCTCATAGAAATCAGGCCTGATAAAGACACTTTTGCTGTGCATGCTCTCTGGTTTTTGTGGCACTGGCATCCCATTCTGTGACTAAAGCAGCCTCTATTTAATAGCACAATAAACATTTGCACTTATTCTCATAGAAATCAGGCCTGATAAAGACACTTTTGCTGTGCATGCTCTCTGGTTTTTGTGGCACTGGCATCCCATTCTGTGACTAAAGCAGCCTCTATTTAATAGCATAATAAACATTTGCACTTATTCTCATAGAAATCAGGCCTGATAAAGACACTTTTGCTGTGCATGCTCTCTGGTTTTTGTGGCACTGGCATCCCATTCTGTGACTAAAGCAGCCTCTATTTAATAGCATAATAAACATTTGCACTTATTCTCATAGAAATCAGGCCTGATAAAGACACTTTTGCTGTGCATGCTCTCTGGTTTTTGTGGCACTGGCATCCCATTCTGTGACTAAAGCAGCCTCTATTTAATAGCATAATAAACATTTGCACTTATTCTCATAGAAATCAGGCCTGATAAAGACACTTTTGCTGTGCATGCTCTCTGGTTTTTGTGGCACTGGCATCCCATTCTGTGACTAAAGCAGCCTCTATTTAATAGCATAATAAACATTTGCACTTATTCTCATAGAAATCAGGCCTGATAAAGACACTTTTGCTGTGCATGCTCTCTGGTTTTTGTGGCACTGGCATCCCATTCTGTGACTAAAGCAGCCTCTATTTAATAGCACAATAAACATTTGCACTTATTCTCATAGAAATCAGGCCTGATAAAGACACTTTTGCTGTGCATGCTCTCTGGTTTTTGTGGCACTGGCATCCCATTCTGTGACTAAAGCAGCCTCTATTTAATAGCATAATAAACATTTGCACTTATTCTCATAGAAATCAGGCCTGATAAAGACACTTTTGCTGTGCATGCTCTCTGGTTTTTGTGGCACTGGCATCCCATTCTGTGACTAAAGCAGCCTCTATTTAATAGCATAATAAACATTTGCACTTATTCTCATAGAAATCAGGCCTGATAAAGACACTTTTGCTGTGCATGCTCTCTGGTTTTTGTGGCACTGGCATCCCATTCTGTGACTAAAGCAGCCTCTATTTAATAGCATAATAAACATTTGCACTTATTCTCATAGAAATCAGGCCTGATAAAGACACTTTTGCTGTGCATGCTCTCTGGTTTTTGTGGCACTGGCATCCCATTCTGTGACTAAAGCAGCCTCTATTTAATAGCATAATAAACATTTGCACTTATTCTCATAGAAATCAGGCCTGATAAAGACACTTTTGCTGTGCATGCTCTCTGGTTTTTGTGGCACTGGCATCCCATTCTGTGACTAAAGCAGCCTCTATTTAATAGCATAATAAACATTTGCACTTATTCTCATAGAAATCAGGCCTGACAAAGACACTTTTGCTGTGCATGCTCTCTGGTTTTTGTGGCACTGGCATCCCATTCTGTGACTAAAGCAGCCTCTATTTAATAGCACAATAAACATTTGCACTTATTCTCATAGAAATCAGGCCTGATAAAGACACTTTTGCTGTGCATGCTCTCTGGTTTTTGTGGCACTGGCATCCCATTCTGTGACTAAAGCAGCCTCTATTTAATAGCATAATAAACATTTGCACTTATTCTCATAGAAATCAGGCCTGACAAAGACACTTTTGCTGTGCATGCTCTCTGGTTTTTGTGGCACTGGCATCCCATTCTGTGACTAAAGCAGCCTCTATTTAATAGCACAATAAACATTTGCACTTATTCTCATAGAAATCAGGCCTGATAAAGACACTTTTGCTGTGCATGCTCTCTGGTTTTTGTGGCACTGGCATCCCATTCTGTGACTAAAGCAGCCTCTATTTAATAGCATAATAAACATTTGCACTTATTCTCATAGAAATCAGGCCTGACAAAGACACTTTTGCTGTGCATGCTCTCTGGTTTTTGTGGCACTGGCATCCCATTCTGTGACTAAAGCAGCCTCTATTTAATAGCACAATAAACATTTGCACTTATTCTCATAGAAATCAGGCCTGATAAAGACACTTTTGCTGTGCATGCTCTCTGGTTTTTGTGGCACTGGCATCCCATTCTGTGACTAAAGCAGCCTCTATTTAATAGCACAATAAACATTTGCACTTATTCTCATAGAAATCAGGCCTGATAAAGACACTTTTGCTGTGCATGCTCTCTGGTTTTTGTGGCACTGGCATCCCATTCTGTGACTAAAGCAGCCTCTATTTAATAGCATAATAAACATTTGCACTTATTCTCATAGAAATCAGGCCTGATAAAGACACTTTTGCTGTGCATGCTCTCTGGTTTTTGTGGCACTGGCATCCCATTCTGTGACTAAAGCAGCCTCTATTTAATAGCATAATAAACATTTGCACTTATTCTCATAGAAATCAGGCCTGATAAAGACACTTTTGCTGTGCATGCTCTCTGGTTTTTGTGGCACTGGCATCCCATTCTGTGACTAAAGCAGCCTCTATTTAATAGCATAATAAACATTTGCACTTATTCTCATAGAAATCAGGCCTGATAAAGACACTTTTGCTGGCCAAAGCCCTACTGGACCCTGCCAGGTCGATTCCTGCCCGGGGCATCCCATTCTGTGACTACAGCAGCCTCTGTTTAAGACCATATAAGCATTTGCTCTTATCATATTTGAAATTAGCCTGATAAAGACACTTTTGCTGGCCAAAGCCCTACTGGACCCTGCCAGGTCCATTCCTGCCCAGGGCATCCCATTCTGTGACTAAAGCAGCCTCTGTTTAAGACCATATAAGCATTTGCTCTTATTATATTTATATTATAAGACACTTTTGCTGGGCATAGGCTTACTGCTGCCTGCCAGGTGCACTTCTGTTGAGGCATCCCATTCTGTAACATAGCATACCCCTCTTTATTTACACTAAGCAGCTCTCTTATTTACACTAAGCAGGCCTGTTGGAGGCTGAGTGTTACTGCTCACTTTTGGTGTGCATTATATTCTGTTTTATATAGACCCACTGCTGCCTGGGGGTTCTTAAAATATCACCTACTACCACGCCAGTTAGACTATGTCGGGCAGACAAGTGCCTGGAAGTGAAAAGAGGAGTGGCAGAGGCCAAGATTCCGCAGGCAGAGCTCGCATCAGACTGGGGGCCAGTAGCAGCAGGAGTCACGCTGAGAGACCTAATCTGCCAGTATCTGCTAGCGGTCGGGTCTCCACCAGTAACGCATCTGCCGTGGTAGATTGGCTGACGCGCTCATCAACAACATCATCACAACTTACATCTGAGACCCCCAGTCTAGGGTCGGTAGGTTCCTCTGACACAACCCTGAGTTGGCATGCCCCGAGAGCAGTCCCTGTCCTCCCATTGCCTCTGTCCTACGCCGTTCCCTCCCCCAGCGACGTATCCTATGCTTTGGGTTCAGCTCCACTCTTTAGTGAGGAGGACGATCAGATACAGGAGGACAGTCAGCAGCTACTGCCCAGCCAAGAAATGGAGGTGGCTTCTTTAGCTAGGCAGACAAATAGTGATGTGGACAGTGTCGTGGGTGCTGCGAGCGTTCCAGCTCCTGCGCCAGACACTGTTGACGAATCCACGAACATCAGTGACGTACAGCCACAACCCGGTGATGATGATGATGATGACGATGAAGCCGATCGCACTTGGGAGCCGGGTGATGAAGGGGCTTCATCGTCATCATCAGGAGAAGAGGGGCGCAGGTTGCCCCGGAGTCAGCAGCTGAGGCAGCAAGGTGGTAGCAGTCAGCATGGGGGCACAATTCCAAAGGCTGGAGCCGGCCGGGGCCGGGGCCGGGGTAGAGCACCTGCTGTGCGGCAGTCTACCTTATCGGGAGGTAGTGGAGCAGGGGTTCCTGGAGTTGGCAACAGCAGCAGTGAATCAGTGAGGCCAGGGGGTGGGAAAAGTAGCTACTCGGCAGTGTGGCAGTTTTTCCTGAGGCATCCGCAGGAGGGTAACATGGCCACATGCAAGATATGTAGGCAAAAGGTGAAGCGTGGCCAGGGTCCAAATGTTGGCACCACGGCCCTGCGTCAACATATGATGCGTCACCATAAAACGACCTGGGAGAACCGAGGCTCCCAAGGGGTGGTCCAGTCTGCTTCCTCACCAAGTGAGCTCCCAATTTCTGCCAGCCAAGGCTCCAGCACCTCAGCCGAAGGCAGCTGTGCGTCACACCCATCCTCTGTCGCTCCTGCTCCTCCTCCTCCTCCTCCAAGTCATGCATCCCGCCAGCAATCCATCAGCGAAGCCATGTCCAAGAGACAGCAGTATGCGCCCACTCATCCTACGGCGCAGAAGCTGAATGTGCTCCTGTCCAAGTTGCTGGTGCTGCAGTCGCTCCCTTTTCAGGTGGTGGAATCTGCACCTTTCAGAGAACTGATGGCTTGTGCCGAGCCGAGGTGGAGAGTCCCAAGCCGTCATTTCTTTGCCAAGAAGGCAGTACCAGCGCTGCACACTTTTGTTGAACAGAAGGTGGGCCAGTCCTTGAGCCTGTCGGTGTGTAGCAAAATACATGGCAGCGCCGACATCTGGAGCTGTAACTACGGTCAGGGGCAGTACATGTCGTTTACGGCCCACTGGGTGAATGTGGTCCCTTTGCAGCAGCAACTTGGAAAGGTCACGCCGCTTCGGCCTCCGCGCTCTCTGCCCATTGGGCCTGTGACACCGTGCGACTCGGCCTCCTCATCCTCCGCCATCTCCTCACCCTCCACTGTAGGCTCAAGTCTCAGTGCCCCTCCAGTCTACCATGTGTGCAGGGCACGGAGGTGTCACGCAGTGCTTCACATGGTTTGTCTTGGCGAACGGAGTCACACAGGGGAGGAACTGCTTAAATGTATTCATCAGGAAATCCAAACATGGCTTACTCCGAGAAAACTTAAAATGGGAATCATGGTTACCGACAATGGGAAGAACATTTTGTCTGCGCTGCGCCAAGGAAGCCTGACCCATGCCCCCTGCATGGCTCACGTCTTCAATCTGGTTGTCAAGCGGTTTCTGAAGTGTTCCCCCCATCTGCAGGACATCCTAACAACTTCACGGAAACTTTGCATGCACTTCAGCCACTCCTACACCGCCAAACACACCCTTCTTGAGCTACAGCGTCAGAATGGTATCCCCCAACATAGTCTGATTTGCGATGTTTCCACCCGTTGGAATTCCACCCTTCACATGTTGGACCGATTATATGAACAGAGAAAAGCCATCACGGATTTCCTGATGATCCAAGCAGATAGGGGGACTCCCCTGTGTAACTTCAATGTCAACCAGTGGCAGCTCATACGTGACACCTGCCGTTTGCTCAGGCCCTTTGAGGAAGCCACTTTATTTGTCAGTCGGCAGGATTACGGGATGAACGACGTGATTCCACTGCTTCATGTACTACAGCACATGTTGGAAACCATGGCTGGTCAGGGCACTGGAGACATGGCGTTTACATCTTACGGCCACATGAACCCCGTTGGAGCTGAACTGGAGGAGGAGGAGGAGGAAGAGGAGGAGGAGGAGTTGCCCAGCGAAACACAGTTTAGGCTTGGCGAAATGGCTGGTTTATCTAGTCAGCGGACAGGAGAGGAGGAGCAGGAGCAGCCAGAGGAGCTAGAGGTTTTTGAGGAAGGAGAGACAGAGGACCCGGGCACACCGTGGCAGTATGCAGTGGAGATGGAGACAGGTAGTCCATCCGAGTCACTTGCGCAAATGGCACGAAGCATGCTCACATGCTTGCGTAGTGACCCCAGAATTGTTTCCATCTGTCGGCGGGATGACTTCTGGCTGTCCACCTTATTGGACCCTCGCTTCCGGCACAAAATGGGGGCATTTTTTAAACCCACCGAGAGGGAGGACAAACTCAACTACTACAAAGACATTCTACGTAGGCAGTTGGCCGATGCCTATCTGCGCCATGGTCCATACTCTCGCAGGTCTGACTCGAGGGGACCTCTGCGCTCACCTTCCACTGCCATGGCCGCTGGGGGGGTTGGCAGCAGCAGCAGCAGAAGCTCCATCAGCAGCAGCAGCCTCAGTCTTCAGTCGCTAATGAGTAGCTTTCTACACCCGCATAGTGAGGCTACTCATGAGCAGCAGGAAGACCTGGAGCAGGACCTGAACCAGCAGGTCATGTCATACTTTGACATGACCATGCCAACACACCTTGAGGATCCGCTGGACTTCTGGGCAGCCAAACTTGATTTGTGGCCGCAACTAGCAGAGTTTGCCCTGGAAAAGCTGTCCTGCCCGGCAAGTAGCGTGCCATCTGAGCGGGTGTTTAGTGCGGCGGGGGCCATAGTTACGGCGAGGAGAACTCGTCTGTCAACTAAAAATGTGGAGAGACTCACCTTTGTCAAAATGAATCAGGGATGGATCAGCCAGGATTTCCACCCACCAATGCCTGATGCATGCGACTAGATTCAGCATGGTGCCACGTTTTACACTTTACAAATGGTGCAAAACATATTTATGTCTTTAGGCCATTTTTTGGGCTCCTGCTGCTGCTACTGCCAACTTCTGCCAACTCCAGGGTGTGATTCATCCAATTTTTGGGCTCCTGAAGCCAACTCCAGTGTATATTTGGGCTCCTGCTGCTACTACTGTCAACTCCTGCCAACTCCAGGGTGTGATTCATCCAATTTTTGGGCTCCTGAGGCCAACTCCAGTGTATATTTGGGCTCCTGCTGCTGCTACTGTCAACTCCTGCCAACTCCAGGGTGTGATTCATCCAATTTTTGGGCTCCTGAAGCCAACTCCAGTGTATATTTGGGCTCCTGCTGCTACTACTGCCAACTTCTGCCAACTCCAGGGTGTGATTCATCCAATTTTTGGGCTCCTGAAGCCAACTCCAGTGTATATTTGGGCTCCTGCTGCTGCTACTGTCAACTCCTGCCAACTCCAGGGTGTGATTCATCCAATTTTTGGGCTCCTGAAGCCAACTCCAGTGTATATTTGGGCTCCTGCTGCTGCTACTGTCAACTCCTGCCAACTCCAGGGTGTGATTCATCCAATTTTTGGGCTCCTGAAGCCAACTCCAGTGTATATTTGGGCTCCTGCTGCTGCTACTGTCAACTCCTGCCAACTCCAGGGTGTGATTCATCCAATTTTTGGGCTCCTGAAGCCAACTCCAGTGTATATTTGGGCTCCTGCTGCTGCTGCTGCTGCCAACTTCTGCCAACTCCAGGGTGTGATTCATCCAATTTTTGGGCTCCTGAAGCCAACTCCAGTGTATATTTGGGCTCCTGCTGCTGCTGCTGCTGCCAACTTCTGCCAACTCCAGGGTGTGATTCATCCAATTTTTGGGCTCCTGAAGCCAACTCCAGTGTATATTTGGGCTCCTGCTGCTGCTGCTGCTGCCAACTTCTGCCAACTCCAGGGTGTGATTCATCCAATTTTTGGGCTCCTGAAGCCAACTCCAGTGTATATTTGGGCTCCTGCTGCTGCTGCTGCTGCCAACTTCTGCCAACTCCAGGGTGTGATTCATCCAATTTTTGGGCTCCTGAAGCCAACTCCAGTGTATATTTGGGCTCCTGCTGCTGCTACTGTCAACTCCTGCCAACTCCAGGGTGTGATTCATCCAATTTTTGGGCTCCTGAAGCCAACTCCAGTGTATATTTGGGCTCCTGCTGCTGCTGCTGCTGCCAACTTCTGCCAACTCCAGGGTGTGATTCATCCAATTTTTGGGCTCCTGAAGCCAACTCCAGTGTATATTTGGGCTCCTGCTGCTGCTACTGTCAACTCCTGCCAACTCCAGGGTGTGATTCATCCAATTTTTGGGCTCCTGAGGCCAACTCCAGTGTATATTTGGGCTCCTGCTGCTGCTGCTGTCAACTCCTGCCAACTCCAGGGTGTGATTCATCCAATTTTTGGGCTCCTGAAGCCAACTCCAGTGTATATTTGGGCTCCTGCTGCTGCTGCTGTCAACTCCTGCCAACTCCAGGGTGTGATTCATCCAATTTTTGGGCTCCTGAAGCCAACTCCAGTGTATATTTGGGCTCCTGCTGCTGCTGCTGCCAACTTCTGCCAACTCCAGGGTGTGATTCATCCAATTTTTGGGCTCCTGAAGCCAACTCCAGTGTATATTTGGGCTCCTGCTGCTGCTGCTGCCAACTTCTGCCAACTCCAGGGTGTGATTCATCCAATTTTTGGGCTCCTGAAGCCAACTCCAGTGTATATTTGGGCTCCTGCTGCTGCTGCTGCCAACTTCTGCCAACTCCAGGGTGTGATTCATCCAATTTTTGGGCTCCTGAAGCCAACTCCAGTGTATATTTGGGCTCCTGCTGCTACTACTGTCAACTCCTGCCAACTCCAGGGTGTGATTCATCCAATTTTTGGGCTCCTGAGGCCAACTCCAGTGTATATTTGGGCTCCTGCTGCTGCTGCTGCCAACTTCTGCCAACTCCAGGGTGTGATTCATCCAATTTTTGGGCTCCTGAGGCCAACTCCAGTGTATATTTGGGCTCCTGCTGCTGCTGCTGCCAACTCCAGGGTGTGATTCATCCAATTTTTGGGCTCCTGAGGCCAACTCCAGTGTATATTTGGGCTCCTGCTGCTGCTGCCAACTTCTGCCAACTCCAGGGTGTGATTCATCCAATTTTTGGGCTCCTGAAGCCAACTCCAGTGTATATTTGGGCTCCTGCTGCTGCTACTGTCAACTCCTGCCAACTCCAGGGTGTGATTCATCCAATTTTTGGGCTCCTGAGGCCAACTCCAGTGTATATTTGGGCTCCTGCTGCTGCTACTGTCAACTCCTGCCAACTCCAGGGTGTGATTCATCCAATTTTTGGGCTCCTGAAGCCAACTCCAGTGTATATTTGGGCTCCTGCTGCTGCTACTGCCAACTTCTGCCAACTCCAGGGTGTGATTCATCCAATTTTTGGGCTCCTGAAGCCAACTCCAGTGTATATTTGGGCTCCTGCTGCTACTACTGTCAACTCCTGCCAACTCCAGGGTGTGATTCATCCAATTTTTGGGCTCCTGAGGCCAACTCCAGTGTATATTTGGGCTCCTGCTGCTGCTACTGTCAACTCCTGCCAACTCCAGGGTGTGATTCATCCAATTTTTGGGCTCCTGAAGCCAACTCCAGTGTATATTTGGGCTCCTGCTGCTACTACTGCCAACTTCTGCCAACTCCAGGGTGTGATTCATCCAATTTTTGGGCTCCTGAAGCCAACTCCAGTGTATATTTGGGCTCCTGCTGCTGCTACTGTCAACTCCTGCCAACTCCAGGGTGTGATTCATCCAATTTTTGGGCTCCTGAAGCCAACTCCAGTGTATATTTGGGCTCCTGCTGCTGCTACTGTCAACTCCTGCCAACTCCAGGGTGTGATTCATCCAATTTTTGGGCTCCTGAAGCCAACTCCAGTGTATATTTGGGCTCCTGCTGCTGCTACTGTCAACTCCTGCCAACTCCAGGGTGTGATTCATCCAATTTTTGGGCTCCTGAAGCCAACTCCAGTGTATATTTGGGCTCCTGCTGCTGCTGCTGCTGCCAACTTCTGCCAACTCCAGGGTGTGATTCATCCAATTTTTGGGCTCCTGAAGCCAACTCCAGTGTATATTTGGGCTCCTGCTGCTGCTGCTGCTGCCAACTTCTGCCAACTCCAGGGTGTGATTCATCCAATTTTTGGGCTCCTGAAGCCAACTCCAGTGTATATTTGGGCTCCTGCTGCTGCTGCTGCTGCCAACTTCTGCCAACTCCAGGGTGTGATTCATCCAATTTTTGGGCTCCTGAAGCCAACTCCAGTGTATATTTGGGCTCCTGCTGCTGCTGCTGCTGCCAACTTCTGCCAACTCCAGGGTGTGATTCATCCAATTTTTGGGCTCCTGAAGCCAACTCCAGTGTATATTTGGGCTCCTGCTGCTGCTACTGTCAACTCCTGCCAACTCCAGGGTGTGATTCATCCAATTTTTGGGCTCCTGAAGCCAACTCCAGTGTATATTTGGGCTCCTGCTGCTGCTGCTGCTGCCAACTTCTGCCAACTCCAGGGTGTGATTCATCCAATTTTTGGGCTCCTGAAGCCAACTCCAGTGTATATTTGGGCTCCTGCTGCTGCTACTGTCAACTCCTGCCAACTCCAGGGTGTGATTCATCCAATTTTTGGGCTCCTGAGGCCAACTCCAGTGTATATTTGGGCTCCTGCTGCTGCTGCTGTCAACTCCTGCCAACTCCAGGGTGTGATTCATCCAATTTTTGGGCTCCTGAAGCCAACTCCAGTGTATATTTGGGCTCCTGCTGCTGCTGCTGTCAACTCCTGCCAACTCCAGGGTGTGATTCATCCAATTTTTGGGCTCCTGAAGCCAACTCCAGTGTATATTTGGGCTCCTGCTGCTGCTGCTGCCAACTTCTGCCAACTCCAGGGTGTGATTCATCCAATTTTTGGGCTCCTGAAGCCAACTCCAGTGTATATTTGGGCTCCTGCTGCTGCTGCTGCCAACTTCTGCCAACTCCAGGGTGTGATTCATCCAATTTTTGGGCTCCTGAAGCCAACTCCAGTGTATATTTGGGCTCCTGCTGCTGCTGCTGCCAACTTCTGCCAACTCCAGGGTGTGATTCATCCAATTTTTGGGCTCCTGAAGCCAACTCCAGTGTATATTTGGGCTCCTGCTGCTACTACTGTCAACTCCTGCCAACTCCAGGGTGTGATTCATCCAATTTTTGGGCTCCTGAGGCCAACTCCAGTGTATATTTGGGCTCCTGCTGCTGCTGCTGCCAACTTCTGCCAACTCCAGGGTGTGATTCATCCAATTTTTGGGCTCCTGAGGCCAACTCCAGTGTATATTTGGGCTCCTGCTGCTGCTGCTGCCAACTCCAGGGTGTGATTCATCCAATTTTTGGGCTCCTGAGGCCAACTCCAGTGTATATTTGGGCTCCTGCTGCTGCTGCCAACTTCTGCCAACTCCAGGGTGTGATTCATCCAATTTTTGGGCTCCTGAAGCCAACTCCAGTGTATATTTGGGCTCCTGCTGCTGCTACTGTCAACTCCTGCCAACTCCAGGGTGTGATTCATCCAATTTTTGGGCTCCTGAGGCCAACTCCAGTGTATATTTGGGCTCCTGCTGCTGCTACTGTCAACTCCTGCCAACTCCAGGGTGTGATTCATCCAATTTTTGGGCTCCTGAAGCCAACTCCAGTGTATATTTGGGCTCCTGCTGCTGCTACTGCCAACTTCTGCCAACTCCAGGGTGTGATTCATCCAATTTTTGGGCTCCTGAAGCCAACTCCAGTGTATATTTGGGCTCCTGCTGCTACTACTGCCAACTTCTGCCAACTCCAGGGTGTGATTCATCCAATTTTTGGGCTCCTGAGGCCAACTCCAGTGTATATTTGGGCTCCTGCTGCTACTACTGCCAACTTCTGCCAACTCCAGGGTGTGATTCATCCAATTTTTGGGCTCCTGAGGCCAACTCCAGTGTATATTTGGGCTCCTGCTGCTGCTGCTGTCAACTCCTGCCAACTCCAGGGTGTGATTCATCCAATTTTTGGGCTCCTGAAGCCAACTCCAGTGTATATTTGGGCTCCTGCTGCTGCTACTGTCAACTCCTGCCAACTCCAGGGTGTGATTCATCCAATTTTTGGGCTCCTGAAGCCAACTCCAGTGTATATTTGGGCTCCTGCTGCTGCTGCTGCCAACTTCTGCCAACTCCAGGGTGTGATTCATCCAATTTTTGGGCTCCTGAAGCCAACTCCAGTGTATATTTGGGCTCCTGCTGCTGCTGCTGCTGCCAACTTCTGCCAACTCCAGGGTGTGATTCATCCAATTTTTGGGCTCCTGAGGCCAACTCCAGTGTATATTTGGGCTCCTGCTGCTGCTGCTGCCAACTTCTGCCAACTCCAGGGTGTGATTCATCCAATTTTTGGGCTCCTGAAGCCAACTCCAGTGTATATTTGGGCTCCTGCTGCTGCTGCTGCCAACTTCTGCCAACTCCAGGGTGTGATTCATCCAATTTTTGGGCTCCTGAAGCCAACTCCAGTGTATATTTGGGCTCCTGCTGCTGCTGCTGCTGCCAACTTCTGCCAACTCCAGGGTGTGATTCATCCAATTTTTGGGCTCCTGAGGCCAACTCCAGTGTATATTTGGGCTCCTTCTGCCCCTCATAGTGATGCCACTTCAACTCTCTGCAATTGTGCCGCTCTGCGATTCTATTAGCGATGCCTCTGATCTGCATGTGATATTTCTTCAAAGTATTATTTAACAAACCCAGCACGCATCCTGTGCGTGTTACAGCAAGGCTGAATGGTTTACAACCCTATTGAGGCTGTAGGAGGCTCAGAAATAGCCGTTTTTAATAGCGATTCGTCGCGAATTTATTCGGGTCGAAACGATTTTTGTCGGAAAATTCGGCGAATCAGTCGAATCGAATTTTTCAAAAGTTCGCTCATCTCTAGTCATAACAACAGAAAGGCATCCTGAGACTTTTTATATGTTGCTTTTCACCCAAGAAGAACACTACCATAAAAATAGCATCAAAATATTCTCCAAGAGCACCTTCTCCTAATGATCCAGAAGCAATTTGGTGATGAATTATACATTTTCCAGGATGATAAAGCATCATGTCACAAGTCAAAAGTGATAACCAAGTTGTGTAGTGAATAAAATATTAATATTTGGGTCCAAAAAATGGCCAGCAATAAAACACCATATAAATACATAGGATTGCTGGAGGAGGGGTCACAAATACACCCAGCATCAAGAATTATCAAGCCAGGTTTGTTTCCTTCTTTTAATGAAAAGAATACTATGCATTATTTCAATAAACAATTTTTTGTAGTTATGTGCATCTTTATTTTATATTTCAACTCTTCTTCAAATTGGTGTAAGGTTCAAAGATAAAGACTGGTATCTGCATGGCAGGGAACCTTTCAAGCAGAAACATGGCTTGTTATTTATTTTAAGCCTGGATTGCTTTAAAATAATGATACATTTGATGCAGTATAATTAACTTTTGCAGTCATTGGCAAGAGAACATAAAGTCTCAAATGCATAATGAATCACACAAAAAATGTAGAAGCACTGCCATGTGTTTGCATTTTCAAAGCAAAATGTTTAATCTAACAAACCCTGATTTATCAAGCACAATGCATGGTTCTCTACTACAGGGAAAATAAGTACTGAGGTACTTTACCTGGAATAAGTAGAGGACCTAATCTATTTAATACTGTCTGCCATTATTTTCACCTCTGTGCCGCCATACATTGTTATGAGTATGAGTACTTAAAGTGGACCAAAGCCCAGAATTTTGACTATCCTGGGTTTTGGTCCTTGCCTCGATTGGGGATGCCCCACTGTGTAAAACCCCCAGGTCGCCCGATCGCACCTTTCCTTGGTCCTACGGTGTATGTGCAGCCTCTTGTCCAATCAGCGTGCTCGGATCCGCTAACGTCAAATCTAAGCCTTTGTCTAAGGCGAGCGGATCCAAGCACGCTGGCAGCGCCATTCACAAATGGCTGGCGTGGGCATGCTCCCTGCTAGAGATGTAGCAGGGATGCGGCCGCTGCTCACGCACACGCCGGTGGACCGGGAAAGAATGTGAGTTTATGGGTGGTCTGGGGGGTTTCACGCAGCATCCAAAATTGGGATGCCCCTGGTGGGAGGTAATCAATCGGCCAGGGAATCTTATCGATTCCTGGGCCAATCTCAGTGGATTTTGGTCCACTTTAAAGTACGTATAATAATTATTATCATAAATGTAGCAATAGAAGAACAAGAACGTAAATAAAGTGGCAACCAAGACACAGAATAGCCAGCACAGGTCCAGAAAATCACTTAAATTATTACAGCATATTAAAATCCACAGTCCAACGTGTCAAGGCCAAAGGTGGTCTCTTTTGAATTGTTCTTTGGCTATATAATTGAGGTGACTGTCTTTTAATATTAGTACAGAGTCTAAAATGTGTTGCGGAAGGCTCTTTTTAATATTTAAAGATGTTGAGCTGTAGATTTGAATATGTTGAAATTAACGTGGAGTTTTTATAGACATTGGAGAAATGCTGGGCATCCTGTAATTGGGCTTATGATAGGTTCAGAAAAAGACTGTGGAATTTTTTGGGGACACAAAATTGAACTGATCATCTCATGCCATAACAGGAAAGGGGGTGAGTTTAAGCTACAGTACCTGACAATCGACTCTTTAACATCTGTTCTTCAAGTTAAAACCCTCTCTAAACCTCAGGCTTTCACTTAACCTCATATTTCCAAACTACTACCACAAATTATCATTCCTGTTTTCATTATATTAACAAGATTCTAACCTCAACAAGCTCTTAGTGATGATACCACAAGACTTACTGTATATCCTTTGTAAAAAAAAAAATCAAATTAATTCAAGTACACAGATTTTCATTTGTCCTTACTGAAAACATGCTTGTAACAGATTTCAGTGCTTCTCCTCTAAACATTTATGTGCCCTTTATGTGTCATGTCTGGGAGATAAATACCACTCTGGATCCAAGTACAACAGCAGAATGTGTGTAATCTTCATACTTAAAGCCTGTGATGGTGGGGATGGATTTCGCTGTATGAGAGTCATGCAACAGGAAACCTAGGCCCTTATTCATGAAGGGATAGCGTCAGGTAGTGGCTGGTTAATGAGAGGTAGCGACATGTAGCGACTGGTGAGCGCCGGACATGGCACGCAATTACACATTTATCAAGCAGAATCTGTTTAGCGACTGGGATAACTCCATGTAGCGTCTGATTCATCATTTTCACAGCCTCAACGAACAGCGCCAGTGTTCAGCCTTGCACAGCGCCAGGTATGACCTCTCGCTACCTGACGCTCTCCCATACATTTCAATGGACGATCCTTTCCTTCTCTTTAAACTGTTTTTTTCACATTCTGTGACCTCTCCTGGCATTGAATTAGCAGTTTTTTCACATTTTTTTTATTTTTTATATATTTCTTCAGAAATGACATTACAGGTCTGCCATTAAAGTGTTCATGTTACAATGTTGTTACAATGTAATTCCATATGTTTTCGCTTTGTTACTAGTTGATAGATGCTGGAAAACAGACTTTAAACACATCGCCTCCTGCGCTCTGGGCTTCAAACAAGCTTTTTTCAGCGCCAGAGATTTGTGAGGCTGTTTTTTTGCTGAATATGGTGTGAGTCGGTCGCTATGAGCAGTCGCTAACATGCGCTCCCATACAGCGCTGTACTGGTCAAATAGCGACTCCTCACAATGTATTCAACATTACTGAACATAAACTAGATCCGAGCACTGCGACTACTAGCGGGCGCTCTGAAAATGCCTGCTACAGACGCTCATCTGTCGCTACCTGCCGCTAATGATGAATCAGCCTGATAGTGACCTAGGGCAAAGTTAAGATAGTGTATAGAGAAATAACAGTGTCATAGTTGTATTATTAGCTATGGTCACAGGCTGGCAGTACCAGCCTGAAGTTGTAGGCAGGCAGATGAGGGGTGCAGAAAAGATTCAAGCTAGAATTTTAAAAGTAAATCCAGATAAGAGTAGGTTATACAAAGGAAAACAGTCACAGGATATATTGCACAAGGAATAACAAGAACACCAACTACCATGCTGGTTGCCATTTGACCCCATAAGTTTTGCCCAAACTGTTCCGCTGCATTGAGAAAAGGAGAATAAAGTTTTTCCTGAGCAGACTGCTGACCCTTATTACTCCCTCGACTGTGCCAGGACACCAGGCTCTACAACATGGGTCTGTGGCTAGTGCCTTACTTGTTTGTATTTTGTTGTATCCCTTCATTGCTGCACCTGTACTTTCTTAAGTTATACTTTGTAAATATATATTGAGGCTGATTCACTACTAGTGCCACATATTGCCAGATGAGCGTCTGTATAACATCGCTTAGAGAGACCGCGCCAGTGACCACTAGCACTGTAACAGAGCGTCTCAGTCGCTGTAGTAACCTGGCTGGCATTGATGAATGTGATGTATGTTGGGAGCTCTAACAACAGTACAGCACTGTAGCGAGCGAGAGGTAGCGCCCGCTCAGTGCTCCCGGCACTCGGCGCTCCACACCATATTCAAGAAAAAGCTACACACAAACAGCGTCGGTGCTCTAAATCTGATCGCTATAGCATAAGGTGCCAGACACTTTGTGATCAAAGTCTGATTTTGAACATAAATACACCAGTAACAAAGAGAAAACACATGGAATAGCATTGTTTTAACAGTTTATTTTAACACCGTGACAATGACACTTTAGTGCCCGAACTGTAAATACAATTCTGCATAAAAATATTTTTTAAAAAAAGTGTTTGTTTGCAGCCAAGAGAGGTCACACAATGATTTGAGCAAAAAAAAATGGCATACTAATGAAAGCACATTGAAATGTATGGCAGAGAGCTACAGATCCACAGGTACTACATGGTGCTCCTGAGCCCAGCCACCTGTATTAATACATGTGACGCTACATGGCGCTGTTAGAGGCGCTCACCAGATTCGCTTTCTTAAATGTGGTTTTGCGTACAGCGCTCGGCGTTCACCAGACGCTGCCTGACGCACTACCTGGTGCTATCCGTTCTTAAATAACCCCCATTGTTATATTTTGGATGCACTTTAGGTTGCACTTGTATCTACTATTTTTTAGTTATATCTTGTTGATATAATTGGTATATTTTGGATACACTCTAGCTCCAGGTGCTTTATATTTAGAAACTATTTTAATGCCATTGAGGGAGCCTTTTATAATTGTGGGCATTTAGTGATTTATTTGAGTGTGTTTGTGTATTTATTCTCAACCTAGTGCTTAAATATAATCCATCTTGTGGCTATATGGTGTGGTTTTTACAGCTTCTGGTCTGTAAGGATGGGCTATTTTTAGAATTTGTATAGTTTTTTTGGATTTTAATGATATTGGAGGTATTTATAGCCTTTTTTTGCCTTTTGCAAAAATAGCTTACCGTATTTTTCGCCATATAAGACGCACTTATTTTTCCCCAAAAGTGGGGGAAAAATGTCCGTGCGCCTTATCGGGCGAATGTAAAAAAAAAAAAAAAATAAAAAAGAATTAAATAAAAAAAAAAACTCACCCGTTCCGGGCGCTCCCGCGTTGCCTGTCACACTGCGGGAGCCCAGAGGAGCGGCGGGGGCTTTGTCCCGACCCCGCCGCTGCGATCGCTGTCTTTTACCGGCAGCAATCCCGACCCCGCCGGCAGCTCCTCCATCTGCTGCTTCTTCCTGGGCACATGCGAGCACCCAGGTCAGGGCAGCGGGTGGGCACAGCCTGCACCAAGTCGGAAGAAGCAGCAGATGGAGGAGCGGCGGGGGCGTTGTCTCTGGCCCCGCCGCTGTCATCGCTGCCTGTAAAAGACAGCGATCGCAGCGGTGGGGCCGGGACAGAGCCCGCCGCTGCTTCTTACGGCCAGCTCCGTGAATGGGGTGGGCGTGGCCTGTGCCGACGCTGATGCGGCGCAGGCCACGCCCACCCCATTCACGGAGGTGTCAGTGGAGAGGTGAGTTTAACTTTTTTTTTTTTTTTACTTAAGCCGACTGGGGGGAAAGGGGGAATGCCACACAGCCTCCTATGGGGGGAGAGGGGGATGCCACACAGCCTATGGGGGGAGAGGGGGATGCCACACAGCCTATACTAATGGGGGGGAGGGGGAATGCCACACAGCCTATGGGGGGAGAGGGGGATGCCACACAGCCTCCTATGGGGTAGAGGGGGATGCCACACAGCCTATGGGGGGAGAGGGGGATGCCACACAGCCTATACAAATGGGGGGAGAGGGGTATGCCACACAGCCTATGAGGTGAGAGGGGGATGCCACACAGCCTATACAAATGGGGGGAGAGGGGATGCCACACAGCCTATGAGGGGAGAGGGGGATGCCACACAGCCTATGGCAATTGGGGGGAGGGGGGATGCCACACAGCCTATACAAATGGGGGTAGAGGGGGGATGCCACACAGCCTATGGGGGAGGGGGGATGCCACACAGCCTATACAAATGGGGGGAGAGGGGGGTGCCACACAGCCTATGGGGGAAGAGGGGGATGCCACGCAGCCTATACAAATGGGGGGAGAGGGGATGCCACACAGCCTATGGGGGAGAGGGGGATGCCACACAGCCTATACTAATGGGGGGAGAGGGGGATGCCACACAGCCTATGGGGGGAGAGGGGGATGCCACACAGCCTATACTAATGGGGGAGAGGGTGATGCCACACAGCCTATGGGGGGAGAGGGGGATGCCACACAGCCTATGGGGGGAGAGGGGGATGCCACACAGCCTATACAAATGGGGGGAGAGGGGATGCCACACAGCCTATGGGGGGAGAGGGGGATGCCACACAGCCTACACTAATGGGGGGGAGGAGGTATGCCACACAGCCTATGGGGGGAGAGGGGGATGCCACACAGCCTATGGGGGGAGAGGGGGATGCCACACAGCCTATACAAATGGGGGGAGAGGGGATGCCACACAGCCTATGAGGGGAGAGGGGGATGCCACACAGCCTATACTAATGGGTGGAGAGAGGATGCCACACAGCCTATACTAATGGGTGGAGAGAGGATGCCACACAGCCTATGGGGGAAGAGGGGGATGCCACACAGCCTATACTAATGGGGGAGGGGGATGCCCCACAGCCAATGGGAATGGGGGAGGGCACACTGCCTATATGAAGAATAGGAGGGGGGAATGCCACACTGCTTATGATAATGGGGTGTACACTGCCTATATGGGGAATTGGAGGGGGATGCCACACTGGGTATACAGGGAATGGGATGGGAGCATGCTACACTGTCTATGGAATGGGGGCATCCCACATGGCCAATGGGAAAGGGGAATGCCACACTGTCTATAATGGTGCGTTTTTGGTTTAAGATATTTTTTTTCGTATTTTTCTCCCCCAAATCCTAGGTGCATCGTATGGGCACGTGCGTCTTATTGGGCGAAAAATCCGGTATATGTCTGAGGCTAGTAATGGCACTATGAGCTTTAGAACAAATAGGAGGCTTCATGCACAGTGTCTTAAAGCAGAAAAACACATAATTTTGACTATCCTGTGTTTTGTTTCTTATCCCCGCAGCATCCTGATTTGGAAGCATCACTGTGTGGGGATAGCTGGGCTGGGCATGGGAGCATGCCTTAACCTATAGATGCTGGGGATGCAACCACTCTCACTTCTCATTGTTTACATCGCTGAGAGAGCCATTGGAAAAGATGAGTTTTGCTGAGATGGGGGGTTTCATGCAGCAGGTCATCACAATTTGGGATGCCTTGGGGTAAGGCCAGTGGCCAGCCCTGGAATCTTTTAGATACGTTACTATAAGACTATGGAACTCTCTGCCATAGGAAGTACAGTAGTTACACTAAAAGAGTTCAAATGCCCTCCTTGTATGTAATAACATTACCAGCTATAGCTACTATACCAGGCGAAAGTGGATGAACTAAATTATTTTTTTAGCCTCATGTAAAAAACATTTTGTTTTAGATTTAGCTGGTAAGGGTTTGTTTTATATAATCTTTTATAGAGCTGTAGCTACACTTGTATGCAGTAGTAACCAAACAGAATATCTAACAAAAAGCCACGAGTTACCCACACTATAAAAAGAACAACTTCCAACAAGAAATCTAATTTATAAATGAACCTGTAGTGCTCGGGCTTGGCTTTTCGGGCTTCTGGCATTTTTCTAAAGGGTACACATTTCAGAGCATACTGATATGTATATAACGGTTTCCAGAAGCTGATGCCCTTGTACACATCTGAAGGTAGTGGCTGCAGGAGCTCCATCTAATGTGTTCCCAGGTGGACTGATGGTCATACCCATGCATTACGGGTATGACCTTCTCTACTAATAAACAGTGCAGTCAGGTTCAAACAGTGCAAGTGCTTGAATGCATATATGATCCAGCACTTTGCCTCCTTCAGTCTAACATAGACCTTTTTCAGATGATGTAGCTGTATAATCCTGGGAAAGACTGTCTGAAATATTTCTTCAGAAGCTCCATGTATTCATGCGGATACACATGTCTAAATCTGATGCACCCAAGATGCCAACGTAACTGGTCATTTCTATTTGCTCATGTCAGAGTCCTAAGCTGAATTACGTTTCCAAAACATTTCTTTGTTTTAAAAATAAATAATTATAAATGAAATAAATAAATTCTAAATATTTAAAAAAATGACATTTTATAATGTCCTGCGCTAAGTAAATGATTAAAGAAACAACAAAGATTTCCTTGATTCTCTACATATTTAAATATCAAATATACAACAATTAAAACTAGTCCATATATTGTATATAGGGCAAAGAATGATATCCATGTATAATCATTATATCAGTCACGTGTGATTATTGATGGAAGAAAATAATGGGACATGAATGACGTCAGGAAAAAACTATTTGCCCCACAATGACGATCAATTGGCAGGTAGCTCGCTTTCTCAAGTAGACAGGCAAGAGAAGCAATAGATAACATATGCTATACATACACAAATGATCGCCTTCATATCTGTTGTTGATATTGTATTCATAAAATGTAGTACTCTACAAATGCTAAAATACAAAATCTTTGTAAATAAATAATTCACCAGTGGATTTTAGTAATGGTTACTATGATAACCACATACATTTGTGGCACACTTAAAATAATGAATTGGCATTTGACCATCATAAAATTTATTGTTTACTGATTGCCCTTTTGTGGCCTAATTATTGACCCTTTTCCCAAAATGTTACCTTATTTATCATGCCCTCCTTTATATCAGCCCCTTTGCTCTCTGCTGAGATCTGGAAAGGTCACAGTGTTCTGTCAAAACTGTAGTGGAGGAGGTCAGCTAAAATACACAATTACAGTGGCTGGGGTGATGTAGCTGCTTATAGGACATACCGTGATCAGGTAATTTTCCTAAATGAAGGAGGGTAAAAACAAGTTAAGCCACAGAAGGTTTCAGAATTTAAATAATGAGAAGGCAAAGATTACAAGGACTAATTACAAACATAGGCCAAAGGATTACATTCTCTGTTGAATATATTTAAAGTCAAGCTCTGGTGCTCCTTATTGACAGTGTGCCAGCTGTTGCCACAAGTGCAGCAAGGTGGGTGGAGGCAGTTTGCACTGGGCCCTGTGACAGACGCCCTGTCTTTTGGATGTCATCACTATTCAGTTGCCCACCGGGTCATTCACTGGCCTTTTCTTAATTAGGTCATTGTAGTTTGGATTGTATTATAAACTGCCTTTGTGTTAATTGATTACGTCACAGGCAATGGCATTGTTCTGATTGAGTGTATTACAGACGCCTATTGTTTTGCTGATTGCGTCACCGGCAGAGTTGGTCTGTGTATTTGTCATGAGGTCCACGGGGGAGGTCCCATTGCATGGAGACTTGTGTATATAAGGCCTAGAGTGGCACTAATAAAAACACTTCACCTTCACCCTCAATACTGAAGTTCTGTCTCTTATTGGGGGAAACGCTATATTACAATTCACTAGCCCTTGTAAGGGCTGTTCCTGTTTCCTCACGGACGACTCTGGAATTCCAGCAGCACCTCTTACGATTGGGAAAAGGACGTCTCGGGCGGTGAAGCCCTCCGGCGATAAGGGTTATCGCTACAGGCCCCCTCTGCCACGGGTCCAGTAGCAATTGTCTCCTCTGCCCCCTGGTATGTATTTCCCTGCATTTGCGTCCTCATATCTTCTGATGAAACAAAACAGTAAAACAAGGAGCTATGTAGTTTATTACTGAGAGATTACTATTAATATCCACTTCTAGCCTGCCCCCCGGGGATCTGAAATCCAGATGCCCCACTGTGTGAAACCCCTGGGGTCGGCGGTAAACTCGACTTTAACAGTGGCTCTCTTAGCGATCTGTTTCCCCGGCAACCACATCCAAAGCTTCACTGTAGGTGTGACACGCTCCTGCACCAAGCCATTCAGATATGCTGGTGGTGGGAGAACGCCCCAGATACGTGGAAAGCAGAAATACAGCCACCGTGCTGGGTCACATCAGCCAGCAATCTTGAGATCAGCCAGTTGGCAATCTTAAATTTGTCTGGCCACTGCCAGAGCCACTTCCAAGTCGGCTGCATGGCCCGAGGGACTCGGACAGGCAGGCAGGGAAGGGGAAGCTTGGGGGGACACAAAAAGAATTTGTGCCGCTTTGTGTACATGGTGGCATTGGATAAATAAAGTATGTGTGTATAAGTTTTGTGTTTATTGTGCCATGGATAGAAGTCTGATAAAAATGAGGTTATCTATATTATAAAAGATTATAAGGCTTTGTATCTAATGAGCTGTTCAGCTGTCATCTGCTCTCCCCATATCATTTCAGATTAGCACATTCATATGCGGCTCAGAACATATCCAATGCTATAAAATCTTATTTGTTCAATAATTACAGAGGGAAAATAAACAGTATTAAGAAGAAAAGCTGAGCAAAGTGTAGTGTACAGTGTTGCTTCACTGGTGTGTGCGTGAAAGAAAGAATAATATTAGATTAGTAGCTATACCACCTTAAGTAGGTTTTAACTTGAATTTTAGTTAATAGTTGAAGATCTAGTAATGTGCTCCAAAATTAGTGTTTCCATTTTGATTCAAATTAACGTTGAATTAAATTTGAATTTTGCTGATTCTGTTCAGTATGAGCAGCTATACAATAAAGGGGGCAAATAAATGATTTACTCACAATAGATGCCTTTAAGTGTTTTGCAGCTAGTTTATACTGTGAAATTCAATTCGACCAAAATGTTGCTGATCTGGTTCAGTTAAACCCCAACAGAATGTTTCAACAAAACAGAGGCATATTCCAGCCATAGTGTCAGTGACATCATGCATCATTGTGCTAGCTATAAGGAGACAAGCACCCTCTGTGTGCCAGTGTGTGCCCAGAGCTCATTAGTTAATATGGAGTTCTTTCATTGTGACAGGAGAACAGTTTAGTTGGTGTGAATGCTCAAATGGCTGCACCAGTCTGGCATATGTCAGCACAGATTTAGTAAATCAGGTCCTTTGTGTTTTACCTGCCAAATGATTTAGTCACACACATTTTTACATTGAGCTTACCGTGTGCAGAGAAGTCTGGGTACTGGGCCATGCCCAATAATTGTGAAGCTCACAGTTAGGATTTTGTGGAATACCCTACGCAATCTGATTAATCATCTAATGCCTGGACATGTGACTTTGTTAGGCTTTTACTACTCTGCCAGTTTATAAACTATTTTCTGGCTAGCAGTGGTAGTTGTAGTAGTTGACTATATTTCAGCTAACAGACTTTAACCATCAAGATTGTCCTATGATCCAAACCTTCATGTGGAGGAATCCAAATTTCTTTATAATGTAATATGCTTACAGCAGTGGATGCTCATATGGACACCGGGGGTTGGAGAGGCCTGTTCAAAACACCACCACAGCCTAAAGAACTATATCTGTCAACTTGACAGATATAGTGCTCTTCCCAGGTTTTCAAATTGGAGGGTCCTCAAGATCGTCTCTACACACCCCATCTGCCACCGATAACCTGATTGCTAAACTGGCTTGGTCCAGTTATGCGCTCTGTTTGAAGGCGGTGACAGACGTTGCAGAAGGCAGTGCCTTCTATATCAGTGTGTTCTGTGCCCTCTGGCCCCCTGAAGATCAAAGCGGGCAAACACCTCTCTAATGACTGGCCCTACAACCCCCAACCCTAAAGTTACTTACATTCACTGGGTCAGGCCCTGGTCTCTGTGTGAAGGAAGCTCTAAAGCTGCAGCACACACTGTGTGTGTAAATGGGAAACTGATTTTGGCATACTATCTGGGCCTCCTACCGAGCTGCCAATCAACCCCATCCTCTACCACGTTCTCATATACACTGACTTGGCGAGGACTGTTCAGCTCTTCACTTAGTAACCAGTGACCCAATATAGTACTGCAGCTTGGTAAACAACTGCCACATCTTCCCAATCCCACTACCATGCATGCACAGCCAGCTAATTACAGCCAACGTTCGTCTAATAATACCTGCCTTCTATTCTCTTCTAAATAATTCCACACAGATAGCCTTTTAAACATGGCCAAGGCAAAATATAGTGCAGCTCTAATTGCACAGCTAGACACCCCTCCACTTCCACTAGTAGTGTCAGCTGACTCCACCGTCACTGCCATACACAAAGGTTTTTGAAATGAGAATAATGTTCTTCTTTGCCACTGTTTTAACCATACCTACTAACTTTTCAGGGTGGGAGAAAGGGACAATTGTTAAAATAGGCCTCATCCCTCATTGAGGGATGGATAGGAGGGTGTAATAGTTATAACAATAGAAATAATAGAAACATTTGAAAAGGAAGTTGAATCCTTTACTGATGCAGATCTGCATGTTAAACTTTAACCCTTTTGTTGCCAAGCACGTAACACCTACGGGCTCCCTTGTCCAGGCGTTAGGTGACAAGCACGTAGGTGTTACATGCTTGACTTTCCCCCCAGCAAGTTAAAAAAAAAAAAAAAAATACTCACCTGACCCCTCTATCGATCCGGCCAGATCTCCTCTTTAATTTGGTGCCATCCGATCCCCCCTGGGGGCTCGGATGGCTCCAGGAGAACCCCCCGGAATAGCGACCCCCCGCTTCGGCAGCGGCCGCTGCTGACTGTAAAAAAAAAAAAAAGACATTTACTCACCTGCAGTAGCGATGCCTCCCGCCGGGTCTCCGCTTCACTGGGGGGGGCCTCCGATTTCCCCCCAAGGCTCTTCCGTGGTGAGGAGAGGGCGAGAAGTCACCCTCTTCCTCACTTCCTGGGTTGCGGCTGCTAGCCCCGCCCCTTGGGGGCGGGTGACATCTCTATGATGTCAACCGGCAGCCGGCTATTTTCTCACCTTCACCCAAGACTCAGTCTTGCCGGATGCTTGGAGGAGAGAGGTGGGGGAAGCCCTAGCCTCCTTCCACCGAGCACCCGGCAGCTGTCATCGGAGATCGCCGGGGGGACAGAGGAGGATTGGAGGTAAGTAAAGTAAGTATGTGTGTTGTGTGTTCATTTTTACATTTAACCCTTTGTGAACTGGTAAGGGGTCCATGAGATCCCTATACCAGTTCTCAAGGCTGGGGGCTGGCAAGTGGCACCACTATGGAGATACAAATAACATCAAATTTTATTTGTACACATATTTACAGGACGGTGCTGTATGACAAATTAAAACCATTTAAAAAACATATAACATACTAAACAAAAGGAGGGGGGGGGGAGAGGGAGGGACATGACACGCTGCTCTCAGCTATACAAGGGAATCCTATTGAATGACAACCCGTGATCACCTCAATGATGGATAATATCCTATCCAAAACTACCTGCTTCAAACCACTATAGTGCTACCAATCATAAAAAATGTGACGGAGAACACTATAAGGTTTGTGACCAGGTATAGTAGCAATTGGAAACAGATTCGGAGGATTTTGGACAGAAATTGGGGCATTTTGCAGTCGGATCCAAAAATTGGGACCCTTATTGGTAGGAAGGTCCAGATGACAGCAAGAAGGGCCCAGAATCTGAAAAATATTCTCTGTAAGAGTCATTTTGTCAGACCTGACTCTTGGTTGGAACAGCAGAAAACCAAGGGGAGTTACAGCTGTGGCAGCTGTTCCATTTGTCGATTTGTTGTTAGTAATAGTTGTCAGTAATCGATATACTAAAGAGAAATACAGGATTCAGACTTTTCTTAATTGTAGAACTAAGGGTGTGATCTACCTTCTACAGTGTAGCTGTAATTTGGGATATGTAGGGGAAACGAAGAATGCACTCAAAACCAGAGTACAGGCCCATCTGTCCAATATCAAACTTGCAGCAAGAGACAGGGATGCACAGAGAGTCATATCCCCGATAGCTGATCACTTCTTACGTGTCCATGGGGGTGAACCATCTACTCTGAGGGTTACCCCATTAGAAAAAAATTTTGTAAAATTGTTTGGGAATTAGAGGGGGGAATCTTAAACGTAGATTATTGCAGAATGAACTAAAGTGGATGTACAGATTAAATACGATTGCTCCGTTAGGACTGAATGAGGATGTGTCGTTCGAACCCTTTTTGGGTAGATGAACATCTCTTTATTGTCCCATTGATTTGGATTATCTAAGAAATTTTGATGCATATCTTTTTTTGGGTGGGGGGGGGGGGCGTTGGGTCAGTTTAGGTGTAGGTATCTACAGATGTTTTTTGTTGGTTATTTGATTTTGTTTTATTGTTACAGATATCCACTGAGGTGCCTGATTTTCCATCTCCTTAGAACAATTCGTGGTCCGCTTTGAGATCTTTTTTAGGATCAGGATATTGGAAACACGAAAGTTGAAGACATGAATAACAGCACTCGAAGTGGTCTACTGTTGTTGTTGATTATTTTCACATATGTGTTTTCAGTATATATATTTTGATGTTATGTGCACGGTCATCTTCGGGGGCATGGTGGTGGGTGCTGGTGGGGGGGGGTTGTGGCGTGTATGGGGGGTGTTTGAATATCTTTTGCACATTTTTTATGAGCTGATTTCTGTCTTTTGCCTTGGGGCAGCAAAATATGTTTTTTTGGGGGGGGTTAGGTTAGGTTGGACATAGTTTTTGGTACTGGTATTGTTTATTAATGTTTTCACTTGCTATATATTTTTAGTCTTTTAATTCATTTTACTTCACTTTTGATTATGTTGTATAATATCAATGTAGGAGTTGCCTGCTTGTATATTCACATCTATTATTATTATCTTTTGAGATGATGGTCCTTTCACCCCTGTTGGATGTGTGATTCCTTAATATTATAAATCATGTTGCGAGCCATGTATTTTGTGATTCTAACTATTGTATATCATTACTATTCCTAATGTTATTTCATCTTTCATCTAAAGAATATGTATATTGATTTAACCTTGTGGTTTTAATGCAATTGTGTTGTTTTGGGGTTATGTACAGGTTAGAATGGGCATTGCAATGCTGCCCTCACTCCCGCTGCGAACCTTTTTTCCACCCTTTCTTTTCTCTGGTTCGCTTATCAGTGACGTCCGCCTTGCCCCCGCTCGCCCCCCCCTGACCCTGCGTCCGTTGCCATGGTTGCGCGCCATTGTATGGAGCTGTTACGTGGGGCGTGTCATTGGTGCCGGTCTGGGGGGAGGACGAGGGGCTCGGCTGTGACGTCATTTTCATAGGGGCTGGATTGGCGCGGGCGTCTGTCAGCCTCTCCTTCCGGCGTGAGTGCGGCTGCCGGCCGGGGCCGCCGTGCGCTGGGGGAGGGGGGTGGACACGTGTTGGCGCCTTTCTCAGCATATTTAAACGGGAGTGATGGCAGCATCTGACAGTGGCACCTTGAAAAAGTGACAGTCCGTCACGGAACACGTGGGTGGCTGATTATCTCGCTCAGCAGGAGGCTTTTATGTTTCATCTTTCACTGAGGTGACTTTTTGATTGTTTATAGTACATATTGTTTGTTTTCATTGACATATAGCACTTTAATATTGCACATAGGCACTTTAGGTATATTTGGCATGTATGTACTTTTGTGGTGTAAGATTATTATATTTTGGCACAGACAATGGATTAATTAGGTTTCCCTCTGCTGGGTTGGGTTATGTGTTGGAATGTGTGTTTTTAAATGTCTTGTGATGATCATTGTATTGTATGTGTTCTTTTTAATGTGATTTATTGATGAATTAAAAATCTTTTTTGATATGAATTAATTACATTTGTTGGTTTATTAGTCGAGGAGGAGTGGTGCTTTTGGAACAAGGTTCCTACTTTTGTGGTATACTGGGCCATAAATTGCTCTTGTGTGTATTATATAATCATAAAAAATGTGACAATTAATGTAAAAACTACCATAAATATGGTGCCCCTGCAATATAATATCTAACCAAGTGCCAATATATCTTGGAATAATGTGCAAACAACCCTACAGTCTAAAGTGACATATGCATAACAATAAAATGAGGACCCACCGGGTGAAAATGAGCCAACAATAAATATAAACCAAAAAATATATCCCCAGAAGAAAGGAACTCACATATCCAGAGCAGTCTAACAGGATGGTCCCCCCCGCACACCCACACTCCTCGCCGCCGACGCGTTCCATGACGTCATAGCGTCACTTCCTCAGGGCGTCACGGAACGCATCGGCGGTGAGGAGTGTGGGTGTGCGGGGGGGACCATTAGTTAGATATTATATTGCATGGGCGCCATATTTATAGTAGTTTTTACATTAATTGTAACATTTTTTTATGTTTGGTAGCACTATAGTGGTTTGAAGCAGGTAGTTTTGGATAGGATATTATCCATCATTGAGGTGATCACGGGTTGTCATTCAATAGGATTCCCTTGTATAGCTGAGAGCAGCGTGTCATGTCCCTCCCTCTTTCCCCCCCCTCCTTTTGTTTAGTATGTTATATGTTTTTTAAATGGTTTTAATTTGTCATACAGCACCGTCCTGTAAATATGTGTACTAATAAAATTTGATGTTATTTGTATCTCCATAGTGGTGCCACTGTTTTGTAGGGGTTTGTGGGGGTGGTGTGGGACCCCCCGTTTGGTTTAAAGTGGACACAGATATTTGTGTGTATAAACCCCTACTAGTGTAGCACACCAATTTATACTTATATCAGTTTGGTGCGGTCCTTTTTGTTCTTTAGTTCCTAATTTTTTGCTTACGCTAAAATATTTAAAAAAACAATAGAAAAATTACAAACAAGACATTTCATGTTAAAGCCTAAACTCAAAAATATATATCTATAATTTTCCTGGAAAATTCCTCCAAAAATCACGGTTAAACATGGTGCAAAATGGTGAAAAATGACCTGTCAACAGAGGGTGACAAAATTTTAAGAAGGCGGGCAATTAAAAGGGTTAATAGTACCTATGCATGTGGGGTATTTTTCTGCTTGGGGCTTTCAGGTTTAGCTTGTTTTTTCTTGTTTGCATATTGATTTTTTAAGAAAATGTGTTTTTATTCTGCTTTTTTATAATTTTTTTGAGGGAAACCCTGTGCAACCTAAGAATTCTTCAAGGGATTACTTCTAAAATGATGAGCCCACTGGGTACGCTTAGAAAGCTTAACGTGTTATTTCAGGGAATATATGGTTTATGGGGGTATTCCAAATGTAAAGGGTTGTTTTGGTAGAAAAAGTGCAAGGTGCGCACTTTGTCTGCAAAGCTGAAATTTTAAAGTAAAATCACCCTTATGCACATGCTTTACTTTGGGGTGTTTGCCAACTCTTCCCTTGACACTACCTATGCATGTTGGGTATTGTTCTATGGAGCTTGTTTTTTCTTGTTTGCATATTTTTTTTTAGGAAAATGTGGCTTTGATTCTTCCTTATTTATTCTTTTTTAGTGAAACTCTGTGCAACCAAAGAATTCATTGAGGAATTACTTCCACAAAACAGCACCCATGTTAACAAGCCTGGTATGCCTAGAAAGCTTGAGGTGTGTACTTCCAGAGAATATAAAATTTGTAGGGGGTATTTCAAATGTAAAGGGTTGTTTTTCTTGACAAACTGCAAGGTGCGCATATTGCATAGCATATTTGTATTTTATCTGAAAATCTCCTAAAGCGCTGTTTCAGTTTGGGGGGTGTTCTGGGCAGGAAAGGGTGTCTACCAACACATGTGTGGTATCGCTGTAACCGGGAGAAATTGGGATTTCACACGCAATATGATTTTATTGACAAACGTACTTATTTTATTATAAAAAACACTACAAATTGTAAAAAAATAGATATTTCTTTTTGCACATATTTCCCGTCACAATATTGAGGATACACCTAAAAAATTACAAACAAGACATTTCATGTTAAAGCCCAGACTTTGCTGCAAAAAAAACAATATATAATTTTCCTGGGAAATCCCTTCATAAATCACAGCTGAACTTGTGGAGTGCAAAATAGTGCAAAATGGTCTGGCAACAAGGGTGACAAAATCTCCAGGTAGGCTGGCATTTAAAGGGTGAAAGCGATACAAATGAGAACAACTAGGGACAGGGGGACATGGACTCAAAATAGGGATAATCCCTAAAAATCACGGACCGTTGGAAGGTTTGCAAACTATGTTCTAAATTGAATCGTTTTATTATTTAACTAGCGCAGTAAGTAAATATATACGTTACATCTATACATCCACACCCTAATTTGTCATACTGACAAGAAGGTTTTAAAAAATAGAACATGAAACAGGAACAAAAGATTTGTCCTAGATAACCCCACACTATAGTAATTTTCAGCTACTATCAAGTTAAATAATGTATTGCTTTTTCTCTCATAAGCCTTTTGTATTTCTTTCTGTGCTCAGTTACTGTTAATGTATGATTGCCAATACAGAAATACATAATTGTGCGACACTTCAGTTTTAATAAGATGCACTTGATTTTTAAAATAATATGCAGTGGCACATTAAAGGCAGATGTGCATGATTTTTATTCCCTGTCTGTAGTAAATGAGCTTAGGTAAGTAGGATAGAAAGGAGGAAGACAAGATAACAGGCAATAAGTATGTTTCATTTTCTAGACTTAAAGTGAAGCATTGAAGAGAAACAGAAAACTCGACGCACTAAGAAAGTGTACTCGATGCAATAAATAAGCAGAAAATAATGAGAATCAGCGAGATTGCAAAAAAAAAATCAAAGGGTAGAGAAAGCAAGCTGAGAGGGTGAAAATAGCTGAAAGTGAGTCAGAAGAAATCACAGGATTTATTTTTGCTTTGAGAATCCTAGACACAATATGATTAGAGTGTTGGGTGGTAAAAGGACAGAAATAGTGGCAATAGTGGATTCATCCACATCATTCTCAGTTATAACATTACTATGTAAAAAATACTAAATTATCAATATTAAGTGCTAAGTGCTAACAACTTAATTACTTTACCCACTCATGTTTTATTTGTTTTTAGATGTATTTGTAAGGTTGTGTTTTTAATTCACAAACAAAATACAAAAAGTACTCAACAGCAATAAAACAGCAACAAAATGTAATACAACGTCTAGATGTAGCTTAGGGGTCCTCAACTTTTCTTACCTCGGAAGCCACATTTATAACCAAGAGATGGACCTGAGCCTCACATTGGCCCCTTACCCCATATAATATTTGCCGCTATAGAAGCAGATCCTTTATCTCCATAAGGTTGAATGGCATATGTGTTGGCTTACCCATTGGTTTAAATGCAGCTTCTAACACTCAGCGGGAGTCTGGGAATTGTGCCAGTTGTGCTCCCAGGCCACAGGTTGGAAACCAGTGATGTAGCTAGAGTACATATTTATTGTTATTACTGGTATAAAGGCTAAAATTATATAAGGCTTTAAAATTATTTTTCTTGGGGGAGGTTGAACTTTATAGGTAATAAATGCACTCACTCTACTTTGTCCCATTTTAATATTTGTTACAACTTTGTGGTTGTAGCAGGACCTTAAGATGTCTTCGCAGTAATGAGGCACAGAGTTTCATAGCCAGAGGTGATAGTGAGTATAAGATGAGCCACAACCACCACCCTCTTGTGACTTGTACTAAACATTGACTTGTGCTAAAAGGTATCACTGTTCAGCAGACAAGAGATTCTCCCATCTCTGTTCCATTCACATGTTGCTTCACATCCTCATGCAACATCCCCATCTCCTTTCTCTCCTCATACTCTACACTGTCCACACTGCTATCTGGATCTCCCAAGGGCTACACAAGCAAACCAGTGCTGCACAACAGTGTAGTGCTTAAATTATCTACAAAGGTGACCGCAGCCACAAAGGCCAGGGACTGCTGAGAGATTCAAAAACATAGGCTGGGGGGGGCGTGGCTTGGCATGGCTCCGTGAAGACGCACGTGAGGGGAGCTCCGCACGACCACCACTATTAGAGCCACTTGGGCGACTCAGTAAAGCCAGTTCCCTAAATGCCAAGGAGGGGGAAAGGAAGGGGAGCCCCCAGGAAGACCTGCGAGCGCTCTATCCCCTCTTTTTTCCGGGCCCGAGAGGACGAGCCGGCATGTGAGGGGGGATCTAAGATGGCGGCGGGACACCGGGACGTGAGTGGAGAGACCGCCCGCCATGCCTGCGCTACCCAGCGGGGACCCGACGGTGCAGAGGAGAAAGACGCCCGCCTGCCGAGCAAAGGTAAAGCCCCTATAGGGGCAGCGACGGACGGGGGCGAGACGCGCGGCCCGGCGGGAGGGGCGGGAGACTTCCCCCTGCCGCCGCCACCGGAGAACGGCGGGGACGGACGCGGCCGGGCGGCTGCGGGCGGACTTACCCCCGTGCCTGCCACAGGTGTGGAGCCTGTGATGAATGCAGCCCTAGAGAGCGGGAGACGCTGCCTAACAATAGAGGCCCAGATCCACAATGAGGTGGACGGTCGCCCCGGGCACACTGGAGGAACACCCGGCGGCGTTATGCCAGGAGACTCCCTAGGCAGCGTGAGCGGAGCCACCAACCTAGAAGGGACATGGGAGGGGCCACAACTGATTGGGACCTGCCCTGATCCTGCACCAGACACGTGGCAGGGGTGCAATGGCAGACCCACACTAAATGTACCACAGGAGCACCCGGATGGGGCCGGGTGCCCGGGAGCCGCCGGGGAAGCCCTAGACATGCTGCCCCTGACCCTAAGACCACGGAGCACATCCTCGAGCAGTGGAGAGGGGGCACAGATCACGCCCGGGTCCCTGGCTTTCTCACCTGAGCCCGGGGATTCGTCGGGCGCCCCGTCACCCCCGGAGCGCCGTACCCTGTCGTGGGGAGTCCGACATGAATTGACCCCGCATGCTGTGATGGATGGCCGCCCATCCTGGGCCCCCCCTGGTCTGCTACAGCAAAAGGAATGCGGGCACCTCTCCTCCACCGTGAGAAGTCTAACCCACACCACTCACACCTTCTTACATACAGTTGAGCGAGACTCCCGGGATCCTGAGACCGACCCTCGTGATGGGAGAATGATCCCCATAAGCCCCGCTCCTCAGGAGTGCAGCCAAGGCTCCCACCCGTCCATACCGTTTGATGTCTTATCACAAGTAGTCGCTGAGGCGGTTAAAGTCAACATCAAGGAGGCCCTATGCGGACTCCCTACCAAGAGTGACTTTGATGGATATGTGTCCAGAATGGAGGGGGCCCTTAAGAAGGAGTTGGCGGCCTTGCAGGGAGCGGTGACAGATGTTGCGCTCAGAGTGGACGTCGTTGAAAACTCGCAGGGGGAGCTTGCGGCACGCGTGGCGGCTCTGGAACAACAACAAGACGAGAGCAGACGCCATGTGTCCGAACTACTCCTCGCACATGATGATGTTGAGAACCGCAACCGGCGAAACAACCTCCGCTTAAGGGGGATACCCGAGTCTGTGGAGACCCGCGACCTCGCGGCTGCGGTTACATCAATCTTCAATGAACTACTGGAGCTCCCCAGCACCAATTGCATAGAGCTCGACCGCGTGCATCGTGCGCTGGGCCCACGCCCTACGGAGCAGGATAGGCCCAGAGACACCATATGCAGAGTCCACTTCTTTAAGATTAAAGAAGAGATTACCCGCCGAGCCTGGGAGAAGGGCCCTGTCATGTTCCAAGGCACCCAGGTGATCATCCTACAGGACTTGTCCCGCAGAACTTTGCAAATGAGGAGGCTCTTGAAGCCCCTACTGGAGGCGGTTCAGAGCCAGGGCGCCACTTATCGCTGGGGCCACCCCTTTCAGCTGAGAGTCCGAAGAAATGGTGACCTCTTTGTGCTGAAATCCCCGGGCCAGCTCCGGGACTTGTTCCGCTTCCTGGAGACAGCACCAGTGGAGATTTCTGATTGGACTGCCCCGGACCTCCCAGTCTTCGGTGGTCGCCTACCGCGGGGAGCGGCGGGTCCTATCCGGGGTAGAGGAAGAGGAAACAGAAGAGGTCGTTGATCATCCTGCGCTGACGCCCGGGCCTCCCTGTGTCGGTTATTCCCACAACCCAGTGTACTACAACGTGGGGGTGGGTGACCGAGGCGGGTGAGGTGGGTAAAACAGTGTTAGAAACATCTTTACCTACAAGCGATCAGATGAGGTCCCTGCGGAATGGGCCCCCGGTTGGTTACTCGCATTGCGTGGGTGGCCGGTCGGACGCCCAGAACGAAGTTGTTGAGATAAGTGTTATACTGTGGGTTTGCGCCTCGCCCCACGCGGCATGGCTACTATAGGCCTCTTCGTGTCTGGCGGGGCGCGTACCTCCGAGCCTCTTTATTTGTTTATCAATACGTTGTTATGATGATTTTGTTAGGACTTGCTGGTTTCCCCACATGTGTATGTGTATGGGTGCTGTCCGCGCCTGGCGGGGCGGGCCGGTCGACCGACCGATGGCGGGCCACTTGCCTCCTGGCGAGGAACCTGTTGCACGGATCTCTGCCTTGGCGGGATTCTGAATGGCGGCTCGACGGGGCCGCCCTGCTTCGCATGCAGTGGAGCTTTGATGGTCCTGGTGCGCCGGCCTGCGGCCATCATCTGTCGCATCACATGTCCTATTACAAATACATCGCCCTTAAGTGCAGTAGAATGAAAATCACTACTAAAGTGCGGTTGCCCCCCAGCGGCTCTATGACCCTTGCCCTCCTCACCCCCAAAACAACTGGTGCACCCCTCTAGAGACGACCTCGGTCCTCGTAGACGGGAAGACAGAAGCGGACTACCCCCCACTCCCATACTTGGGGGGATAGAGTGGAATTTCACTGACCTCCGCTAAAAGGCACCTCTCTTGGAACACGTGCTTCGTGGTCCACTAACAGACTATCAGCTAGTCTAGTTCTTGTTACAAATTTGTTTACTCCCCTGTCGTTGGGTCCTTTTTGGTCTATCCCAAACCCTTACACCTAACCCCCTTTCAAATCCCCCATAACCCCTGAGGTCCTAGCAGCATCCTGCCTGAGGGCCGCCCGCGGGGGCTCGTCCAACATGGGTCCGCTGAAGGTGGTTTCCCTGAATGTCAAAGGCCTTAACACGCCCGAAAAGAGAACAATACTGAGGCAAGAGTTGAGGAGACACAATGCGAAAATAATCTTTATCCAAGAAACACATTTCAAAAGAGGGGCCTCCCCAAAGTTAAACAGTAAATATTTCCCTCACGTCTTTACCAGTAGCTCCTCTGAGGGTAAGAAAAAAGGAGCAGCTATCCTAATAGCGAGAGATGCCCCTTTTTCGTTGTTAGACTCCTGGGCTGATGATTCGGGGAGAGTAGTCATGGTGAAGGGTACTATTAGCCAGAAGCGATACACCCTGGTTTCGATCTACGCTCCCAACCAGGGTCAGGTTCAGTTTCTTAGGCAGACATTGGACAGGGTTGAAAAATTTGCTGAAGGTGAGCTGATCCTGGGTGGAGATTTCAATCTCCCGATGGACCCTCTCATCGACACCTCGGCGGGTAGGTCAACAATCTCCCAACCAGCTCTGAGATCCCTTAGAAAGAGACTGCAGGGACTACAGCTGGTAGATGTGTGGCGGATTAGGAACCCCACAGCTAGAGACTATTCATTCTACTCAAAGGCACACGGGACTTATTCCCGAATTGATTACCTCTGGGTCTCCCATAGCCTGCTAGAGAGAGTCACAGGAGATGGCATCTACCCTACCTCGTTTTCCGACCATGCTCCGATCTATCTAGATTTGGACCTCGTAAACAGACCCCCCCCCCCCATTAACCTGGAGGCTGAATGAATCTTTACTGAAAAACTCAGTGGTCCTGCAGGGGATCAGAGAAGGTATCATTTCGTACTTCAGCGAAAACGACAATGGGGAGGTCTCGCCCCTGACCCTGTGGGAGGCTCACAAAAGCGTCATCCGAGGTATCTTGATTCACCATGCCTCGCGACTGAAAAAAGAAAACACAGCACTCTTAGAGAAGCTGTCAGAGAAGGTCAATGCCTTGGAGCTTTCCCACAAACGGTCAGAGGCGGCGAATGTACTAGGTGAACTTACACAGGCTAGGATCGCCCTCAACACACATTTAAGAAAAAAAACAAAGCATGACATTAGAAGGTGTAAAAGACGCTATTATGACTATGGCAATAAAAATAGCGCCCTCCTGGCGCGAGCCCTCAAGCAACAGCAAGCCCAGAATTTCATATCTGAGATTATGGATGAATCCTGTCAGAAAAAACATACTTCTGAGTCAATAGCGGGAACATTCAGGCATTACTACGCTGGCCTTTATGGCCTAGGCGGGGACGCACCAGGGCTGAAGTTGTTAGAGAGAATTAGGCAGTACCTATCGCGCTCTAACATGGCAAAGATCACTAGGGAGGCTGCAGCCCTAATAGAAGCCCCAATTAACACGGGGGAGCTAGCAGAGGCTCTTAAACTTACACCCGGGGGCAAGGCGCCAGGACCAGACGGTTTTACAGCCAGATACTATAAAACCTTTGAGCCCCTGCTGGGTCCATGGCTGGTAAGGGCCTGGAACACCATACTGGATGAGGAAAACCCGGGGGCTTTCTCATGCAGAGAACTAGAAGCCCACATTACGGTTATACACAAGCCGGGGAAGGATCCGTTGTCTTGCAAAAGCTATAGACCCATCTCTCTGCTCAACGTAGATATGAAGCTCTACGCCAAGATCCTGGCCAATAGATTGGCCCCATTGATCCCCCAGCTAGTGCACCTAGACCAGACAGGATTTGTGCTCCATAGAGAGGCCAGAGATAATGTTGTTCGTGCCATTAATGTTGTACACGCGGCCAAGACCTCGGGGACCCCGCTGATGCTCCTCTCCACAGATGCCAAAAAGGCGTTCGACAGGGTGAGCTGGCCTTTCCGGAGGGAGTCCCTTCGGTATATTGGTCTGGGGGACAACATGAGACGGCTCATAGAGGCACTGTACACTACCCATTCAGCATGGGTGAGAATTAACGGCCACCTCTCCGACCCGCTGTGGATCAAGAATGGAACCCGGCAGGGTTGCCCCCTCTCACTCCTCCTCTTTGCCTTATCACTCGAGCCGTTCCTGTGCACAGTCCGAAACGACCCAGACATTCAGGGAATTGTATCCCGAGAGAGCACCCACAAGATCGCTGCATACGCAGATGACATGCTCTTTTTCATCACCAACCCCTCTGTGACTATTCCAGTCCTAATGCGGGAATTTGAGACCTACGGGAGGCTCTCCTACCTAAAAATTAACTTTGAGAAGTCAGAGGCCATGAATGTCTCCCTCCAGAGGGACCTAGTCGAGACCTTACGCCAGTCCTTCACCTTTAAATGGGCCAAGGCCTCCCTGACATACCTGGGGACCCAGTTACCAAGCTCCTTGTATAACATAGTGCCCCTGAATTTCCTCCCGCTGGCCAGGAAGATTAAGGCCGACTTAGAGAGATGGGACCTCCCCACATTCTCCTGGATGGGGAGGGTAAATATAATAAAGATGACGATCCTTCCTAGACTGCTGTATCTGTTCCAGGCCCTGCCGACCCGGATCCCTGCAGGTTTTTTTGCAGACCTTAACAAGTCCCTCATGAGCTTCGTCTGGAACAAAAAGCGAGCGAGATTAGGGAAACACACACTCTACAGGCCCCGGAACCAGGGGGGCATGTCACCACCAGACATCAAGCTTTACTGGGTGGCCACACACTTGCAGAGAACATGTGAGTGGGCTACATGTCAGGATTCGAAGAGATGGGTTCAGCTGGAACGAGCCGCGGCCCACACACTCCACCTGATGTCTTAATGTGGGGGGGGAGGCCATCCCCTTAGAACTAAAGAGCCACCCGACTATTGCAGCGACGCTGAGGGTTTTCAGGCAACATAGACACTATTCTGAGATCTCCCCATGGCCCTCTCCCATGGTGCCCATTATCACTAACCCGTTACTTACCCCGGGATCGTCCAGAGCAGACCTCAGAGAATGGAGTGGGTTGACTCAGTTGAGAGCAGGGGACCTGATCACGGAGAGGTTGGACGTCCCTGGCGGACTTGAGATCCAGATGGGGAAATGTAGACCTCGACCCATGGACTCTGGTTCGCTTACAGTCTTTCGTAGCCAGGCAGGGACTGAAGAGAGAAAAATGTAGGCCCCATACTGACCTCGAAAGAATTTGTTTGGCTGAAGTGCCAAACATACATCTGACCTCCAAACTGTACCAGCAGCTAGTGGGAGAGTGGGACGGCCCCCCTGTCATTCTGGAAGGAATGGGAGACTGACCTAGGGATGGAGTTTAATGAGGCGCAGAGGGAGAGGATTGCATCCCTCGCCCACAGATCCTCAATAGCCACCAGAGTGCAGGAGTCCAACTATAAGGTCCCGACCCGTTGGTATTACACCCCCGACAGACGCAACAGAATATCGGCCACGGTGGACCCCCAGTGTTGGAGGTGTGGGTCCGAGCGAGGCACACTAATGCACATATTGTGGTCTTGCCCCAAGATTCGAGATTATTGGGAGGGCGTGCTTGCCATAATCTCTCGACTTACAGGGGAGCCAGCCCTCACTGACCCAGCTCAGATTCTACTGCATTTAACAGACCACCCCATAAGCAGATACAAAAAGTCCCTGCTGGCCCACCTGCTGAATGTAGCTAAGATGGTGATCCCGAGATACTGGAAACAAAAAAGAGCCCCCACGGTAAGAGATTGGGTTATGGAGGTACTGAGCATCTCGGAAATGGAGGACCTCACTTTGGCTATGCATGATAGAGATGAGCAATATAGGCGAACATGGATGCCTTGGTTAACCTACCAGGAGTCTGAGGAGTTCAAGCAGTCTTTCAGAGAGCCGGAGACCCCGAGATCGTGACCGGTACTTCCAGGTCGGAATACCGGCCAAGGGGTGCACCCCAGCCCCCCCCCCCCTCTCTCTGACCCAGACGTGAACACCTTGGACCCATGGGCGATGGTCCCTTGGATGGCCTCAATATGTAGCTAAACCATTTACCCGTGAGCATGAGTGGCATACAAGTCATCTAGCTGCTCCCCCACCCCCCCTCGCCAACCCCCTTACCCCTGAACCCTTACCCCATTGTCTAATGTGTATTGTTTATATGTTTATATGGTGTTTTGGTATTATTTCTTGTATGTTCTTATGCGAAAAATCTTTAAATAAAGAATTAAAAAAAAAACACAGGCTGACTCTTTACAAGCTCGGACCAGATAAGGTCATGTGTGGCAACAGGCCCGCTCTGATGGCAACCCTTAACCTATAACATCTGAAACAGTTTCCTTTATGCCTCCTAACCCCTGACAGCAGGCAACAAAAACACTCAGCCAGGATTAAGCAGTCATCAGTTACACTATCCCATTTTTGTGTTTGCTGGAACTGATTCTTAGGATGGAAGGACTGCACGTTATGGTAAGTTATGGGTTGGAAACCAAACAGAACATCCTATGATATAGAATGAACCAGGCTTGGATTTCAGATGACATTTCACAGATTATCTGCCGAATGTAGCTGTATTTTCTTGTTTTTGATGGAACATACATACAGTATATTTACAATATATAAAGACTAAAAATAAAGCTTTAATATGTTGTTAGGAAGATTGCTCCGATTGCCTTTTGCTTGTCCTACCACTGCTAAAAATTAAAAACATCAGATTATCTCTCCATCCCCACTAAGCAACATTAAAAAAAATAACCTCCTCCTCCACCATCCAGGAACATACAATGAATAACCCAAGCCAGTAACATCAAATGGGTTGCTACCGATGTACCTCACCTGTAAAATTGCCCCATTGCATGTGCAGCAAATTTTCATTTTTATATAGAAGAAAACTTATTCTCTTTCACTTTATTGTATGCTAACTAAGAAAAGATCTGATTGTGTTTCCAAACCAAACCAGAATACAAATCCTTTTGAGTAATCCCTCAAAGGCCTGACTAATTTGTGAGCAAGCCCTCTGTATTCCTGGCACCTTAAGCTCTAGCTTTTTTTTATTAAAATTTATTACTGCTTGTGCCTTTGCAATGCCATGCCATGTAGATAGATTGCGTTGTGCAATCACTGCTATCCCTGTGATTGCAGTGATTGCTATCAACCCACTTATATTCATGGTGAGTGGCACCCACACTATATATATATATATATATATATATATATATATATATATATATCCCACCCAATAGATCATAATGTTGTTCAGATTGACTTCCTGTTTATTTCCTTGTTGACAAATTCAGCTAGTTTTCCTCCAGACCAAAGCAAGGTGTTAAAACATTACTGCACACACTGGGGACCTAATAATAATAATTTGAGGGGTTTAAATGTGGCTCACTCATGCTGAAGAAAAGTCAAGCTGGACTTTTCCCAGTGACCAGAGCACATCCTAAGAAAATTTTAGGCAACCTGTCCTTTGCTGTGTCAGCACAATAGGGATTTGTGTAAATGTGTTTTATTGCGCTGTGTTATACTGTAAAGAAAAGAAAACAAATTAAGAAAAACCTGTACTAAAAATAAAATGTAACAAACCAATTCAATATATGTGAGGTTTTATCTAATTTCCCTTAGGGCTGTGGAGGCCCTTCATTTTACTCCCAGCTCATCCACTGCTAGGAGTAAGACCTTGGATAAGCAGTTGGCTGACAGTACCTGCAGAGTAGGGCAACTAAAGCTAAAGGAGTTAGGAATAGAAATAGGAAAAGCAGGCTTTATACTTAAAGACACAACAGGTAAATAATTAAAACAGCAATTACACTTGAACTGCATGACTCCAAGGGACTGCCATGTTTTACAGGGCAATGATAAATGAAACAGAGAATTGAGGTACAGAGGAATGTATACAAATTGTCCTAAAGATGGTGGAAAAAGATTGTAAATGAATGAATTTTCCTTCCAAAAGAAATCTTATCACACTGCAGCCCTGTAGTACCTTACACTGAAATAAAGGACAGCTGGAAATATATTTCAAATTCCTATCTAAAGAAGCGAAGAAATAAGGCGATTGTATATTATGTCTGATGAAGAATTCTCAAAAGCTCGCCTTAAAGCAGAACAAAACCCAGCAGCAGCCAGCCTGGAATCTAAAAGATTCCAGGGCCGGTCGCTGGCTTTTCTCCAGGGCATCCCAAAACAGGATGCCCAGCTGTGTGAAACCCCCCAGAACGCTCATAGAAACTCACCTTTCCTAGATCCAACGGCATACGCGTAGGCTGCCGTCCACTTGGCAGGTGTCTCTCATTGTTTACAAACCAGATAGGCTGCGGTGGAAGTGTGCACACGTCTGGGATTGAGGGGGATGCGGCAGCGCGTGCTCCATATTCTAGTAAATTAGAGCCGCCTGCTAAAAGCCATAGTCATAGCAGGTGGCTCTCAGTGGACGAAAGCCAGCACATGCACTGTTGGAGCCTGGACAGGTAAGTTTTTTCTGCCTTCCTGAGGGGTACGGAACAAAACTTGGGAAAATTCAGATTCATTGGTTTTGTTCTGTTTTATAGGGACTGGTCAGTCTCCCCTACAGAATGTACAGAATAAAGCTTAATTTATTTTCTGCATCAGCTCCTCTATTTGCCCCAGCATAGAATCAGAAACAGGAAAATCATTTTCCCTCTTGATTTTTCCTGCCTCTGGAGCCCCCCCCCCCAATTCTGACCACCAATCAAAGCCCAGCTTTGTGCCAGGACTGCACCCCCCCAGCTTCAGTCTCAATATACATTAAAGAGGGAGGAGTCACCTCCCCTCCACAATATCGGACTGCTCACTGCTCAGACAGCTCCCATTATTATGAATGTACAACTTCACTTTGTCCCCAATTTCATTGGGGGCACCAACATGTGAAGCAACCAAAGGATATTACTGAAGATCAATAATGCCGACAAAAAACATCAACAATGGCATCTGTAGAGCTATCTGTTGGGTGTGATCAAGGCTGTTTCTAAGCGGGGGGGTGATTGAAGAGCCTTTGGGCCTTATTCTTCAAGGGATGGAGGCCCAAGGGCGCATGCCCCACCTATAATCTGGGCAAATGGGGGACAGGGCAAATGGTGGAGGCCCAAGGGCGCGTGCCCCGCCTATAATCTGGCCCTGACTGTAGCATACAGCAACATTAACTGGTGCTAAAGTAGACTGTGTTCACCTAAAATAACCAATCATTTAGAGTTCTTTTTTTAATGAAGTGCATTTGATTACAGTAGCTGTGACTAATTTAACCCCTAAGACCAAAGCAGTTTGTGATCACTTGCTGAAATTTCTTTTGCCAGAACCCATAGTATACTGTTCTTGACTCATGAAACATATACTACATTACACAAATGTGAAAGGCTGCTCAAACATTTTAGGCTTTAAAGATGGAAAGCGTTAACAATTTCGCCACAAATAGCTTGAAGCAATCAACAAACTTCCTAAACAGTGCAGTAAACAAACTAAAGTAAAACTGATTGAAATCAAAATTTTGTTCTGACAGAGCAGTAATTATCTACATGTGGTATATGGGTGGTGTTCTGTTTTGAGCATCCTTAAAAAAATTCACAGTTCAACTATGGGCTTTGGCTAACTTATTTCTGCCCCTAAACATGATCTCATACTGGTTAGACAATATTAAGATAAGGGCTTTAAACCCCCCCCCTGTTCTTCATTTTACAGCTTCTGATAACCCTTCTCTGGATTGTAGAGGTGTGTATTAGGCTACTGCTGTTAAAAAGCTGAGCTAAACAAGCTTCATGCTGCCGCTTCTGTATCTGACCCCTGACTTATGCAGTCCTCAGCTTTGACATTTTATTTACGCTTTTGTAGAACGCACAAATGGAAAACATGTCTGCAACGTTTTTGCAGGTTATAGAACTTGCTGGTGCAGAACCATCTTAAAGTGGACCAACACCCAGGATTTTCACTATCCTGGGTTTTGGTCTACTTCCGCAGGGCACCCCGCCCTGCTGCGTGAAACCCCCCCGATTGCCCTAAATAACTCACCTCACCCCACTCCTACGCGAGCGCTCGTCCAATCAGAGCGCTCAGAGCCACTGTGGTATGTACAGACATGCGACGGACAACCACAGCGGCTCTGAGCGTGCTGGAGGCCGCGTCTCGTGCTTCCTTCTAACAGGGAGAGCGCCCACGCCGGCCTTTCACAAACGGCCGGCGCAGGTGCGCGCCCTGCTAGAAGGAAGCGCGAGATGCGGCCGCGCATGCGCCGTTGGAGCGGGAATAAGGTAAGGTTTCTGGGCGTCCTGGGGGGTTTCAACCCGCGGGGTATCTGAAATCAGAATCTTATAGATTCCCGGGCGGATCCCCCCTGGGTTTTGTTCCACTTTAAGAACTGTACCTTGTTGTCTCACTAAACAATGAAAAGGCTTCAGTTGAGTGACACTATTTATGGGCCATTCTGGCTAAATTCGGCCTCCCCCCAACCTATATTAAATATATACAGTTGCTTTATAAGAATCCTAAGGTGAGGGTTAGAGTAAATGGAGTTACAACAGCAGAATTATTGTTGCGCCGAGGCACACACCAGGGTTCACTCTCAAATTTGTTGTTTGCGCTGGCTATTGATCCCTTGGAGTCGCTAATCAGATTCCCCTCAAATTCAGGGGTGGAGACTGCTTCATATGGTTGAGAAGGTCTCCATGTACGTAGATGATACCATGGTTTATTTGGCTGATGCTAATAGCTCTCTAGAGGCTTTATTGGAAATAATAGCTAAATTAATTTTTTCAGGCTTAAGGGTCAACTGGGAGAAGTCTGATTTATATCTGTTGGATAGACCAGAATATTAGATCTACGTCCTAGGTGTAGCATCATGCCTGGCACTCTACTGCACATGATTTGGAAATGGCCACTAATTTCGGCATACTGGGATGGGGTATCTAATTTATGTCTACCTCCATAGGCCTGCCACTTAAAAAGTCAGCTGCCCTCTGCCTCTTAAGTGTGGTCGATGTTGGATGATGGCCCACGTGAATTAATGTTCTATGCAAGGAAATGCATACTTCTAAATTGGAAGCACACGAATAAGCCAACCATTCCCGGTTGAAAATGGGAAATTAATCTTATATAAGATGACCTACCTGGCCAGAGGATGCCCAAACTAATTTGAAGGTATATGGGAGGCTTGGCTTAGCGCCTCTAACTCCACTAGTAATTAGGAACAACCTTTGGCTCGCCCCCTGGGCTGCATACTACTCCCCATATAGGTAAATATGACTAATAGCAGGTGAGAATGAGTGTGAATGTTGTTTCTTATGTGTCCATGTGGTATGGACCTTTCACCTGTTGTATAGGTTAATGGTTAGATGCCCTCCTGGTTGGGAGTTGCAGTAATTTTGTAACTTTGAAATTTTGTTCTGTGGATTCACATACCATATTTTTCACCCTATAAGATGGGAAAAATGTCAGTGCATTTTATTGGCTGAATGTAAAAAAAACACCACAGCAGCCTCATGTTGACCTAAAGGGAGAGAGATACACACAAAGAACACACACACAGAAAATACATTACTGCTCCCCGCTGCCCTGGGAGTCACGTGCCAGTGTCCAATGACCGATGTCAGTGCAGGCAGCGGGGAGCAGCGGTTACAGGGAGTGGGGTTGGGGGGGAGGGCAGCGATATGTATCTTCTATGTCTGTGCGTGTGTGTGTGTGTGTCTTTTTCTCCCTATGTGTTTAGGTCGGCGGGAGAGGCTGCGGCGTGGGAGCTCAGGAATGTGGGCTCTTTTTCTGGGGGGGCATGCTGCACTCTGCCTGTATTTGGGATGCCTTGCACTGCCTATATTTGGGATGCCACACACACTGCCTGTACTTGGGATGCCTTGTACTGCCTCTATTTGGGAAACCCTGCACTGCCTGTATTTGAGATGCCACACATTACCTGTATTTAGGATGCACATACACTGCCCATATTTGGGATGCCCCACACCCTGCCTGTATTTGGTATGCACACCCTGTCTTTATTTGGGATGCCTGCACACTGCCTGTATTTGGGATGCCTCACACACTGCGTGTATTTGAGATGCCACACACACACTGCCCGTATTTTGGATGCCCCACACCCTGCCTGTATTTGGGATGCAACTCACACTGTCTGTATTTGGGATGCCTCACACACTGCCTGTATTTGAGATGCCACACATTGTCTGTATTTGAGATGCCACACACTGTCTGTATTTGGGATGCCTCAAACACTGTCTGTATTTGAGATGCCACACACCCTGCCTGTATTTGGGATGCCCCACACTGCCTGTATTTGGAATGCCACACCCTGCCGGTATTTGGGTTGCCACACCCTGCCTGCATTTGGGTTGCCACACGCTGCCTGTATTTGGGATGCCACACCCTGCCTGTATTTGGGATGCCACACCCTGCCTGTATTTGGGATGCCACACCCTGCCTGCATTTGGGTTGCCACACGCTGCCTGTATTTGGGATGCCACACCCTGCCTGTATTTGGGATGCCACACCCTGCCTGTATTTGGGATGCCTCACACACTGCCTGTATTTGAGATGCCACACATTGTCTGTATTTGAGATGCCACACACTGTCTGTATTTGGGATGCCACTCACACTGCCTGTATTTGGGATGCCTCAAACACTGTCTGTATTTGAGATGCCACACACCCTGCCTGTATTTGGGATGCCACACACCCTGCCTGTATTTGGGATGCTTCCCACACTGCCTGTATTTCGGATGCCTCACACACTGCCTGTATTTGAGATGCCACACACCCTGCCTGTATTTGGGATGCCACACACCCTGCCTATATTTGGGATGCCTCCCACACTGCCTGTATTTGGGATGCCACAGACGCTGCCTGTATTTGGGATGCCTCCCACACTGCCTGTATTTGGGATGCCTCAAACACTGCCTGTATTTGAGATGCCACACACCCTGCCTGTATTTGGGATGCCACACACCCTGCCTGTATTTGGGATGTCACACACCCTGCCTGTATTTGGGATGCCACACACCCTGCCTGTATTTGGGATGTCACACACCCTGCCTGTATTTGGGATGTCACACACCCTGCCTGTATTTGGGATGCCACACACCCTGCCTGTATTTGGGATGTCTCCCACACTGCATGTATTCGAGATGCCACACATTGTCTGTATTTGAGATGCCACACACTGCCTGTATTTGGGATGCCACACACACACTCTGTAATGTGGAATCTGTAATGGGGTGATTGGGGTTATTCTGCCCACTGCCTGTAATAGGGTGATTGGGATGGGTGTTTTAGCATACCATTTAGTTCAGAATAGTTTTATTGTTTTCCTCCTCCAAATCCTGAGTGCTTCTTATAGGTCGAATCATGTGATTCATCCAAGCCATTTTTGGGTGATCAAATTTCTTTTTTTCCAAATGAAAAATCCAGCAAAACTTAAGAATTCGTGTCTGGTCCTTTTATTAGCAGGAAACATGGATTTAAAATTTATTTTTGAGGCCAGCAGCTATTGCCAGCTTTTTGCTGGCTAACCACAGGTGAAGCTGTTAAAAATTATGCCGCCTGAGATGGCATGATTTGTAACAATTCAAAATCGTTTTTACAGTAATAATCTAATATTTTGTTGTTAGATCCAATTTTTAGTGAAACAAAAACATGTTCCAATTTTTTTTGGTCACTTATCCTTTTTTAAATGAATTCCACTTAACCAGCACTCATTTAAACAGGAAAAGTGACAGCGGGGCTTTTTTTTGTTTAGTTGCACCCCCCCAATCCAACCAGCCTGGGCACCAAGTATAAGGGCTTGTGACTCAGGGCTCAGAGGCCACTCTTGTATCCCTGTCCCTGAAATCTACAAGCCCTTATATCCTTTGGTATGGGCTCAAATGGGGTGCGGGTAATCTGTATTTTACCGGCATGTCACCAGACGAGTCCGGAATATGCCAGCTGCTGACCCTGGTGAGGTCCCCTGGACCCCTTACCAGTTCAGCCCAAGTTTAAGTAAAAAAAGGACACCACACAATGTATTTATTATTCTCAATTTAACTACCCACTTGTCCCCATCTTCCTTGTTCTCTCCACCACCGGACGCTATCTTCCTTCAGTCTGGCGGGTCTTCTTTTGTCCCACAGCGGGTCTCCCCCATTCTTTGAGGCTCTTTGAGGCCCCCAATGTCTTCAGGTGGCGGCGCCAGCCATTGCCCCTTCTTTTATCCCTGCTACCCAGTGAGGGACTGAGGTGAGGGCCGAGGGAGCCATCTTTTATACTTGGAGGCATGGCCTCCATGGAATTTACCCTGCTGACACCCACTCTAGGCCCCTCCCCTTTTTTGATGTCCTGGGTGATGTTTGAAGATTCCAGATTCCCATGGCTTGGAGTCACATGAGCAAGCAGGAATTCGGCGCCTGAGAGTTTGCTTTCACTTAAAAAAAAAACCTTTACGCCGCAGCTCTGAATCAACCTTAATGTGGAGGAACAAACGGGTTTTACTGGAACTGTGAAGTCAGAGAGATCATCTCTCATCAAAAGAATTCAACAAGCAATATACACTGCAATATACAGGATATACAACATACTGTAGAAATGCACAAAAAGACTACACATAATTATTAGTAACAGCGCCATCTAAAGTCATAACAAAAAAACGACACTGCCTCCGGCAATAATGCAATACACACAAAGGAGCTGATGCTGTTGTTTCTCCAACACAAATAAGTCACAAATATTAGACTTGTCGACTTGACACCATTTACTTAAAGGCGCACTACAAAGGCAAAAAAATTACCCAATAATAAATATCTATATAAATATGCTGGATGGTGGGAGGAGGGGTCACTTATACACACGGCATCAAGAAATATCCAGTCAGGCTTGTTTCTTTCTTTTAATGGAAGGAAGAGGAACTCACTGGTCCTATCACCCCTGATACATTCTTTCACCCTTGTATTTTATTCATACCTGGAGAAGAAAACCACAAGCTTGGTGGGAGTTGTATTTTGTTCGGCTGTATAAGTGACCCGTCCTCTCAACAGCTGACGTGTTTAAATGGATCTTTAATATTACACAATTTTGTGATACACCTCCTTTAATAATGAAAGTGATCCAATATCAGATATCTGTGAGTGACAAGTATGTTGACCATTGCTTTCCTTATCTTGTATGATTCCCTTGTGCAGCAATGACTGCATCTAAACATTTCTGGTAACAGTTGATTACCCCTGAGTAACAGGACAATTAAATAATGATTGTCACTGTTAAGCTTGTTTGGGCATTTCCCAGAAGCTGAAAGAAATGGGCTGCAGTAAGAGAAAGAGGAAACTAGAGATCACCCTTACAACACTAGGAAAAAGTGCTTAGGCCCAGGACAGGGGAATTCAGTTCAATACTAGTTGGTTCCAGTCCTTTATAAACCAAAGCAAGGCAGAAATAGAACACATCACACTGGACTAACCTCCCAGAGACATTTTGGACTGGCTGGCTGGAGTAGTACCCTCTTTGGTTTGGATAGTGGGCTGGTGAAGTACCTCTTCTAAGAAAGGATGGGGAAAAGGTGAGAACACCATGTGGTAATCAGGGGTGTACTAACTAAGCTGGGTGTAACTAATACAAGGAAGACTCTGTGTGCCAGGAGCACCATGTTGTATAACAGGCTGTGCCAGTGAATAAGGATTGTTTGTTGAGCTTGAGCTGTCTTTTCTCATCCTCAGTTGAACCTTAAACTTGGACCTTCTGCTGGCTTTCCTCTTCCCAGTGAATACCCTGCCAGCCCTTCCCCATGCCCTATAAGAGCCCGTTTTGTAGCCTGACTCTATTCTAGTGTTCCTGGTCTCCCTCAAGCACAACCAAACTGCACTGGGTGTCCCTGGTTGCTGCAAGGGGTACCACAGCTACTCTGATCACGGGTCCTAGAAGAACATCTCTCTCTATCCAGGGGTCACCCTTCTCACTACTTCTAAAGCATACCTTTGCATACCTAAAGCAGAACTTTGTCTTGACCTTTTTTAAAACGTACTTTCCACAAAACATTGTTCCATTCATCATTGGCTTGTCCAGGTTATGTTTAGTAAACTCCAGATTGGGAGCAATGTTCCCTTTGAAAAGCTGCAGTTTTTTCCTTGCATTTCTGCCATGCACACCATTGTTAATCAATTATTGCACATTATCATTAGCTAATATAGGAAAGGCTTTACATTGCTTAGAGGTTACATAAGGTTTCTTTGTGACCTCATGGGCTATTATATGCCTTGCTGGCATGATCTTGGTTGTTTTTCTACTTCTGGGATTAAAATAATGCTCATAAATTTCCCCCATCTTTACACAATAGACTCGATTCAGCATGGATTCAGATGGCAATCTTGCATGTTTTCCCCCAAGAAAAAGCTTTTCTCACACCTCTTCCCCTCTCTCCTGATTCAGTAACCAATTTTTCTGCAGAAAGATTTTGGGGATTGAATTTTCATTTTCATTCTTTCCAAAATTGTAAACATATGTGATTCAGGTTGTGTGTTTTACAGGAACCTTTGGGCTAAATTGCACTTTTGTGCATAGACAAAGTTCAATTTTGTGTGTGTTTTTTTTATTACACATTTTTTCTTTAAAATGCACCCCTCTCCCCAATAGCCAACTAGCCCAGGCACCAAGCATAAGGGCTGGTAACCCAGGGCTCAGAGGCTTTAGGTTCACCAGCACTTATGCCCTTCGGTATGGGCATGGGCCCTTCCAGGGGTGCCGTGGGCACTGGTTTGGGGCTCTTTCAGTGGTGCTATGGGTATTAGGGTGGGGCACCGCTGTATCCCCCACCAATGTAGGCAGGTGACAGGGCGGCCCCCACCCTGTGAACTGGAATAGGGGTCCCCTGAACCCCTTTCCAGTCCACTACAAGTGTAAAGAAAAAAAACACACACAAAAAAAAAGTAATAATCTTAATTTCATTGGACGTCGTCCTCATCTGGTCCAGCAATGTCACGCACCAGGTTGTTCCTCTGTCTTCTGGGCTTTTCTGTGCCCCATCCGCCAGCCCTGGTTAGTGGTGTATCAGCGTATTACTCGGTACTGACAGCAGGATTCCGGTGACTGGGCCCGCTAGTAGGGGTGCTGTCTGCATGTGATGTAACATATTATACTGGCCATAGTACAGCAGAGCCGGTGTGACCAAAAAACCCTGCCCCGTTTTTTAAACCCAGTCCCCCCTGGCTCTAGTCTAACCCAAAGAATAAAGAGCTTTTACATTTCGTATTTATATGAGGGTATTCGTATTTAGTTTTTCTTTTTGGATGGGATTATTCTATATTATGTTTTCTGTGGAGCAAATGTTTGGTTCACTTTAGGATCAAATTACAGGCTTCTTTTATAATGCCTTATACACTGCATGTCAAAAAGAAAACTAACATTACCCCTAGTACAATGGAACTGATCATATTGTTTAATAAAGCCAAGGTTTACAAGGAGGAAGATTATGGGCCTTATTTAAGAAGCTTTAACGCCATGTAGTACCACGTAGCATCAGATGAACGCCGGGCGCAGTATGTGAAAATATTATATATGAAAGTCAAACTGGTGAGCGCCTCTAATAGCGTCACATGTATCACTAGTGGTGGCTCAGTGTAAAGCACCGGCGCTGTATGTTCAGCAGTCCCATGTAGCACCTGTCGCTCAGTTGCGTTCTCCCATACAATTTTTAATGGTCTTTAATTTGTTTGTATATAAATAGAGTTTGGATTTACTTTTTTCCACTATTCTATCATATGATGATTGTTTTGGCACAGACATATATTGTCATATATTTAAATGTTTTTATTTTTGTCAGAATTGTATGTGTAGGTCTTCCATTGCAGTGTCAGTGTAGAAACGTCATTCCATGTGTTTTCGCTCTGGTGCTGGTGTATATGTGTTCAGAGACATTTTCTTATATATAGTCCGGTGCTCATCGCTAGAGCGCCCAGTTTTATAACGCCAACGGTGGCTTTGCGATTTTTTTTTCTAAAATATGGGCTTCAGCTCCAAGCTTCGGACGCACTTAACTGGTGCTACCTATTGTTTGCTGCAGCGTTGTCCTGTTGTTATATGTAGCGTCGCATTGGGCGGCTTTCCCTCAGGGCGCTACATATGCATTGATTCAGAGAGAGTGTTTCTACAGCGCCCTCCAGACATCAAATTTATTAATGCTGGACAGGATACTACAGGGTCAGTTGTCCAGCGCCAAAGCTACGTTATATCACCAGACATCTGATTGCAGCGTCCTCTCGCGAATCTAAACGCTGCTATATAGACGCATAAATGGCAATACGTGGCACTAGTCTTAAATTAGCTTCTGTATTTAAAGTCCCTGTCTGTATGGGCAAAAATAAATAACAGATATTCGCCTACAGTCCTGTGCAGCTGATCCACCTGATACCATAGTTTGAAACTTACCATGGTCTGGATCTCCGACATAGGTGAATTTTGAACTCCCGGAAAAGGGCTGATCGGTTGCACTAAACTAGTGGTGAGTATGTTAAGTTTATTAATTTTGCCTGGGCAGTCCCTTTAAATCAACAAATGTAACTAATCTATTTAAAAAATGTTAATGAAAGGGCCACTTTAAGAAACAGAAGGAAAGATACACAGATGTGTGGAATTCTCCATTGTGTGTCATGACTAAGGGTGCAATTGAAGTTATCAGACCTCAAAACCAACAGTTTCAGCTGTGTATCCCTCCCCCATCTCTTTTTCCTGCAGTTTACAATATCCACTTACATAATGTTCTGTATAAGAATTGATTTAAAAAATGGAATGGCAAAATGTTCTTATTCTTACACTCTGCACATTAGATTTTCTTTATGTGCCTTTACATGCATCTGTCAAACCGTGTCTCTATCTACTCTTGCCTGCCTTTCTTTCACCGTCTTTTCTTCTCTCTATTAATTATTTAATATTGGCTTCTCATGCTGCATTACTGCTCGTTAAGAGCTTCCCCAGAAAATCTAATTCTATCAGCACTTCAGGGGAATTCAAAGAGAAGACTAGGGGGAGAGAAATATGGAGATGGAGGAGGGACGCATAAAAATAAAAGGAAGCAAGTCCCCCGCACATCAAGCCATTCTGTAGTAAGGTAAAATGATAGTATAGACACTGGGCCAGATGTATTAGCTAACCTGTACCAGAATGGATAATAAAAGGGGCAAATAACTAGGAAGGGGATAGGGAAGTATTAGCTAACCTATACCAGAATGGATGATTAAAGGGGCAAATAACTAGGAAGGGAATAGGGAAGTTTTATCTAACCTATACCAGAATGGATGACTAAAGGGGTGAATAACTAAGAATTGAATAGAGAAGTTTTATCTAACCTATACCAGAATGGATGACTAAAGGGGCGAATAACTAGGAAGGGAATAGGGACGTTTTATCTAACCTATACCAGAATGGATGATTAAAGGGGAAAATAACTAGGAAGGGAATAGGAAAGTTTTATCTAACCTATACCAGAAAGGATGACTAAAGGGGCGAAAAACTAGGAAGGGAATAGGGAAGTATTAGCTAACCTATACCAGAATGGAAGATTAAAGGGGCAAATAACTAGGAAGGGAATAAGGAAGTTTTATCTAACCTATACCAGAATGGAGGACTAAAGGGGCAAATAACTAGGAAGGGAATAGGGAAGTATTAGCTAACCTATACCAGAATGGAAGATTAAAGGGGCAAATAACTAGGAAAGGAATAGGGAAGTATTAGCTAAACTACACCAGAATGGATGATTAAAAGGGCAAATAACTAGGAAGGGAATAGGGAAGTATTAGCTAACCTATACTAGAATGGATGATTAAAGGGGCAAATAACTAGGAAGGGAATAGGGAAGTATTAGCTAACCTATACCAGAATGGATGATTAAAGGGGAAAATAACTAGGAAAGGAATAGGAACATTTTATGTAACCTATACCGGAATAGATGACTAAAGGGGCAAATAACTAGGAAGGGAATAGGGAAGTTTTATCTAACCTATACCAGAATGGATGATTAAAGATTCAAATAACTAGGAAGGGAATAGGGACGTTTTATCTAACCTATACCGGAATGGATGACTAAAGGGGCAAATAACTAGGAAGGGAATAGGGAAGTTTATCTAACCTATACCAGAATGGATGATTAAAGGAGCAAATAACTAGGAAGGGAATAGGGAAGTATTAGCTAAGCTGTACCAGGATGGATGACTAAAGGGGCAAATAACAAGGAAGGGAATAGGGAAGTATTAGCTAACCTATACCAGAATGGATGATTAAAGGGGCAAATAACTAGGAAGGGAATAGGGAAGTATTAGCTAACCTATACCAGAATGGATGATTAAAGAGGCAAATAACTAGGAAGGGAATAGGGAAGTAATAGCTAACCTATACCCAAATGGATGATTAAAAGGGCAAATATCTAGGAAGGGAATAGGGAAGACGTAATGAAAATAATAGGTAGAATTGGTGAAACCCATAAGGCTTAAAATAGGGAAGGGTCTGCTAACCAGTAACCCCATTGCGGTTGTTGAGGAATTTTCAACTGGTTTATCTAAATTATATGATGCCCCCCCTCCTCCGCATGACTCCCAAATGAAGACCTTTCTTGGGGAAAGTAACATATCCCCAATCCTAGAGTCCCAGAGTCAGAGCGTGGACGAGGCAATAAAGTCCCTAAAATCTAGTAAGAAACCCGGCCCAGACGGCTTCACCACCCTATTATATAAAAAATTGGCCCCCATTCCAGCTCCACGGCTAGCCAGAGTGTATAATCATATTAGAGGTGGAAACCCCATGGACCCTGAAATGCTTAAAGCCTCCATAGTAATGATACCAAAACCAGGGAAGGACGCACAGAACTGGACAAATTTCAGGCCAATTTCTCTGTTGAATCTTGACTTGAAAATCCTCACTAAAATATTAGCGAGTAGAATAAATGAATTTTTAGGAGATGTGATTCATAAGGATCAGATGGGTTTGGTCCCCAGGAGACAGGCCGGAGACGGAATCCGTAGGATCCTACAGTTGGTGGAGGGAGCTCAAACCCAAAGCCTTGAGGCGATGCTTCTTTCACTTGACGTGGAAAAAGCATTTGACTCCCTGTCCTGGCAATACCTCCGTGCAGCCTTGGAGAAGTGGGGCTTTGGACATGGCTTCCTCTCTTGGATCTCCGCACTGTATGCTAAACCAACAGCTCATGTCAAATATGCAGGGTTTAACTCCACGGAATTTTAGATCCGTAGGGGCACCAGACAAGGTTGCCCGCTGTCTCCTATTCTATTTGTCTTAGCCCTGGAGCCATTGGCTGAAAAGATTAGACAAAACCCTTCAATTAAGGGAATCCATTGGGGGGGTAGATACCATAAAATCTCCCTATTTGCGGACGATATGCTACTCATGCTCACATCCCCACATATCTCAGTCCCTAATGCCATGAAGCAACTCACGTTGTTCAGCCAGGTCTCGGGCCTTAAATTAAATGCCTCCAAATCCATGGCTCTTGACATTTCCCTTTCCACTAAGGCAAAACAGACTCTAGCCCATAATTTTGCATGGTCCTGGACCCAACTGCCATACTTGGGAATCAAGCTGACGCCCAGCCGTGATAAGTTGTATGAAGCTAATTATCCTGAAATGTTTAAATCATTAGATAAACTGCTGCAATCCTGGCAGTACGTGCAACTGTCATGGCTGGGACGTATTGCTGCCCTTAAAATGACTTACTTACCCAAGATATTATATCTTTTTAGAGTCCTCCCAATCCCAATCCCGAGACGTACCCTAGATATCTTACAGCGTAAAATTCTATCCTTCACATGGAACAAAACTAAACCTAGGATCAAGAAGACCACTCTATACTGTAGAAAAGAACAGGGAGGAATAGCCTTCCCGTCCCTCCAGAAATATTACGTTGCGGCTCAGATTGCGCCCTTGGTCTTGCTACATGCTCCGCGATACAAGCCTATATGGGTGCTCAACTACATAGCCAGCTGCTCCCCAGTAGCCCCGGCTTCATTGCTGTGGACCCCTAAACTCCGCAGACCGAAGCAGATACCTCCCGTTCTAAACTTTTCTCTATCAGTGTGGGACTCAGTTGCGGATAAATTCACTTCTCCTCATCTACCCGCCTCCCCCTTAATTGGGAACCCTGCGTTTCCCCCAGGAATCTCACATCCCTCTGGATATAAATGGTGGTTAAAGAGAGGCCTTACGGCAATAGATACATTCTGTACTCCGACTGGGATGAGGGCTCCCCAGGATATGTCTCCAGGTGGGGAATTCCCCCCTGCTGAAACTTTTAGGTGGCTCCAGGTGCAGCATTTTATTACAGGCTTACTCAGAAAATCCTCCCCACCCTTCAAGAAAACTGACTTTGAAGACAGGTGCATACGTGACCATTTCGCTGCTGGCTTGATATCCAGCCTATATGCTTCCCCCTCTCTTCAGTCAAGCATAATTATATGTTGAGTATCTGGAGAAACATAAGCAAAACCTCACGAAATGCATTAATCTTGGAAAACGCATATAAGGTCCTGTTCCAGTGGTACTATACTCCAGACCGAATTCATAGATTTTCCTCTTCGGACTCCCCCCTGTGTTTCAGAGATTGCAGGGAGAGAGGAACTATGTATCACATATGGTGGGTTGTCCGGTCCCTTGTGCCACTTGGAACAGAACCTATAAGTTGATCTCTGACATCTTATATATCCCCCAAGTGGCAGAACCCTGGGAAGCAATTCTTTCACTGAAGATAGGTCAATACACTAAACTAGGATGGCAGCTAACTCAGCACATCCTCTCAGCTGTAAAGACAACCATAGCCAGAAACTGGAAGTCCCCCAACATACCTTGGCCTGAAATCCAGAACAGGATATCAGATATTATGTGTAACGAAAAAATAACAGCAATAGTGAATGATCAATATGACATGTTCTATGAGACCTGGAGCCCATGGCTGGAGCATATCAGGCTGATCAATAACCAGACTGACCCCGTGTTTTCAATTTGATAGATCCATGCGTCCCTTCTTTGGTAATTGACCCCTAAACTTTAACCCTTCTAGCGCCAGCTACGTAAAATTCACGTAGCTGCCTCTCCTGTCGTTAAACGCCAGCTACGTGAATTTCACGTAGCTAGCGTTCCCTTACCTTCCGGGCCATCGGGGGGGCATCAGCGGGCCCGTTGCTGTGGAGCAGCTTGCAGGGAGTCCAGGGGTCAGGGGGAGGTGACCTGGGTGTGAACCAAGTCACCCGATCGCTCCCCTGACCAATCAGCAGGGGGCGCACGGCAGCTGTCATCAGCCGGCGCCCCCTGCTTACCTCATCAGATGACGCTGGAGCAGAAACCTTTCCGGAGCCCAGGGCGACCGTAAGTAATACCGATCCCCGCCCCCCCCCCCGCCCGATCGCCCAGCCCCCCCCCCCGCCCGATCGCCGCCCCCCCCCCCGCCCGCCCGCCCCAGCCCCCCCGCCCGCCCGCGCCGCTGATCATCTGGCTTTACGCGAGACGTCTTCAAGCAGCAGGACCGACGGCTCCCCGATCACCCTTCCACGGCTTCCTGTCTGCCGCCGCCGCCAGGTAAAGGCGATCGTTATGGAATGCTGCCATCCATCCATCCATCCATCCTGTCACCCCCATGCAGCCATCCATTCATCCTGTCACCCCCATGCAGCCATCCATTCATCCTGTCACCCCCATGCAGCCATCCATTCATCCTGTCACCCCCATGCAGCCATCCATTCATCCTGTCACCCCCATGCAGCCATCCATTCATCCTGTCACCCCCATGCAGCCATCCATTCATCCTGTCACCCCCATGCCGCCATCCATCCAGTCACCCCCATGCCGCCATCCATCCAGTCACCCCCATGCCGCCATCCATCCAGTCACCCCCATGCCGCCATCCATCCAGTCACCCCCATGCCGCCATCCATCCAGTCACCCCCATGCCGCCATCCATCCAGTCACCCCCATGCCGCCATCCATCCATCCATCCTGTCACCCCCATGCCGCCATCCATCCATCCATCCTGTCACCCCCATGCCGCCATCCATCCATTCATCCTGTCAACCCCATGCAGCCATCCATTCATCCTGTCACCCCCATGCAGCCATCCATTCATCCTGTCACCCCCATGCAGCCATCCATTCATCCTGTCACCCCCATGCAGCCATCCATTCATCCTGTCACCCCCATGCAGCCATCCATTCATCCTGTCACCCCCATGCAGCCATCCATTCATCCTGTCACCCCCATGCAGCCATCCATTCATCCTGTCACCCCCATGCAGCCATCCATTCATCCTGTCACCCCCATGCAGCCATCCATTCATCCTGTCACCCCCATGCAGCCATCCATTCATCCTGTCACCCCCATGCAGCCATCCATTCATCCTGTCACCCCCATGCAGCCATCCATTCATCCTGTCACCCCCATGCAGCCATCCATTCATCCTGTCACCCCCATGCAGCCATCCATTCATCCTGTCACCCCCATGCAGCCATCCATTCATCCTGTCACCCCCATGCAGCCATCCATTCATCCTGACACCCCCATGCAGCCATCCATTCATCCTGTCACCCCCATGCAGCCATCCATTCATCCTGTCACCCCCATGCAGCCATCCATCCAGTCACCCCCATGCAGCCATCCATTCATCCTGTCACCCCCATGCAGCCATCCATTCATCCTGTCACCCCCATGCCGCCATCCATCCAGTCACCCCCATGCCGCCATCCATCCAGTCACCCCCATGCCGCCATCCATCCAGTCACCCCCATGCCGCCATCCATCCAGTCACCCCCATGCCGCCATCCATCCAGTCACCCCCATGCCGCCATCCATCCAGTCACCCCCATGCCGCCATCCATCCAGTCACCCCCATGCCGCCATCCATCCATCCATCCTGTCACCCCCATGCCGCCATCCATCCATCCATCCATCCTGTCACCCCCATGCCGCCATCCATCCATCCTGTCACCCCCATGCAGCCATCCATCCATCCTGTCACCCCCATGCCGCCATCCATCCATCCATTCATCCTGTCACCCCCATGCAGCCATCCATTCATCCTGTCACCCCCATGCAGCCATCCATTCATCTGTCACCCCCATGCCGCCATCCATCCAGTCACCCCCATGCCGCCATCCATCCAGTCACCCCCATGCCGCCATCCATCCAGTCACCCCCATGCCGCCATCCATCCAGTCACCCCCATGCCGCCATCCATCCAGTCACCCCCATGCCGCCATCCATCCAGTCACCCCCATGCCGCCATCCATCCATTCATCCTGTCACCCCCATGCCGCCATCCATCCATTCATCCTGTCACCCCCATGCAGCCATCCATTCATCCTGTCACCCCCATGCAGCCATCCATTCATCCTGTCACCCCCATGCAGCCATCCATTCATCCTGTCACCCCCATGCAGCCATCCATTCATCCTGTCACCCCCATGCAGCCATCCATTCATCCTGTCACCCCCATGCAGCCATCCATTCATCCTGTCACCCCCATGCAGCCATCCATTCATCCTGTCACCCCCATGCAGCCATCCATTCATCCTGTCACCCCCATGCAGCCATCCATTCATCCTGTCACCCCCATGCAGCCATCCATTCATCCTGTCACCCCCATGCAGCCATCCATTCATCCTGTCACCCCCATGCAGCCATCCATTCATCCTGTCACCCCCATGCAGCCATCCATTCATCCTGTCACCCCCATGCAGCCATCCATTCATCCTGTCACCCCCATGCAGCCATCCATTCATCCTGTCACCCCCATGCAGCCATCCATTCATCCTGTCACCCCCATGCAGCCATCCATTCATCCTGACACCCCCATGCAGCCATCCATTCATCCTGTCACCCCCATGCAGCCATCCATTCATCCTGTCACCCCCATGCAGCCATCCATCCAGTCACCCCCATGCAGCCATCCATTCATCCTGTCACCCCCATGCAGCCATCCATTCATCCTGTCACCCCCATGCCGCCATCCATCCAGTCACCCCCATGCCGCCATCCATCCAGTCACCCCCATGCCGCCATCCATCCAGTCACCCCCATGCCGCCATCCATCCAGTCACCCCCATGCCGCCATCCATCCAGTCACCCCCATGCCGCCATCCATCCAGTCACCCCCATGCCGCCATCCATCCAGTCACCCCCATGCCGCCATCCATCCATCCATCCTGTCACCCCCATGCCGCCATCCATCCATCCATCCATCCTGTCACCCCCATGCCGCCATCCATCCATCCTGTCACCCCCATGCAGCCATCCATCCATCCTGTCACCCCCATGCCGCCATCCATCCATCCATTCATCCTGTCACCCCCATGCAGCCATCCATTCATCCTGTCACCCCCATGCAGCCATCCATTCATCTGTCACCCCCATGCCGCCATCCATCCAGTCACCCCCATGCCGCCATCCATCCAGTCACCCCCATGCCGCCATCCATCCAGTCACCCCCATGCCGCCATCCATCCAGTCACCCCCATGCCGCCATCCATCCAGTCACCCCCATGCCGCCATCCATCCAGTCACCCCCATGCCGCCATCCATCCATCCATCCTGTCACCCCCATGCCGCCATCCATCCATTCATCCTGTCACCCCCATGCCGCCATCCATCCATTCATCCTGTCACCCCCATGCAGCCATCCATTCATCCTGTCACCCCCATGCAGCCATCCATTCATCCTGTCACCCCCATGCAGCCATCCATTCATCCTGTCACCCCCATGCAGCCATCCATTCATCCTGTCACCCCCATGCAGCCATCCATTCATCCTGTCACCCCCATGCAGCCATCCATTCATCCTGTCACCCCCATGCAGCCATCCATTCATCCTGTCACCCCCATGCAGCCATCCATTCATCCTGTCACCCCCATGCCGCCATCCATCCAGTCACCCCCATGCCGCCATCCATCCAGTCACCCCCATGCCGCCATCCATCCAGTCACCCCCATGCCGCCATCCATCCAGTCACCCCCATGCCGCCATCCATCCAGTCACCCCCATGCCGCCATCCATCCAGTCACCCCCATGCCGCCATCCATCCAGTCACCCCCATGCCGCCATCCATCCATCCATCCTGTCACCCCCATGCCGCCATCCATCCATCCTGTCACCCCCATGCAGCCATCCATCCATCCTGTCACCCTCATGCAGCCATCCATCCATCCTGTCACCCCCATGCAGCCATCCATCCATCCTGTCACCCCCATGCAGCCATCCATCCATCCTGTCACCCCCATGCAGCCATCCATCCATCCTGTCATCCCCATGCCGCCATCCATCCATCCTGTCACCCCCATGCCGCCATCCATCCATCCTGTCACCCCCAATGCAGCCATCCATCCTATCACCCCCAATGCAGCCATCCATCCATCCTGTCACCTCCAATGCAGCCATCCATCCTATCACCCCCAATGCAGCCATCCATCCATCCTGTCACCCCCAATGCAGCCATCCATCCATCCTATCACCCTCCCATGCAGCCATCCATCCATTCTATCATCCTCCCATGCAGCCATCCATCCTGTCACCCCCAGGCGATCATGTGCTCCCTGGCGGCCGCGCTCGCACCCACCTGGCCTCCATCTCGGTCGGCTCTGACAGCTGGCATCTTGATTGGCCTCCTCGCCCTGCCTGCCCCGCCTCAGCCATTGGTTAAAGAGCATTGCCAGCGCGGGACATGAGAGCAGGCCACCGGACTCCGCCCACCTACTGGGTCAGGGACGTGTGACTGACTGAAGTGCTGAGGAAGAGACCCCGGAAGAAAAGGTATTTAAAAAAAACTAAAAAAAAATAGATGTTGATTTTGGAGAGGAAGTGTGTGTGTATATGTGTGGTTTTTTTTTTCAGTTTGGTCACGGGGCTCCCGAGCGCATGCCCATAGGGGCGCCCGTGCCCCATGACCAACAAGTAAATCTGGCCAGTTCGGTGGTTCCGGCGCCCTTCCCCAGGGGAAGACCAACCTCCACAACAACCAGTATAACCAGTGAGTTTCAGGAAGGCTTGCGTCCAGAAAGCTGCAGCTACAACAACAAGCCTGGTACTCCTAGAACGCTTGAGGTGTGTACTTTCAGGGAAGATGTGGTTTGTGGGGGGTATTTTTAATGAAAAGTGATGTTTTGGTTGAAAAAGCGCAAGGTGCGCACTTTGTCTGCAGAGCAGGAAATTTCAAGTGAAATGCCCGTTATGCATACGCTTTGCTTTGGGGTAATTGGCAACCTTACCCTTGGAGGTAGCTATGCATGTTGGGTATTGTTCTGTTCAGGGGACCTTGCCATTTCAGATTTGATTAGTTTTTTTTGGTTAGCGCATGATTTTTATAGAAAAATTTGGTCTTAATGCTGCATTTTTGCTATTTTTTTAGGGAAATCCGGTACAACCAGTGAGTTTCGGGAAGGCTTGCGCCCAGAAAGCTGCAGCTACAACAACAAGCCTGGTACGCCTAGAACGCTTGAGGTGTGTACTTTCAGGGAACATGTGGTTTGTGGGGGGTATTTTAATTGAAAAGTGGTGTTTTGGTTGAAAAAGCGCAAGGTGCGCACTTTGTCTGCAGAGCAGGAAATTTCAAGTGAAATGCCTGTTATGCATACGCTTTGCTTTGGGGTAATTGGCAACCTTACCCTTGGAGGTAGCTATGCATGTTAGGTATTGTTCTGTTCAGGGGACCTTGCCATTTCAGATTTGATTAGTTTTTTTTGGTTAGCGCATGATTTTTATAGAAAAATTTGGTCTTAATGCTGCATTTTTGCTATTTTTTTAGGGAAATCCGGTACAACCAGTGAGTTTCGGGAAGGCTTGCGCCCAGAAAGCTGCAGCTACAACAACAAGCCTGGTACGCCTAGAACGCTTGAGGTGTGTACTTTCAGGGAACATGTGGTTTGTGGGGGGTATTTTAATTGAAAAGTGGTGTTTTGGTTGAAAAAGCGCAAGGTGCGCACTTTGTCTGCAGAGCAGGAAATTTCAAGTGAAATGCCCGTTATGCATACGCTTTGCTTTGGGGTAATTGGCAACCTTACCCTTGGAGGTAGCTATGCATGTTGGGTATTGTTCTGTTCAGGGGACCTTGCCATTTCAGATTTGATTAGTTTTTTTTGGTTAGCGCATGATTTTTATAGAAAAATTTGGTCTTAATGCTGCATTTTTGCTATTTTTTTAGGGAAATCCGGTACAACCAGTGAGTTTCGGGAAGGCTTGCGCCCAGAAAGCTGCAGCTACAACAACAAGCCTGGTACGCCTAGAACGCTTGAGGTGTGTACTTTCAGGGAATATGTGGTTTGTGGGGGGTATTTTAATTGAAAAGTGGTGTTTTGGTTGAAAAAGTGCAAGGTGCGCACTTTGTCTGCAGAGCAGGAAATTTCAAGTGAAATGCCCGTTATGCATACGCTTTGCTTTGGGGTAATTGGCAACCTTACCCTTGGAGGTAGCTATGCATGTTGGGTATTTTTCTGTTCAGGGGACCTTGCCATTTCAGATTTGATTAGTTTTTTTTGGTTAGCGCATGATTTTTATAGAAAAATTTGGTCTTAATGCTGCATTTTTGCTATTTTTTTAGGGAAATCCGGTACAACCAGTGAGTTTCGGGAAGGCTTGCGCCCAGAAAGCTGCAGCTACAACAACAAGCCTGGTACGCCTAGAACGCTTGAGGTGTGTACTTTCAGGGAACATGTAGTTTGTGGGGGGTATTTTAATTGAAAAGTGGTGTTTTGGTTGAAAAAGCGCAAGGTGCGCACTTTGTCTGCAGAGCAGGAAATTTCAAGTGAAATGCCCGTTATGCATACGCTTTGCTTTGGGGTAATTGGCAACCTTACCCTTGGAGGTAGCTATGCATGTTGGGTATTGTTCTGTTCAGGGGACCTTGCCATTTCAGATTTGATTAGTTTTTTTTGGTTAGCGCATGATTTTTATAGAAAAATTTGGTCTTAATGCTGCATTTTTGCTATTTTTTTAGGGAAATCCGGTACAACCAGTGAGTTTCGGGAAGGCTTGCGCCCAGAAAGCTGCAGCTACAACAACAAGCCTGGTACTCCTAGAACGCTTGAGGTGTGTACTTTCAGGGAACATGTGGTTTGTGGGGGGTATTTTAATTGAAAAGTGGTGTTTTGGTTGAAAAACTGCAAGGAGAGCAAAATGGTTGAGTTTTCTTTCAAAATTGGCTCAGTCGCTATTTTCAGTTTTACGTGTCTCCTGGGCAAGAAAGGGTGTCTACCAATACATATGTGGTACTGTTGCAATCGGGAGCAATAAGGCTTTTACACACAATATGATTTCCTGAAACAACTTGCATGTTTTGTTAAGAAAACGCACTACAAATTGTAAAAAAAATGTTTTTTTGGTTTTTTTTAACATATTTTCCACAAAAATATTTAAAAAACACTGACAATCTTACAAACAAGACACTTCATGTTAAAGCCCAGACTGTGCTGAAAAAAACAATATATAATTTTCCAGGGAAATACTGGGAAATCCCTTCAAAAATCACAGTTGAACATGTGGAGCGCAAAATAGTGCAAAATGGTCTGGCAACAAAGGGTGACAAAATCTCAAGGTAGGCTGGCGGTTAAAGGGTTAAGCTTATTATCTCTAAATATACTTTGGCTTAGGTCCATCCCACTCCACTCCCTGTTTGACTCTCCTGCCCTACCCACCCCCCTTACCGGGTTACATATGCCCCAAAATAGAAGTTCTTGCTCTAAATAATCCCTGAGCGCTGGAACTTTCAAGAAGTAATCTCTGTAGGTATACCTCATGTTCCCATGACAATATTTAATAAGCACATGGCTTATCATCCCATAAGACCTTATTAGGTTCTGTTAAGTGTACAATCTGTTACATTAGATATGTTTTATTGATTTGCTCTGGATATATTATACAATTAAGCAGAATACAATACTGTGTATTTGGAAGAAGCTGTATACCTCAAAACTAATAGTATGCATCTCATCTATGTTTTCCAGTATGCTTTTTTTTCTATATGTATACTGTGTATCTTATGCAAACTTCAATAAAAATTTTGTAAAAGAAAATAATAGGTAAAAGAAAAGGGATACAGAATAAGAGGGATGTTCGAAAATCCCCCTCATACTGTGTTCAGAGTATTAAAATCACCATTAAAATCCAATTAGATCCATTAGTGTCTCTGGGATATGTTTAGAATTGGTTTTATTTTGCTCAGAGTTTCCTGAGCATACAAGGTCTGCTCGAGGCAGATCATTTAACCGTTGCATAAATAAAAACCCATAAATGAGCACTAAATCCTCCTTCACCATGCAAAACACACAATATTTTAAAATTTGCTGCAATGCCATATAACTGATATATACTCCATTTAGCATTTAGATAAAACTTATGGGTGATCATGAAACTACCTACTGTAGCAGTGCTCATAAATTCCAGCGCCCTATTAATGAAACTTTGTACACCCTGCTTCCCTAATGTGACTTTTATAAAAGTTGTTCTATCATGCAAAATTGAAAAGTTCACCAGCAGCATCATAGTATGAATAAAATATGCATCTCTACAGCTAGTGGGTCTACTACACTAACCTACATCTGTCCACTTAAATGTCTGTAGGGGATCCTGAAAAAAACAGTTCTAATATTTTCTTTAAGCTTTAGAGGTAGCTTGCTCTAAATCAAAATCTGTGTTCACGCATGTCATTAATATTCAGGTACACATGATAATGAGAAAGAACTGCACATATTTATGGCGGATACAGAAATACCTACACAGCTTTGTAACCCATTATAGCCTCTATTTATTAAGATATGCTTGTGAAATCAGGACAGTTTCTAGACTAAAAAACTCATGACGGGGAGAGAAGGTTCCCCCCGGGTAGTTTTCAAGGACATGCTTTTCCTGCACTGGGAAGTTGTAACAAGCTTATCCACTGTTAAAACGGAATCTGGCCTTCCCCTGGCATCCCATATTGGGACACCCCACTGTGTGAAACCCCCTAGGGCACCGGTAATCACTCACCTTTCCCCAGTCCAACAGCACCTGCATGGGCTCTCGTCCAATCAGAGCTGCCCACTGAAGTAACGTAACTTGGCAAGACAGCTCTGATTGTTTCGAATGTGGAGCAAGACAGGCACATTCTTTCATCCTCAGGGGATACGACCACCCTCGCTCCCCATTCACACTAATCAGAGCTTCTCGCAGAATTACGTTGCTTCAGCAGGCAGCTGTGATTGGATGAGTGCCCACACAAGCGCCGTTGGACCAGGAGGTGGTGAGTCTGCACATGCCCATCAGGGGGGTTTCACACAGTGGGGTCCTCCAAACCGGGATTCCACGAGCGCGCGGAACAAAACCAGAAAAAGTGAAAATCCTGGGTTTGGTCCACTTATAGTAAAAACACACTTAAACTCGGTTACTCACTGGAACTGGCCCAAAAACATCAAATAGCCACATGGCCATTACAAGACAAAATTTATTGATAGCAAAAAATCATGGCACTAATATAGGTACACTAAATAGATAAAAAAGACACACAAAGTGTCTTTTTTATCTATTTAGTGTACCTATATTAGTGCCATGATTTTTTGCTATCAATAAATTTTGTCTTGTAATGGCCATGTGGCTACTTGATGTTTTTGGGCCAGTTCCAGTGAGTAACCGAGTTTAAGTGTGTTTTTAGTGTTATATGTGGGTTAGCTGGACGCCTTCATTACTGGCAGTGCTCATTGAAGTATTAAGTGGGACTCCCCTTCCTTTTATTATTGAATGGTCCACTTATAGGTAGTTTTGTGAAAAATGTACACACATTTCATTTAATTTCAATTGTTGGTGACATTACATAGTTAGACCACTAGATGGAAGCATAGGGTAAGACATGAACAGAAAAGCAATTTGATAGGGACTGTCCACCTCCATGCTGATTGGTCCTCAAGACCTATAAAAGGGGACCCAGGGAATGTGAGATTGTCTAGTGTTCAGGAGCACAGCATGGATGCTGAGCTTATAGGCTAAACAAGACGACGGAGCCCAGTGCCCAAAAGAAGCAGCACAGGCCAGTGCCACCAAAAATGGTGCTGCTGGAGCACCCCTGAAACATTTCCTACCCGAGGGGCCTTGGAAGTTGCGAGGAGAAGAAGTACCCCTGGTGAGTCAGGAGTATTTGGTGGCTGGAGAGAGGAAGGCACAGCTGAACAGGACTCCTAGAGTGAGGACCGCATAGGGGAGTACCTAAATCCCCTCAGCCCCCCAAGGATAGTGGGTCAAGTATTGAGTCAGCCCACACCCCTTCCTATATGGAACTATAGCTTCCCTGGGGGCAGCCCGAATATGCATTGTTCCCTCTAAAGAGTCTGGCATTATGCCATAAACATTCCAAATCTAGTACAAGAGTGTAGGGGGTCATGCTAATTATTTGGTGAAGCCAGTGTGACTTGCAGAGTGCATTGCTGTAACCTGCATCTTGGTGAGCTTTTCAACATTTAGACACAGAAAAGGGCAAAAAAAAGTTTTCTCTACCTATTTTCCTTTAAAATAACCTGTACCTGTGATGATGCATTATTATAGGTTAGGCACATTATTCTTCCAATGAGGCAATGATATCCAGTGGATCCTGTCCCCTGACACAAACATTAATATGCAGAGTATCAGTGTTAGCTGCTGGCTGCTCCTTTCTGCCTGTGAGTGCCCTCATCAGCTATTCAGATACTGCTGGTGCAGTTGAACGTGGCAGCCGAAGGGATGCTATGGATGATGTCGGTGGTAATGTAGGATCATGCCTTGGTTTCATGCGTAGGGAATCCTTAACCGAGATGCAACCGGAGTGGGCTATCACTCTCCTGGTGATTTGGGATGCCCCACTGTGTGAAACCCCAGGGATTGAAGACTTACCTTGCTGATGATCCCACAGCTCATGCGCAGGCCACCAGCCAATCATTGACTTTTGCTCAATTCAACTTTACTAGCTGCTTTGATATGGGGCCCTCTCTGCATACCTCAGAGGGATAGGGGAGCACCTTCTGGGAGGGGCCTGGGGGGTTTAGATTATGATGGTGGCTGTTTTTATGCTTGGGGGGCATGGGAAATGCAGGGAAGCACTTTGTGGGCGGGGGAGAACTAGAAACTTGGGGTTTCCAGTTACAGTTTCACGCACCTTGCGGGGGTAAGTACAATGGCAGGGGGGGCGTCAGTACTGATCAAGGGGAACTGTGCTCTGCATAACCATAACACACCACCACCCTTGATATTTCTGGACACTGACCAGGGGGCACCAGGCTCTGCATCTAAGGCAACCCTGCCCCAGCCACCTTGAATGAAATAGGACCCAGCCTAGGGTGCGGGGGAGCACTTTTTGGGGGGCCTGTCTAGGAACTTGGGGTGTCCAGGCGGTTGTCAGTTTCAAATTCAGGTGGTTGGGCAGACTCTTACAGGTTTAGAGGCGGGCAGGTTGTGAGGATACAGTGCTGCTCGTGCTCTCTGCACTCATTATCGGCACCATGTGTCCCCCCTCCAGGAGTCATAGAAAAGGTTAGTGTCTTAAATTGCGAACCCATCCATGGAATATCAGTGGCAGGGGGGGGTAACAGGTGCTTGAGTCTTTCAACATGGGGTACCTGGTGCCAAGAAACACCACTATGTGTAATCCTGATATACTAGTGATATTTGTAGAAATGTACAAAGTAGAGTATATGTTCCATCATAAAACATTTCCATTTTTAGGAGTGAAGACATGCTAAATACATTTTACATTGTAACTGTATCTGTAGACAGGCAGAATACCTGGAAGAATGAATCTGAGTTTATGGGCAGATAGCTGATGTATTACTTAATTTTACAGTGTAATGTTATCCTATCCTATACAGTGCACCATAGTTAGATTGAAAGTTATGAGCCTTCAGGTATTTGCCACTAGACACTGAAGGCCAAGTGCTTAGGGTTGCAGGTCGCTGGGTGTATTTGTTTTTTATTGATTTATTCCCAGGATCAGCTTTTAGACTCTATTGCACCCCGGGCCCTAACCCTAAAGGAGGTCACCTGCCCGGGGGGGGGGGGGTGACTTTAACCCTTTAACTGCCAGCCTATCTGGAGATTTTGTCACCCTTTGTTGCCAGACCATTTTCCAATATTTTGCGCTCCACATGTTCAACTGTGATTTTTGAAGGGATTTACAGGGATTTCCTAGGGAAATTATATATTGTTTTTTTCAGCGTCTGGGCTTTACCATGAACATGTCTTGTTTGCAATTGTTTAGGTGTATTCTCAATATTTTTGGGTGAAATATGCGCAAATAAATTTAAAAAACGATTTTTTACAATTTGTAGTGTTTATTTGTAATAAAAATTGTAAGTTTGTCAATAAAATCTTATTGTGTGTGAAATCCCAATCTCTCCCGATTACAACAGTACCACATGTGTATTGGTAGACACCCTTTCCTGCCCAGGAGACTCCCCCAAACTGAAACAGCGCTTTAGGAGATTTTCAGATAAAATACAACAATGCTACGCGCTAGGCGCACCTTGCAGTTTTTCAATAAAAACAACCCTTTGCATTTGAAACACCCCCAACAAACTAATATTCTCTGGAAGTACACACCTCAAGCTTTCTAGGCGTACCAGGCTTGTTGACATGGGCGCAGTTTTCTGGAAGTAATCCCTCAATTAATTATTTGGTTGCACAAGGTTTCCCTAAGAAAAGAATAGAAAAGCAGAATCAAAGCCACATTTTCCTAAACAAACTATAAGCAAACAAGAAAAAACAAGTTAAATCTGAAAAAGCAACATCTTTCTCCACATGTGGGAAAGGGGAAGGGGGGTTATTTATTTGATGCTGCCAGGTGTTAATTTATTGTGACCAGATGGAAAATAATAAAAGGAAAGTGGGAGAATTTATGTGGGAGACAGAAGAATGTGTAGGAGAGTGATAATGTTTTTTTTTTACTTATTTTATAGCATTTTATTTTGCTGGGCAGAAAAGGACAATTTAGTGTTGCTGGAAAGGGGATGCTATTCTGGATTCTATGTACTCTATTTTATTGAAAGTAATAAGAGTAACCCATAGCGAGTAAGCTTCCTATGCTTTCTATAGCTGTTAAATGCTTTGGCTGAGCATCAACTCTGAATATGGTCCCCCTGAGCCTAGACACAGCACTGACCGCAAAATCTTAAATACTGTACCTTAATATGAGCTAAGAACTAAAGGTAATAATAACCATTTTAACATAGAAACATAGAAGGTTGACGGCAGAAGGAGACCATACGGTCCATCTAGTCTGCCCTTATGTGTATACTGTATGTACTCTTTATCTTAGGATAGATGTATGATTATCCCTGGCATGTTTAAATTCAGTGACTGCTGATTTTTCAACTACCTCTGCTGGAAGTTTGTTCCAAGCATCTACTACTCTTTCTGTAAAATAATATTTTCTAACATTGCTCCTGATCTTCCCCTCCGACTAGCTTCAGGTTGTGCCCCCTTGTTCTATCATTAAGCTTCTTATTAAAAACACTTCCCTCCTGAACCTTATTCAATCCTTTCACATATTTAAAGGTCTCAATCATGTCCCCCCTCTCCCTTCTTTCCTCCAGACTGTACAAATTAAGTTCTTTAAGTCTCTCCTGATAAGTTTTACGTTTAAGTCCTTCCACCATTTTTGTTGCCCGCCTTTGGACATGTTCTATTTGAATAATGTCTTTTTGCAGGTAAGGTCTCCAGAACTGCACACAGTATTTTAGCTGTGGCCTCACCAGGGCTCTATACAGCGGCATCTCAACCTCCCTCTTCCTACTGGTGATGCCTTGAGCTATGCAGACGAGCATCCTGCTTGCTTTTCCCACTGCCTGGCTACACTGTCCACTCATCTTGCAGCTATCAGTAAGCAGTACCCCTAAATCTCCCTCCTCCGAGGTCCTGGCTAACACAGTGCTAACTCAGAGCAGGGATTCCTTCTACCCAAGTGCATGATTTTACATTTAGAGACATTAAACTCTAGTTTCCACAGTTTTGACCATCTATCCAGTAAAGCTAAATCATTTTCCATGTTGCAGACACCTCCAGGAATATCCACCCTATTACTAACCTTTGTATCATCAGCAAACAGACAAACTTTTCCTACCAAACCTTCTCCTATGTCACTTACAAATATATTAAAAAGAATGGGGCCCAGTTGTTTTCGCCTTTGTTCAGATTGCACACCATTTACAACAACTCTCTGATACCGATCCCTCAGCCAACTGGAAATCCACTGAATTTAATATATAGTTCAGTTAAATTAAAGAATGGAGGATAGGGTCGTTTTTAGTAATCATTCTTGAGCCCAAACTTGGGCAATACCGAGTACAAAAAGGAAAGGCCAGAAAAATCATGTTTGCATGTTTGCAGTCATCAACTGCTGGGTTGCATATTACACTGCAATTCCCATTTATAATGATATATCATTTTCAGGGAGATCAGTGTAAATGCTTTGTAAATATAGACTGCCTGCCTCCAGCCTGTTTTCCATACACAGAATTGTTTGCTCTCATGTTTGTCCTTCATCAGTTTTACATCTGCGTGCAAAACTGTACACAAAGCCTTTCCACTACCGGCATAAAGAATATGCATTTTAAGGAGACCCCTCCACATGCATACTAATCTACTTCAGCAACCTTTCCCAAGACTTCCCACAGCTATATTATTGTAATACAGTCTTAGCATTGTCAATTTCAATATAAACGGTGTCATCCAGGACTTTAGTTAGCGTTTATAGTAATAATATTAACATACCTCCCAAATGTCCCTCATTTGGAGGGACTTTCCCTCTTTTGAGTCCATGTCCCCCTGTCCTTTGTTGTTCTTATTTGTCCCTCTTTGGGGTTTAACATGCAGATCTGCATCAATAAATGATTCATTTGCCTAGTGTAGTGTACTGTAGTGTATTATGAGGTGTAACTGTTCTCTCACCTCAAATGTAACCAGGTGCAATGAAAAAGTGCAACAACCACCCATTTGGGGTGTGGGAAGCCCCCCCCCCCCCACCTGATAATATGTAGTAGTAAGTTAAGGCAGATAAAGTTTCATGGTGTTTTTCTTGAAGGCCCCAGGAAAGGGGTGGGACTTGGCCATTAGTTAATTGCAAAGAAAAATGAATCAGTCTACATGATTGTCACTCTTCACCATTTTGAAAAGTTAGCTTTGTCTTTTTATTTTGCTTTGTCTTTTTTTCCCACCCAAAATGAAAAGCATTATGACCAGCACTGATGCACAGACATCTGATGCACAAAAAGTCCTGACTTTTGTATGTGTTTTCGCTTAAAATGCAGCCTACTTTGAGTCATGGGGTTAAATTGAAGGAGTTGATCTATTCTGTATGCGTGTCAACTATTACGACCTGAATCCTGCCTATATAACTTGTTTTTAACATCGTTACTTATTTTTCTCTTTACATTGCTTATTTTTAGCTTTGCTTATAGATGAGTTACTGATGACCCAACTCAAGAAAGATCACCAGCATGCCGACATGTCTGACATTCTGCAATCAGGACCTTATCATGTCGACATAAACTTTACTGCGCCTGCATAACTTAATCATCCAGGTTGTTATTTCTTCAAGATACCTAAACCCCAGGTGTATACAGGGATTCCCAGCATCATCAAGACTCCAAGCTTCACCTGAACAACACTAGGGCTGAGCCCAGCCACTATATAACTATAAATATAAATCTTTATTTAATAAATAAATAGGAGACACAAGAAAAATAGGGGATTAAAACAACTCAAAATGGCAAAGTATCAGTGGGAGTGGCCCAAAGATGTTATAATGACCAAAACACAGGGGAGAAAAGTGGGATGTAAGAAAGCTGAAATATAAATTGACCCCCAATTGATCCCTCATAACTAAACATCCCATGTGATCCAAAATAAATTGCAACCTACTTTTCTCCTGCTTCCTTGTGTACATTACTTATTAAATAATGATTTATATTTGTAGACATTTTTGGGTTGTGTGGTATACAGTGGCTGGGCTTAGCCCTAGTTTTGTACAGATTTTTATACATACCACTTGTGAGAATATTTTAGTGGATAAAATGTGGTTTCCTATGTTTTAGCTGCACCTGAACACAGACCCCCTGGCGGGTACTTAACATGTGGTTGTTGCCTCCCCAGCCAAGAGGTCCAGGAGCCGAGTGAGAATGTTGTTAAATTTAAGCTCTCAGTGATGAATTATCTTGTATATAGGTACATTGCTGTAAATTTGTTTGGAGTAGCTCATTAGATTAAGTTAGTCCCTACCAGTTTGCAAGTTCGGTCCAATGAAGTCCTGCAAGCTGGTGTCCTCATGTTTCAGCACTGTGGGCTCCGCTGCCAACAGCATGCTTCTCCTCTAGCCTAATTTTGCATTTCCAAATGGGAGCAGGCTGCCTTTTTAATATGCAGGAGGGGGTATATGGCATAGCTGCTAGAGAGAGTCCTACTCTGATTTGATATCATACTGGGACTAACAAGGTAGGGGGAGAAACCCATTGATGGCACCAGGGCGACATATCTGAAACCGGAGAAGAGCAGGATCGAGACATTTAGTATTATTTTTACTGCCGATCATTTGTTTTGTTTATTCATTTAATAAAAACATTTAATTACTATTTAAAGCAGTTAATATTCTATCTCAGCAATACATTGGTCACTAATATTATTGGTCACCTTTATTATTATGCCACAATAATGCAGTTTTTTTAGATTTATTTTTAAGTGAGGTTACAATTTCAAATTTGCAGCTTTTAAAATTGAATTTGTGATGTAGAAAGGTTTGGCTTTCAAATCAATTTTCTGGCCCGATGTCATATGAGAGTCCCTCAGAGACCACATTAATTACAAGAAAGGTTGCACAAAGCCTACAGAACGGCTGCTAGCCTTCAAACCTGTTCTAGACAAAGATGAAGGAGGACATATCAAAAATAATTTGGGTACATTTTCAATAAACAAATCTGGAAATCTGTATAAAAATCACCTAAGCCTTGTCATATAAGAATGATGGGTAATTCTAGGTCTGTATGCACCACACAAAGCTCTCTCTCTCTCTCTAAATATATATATATATATATATATATATATATATATATATATATATCATATTTCACCTGCTGTGTTTTACAGTAGATATTATATCTCATAACGAAATAAATATATTTATAATTTTAATCATAAAATGATTCCTTAACAGTATGAACAATCATACCCTACTTCAAGGATGTTTTATTTTTTCCATCCAGGGAGTTTAATGACAGCCTGATAATCTCAACTGATGATATGTTTACAGTCATCCACAGCTCAGTAGTTAAGCGATGAAAGTCATATCAACAGAAATATACAATTTGTAGTTAAATGCTTCCTTTATATTATCTCTTTGAACATCTTTCTGTATGCCACATCCCCTATAAGCAGTGTTTTCCAGGAAATTAAATGGGCACACAAAAATCAAAAGTCTGCCCTTTTTTTCTGTTACAAAAAGAAAACTTATAGTAATATATATATATATATATATATATATACATAGTGAATTTCTGAAACTTGATATAAAAATAAACATGTACTTACCTTGAAAAGCCTCAGAATATTGGCTACCATAATAGAAACTGAGCTTGAGGAAGCTCCAATAACTCCCACCACCCTCTCAGGCTGAGCAATAATTGGATTCCCACCACTGAGGCATCGTACTTCTGTTCTGTCCTTATCTATAAGTGGCTGAACAAAGCTTAGAGATTGCTCTAAAGCATGGGTATCTCGGGAGCAGGTGTCCAAAACCCTAGCGCCTAGTGTGATATTTGGCAGGAGATCATTATCAGCATTAATTCTATCAAGAGCATAGAGCATTGCTTCCAAACGGTGTATTCCTTTCTCCTTCTTGAGCTCACCACAGGCTCTGCCATCACTTCCTCTTCCATGTACTGGAAAAAGACCACCCAGAATGAAGTCTCCATCTATCCGCACAGAATTCATGTGTGGCGAACCTTTTGGTTTGGACCAACATGTCCAAGGTGTAAAAAGTATAAACGTGCATGCCACAATTGCAAGCTTTGGCATATCCATGGTTTGGATTTTTGGTTGGACCAAAAGGAGTCTTCTTTCAAATCACTTTCCACGTGTCTGTCCTCTGGTGGTAGGTATAATAATTTATGATGCCGAGGTGAAATGTTGAGCAGGTACTGGTCATGGGAAGATTGAGGCATCAACAATTCTAGAACAGAAAAAGGAAAATGAGTTACAGATTTGAATTGTTACCTTAAGTTCCCCCTCAAATATACTCAAGTTATCCTACAAAAGGTATTCACTTACTGTTCACTATGGCTAACATGGTACAAGACCCTACTGCTTTGACACTGGGCATAGAAAAGTTAAAATATACCTTGTTGCCACTTCTGTCTACCCAGCTAAGCAGCATTGTCTATAGGATGACCATTTTTTTAAACCATGGCTTGGGAAAATTACCAAAGCACCATAACTACTATAAGCAAGAGTGTCCAACCCCATTATATAAAGCAGAGATTCCGAACCAGTGGTATGGGTACTGCTTGTGATCCTATCAGGTAGTACTCAGCAAGGCTGCAGGCTGATCTGTTCACCCAACCTAATTTGCTGCCATCTATACTTTAGCCAAGCCTGATTTGCTTGATATGTACCAAACGGCTCCAAAATGTGATGAAAATTATTTAGGTGTGCTTTATGCACCTGAAATGGTTGTTTTGTACATTTGTAATACAGGTTTAGGTGACTGACAACCCATTTGTACCGCTTAAATTAGAAAATAGAAAGTGGTACATGATGAAAAAGGTTGGCCCAGATAACGAGCACACAGAGGTGAAACAAAAGACAGAAACACATAAGAAATTGATGGGACTGAAAGAATCAATCACAGCTGCTGATTGACATGAAAGAAAGAGGTGAAAGAAGGATACACTTAATTATACAACAGATACATGAGGAGATACAATTAAGCAAAAAAAGATAAAATAAAACATTTAAAAAACATGTAATACACACAACAGTAAGTGTGTTGACCTCTGTACACAATATTCCACAGGAGTGGGTATTGTCAAACCCGAATAAATTAGTTGCATTACCAAAATACCAAAAGAACATAACGACACAAGAAAAAAACATTTAAAGCAAAATGAAGATAAAAAATGACATTGATGCGTTAACAGTCAAACTTGGGGCGTTCCAGTTGTGGCTTCTAATATCTACCCTGTGCCAAAACCTACAATAAATAACCTCAAGCTAGTGACTAAGAGTAACAAACACTATATTAAAGGGTATCTCCAAAAAACACTAAAGGAATGGACATTAACATTATGCAAGGTCAAACAACCAAGTGATATAGGAACTATGGGTGATAAGCATGGGTGATAAGCATGAACCTTCTATTATTGCGTCAATGCATTCTGCCTATGTTAACACTTCAATTTTGGGATTGAGTTTCAGTTTGTTATATATCTACATGGTTGGGCACTTTGCCACCCTGCATGATCAATCTGATTCCCTGGCGGGCTTGTACAAAGCGATTGGCCACTGAAGGTCATATAAGCCAACAGACCGCAAAGGAACGTGGAGGTGCCGCTGTCCAGTTTCGAACAACCTGTGGAAGCATAGGCCTGGCGCCGCAATCAGAATGCCCCCTACTGTTGTGGGTTCAGTTGAATTCCCAGTCCTCCAGTATAATGAACTAAGAGTGAGAAATGTCAGTATTTAGCATGTGATTTCAGGAAAGTAATATAGATTCTGTTGTAGTCAAAGTTAAAATGGACCTACCCTATATACTATAAGCAATTCGCTGCTCAACAACTCCTGCAAACACTCGCCTTTCCCAAGCTGGACCTCAGTCCAATTAGGAACTGAAAGTCATAACACACAAAGCAACAACTGGCACTTTCTACTACCGCAGCTTCTGGCTGCTGGTCAGGTTACCAAATAGGTAATTCTGTATAAAAGTATATTTTACATTTTAAACTTCTTGTGTGATTTTTCTGTTTGATTTTCTTGTTTACTATAGTAAGGCCCAGCCTTGGGGGGGGGGGGGGGGGGGTGATAAACTGTGCCATTGCCCCCAATTTCAGTAGAGTACCTGGCTTAAGATCTTAAAGCTTGCTATTTCCCAGGGTGTTAGGGTATTTTGTAAACCTCACTGATGCAAGGTTTACAAAGCACTTAAGATGTGAGAAGGAGGGCACCAGCTGCCAAATCCCACAGGAAACGAATGATTAGCATTTAATGTGTATATTTAAGAGTATTGTCCCGATACCAAGTAAAGACCATTTGATATGCACAATGTATTTCAGTACCCCCTTAGTCATGTGACTAAGGGGGTACTGCAAGCCCTTGAATGCTAAGTTTTATTTGCCTTCTGCAAGATTTGGCAGCCAGCTCTCTCCTTCTATCCATAATACTAGAGCACTTCTGTGGCTCTCCCGTGCTCCTCCCATTGATTGACAGTCAACTGTCTACCATACTTTAGCTATACAAAAGATGTGCTCTGTTACACAGCCGCTCTGCTGCTGAGGAGACCCTGGTCCGCTTGAGGAGGATATCAGAACCTTGTATAGGGTCTGGACCCATGGGGTGGGGGGATTCATAGACTGAGCACGCAGTGGATGATGTCAGGGAATGGGCACAAGAAGGAGGATAGTAGGGTATTTAAAATTATATTTACTGAATGTGTCTGTAAAAGCAGCCCTGGTTATAGTCTAGGCAGGAGTAGCAGTATTACATACTGTTACCTGTTGGAGAGATTGGATCTGTGCAGGGTGCCTAGTGACCCCAACGCTTAAAGAGGAATTTTGGCCTCCCTGGAATATCAGTAGATCTGTATCCCTGGGACATCCCTAATTTTGTGGAATCCTCTGGATTGCCTATTATTCACACCTCGCTTCCCTCAACCAAGATGCATATCCACGCCAGGCATTTCTCAATGTGTCCAACTGCTCACACTCAGTTTTGCTATACTGCTCTGAATTCAGATTGGTGACTAAAAGCTGAATGACGTACGAGGAGCTGGGGTCCTGCAAACATGCTGTCAGATGACCAGAGAGGTTCATATTGTAGGCGATAGGGAGAATTTCACACAGTGGGGCATGCTAAATTGGGATGCCCTGCTACAATACCCAGGAGAGTGAAATCCTTGGTGTTGTTCCAATTTAAATTGGCAGGTTATCCATAAGCAGAAACAAGACATCACAGGAAAGTTTTGTTTGCAAGAGCTTTCAGTCGGCTTTCTTTTCTGGGCCTTCCTGTGGCTATGCTGTCATATAAAATTCAGTTTTGATACAATGTGTCACCAGAAACAAAATCTCCCTGACAGGCTTGCAGATAGCATCAGAACATGACAGGGACTCACTTCAGTACAAGCAATATTAAAAAAATGCCAAAGAAAGCATGTGTAAAGTAATTTGCTTCAGACAAAAAATAATAAAGGCCCAGTGCTGACAGAATTTCTTTTTCATGTCTCACATTTAACACTCCAGTTAAAGTTATTCTCTGGGCAAATGAAGAAAATTACCCCCCCCCCCCCCATAGAGATTTAAGAAAACCAGACTCAAGATTAAGTACCATGATGGTACCATGTGGGTATGCATCATGGGGTGTCCTGACGCACACCTGCTGCTGTTGCAGTGAATAGAGTTCGATGTACTCCAGTCGCCTTTTTCTGGTGGGGGCCATATTCCACATTTTGCCAGAGAATGGTGGATGGCTACCCGAAGGCTCGCTATCAGAATGCATGACCAACTGGGATCTTACCATGTCTCTGTCCCCCAGGCAGTTAAAATCTTTTATTTTAAATCAATATATTTTTTTACATTATTTATCATGTTTAGCACAGTTTAATTGTGTTTCAGGCTAGGTTTTAAATATTTTAAGAAATGAACCCTTTAAAAAGTCCAACAGTAGTCCTTTAGTTGTGTCTTTATGGTTAGTGGTATACAGATTTTTACTTTCTACCTGTAATTCTGGTGGGTTGAAAAATATGAGTGTGGTTTGGCATGTAAGGGTGTCATGGTTAAAGAACCCTATATACAGCCCCCAGCAGGACACTCCTCCTGCTTTGAGCTTATCCCTCGAGTATCTATCCTGAGGAGGTGGTTAGTAAGAGGCCGATTCATTAATAGCGCCAGGTAGCGACAGATGAGCAACTGTAGCGTGATTTTTACAACGCCAGCCAGTATTCGCTGTGCTTGGCCGGCGTTAGCTTGATGACAGCGACTCAGTCGGTGTGCGGTAATGTTGAATACGGGCTGGGGGGTCGCTGTTTCACAGGTTCAGCGTTGTATGTGTGCGCCTGACAACGAATGGCCAGAGCGAACGGCTTGCTGCATATTCATTAACAAATCACGCTACGAATTTGTTTGCGCTGTGAATTCCTTGTTTGAACCCCAGAGCGCTGGCGGCGATGGATTTAAAATAGTTTTTAAACCCCAAACAACCATATTTTTTGATTGTAAAATTCTACAAGTTTTTATAAACATCCCTTAATATGAATACATTAATATCAGACCTGTAATATCAATTCTGCACAAAATCATTTTTTTTTTTTTTTTACCTTAAAAAAAAATCCTAACATTGCAGAAGTGGTCACAGAATTTTTGACATTAAAAAAAAAAAAAAAAACATTAATAGCAATTAATTATGATCCATTAAAGATTGCTCCATTGAAATGCATTGGACATCGCCAGGGAGCGACAGGTCAGACCTGGCGCTGTGATGGGATTAGCAGCGGCGCTGTTCGTTGCAGTCGGCTACATGATGAATCCCGCGGTAGCTGTCGCTCTCGCCGGCGCTAGCCTCATTTAGCTTGATAAATGCGTCATTGTGGCCGACGCCGGGCGTACTTGAGTCGGTAGCCGCCGTTAGCTGGCGGGACCTGGCGCTCGTCAGACACTACCTGGCGCTATCGCTTGATGAATAAGGGCATAAGTCTTTTTATGGCCACCGATAACCTTCAGTAAAAAAAACTGCACACGCATGTTCCAAGCTTTACACAGGTCCTACACCTGGCAGCCTGCTTAGACAACCACTACATAACTGAGCAAGGCTCACTAATTAATTTACGGTAGTTTTTACAATATAACAAATTTAAAAAGGTAATCATTTGACATAGCTTTGAGCGCCTTTCCCAAAAGTTGCATATCCCCCCCTATTATTGACAGTATTAATGTCACTGCTAAAAACGTTTTACACTTCGAATAAGCAGAATGAAAAGATTCAGAACCCTCAATCTGCATGCCTTTCTAAGATCAGTGGCTCTCTGTGCCTCCTTATGGATAAAAGGTAATGCCCTTTACAGGGAGTGTGTGTATCCCCTGGTTTGTTCCAGAGAACATGGAACCATGCTTTTAGCTTTTTCCTTTGAGTCCAGTTCACTGAAGATCAGGATTAGAGCAGGCACCATGCTGTGCTCAAATGGCACAGCTTGTATCTATGTATAGTATAGGTGTACCTATAAAAGAAAGTCAAGCAGCACTGCAGCAAGAGGGATAATAACAAAACATAGCCTCCTTATGACCATTTCTCTAACTAAATACATTTAGCGATTTCCACAGTAAAATGACACCCACAAGAACAATAAAAAAATCTCACATTTGCTTGACTACAATAACATTGTTCCTTTTATTATAGAACTCTAAATGTGTTCAGCCAAATGTGTGAATATTTATGAATTGTAATTACTCCAGTAATTTCCTTTGAAATCCCTTGTCACCCTTACCTGACAAACTTTCCAACATTTTTCCTTGTAAATGTCCCCATTATGGCGCAGGGGTATGTCAAACATGACTTTCTAAATTCTTAATGTCTACATCCTTTTATTTTTATAAAATGTTTTAATCACTTTGTTCTCTTGCTGGTCTCTCTTGCCGTAGATAATATACAGTACATGCTTTTTATTTGCATTGGTGAGAGGGCAAAAGTATCATTTTCTTTGTAGCCCCTAATCACAGAAAAAACTACCATTAGACTTACCGGTAACAGATTTTTCAGGAATCCTTCAGTGTGACCACACAAAAGTAATAGGTGGTCATGCTGATGAATGACTTGGAAACAATTCTTTATGAGAAAAAAAGCCTCAGAATTTCACTGTTAGTGCATCACCAGATAGGAAAACAATGAAAGTCAATGGTACTTTTTACTACAGTGTAAAAGTACCATTGACATTTTTTTCTTTGCTGGTGATGGCGAAATTGTCATGCATTTTCTCATAGAGTGATTATTTTACCATGAAAAAATAGATCCCAGCTCGGTAGGACCCTGTAAAATCATCCTTTACTCAATCTATTTAATCATCCATAGCCCAACTCAAGGAATCCACATTTTGAGGGCGTTCTCCCCTTTAGGCTTATATGAGCTGCCCTTCAACTTGTGCTTGATTATTTTACTGTCATAAGAATAGTTTTCAACTCTTAGTAAATCAAGGCCATTGTCTCACCGCTAGCTCTTCATTCATATCCTCTCACTCCCTCAAGCAGTTCCCCAAGCATGATATTGTGGTGTTTTACTGGACTCTCACCTCACATATAGTCACTAGCCATCTCTTTTGTCTCCAACTCAAAACATTTCCCAAATAGTTCATTTCCTCACTCCTGACACCACAAAATTATTTGACCTACCTTTCATCTCCAACCCCTTGATCTCTAGATCAGGGCTTCCCAACATGTTTTTAATCAAGTAATACCATGGGAATGGTATGGGCTGTGTAAAACACCAAAGATGTAATAATAATAATATTAACTACAGAGGGGGAATTTTGCCAGCGCATTTGACAATAAGGAAGGTGCAAAAGCATTATGTGTGGAGCAGAGAAAAGCTTTCATTTGTCTGCAAAGATAAAGCAGAGCAGCTCTAGACAGGGAGAGAGAGCTGTCAGGGCTGCTTATACATTATTAAGGGAAGCAGAATGACACACTGCCTCTGGAATGATAAAAGGCATGGCTACAGGGCTGCAGTGATAGTAACAATGCTTGCGTTCATAAGGTCAGGGGTACCCACCATGATGCTTTACCTGCCTATTTCCGAGCAAAATACCTTTAATACAACACAGACCTTGCTCATTAAAGGACATCTGTAGACCAAGTTAAAACTTCCCAGCTAATCCCTGTTGGTGTGTGTTTAGTTGCTGGGTTCTAGCCACCTGCTCTATTTATTCATTTATTTATGTCATTTATTTATGGGTAGCAAAAGCTGCATCTGCATCAAGTATGATAAGTTACAAAAGTCAACCTGCAGTACTATTTGGTGTTAAAGAGGAACAACACACAGGAATTTCACTTTCCAGTGTGTTGTTTCTGTGTGCAGCGGCATCCCGAATTGGGATGCCCCACTGTGTGTACCCCCCCAGGTCATCCGTTTCACTCACCTTCCTCCCGCCCGCAGACTCAGATGACAGCGAGAGCGCTGATCAACAGTCACTCGGCTCTCTTTGGCTCCCTTTCCTACCAGCTGCGTCCCCTACCCACCTTGAAACCGTGGCATGCCCGTGCCACCCATTCAGCAAGGCTGGGCACGCGCAAGGCTGGAGTTGAGCGAGGACGCAGCCAGAGCGCACAGACGCGGCGAGGGCTCCAGGAAAAGGTGAGCGGTCAGAGGGTTTCATACAATTCGGGATTCCCCAAGGAGTGGAACTCGGATGGCCCTGGAGTCTTTTAGCAATAACCAGAGGGAAATTACTTATATTGAATCTGGAATCTCTTGTTATCGCAACCCTGTATTGTTGACTGGAGGATAGCTATTGCAAATAGGAGTGTCTAGGAAGCATTTGTTTATTCATTTTTCCAGTGTAAGACTGTGTTCTAAAGCAAGCAATCCCTGTAAAATATTTTGTATGTTGTTTCCTGCTGCCAGATTTTCTCTCGCTTAGAAAGGCTTGCAAACTACTTCATGAATGACCCAGTTACCCACATACAGACAAAATCTCAGCATACTTCCCAAGTTGGAAAGCATTTGTGGGAGTTGTAAGAGCTGTTCTAGTGTCCAAAAGCATCTCAGCATCTCAGCTGGCTTGATTGTATATTCTTAACCTTTTTTGAATGTGCCTGCATGTTTTTTCGGATGAGACCATTGACTATGGTGACATATACCAAGTAATTTTTTACCACTTATCCAGATACGATGAACCCGTTAGTGAACAAACAGAATTGCAGGGGAGACCACACAATCCTGATGTGCACTTGTGATAATGGTTTTCACATTTTACATTAAGGAGGTGTATCCGGAAATTGTGTAATAACAAAAAAACATAGAAACATGTCAGCTAATAAAAAGGAGGGGTAACTTATACACCCAAACTGAATACAATATCTGTCAAGCTTTTGGTTTTCCAATCCTGGTAGGAATAAAATCCAGGGGTGACAGGTCTGAGTGTATCGGGGGGGAAAGAACCTGTCACCATTGATTTCCTATGCCTTCCATTAAAAGAAACAAGCCTGTTATATAAGTGACCTCCCCTCCCCCGCGCAATCCAGCATATTTATATGGATTTTTATCATTAGATAATTTTTTTGTTGCAATATCCCTTCTTTAAGGATCCTAGACTTTCAGGCAGCTGTTGTCCATCTGCAAATATTAGGGGAAAAACAAATTGTGTCAGCTTGTGGAATAGAATCTTCAGACCAACTGCATTGAGGTTAAAAATAAAAAAAAAAAACAAGGCATAGAAGAGCCATGCGCTTCACAATTTTGTAAAGAACAATATTTACAGAAACTGTGGCTAATCCATTCAATTTGTTTGCAAACTGGATAAGATCAATAGCCTCGATTCAGAGACACATTCGTCCGGACTTCCGTAGCTGTCTGTGAAAGTTTTGGTGGGTGTTTGTAATTTTTTTGCTTTTTTTCGCCCATTTTCTACTCGCACGAACGTTCGGGAATGCGCTTCCGATGAACGGAAGCAAATCGGAACATTTCCGTTAGTTCGGATCATTTTCCAAACAAAATCGGAAATTTTCCGTTCGTTCAGAAAACTTCCGTTGCTGGGATGGGTTTCTGTCTGATTCAGAGAGCTGATTTCCGACGGATCACCACCCTATAAATCCGTTTAATTTCCGATCCACTTACGAGACCTTTGAGGGTTCGGATTGCTATTGTTGAACATGTTTTGCGGCTATGTGGAGGAGTCTGCGCGCCTTTAGCACCAAGGCATTGCATGTATCAGCATGGCCGAGGCCATAAATTGTATAGCAATGCATCCCTGAATCAATACATTTCATGTGTGCCTTATAGATGCATTTTAAAGCTGACCTTAATTAGTCCTTAGCATGTAAACATTTATTTTTCCACACATCCATATAATTGCTATATTTTTTTAGACTTATGTCCTTTGTGAATTATATTTGGATTGTTGAACTTGAATCTTAATTTGTTGTAGGAGTTATTGTTTTAGTTGGTTACCTTTGCTTTGTGTAATTATTTTATATTTGGTTGCAGGAACTGCAAGATGTGCCACTCGCCCTTGCTCCTGATGCCCGTTCTTTGCCTGCAGAATACGGGCCAGGGGTTCTCTAACCGGGCACTATGCAAAACCCGGGCCGTGGTGGCGAGGGCCCTCTGGCTTTTGAAGTCCAGATTTAGGTGTTTGGACCATACAGGGGGGGGGGCACTGCAGTATGACCCCAACAAGGTTATACCAAAATTTTAATTTACGTTTTTTAACAGGGACCACACGTTCCAGAGTGGCACAACTGAGTGTCAGGGTCCTTCAGTTGGTGGACGAGATGCAGGAGCTGCGCAACTCGTTGGGGACCACAGATGAAGAATAATGTTCAGTGGCCTGCCATTGCTATGTATTTTGTTTTTTATAGTTGCAAAAATGTGAAATTTTCAAAATGTTTTAAAATTTTTTATTTTATGATGGTATAAAAAAAAATGTTACATTGTCATTTCATTTACAAAATACATTAGCACAAAACTAATGGGCCCAGAAATATTTAAAGATGAATATTCACATGACCAAGTGGTTTGGGTAAGTTTTAGGGGGCTAAAATGGAAGAAGAACCTAACCGCAAAGTGGTTTGGGTGAGCTTTAAGGGTCCAAAAGGGAAGATGGAGGATAGTGCTAGGTGATTTAGCTAAACATTGTAGTAGAAGTGAGGGTGGCAAATATGTAGGCGAGCACTTTAATGAGTTAAGTTTGTATTGCGCAGGCGCAAGATCGTAAGGATTTCCGTCTGGACGATTATTTATTGAAAAAGGGAAACAGAAACTAACGGGAAACGTAAAGGATTCGTTGGAGTATACGATGGGAAAAGGGCAAAAACGAAAGCCTACGTTGTAACGTGAAAATGAAACAGAAAAGTCTGGATGGAAAATGACATCCTCGTATTCGTAATCTGCCGTACGAACGGACGGAAACTTTACAGAAGGTTTTCAATGCATGCATAGAATCGCTCGCACACTCAAGTTTTTTTTGTCTCTCTGAATCGAGGCTATTGAGTTGTTTGATAGATATGTGCCATGCATTTCTCCAGTTATCAACCATAGGTGTACATGAGGATGGGGGCTAGGGGCTCTGCACATACTCAGGCAAGATGGATTATGTCAGATACAAGCACCTATTTGGGGTTAAGATCATTAGGAGAAGATATTACTCTTGTGTTATGGTTACAGTCTGGGGTATAAATAAATCATGGGACAGATCTTTGTAATGAAACCAGATTTATTTATACAAAGTTTTTAGATCCCCCTCAGGAATCTATTTTCCCATTTAAATAAACCTAATTTTGACAATATTTCAGGGTACTCTAGTGCTGTCATTCTAGTTGCCCACCTTTGAACACACACAGGTTCTAATATGTCCTTCTTATGCACTGGTGCCCATAACTGTACACAATATTGCTTATGGGGTCTGACCAGTGACTTATGGAGCAGTAAAATTATGCTCTGGTCATGTCACAGTTAAGTTTATTGTTTACCAAGGCCTAGGTCTAATTCAGTTTTAGTTTTCCCCAGCATTTTCCTATTTAGTTTGTAGCCATGGCACAAATTGTTACATCCCATGTGCATAACCTTACATTTATCTGTATTAAACCAATTTATTTAAATCTGTTTTGTAGCTTGTTGTCCTCTTTTGTGTTAATTACTTTACACAGCTTCATATTAACTACAAAGATTGATATTTTACTGTTTAATCCTTTCTCAATGATATATACCGTATATATATATATATATATATATATATATATATATATATATATATATATAAAATGTTCCAATTCCTGACCTGTGGTGGTACTCCACGGGTAACGGTGTTTCAATCTGAGCAGTGTGCATTGGGGTACAGATTGCAACATGCATTTCAGTGAGCTTTTTCAGTTCATCTTTTTAACGTTTAGAAACAAAAAAGTGCAAAAAGGGTGCGTTTTCGACCATGTTTTCCCAAAAAGTGACCTATACACGTGATGGGGCATTTTTACAGATGAGGTACATCTTTTTTCCTATGAGGTAAGTATATTTTATTCAAAGTTTCAAATTTTTCTGCACAGCCCATAGGGCACTGTTGTTTTCAAACTTCCAAAACCAAAACAAAACATCCTTACCTCAAATTATGTACCCCATCTGTAACAATTCCCCATCACAGGTGCAGGTCATTTTTGGAGAAAGCCTTTTTTTGCCCTTTTTTGGGTTTAAGTGCTAAAAAGCTCACCAAGATGTAGGATGCAACCCACAGCACTATGCACACCAGCTTCACCAAATAATTACAATGCCCCCCTTTGTTTCCTATCATTAATGCTCTAATCACACTTATCTGCTTGTGTTGCATTGAGCAACACAGTCACAATGAAAGGAAAAATGCTGCCCATTCATTTTTAATGGGCAAGTTCACATATATATGTAGTGCATATATGTGAACTGGCCCATTAAATATAATAGGCAGCATTTTTGTTGTGTTGTGATTTCCCAACGCAGTGCAAGCGGATAGGTTTGAATAGAGCCTATGTACACATTTTTCCCCAATCCAAGCATTCTCATCTTTTGTATTAGTATTTTATGTGTCTCAGCATTAAATGTTTTTTGACAAATCAAGATGACACCAATTGACTCGCCCTGATCCAGTCTAGTTACTTTAGAGTAGTGTTTTTAGGCATGCCTAGACCTGAATTATGAATCCCCAAGAAAAAAAGGTTGCCTGTCTAATCTGAATATAGGGCCTTTTTCATTGGCCTATTTTTACAATTTTATAAGGACTTGCTGCAGAGGTCACTTTGTCTGGCTTCCGGGGCTAAGAGAAAGTTACCCTTTAAATGTTTACAGGTGGCGTGTTTTGGCTATTTTTTATGTTCTCAGTTTTTGTCTAAATGTCAGAATGACATGAATCAGGCAATGGTCTAAAAGTCCCATTGTTACTTGTCATACAGTGACAGTAAGTCAAAGGCTGCCTTCAGTGTGCCTTCAGTATACACTCTGTCAAGTCAAGTGTATTGTTTCCTTGTCTGAAAAGCAATGTGTTGCTTATATTTGGCGAGCTCTTGTTTCAAATTTGTCTTATTGAAATCTCCAGTAATGGTGGTCTTTACCTAGAATGTTGATATCTAGACACCTACAATGAGACACCAGTGTTAAACCTGCATCATGGCCAAAAAGGCTTTACTTTTATTACGATTATGCATGGATTTATAACCATGGATGGAAAACAAACTTTTAATTACTTAAATTCGCTGTATAACCTTGGCTTGTAGATTTCTTTGTAACAACAACCAAGCAGAAAAATCAAAGCACCTGCACAACGTACTTGTCACCCATGAGAACATATGATTCTCAAGCACTAACAACTTATTGGAGCTGTTACCTTTAGTGAAAAAAAGAAAATTTTAATTCAGATACACACAAAGACCCTTCATACAAATAAAACATAATTTATATTAAATAACCTGGAAATACCAAGTTGACATTCTGCAGTGCACTCCATACTGTTGGAAATAAAGCAGTAAATTTGAGCTTAGCACTGTTTTGCTTTTGGCGCTGGTCATTCTCAGATAAGGGAATTACTGAAGGGTCAAGTAATGAATTAAAGCTTAGGGTCGAAAGGTTCAAGATAGGGGCAGTCATAAATTTTAGTAAAGGTTAGTTCGAAGACAAAGGATCACATAATTACATTAGGTTAGATTGGTATATAAGTGTTAGGATGATCAATATTATTATTATTATTATTATTATTATTAATAATAATAATAATAATAATAATAATAATAATAATAAATAGTAATGATAATAATGTATAAGAGCTATGATTGGAAATGGCTGCATAAATATCAACATGTTACATTTAAATTTTTTGGGTACTTGCACATATACATATAAATCAGTACTAGTTAAAGGAGCACTATCGTGAAAAATGGCCCAATGGTACAAATCCATATGAATATGCTGGATGGCAGGAGGAGGGGTCACTTATACAACCGGCATCAAAAATATCAAGCAAGGCTTTTTTTCTTTCTTTTAATAGAAGGAATAGGACATCCGGGGTGGCAGGCTCTGTCACCCATGATAGAATAAACCTGTCACACCTGGATTTTATTCCTACCATGTGAGAATAAACAAGAATCTTGGCGGGTGTTTTATTCAGTTCGGGTGTATAAGTGACCCTTCCTCTCATTAGCCAATGGGTTTATATGGATTTTTAATATTACAAAATTTCATGATGGTGCTCCTTTAATAGCTGTCGCCTCCACACAGTCTGTTGCTCACTGGACAGTGGCAGTGTGGCAATTTTTAGCTTGCAGTTTCTGTTCCCATGATCTATTCTTATGACAAGTGTATCCATGGGATAGAGTTTCATGCAAACAGATCAGTGGAGGATGCTGTCAACACTGCACTCAAATATATTGTGGAGCACATGGACCACCCTAATTCACATGTCAGGATCCCATTTAAAGACTTTATTTCTGCCTTTAACACCATCAATCCTGAAACCCTTTATACCAAACTGAGACACATGTCTATCTCTCCTAGCACCTGCAACTGGATGAGGAACTTCACTGATATTAAGCAGTATGTCAAGCTTGGAACATTCAAGCTGTAATCATGGTTTACCCATAATGGAGCACCCCAAGGCCATGTGCTATCCCCTATCTTGTTTTAACTTTACACAAATTAGTGCATTTCCACTGACGACGAAATTGTCATCATATTTGTTGATTATACTACCATCATTGGCCTCATCCATGATGGCAAAGACCAATTTCAAAAGTACTCACAGCTCAGCTGAATGCATGATAACTTTACTCTGTGTACTGCGTCAATGCAGCTTCCTCCACTGACCACCATAGTGCAAAAATCCAATGTGTACACCAGCATTTCAAATAAAACTCTGTATGTATTGTAGATATTAAAATCATCCAACAGCAGGTGGGACAACAGACATAGAAATGGCGCTGCTTCACGTTTCAGAGGAAAACCTCCTAATCATAACCATGGCAAAGACTAGGCCTACTGCAATGTCGTCAACAACATGGTTCACTGGTGCAAAAAAAATCAATCTGATCGTCAACCTTGGAAAAACTCTAGAGATGGTGATCAATTTTCAGAAATCTCCCCCGAAATGGTCACCAATCTTCATGGCCAGTTTAGAAGTAGTAACATTTCTTAGTGTTCACATCACACATGGTCTGAAGTGGGGCAAGCTTGTTGATACAGTACTAAGGACATCCCAGCAAGGACAACTTAGGAAATTTGGCCTACCCCAAAGACCTCCATTGAATCACCCCTATGTGCACCCTTTTTAGCTTGGTATGGGGGAACCGACAAAAAGGACAAACTCAGATTGCACAGAATAATCAGCTGAGAAAATCATTAAGATGACTCTTCCAAACCTAGGCGAAATAAATTAATAATTTCCTGAGTCAAATTCAGGGCCTTAAAGATCCTCAGAGACTTCACCAACCCTGGCCACTGTGCCTTCAGTGTTCTACCTTTGGGACATCGGGACATTAGATCCCTTTTAGCAATCACCCCTGGAAGTTCCTGATTCAGGATGCCCCTACAATTAAAATCAAGCACTGAACGCTGTACAATGGGGGGCAGGGAATAGCTGTGTACTGCAATAAAACATATCTCCTTATGAATAAGGAATGTATGCAACATTGGTGCACAGCTGTTTAATTTCACAAACAGATGGAGCTCTCATAGGAAAAGTATCTCTCTAATGCAATGATAGTGTGAGTGGTGGATTCGGTTAGTTAAGTGTCCATGTGAACCAGGACCCTCCCTGACACAGAGTTGCCAGGAAGAAAATGGGTTCACTTTCAGCCAGAATAAGAAGTAAGATTTCCAGGCCATGGATACCACACTTGAAGACCCACGAATAGACAACACAGTAAATAATATGGGGCTTGAGGGAAGGACTGAACCTGAATTAAATATGTGTTTGTAATGGTAAAGGTCCATGAAAGGTTGCCACCCACACCACTGACTACTCTCAATTTATGTTTATATGTGTAGAGTACCTGATCTGAAGTACATAAAACATTTTATACTTTTGTCACAGATTTGTTTTAAAGACAGAATTGCTGGGATTATGACCTGTTCCTCATCTATAACTGCATGTTCCTGTATCTGGATGAGAAAGCATGAGGGCTGTTCCATGTCTCTAAATGTCTGTGTACATGTTTCCCTTTCGCACCCTCTCTCCAGCGTTAGAATGGTTTACTTTTTTATTGCTGTCATAGAAATGTGTTTCTAGAATCACAGAAAACACAGACAATCAGAGGAAGGAGCAACTACTATCCTCTGCAGGAACAGGGAATGGTGTCCCACACAGTCTGATGCAGGAGGGATAGGATATCTCAGAAAAAAGCTAGTAATTCATGAATAAAATCTGTTCTCTGGTGCTAAATCCTAAATTCAGAATCTTATTCAATAGCACCGCAGACTGGCAGGTAAGCAAGCAATAATTTGTTTTTACACTAAGCCTTAACAGTCACTCAAGAGACAAGATATCATATTTATACCATAGAGTTTTTATTTTTCGCATTTTTCTAAGGCCCCCAGATAGACAAGGCAAGGTGGAACCTGCATCTTGCCTTCTCCTCCATGTACAGAGGAGTAGTAAAGGTGCCTTGTTAGAGCTAAACATGAGGGGACATTTAAGTGCTGCCTTGATTTACAAAGTAATTCATGACACTGTTCACTTATCTGTGTATATAAACAAATTTATAGCTGAAAACACTGAATGCATTTATACAAAGTACAACTGCTTATATAGCTTGCGCGTTTACCCTTTACGCATATTTAACGCTCATTAGTAGGCAGAGTACATATACATGATCTGCTTTCAAATTCTATTCGCCCACTTGTGTGATTCAGATACCAATGTCACACTGAATAACCAGGATGGTGACCTCACTTTCCTGTATCTCAGTTAAGCGGTACATGTTGAGGACCTACCCACCTTCGCTCAATCATTGGATTATGAATGAGCAGCACGACACTGGCAAGGCAACACCTCAAAACCTCCCTCTCAAGTGCTTAGGGTCTAAAGCATGTTTGACTGACAGTGAAGTCTAGATGCTTCCAGCTTCCAACTTTGATTTCCAGAGGCAGCTGTAAGACATTTGACTTCTGATTGTCACTAGACTGGAAATAAACATGGCTTTTATGCTATTAAGTAAAGCTGATTATTAATCACATCTCACATATATGCTCTTTTTTATATCAGCTTGTTACTGTAAACATTACCAAAAAGAAGCTCTTTACTACCGAGGCAGCTGATGCGTTTCCATTATGTATGTGTGTCTATATTAGCTACAAAAGGCCAGTAAATGGAAAGTTCAGAGGCTAAAAGATGGCTTTTTTTAATGCACAGCTTACAGCTATAATTTTTTTATCCTGCCAGTCATGATGAATAAACACAAATCAGCTCTAATGACTCTGTTTTAAAATGTGTCACCACATTATTTACTATGACATTATCCACAATGCTAGCTAGCTATGTAAAATCTATTACCTAGTTTACATGACTGGGCTCCCTGTGCCAATGATTGCGTTGTGATGTGTGCTAGGAACGTCAAGCCATTTGTTTTATAGAAATGATTGTTTACTAAGGTCATAAAAATCTGCCAGAGACAGTTTGCGTTTTACATTTTAAAGCAGATTTCAAACATGCCACAAATAAAGTTAGAGCTCTAAAAGTTTTGGTGGATATTGGTCAATATAACATCATATAAAAAATCATATTAGAGCATTAATAATCCAGTCTGTTTATAGTTTTCTCAACAATCTATATGGCTACACTTTTGTAACACTATTCAGACTGATTGCAAACAGTAGCATACTGTACAGTGGAATCACCAGTAGTGCTCTACTGGGGCTGTACCTGTTGTAATGGAGCAGAATTTGATTAAAAGTAACTATTAAACGTTTTTGTTTATTCAATTATCAGTGTTGTGTATACATGGTTAATTAATAACTCATCTATAAACAAATGCTATCTAATCTGTGTATCTCTTTATCATTATGTATTATTATAATTACATAATTATGTATTATTATAAAATACTGCATTTTATCCAGCACTAATAAAAGGTACATATATTATAAATGATTACATGGTATAGACAGATACTAAAGATATGCTCAGCTACTATAAAGCACAACTTATTTAGGAGCAGGGCTGCATCGATATTGTAGATATTTGCAATCTGCTCTCTATATATGCTTGGTGAATGATCAATCTCAATAGTAATCAGGGGGGTCAAGCTGCTGTTCTGATAAGGCAGATATAACAATATGAAATGCAGTAAAAACACAGTTGGTAAGGACTGCTCCCAGAATGCAGTCTGTACACATTTACATTCCCTTCTCGTAGTCTCCAATAAACACAGCTTGTGTGTATGTACATACCAGCACATCAAAAACTGGGATCTCTCATAATCAACAGTGAGGAGATCAATCAGCTGAACACTGGAAGGAAAAGCAGTAACATCTATCTTGGCATTAGCTAATATCTGTTGTAAATGGGTTGCTGCACTAAAATAATAGTAATTTAATAACGCCACCATTAACAGAAACTGAAAAACAATATTTTTCTCTGGTGTTTAAACAATGTAAGGCTTAATATTCTTTATACATAAACCAACACTGAGTGAACCTACTCTTATATGTTGGCACTAGTGGTACATCCTACACACACTATAAGCTAGATAAGACTGTCTATTTAATGTGCAGTCATCATATATGAAACAGCACCGGTACAATCAATCGCCATGATCTGCAGACATAAGGCATTTGTGATGTATGTCATTATTTTACTACAAAACAGAAACCCTGCTCCTATACCTAAGGACATTTCTGTAAACCACTGATCCTTCATAGGATAAGACTGTCTGCTCATATCACAGTCACCTGGGGGAGGTGGGAGCTAAGGGCACATTGCAGCTGGGTACCATTTATTTAACTTTGGCCTGAAGAACTTTAAAATAGCCTTCTATTTGCTATAGCCATGCTGTTAGCATGATGTGACATAGCTTAGAATGTTGATTAAGTTCCATTTGTAACACTTGTGCTCTATACAGTAAATCAGACTATCAGGTAAAAATCCTATTAAAGTATGAGTGCAGGGAGCAGCATGCAATTATTAATGAGTGGATCCCCTTGGGCGAATGTTACCCTTCTCTCTTTACATTCCTGCCCCCTCCCACAAAGTAAAATGGATTTTAATTACTCTCTTTATTTCAGCTCCTGTAAATCTCTTGCTCGCTCTCTTTGCCGTTTCTGCTGCTGCAAGAGAAAGCTGATTTTAATCAAGACTTCTTGCTGCCAACCACAGACTAGAGCAGTCTGCCCTAAAGATGTTAAATGGGTGCAATTCAGAGGAGCAGATGAAAATATTTAACACACAGGAAAACATAGGAGGGGGTGGAGGATGTATGGAAGATGAGAGGGAGAGCTGCACCAGGAGCTCAGGAGAGAGTAAAAGAAATGGGGAGAGAGTGCATGGGATGAATAGGATACTGGGATGGAACAGAGGGAAGGTATCTAAGATTAATGAATACACAATGGCAAGAAAAGGATGGCTAGTGTGGAAAAACGGGTATATGTGGATTCATGAAAACAGTTGTGCAGAATGATTATGTTGGCACTAAAATGAGTGATGAATAAAAGTGCTCAGAAGTTCCAAAGGAATTGCTGGAAGAAATGACTGATATATACATTAGAACTAATATAAATACACCAAAACTGATAGATATATATATATATATACACACACACACACACACACACACACACACACACACTGATAAGTAAATGGCCACATATTAAAAGAAAGAAGCTGGGAGTAAGAAATGGATGAAAAAAAAAAAAACAATATCTATTCATATACCTATAGAGAAAAAAACATGTACTATAGGAGTAGCAGACACATTACAGACATTTACAGGTTACATTTGCAGAATCATCCACCTGGAATTTAGTACATCTGCATTTCTTACATAGATCTCCAGGACTGAATGGGTTCTCTCTCTGGCTGCTCCACATCCCTTCTCACTTTCCAGGCCCCCTACTTCTCTCTTCTCCTCCTCTGTTCCCAGGTTGTAAAGGAACCTCTGATAACGGAATGAGAACAGCAGGCTCTCCTCTTGTGATACACAAAGCCAACTAGCAGATCAAAAGCTCCTTTGGGGATAGTTAACCATTTAAGCCAGGCTGAGGTCTTGTCACTTTAACATATTAAGTAAAAAGGAGTAGCATGCCTTTGGGGGGATGAGTAACTTACCAGATTTTGAATTTACAGACAGGAGTATTCTGTGGTCATTTTCCGTAGACAGAGGAGGAGGGGATGATGGAGTTCCCCCTTTCCTGCAGCAGTTAGGAGGGGGTGGGGGGATGTTCTACGTAACTAGGAAGTGCTGTCTCAATACTGTGTCAGGATGCATAGTAGTCCTAGAGGTCCAGAAGGAGCAAAGGTATTCCCATGCCCAGGGGAGAGATGTGAGATGTCCCAGTCCTGGGATGCCAGCAGCAGAGAAGATGCTGTCCTGCTGTGTGAGCAGGAGGAACACACAGGGAAGACAGACAGGATGTGTGGGAGGAAGGAGCTCTCCGCTGAGTGGTCCTGAAACAAGATGTAGTGAAGCTGTCCAACAGAAGCAGTGCTGGAATGACCATCAGTGCTGCAATCGTCTCCTGCATTCACGTGTACACTTAAATGGTATTGTTCAATGTTTTCTGGAGCTCCTGCACAGGTTACCGGTGTAGAACTGTAAAGGTCTTTCTCCTGCTCCCCCACCCCCCAGGAGAAGAAGGTTGTCTACAAACGAGTATTGCTCCTTCTGTGATCTAGAAGCAGCCACCCTCCCTTCTCCTCCTCTAAGAAGGCAGGTCCTTTCCTTGCAAGCTATAGATTCCTGTACACTTACACGAGCACCCTGTGCCCCCCTCCTTTCTCAGTGCTTCTTCTCTACCTCTGTGATTGGATTAAGGGGCTGAGCTAGTGACCTGTCCCAGCTTGATGCTGCTGCCAGCTGCTGCCAAAAATCCTGCCGCCCTGATTGCCAGCATGGCCCTGGTCCAAATGCTATGCCAGAAAGGAAAAATGGGAGTTTTGGGTAGAAAATAAGGAAATGTTCAGCCCCTACAGCCAGGATGCTGGCAGTGTTTAGCCTGCCAGCGTGCTATAGTCAGTGGCTGCTCTGTTCAATAGGCTGCGCCGTCCTCCCATCGCAGAGCGCAGCTGTCGGTGTCACCTGCAGTCAGCACTGAGCCAGGCTCGCTGCTTATCAAGCGCAAAATTTCTCCACTGGTGACAGACGATCAGGACCCCTGAGAGATGGGTCACAGCAGCACACACACAGCTGGGGGGAGGTAGGGAGGAAGCCCATCTCTCCTGGGACACACAGCAAAGGCTTGTATGGCTTGCTGATTATCTGCCAAGAGCAGCATCACAACCTATATGTATTCAAATGGGTCAGGCTGAGCGGAGGAGGGTTCTTGGGGGTTTGGGAAAATATGGCAGCGCACTTCGAACTTCTTTTTATAGACCGCGCTAAGCAGATAACAGATCTAGGGCAATACACATCTTGACATATTACATTAAAAGTAGCTGCAGACTCACTGGAATGACTCATTACATGTATTTATGTCCCAAGTCCTTGTTTTATGTCATTATGGAATTAGGATCAAGGACGTAACTACATGGGGAACAAAACCCAGTGTGGCTGGCCCTGGAATCTAAAAGATGCCAAGGCCAGCCCTGGCCTTCCCCTGTGGCGCGATGCCCTGCTGTGTGGAAACCCCCCAGGTTGCTGCCAGGGGCATACATAGAATTTAAAGGACCCCATAGCAAATGTCATAATGTCAAGTGGCACACAGCAGGGCATCCCAGGAAAAGCAGACCAACAACTGGGTTAGAGAAAAACATGGGTTTTGGTCTGCTTTACAGTGGACCAAAACCCAGGATTTTCACTACTCTGGATTTTGGTTTGTACCCCCCAGGACATCTAGATTTTGGATGCCATGCTGTGTGGGATCTGCACAGCTGCTTAAAGTGGACCAAAACCCACCCTGGAGTCTATGAGATTCCAGGGAAGGCTCCCTCCCTCCCCCTGTGTTAAACCCCCTAGAGCGTCCAATAATCTTACCTTTCCTCTGAGCCCACAGCACATGCATGGTCGGTGCCAGCATCACTTGGCTCCCTTCGTGGCTGTGATGCGACACGGTTCACGTAAGTGAGGCTAGGATTTCATTCAGCAGCAGCAACTGCGCCTGCGCCTTGGGCTTGAGGAAAGGTGAGTGAGCATGGCATTGTAGGGGTGCCCCAGGGGGGAGTACCAAAACCCAGAACCCACTTTAGGGAATATGAGAATGCCGGCAGCAAGAGCACATTCATTGTGGGATCTGCACACACTTGGGGCAACCACATTTATTTCCCAATAGGGTGTGAGCAGAGCTGCAGTCTATTTCCTGTCCCCATAATAAAGAGCTCAACCAGGGCATACATACCATAGGGGCAGTGCAGGCACGTGCCCCTGGGGCCGTGGAACAAGGGACCCCGCGCACACTGCCTCCACCACCCTTGCGGTATGTACCCGCCGCAAATACTTACATAGAAATGCCGTCTCCATGCTGCTTCATTTCCTCTGCGAAGCCCTGCCTAAATGTTGCTGCCATGTAGGGACTGCCTGTAAGCACAGTTGCTCCACTCCACCCCCGGTGCGCGTGTACGTGCCCATTCCTCTGACAGCACCGCACACGGCCCTTTTCCTCCAAAAGTGCTGTGTGTGTGCCCGTTCCTTCAGACCTGCGCAATTGCCCCGGAGACAGCTGTTTGCATTAAACTGGGTGTTGTTGTCATCCCAATTACTAAGTGTGGACAACCAAGTGACCATTGCGGCCAATCAGAGAGCTCAAATTCTTCAGAGAACTGAGGAGAAAGGTAAGAATTCTTAATGCCGTTAATGTGCAGGGGGCATCAGCAATAGGGATGTCCCAGGGGTAAGAAACAAAAACATGGGGTTTTTGTTCCACTTTAACGGAAAACTCCTCTTTTATCAGGTTTTTGTTGTTCTGACTAAATATCTGTGACAGGGTTGTGCCCCCAGACCTGTGATTTACTTATCAGCATGCTGTTTCCAAGTTTCTTATATTCCTGTGGCTCTGTGTTTTGCGAAAGTGGTAGTAGCTTTTCTAGCCTGGAGTAAAGCCCTTAGTATGTTTCTGACTACAAATCCCAGAATCCCTCCACTGTAACAGATGAGGTCATCAGCAGGTTTGTCAAAATCAAGCAGCAGTAATGACCTCACCAGGTGAGAACACTGTCAGCAACCTTTTAACTCACCCTCTAGCTCACTCACCCTTTCACTCACTCTCTCTCTTTTTCGCTCTCGGTCTCTCTAACTTCTTTCCTTTCTGTTGGCCTCTCTTCCTAATATTTCTCCTTTCTTTCCATCAAGTTTTCTCTTTCTTTTAATTTCTTTATTTCTTGCTCCCCATATGCCTACCCTTTTTAACTTCATTCCTTTCTTCCTCCCTATTTTGATTCTTTTACTCTCTGTCACGCTTTTTCTCTGTCTTTGTCCATTTCCTCCCCCACCCTTCTGTTTTCCCTCTCTTCCTTGCTTCACTCGCTCCTTTCTTTTTCCTTCTCTCTTTCCTTTTCCTCTTTTACTTTTCTATATTTTCTCTTCCTCCCTCCCTTCCTCCTTCATTTCTCCTTTTCACTTTCTTGTTTTCTGCCCCACTCTCTCTTTCTTTCTCCCCTTTTCCTTCTTTCTTTTCCTCTTTTCTTAGTCCCTCTCCTCAAACTGATCTATTTTCTCATTTTATTTTACCCCGCTTTCTCACTTTTTTGTCCATTTCTTTTTTTCTCTTCTTTCTCCCTCATTCTATTTCTCTTGCTCTTTTTCATTTTCCTTTTTTTCTCCCTCTCTTCCGTTTTCTTTTTCCTTTCTTTCGTTTTTTTTTATTAAAGACCATGCCCCCACAAAACAACACCCTGTACCTGTGAAAAGTTGTGAAAAGTTAGTATTCCTTGTTGGGAAGGGTGGCAACCCTAGCTGGGGTATAGAGGGGAACCAAGATGCTTGTAGATTGTGCCCCCCACACATCGCCAGGCATGTGTGACACAAGGGGCCCACTGAAACTATGTTGCCCAGGGCGCCACAAAACCCTGGAGCCGGCCCTGGCCAGCCACATACTCACTGGTATTCAACACTATAGACAGATTCAGGGAAGTTTCTAGGGGAGGGTGATCACGGCGATCATCCTGGGTGGCAAAGTCTATGGGGGCAACATTAGCCCAACCATCCTGTGTTCTGCATATAGAATAGGGCCACTGTTAGTGGTGCCGGCTATACACCAGGCCCCGCATCCCCCCATATTAGGCTCAGTCATGCGGAGGGGGCACTGCCTGCTGTTAAAGTAGAAGAACAGCAATTACCGGTATGGGGCAGCAGGATGGGTGAGGAGAGGGTGGAATTTTTTACTTCCCACACTGGGCGCTATTTTGCCTAGAAACTGCCATGGACAGACTATTAGGTGCACAGAGGGGATGCCATTGACCTAAATGGCTACTGGCGAGTGTGTGCAAGGCAAAGAGAGCAGGGATGCTGTGGAATGCTGTGGCAATGAGAAGATGGCTTGAGGTGAGTATATGGAGATGTCAGTGGATTTTAGATAGCAGGGAATCTCAAATCCTGAGAGCCATAGGGCAAGTTTTCCCCAAGCCTGTTAGATTCTGGGGTCTAGTAATCTGGGGTTTAGTCCTCTTCAAGCTTTACTCAAAATATACTTCTCAAAGTGAGTGAAATCATTTGTCACATTGCTTGATGGAAAGTTTTAGGTATAACTCATTCCCCACTATTTCTCTTTATTAAACCACACACAGGGGCATGCTAGCCTCTCTGCTGCCTGAGGGGACTATAAAAATGCTCTCTTAGACCCCCACCTTATCAAATAGTAAACAATGTGTATATCAAATATGATTGGTGCACGGCGTCATGTTGTTTGTTTGAACACATTTAATTATTGTATTTAATGATTGAATACAAAGAAAAAAAAGCAATGTGATGGTTTGACGTGTTGTCCTGATTTTTACTGAGACGCCTATGAACTAGTAAAACAAAATAGGTTTAGCGAATGCCATTTGCTCTGGATGATGCTGCCTGAGGCAGCTGCCTCTCTTGGCCTCATTTTCTATGCTGATTACATCCAAATATTCCTCTTCGGCCCAAATCTCTCTTTCCTTCCAGCTAATGTTCCAGACCTAAAGTGGACCAAAACCCAGATTTTGAATATCCCGGGTTTTGGTCTATGCCCTCGGGGCACCCTGATGTGTGCAACCCCCCAGGTCACCCACTCCAACTTACCTTTCCCTGGTCCTACCTTACTCACACCTGAAATCACTAAAATTCTAGTTCACATATTAGCCTTGATTCAGAGACACATTCGTCCGGACTTCCGTAGCTGTCTGTGAAAGTTTTGGTGGGTGTTAGTCTTTTTTTTTTGCTTTTTTTCATCCATTTTCTACTCGCACGAACGTTCGGGAAAATGTGTATATGCTCTTTCGATGAACGGAAGCAAATCGGAACATTTAAAAACAAAATCGGAAATTTTCCGTTCGTTCAGATAACTTCCGTTGTTGGGATGGTTTCTGTCTGATTCAGAGAGCTGATTTCCGACGGATCTCCACCCTATAAATCCGTTTCATTTCCGTTCCACTTACGAGACTTTTGAGGGCTCGGATTGCTATTGTTGAACATGTTTTGCGGCTATGTGGAGGAGTCTGCGCGCCTTTAGCACCAAGACATTGCATGTATCAGCATGGCCGAGGCCATAAATTGTATAGCAATACATACCATTTCATGTATGCCTTATAGATGCATTTTAATGCTGACCTAAATTAGTCCTTAGCACGTAAACATTTATTTTCCCACACATCCATATAATTGCTATTTTTTTTTAGACTTATGTCCTTTGTGAATTATATTTGGATTGTTGAACTTGAATCTTAATTTGTTGTAGGAGTTATTGTTTTAGTTGGTTACCTTTGCTTTGTGTAATTATTTTATATTTGGTTGCAGGAACTGCAAGATGTGCCACTCGCCCTTGCTCCTGATGCCCGTTCTTTGCCTGCAGAATGCGGGCCATGGGTTCTCTAATCGGGCACTATGCAAAACCCGGCCCGTGGTGGCAAGGGCCCTCTGGCTTTTGAAGTCCAGATTTGGGTGTTTGGACCATACGGGGGGGGGCACTGCAGTATGACCCCAACAAGGTTATACCAAAATTTTAATTTACGTTTTTTAACAGGGACCACACGTGCCAGAGTGGCACAACTGAGTGTCAGGGTCCTTCAGTTGGTGGGCGAGATGCAGGAGCTGCGCAACCCGTTGGGGACAACAGATGAAGAATAATGTTCTGCGGCCTGCCGTTGCTATGTATTTTGTTTTTTATGGTTGTAAAACATTTACATTTTCAAATTTTTTTTAAATTTTATATTTTATGATGGTATAAAAAAAAATGTTACATTGTCATTTCATTTAAAAAATACATTAACACAAAACTAATGGGCCCAGAAATATTTAAAGATGAATATTCACATGACTGAGAAGTGATTTGGGTAAGTTTTAGGGGGCTAAAATGGAAGAAGACCCTAACCGAGAAGTGGTTTGGGTGAGCTTTAAGGGTCCAAAAGGGAAGATGGAGGAGAGTGCTAAGTGGTTTGGGTGAGCTTTAAGGGTCCAAAAGGGAAGATGGAGGAGAGTGCTAAGTGGTTTAGCTAAACATTGTAGTAGAAGTGAGGGTGGCAAATATGTAGGCAAGCACTTAATGAGTTAAGTTTGTAGTGCGCAGGCGCAAGATGGTAAGGATTTCCGTCTGGACGAATATTTATTGAAAAAGGGAAACAGAAACGGGAAAAGGTAAAGGATTCGTTGGAGGATACGATGGGAAAAGGGCAAAAACGAAAGCCTACGTTGTAACATGTGAAAATGAAACGGAAAAGTCTGGATGGAAAATGACATCCTCGTAATTCGTAATCTGCCGTACGAATGGACGGAAACTTTACAGAAGGTTTTCAATGCATGCATAGAATCGCTCGAACGCTCATACGAGAACGGAAACATTTCACAAAAAAAACAGATCGGCACGAAAACGGAAGTTTTTTTGTGTCTCTCTGAATCGAGGCTATTGATCATATCCAGACTAAACCACTGCTTGCCTTATCCATCTCCCATCTTCAGTGCTGTTCCCCTTTGTCAGTCCCTCCACTGGCTGCCGATCCCTTTAAGAAAGTCTAACTCTATCCTACAAACTCCGTCTGGCCAAGCCCCTTCCTACATTTCAGCGCTAGTCCACACCACACCACACCAGCCTCCGCTTAATACCGGGGCTTGATAGGAAAGACTGGGAAGAGGCAGTCGAGATCTGAACAGTAATTGACTCCAGAGACAGGTTCATCCAATCTAAATGGCTCCACCAAACATATCTCCCCTTGTTAGGTTAAAAAGAATGGGGCTTGTGGAGTCAGGCGAGTGCCCAAGTACATGGGGAGTCTGGGAATGTTATACCACATGATTTGGCAATGCCCTGTAATCGTTAAATTCTGGGATGAGCTGGTAAAATACACAAAAGCGGCACTAGGATTGGGAGTCTATAAGTATGCAGAGTGTATGTTGGGAGTGGTTGAGCCTTTGGTGGAAGGCAATGCTCAGAAAATCATTTTACGATTATTGGTTTTCTATGTAAGGAAATGACTCCTTCTTAATTGGAAGCATTTGAACGTACCTTCTCTGAAGGCCTGGAAGGCTCTAATTAATGGGAGACTAAATATGTACAAATTAAACTACCATGTTAAAGGATTGCCAAAAACATTTTAACAGGCTTGGGAGCCCTGGCTGCAGGTCTCCAAATGATGTTTACGAATTGGATTTTTATCAACTAGGTATGAGGATGGTTGTGTGGATGAGTGTGTGTCATCTGTCTTGTCTTTCATCTCAATGGTTTAAGTGGTACTTCTTTTCTGTAACCTTGAAAAAGCATAAATAAAAACTAAATAAAAAAAGAACAACAATCCTTTATGGTTTATGGACCTTAATATTTGTCCTCTGGTTGCCAAATTATACACCAAAACTGCCCAATGGCCAACTCTACCTTTGTCGGTCATAGAGAGAATCAGTATTTTCAAAATTGTGTTCCTGCTTAAGCTTCTGTACATTTACCAAGCCTCCCCACAGCATGGCCTCCAAAATCTGGATGCCTCTGGGGAAAGGAACAAAACCTGGGAAAGTCAAAATCTCGGATTTTGTTCTGCTTTAGTCTTAAAAGTGACTATATCCATATGCTGATGATGGCAATATCTAAAATGGTTTTAACTACAGGAAAATAGCTCAATAAAAATAGCACACCATGCAAAATACTTTCTGATCTGAAGCTGAACACTTGTTTGGGTCAGTTATACATTATATATATACTTTAAGCAGCTGCACAATAAGCAGGACAGGTTCCCTGAAGGAAGATGCTTTTGATTGATATGATGGCATTGTGGGTGTTTATAAAACATCCTTCTTGTAATAGACAGCAATTTGTGATTGTAATATGGCACAAATCTGGGTTATCCATGTCATTTATTAAAGTTCATTGTCATGTCATGCATGCACATGCAGTGCAGATTAGTCCAATCAATCTTTACTGCAGGTAAAATAGTAAGAAAACACATAGAAACAGTTGGTAATGTTTCAATTGCATGTTTAATGGAACCAATCAATAACTGTCCATGAGACTTGTTTCTACAATAACACAACCTATAGTTCGATGTGAACAGAATGGAAATCCCAGTTCTGACTGTACAGTTTTGTTAGGGCATTGTTTTAAATCAGGTTTTAAGATTAAATAAACTAAGGGGTTTATTCATCACACCATAGCGCCAGGTAATGACTGGCAGCGACAGGTAACGACAGGTGGCTGACCGCCGGGCCCTGTACGCAATACCACATTTATCAAAGCAAATCTGGTGAGTGACTCTAACAGTGACACATAGCGACCAATTCATCATCACAGACGGCTCACCGTATACTGCTGGCGCTCTGGCTTCCAGAGCGCCTGGTATTACCTGTCGCTACCTGTTACTCTCCTGTACATTTCAGTGGACGATCCTTTTCTTCTCTTTAAGCAGGGTTTTTTTTTTTTGTTGTTTTTAAATGATCAAATAATTGTGTCACCTCTCATGGCCTAGAAATTTTTTTTAACCCTTTAAGTGCCAGCCTACCTGGAGTTTTTGTCACCCTTTGTTGCCAGACCATTTATCACTGTTTTGCGCTACCCTGGAAAATTATATATTGTTTTTTTTCAGCTTAGTCTGGGCTTTAACATGAAATGTCTTGGTTGTCATTTTATAGGTGTATTCTCAATATTTTTGGGTGAAATATGTGCAAAAAAATTAAAAAAAAGACAATTTTTTTACAATTTGTAGTGTTTTTGTAATAAAAAAATGTAAGTTCGTCAATAAAATCTTATTGGGTGTGAAATCCCAATTTCTCCTGGTTACAGCAGTACCACATATGTATTGGTAGACACCCTGTCCTGTCCAGGAGACTCCCCCAAACTGAAACAGCGCTTTAGGGGATTTTCAGATAAAATACAACTATGCTAAGCGCTAGGCGCACCTTGCAGTTTTTCAATAAAAACAACCCTTTACATTTGAAATACCCCCTCTAGAAGTAAACACCTCAAGCTTTCTAGGCGTACCAGGCTTGTTGATGTAGCCACAGTTTTCTGGAAGTAATCACTCAATGTATTCTTTGGTTGCAAAGAGTTCTCCTAAAAAAAAAGATTAAAAAAAGGAGAATCAAAGCTACATTTTCCTAACAAAACTATATACAAACAAGAAAAAACAATCTGAAAAAGCAACATCCCCCGAACAGAACAATACCCAACATGCATAGCTACTGTCAAGGGAAGAGTTGCCAAACACCCTAAAGTAAAGCATGTGCAGACAAAGTGCGCACCTTGCGATTTTTCAACCAAAACAACCCTTTACATTTGGAATACCCCCCACAAACCATATATTCCCTGAAAGTACACACGTTAAGCTTACCAGTTCACAAGGGGTTAAATGTAAAAAATAAACACACAGACACAGACAATGACATTTATTTATTTTATTTTTTCAACTCTACTCACCTCCGATCCTGTGTCCCGCGCCGATGACAGCTGCAGATGCCGGTAGTGATTGGAGCAGGGCGAGTGAGGGGCAGAAGATCGGAGCCTTCTTGCCTCTCACCCGCTCTGCACCGCTACTACCGGCATCTCTCAGAGCCGGGGGCGGGTGAGAGAATATGAGGAGCGGGATGACGTCATCCTGCTCCTCCCACAAAAGGCGGGGCTAGGGGCTGCGGAAGAGGTGGTGAGGACCCGGAAGAGGGTTCTCACCTGAAGCCTGCGGAGCCTGGGGGGGATCGGAACCCCCCCTGGTGAAGAGAAGACGCGGGGGAGGGATCGGGCGAGGAGCTGAGTGAATGTCATTGTTTTTTTTTTTTTATTTTACAGCCATAAAACTGGGGGAGCAGCCGGTTTCGGGCCCCCTCCTGAAGACAGTAGACCCCAAGGGGGGGATCGGAAGCCCCCTGGAGGAAGAGGAGACCCCCGGCTTCGCATCCATACCGGTGGTAAGTTTTATTTTTTTCAATTTTTACACTAGCCATGGGAAATGCCAGGCACGTAGTTTCTACGTGCTTGGCACTTAACGGTAGGAGAAGCAACCACATAGAAACTACATGCTTGGCATTTAAAGGGTTAAACCTTTTTTGATTTATAATATTTTTATGCAGAATTGTCCTTACATGTCTGGTATTAAAGCGTTCATGTTCATGAGACTCCATGGGCCGCCTTCTTGGGTGTTTAAAAAATCAGAAAATGCAGTAGGTGCAGGTAGGATGATTTTTAATGTGAGCAATCTGTATGTACAGGGTGTGGGAAACATATAAGATATGCTCTTATTCAGGGTGAAGGTTCAGTTTAATGTTCATCTTTGCTTCCTCTAGTGCCACCCCCGATTCTAACCACAAATCCAAACCTGGTGCTCATATCCCATAGGTTGCCATAAAATATAAATTCTTGAACAAATATCTTTTCCTCAGTGGAAAAATCATGGACCTCATCTGTAAAAATGCCCCATCAAATGTGCAGGTTTTTTTTCAGGAAAAACTGGAACATCATTTTTATTCACGGTTTTGGTTAATTGTGAATGCATTGGAGGATCCAGTGCCATTCACCCCCCTGGGCACAGCAGCATTCCCTGCACTCTGCGCACTTCCATTAAAATAAATGGGCAGGCGGGGGGGTCCACACACAGTGCAGGAAATGCTGCTCTGTACATTCCCCCCCAAGATGGTGGTGCCCATACCATATCATCATAGAACCAGGACTGTTCCTCTTGTTTCCCAGCAGAGGGCGCCAATGATTCCCATGTGCTCGCATTTACACACTCAATATAGCAGTGCCAGTATGCGCACGTGCATGCGCTATCAGCTGTAGCAGCACAATCTGTTGTTGCGACGCAATTATGTGCGCGCATATGTGCAGCGTTCGATCCAACAGATTGTGCGCATGTGCGATTATGCGCACACATGTGCATTGCAAACACGTGAAAATGCAATTGATTGTGCGCATGCGCAGGGGCCTTTAAATAGTGGTGAGCCCTGCATTACCAGTTGGTCATTTCTCCTGCCTGTTCCTGAGTTCCCGTCTTCTATTCCTGTGTACCGACCCGGCTTGATTCTGATTACGCTCCTGCTCTCGTGACAACCTCGGCTTGTTTACATTCTGCCAGGCACGACTTCAGCTTGTTCCATGTTTCCAGTCCAGCTCTGGTCTGTCTACTACCCAGAACTTGGCAAAACCCACTCCTAGGTTGCCTGACCTGGGGCCTTCCTGCGGACCAGCCTATACTCACCTTTAGAGGCTCTAGTGAAAACCAGGTTGGTCCTTAGATTCCAGGCTTCTCAGTCGAGAGGTGAGCTGGTTCTTAGGGCCTTATTTATCACGGGCTAGCGCCAGGTAGTGTCTGACGAGCGCCAGGTACCGCCAGCTATCGGCGGCTACCAACTCAAGTACGCCCGGCGGCGGTCCCAATGACGCATTTATCAAGCTAAATGAGGCTAGCGCCGGCGAGAGCGCCGGCAAGCGCGGGATTCATCATGAAGCCGCCTGGAACGAACAGCGCCGCTGCAAATTCCTTCACAGCGCCAGGTATGACCTGTCGCTCCCTGGCATTGTCCAATGCATTTCAATGGAGCAATGTTTAATTAATCATAATTAATTGGTATTATTATTTTTTTTTTTTTTTTTTTTAATGTCAAAAATTCTGAGACCACTTCTGCAATGTTAGGTTTTTTTTTAAAGTAAAAAAAAATAAAAAAAAAATTTGTGCAGAATTGATCTTACAGGTCTGATATTAATATATTCATATTACAAAATGATTCCAAAAACATGTATAATGTTACAATCAAAAAATATGGTTGTTTAGGGGTTAAAAACTAGTTAACACCCATCGCCGCCAGCGCACTGGGGTTTAAACAAGGAATGGACAGCGCCAGCAAATTCGGAGCGTGATTTTTTAATGAATATGAAGCAAGCCGTTCGCTCTGGCCATTCGTTGTCAAGCGCTCACATACAACGCTGAACCTGTGAAACAGCGACCCCTAAGCCCATATTCAACATTACCGCACACCGACTGAGTCGCTGTCATAAAGCAAATGCCGGCCAAGCACAGCGAATACTGGCTGGCGCTGTAAAAATCACGCTACAGTCGCTACCTGGCGCTATTAATGAATCAGCCTCCCCGTCTCCGCAATCAGGGTTCACACCCAGTAGCTTGACAGCCCAGGACTGTAGCAGCTGAGGGACCTGTGCTGGATCTCATCCAAGGTAAGGGCTTTTTGTTTGTTAACCCCCTCCCTGCCTTGCCCTGCACATGCCCGGTCCTGTAGTGCGTGCCCCCCAACCCTTTGTTACCGCAGTGGCTAATCGCAAAATCACCGTATTTGCAACTATGCAATTCCCCTAGCCTCCGCGAACACAGAGGACCGGCTGTACTTTTCTGTGTGTTAAAATGAAAATGCTCAATCTGGGGTAGGTTACGATTCACATCGCAAGGCACAGCCAAAGTTAAAGATAGTTCAAGCTATTTGTAATGGTAGTTGCAGGATTTAGCAATATAGGGGGCTCTTACTTACTGACTTCCAGCTGAAGAGTTATAGCTCACACAACCTACAAGGTATATATATATTGTATTTGCATTTCTAGGTGGCGGGGGTAGGAATGTAGAACAATACTGGAACTAGGCTTGTTAAACTATTAGATGGAGTAATTCACAGTCCCCCCTCCCCTTCCCATAATTTGTAGGATGCAATACACCCTGCCTGTATGACTCAAGTGAGAAATCCTACCTTCCTCGCCCAGCATCTCAGCCATGCTGCTGCCTGGATTCAACTGATATAACTGAAAATGCACAGTAACAGGAAGCCAAGTAGAACTGTTTGCAGACGGTCTGCAAATGCATGAGCAGACATTTTTTTTTAACCACAAAAGAGGTTCGAAAAAGGTAAATTAATTTTTAAATTGCCCTGGGGAGGGATGCATATGAGCACTGTTGGTCCACTTTAAAGCCTATACATATTGGACAGAGGTGGCTGTTTTATCATTGTCATGTCATTAGTGAACCCAGTCTTTTTTGATGATGAATATGATGTGTGTTGGGCGCTCTAACAACAGTATAACGCTGCAGTGAGCGAAAGGTAGCGCCAGCTCAGTGTGTCAGGCACTCAGCGCTCCACACCACATTTAACAAAAAACTACACACACAGTGTCGGCACGCTAAAGCTGGGCGCTGTAGCATAGAGAGCCAGACGCTGTGTGATCAAAGTCTGTGTTTGAACACAAATACACCTGTAACAAAGCAAAACACATGGAATGACATTGTTTAACCCTGGGACAATAACACTTTAGTGCCAGACTTGTAAATACAATTCTGCATAAAAATATAAAAAGTCCAAAAAATGTATAAAAGTGTTTGTTTCCAGCTAGGAGAGGTCACACAATGATTTGAGCAAAAAAATAATAATTTATACACAACCAATGAAACCCCATTGGAATGTATGGGAAAGCGACACTGAGCGAAAGGTACTACATGGCGCTCTTGAACCTAGATCGCCCGCTCTATACACTGAGCAGCCTCTGGTAATACATGTGACGCTACATGTCGCTGTTAGAGGCGCTCACCAGATTCGCTTTTTTAAATGTGGTTTTGGGTACAGCGCCTGGCGTTCAGCAGATGCTGCCTGCAGATACGGAGCACTACCTGGCGCTATCCCTTCTTAAATAACCCCCCAAATGTTCAATCAGCCTACTTACTGCTTGTCCTATGCTGGCTGTCAGGGGCAGCATCTTTCATTTAGCAGCACTTTGCATTTCCTGATTAACCCAATGCTTGCTCCCTTCTGTTGACTCGTGGTGCATGCACAGGGCACCAGCCAATCAGCGATTGTGTTTCATTCATTCCTTGCTTAGTCAATCTGACGTTAGATCTGCTAGTAAAATTGTATAGAATGTGTCAGTACCTGCTTCTCTGTGTACCTGCACCAGTCATTCTGAAATACCTGGCACAGTTGCAACCTCAGACAGAGGTGAGTAGGGATGCGGCCTGTGCATGTGTAATGGAATCACCACCTAGGGCGATCACAAGGGTCATTTCAATCAAATCAGGCTTTGTTCCTCTTTAAAAATAGAATCCCCCTGGATAAATAAATAAATAATTTTTATTTGACTATTGTGTGCTTACACACACATAGGTGTGTGTTCTCCGCATTTAACCCACCCCCGCAGTAAGTGTACACATGCCCGTAGTTATAGCGTCTGGAGAGCAGTTGAGGGGTTCGGTGCCTTGCTGAAGAGTACTACAGTCTTGTCCTGGGAATTGAACCTGCAGCCCTCTGGTCACAAGGTCACTTCCTCACCTCTAGGCCATGAGGGAAATATCAAGGAAAATGTCTACAATTGCAGAATCAAGTATTATATTGGCAAAAAAAATATATCAAACATTACACGTTTCTCTGTTCTGTCACATAGGTGATCTCACATGAGCTTATTACCACAATTACATTGATGCACATGGTTAAATAGACATCTGGCCTCTGGTGACCAAACTAGCTTAGGTTTTTTAACATGGTTAACCACAGTAAATAAATTATGCTAAAGTGGTTACAATCTATTCCTATCCTGCATCCATCATCATCTTCTTCCATCATCAATCCTGGGGAGGGTCCTTCTCCTACACATAGAGGGACCTTCTGCTACAGAAGGCGAGAATGTTTTTCAGACCTATTTTCAACAGTGGCCAGCATTAGTGACTGACAGTAATGGCTTCCAGCATTTTGAAATCCAGAAAGCATAAATAATAGCGAGGACGTAGATACTAATACTACTAATGCTAGTGATTTACATGGCTAAAAAGAATTCCTCTTGAAAGGTAACCCCCTTGTAAGGCTTGTATTTACCTGTAACAGAGTGTACATGCTCCAGAAAATGATCTGTACAAGCTAAAGTAAGTTGTAGGTGTTGGGTCAATCCTATTCATCCTCATCCATCACCAGTGCAGGTATGAAACACTTCTTTCAAGGCTGCTGGTCTCACTGCAGGTGTTCCAGCTTAAAGCAGACCAAAAACCCATTGAACTTGACGGAAGCCCCTGCCAATAATCCCTTCGTAGGGTGTAGAACTAGAAATTGATATTTTAGCTTTTCGAATTGTCCTGGAACGCTGGATTTTTGCTGTATTTTTGCTGTCCCTTGGTGTGAGATGACAAATGATCAGTCATTGGATTGGTGTGGAAATGACATCATCAGTGGCAGTGAATGGAGGAGGTGGAGCTTTACAGCTAAAACAGACAGCATTATCTGAAAGTAGAGTAAACAAGAATATTGACTTCCAGGTAAAGAGTTATAGCTCACACAACCTACAAGGTAAATTTATAATGTATCAGCATTGCTAGGTGGTGGAGGTAGGGATGTAGAACAACACTGGAAATGGGCTTGTTAAACTATTAAATGGAGTAATTCACAGTCTTCCCCCATCCCCTTCCCCATTATTTGTTGCCTGTAGGTTTCAATACACCCTGCCTGTATGACTTGTACTCAAGTAAGAAATCCTACAGAGCTCCTCTAGGCTGCACAGCATGGGACATACTTTTAAGACCATCTTCAAGTGCTTGTCTGCTCTTAGCATCTGCATTTCCACTAGTCAAAGACAGAAGCACACAGGTACTGGAGAATGAAGTGTAAGGTAAGCTTATCCCTGAGCTGTGTTGCTATATAATTCCCAGTGAATGCCGATAATCCCTTCGTAGGGTGTAGAACTAGAAATGGAAGTTTTAGTTTTTCGAATTGTCCTGGAACAAGTCCCTTGGTGTGAGATGGCAAATGATCAGTGTGGAAATTATATCATTGCCACACAGAACAGTGGCAGTGAATGGAGGAGGTGGAGCTTTACAGCTAAAACAGATGGTATTATCTGACAGTAGAGTAAAGCAAGAGCAGTGAACTTCGGCAAAAGGATCTCTTCAGAGGAGGAGCAATTTAGGTGTTATTAGTTAAAAATGTGGGTTTTGGTCTGCTTTAAAGTGGACCAACACCAACACCCAGGATAAAGGTTTTGGTCCACTTCGGTGAGGCACCCCGATCGGGGGTGCCCCGCTGTGTGAAACCCCCCAGAACGCCCGGAAACACTCACCTCACCCCACTCCTACGCGGGCGCTCGTCCAATCAGAGCGCTCAGAGCCGCTGTGGTATGCACGTACAAGCGGCGTCCAACCACAGCGGCTCTGAGTGCTGGAGGACGCGTCTCACGTTTCCATCTAACAGGGAGCGCGCCCGCGCCGGCCATTCACAAACGGCCGGCGCAGGTGCGCGCCCTGCTAGAGGGTAGCGTGAGACGCAGCCGCGGCTCACGCATGCACCGTTGGAACGGGGTTAAGGTAAGGTTTCTGGGCTTCCTGGGGGGGGAGGGATCTGATCGGCCTGGGAATCTTATAGATTCACAATCCACAACACATGACCTGTTGGTGGCCCTTGAGGTTGTGCACCTATTTTATAGGGGAATTATTAGGAAATATAGTAACATAGACCCTTATTTAACAAGGGATAGCGCCAGGTAGCGAATGGTGAGCGAACGGTAATGACACTCACCGCCACGAGAACGCCGGCTCCCCACCACAATCACACATTTATCAAGCCGATCCTGCTTAGCGACTGACAAAGCGCCAGATAGCGAATCATTCATCATTATTCCAGCCTCACCCCACAGCGCCAGCGAGCGACCTTGAACAGCGACAGGTATGACCTCTCGCTACCTGGCGCTCTCCAATGCATTTCAATGGAGCAATCTTTAAATATTCTTAATTAATTGCTATTAATGTTTTTTTTTTTTTTTAAATGGCAAAAATTCTGTGACCACTTCTACAATGTTAGATATTTTTTTTAAGGTAAAAAAAATAAATAAATAAATTTGTGCAGAATTGATATTACAGGTCTGATATTAATGTATTCATATTACAAAATGTTTGTAAAAACATGTTTTTTTTTTTCCAAAAATATGGTTGTTTGGGGGTTAAAAAACTACTTTTAACCCATCGCCGCCAGCGCTCTGGGGTTTAAACAAGCATTTCACAGCGCGAGAATTCTTTGAGCGTGATTTGTTAATGAATATGCTGGGAGCCGTTCGCTATGGCCATTCGCTGTCATGCGCTCCCATACAGCGCGGAACCTGTCAAACAGCGACTCCTAACCCCGTATTCAACATTACCGCACACCGACTGAGTCGCTGTCAACAGCCGAACAACGGCCAAGCACAGCGAATACTAGCGTGCGATGTGAAAATAACGCTACTGGCGCTCATCTGTCGCTACCTGGCGCTATTAATGAATCGGCCTCATAGTATGTTCAGCCTGTTTATCTCCTTCCAGTGGTCCAGTAGCCATAGCTGGAAATGTTATTACATGCAAGGAAGGCATCCGGGCCTCTTTTGAATGCTTTTAGTATATCCTTCATAACAAGTTTCATAGTCTCACTGCTCTTACAGAGAAGAAACCCCTCCTATGTCGGTGGAGAAAGCACCTTTCCTCTATCCTTAGTGGATGCTCTTGGGTTATGGTTATGCTATAAATAGATTGTGGGACAGATCTTTGTATTGACCCCCGATATATTTATACATAGTTATTAGATCCCCCCTCAGGCATCTTTTCTCTAAACTAAATAAGCCTAACCTTGACAATCTTTCAGGGTACTCTAGTCCCCGCACTCCATTTATTACCTTAGTCGCCCTCCTTTGAAAGTGCCCAGAACTGTACACAGTACCCCATGTGGGGTCTGACCAGTGACTTGTACAGGGATACATGACGCTTTGGTCCTAAGCTTCTCTTGATGCACCCCATGATCCTGTTTGCTTTGGTAGCTGCTACATGGCATTGATTAATACAGTTAAGATTATTGTTAACTAAAAACCCTATGTCCTTTTCCCTTGGCCTCTGCACCCTGTTCTACAAGCCCTTCATATTTGGTCCCTGGCTGGTTATGCTGGGTAGGAGGGACCCTTAAAAAATGGGGTTCTCCTCACGCCATTTCAAAAAATGTTTAAGGGTTTTAACCCTTAAAAATTGAAAAAAGCGTAGGATGGGGGATCCCATGACAATTTATTTTGTTTAATCCTTTAAAGTTTGGATAGTAGTTGTATTTGTAAATGTTATAAAGTGCTCTTTTCAGCTTAGGGGGGCTCCTCGGCAGGAAGCGTGGGCTACAGATACGGGGAGGCCGATTCATTAATAGCGCCAGGTAGCGACAGATGAGCGCCAGTAGCGTGATTTTCACAGCGCCAGCCAGTATTCGCTGTGCTTGGCCGGGGTTTGCTTGTTGACAGCGACTCAGTCGGTGTGCGGTAATGTTGAATACGGGGTTAGGGATCGCTGTTTCACAGGTTCCGCGTTGTATGGGTGCGCCTGACAGCGAATGGCCAGAGCGAACGGCTTGCTGCAGATTCATTAACAAATCACGCTCAAAAATTTCTTGCGCTGTGAATTCCTTGTTTAAACCCCAGAGCGCTGGCGGCGATGTGTGTAAAGTAGTTTTTAACCCCCAAACAACCTTTTTTTTTATATGTAAAAATTATACAAGTTTTTCTAAACATTTTGTAATATGAATACATGAATATCAGACCTGTAAAATCAATTCTGCACAATTTTTTTTTTTTTTTTTTTTTTACTTTAAAAAAAAAACCTAACATTGCAGAAGTGGTCACAGAATTTTTGACATAAAAAAAAAAAAAAAAAAAAAACAGTAATAGCAATTAATTATGATTATTTAAAGATTGCTCCATTGAAATGCATTGGACCACGCCAGGGAGCGCCAGGTCATACCTGTCGCTGTGATGGGATTAGCAGCGGCGCTGTTCGTTGCAGTCGGCTACATGATGAATCCCGCGCTAGCTGACGCTCTCGCCGGCGCTAGCCTCATTTAGCGTGATAAATGCGTCATTGTGACCGCCGCCGGGCGTACTTGATTCGGTAGCCGCCGTTAGCTGGCGGTACCTGGCGCTCGTCAGACACTACCTGGCGCTAGCCCTTGATAAATAAGATAAATACTTGATACCATTGTAATCGGGAGAAATGGGGCTTTCACATGCAATATGGTTTTCTTGAATAAAATACTTTTTTTATTTAAGAAAAAGAGACAATTTAAAAAAAAAACATAATTTTTATTTATTCTTTTTAAACATGTGAACAGAGGGTGACAACATCTCAAGTAGGCTGGCAGTTAAAAAGGTTAAAAGTACCTATGAATGTTGGGTATTGTTCTGTTCGGGGGCTTGCGCTTTCAGATTTAGCTTGTTTTCTTTTTTGTTTGCAAATTGATATTTTAGAAAAATGTGTTTTCTATTATGCTTTTTTATAAATTTTTTTAGGGAAACTCTGTGCAACCAAAGAATTATTTGAGGGATTACTTTTAGAAAGATGACCCCACTACAACAAGCTGGGTACGGATAGAATGCTTAATGTGTGTATAATATAGTATATGTTTGTTGTTTGTAAAGGGTTGTTTTAGTCGAAAAAGCACAAGGTGCAAAGCTGAGATTTTCAATTAAAATGACCCTTACGCACATGCTTTACTTTGAGGTGATTGGCAACTCTCCCCTTGACAGCACCTATGCATGGTGAGTATTGTTCTGATCAGGGGACCTTACTTTTTCAGATTTAACTTGTTATTTTATTGTTTGCACATTGTTTTTTTAGGAAAATGTGGCTTTGATTCTGCTTTCTTATTCTTTTTTTCAGGGAAACCCTGTGCAACTTGTGTACTTCCAGAGAATATATAGTTGGTATTTCAAATGAAAAGGGTTGTTTTCCTTGAAAAACTGCAAGGTATGCACAGCAGTTGCATTTTATCGGAAAATCTCCTAAAGCGCTGTTTCAGTTTGGGGAAGTCTCCTGGGCAGGAAAGGATGTCTACCAATACATATGTGGTACTGTTGTACCCGGGAGAAAAGAGGCTTTTACAAGCAATATGATTTTATTTACATTTTTATTACAAAAAAACACAACAAATTGTAAAAAAAATAGATTTTTTGCACATAATTCACCCAAAAAATATTGAGAATAACTAAAGGCCAAACAAGACATATCATATCTAAAGCCCAGACTCTGCTGAAAAAAATAAATTATAGAATTTTTCCTGGGAAATCCCTGGCAACCCCTTAAAAATCACAGCCGAACATATATAGCGCAAAATATTGAAAAAGCGACAGAGGGTAACAGGATCTCCAGGTAGGCTGGCAGTTAAAGGGTTAATGGAGAGTTTGGGTTATTGCTCCGCATTTCACCTGGCATATCACATTCTTTAGTGAAAATAGAAGCAAAAAGATGTTTAGTAAATGTGTTTTCTCCTCATTCCTCTCTATAGATGCCCCATCCTTGGTTTTCATGGGGCCCACACCCTCAGGTGTGAACTGTTTATGTAGCTAAAGAACATTTTATGGTTAGTTTTACTCTCTTTGGTGATCCGTCTCTCCGTCTCCACCTTTGCTGCTCTTATCTGTTGTTTACAATGTTTATTTTCTTCTTTATAGTTAGTATCGCTTCTGCAATCCCTTCCTGCTTTAAACATTTAAATTTTTTGTTGTTGTTGTTTATTGCCCCCTTAACCTCTTTGTTAGGGACATAGCCACATAGGTTTACTCTTGTTTCTAACCTTTTTATTCCCATAAGATATATATCTATCACAATGAAAACTGAGGATTTCATTAAATGTACCCCATTTACTGTCCATGCTTTTGTTTTTAAGGACATTTTCCCAAACAACAATTTAGGGCATCTCTAAGCTGGTCAAACTTTGCCTTTCTGAAGTTCCGTGTTTTTGTGGTTCCATTATAAGGCACTTTAGTGACTGCTAAGTGGAAATTAATAATATTATGATCACTGTTTCCAAGGTGTCCCCTAACCTGTTGTTACTTAGTCTGGTACATTGGTTAGTATTAAGTCCAATATGTCTCTCCCCCTTTTTGTACCTGTTATGGCCCTGTGAACCAAATATCATTTAATGCAGTGATTTTTTTGTAAATCCATGAATGCACCTATATTAAATGCATGGATGGCACCCTATTCAAATATCATCAGTATTTTGCTGGAATAAGTACTGTATGTGGAAGGGAGAAATACAAAATGCAACACTGTCGGGAACACATGGTATGTTTCACAGCAAATAAAACTCATTGAAAGTTTTAGAAAACAACTCTTTGCTCTTGGGAAAATAACAACTTACTTCAAGAACTCAACAAACAGCATGCATGGAGAATTGCCTGAGACTTGGAAAGTAGCTCAATGAAAACTCAACAAACAGAACTAGTATCCCTATACTCAAGGCCATCTACCACACATTCAGAGGGAGTATGATATTTTACCTGGGTGAAAGACCTTTGAGGAAGATCACCCTTGGTAATCCTGATGATTTTCTGGCGGTGGTACACAAAGAGGTGGGGGCAGGGATGCTGCTGTTAGGACTGGCATGGATGGGGTCTTGAACCGACAATCCGCCATCCATCATCGCTCCAAGTCTGCTGCTCTAGCCATTGTGTCCTTTTGGGGCTTTTGGCCCTTCCTGTTTCCTGATTTGGGGCTTATTGTTTTCTTGTCCTTGCTGGGCCTTGTGGTCCTTTATAGTGCATGTCTTGTCCGTGCTGGGGGTCACAGCCTTTCATAGTTTGTGTCTTTGTCTGTACTGAGCCTTAAAGCCCTTCATAATTTGTTTCCTTGTCTGTGCTCGGCCTTGTGGTTCACCACAGTTTGTGTCTTTGTCTGTATTGGACATACTGCCCTTCCAGGGTCTCAGCTGTGTGTGTCCTGGGCCTACAGCCCTTCATTGTTGGTCCCATAGCCAACACTGGGGCCCAGCTCTGCCATAGTCTGCACTGGGCCCAGCTCTGCCATAGCCTGCACTGGGGCCCAGCTCTGCCATAGTCTGCACTGGTGCCCAGCTCTGCCATAGTCTGCACTGGTGCCCAGCTCCGCCATAGCCTGCACTGTGGCCCAGCTCTGCCATAGCCTGCAAAGCGGTCCTGCTCTGCCACAGCCTGCACTGGGGCCCAATTCTGCCATAGCTTGCACTGGGGCCCAATTCTGCCATAGCTTGCACTGGGGCTCTGCTCTGCCATAGCCTGCACTGGGGCCCTGCTCTGCCATAGCCTGCACTGGGGCCCTGCTCTGCCCTAGCCTGCACTGGGACCCAGCTCTGCCCTAGCCTGCACTGGGACCCAATTCTGCCATAGCCTGCACTGCGGTCCTGCTCTGCCATAGCTTGCACTGGGGCTCTGCTCTGCCATAGCCTGCACTGGGGCCCTGCTCTGCCATAGCCTGCACTGCGGTCCTGCTCTGCCATAGCTTGCACTGGGGCTCTGCTCTGCCATAGCCTGCACTGGGGCCCTGCTCTGCCATAGCCTGCACTGCGGTCCTGCTCTGCCACAGCCTGCACTGGGGCCCAATTCTGCCATAGCTTGCACTGGGGCCCAATTCTGCCATAGCCTGCACTGGGGCCCAATTCTGCCATAGCTTGCACTGGGGCCCAATTCTGCCATAGCCTGCACTGGGACCCAGCCCTGCCATAGCCTGCACTGGGACCCAGCCCTGCCATAGCCTGCACTGGGACCCAGCTCTGCCATAGCCTGCACTCGGACCCAGCTCCGCCATAGCCTGCACTGGGGCCCTGCTCTGCCATAGCCTGCACTGGGACCCAGCCCTGCCATAGCCTGCACTGGGACCCTGCTCTGCCATAGCCTGCACTGGGACCCAGCCCTGCCATAGCCTGCACTGGGACCCAGCCCTGCCATAGCCTGCACTTGGATCCAGCTCTGCCATAGCCTGCACTGGGGCCCAGCTTTGCCATAGTCTGCATTGGGGCCTGCTCGTGTCTGCCCTGTGTTTCCCCTTCCAAGTCTGCGACCACCAAGGAGCTACCCATAGCTTGCGCATCTCCACCTTCAGGGGAACTGCTGAAGAACTGGGTGGATTACGGGCTCCCTGAGATTCAGACCACCCATGCTCTGGATGGTCAGCAGCTTGCCTCTTTGGTGGCGCAGGCAGGTTGTCTGTCTTTTGCCTTCTGTTACCAGTCAGCTACCTAGCTTCCTTTGTCCCCAGACAGTGACTCCTAACTATAACCTCCAGGGAGAAATAAACTGCCTGGCTGAGAGAGACGCCTCCATGTCCCGTGTTCTGATCCCTAAACCAGGAATTTCTCAACACACCTTCAATGCCCAGCAATGTTATTCGCCTGGGCGTAACAGCTGCATTGGACTGCTGCTGCAGAAACTTCTTAAAGGCAGACCTATATCCTACACAAGGAAACACCTTTCCATCATGGTTTTCCTCTAAGAGAGAAAGGAAAACTAGCCAGAATATGCTTCAGGTGATCAAGAAGCAAACATGTTGAAGACACAGTGCCTACAAATGCAAAACAACCCTTCTTGACCACTCAAGGGCTACTAAAAACAATATCTGCCACCTGTGAGCTCCCTCAAGAAAAATGCTGCACTTCACTTCTTGTAGTGTTCCATTCATTCAGGGCTGTTTCTAGGGAAGGTGAAGCAGGGTGATCGCCCTGAGAGTCAAGGCCATTGTGGTTGTACCTTAATACCAGCTATCCTTTTTTCTGCACTTGAGTCAAGGCCACGGTTAGTGGTGCTGGTCATATACCAGACACCTCCTCCCATCATGAGGAGGGGAATTTCCTTCTGCTGAGGTAGAGGCACAGAATGGCACAAACCTGTAGAGGACTGCAGAAACACTATAGGATGGGTGAGAGGGAAGGATTTTTTCAATCCCGCACTGAGCACTATTTTGCCTAGAAAGCCCTCGACATGGTGATCTCCATCCCTCTGTCTAGGCTCCTATTTACCCATTGGTTACTTGGAGTTACTGTCAGGCCTGCTTGACTTTTTTAAAGGGACAGTTCGGGCAATAGTAATAATACAGCAGCAATGTGTTCATCTGAAGTATGTCTCTTTTCTTCATTTCCTGTAACATGCTCTGGATATTGTAGCAAAGTGTGTCTCTTCCTTCTTGCCCATCCCACCATGAATACGCACAAATGTGGTCACAGGGATGCTCCAACCCCTCATTCATGAGCAAGCCACAATGGTTGCACTTAAGGAGGGGCAAACTTTGGGACCTGCTACGGTCACTACAGCACAATGCATAAAATGTAGCTGCACGGGACAGGCTTCAGGTGAGCTCCTTGCCTTATTATTGCCATTGCTGGGACTCTCATTTTAAAGTGGACCAAAACCCAGGATTTTGACTATCCTGGGTTTTGGTCCTTTCCCCTGGGGCATCCCGATTGGGGGTACCCTGCTGTGTGAAACCCTACAGCGCATGCACGGCCGCTCGTCCAATCAGCGCTCTCGGAGCATGCTGGTGGCAGCATTCCCCGCTTCCCTCTAAAAGGGTGTGTGCCCGCGTCGGCCATTCACAAATGCCTGGTGATGGCACGCACCCTGCTAGAGAGATAGCGGGGATGCGGCCGCGACTCGCACAGGCACCGTTGGACCGGGAAACAAGGTAAGTGTATGGGGCTACCTGGGGGATTTCACAGCGAGGTAAGCCGATTTTGGATGCTCCGGGGGGAGGGAATCGATCACCCCGGGAATCTTATCTTCTAGGGCTGATCATCGAGGGTTTAGGTCCATTTTAAAGCTGAATAAAACCCACTAGTGGCCAGCCTGGATCTAAAAAATTCCAGAGCTGGCAGCAGGCTGTCCCCAAATCGGGATACCCTGCAATGTGGAACCCCCCCAGGGCACCCTTAAAAACTTGCTTTACCACACTCCAACCGCGCATGTGTGGGCTCCCATCCAATGAGTGCCGTCTGCTGTGACTACGTCAATTAGCAGGCCAAGCTCATTGTTCTAAATGGGGAGCGCGCCCTTCCACATTCCCTGCATCCCCAGCCCTTCAGATATGCTTGGGCAGAACTGCATGCTTTGCCAGGGATGCCAAAACCCCAGAAAATCATATCCTGGGTTTTTTCCACTTGCATGATAATCACCAGGTACATGGGTATACATAGCAAGATGTCTAGCTTTACAATCTAAAAATATATATTTATATATATAACCAGTATATATAGCATTATCTTCTTTATCTTCTGTTAGGTGCTAACAGACCAGCATCAAGTATGCCAGATTGCTTTCCTAACTATATTTCAGTGAAACAGGTTTGTGTCCCGTTATTATTAAACCAGACCTTCACCTTGGATAAGAGCCTATCTTACTTACAGATTGCCCACATTACAAATCATTCTACCTGCATCTACTGCATTTTCTGAGCCTTTAAACATCCAAGATAGCGGACCTTGGAGTCTCAGACTGCCTGCAGACAGGAAGTGTCTTCCGACTGTGCTGCTCTGCATTCTGGGATTGCTGTCCTTTTCCTGACCCCAGCTCTGCTCTGCCTGTGAAAAGCACAGCTATAACCCACCCTCTGCACTTTCCCCCTCTTCTCTCCTCAGTATGTGATGCTTCTGAGGCAAGATGGCGGCGTCCATATCCTAGAGTCCTGAACAAAGTTGCAGCCCAGCAGGGGAAAGAATAAAAAGTAACATAAAATATATTCATTTTAGATGCTGGGGAATTTTTTAAGGGTTTTGTTTTTCATTAAATGATGCTGAATGTCCAGTTTAAGGAAAGCATTGCTTGGAAGTTAGGGCGATGCACTGACCCCTCTGCTCTCCTCTCACTATCCCATTTAATATTCGAATCTGGCATCTCTCTCTCCTCTTATGTGTGTCCTCAACTTTCTTCCTTGTTGCTATGTGTGTTTCTCTTATACCCCTTACCACCCTAATGGGCCCATATATCTCCTGTGTGTTCCGTACATGTTCACTGTGTAACTACTGGCTCATTGTTTTTTGTATTGCTGCCCATTAATGTGCCATCCTCTCAATTCCTCCAAAATGTTCCCACTGTCTGCATACCGCCTTCCAGTCTGCAAACTACTCTGTCTCTGTCTGCCCCCTGTTTTGTACTCCCTGAAAAAAAGGCAGTGACTGTACTCTGACTTTTTTCCCCGAACAGCCAACTGACAGTCCCACCCTGTTCCTTTCTGATGGGCCACAGCAGAGTTTACTGTAAGAGGAGCAGACATACTGGAATGTTATAATATAGTATAAATATCTTTTCCTCCAGCAAAAACTCTGATCAATAAAGTTTATTCTCTTATACTTCCACTGACCACCTCTTGGGGATCAATTTGTGGCCAAATCTGAACTCTTAACTCAGAGGCATAGCCAGGCTTTCTGAAACAGGGGGAACGATTCAAAGTGTCTATTTTGGAGAATAGTGGTAAAAATAATTACCACCAGCAATGGTTGCATGACAGAAAAGGATCTAGGACCTGTCATGGCTCATTCTCAGCCAATTATAGTTGTAGCTGCACCAGTGCACCACAGGGAGGGTTGCTGCAGTAAGGCAGGTTTTTTATTCCAATTCTCAAAATTGCTCAGGGGCCGCAAACAGGGTGGGGAAGGCTGGCCAGAAAAAGACTGGAGAGCAGTTTTCCTATTGGATGGAGTGACTTGAAGAAAATGTAAGTATCTCTGCAATGTCTTGGGTAGCATGAGGAGGTGTGTAAGGTTTATATGGGATCCCTGTGGGCCAGGACCCGGCAAGAGGTTTTTACTTCAAAGCAGACCCTACCTGCCCAACACTGAAGAGTCACTTATCCTTGTGTTGTTCAAACTGATGTGGACCAAGAAATGGCACCAAACACATGCAGCTGTTTCTGGGCCCATTATACAGGGTAATGTCATAAATTTTAGGGGGCAGGGTTGTGCATATATGGCCATTGTATGCCAGCAGACACATATGAATTTGTCCTCCGCCTTTAACCCAAACAATCTGTGAGTGCACAAGACAGCACAATGCAGGAATAAGTTGAGCATCAATTTGCTGTGGTCTGTAGGGCTTAGGGTCAGCAAGAGGGGTGGGTTAAAGTCCCTGCATCATATCATCACAATACCCCCCCTTCACACTACTACCCCTATGCCTTCCTGTTCCCTTAGACCTAAATATTAATAAACACAGTGTAAGCAAATTCCCTCAAGCCCTAAAGGTGGAGCAGAGTGCAGGCAGATCCCACCCTGGACCCAAAATTCAATGTGCAGAGAAATAGGGGTTCCTAAACCAACAAATAAATAGGCAAAAAATGATGAAAACCCAATCATTAAAAAGAAGCAACCACTGGCCCATAGTCTATAAGACTGCAGGGACAATGGTCTCCCTCTAAGTAGGGCATCGCAGTTTGAGCTTGCCACTCCCCTTCCAATCAGCATTCTATGCTACGCATTATTACGCACAGCACAGAATGCTGATTGAAAATGGTAACAATATTAGGCATTCTTGGGGGTTTTACACAGTGGGCATCACAAATCTATTTAAGGAGGGTATTGGCTGCGATTTTGGCATGGGAGCAGGGATAAGGCAGGTCAATTCAATTTGGGCTGGCGAGGGGGATCACATAGTGGGGCTTCCTTTTTCAGTTTAGTTAATTGGCTGGCCCTGAAGTTTAAGAATCTTAGTTGTGGTCCTTTTATCTATGGTCTCCCACACAAGGTCCTGTAAACCTTGGAGTACTTTAGGTAAGGTCACTTTTACTGAAAGCCATGCTCAAACATTCCTCAACAATATACATCCTCTATTACTCTACTGTTATCTCTTACAAGACAGGACCTACTTGATAGTCATGTGCAAGATATGTTGAAAAAAAAACATGAAAAAGGCAATATATATTTAATGGGGGGATAGGTCTCTGCACCACGAAAACCAGTTTCTGCCAAACTGCACCACTTGTATGTGCTATAGTTGATGGGCTGATGGGCCTCTATTAGGGTAATAAATATGACACACATCAGCGGACATTGGCGTACACTAGTGCAAAGTTGCGTTCTCATCTATAAATCAGGCCATTAAAGGGACAGTCCTGTCTTAATAACACTTGTGGGTTATGGAAGCCACCATGATGGGATTACTGAGGCATTGCTGCCCCATTGGTTTCTATTGAGATACATGAGACAAAGCACTTCACTCTCCCTTCTCCACCCAATGGGGTAGAGTGTCGTAGAATGCCGCATTAATCCCAACATGGCTGCTCCCATTAACCACAAGCTATTTACACTGGACTATTCCTTTAATTTACAGACAGCCCCCTATACAGAGGAGCCTTTACATGGTGCCAGTGAAGGCTTTTCTGTGCTCTGCTGGGCATGTAAAGGTGATGAGATGCTAATTCCACTGCTACATTTATGACAGATTTACTTTAAACGTATTAGAAAGTAAAAAATATTGTTTTGTTTTCAAAACCATGGGCAAAGTATTGAGCTTTGAAACTCATTCTGGCATATATATTACATTAATATACATTTTGGATTTTAATTTTCCATTCTATTATACCCGTATTGTAAAATATACGGATCTTAAATTATAGCTGCTTCAAGTCTTTTTCTATGCATGCATTGCAACGCAAGAAATGAAATAATGTAAAATATTTAACAGGGACATAAAATATTGCCGACACAGAAGAAACTGGATGGGGGGATGTGGAGGCTGAGAGAAGCAAATGGGAAGATTAGAGAGAGGTAGGGAAAAGGGAGAGAATGAAAGAGGCACGCACATCAACCAAGCAGCAGTCCCAAATGTGCCGTTCATCTTTATACTCCTTGAATATCAGGCTAACAATGCCCTCCTGTATTTTCTTCACAAACGACTCAAATACAGGATTGCCTACGCGAATTATAGGGGAATCTCTGCTAATTATACACTGCCGGGGGCAATTGATACAGCGGTGGGTGGAGGAAATACAGAAGGAACTGGAAGGAAAAAAAAAAGAAGAATCCATTCACTGCTCCATGAACAAAATAATGAAACTCTTTCACTGCCAAAGACATAGGGAAGAAACAACATTTTATTGAGCTTTTAAAATCTTCACATTATTAAAAATTCATAAATTAGGAGCCATGAAGATTAATGGATTGTGACTTGTAGACACAGGGAGATAGGAGGTTGATATAGAGGTGTTGAAGACAAGGGTAGATTCCTGCAGTGGGCTAAGCCAGGGCCTCTGTTCTCATTTTTTTGAAGATTCCTCAGTTCTAGAAAATGATAATTCTGAACTAAAATGATTAAAATGATAGTTTGGATTGCAAGAGAATCCATGCTACTTGTTTTAAAGGGATATTCCAAGCAAAGTGTTAACTTGCACTACTTTCCCCATGCTGGCTGTCAGGTTTTGCACCTTTTTATCCAGTCTTCATTCAGTCTGCTTTATATTTCTTAATAATTCCAAGTTAACTCTCTCGCTTCTGCCGGGCCTCCTCAACAGCAGATGACTCATCCATGCATGTTTAAATGCAAGTGTTTTCTTAGAAGGATTCAGAACCCTGAAAAATTATTCAGCAGAAGAGAGCAAGTTCTACAGCACATACGCTCAACTTGTGGCCCTCAGAGCCATCTGATGTGGCCCCTGACCTGCTATGGGGAAAGCGGGAGGAGGGGCCCATTACCAAAAAGAAGTGGCAGAAGTGACTTGGAGGAACATGGTGACATTGATAGTACAACTCCACCCTTAGGTGAAATCTCTGGCTCCATAACCATTAATTCTATATTTTTATTGTGTTGTTTAGCATTGGTAGGAGTTTGGTATTGATGGGGGGGATGGGCTATAAATATGGGACCCATATGTTCAGTAAGATAATCAGTATGTGTGTTGGTAGCATGTGGGGATTGTTAGATATCAATGCGGTAATGGTAGGATGTGGAGTTTGTAGAGACAGTGGGTATCCTGACTGGTGTAGAAAGTCTTTGGTATACTATTTAAAATGAACAATGTGAAATTCTGGTTCGCAACCAGTTCCCAAATCGCTTATACGTTCCGCGCTTCAAAACGTTGAGCGCAGGTGTTCTACAGAGTTTATCAGGGAATACAAAGTGCTGGTGAATGAATAATACAGAATGGGGAATGAGGGGGGCAGAGGTTTTTGCTTTTCGCACAATTTTTCCTAGTGTTTGCCCTGCCCATGTGTTTGATGTGCATATAACTCCAAACAGTGATAATGTGTATCCAGTCAAAAATACAGACTATACTCACCTTACCCCCAGACCAACTGCTGCAGTGATAAGCTGATCAGTTAAGTCCTGCTTTTTGTAAATTCCTGAAAGCTAAGTCCTTCCATTCGACCATTCCTGTCCACTCCCACTTACATTTCAGGTACAGAGACGTGCACATATAGTCATAGCTGAGCGCTGTTCTAAAAGCAAACAAGTCTTAAAAGGCAAGTAGAAATAAAGGTCAGTTTTACACCTAACCGATGTGCTGCAATATCTGCGGGAACGCTGACCATATTTACCTAGGTGCCCATTCATCTCTGCGTTTGGTGTTGCCAGCACCCCGGAAAAGTCCTGCATGCAAAGTTTATACCACGATCGCTCAATAGGAAATAGCAAAACACAGGCAATCGCCTTGCAATAGCAATTACCACTGTTGTAGCACCTTTCTTAGGTTTTAAACTGGTGTGTAGTGGTCTTACACCATGTATAGAGTGTACTAACCAGTAGTTAATAAGACTTACCCCAAAAATTAGCTCTAGCACGATTTCTCAGGATTTTTGAGGATGCTTTAAATATAAGCCCTACCCCCAAAAATAAGCTCCAATACAGTTACAGGGAGAAATAAGGCAATTGCCTGGGGCACAGGACCAGGAGGCTCCCATCACTGTAAGGACCATTTCTTGCCTGGGATCCCATATACCCCTGGCAGGAGAAGCATGCAGAAGCCAGGACTGTAATTGTAACAGTGCTCCTCATGCTGCACACATGCCCCCCCACCACCATAGTAGCGTCCATAGCAAATATTAACATTTTTTACAGGGTGGCACCAACCAGGAATACGTGGAGGGAGGGGAGTTGGGCTTCAATATTATGGTAGCTCTATTAATATCAGAATGAAAATGAAGTACAAATGTAGATTGTTTATAGAAAAAGTAAGAAATCCCCTGAAAATATTATCCTGTCTTGCTTTTGGGCAAACTTGGTAGGTAAGAATTCCTGTTTAAAATGTCTGTTTTAAAGCAGGGCAAAACCCAGAATTTTTACTATCCCAGGTTTTGTTATTTGCTTGGGGGCATTCTGATTTGGGATTCTCCACTGTGAACCCCCCCCCCCCCAGATCACCCATAAAACCTTTCTTTCACTAGTCCTACGTTGCATATGCAGGCACTTGTCCAATCATGGATGTATATTGTTCAATCACTTGGCCAATTAGGGGCATATTAAAGCACATGAAATCCTTTGCCGGCCAGCTCTGGAGTATGAAATTCTATTCTGCCTGCCCCGCTGTGTGAAACCCCCGGGACCACACAGTGATCGCCAGTCGCTGCATCCTCGGCCTCCCTGTAGCTGTGCGCGCGCCTGTGCCCAGCCTATATGGATGATGGGAACAGGAGCGCGCGCGCTCAAATCGAGAGCCAGGGATATAGGCACCTGGTTGGCCTGTGGCATCCAGCAATCTTGAAATCAGCCAGCCGTGATCTCAAAAATGCAGAGTGGGCATGGCCTTGGCTTTGGAAAACCCTTTTTTTTTTAAACCGGGCCACTGCCAAAGGAGGACGGGTGGGGGAACAGGGTGTCCCAAAAGGGTTTTTCTCTGCTTTAATGATCATCAATACAACTATGTTTAGTCTCCGTGCTTGGCAATAGGTAGCGACATCCCCAGTTTCATTTCAGATGAGCCTATCAGAATGGCTGGATACAAGAGCGTGCCTCACCCTGAATCCCAGGGGAAGGCCAGCGTGCATCTGCCAAAGGTGTTATTCTGCTTTAAATATAAAAACAGGTCACCGAGCTATTGCTGGATTTACAATAGTAATTACAGTTTAAACTAATTGCAGTCTTTTGTATACAATATACCTCATTATGGATGCGAGTGTCGATTATCCTCACTGTAATGTGCTGCTGGGTGCTTCTTGCTCTCAGAGACTCTGATACACCGCTTCAGGTGATTAATATATTTTACACCCCCCCCCGGGTATCCTGATTTAGGATGCCTGTTCGGGGGTCCAGTACTCCCCCCTTATACTTTCCCGGCTCTTTGCTCGCCCGAGACACACACGGCACTCGAGCGCAGACCAGTTAAGTATTGTGCCGGTTTCCTATATGGTTTCATGTATACAGGCATGCCAAATCAGGGCATGGAGTGTGCAGAGCTCTTTTTTTAAATGCAACTTCCTAATACATAAGCATAAGAAGAAAAATATAAATTGCTATTCTTTTCCTTCAAGCTTCCTCTTTGCATATTTACTTTACTACATTAGCCACCCTGTATTTTTATATTTGTATGTATTTAGTTAGCACAATAAAACCTTTAAGCAGAAAAGTACTGAGAAGGAGAAAATTATATTGTATTTTGAAAAGAATGGCAATGCTTTAAACAAAACCTCATATATGCAACAGAAAAAAAGTGGAGGATATGAAAAGTGATGGAAACAACAACACTCAGCTATATATTTGTACATGCCACCTGCATCACTACCTGTATTACTTCCATTAGATGTAGCAAGAAGGAGGTTCCTCTCACATTCGGTTTTATAATATGATCACTGACTCATTCTAAGCTTTCACTGCTGCAGGCAGAATCAGAGCATCGAAATTCCCTGGAGCCATCTGAGGATTGCTCTAATAGCGGTGCAGCTATTAGACTAACATGCTGCCTGGACTGACCATTGAGAGATTTACACTGGTGAAGTTGCTAAACATCTACAAAAAGAATAGATATGTGGATGGCTTGATTTGGACCAGGGTAAAATGATAATCATTAGATTCATACCTTATCTTTTTTTTAATATTGATGACGCAACATTTATCCTCATCTGTGTTCATGTTCGGAAGTGATAGTCTCCTAGTGATGCCTATATATCAAAATAGATTTAAGAGGGAAAGGGATAAAAAAATATTAATTACTTATGTAGAGTGGCCTAAATTGGGCTGGGCAGAGGGGGTCCGAAATTGAGTCATACAGGGGTGTAACTATAGAAGGTGCAGGGGATGGGACTGCACCGGGTCCAGGAAGGTCAGAGGGCCTCATTAAAGGGACTCTGTAGGTAAAGTGCATAAACTGTCATTTAGCATCTCACCTCATCATGGCTGCTTCTCCCTTAGTGTCAGAACACAGATGCATCTGGAAGTAGAAACAAGGCAAAGAGTAGTGGCACACCCCCTGAATTCCTTTGCCATTGACCACTAATAATACACCAATAATAAGGCTAAGCTGGTGGTCATTAGCTCAGCATCACCAGACTGTGGACACTAGGAGAGAGGGAGAACAGCTAGAGTGATGAGAATGGCGGGCTTACAGACCCCACCCATTATGCTGATTATTATGAGGCATCACAGAGCCATGACCTACGCCCATATATGTCAAAAGATAGATCATAAGGTAAAACTGTAAAACTTGATATCTTAACCATTTCTTCTTCAACATAACAACTGAAAACAGTTTAGGTGCCAAATATAGCCACATGCAATTGTGTAACAATGTCTTTGCCTTCTGAATCCCTTTAATTGCTCCTCAAACCTTACCTGAAATCATACAATAGAAAAATAAGCACAATTTGTCTTGTCTTAAAGGAGCCACAGGAATCAACCCTGTTAGCATGCAGACAAACCTATAATCTGTCTCTAAATCTGGTTAAATAAAGAGGTCTCGGTTTACAAACATCTGCAGAAGTATGCTGAAGCTGCACCACCAAGTGCCAAGGTGCCTCTGTGAGGTGCATTCCTAACTCTAAACTCTGAGAGGCCCCTTTTGGGATTTACAAAGCAATAGATACATTGGGAGCAGGCTTACCTGAGGTTGCCCTATTATCTTGAGTGCAGCCACAATTAGTCTTGTCTGTTTCAGTCTTTAGATGTCAAGTTGTATCCGTTCGAGTTAAAGTGGCTCCCCATTGTGCTCTGTGGCAGGGATTCCCAACAGGTGGTACTAGTACCACTGGTGGTTCTCAAGAGCCTTTTAGGTGGTACAAAGAGAGGTTGCTCACTGACCTGTTTCCCTAACCACATTTGTTGCCATCTACTTACTCAAGCCTGATTTGCTCATTAAGTACAAAACTGCTCCAAATAGCGATGCAAACTGTTAATGCAAATATTTATGTGCATACCATGCACTTTGAATGGGGGTTTTGCGAATGGAATAGGGATTCAGGTGACAGACCCAGGTGGAACTTGACATAGTTAGAAAATGGAATGTGGTACTTGGTGAAAAAGGTTTGGAACCCCTGCTCTATGGGATTTTGACCTACAGGTTACAAATGGTGCTGCTTCAACCAGAGCACCCTAGTTTTGACTATCCTGGGTTTTGGTCATTCCCCAGGGGCATCCCAATTGGGCCGCTGTGTGAAACCTCCCAGGACGCCGAGACCAGCTCACCTCTTCCTGGTCCCACATCGCGTCTAAGAGCAGCGGCTCTGACTGCCACATCCTCCGCTTCCCTCTAACAGGGATTGTGCCTTCACTGTCCATTCACAAATCCTGAGTTTTGGTCCACTTTAAATAAAACACTAGCTGGCCGCCACATCGGTGCTGACATTTTTTAAATTTCTTTAATTGCATGCTGATTGCCGCTAAGGCCAAAAAAGTGGTGCTGTGTGGTTCTGATGCTTCTCAAATAAGCCTCAGAATGTGCTAAAATCTGGTAAAATGTCAAACAGAAATGATGATTATTTATTTTCATCAATGAAATAGACTTTCACTTTAAATACATTTTTTTCTATTCGCTAGCACATTAATATTGTTTAAATGTCCACCCTATTTATTTACAGCATCAAATACCTTAAAAAGGTCCTTTGCCTGCTCCCAACAAGATGCTTAAAGTGAACCCAGGTTCATTTCTCTGCAGATCACTGCATCTTAGTCAGTCATCCAGTAGGATGGATATAAAAGTACAATGCTGCCATCTAGTGGTTAGAAATTATACAGCCCTTTTCCACTTGAGAATCGACGTACTGTATAAACCAGCTCTTTTTAAGTGGCTTATAAAGCCTTTGAACAACTACAGAGTTTTAATAAATTGTATAAAGATTGTACAGCCAAAGATAAATCACTGACATTCCAGAAACCTCTTTCCTTCTTGAATGCTGTCATTGTGCTATATCTTTTGAAAATCATTACCACTAAAGCACGCAACCATTTGATTGCTTACATCCAGCTTCTAAATCATTATATTGATCATTTTCAAATGCCATTATACAGAAATCCTTTAAAATTAATTTTTCACTGGTGATTCGATGGCTGATGAGAAAAAAATGCTTCTTTTCTCTCCTTTGAAATTTGGTAAGTATTTGGTAGCCTTATTTAAAAAGCGTCAGCTCCACACAGGGCCACTTTTTTGGTCTCAGCAGCACTTAGCGCACAAAATAAACAACGAAAAAATCACTAACCCCGATGCTTTTTAGCGTCGAAAAGGATGCAGCACCAAGCGCTGTGGTTGTTACTCAAGATCCCATAGAGCAAAATGGGCAGAACTAGATTTTAATGCTTATAATATTAAGCACATTTTTTGTACAGAACTTGCATTGGGACTTGTCAATAATTGAAGTGCAGGACCTAGATGGTTCAAACAGTGTTTTCTTGTTTTTAATGGCTTCTATTGATTAACAATGTGTAATTTGGACACCAACAACTAAAACACAGCCTAAACACACTTTAAAAGATGAAACGCTAACCAGTGCTGGAAAAATACAGCGCCAAAGATTTTCATAAAAATGCTGGGTAGCGCCGGAAAAGCGGCAGTACAAAGTGGCGCTCAATGATGCTGGGCTAATCGGCGGCGGGTCCATAGGCCGGCTTGTACCTAAGAGCAACAATTAAAGCTATAGCCACAAAATGATGCTAAAAGGCGCAAATCATAAATAAGGCACGTTTAGCTCTACAGCCCAACTCAAAACTACCCAATTGTACAGCAACTGGGTGAAGCAGAGAATTCTTGAAAATAATTCCAGGTTTCTGCTTTTCATTTTGCATAGTCTGGACCAATAGTTATTCATAGAGTGAGATATATACACTAGTGATATATTTCAGTGATTTGATAGCACCTCTGTGTGATATCCCTCTTAAAGAGACCCTAAAGTCTGTGGACCTCCTCTGCCCTCTCCTATCAGCTTCCAATACCAGTAACATCATAACGCCGAAGGACACGAAGGGTAATTTATTGCTAGTGCCACTGAGTGCGACTTGTGCTGCTAAGGAGTGGACAGTGTCTGCGGTGGAACGCTGCAGAAAAGCCATTGGCGTTATTGCCAGTTAGCGTTTCTTGCTAAGTGGCTCTGTCCAACTTTGATAAAAGTCATGTACGCTGAGCGCTAATGAAGCTGACTACCTGTGTTAAATCCTGTCCCTGCCTTTCAATGCTGCGGATTGCTTTTATCCATTCCACAGCAGTGTTCCTTACTACAACACACAATACAGCTCGCATGTTTAAGAACAAAAATATTCGTCAACAACTAAATCTTAGGTTAGGCCTGGCCATTAGGGGGGAGGCTCCACAGCCCAGATAATGTGTCCAAGACAATCCTGTCTTGCACTCTGCTTACTCCAGCCGAGAAGAGCACAAGGAAATACTACTGATGGTAAAAAGCACAGCCTTGCTCGCAGACAATCCACAACAAACACAGACTGGCTCTGCTTGGAGTACAACAGTAGTGGGCACTTCCCACAAACACACAACTACTGCAAAGGCAAGAGCAAAATGAGCCACTTTTCACATCCCAGAGCATTTCTTTATACTTAGCTGGTATTATGCTTGGATAATAGCAATGCCACATGTTCACCATCTTCCTACCTCACACTAGCTCAACAAGGAAAAACGCCATGCAGGTGTGTTGGAAGAGGCCATTTTTAAATGTTTCTGCTCAAACGTTTGCTTTGTTGTCCGGCACAGCTGGAGTTCCTGGATCAGATTTGAAGGCCCAGAACATCCAGAATCACAACCTGACCACAGCCAACAGCAGGAAGTCAATGTTGGAGCCAGCACTAGTTACTAAGTCCACATATCCACACCAAGCTGTTACTCAAGTCAACCGGAGCCTGTCCTGAGGGGGTGGGCCCCCTGAAAAGCAAGGAGGGGACCCCTATAGAGGGAAATGAGGAGAAAGCTAATTTGCTTAACAACTTCTTTGCTTCTATATTCACAAAAGAATTTGACATGCCGAGTGAAATGCAGGGGAATAACCGAAACCCTCCATTAAATGTCACTGGTCTAACCAAGGAAGAAGTCCGGCACCGTCTCAAGCAGATGAAAATCGATAAATCACCGGGACCAGATGACATACATCCTCGTGTTTTAACCCTTTCGCTGCCAGCCTACCTGCAGCATTTGCCACTCCCTGTTGCCAGACGATGTTTCACCATTTTGCGCTACACATATTCAACTGTCATTTTTGAAGGGATTTCCAGGGATTTCCCAGGAAAATTATATATTGTTTTTTTCAACAGAGTCTGGGCTTTAACATGAAATGTCTTGTTTGTATTTTTTAGGTGTATTCTCAATTTTTTTGGGTGAAATGTGTGAAAAAAAACAAAAAAAAAACATTTTTTTACAATTTGTAGAGTTTTTTTGTAATAAAAAATGTAAGTTTGTCAATAAAATCTTATTGCGTGAGAAACCCCAATTTCTCCCGGTTACAGCGATACCACATATGTATAGGTAGACACCCTTTCCTGCCCAGAAGCCTTTTATAGCTGCTGGATGACAAATGGTTAATTAAAAAAAAAAATGACATAGGGTCCCCCTTCCCGGGGAGGGGGACCCCATTTTTTTTTGGATTTTGAAGGGTTAAAAACCCTTCAAAATCCAAAAAAAAAAATGACGTGGGGTCCCCCTTACCCAAAGTAACCAGCCCGGGACCAGCTATGGGGGCTTGTAGGCACAGAGTGGGGGGGCCAGCTTTGGTGGCCCCCCCACCCTGCAGCCTACGAGCCCACATAGCCTATGTGGGCCCGGGCTCTTCTGCCCCCCCCTGGCCTTTGGGGAGGCAGGTAATGGGGGTGCGGGGGTTAATGGCAAGCCACCCGCTAGGGCAGGTGACTTGCCACCCCCCCAGCCTTGTGAACTGGTATAAGGGGTCTCATGGACCCCTTACCAGCTCACAAAGGGTTAATGTGAAAAAAAAACACCACACAATAATAAAAAGTATTTTATTAGAAAAAAAAAAATTTTTTTTTACTGTACTTACCTTCGATTGCAAGCTCTTGTCCCTCGCCGCTCAGCTGACAGATGCCGGTGATCGGCATCCAGAGAAGGAGAAGGCAGGAGATCAGAGGATCTCCTGTCACCTCCTTCCCCTGTGCCGATCACCGGCATCTGAGAAGCTGAGAAGGCTGAAGCCTGAGATCGGGGCCGGGATGACTTCATAAGCCCCGCCCCCAAGGGGGCGGGGCTTAGAGGCATGATGGCGGCCGCCATCGTGCAGAAGAGAGGAGAGAGCCTCCCAGGCTCTCTCCTGAAGATCGGTAAGTCCTGGGGGGGGATCGGAGGCCCCCCAGGTGAAGAGGAGGGACAGCGGGAGCCAGCGCACACACAGGTAAGTGAATGTCATTTTTATTTTTTTTTTTTTTTACAGTTAGAAGCTGCTGCTGCAGAAGCGGGGGGGGGGCGGCCTATTCCGGGGGCTCTCCTGGAGCCATCCGACCCCCCACAGGGGATCGGATGGCACCAAATTAAAGAGGAGACCCGGCCGGATCCAACAAGGGGTCAGGTGAGTATTTGTTGTTTTTACTTTTTAAACTACAAGCGAGGAAAGTCAAGCACGTAACACCTACGTGCTTGGCACTTAAGGCCCAGCCAAGCCAGCACGTAGGTGTTACGTGCTTGGCATTTAAAGGGTTAAGGGAGTAATGTACAGTAATAGACAAGCCGTTATTTCTAATATTTGTGGATTCCATAACTACAGGGTTTGTTCCGATGGATTGGCGCTTGGCAAATGTGGTGCCAATATTCAAAAAGGGATCTAGGGGGGAACCTGGGAACTACAGACCGGTAAGCTTAACATCTGTGGTGGGCAAGCTGTTTGAAGGTTTCTTAAGGGATACTATCCTGGAGCACCTTGGGGAAAATGATCTTATTACTACATATCAGCATGGATTTATGAGGAATCGCTCCTGCCAGACAAACCTAATCAGCTTTTATGAGGAGGTAAGTTCAAGATTGGATCAGGGGGAGTCATTGGATATCATATATCTTGACTTTTCTAAAGCATTTGATACTGTGCCACATAAAAGGCTGGTACAAAAGATGAGAATGCTTGGACTGGGGGAAAACGTGTGCAGATGGGTGGGAAATTGGCTTAGTGATCGGAAGCAGAGGGTGGTTATCAATGGTACACACTCAGATTGGGTCACTGTTACCAGTGGAGTACCACAAGGGTCAGTTCTGGGACCAATTCTCTTCAATATATATATAAATTACATTGGGTATGGATTAAACAGTAAAGTCTCAATCTTTGCAGATGATACTAAGCTGAGTAAAGTAATTAAAACAAAGGAGGACAACAGGCAACTACAAACAGATTTAGATAAATTGGAAGCATGGGCAGTTAAATGGCAAATGAAGTTTAACACAGATAAATGTAAGGTTATGCACATGGGAAGGAGAAATCTGTGTCATGATTACACACTAAATAAAGAAACACTTGGTAAAACAACAATGGAAAAGGACCTAGGGGTTTTAGTTGACAATAAGCTCAACTGTAGTAATCAATGCCAGGCAGCTGCTGCCAAGGCAAACAGGATCATGGGGTGCATCAGGAGGGGCATAGGTGCTCATGACCAGAGCATCATTTTACCCCTATACAAGTCACTGGTCAGACCCCATATGGAATACTGTGTACAGTTCTGGGCACCTGTGCTTAAAAAGGACATATCAGAACTGGAGCGCGTTCAAAGAAGGGCAACAAAGTTAATAAAAGGAGTGCGGGGGCTAGAGTACCCGGAAAGATTGTCCAAGTTAGGTTTATTTAGTCTAGAAAAAAGACGATTGAGGGGTGATCTAATAACTATGTATAAATATATTCGGGGTCAATACAAGGATCTGTCCCACAATCTATTTATACCCCGGAGTGTAACCATAACCCGGGGGCATCCACTAAGGTTAGAGGAAAGGTGCTTTCTCCACCGACATAGGAGGGGATTCTTCTCTGTAAGAGCAGTAAGACTATGGAACTCGCTGCCAGAGGAGGTAGTAATGAGGGATACATTAAAAATGTTCAAAAGTGGCCTTGATGCCTTCCTGGCATGTAATAACATTTCCGGCTATGGCTACTAGACCACTGGAAGGAGTTAAACAGGCTGAACTGGATGGACTAAAGTCTTTATTCAGCCTTACATACTATGTTACTATGTTACTATGTTACTGGAGTACTCACTCCAACCCTCAACACCCACAGCCAGCTGTTCCTCTGTAAGTTGACTCTTCATTGTCTACTCCAAAATTAGCTGCTCACATTTGCTGGTACCGTAGCTGCTGAATGCTTCAGTTGTGTTTCCTGTTATTGATGTTTAGTCATAGTGTTGGATGGACACATTGGGCCACAGTTATCCCACGGTACAACCTTCTGGTTTGGCCAGCCTGTCCCTGTTTTTAATTGACTTATTGTGTAGTTCTTGGCTTGGGTATGTGTTTCCTGGACATTGCCACAATTTAAGACTAACTTTAGATTTGTCCTGGTTGCCCTAATTTGTGGTCTGTGTGTTTCTACACAGCATTGATGTCCACCACACCTATGGGTGTTGGGAAACGTCCATAAAATACCAATTTCCAACCCATGTGTGTAAGTGATACTTTGAGATAACTCTTGGTCATTTGTCACATAGATTTGCTTCTTCTCCTACTCGGTAAGGTATTGTTTGCCTTTTTTTAGGTAGACACATTGTTAGGCATACCCTTGTAAATCCCAATTCTGTTACATTGTATGGATGAGATTGACGTTATCTGAGTCAACCCAGCTGTCTGGAACATTTCCATTTAGTTGCTTTCCCAACATTGTTGTTGATGTCTCCTATATGGTGCAGGCCCCACATAATACATACGATGTATGTATTACCTGGGTTTGTTCTTTGTATGGGTTATGTAATGTTTGGCTGCTTTTTCAAATGTTAAATTACTTCTTGGCAATTGTTAATTCTCTACGTTCTCCTTTTGTGCCTCTCATACATCTTGTTTGGATTGCACACCATTATCTGATGAAGACCAGCTGTCCACACCACCACAGATGTTGGAAGCCTCAGATGATGAGGCAACACAGGTATGTGAATCTAGAGCTTAATCCAAATCACAATTTATGCTTACAATGTGTGCATGTTGCTGGATGTCATTGTCTGCCACCAAATTAAAACTGGACGTGTGTTGATTTTCAGAATGATCCATTGTTTCCAGCCCTTACACAAACACCACCTGTAAGGGAGACATCCGACGATTTAAGTGTCCCAGCAACCAATCCATCTGGCTCTGCCTTAGTACAATAATGACTAATGCCATGACTAACACACTTAAATAAATTTTAGGCCTGGACACAGACAGAGACTTTTGGTCCCCCCTTACATGCATCTGGCAAAAACCACACAACACACGGCAAACAATATGCATTAGAAGTTGATGGGTTCACAGAAGCCTAAATAAAAATCCATATTTTTGTTACTGACCTTTCTTGTTTCATTTTCCGGCTCTATTGGTGGTAGTTGCAGAGGCAGAAAGGCAGTAGTGTCCAACTATATGAGCTGGGTATCCAACTGCTGCATACAATGCATACAATAGGCAACAACATCACAGCCAACTAGCCCAAAGAGTGGAAGGCATTGAACTTTGGCCCCTTGGCCACAGACAGAAACTGGCATAGGAATAATTGACAGATCAGTAGGCAGCATGTGCACAGGAACAACATGTGGCAATAATAACAACCATCCAAAGGAGTCGGACGTAAATGGAAGAATTGCTGCAGGTACTCTACCAGCAGGTGCAGCAGCAAAACATATTTTTCAGGCCCTGTTTGGATCGGGGCAAGGCATGGCCACAACCCACCAGCGCACAATTGCCAAACAACAACCACACCAATACACTTGTTCCTCCAGGCTGCCAATCCGTGGATGTCCAAAACCATAATGGTCCAACAACATATTAAGGTAATGTTGTAAGTTTATATATTTCACCTTTTTGGGCAGAGCTTTGCCAATAAATTCTTAGTTTTCTCAAGCAAGACAGTTTTATGTGTTTATGGTTAATGGAAATGGGAATATTGTGTTGTTAGTTCAACACAAAACTCACAAAAGCACATACAGCTCATAACTGAAACAACTGACAAATTTAAAAATTGAGCCACAACATGTACATACCAACAGGTAATGTATTGAGCTATCATTAGAGAAGCAGGGGCAAGTGGGGAACAATAAACAGATTCAAACATAACCCCGAAAATAAATAGTTCTCCAAGGGCCAACGACATATGTCAGCAGTTACAACACCCAACAAGCGTGTGTTTGTAAAATGGTCAGCACACAATGGTGCTCAGGCAAATGTCAAGGCAGTGTTAGTTTAGTTGTGCAATGTTGTGTGGACTTCCACATGCTTCCTGGTTTGACAACAACATCTGTCAATCAAATAATATAAACACAATAGATTAGACAGACTTACACTTCTTCTGGTTATTATCTATACAGTGTGTTTTTCCAGGGCATCCCAAATCAGGATAACCTGCCACTAATTTGATATCTTGGGCATCCCATGTCAGGATAATGGGGCAGGGCAATATGGCTTATGCCCTAGCACCCAATATACGATACTTTATTTGCCATCCCTCCTTTAGGCTATCCACTATGTAACCATTTGGACCGCCTTCTTTTATGTTGTTTTTAATCTTGTATATCCTTTGATTTTAGATTACTGGTGCCACAGACTATGATTTCAACATCTCCCCCCCCAAAAAGAATGAAGATTTCTTCCCCCAAGACAGCGCTCTCCTGTGCATAACGCTGCATATGGTTCTTATACCTTACTCACATCTGTTATTTACTACTATACAAACCTATTTTTATCCAGCGATGTGCTGTCCTCCGGCGACGACGGCCCCGTGCGCCGCGTCACTTGCGTCAAGTGACGTAGGCCGGGACCTTGGAACCGGATGTGACGGCACGGGCAGCGCTCCACGAGCGCGCCCGGAAACGCCACACTGGCCGGCCGGGGGGGGGAGATAAAACAGCACCACACAGGTACCGCGACCATCGCAAGCCTTGAGAAAGGGGCCGTGGGCTCCGGAACGTGGGCATTGGCATTTACTTGTTGCGATCCTTGGTTACTCTCTGCCTTTGGGTAATGACATGCATGTGATTTATTGCTTCTTTATCTGATTTGATTCTTGGCATCATGATTGTATACTGTATCACATATGTTTATGGGTCTCTATCTGGTATGATGCAGGGCGCCTGACTGTACTGACCAAATTTATACTGTACATACTGAGCTTTTATATACGTGTTATTTTTACTTCCTTGACTCAGTTCTCAGCGCCCAGCATACCCACTCCTCATCAGGATCGTGACCATAGATCACCCCATAGACTATAGGATTATTGGTGTGTTACCATTACTTCTTTATACACATTTCTTGTTAAGTGAGAAGGTTAAGCTCTTATGCATATTATCTTTTTTTCTGGTGGTGATATAGAACGCGCCTGATGAAAATGTGAACCCTTATTGTCCACAGAAGTTTGCTTATTGTATCCTTTTGTTAAATCATTATACCTATGTAAATCTTGTAATTCTATGGTCGAAACTTTAATACAATTTTACTTGCATATTTATACTTGTGTCAGTGGTGTGCTTCTGATCCAATCAATCTCTATACACATCCATTAACCCTTTAAGTGCCAGACTACGTTTCACTATTTTGGTTCAACCTTGAAGAGATTTCCAGGGATTTCCCAGGAAAATTATATATTGTTTTTTTCAGCATAGTCTGGGCTTCAACATGAAATGTCTTGTATGGCCTTTTTAGTGGATTCTCAATACTTTTGGGTAAAATATTTGCAAAAAAAAATTTTTTTAAATCTATTTTTTGCAATTTGTAGTGTTTTTTTGTAATAAAAAATGTAAGTTTGTCAATAAAATTTTATTGCGTGTTTATATGTATAGGTAGACACCCTTTTCTGCCCAGGAGACTCCCCCAAACTGAAACAGAGCTTTAGGAGATTTTCAGATAAAATACAACTGTGACATGCGCCATGCGCACCTTGCAGTTTTTCCAGAAAAACAACTCTTTACATTTGTAATACCCCCACAAACTATATATTCTCTGGAAGCTTTCTAGGTGTACCAATCAATTCTTTGGTTGCACAGAGTTTCCCTAAAAAAAGAATAAAAAGGAAGAATCAAAGTCACATTTTCCTAAAAAAAACTATATGCAAACAAGAAAAAACAAGTAAAATCTGAAAAAGCAACATCCCCCGAAAAGTGCGCACCTTGCAATTTTTCAACCACCCTTGGAATATCCCCCATAAAGCATATATTCCCTGAAAGTACACATGTTAAGCTATCTAAGTGTACCAAGCTTGTTGTAGTGGGCTTATCTTTCTGGAAGTAATCCCTCGAAAAATTTTAAGGTTGCACAAGGTTTCCCTAAAAAAAACGTATCAAAAAGCTGAATAAAAAACATGTTTTCCTAAAATATCAATATGCAAACAAGAAAAAACAAGCTAAACCTGAAAGCACAAGGTCCGCCGAGCAGAACAATATCCAACATGCAAAGGTACTATTAACCCTTTTAATTGCCAGCCTACTTGAAGTTTTGTCACCTTCTGACAGGTAATTTTTCCCCATTTTGCACCATGTTTAACCGCGATTTTTGCCGAAATTTCCAGGAAAATTATATATATATTTTTTGAAGCAGAGTTTAGGCTTTAACTTGAAATGTCTTGTTTTTAATTTTTCTACTTTTTTTTAAATATTTTTGCGTAAAAAAAAACAAAAAAATAAATAAATATTTTTTAGACAATTGTCTCCATTATTTTAAATAAAACATTTGTTTTATTAATAAAAACCATATTACATGTAAAACCCCCATTTCTCCCGATTAAAACGGTACCACATATGTATCGGTAGCTCCCCATTCTTGCCCAGGAGACCCCCAAACTGAAAAGTGCACTTTATAACATTTACAAATAAAATACAACTACTATCCACACTATAAACATAAGGGGTTAATTTTTTTTTTTAAATGGGGAGGGACCCATTTTTGGGGAATTTTAAGGGTTAAAAACCCTTAAAGATCCCCCCCAAAAATGACATGAGGTCCCCCTTACCCATCATAGCCAGCCCAGGACCAGCTATGCAGGGCTTGTAGGAATAGGGCGCAGGGGCCAGCTTTGGTGGCCTCCCCGCCCTGCCGGCTACAAGCCCACATAGCCATGGGCCGGGCCTTTCTGTCTCCCCCCTGGGCTTTGGGTAGGCAGGTAATTGGGGGTGCTGGGGGTTAATGGCAAGTCACCCGCTAGCCGCAGGTGACTTGCTAGCCCCCAGCCTTGTGAATTGGGTCTCATGGATCCCTTACCAGTCCACAAAGGGTTAAATGTAGGAAAAACACACAGAGACAAGGAAAAAAAATATTATATTTATTTTTTCAATACTTACCTCCCAGTCCATCCCTGGGCACTGTGTCCCACGCTGATCACTCTGGCTTCTGCTCTCCTGCTGGAAGCCTTTTATAGCTGCTGGGGCAAAAGAACATAAGGGGTTAATAACAAAAAAATTACACAGGGTCCCCCATCCCCGGGGGGGGGGGGGGAGACCCCATTTTTTTGGGTATTTTAAGGGTTAATGTTATATTTAAAATATTTTTTAATTTTGAATATAAGAAACTATATGTGGCGCCATAAAAATTCAGTAGATTAAATTGTGTGTGTGAGAGGTCAACTTTTGGAATTTCATTTGATGGATTGCTCTGTCTTTGGAATCTGATTATCAGACCCCCTATGCAGGGAGTAAATTGCCCCCAGATGTGAAACGAGACACAGGGATAATAGTGTCTGGGTCTTTATTTACTCTAAGTCTCCATGTCAGTCTATGTAATTACTCTAAGTCTCCATGTCAGTCTATGTAATTACTCTAAGTCTCCATGTCAGTCTATGTAATTAATGTGATGTATGAACTACTGACCATTAACATATAACATCTGTCATTTGTAAGTTGAGCTGAATATTATATTTCATGGACCTCCTTTTGACGTTAATTGGTTCAGATAGTAGGAGGGATTGTGATTGTTCATACCTCCAGCTAGGAATTTGATCTCAATAGAAGGCTTCTTAAGTCACGCGGGGGAAGGGATCGGGCACTCTTTTCTTTCAGACACAACCCTGCATACACAGACAATCAGTCCCCACCTTTTACTGTGAAGAGCAAGCTATTTTTCATCAGACAAAGGCAGTAGGAGAAGTTTGCCGCCTTTTCACCTCCAGCCTAAGAAAGACTTGCTCTCTATTCCTGGACATTTCAACCGAACTTAATCCATTAACAACCTCTGTTTTATATGTATTTGTAACGCAAGTTACTGGCATCTACCTCTTCATTTATTCTAATTATTAATTAAATCCATCACCGATTTTTTGGCTTCAATTCCGGATACGTATATTTGTGAATTCCTTTGCTGAAATCATCGACGGCTCTCGATATTCTTTGTGGAAAAATTAGTGCAAAGAATCACTTACAACAGTTGGCGAGCCCCTGAATCTGGACACGTTAAGGTTATCTACTGATCCATCTGAGTTTGATCAGGGGGAAGACATCGAGAGATAATCAAACTTCAGCTGTCCAGCAGAACCTAGGAGAGTCCGATCGAATTGTCAGTGTTTTGTCGGAAGGTCACTTTGAGGAAGAAGAAGGGACGCCTTCTTTAAGCGTGGAATTCGAAGGCCAAGTGATAAGACATTTTTTGAAGAAAAAAGTCTGAGGTTACGGTGAGTAATGGATTTTATTAATAATATGGCAGATAAGAGCAGCCTAGAATTTACTGATTTGATTTATCAGAAATGTGACGGAGAGCTTTGGAAATTAATGCATTCTCAGCTCATCAAAGCTAATCTAGAAATAGATAATTCTAGATTTATGATTAATAAATCCAAAAAGAAAATTCAAAATATTATGAGAATGTTTAGAGAATTTGGTGAATTGGTAATGTTGGAACCAGTAAAAACTTGCATTAAGGATTGTAAAATAAGTAAAGCCACCATACCCTGTGATAATATTGATTTGGGTGATGGTAGTAAGGAGAATCTGCAAGTTGCAGTTATGGAAACAAAAGTTCAGATAGGAAATCAATCTGAGATAAATTTTAATTGTGAAAATTGCCCTTTATTGGCCGAGTATATAGGGAATTTAGAAGATCAATTAAATAGCAGGGAACTCATATTAGAGAAACTTAAAAATGAAATAAAAGTTATATCGGCAAACACTAGGAAAACTGATAAGGAGCAGGCTGGTTCATCAAAAGGTGAATTAAAGATGCGCATTCCAAAGGTATCTTATATACCTGAAGCAGTTTCTATGGATTTGCAGGATGAGGAAGATGAGACAGAATTTAGGAGAAGAAAGCTCTTAGATAAATCGGCCAGAGTAAATGTTAAGATCCATGAACAATTGATGAAGACATTAAAAGATATCCCATCATATGATAAAAATGCTGATCCATTTCATAATGCAGACATTTTTGAATCCAACACAGATAAATTCAATCTCACAGATGAGCAAAAGAATAAATTATTCAAAATTTGGGTTCCTACCCATATGTCCAGACGTGTTGAGCCTTCTCCAGTTGATATAGATGGAGAATTGGTTCACAGTACACGGGCTGATAGACTTCGGCAATTAATTTTATTTATCTGTGGAGATTCAGCAGATGTTGATATGCTGAATAGTCTCAAACCTTTGCCAAATGAAGATGCCTTTGCTTTTATGGTAAAGTTTGAACAGGCTTACAGATTGATCATGGGTTTATCAGAGGATGAGGATTCTGATTTAATGGTTAAGTCTTTTGTAAGGAAATTCCACTACCTTGATCCGGTTTCAAAAACTTTGGCTTGTGACAAACCAAATCTTTTGGAAGCCGCAAAATTTATTGAACAAATTAGGAGACAATTAAAATCAGGTCTCATGAAAGCTAAAATCTCTGTGATTCAGGGAAATAGATCCGCAGAGGAGACTCAAAGATTTAAAACACCCTCTGCTGCCCCCTACAGGAATGAAAAGGGAGAACAGGTAAAACCAAGACAGACAGTTTGTTACTATTGTAATAAGCCAGGTCATATAAAATATAATTGTATCAAATTTTTGAACAGTAGAAAATTGAAGAATTTGGGAAAGGAGAATGGTTTTGTATCTAAGGAACCATCAGCACCCCCAGCCATAGAGGAAGTAGAATCTCACACACCTTATGGTCCTTTAATAAAACAACTTAGAGAGCTTACAATCAGTGACAGTTCCTATGCTAAAGAAATACAGGCAAATGCAAGGTCAGAAGGTTTATTGCCCAAGCCCTGACTAGGTCCTGAAGTTGCCATACCAAAACCAACACATTTAGAATTTGTTGCACCATTAGTGCTTGATAATTGTGGAAGACCCTTTGTAACAGCAGAATTAAATGGACAAAAATCAAATTTTCTTCTGGATACAGGAGCACAGCTTACTGTCACAGGTGCTAAATTACCATTGAAGACAAATTCTAAAACATGTACGGTTGTTGGTTTTAACAAAAAAGGAAGTAACACTGCTACATTGTGTAAACGGGTACCATTTGAAATTCCTGGTCATTTGAAAACTGATATTGACATTTGGCATTGTGATAATTCGGAATCGATTTTAGGAGCTGATTTAATGAAAACCAGAGGATGGGTGATTGACTTAGGAAATTGTGTTATTTGGAAGGATTCAATTAATCGTAAGCCCATATTAATTGATCCACATCAGTATGCTGAAGTTGGAAGCGTCTGTATGACAGACAAGATTTCACCCGACCATAAATGGCCAGACACGGGTGATAATCTAGCTTTGAAACAGTTGGTTCAGAAATTTCCATCTTTGTGGGCACAATTCAGAAATGAGGTGGGTCTTATGAAAGATGTGTTAGTGAATATTGAGGGTAAGGACCCCCCACCACAAAGGCAATATAAATTACCCCCAGAGGCAATTGAACCAGTTTCAGTGATCATACAAGAGTTCCTTAAGCAAGGTGTGATTAGGAAGGGAAATTCAGTGACTAATAATCCATGCTGGTGTGTTAAGAAACCTGATAATTCCTATAGATTCTTATTAGATCTAAGAATGTTAAATAAATACACACCCACGACTACTTGTATTATGTCAGAAACACCCGATATATTGTCCAATTTAAATGCCGATCATAGAATTTTTTCAGTTTTGGACATCTCTAATGGTTTCTTTTCCATTCCACTTGCCAAAAGTTGTCAATATAAGTTCTCATTTATATATAATTCAACCCAATACTTACTAAATCGCTTGCCCCAAGGGCTCCACCTATCTCCATCAATATTTAATCAGGCATTAGCAAATGTTTTATCAAAATTTTCTAGACCAGACTGTGTCCGTCAGTTTGTAGACGACATTTTGATTAGCTCAAAGACAGAGGCGGAACATCTGTCTCTGCTAGCTGAAATGTTTCAGCTGTTGCAGGAGGCAGGGCTTAAGTTAAACACAAAGAAAGTGCAGCTTATGAAAACTGAGGTAAGATTTCTAGGATTAATCATAAGTCATGGCAAAAGATCACCTTTGAGTGAAAGAGTGCAGGCTATCACATCTCTTCCAGTTCCAACAAGTCTCAAGGCGTTAAGACAATTCTTAGGATTGTTAAACTTCTCAAGGGAATTCATTGAGAACTTTGCTTTCAAGGCTTCTCCTTTGTATCAGTTATTAACTAAAGACTCAGGTGAGATTGTTGAAATGTGGAAAGATGAACATCAGGCAGCCTTTGAGACTCTAAAGAGAGATCTGCAGTCAGCTCCAGCCCTAGCCACAGTTGAAAAGAATAGGCCATTTGCAATTCAAGTGTCAGTCTCAGATGAAGCCATCTCAGCTGTGTTGTTGCAATTGCAAGGTGACACATGGAGAATATTAGGTTATTACTCCAGATTACTGACACCAGTAGAAAAGGGATTTGACCTGTGTATCAGAAATTTGGTAGGAGTACATTTTGCAGTGAAGGCTACTGAGCATGTAGTTGGTTTTAACAAAATCACATTGCAAACTCCGCATTCTACTTTAAAGATGCTTCTTGAGAAGAATCTTCCTGGAGTTTCTAACCAAAGATTTGCTCAATGGTTACTGCTACTCTCCTCTAAAAACATTGATGTTGATCATAAGGCTAAGTATGTGCTACCCCAATTGATGCAATATGAAGGAGAACCCCATGAATGTTCAATTGAGAGTCATGATTCAATTGCACCTCTTTTCAGACGTGAGGCAGAGAAGGATGATGAACCAGTGTTCATTGATGGCTCTAGATATTTTTCAAATGGGAAATATTGCACAGGATATGCTATTTGGTATCCTAAAAGAGGTTATGCAATACAGCATAAATTAGAGGGACATCATTCGGCACAAAGAGCAGAATTGGAGGCATTAAAAACGCTTTTGATTGTTGAAGATCAAGGAAATCGTATGCCATTAGCAATCTATAGTGATAGCTCTTACTCTGTAAGATCACTCATAGATTATCTTCCGATCTGGAAGAGAAGGGGGTTTGTTGATTCCTCCAATAAAAATCTAGCTCACAAGAAAACTTTAGAAACTATTTTTGAAATTGCATCTAAGAATCCCTGTAGTCATGCAATCATTAAAGTCCCTGGACATCAAAGGGACGACAGTGACTTGAGTATTGGGAACAGAACAGCTGACAGCCTAGCTAAGGAAGCAGCAGTACAGGGGGAGACTATTGATGGAATTGACGCTGACAATGACACAAAGCCTGCTATTGTGAATGCAATACGTAAGACAGAGCAGGAGCCTCTTTCATTTGCTAAAGAACAGGCTAAGGATTCAAATTTAACAAAAATTCGACAAGACCCTAAGCCCCCTTTTAGCTTGGAAAATGATATATTGTGCCACGATTCACAAGGAATCTTATTACCAGTCATACCAGAACACTTGCAGGTAGAATTTACAAAGTTCAATCATGAGAGTTTAGGTCACATTGGTCAGCAAAGGTTGCTAGAAATTCTTAAGGAAAAATTTTATTGGGATAAAATGGAAAAAACAGTGGAGGAAGTTGGCCAATCCTGTCTGATATGTGCACAAATAAACCCTAGACCAAAAGGACAAAAGCCACCTTTACTAAGAATTGCACCAGCTGACGGTCCCTGGAAAACTCTACAAATAGATTACATAGGACCCTTACCCACAGGGAAGTATGGATTTAGGTATGCTTTAGTGGTGGTAGATGTATTTTCCAAATGGGTTGAAATTATACCGGTAAGGAAAGATGATGCAATAAGCACAGCCAAGGCTTTGGTAAATCACATCTTTCCTACCTGGGGTTTTTGTTTTAAGTTGGAAGCAGACCGTGGGACACATTTTACAGGTAAAATTATGCAGGCAATGTGTGGAATTTTAGGAATTGAACAACAGTTTCATGTAGCTTATCATCCTCAGTCAGCTGGTATTGTTGAACGAATGAATAGGACTATTAAAGCAAGGATAGCTAAAATGCTAATGAGTAGAGGGAACACCTGGGTAGACGCATTACCATTCATATTGATGAGTGTAAGAGGTACATCTTCCTCTACTACTCAGTTTTCACCATTTGAATTAATGACAGGACGAAAGATGAATTTAACATTCCCACATGAACCATTTCTTTCAACACCACAAAAAGAGGCTATAGCAAAGTCTCAATGGTTACAGTTGCTTCAGGAGAATCTAACCAATGTCCTGCCACATGCAGCCATGCGTATGCAAAAAATGGTTCCTCCACATCAATCAAAATTTGTGAAGGGAGCCATGGTTATGGTAAAAGCATTCCGCAAGAGTGGTCCTTGGCAGAGCAATTGGGAAGGTCCTTATGAAATAATTGATTCTATGGGACAAGTAATGATTCAAGTCCAAAGGCCTCTAAATTCTAACAAAAATGTGAGGCGACAGCAAAAAATGTGGGTTCATGCAGATCAATGCAAATTGTTTATGCCAAAATGACTGATACTGCACTTTTATTTTACAGGCATATTGAAACATGCAGCCGTTGAAATTACAGGATGTGATAACATCTAAGGAGAAAATTTTTATCTTAGGACTCCTTTACATCCTTATAAGAACTCAATTAAGCAGCGGTGTTACAATGAGCATCCCTACAATTCCTGAGGAAGACCCGGAGACCTTATTAACACCAGAACAAAATGTTTCTTTTTATAGGAAAAGAAGATGGGATATAGTAGAATGGAAAAATTCCCCAGTTGATGACACAATTGATATTTTGGGCAATATCTGTATAGGATATGGTTTTACTTGTTGTGTCGAAATAACATTTGCATACAATAATGACATAAACATCCAAGCTCGTATCGATACCAAAGCAGTATTTTCTAAATTACATGGAACCTTTGTTCATAACAATCGAACAGGTTCATGGGCATGTAAGATGGAAGATATGGGGTTTTGGAGTGTTGAGATAAAGGGGGAGGTTCCAGCTAAATGGTCGGGAAATATTGATTTGGAACGGATCAATACTGCCAAAAATGGTCGTTCTAAAACAGACATATGGTTTTTGACCGAAAATTATTTGACTTTCCTGGATCAGGTTCATTTGCAAATAAATCCTCAAGAGAGAGGAGATGTGTTTAAGAACTGGGATTTTATGATTGCAAAGAATAATTCTGCAGTGAGAATTGTATTAAATCTTACTGTTACAGATCAGAAAATTCCAGAGATTAAGGTTTCTCCAGAATCTGTTAAAATCAGAGAGGGTACGAATGATTTTAAATTGATATGCAAAGCAGATGCACAATTTCCCCAAGATTCTTTAATATCATGGGAAAAGGATGGTACATTCCTAGGGAGTCTAAGGCTAGGTACCACTCATATGATCCAAATAGGGCCCATAGGAGTGGTAAGTAGATCTGAAGCAGGGTTTGTCTATTTTAAGGCAGATCCTATTCTTGAGGACTCTGGTATCTATAATTGTTGCATATCGATGGAAAATCAGGGAAAACAGTGTAAGTCATCTATTGTTCTGGTTGAGTCACCGGAAAAAACCAAATGTCTGGGTAGGTTATTTGAACCTGCAGGCCCCTTCCAGATCAATCACTATCAGACCAGACCCTTGTTGCGAGATGGGAATTTTGTCAATATTGTATGGAAATTTAACATTTCCGATTGGAAGGTCTCCACGCAATATCCTAATTGTCATGAGCATCTGATGAATATGGATTTGGGTATTGAACAATGGTTTAGTAAACCTCTAAATAAAAAGAGTAAAAGAGGAATAATGGAAGGGATCATTGGTGGTGTAGGAGCTGTTAGTGGTATCACAAACAGCATAGATATAAATACATTGAGATCTGATTTGGAGTCTGCGGGGTTATTAGGGAGCAGAGGCATACAGACCCAGCGGAGTATAAATCAGATTTTACAAGGTATGGTTGTTAAAACTGCCACAGTAATGGGTCCTTCCATTCTTCATCTGCAAGAAGTGACAATGGCATTAATGACTAGTGCACAGCATTCCCAAGTAGCGAGAGCATGTCTTGAGGTACAAGTAGAATATTCTACTAATTTCAAGATCATAGCCCAGGCTTTTCAGGGTGGCACTACACCTTTGAGTATCATACATAGCCTACCCTCTGAATATCAGTTTGCTTTAAATCATATTGATTTATGGGTGAATAAGTGGGTAGGATGTGTGCCTGGGGAATGTTATGCCACGTCATTGATTCCTATTGCAGGCCAGCAACAAGAGTTGGTATCTGTCACTGTTTTAGGAATACCAGTGAGCGACACCCAACTTCTGTATTATCAGTTGCAATATAAGGATTTTGCTATTGATGTCGACCAGACAGAACCGGAGCAGCTAGACTTATCAGCATGTTTACATTTCCAGTCAAAGGTCGTCTGCTTGCCTAATCAAATTAAAGAAATATATCATTCTTGCTTCCATAACCATAGTTTATGTACAGCAAGAATTGAGGAAGTTAAAACCTCCTTTGAGTTATTTACTCCTGTTGAACATAGGAAATTTTGTTTCCAAGTTATGACAGAAGGTGAAGAAATCAAAGCTCTTATGAGTTCCTGTGTTTATTCAGATGTTCTGAAAAGGGGATTATATTGTATAGCGGGTGAATTAGTAAGTATTGATTTTAATGGAATCAAAATAAATATTTCCACTATACTGAATAGGGAAATAAAGAGCTTCCCTCCAAAATTTAATATTTCTCAATTAGATGAATTCCCTTGGCAGGAATGGACAGCGGAACTTATAAAAGATAGAGGTTTTTTAAGGGCATTGCAAACAGAGATTAAGCAAGCAGAGATTGTTTTTAAACATGAACAAGGAGTGTTGCAGTCTATACAACACGATTGGTCTAGTTTCTCTGGAGCTTCTTGGTGGAGTAAATTTAAAAAATCTATTAATATGTGGTCAAAATCCTCAGTGGCAACAGCAATGGGAAATGTTTTATTGCACCCTGTTATTATTTTATTTATCGTTATTATTATATGTATGATATTACAATTAATCTTAGTAGTTAGAGTTAAATATCTTCATAGTTTAGTTAGGAAAGAAATTTCACGAAGCGGAAAACTGTTACAAAGAACATTTATGAGGAAACTACTTGCATTGGGCCCTGATGTTGGGAATTCATTGATAGAGGGATCTATTATGGATAACCAAAACAAGACCTGGAATGAATGACGCAGTGACTGATGTGTGAATGTTCTAATTATTAAATTATGATTTATATAAAATCATAATCAGGGGGGTTTGTTATATTTAAAATATTTTTTAATTTTGAATATAAGAAACTATATGTGGCGCCATAAAAATTCAGTAGATTAAATTGTGTGTGTGAGAGGTCAACTTTTGGAATTTCATTTGATGGATTGCTCTGTCTTTGGAATCTGATTATCAGACCCCCTATGCAGGGAGTAAATTGCCCCCAGATGTGAAACGAGACACAGGGATAATAGTGTCTGGGTCTTTATTTACTCTAAGTCTCCATGTCAGTCTATGTAATTACTCTAAGTCTCCATGTCAGTCTATGTAATTACTCTAAGTCTCCATGTCAGTCTATGTAATTAATGTGATGTATGAACTACTGACCATTAACATATAACATCTGTCATTTGTAAGTTGAGCTGAATATTATATTTCATGGACCTCCTTTTGACGTTAATTGGTTCAGATAGTAGGAGGGATTGTGATTGTTCATACCTCCAGCTAGGAATTTGATCTCAATAGAAGGCTTCTTAAGTCACGCGGGGGAAGGGATCGGGCACTCTTTTCTTTCAGACACAACCCTGCATACACAGACAATCAGTCCCCACCTTTTACTGTGAAGAGCAAGCTATTTTTCATCAGACAAAGGCAGTAGGAGAAGTTTGCCGCCTTTTCACCTCCAGCCTAAGAAAGACTTGCTCTCTATTCCTGGACATTTCAACCGAACTTAATCCATTAACAACCTCTGTTTTATATGTATTTGTAACGCAAGTTACTGGCATCTACCTCTTCATTTATTCTAATTATTAATTAAATCCATCACCGATTTTTTGGCTTCAATTCCGGATACGTATATTTGTGAATTCCTTTGCTGAAATCATCGACGGCTCTCGATATTCTTTGTGGAAAAATTAGTGCAAAGAATCACTTACAACAGTTAAAAACCCTTAAAATTAAAAAAATAAAAATGACATGGGATCCCCCCTACCCGAGATAACAAGTCCCGGGACCAGCTATGGGGGCTTGTAGGAACAGGGCGCAGGGGCCAGCTTTGGTGGCCTCCCCGCTCTGCAGGCTACAAGCCCACATAGCCAAGGGCCGGGCTCTTCTGCCCCCCCCTGGGCTTTGGGGAGGCAGGTTATTGGGGGTGCGGGAGTTAATGGCAAGTCACCCGCTAACTGCAGGTGACTTGCCAGCCCCCAGTCTTGTGAACTGGTATAGGGGTCTCATGAATCCCTAACCAACTCACAAAGGGTTAACCCTTTGAGTGCCAGCCTACCGAGATTTTTTGTCACACTCTGTTGCCGGACTACTTTTCACGTTTTTGTGCTACACGTGTTCAACCTCGATTTTTGAAGGGATTTCCATTCTCTGGGCTTCAACATGAAATGTCTTGTTTGGCCTTTTTTTAGTGTATTCTCAATACTTTTGGGTGAAATATGTGCAAAAAAATAAAAAAAAAACTATTTTTTACAATTTGTAGTGTTTTTTTCTAATAAAAAATGTAAGTTTGTTAATAAAATATTATTGCGTGTGAAAGCCCTATTTCTCCCGGTTACAACGGTACCACATATGTATTGGTAGACACCATTTCCTGCCCAGGAAACTCCCCAAACTGAAACAGCAGTTTAGGAGATTTCAGATAGAATACAACTATGCAATATGATTGCATAGTTGTAAGGGGTTAACTTAAAAAAAAAAATGACGTAGGGTCCCCCCTCCCAGAGAGGGGGACCTCATTTTTTGGGGGGAATTTTAAGGGTTAAAAACCCTTAAAATCCCCCCAAAAAATGACGTAGGGTCCCCCTTACCCAGCATTACCGACCCGGGCCAGCTATGGGGGCTTGTAGAACAGGGCGCAGGGGCCAGCGTTGGTGGCCCCTGGCCCTGCAGGCTACTAGCCCACATAGCCACGTGGCCCGGGCCCTTCTGCCCCCCCCGGCCGTTGGGGAGGCAGCTTGCCGCAGGTGACCTGCCATACCCAGAGCCTTGTGAACTGGTATAAGGGGTCTCATGGACCCCTTACCAGTTCACAAAGGGTTAGGTAAAAAAAAAAGACACAGACACAAAATTCTTTATTATTCTTCTTTCACTTATACTTACCTCCCATCCAGCGTCCCACGCCGCTGCAGATGACAGTTGTCGGTAGTGATCAGAGCAGGGAGGGAGGGAGGCAGGGAGATCAGAGCCTCCCTGCCTGCCACCCTCCCTGCTCCGATCGCTACCGAAAACTGACAGAACGGAGCTCGGGTGCCGGCAACCCGAGGGGTGGGATGACATCATCAAGTGGGCGGGGCTAGGGGCAGGGTTAGGGGCGGGGCCAGCGCCGGCCAAAGAGGATGGTGAGGGCCTGTTTCTGGGCCCTCACCCGAAGCATGGATAGCCCGGGGGGGGGGATCGGAGCCCCCCTGTGAAGAGAAGACCCGGGGAGAGTATGACATTTACTTTTTTTTTTTTTCAGATGTTGGCGCCGGCGGGGGGGGGGGGGGGCCTATTACGGGCCCCCTCCTGAAGATCCGAGGCCCGGGGGCGAAAATCCTTACTTGATACTTGATTCGTGTACAGAATCGCTGGCACTTTCAAATGAGGGGTCAGGTAAGTCTGTATCTTTTTTACTTTTTTTTATGGGGCTCTAAAGTCAGCTACGTGACTCTCAAGCTGGCACTTAACGGTTGGAGAGGCAGCTACGTGAGAGTCACGTAGCTGGCACTAGAAGGGATAAATGTAAAAATAAACACACAGACACATAATAAAAAAAATGTAATATATTTATTTATTACTTTACTCACCTCCGATCCTCCTCTGTCCCCCGGCGACCCCCGATGACAGCTGCCGGGTGCTTAGTGGAGGGGGGCTGGGGGGGCGAGGGACCACAGCCCTCTCCCCCTCCCGACCTTTCTCCTCCAGGCCCCCGGCAAGACTGATTCTCTCGGTTGAGGGTCAGAGAAGACGGCTGTCAGGTGACTTCACTATGAGGGCGGGGCTAGCAGCCGCTAACCAGGAAGTGAGGAAGAGGGCGATTTCGTGCCCACTTCTCACCACGAAAGAGCCGGGGGGGGCGATCAGAGACACCCCCCCCCCCCGGTAAAGAGGAGACCCTGCAGGCGGGATCGCGGCCGCAGGTGAGTAAATGTCTTTTTTACCTTTTTTACAGTTGCTGTGGCAGCGGCCAAAGCAGGGAGGCGCTACTTTGGGCGCCCTTCTGAAGCGAGAAGAGCCCCGGGGGGGGACTGAATGCCCCCGGGCGAAGACAAGACCCAGCCCAATCCAACAAGGGGTCAGGTGAGTTTTTAACTTCAGTACATTTTTTTTCTGTGGGGGTTTAAAGCCAGCTACGTGAAAGGGTTAAAGGTCACAAGGATGTTTCACAGTATTATGAGTTCTTATTCTAGCAGTTAGATTTCCCATAGGCTGCTGGTATTTTGTAACCTTCAAAATAAAATATCTACCCAATAAAATATTATTTGCCTCTAACCTGACCTGCTCCTCCCAACTTTCTCCACAAAATCCAAAATCATTTTGCTAACCTAGTTAAAATAGTTTGCCTCTGCTCCCCAAATGTTACATCCCCTGTCACCATTACACACCTTACCCCTGTATGATAATATACTAAGGCTTATAGGCAAAATACTCTGGTCTACTGGTCTTTTCTCCGTAAGACACGGTACAAATTGCATGCAAGAAATAACATATGCTGAACAACAATATGCATGTGCAATCGGTAGATTAACAAGGCCTCATCCCCAGGTGGGGACCTAAGTTAGCATCCGCCCAAGTACAAATAGCAGCATGTAGAAAAAATAAAATCTATCCTTTATTTCAAAAGGATTAACAGTGGTTTGCCAACCATCCTGATACAGTAAATAGAATAGCATATCATAAGGTTCATAACGTGTTTTGTACTTAGTTGGCCTTAATAATATAACTCTATGATTAAGAATCAACTGGTCCAAAACACCTTTTTAAGAAATGATCTCTTGTATTAGGATGGTTGGCATACCAAGTTTAATCTTTTGGAAATGAAGGACTGGTTTTATTTTCTTTGTGCTGGTTACACACTGATGTGCAATCGGCAGACTACAGAAAAACTGAAGCCAATTAAACTGTAATTGGATTTGGCTGGTAAACCAACATTTATAACATGGCAACAGCCAATAGGACCTTTTTATCTGCTGCCCACAGCTGTACATGTGTCACTCTAAATATCAAACAATATAAAACAAGGTTCGCTGCTCTAGTAATGTACCGTACAATTTTCCCTTTCCATTTCAACACCAAAATCAAAGTCATAAAGTAAAAATGATGGTAATACTTACTGTAATAATTATCTTATACCCTAGTAGTCCAAAGCTTCAGATCATACCAGAGTCTTAAAAGAAAAATGTCATTGTGATGCATCTGCAAAGCCTTCTGCACAATTTTTTAAATGTATTTTAGTTTGACTATTATAATTAAATGTTCCTTAACACTTGTTATTAATATTTTTAAACTGAAAACAGTTAGACAGACTTAGTAGTAGGCTTCAGTGAACTCCAAAGATACATTTGTTTTTGAAAATGGAACATGGAACCTGACAGTTTTTTTGGCAAGAAAAAAAAATGATCTGGTCTGTTGGACCGTCGCTGTAAACTTCAAAACAGATTTATCCCCACGTTTCTTGCTTCCCTTTCTCTTTTTTCTGCCCCCACTTGTCAGTATAGCAAGTCAAGAGTTGTGGGTAAGACTTATGTGAGATATATGAATGCCAATTGTTTGGATGAAATATTTTATGCTATAGCCTTCCCACACAGGGAGAAGGAAATATTTTTCCCACTATCAGAAACCTCCAAAGGATCAAGATATGAGTTATGTTAAAAAAAAAAAAAGTTCTCTAAGGCCCTTATCCAGACAGGCCAATGCCATTGGTGATAGCTGGCTCAGGGTAATGCATGCAAAGTTGTCCAATTCCTTACCAGTAACTATACATTTCAATTAAATAAAGAACCATAGTCGGCCTTGAACTGAAAATAGCGGTCTTGGCAATATAGTTTGGGATTGTTGTCAGCTTTCTTCCTTGACCCATTTAAGGGACCCATTTAAGGAAAGATACTTTTTAGATTGCCCCCCCCCCCAGGAGAAAAAGAAAAAGTAATCATAAACTCCATACTCACTCTTCAGCAGGCAGATTCCAACCAATCATTTTCATGACATGACTTTCCATTACGTATTGTGAGATGGGTATGGTTTGGGAGAACAGATATCTGCCCTTGAAATGGTTAAACTGTGAATGGTAAGCCTTGGGTGTGTCTCTGGTAACCAAAGGGTTAACACAGACACAGTATAAGCAGGATTGATAGTCTGTGTTGTCTATGTGGGCCATAGCTAACATAGACAGATTGTAAAATACGTACTGGGACCTGCTTGTTCTGGAGTGAGTGAGGTTGGTAGTGGGACGCTCACTCCACCCGGGGGGGGTTCGGTCCGGGGCTTCCACAGCCCGCAGCTGTGGATCCTCGGGTCCTAATTTAAAGCTCACTGCAGAGCTGAGGAGTGTGGCCATACCCGGAGAGCTGACTGCGGGACTAGAGGAGGTATTGAATGGGCCACACAACGCTTGTGATTTGTAACTGGGGGCCGGATAGCCAGTCCCACGTATAGCTAGGGATTGTTATATATTAGTAAGTTGCTTAGCCGAGCAGGACTTTATTTTGTTTAAGCCTGATGTTAAGGCCCTGTGTTTGTTGGAAGCTACAAGTGTGAAATAAAAACACTTGAATTGAACTGTATCCTGTCTGTGACCCTGCTTACTGCACAGCTACCAAGTATCTACCAGAGCGGTTCCCCACATATGGTGGCTTGGAGCGGGCACAGTGCAGTGAAACATACACTGGGTGCATGTCCTGGCCTTCAACAAGCAACAAGCCACAGCCATGGATGAGCTAATTAAACAGCTGGTTCAGTCCAACTTCCAGCAACAGAAGGCACACTCTGAGGCTATGCAGGCCCAGCAACAGGCCAACTTACAGCAGCAAGAAACTAACAGGCTGCTAGCACAGCAGATGACAGCACTGGCGGCTGCACAACAAAAGCTGGGTGCAGCGATACCGGAGCGGGATGCCAGGAGAGAAGTTCGGAAAGCCATGACAAAGATGACGTCAGAGGACGATGTAGAGGCCTTCCTAACAGGCTTTGAAAGAGTGGCCACCCGTGAAAGGCTGCCGCAGGAATACTGGGCAGAGGTTCTGGCACCCTTCCTCATAGCAGAACCACAGCAGGCCTATTTCGACCTAAGCGAGCAGGAAGCCCGGGATTATGCTACTGTAAAAGCGGAGATCCTAGCCCGTTTGGGAGTTGATATATACCTACGTGCCCAAAGAGTCCATAGCTGGAGGTTCCAAGAGGCGTTACCACCAAGGGCCCAGATGCACCACCTCATCCACCTGGTTCGCAAGTGGCTTCAGCCGGAGACATCAACCCCAGCCAAGATGGTGGAGAAGGTTGTTCTGGACCGCTTTTTGAGGGCCTTGCCAGGTGAGATACAGCAGTGGGTAGGACATGGGGACCCAGCTGACGCTAATACTTTGGTGGGGATGGTGGAGAGGTACTCAGCCACCCAAGCTCTGAGGAAAAAGGCCTCTCCCACCCCAGCCAGCCCCAAGTCCAGAAGGCCTATGGTACCTGCTAACTCCCGGGCCAGTGTAAATCCCTATGTTCAGGTGATGCCCCAGGGGAGGAGGAGAGCGGAGGCTCCTATCTGTTGGACCTGCCAGGAACCTGGCCATATTGCAGCCAAGTGTCCCCATAAACCTGAGCCCATGGACTGCAGCTCTGCCAGGAGGGTTTCCCTTTATGCGGCCCCGGTTTATACTGCTGCTACTCCAGACTCTATGGATGAGCGCCACCTCTGCCAGGTGACAGTGGCAGGGCTACAGGTGCTGACGCTGTTGGACTCTGGAAGTCGGGTGACTCTAATTAATGGATCCCATATTAACCCTGGGACTGTCACAGGCCACACAGTTGGGGTCCGGTGTATTCATGGGGACGTGAAAGACTATCCTACTGCCATTGTGACCATCCAGACCCCCTGTGGAGAAAGTCAACATGAGGTTGGGGTTGTCATGAACTTGCCCCATGACCTTATTTTGGGACGGGATTTCCCCTTGTTCTGGACTCTGTGGCGGGGAAATCAGAGGACGGGGAGACCACCCTTAAGAGTACAACCCCAACAGAAGAGTCAAGTCTTAGACCTGGAGCCCAATGACCCAGACTCTGGGGTCCCAGCTGTAGGGGTGACCAGTGATGAAAGTAATGTAAGCACTGTATTTCCCCTAAATGTGATGGCCGGTGAGACTGAAGAGTTAGTGACTGGGCCACAGTTTTCAGATTTGGAGGTATCCCATGACAACTTTGGCACAGCACAACTCCAGGACCCTACACTGGTCCGGGCTAGGGAAAATGTTGTGGTGGTGAATGGGGTGCCCCAGCACGCCAATGCTAATCAGATATTTCCCCACTTCATGGTTGACCAAGAACTTTTATATCGGGTTGACAAGATGCGGGGTGAGACCTGGGAGCAATTGCTGGTGCCCAAGCCTTATCGCCAAACCGTGCTGATGTTGGCTCATAAACATGTGCTTGGGGGACACCTAGGGGCCACAAAAACGTTGGATCGCATCCTGCAGCGGTTTTACTGGCCAGGGGTATATACTGAGGTTAAACGTTATTGTGAATCATGCCCCGAATGTCAGTTGCGTGCTCCTATGGGTCATTTTCGGAATCCATTAGTACCTCTTCCCATCATCGAGGTCCCATTTGAAAGGATTGCCTTGGACTTGGTAGGTCCGTTGGTTAAGTCTGCCCGGGGGCATCAGCATATACTTGTAGTGATGGACTACGCTACACGGTATCCTGAAGCCATTCCCCTACGGCACACATCGGCGAAGCTGATAGCTAAAGAGCTATTCGCCATGTTTTGCCGGGTGGGCCTGCCCAAGGAGATCCTCACGGACCAAGGTACCCCTTTCATGTCTAAAGTCACCAAGGAACTGTGTAAACTCTTTAACATAAAACAATTACGCACGTCGGTATACCATCCTCAGACGGACGGATTAGTGGAGAGATTCAACAGAACCTTAAAGAGTATGCTGAAAAAGGTGGTGGACAAAGATGGGAGGGACTGGGATGTTATGTTGCCCTCTTTAATGTTCGCAGTCCGGGAGGTACCCCAAGCTTCTACGGGGTTTTCTCCCTTTGAATTAGTCTATGGCAGACATCCCAGAGGCCTGCTGGACATTGCAAAGGAGACTTGGGAACAGGAGCCCACCCCCCACAAAAGTGTTATAGACCACATCGCCAGTATGCAGGACAGGGTGGAAGCCATTATGCCCATCGTTAAGGAGCACATGGAGGCTGCTCAGAGGGCTCAAAGCCGGGTTTATAACAGGTCAGCCACAGTAAGGACCTTTAAACCTGGTGACCGTGTTTTGGTTCTGGTTCCCACAGTGGAGAGCAAGTTTCTAGCCAAGTGGCAGGGGCCGTATGAGGTATTGGAGAAGGTGGGTGAAGTAAACTACAGGGTACATCAGCCTGGTAGGAGGAAGCCTAAGCAGGTGTACCATGTCAATTTACTCAAAGCATGAAAGGACAGGGAGAGTCTGCTTACAGAGAAGTCTCCGGTTAAACTCCCTTCTGTGCTACCCCCTCAGGCTACCGTTAAGCCTGCGGAGGTGGGGGCAGAAGTGACGATTGCAGATACCCTCACGAAAGGACAACGCCAAGAGGCTCTAGAATTTGTAGCTAGGAATACAGACGTGTTTTCAGAGTTACCAGGGTACACGTCCGTAATCAAGCATGACATTGTCACAGAGCCTGGGGTGAAGGTTCGGCTAAGACCATATCGAGTCCCTGAGGCTCGTCGTCAGGCCATTGCAGAGGAGGTTAAGAAAATGCTGCAGTTGGGAGTCATAGAGGAGTCCAAAAGTGAATGGGCCAGTCCCATTGTTCTGATTCCCAAGCCAGATGGTACCCTACGTTTCTGCAATGATTTCAGAAAATTAAATGAAGTTTCTAAATTTGACGCCTATCCCATGCCACGTATAGATGAGCTTATTGAGAGACTGGGAGGTGCTCGATATTTCACTACGCTCGACCTCACCAAGGGATACTGGCAAGTACCCCTGACAGAAAGCGCTAAAGAGAAGACAGCCTTCATCACCCCTGAGGGCCTATTCCACTATGTCGTGTTACCGTTCGGGCTTCACGGGGCCCCCGCGACGTTCCAACGCTTAATGGACGTAGTGCTAAAGCCTCACAGGAGATACGCCTCAGCATATTTGGATGATATTATCATCTTCAGCGATGACTGGGAGAGTCACTTGGCCAAAGTACAGGCTGTAGTGAACTCTTTAAGGGCAGCCGGCCTAACTGCAAACCCCAAGAAGTGTGCGGTCGGGATGGAGGAGACACGCTACTTGGGGTATGTGATTGGACGAGGCATAATTAAACCCCAGGTCAACAAGGTTGACGCTATCCAGGAATGGCCTCAACCTGTCAGCACCAAACAAGTCAGGGCATTCCTGGGCATTATTGGGTATTACAGGCGGTTTATACCCAACTTTGCCACGCTGTCAGCTCCCCTGACTGACCTTTTGAAAGGAAAAGGGTCCGTCATGGTGCGGTGGAATGCACAAGCAGAAAGCGCTTTTCAGGCCTTGAAGTTGGCATTATGTGGATCCCCCATCCTCATTACGCCAAACTTCAAGAAAAAATTTATTGTGCAGACCGATGCGTCAGATGTAGGGTTAGGAGCTGTCCTGTCTCAGGAGGTGAATGGAGAGGAGCACCCAGTTACCTACCTGAGCAGAAAACTCACACCAGCTGAGAAAAACTACAGCATTGTAGAAAAAGAGTGTCTGGCGATAAAGTGGGCCTTAGAAGCACTAAGATACTACTTGCTGGGAAGACGGTTCCGTCTGATAACTGACCACTCGCCCCTCACCTGGATGAGTAGGTCCAGGGAGAGGAATGCCAGAGTCACAAGGTGGTTTTTGTCGTTGCAAAATTTCAGTTTCTCAGTGGAGCACCGAGCTGGGAGACTGCAAGGTAACGCGGATGCCTTGTCCCGGACCCATTGTTTGATGTCAGAAGTTCGCCCCAGTGGGTCTGAACTGAGGGGGAGGGAGTGTGAGATGGGTATGGTTTGGGAGAACAGATATCTGCCCTTGAAATGGTTAAACTGTGAATGGTAAGCCTTGGGTGTGTCTCTGGTAACCAAAGGGTTAACACAGACACAGTATAAGCAGGATTGATAGTCTGTGTTGTCTATGTGGGCCATAGCTAACATAGACAGATTGTAAAATACGTACTGGGACCTGCTTGTTCTGGAGTGAGTGAGGTTGGTAGTGGGACGCTCACTCCACCCGGGGGGGGTTCGGTCCGGGGCTTCCACAGCCCGCAGCTGTGGATCCTCGGGTCCTAATTTAAAGCTCACTGCAGAGCTGAGGAGTGTGGCCATACCCGGAGAGCTGACTGCGGGACTAGAGGAGGTATTGAATGGGCCACACAACGCTTGTGATTTGTAACTGGGGGCCGGATAGCCAGTCCCACGTATAGCTAGGGATTGTTATATATTAGTAAGTTGCTTAGCCGAGCAGGACTTTATTTTGTTTAAGCCTGATGTTAAGGCCCTGTGTTTGTTGGAAGCTACAAGTGTGAAATAAAAACACTTGAATTGAACTGTATCCTGTCTGTGACCCTGCTTACTGCACAGCTACCAAGTATCTACCAGAGCGGTTCCCCACAGTATCTAGAGATATCTATCTGGACCCCTTCCAAAAACACAATAAGGCATCCTTGATGTCTTCCCCAGCCAAATTAACTTCATGGAGATACCTATAATGGAGATGGTTTAGCTATTGGACAAGAATTACTTGAATGATACAGAGAAGCTCTGGTAGGATGTTGATTATTAGAACCACAATGGGAAGCTGGATCCCCAGGTATTTCAAATGGAAATCATGCCATTTAATTGGGAATGTACCTTTGAGTCTGTCAGCCAGGGAAGAGTCAAATGAGATGGCTACTGCCTTTAGGTAGTTCATTTTCAAATTTGAGTACTGAATCTTTTAAAATATGCCCAAAAAGAGTGGAAAAGAAAACATCAGGTTAATATATAAATAAAAGCATATTCAACGTTTATGACCCAGCATTATATATTTTGTTTACCCCCAATAGCATGGGACTGGTAATAAGAGCAGAAGCATTTCCAAATATAAGGGGAAGATTATTAGACAGCAATCCTACCTATTCCTAGTATGAATCAAGGGTAAAGTAAAACCTCTGTTGGATCTCACCCTGGTCAACAGGAGGAGTACAATAAGGCATATGTAGACAAAAACATCAAGGGGAGGTGCTTAGCTATTAAAGGTTAAGCCAATTTGGGCTCTCGGTAATTCATTTTGGAATGTGTACAGTCTGAGAAATCTGCCAAGATTTGAGTAAATTAATTATCAACATTTAGTTTAAAATAAGTTTGAGACAGTTCTTGTATAACATTTTAAGAGTTTGGTCTATAGCAGACCTGGGCATTGTAAGGCCCGGGGGCCGTATACGGCCCTTTGTTTGGCTCTGACCGTCCCGGGCTGAGCTGGCTGGCCAGTGATCGCCTGTGTACAGTGCGGGAGGCGATGACACGCTGCGAAGAGTGTACAGTGCGGGCGACCGACAGTGAAGAAGAGCACAACCAGGGGAGGAGAAGGAGGTAGGCTCCGGGGCGCCATCTTGCCTGAGTGTAGGGGCGGGACTCATAAGTGCCCTGACTGGAAGCCATCCTCGGGCTGCTGCTAAGCTTAAGGGGAAGGAGAGTAAGGGAAGTGGAGCGGCATTTGCTCTGCCCAGTGTGGTGGAAGAGTGAGCTACTGACATCTGTGGGGCGATATCCCCCCTTTCTGTGGATCCTACCAACCGGTATCACCCTCCCCTCCAGTTGTAAGCTAAGTGCACATGATCCTTGTCACAAAAGGACTTTAGCCCTCAAAATGTCTGCTAAAAAAAAGAAAGGTAGATGCTGAATACAGCCCTTTGGCCCGACCCTCCACAATATTTTTAGTTTCTCATGTAGCCCCATGGAAAAAATAATTGCCCGCCCCTGGTCTATAGGTTTGGCAGTTTATGGTCCCCCAGCATGGGTTGTGTTTCTAGACTCCAGTGCCACTGAAAATGGTGGGTAGTCCACTTTTTAATGTGACTAAAAATCAAATCTCTAAAGAACTGAGGTCTTTAATGTTAAGAGACATGATGACAAGGCACCACTGGACCAATTATACCTTCTTGGGGGGGGGGGGATCAGCACAGCTTCAAATTTGACTAGGCCAGGCTCCACTAATATGTCTGTTAGATGCAGCCCTATGGAGGGAGCTCACCCATCCGGACAAGTGAGTTTTACAGCAAAAATATATGCAAAAACATAGAACATAAAGTCCAGAAATTATGAGTCGCAACCAGGCCTATCCCAAGCTTCTAGCTTAGCCAGATCAGATGGTTTGCAAGCTAGAGTGAGGAAGTCTATGATATGTACTCAAAATTAACTCTTTGGTGAAAACAAATTTTTGCTGTGGAAATAGAAAATTACAAAAATAACAGATACGCTTAACACATTGTAGACATAATTTTGCCACACAGGAATAGATTTTTTTTAAAATACCATTGAAATTGGAATTACCCTTTAAGCTTTTGGGTGCTTGACCCAAGCATGCAAAATATGTTCCAACCATACTACACATTTTCACAAACATCGGTCCACCCAAATGAGTGAGGACAATGATTCATGCTGTATTTGTCTTGGTGGAAGACTTGGATTTGGATTTCAAACACTGTTTTGCTTTAAAGTAGGACTTGTCTTTGGAATTGGAATTGTGAAAGGTGAAAAGGAGGAAAATAAGATCTTGTCATCAGTACCCTAGACATCTCATTAGATCTTGTGATTAACTTTATCATTGCCTACATATCTCCCTTGTAAGGGAGAGAAACCATGGTTATCTTGGTTGTAAGATATCCCAAGTACACTTTAAGCCAAAGTTTCTTCCTAGCAACTACTGAAAAAAACATATATGTAGTTACCAATTTCACCATATTTATAGAAGCCCTGATATGAAACATTACTGACAATTTAAAGTCCCCGCTCGGGGAAAACATTAAAAACATACAGTATATATCATTAGTTCCATGTAGCTGATCACTCATAGTCCAGCAGTGTGAAATTTACCCCCCCCCCCCCCGGAGTTGCAAAATTGCTTCCATAAAACACACATATTCTAACATAATTACAAATTTTAAAAATACTAGATCAGCTCAGCACCTTGAGGCAGAGCTGCCATCAGGGGGGGACTGCCGGGCCCGGCTTCCTGGGCCGGGCACTAGTTCTCCAGTTTCTTTATGCATTATTCATTGGGGGTGGCAGGCACACAGACACACACTTACAAACTTAGGAGGCCCATGAGGGGCGTAACTATAGGGGATGCACCGGGCCACTGCCAGAAGCAGTGGCGTAACTAAATGTGATGGTGCACACATTACATGGAGCCCTTTAACGGCTAATACAGTAAATGATATATGTATTTTAATTCAAATAGATGCAGCTAGACAACAGACTGAAACATCTATGATAAGGGGCCACCTCTAGGAATACAGCCACAATGTCTAAAAAATAAATTTTTTTTCTTGTTAAATAAAACAAAGAAAAAAAAACTTTGCCCAAAAGATTTTAAGGTCGACCAAAATCAGTTTGGGATGCCCCACTGTTTGAACCCCCCCCAGATAGCCCACTTTTCTTAACTTTCATCAAGCCCATGGTGCATGCGTGGAGGGAGACGGCACTTGCACTTGCATCCTTCGGCTGTGCATGGCTACACCAGCCTTTCAGTTATGGCGCACACCTGGACCGGGGAGCCATTGGCCCGGGAAAGGGTAAGTGGTTAACGGTGCCCTGGAGGGTTTCACGAAGTAGGTCATCCCAATTTGGGATACCCTGATACCCTAGGGGAAAGCCAGTGTCTGACCCTGGAATCTTTTAGATTCCGGGATGGCCCAGGGTAGGTTTTGTTTGGGATGCCCCACTATCTGAAACCCCATAGTCGCCCAGTATGCTTAGCTTGGCCTTGCCAACAAGCCCACAGTGCATGCGAGGCAGGCGGCAGCATCACTTGCGTCCTTTTCCAGGTGTGCGTAATAACTGAATGGATGGCATGGCCGCGCACAGCTGAAGAATGCAAGTGATGTTGTCGGCTTTCACACATGCACCTTGGGCTCCATGAAGGGTAAAAAAAAGCCCCTATGCGAGGGGTTTCACACAGTGGGGCATCCCAAACTGGTTTTGGTCTACCTTAAAATCTTTTTGGTAAAGTCTTTTGTCTTTTTTTATTTAACATGAAAAAAATGTATTCATACATTTGTGTAAGATCAAAACTGGGCCCCAAAATTCCTAGCGGTGGCCCTGTCTTGAGGACACAATTTTAGCACACAAAAATATACACTTTCAAAAATTCCATCGAAAGTAGACTTTCCCTTTTATTTCTAAAGTGGACCTAAACCCACTGTGATTGGCCTGGGAAAGACCCCCGGGCCGATCGATTCCCCCTCCCGGGGCATCCAAAATCAAGATGCCCCGCTGTGTGAAACACCCCAGGTGGCCCCATACACTTATCTTGCTTCCCTGGCCAATGGCGCATGCGCCAGCCACAGCTGCATCCCCGCTATCCCTCTAGCAGGGAGTGTGCCCAGGCCAGGCATTTGTGAATGGCAGGTGTGGGCACGCTCCCTGTTAGAGGGAGACGGGGGACACAGCCGCCAGTGTGCTCTGAGCCGCTGGCCTTAGACGAAGGCTTAGACGACGTGACGTCAGTGGCTCTGAGAGAGCTGAATGGATGAAGGGGCCATAGGACCAGGAAGAGGTAAATTTACGGCAAATGGGGGGGTAGTCAAAATCCTGGGTTTTGATCCACTTTAAAGTCTCTGTCTGGGCAAAACAAAAATTTTAAAAAACACACATACATTTAGTCCCATACAGCTGATCCGCCCAAGTCCTGTAGTTTGAAACTTACCCCTGCCCAAGATCCAGTCACAGCATCCTGGTGCCACCACAATCAATGTCTGCCCCCTGCAGCAATTACAGAGACTGGTCATGCATACTCTATTCACTGTAATAGAGGGCGAGTTCCAGTCCTTGGCATGATCCTTTCACTGAAATGAATGGAGCAGACATGGCTAGTCAGTGTGACTGATTCATAGGAGGTGCCTGGGGTCACAGAGGAGCAGGGGTGGTGAGTTTCAAACTACTAGACTAGGATGGATCAGTAGTGCGGGACAGGGTTAGTATGTACTGTATGTTTTTTTTGCCTGGACAGTCCCTTTAAAAGTAGAGAGGTAAATTTTCCAAGCCTTTGTGCTCCAGGGAATTTCAAGTGCAAAAATCAGTTTAACTAAAAAGACATTTTTTAGGCTCTGTCATCAACTATAGGTGACTCAGTATCAGATTATTAATGTTAAGACATTTAACGGTTGTCAAGTAAAATTGTGATGGGTAAATTGGATCTTCCTATTTAAATATTACATTTATCACAAGAAATGCAATTTTAATATGACGCCCAATTAACTGTGCCGAAGCACAGTTAATTCAAATGCCATGGATTGGTCAGCATGTACAGACAAATGACGATCGATTTTCTTTTAAGTCTTTGTTACATTAGTGACTGTATTATTATAGTCCTCTTTTCATATTATAAAATATTCCAGGTAACAAAATTAGAGCAGACCTACACCCACCTCCACTGCCCCTGTCGTTTTCCTGCTAGAAGATGCCTCGCTGTGTGAAACCTCCCCGGGCACCAGTAATCTTACCTGATCCCAGCGGGTCCATGCTGTCTTTGCAGGCGGACGCATCCCTGGCTTCCCTGTAGCTGGAAGCTGTTTCCGGTGCACCTATGCCAGACACCTATACGGATCAAATGGACCAACTTTCAGGTACCCAAAGATGGAGAATCCCAGATGCACCAATGAAACAGTGGATGACTCCAATCGATCTGCCCAATAGGAGGGGTCAGAAGCTGAATCCTGGTTAGAGAGAATAAGGTGAGCTGGAGAATGGCCAGAGACACTCGAACCTTACCATCAAGAGTGACACACGCTCCATTATAACATCTAAGGAGGAGACCAGGAACTGTCGTTCTTTAGGAGAAGTGTGAGGAATGACAGACAATTGATCCGATCGAACTGCAGCCCAGACAGACTCTTAAGTATTTTTCCCCTTTTTATTTGTATTGCTATCTATGTATTTGTACCATGTTTTATAGTTAATCCTGTTTTATCACCTTCACCTGTTTTTGTAAATAAATTCTGAAAATACAGCAGAGAGTAACTGATGCTCTGAATTAAGGATCTAAAAATCTCATACTAGTTCTGAAGAGCCTGGCTACATTGCTTGCCTAGGACGCTCGATCGCCCCCTGCCTGGAAGTGGTTGTGGGTGAATCGATTTGTTTGATCTGATTGTGTTGTGTGTGGCTTAGATAGTGGAGAATACGACACTTTTTTTGTATTCTGGCGGCAGCATTTTATAGCCACGCGTGTTGCCAATTGGACAACGTCTAACGTTATGGTGACACACGTGGAGTATGATTGGCCGGTTTGATCAGATGAACGATCAAGAGGTCTGATCAACCCGTGCAATCGTCACAAGTGGCTTTATGCTTTATTTTTTACAAAGGGGACATCCTACATCGAGATGTCCCCTGGGGCAGAGGCCAATCTCCAGGATAGTCAAAATCCCGGTGATTGGGCCAATTTAAATGTGAGGCGCAAATGCCCATAACATCCACACTTAATTTCAGATCAGAGTGGTCAGTCTTAGTGTGCCGATGACCAGGATGAGGTGAAAACATATGGGTTGGGGTTTTCGATTAACCTCCAAGAACACTTCAATGCAAAATAAAAATGAATATCACACAAGGAAGAGAAAGAGGAGCAGCTTGGAAACCTGTTGTGTGTTTAGGCTGTGTCCAAATTACACATTTGTAACAAAAAAAAGCAATGAAAATAGATTTTTCTATAAAAAAAAGAATGCCATTTGCCGACATCTAGGTCCTGCGTTTCCATTATTGACAAGTCACAATGCACGTTCTGTACCAAAAAATGTGTGCAATATAAATTATAAGCATAAAACACTTTAATCCAGTTCTGCCTATTGTGCGCTATGGGATCTTGACCTACAGCACCACTAGAAACTGGTGCTACTTCAACCAGAACGGCCGGCACTGTGACCTTTTTGGCGCTAGTGTTAAATAAGAAGCTAAATGACGCCCGCATTGGCGCAGCCTGTTTTTTGCATCTAAAATCGCACACTGTGTTTTGCTGAGGAAAAAAATAGTGCTGTGTGGTTCTGATGATTCTTAAATAAGGCTCTAAATGCTTTTCTTTTAAAGGTTAACAAGCACTGTGGGAGTTATTCAATAAAATTTGAAATATCTGCCTTGTAAGAGAGCCTCTCACTATCAGGGCCCTATTTGACACTAGGCATGCCTAGGCACTTGCCTGGGGGTGCCTGGCAGCAAGGGGGCGCATCTATATTCAATGTAAAATTAATTTAATAGAACTGGCAGCTGCTGGACTGCTCGGTGTTCATACAGACTGCTTACAGCCTAATTTCACCACTATATCAATACATCTTCAGGCACATGAGGAAAAGAGCCTAGCCAGCAAAGAAGGATGTTATCAGCTTGGCCTCCATGTGACTGCTCCTCCATTGGTCATTCTGGACTCAGTAGGTGCTGCTGTTTTGGGTTGGGCAGTGTAAAGTAGGCATTTCACTTGACATTCTTCAAGTTGAGGGAGGGTCAGCTGGGCAGTGTAGTTCCCCAGGCTATGGAGGGGGAGAATCTGGGGCTTGCTGGTCTCCAATGGCAGCTAACGATTGTAGTTCCCCAGCCCTTTGGAGAGGGACCAACTGGGGCTTGTTCTTGCAAAGGCAGCATAGGCTTGTAATCCCTAGACTGGCAGAGGGTAAACAGCAGCCAGGGTTCTATTATTTACAAGTTCCAGCTGTCCCTCTCTGAGCTGGGGAACCAGCTGCCCCTCTTTGACCTGGGGAACTAGAAGCCCCAGCTGCCCCTCTCTGACCTGGGGAACTAGAAGCCCCAGCTGCCCCTCTCTGACCTGGGGAGCTAATACCTGGTGAACTAGAAGCTTTAGCTGCCTCTCTCTGACCTGGAGAACTAGAATCTCCAGCTGCCCTTCTCTGACCTGGGGAACTAGAATCTCCACCTGCCCCTCTCTGACCTGGGGAACTTGAAGCCCCGGGTGCCCTATCTGACCAGGGGAGCTAGAAGCCCCAGCTGCCCCTCTCTTACCTGGGGAACTAGAAGTGCCATCTGCTGCCACTCTCTGACCTGGGGAACTAGAAGTCCCAACTGACCTTCGCAGACCTAGAGAACTAGAAGTCCCAGTTGCCCCTCTCTGACCTGGTGAACTATAAGTCCCAGCTGCCCCTCTCTGACCTGGGGAACAAGATGCCCCAGCTGCCCCAGGGGGAGCAGCTAACACCCAAAGGTGCACAGTGTGGCCCTGAGTGATGTAGCATACGAATTTGGGATGCTCCACCATGCATACTCCTCCCACAAAATCAGAAAAATAGGTAGTTTGGACTAGATCTAGTTAGTCATAATGTTGTCAACAAACTCCCAAAATATTAAAAGTGGAAGTAAACCCAGGATTTTGACTGTCCTGGGTTTTGGTCTTTTCTCCCGGGGCACACCGATTGGGGGTGTCCTGCTGTGTGAAACCCCCCCAGATCACCGATGCCAACTGACCTCTTCCTGGTCCTATAGCGCATGTGCGTCCAATCAGCGCACTTGGAGCGCAGCGAGCGCGCTGGCGGCCGCATCCCCCGCTTTCCTCTAACAGGGAGTGTGCACACGTCGACCATTCACAAATGGCGCAAGCAGGTGCCTTGCTAGAGGGGCAGCAGGGATGCGACCGCGGGCTTGCGCATGCGCCGTTGGACTGAAAAACAAGGTAAGTAAGTATGGGGCGACCTGGGGGGGTCTCACACAGTGGGTCATCCCAATTTTGGATGCCCCAGGGGAGAGAAATAATCTTATAGATTCCTGGGCCAATCGGCATGGGTTTTGGTGTCCTGGATGTAGGACCCCAGTGATTTTTTATTAACTCCCCAATCCCTCTGATGTTCCTCTTTAATTTGACCCATGCAAACATTGCCTATGATAACCCAGCCAAATCAAGGCACTGGTCAAAGTAATATCATGTGATCTCCAGAATACCTTATGCATACCTACCAACTTTTCATGATGGGATGGGAAAGAGGGACATTTGTTAAATTAGACCATGCCCCCCTCATTGAGGGATGATAAGAGATTATAAGCATTAAAACAATATAAAAACTTTAAATAGGCTATTTAATCCTTTAATGATGCAGATCTGCATGTTACACCTCAAAGAGGGACAAATGAAAGCAACGAGGGACATGGACTCAAAAGAGGGACAGTCCCTCCAAATCAGGGACACTTGGGAGGTATGCCTTACGTACCCTGAGAATGTCTGTATGAAGCAGAAGTTAGATCTTGGCCTTCTAGTTGAAGGTGATGACGAGCAGCCTTTGGCTCTCTTCTCTGTTGGATCTGGTTGCACTTGCTACAACGAGTCCGAAGGCTCTAATCCCACAGGCCTCTGTAATGCCACTACAATCACCTAGGATGTAAGAGTATATACTTTAAACATATTTTTGTGCAGACCTTTGTACATGATGAAGATAAGTAGGACTTACATCTTAATTTCTATCCACCCCACCATGCTGGATCACAGGATAGGAATCTTCCGGCAGTGCAGATCTATGCTGAGTTAGAGTGCCTGCATGTGATCTACACATCGGCACTTGGTTAGGATTTTGCAGTCTTTGGCTAATATCTGAAGCATAATCCATATTCCTTCAGGAGCTATTTGTGTTCTTAGATTCCTTTTGAAGTCAATGTACTTTTTGGAATGTGGCTTCTAGGGATGAGCGAATCTATCCGGACGAACCCGAATTCGTTCCGAATTTCAGGAAATATTCGATTCTGAACGAATCCGAATTTCCCTGCGATTCGATTGATCTAAGTTTTCCTTTAAACTCCATTTACTTCAATTACAGGCATTGTAAAATGGTGGATGGACATGTCTGGACATATCCCTTGGGGCAAGTTATCATGGGAAGGTCACATGCAGCCTATCAGCAGCCAGGAGCCCCGGTGACGTCACAGCGCTATATAAATGGCGGCCATCTTGCTGGTGCGCATTTCAGCCTTGTATTGCGGCCACAACAGAGCTGTTTAGAGACAGGGAGAGACTAAGAGAGAGTCAGGGAGAGTCAGGGAGACCCACAGAGTGCCAGACAGAACCAGGGAAAGATAGGGAAAATCGGGAAAGATCGAGGCAGGGACAGCAGAGAAAGTGACAGGGAAAGCTTTTTTTTATTTTCATTTCACTTCATTTGCCAGATCAGTTTTAAATTGCTTTTGTTTGTGCTGTAAAAATTCCTTGCCACTGTGCATGCCATGTTGGCAGTGGCATATTTAACCCTATCTGTTACACACAAGCATTTCTTATAACTCGATTTTTTTTTGTGTCTGCTGTAAAAACCCCAGCCCACATGGGCATCCCAAACCAGCACATGTCACCCTATCTGCTATACTAAATAAGCGTTGTTCATCCTCAGCTTAATCAAGCTATTGCATTTTGAATTGGTTTTTGGTCTGCTGCCAAAACACTAGGCCGCAGGGTAACCCAAACCTGCATGTAGCACCCTGTTATACTAAATAAGCGTTGTTCATCCTCAGCTTAATCAAGCTATTGCATTTTGAATTGGTTTTTGGTCTGCTGCCAAAACACTAGGCCGCAGGGTATCCCAAACCTGCACGTAGCAACCTGTTATACTAAATAAGCGTTGTTCATCCTCAGCTTAATCAAGCTATTGCATTTGAATTGGTTTTTGGTCTGCTGCCAAAACACTAGGCCGCAGGGTATCCCAAACCTGCACGTAGCACCCTATCTGTTATACTAAATAAGCGTTGTTAATCCTCAGCTTAATCAAGCTATTGCATTTTGAATTGTTTTTTGTCTGGTTTAAATACACCAGCCCACATGGGCATCCCAAACCAGCACATGTCACCCTATCCTTTATACTAAATAAGCGTTGTTCATCCTCAGCTTAATCAAGCTATTGCATTTTGAATTGGTTTTTGGTCTGCTGCCAAAGCACTAGGCCGCAGGGTATCCCAAACCTGCATGTTGCACCCTATCTGTTATACTAAATAAGCGTCTTCAGCCTCATTTTAATCAAGCTATTGCATTTTGAATTGGTTTTTGTCTGCTTTAAATACACCAGCCCCATGGGCATCCCAAACCAGCACATGTCACCCTATCTGTTATACTAAATAAGCGTCTACAGCCTCATTTTAATTAAGCTATTGCATTTTGAATTGTTTTTTGTCCTGCTGTCAAAACACCAGGCCGCAGGGTATCCCAAACAAGCACGTTGCACCCTATCTGTTTTACTAAATCAGCGTCTTCAGCCTCATTTTAATTAAGCTATTGAATTTTGAATTGTTTTTTGTCCTGCTGTCAAAACACCAGGCCGCAGGGTATTCCAAACAAGCACGTTGCACCCTATCTGTTATACTAAATCAGCTTCTACAGGCTCTTTTTTTTAATTGAATTTATTTTTTTTTATATAGAGCAGCAATAGATCATATAGTGAAGTAAATTTGCCATTTTGCAGCATTATATAGAATAGGCCCTGTGTAAATCTGAGGGGCAATAGCTTATATAGTGAGGTACATTTGCCATTTTGCAGCATTATATAGAGCAGGCCCTGTGTAAATCTGAGGGCCAATAGCTTATATTGTGAGGAAAATTTGCCATTTGCAGCATTGTATAGAGCAGGCCCTGTGTAAATCTGAGGGGCAATAGCTTATATAGTGAGGTAAATTTGCCATTTTGCAGCATTATATAGAGCAGCCCCTGTGTAAATCTGAGTGGCAATAGCTTATATAGTGAGGTAAATTTGCCATTTTGCAGCATAATATAGAGCAGGCCCTGTGTAAATCTGAGGGGCACTAGCTTATATAGTGAGGTAAATTTGCCATTTTGCAACATTATATAGAGCAGGCCCTGTGTAAATCTGAGGGGCAATAGCTTATATAGTGAGGTAAATTTGCCATTTTGCAGCATAATATAGAGCAGGCCCTGTGTAAATCTGAGGGGCAATGGCTTATATAGTGAGGTAAATTTGCCATTTTGCAGCATTATATAGAGCAGGCCAGTTGCCATCTAAATCAACTACTGGCCGGGCAGGACAGCTTTTCCAGGGCAAACTCTGCTAGTTGCGGCCACAAGTCAAGTTTGGCTTCCCAGAAGTCCAGCGGATCCTCAAGGTGTGTTGGCATGGTCATGTCAAGGTATGACACGACCTGCTGGTTCAGGTCCTGCTCCAGGTCACCCTGCTGCTCATAAGTAGACTCACTATGCGGGTGTAGAAAGCTACTCATTAGCGACTGAAGACTGAGGCTGCTGCTGATGGAGCTGCTGCTGCTCATTCCACCCCCCCAGCAGCCATGGCAGTGGAAGGTGATCGCAGAGGTCCCCCCGAGTCAGACCTGCGGGAGTATGGACCATGGCGCAGATAGGCATCGGCAAACTGACTACATAGAATGTCTTTGTAGTAGTTCCGAAACGGCTTGATCGACCATTCCTGTCTGCTGCCTGTACTGACCTCTGCTTTGTCTGACCACGAAGCTGCCTGCCCCTCTGGATACCCCGCAATCTCTGACCTCCTGACTTGACCCTTTGGCTACTCCTGACTACGCACCTGTCTCATCCCTGTACTCTGACGCACCCTTCGGATTGACTACCTGTGAAGGAGCTTGGCTTCGGGATACCCTCGTGGTTCACCGTAAGCAGCCATACTTTGCGCCTTTTAAGACCTGGGGGCAACCGTGTACGGTGAGGGGTACCTAGCGTCCTGGCAAACGGGGGCTTGACTATAGGCAGAAGCGTCGGTGGAGATTGGGGGTTGCCTGCTTACAGAAGGCTGGTTTCCCACTGGGCATCACAGTATGGACCATGGCGCAGATAGACATCGGCCAACTGACTACGTAGGATGTCTCTGTAGTAGTTCAGTTTGTCCTCCATCTCAGTGGGTGTAAAAAAATGCCCCCATTTTGTGCCGGAAGCGAGGGCCCAATAAGGTGGAGAGCCAGAAGTCATCCCGCTGACAAATGGAGACAATTCTGCGGTCACTACGCAAGCACGTGAGCATGCATCGTGCCATTTGTGCAAGTGACTCGGAGGGACTACCTGTCTCCATCTCCACTGCAAACTGCCAAGGTGTGTCTGGGTTCTCTGTCTCGCCTTCCTCACAACCCTCTAGCTCCTGTGGCTGCTCCTGCTCCTCCTCTCCTGTCAGATGACTAGATAAAATGGTCATTTTGTCAAACCTAAACTGTGCTTCGCTGTGCCCCACCCCCTCCTCCTCCACTTCAGCCCCCACAGGCTTCATGTGGCTGTGAAATGTATGCGCCATGTCTCCAGTGCCCTGACCAGCCATGGTTTCCAACATGTGTTGTAGTACATGAAGCAGTGGAATCTCATCGTTCATCTCATAGTCCTGGCGACTGACTAATAAAGTAGCTTCCTCAAAGGGCCTGAGCAAACGGCAGGTGTCAAGTATGAGCTGCCACTGGTTTACAATGAAGTTACACAGGGGAGTCCCCCTATCCGTTTGGATCATCAAGAAATCCGTGATGGCTTTTCTCGGTTCCTATAGTGGATCCTGCATATGGAGGGTAGAATTCCAACGGGTGGAAACATTGCAAATCAGACTATCTTGGGGGATACCGTTCTGACGCTGAAGCTCAAGAAGGGTATGCTTGGCGTTGTAGGAGTGCCTGAAGTGCATGCAAAGTTTCCTTCCCGTTGTTAGGATGTCTTTCAGATGGGGGGAAGACTTCAGAAAACGCTTGACAACTAGATTGAACATGTGTGCCATGGCAGGACGCATGGCTCAGGCTTTCTTGTCGCAGCACAGACAAGATGTTCTTCCCAGTGTCAGTCACCATGGGTCCCATTTGCAGTTTTCGTGGAGTAAGCCAGGATTTCATGTATTGAGTTCTCATTTTTTAGCAGTTCCTCCCATGTGTGACTCTGTGGCTCAAGGCAAACCATGTAAAGAACAGCGTGAAACCGCCGTGTCCTGCACACATGGTAGGCTGGAAGGGCACTGGGAAAAAAAAAAAAATTAAAAAAGAGAAAAAATAAATATTTAGAAAAAACAAATTAAAAAAAAAATGTACAAAAATTCACAAAATATTAAAAGGCAATGGAAAAAAAATATTAAAAAAAATTCAAAAAAAATAAAAAATATATAAAAAAAATACAAAATTTACCAAAAAAACGAAACATTTTGAGACATTTTATATGTTATATGTTATTGTTGCTATGTTATATGTTATTATATGTTATTATTATAAATATGTCCAAATAAGATAAATGTTAAGTATTAATATGTAATTGACAATTAGCCACTTTTTTCTGTGACACCATTGCTAAGTGCAAGTGCACTGTCACAGGCACAAAGGCCTAGGAGCGTGGAGGCCACAGTGGAGGGAACTGTCCAAGTTGCTGTTGTGGTTGTGCAGGAACCACAATCACCCAGTGGGCCTAAAAGGATATGTATTGTCCATGACCATAGTTACAGCTCCAGACGTAGGCACTGCTGTGCACTTTGGTACACACTGACAGGATAAAGGACTGGCCCACCTTCTGTTCAACAAAATTGTACAGGGCTGGTACTGCCTTCTTCGCAAAGAAATGACAGCATGGGACTCTCCACCTCGGCTCGGCACAAGCCATAAGTTCTCTGAAAGGTCCACCAACTCAAAATGGAGGGACTGCAGCACCAGCAACTTATACAGGAGCACATTTAGCTTCTGCGCGTTGGATGAGTGGGCACATACTGTTGTCTCTTGGACATGGCTTGGCCAATTGATTGCTGGCGGAATGACTGACTCGGATTAAGAGGAGGAGGAGCATCTGGAGCGACAGAGGATGGGTATGACACACAGGAGGTGGTGGAGCCTTGGCTGGCTGGAACAGAGAGCGGCGTGCCACTGGGTAATGCAGCAGGCTGGACCACCACTTTGGAGCCAACTCTCCCAGGCCGCTTTATGGTGATGCTGCAAATTTTGACACAGGGCTGTGGGTCCAACATTGGGACCCTGGCCACACTTCACCTTCTGCCTACACATCTTTCATATAGTCATGTTAACCTCCTGCGGATGCTTGATGAAAAACTGCCACATCGCCGAGTAGCTGATTTTTCCTACCAACAGTCCGCAATAACTCACTGCTGATGCCGCCGCCACCGCCGCCAACTCCAGGGACCCTCTTCCACTACCTCCTGGGAAGATAGTCTGCAGCGCAAGTGGTCTACCCCGAGCACATTTGCCTCCATACTTTCCCCTTCTGCCACTCTCCATCACTCCAAGCCTTTAAAAGTGCTCTCAAAACTCAATGATGTCCTCCTCAGGTTCCTCATCAGTGTCTGCTTAAGGAGCCAAAACGCTTGCAACACCTCCCACGACACTCTCCTCATCACTACTTGCCCGCCTAGTGGAAGAAGCGGCGAGTGTCTCCTCAACTTCTTGGCTGGGCAGTAGCTGCTGATTTTTCTGATTATCAGATCGTCCTCACTGAATAGTGGAGCTGAACCCAAAGCATAACATACAACAGTTGATTGGGGTGTCAGATGTCACTTGTGATGCAGTGTTAACCAATGGATGACGGCAGATGGGTTGCTGGTCAAGACACGACCGCTAGCTGATCCCGGGAGATCAGGCCTCTCACTGAGACTCCTGCTGCCACTCACCCCTATTCTGCAGAGACCTCTGCTTGATGAACTGAGGCCTTATATGTTACTATGTTACTAATATGTTACTATGTTACTAATATGTTACTAATCTGTCACTCTCCATGTTTTTTTTGAGAGACTGGCCTGCGTGGAAATGAATCGGGCATGGATCAGCCAAGATTTCCACCCACCAATGCCTGATGCATTAGAGTAGATTGATGATGGGGCCAGACCAACACTAAAGAAATATGGATCGTGCAAAACAGATTTAAGGCGCTGCTCTCCAGTTACAGACATTCCTCCGCATCAGACCACAAGTAATTATTGAGAAAATGCTTTACGTTACTCTTACTTTTTATTAATATTCTCCGGATAAGATATATGTACCGAAAATCTGTATATGTTCTCTTCATGCTGCTGCCAACTCCAGGGTGTGTCTTTCTGGCAATTTTGGGCTCCTGCTGCTGCTGCTGCTTGCTACTCCAGTGTGTCTTTAGGCCGATTTTTGGGCTCCTGCTCCTGCTGCTGCTGCTTGCAACTCCAGGGTGTTATTCAGCTAATTTTTGGGCTCCTGCTGCCAACTCCAGCGTCTCTTTCAAGCAATGTTTGTGCTCCTGCTGCTGCTTGCAACTCCAGGGTGTGATTCATCCAATTTTTGGCCTCCTGCAGCCAACTCCAGTGTCTCTTTCAAGCTATGTTTGGGCTCCTGCTGCTGCTGCTGCTGCTTGCAACTCCAGGGTGTGATTCATCCAATTTTTGGCCTCCTGCAGCCAACTCCAGTGTATCTTTCAAGCTATGTTTGGGCTCCTGCTGCTTGCAACGCCAGGGTGTGATTCATCCAATTTTTGGCCTCCTGCAGCCAACTCCAGTGTCTCTTTATAGTAATTTTTGTGTTCCTGCTGCTGCCTGCAACTCCAGGGTGTGATTTATCCAATTTTTGGGCTCCTGCTGCCAACTCCAGTGTCTCTTTCAAGCTATGCTTGTGCTCCTGCTGCTGCCAACTTCAGGGTGTGATTCATCCAATTTTTGGGCTCCTGCAGCCAACTCCAGTGTCTCTTTCACGCAATGTTTGGGCTCCTGCGCCTGCTGCTTGCAACTCCAGGGTGTGATTCATCCAATTTTTGGGCTCCTGCAGCCAACTCCAGTGTCTCTTTCAAGCAATGTTTGGGCGCCTGCTGCTGCTGCTTGCAACTCCAGGGTGTGATTCGTCCAATTTTTGGCCTCCTGCAGCCAACTCCAGTGTCTCTTTAAAGCAATGTTTGGGCTCCTGCTGCTGCTGCTGCTGCTTGCAACTCCAGGGTGTGATTCATCCAATTTTTGGCCTCCTGCAGCCAACTCCAGTGTCTCTTTAAAGCAATGTTTGGGCTCCTGCAGCTGCTGCTGCTGCTTGCAACTCCAGGGTGTGATTTAGCTAATTTTTGGGCTCCTGCTGCTGCCAGCTCCAGGGTGTGTTTTTCAGGCACTATAGGGGCCCCTCATAGTGATGCCACTTCAACTCTCTGCAATTGTGCCGCTCTGCGATTCAATTAGCGATGCCTCTGATCTGCATGTGATAATTATTTACAGTATTATTTCACTAACCCAGCACGCATCCTATGCGTGTTACAGCAAGGCAGAATGGTTTACAACCCTATTGAGGCTCTAGGAGGCTCAGAAATAGCCGTTTTTAATATCGATTCGTCGCGAATAAATTCGGGTCGAATTGATTTTTGTCGGAAAATTCGGCGAATCAGTCTAATCGAATTTTTCAAAAGTTCGCTCATCTCTAGTGGCTTCTTATCAGGGCCGGCGTCAGCACCCGGCAAGGCAGGGCAGCTGCTGGGAGTCCCCGGCCTCTAGGGGGGCCCACTGACAGGGCCGGCCTTTGGAGTGTGCGACGGCGCTTGACCGGCGGACTGGAAGGGCACCACAGCTGGTGCCAACATCTCCTCTCTGCGCACCAGCAATGACTAATGTGGCGGTGCATCCAGGGGACATTCAGATTTAGGACGTCCCTCAGTCATGTGACGCAACTCTTCACCACAAAGGGGCCCACTGTCGCCCAAGGGCCCACATAAACCTGGGGCCATGTGAGTAGCATTCCAAAATCCCAAATACAGGCAGTGTGTGTGTGGCATCCCTAATACAGGCAGTGTGTGTGGCATCCCAAATACAGGCAGTGTGAGTCGCATCCCAAATACAGACAGTGTGAGGCATCCTAAGTACATGTGTATAGAATCCCAAATACAGGCAGTGTGAGGCATCCCAAATACAGGCAGTGTGCAGAACGTGGCCAAAAACAAAACAAAAAATGTACATTCCCGAACCCCCACACCGCAGCACCCATCTCCCGCCAACACAACCCACACACAGAAAATACATTATGGCTGCCTCCGCTGCCCTCGCCATCGTCACTGGATGCTGGCACGAGTCATAGGCCACGCCTACCCGGTTGCTGGAACCGACGTCCTGGGAACTTGTTTATGTGAGCTGGAGGCAAAAAAATGTGTGTCTTATAAGGAAAAGATATGGTAAATGAGAAACCATTTTAAAGCACCTGAAAATCTCTGCTTGTTTGTATAGGTGAAACTGATTTCTTTGCTTCAATGTCTGAGAGCAGCTTTATGGCTCTTGAGCACTCTCTGCTGTGGTCAGACACAGCTGCAAGACCACATAGGCTTGCTGTGTTTGTGAGTAAAAAAGTGAGTAAAAAATGTGTTTGTAGCAACCCAAATACAGGCAGTGTGAGTAGCATTCCAAATACAGGCAGTGTGTGTGTGGCATCCCTAATACAGGCAGTGTGTGTGGCATCCCAAATACAGGCAGTGTGTGTGTGGCATCCCTAATACAGGCAGTGTGTGTGGCATCCCAAATACAGGCAGTGTGAGTCGCATCCCAAATACAGACAGTGTGAGACATCCTAAGTACATGTGTATAGAATCCCAAATACAGGCAGTGTGAGGCATCCCAAATACAGGCGTGTGCAGTGTGCAGAACGTGGCCAAAAACAAAACAAAAAATGTACATTCCCGAACCCCCACACCGCAGCACCCATCTCTCGCCAACACAACCCACACACAGAAAATACATTACGGCTGCCTCCGCTGCCCTCGCCATCGTCACTGGATGCTGGCACGAGTCATAGGCCACGCCTACCCGGTTGCTGGAACCGACGTCCTGGGAACTTGTTTATGTGAGCTGGAGGCAAAAAAATGTGTGTCTTATAAGGAAAAGATATGGTAAATGAGAAACCATTTTAAAGTGGACCATCACCCTCGGGTGATCGGCCCGGGAATCTATAAGATTCCCAGGCTGATCACCTCCCTCCCCGTGGGACATCCGAGATCGGGATGTCCCGCGGGGTGAAACCCCCCCAAAACCCCTTACCTAGGCGTGCGCGCGCCCGCGCCGGCCGTCTGTGAATGGCCGGCGCGGGCGCGTCAAGAGGGACGCGCGGGAGGCGGAGGAGCCGCTTGTCCGCGGCTGTCAAATCCCTTGTCCGTCGGCGCTGGGAGCGGGGAGAGGTGAGTTTTTAGGGTGATCGGGGGGGTTTCACACAGCGGGGCACCCCGATCGGGGGTGCCCCACCGAAGTGGACCAAGACCCAGGATAGTCAAAATCCTGGGTGTTGGTCCACTTTAAAGCACCTGAAAATCTCTGCTTGTTTGTATAGTTGAAACTGATTTCTTTGCTTCAAAGGGGAGCAGCTTTATGGCTCTTGAGCACTCTCTGCTGTGGTCAGACACAGCTGCAAGACCACATAGGCTTGCTGTAAGACCCTGGTGGAAAACATTGAAAAAGGAACCCTGCTATGGCCTTTACCCTGTGCTACTGGAAATGTGGGAGAGGCACAGGGGACTGGCATTAGGTGAGCTGTAGAGATGTGCAAACTTTTTGAAATTCGCCAAATTTCCACCAAGAAATTCCGGTTTGTCCAAATCAAACTTTTCATGTAATTGCTTTAGAGAAAATAAAGCTTACCTCAGTCCTCGTTTCAGCGCCAGTCGACGTTCTCATCCTCTGGCCAGCCGCTGCGTTTTCAGCGGGACAGACTACCTACTGCACTCTACTGTAGGGAAGAGCTATCTTTACAGGCAGAGTGAGCTGACCTCAGCTCAATCTGCTGGTATAACAGGCCCCTCTCTGCAGCCAATCTCTCCAGCTGTAAGAAGCAGCGGCAGACCTCATGGGACACAGGTCGGAGGTAAGTTTGGGGGAAAGAAAAAAGCAAGCAAAATATTTTTTGTGTGTGTTTTTTTTACATTTAACGCTTTGTGAACTGATAAGGGGTCATTGAGACCCCTATACCAGTACAAAAAGCAGGAGGGGCCTGCCAGCACCTACCAAAACCCCAGGGGGGTGTAGAAGACCCCGCGGCTCTGAGGGCTATGCAGGCTAGTAGCCGTCAGGGCCAGGGGCCGGCTGCTCTGCCTCTGTGCCCTGGTCTACCAGCCCCCATAGCTGGGGCCTAGGCTGCTTGGATGGGAAACCCCACACCATTTAAATATATATATATATATATATATATATATATATATATATATATATGTTTAACCCTTAAAAATTGTTTTGTTGTTTTTATTTTTAAGGGTTTAACCCTTCCCATCATGATTTTTGTTAATGATGTGGAGGGTCCAAGGGGTATAAATAGCCCACCTTTCCAGAAGGTTATAAATTAGGATTTCAGGGAAAGATGGTTGCTTGCTGCACCAAGTAAAGGAGCAGATCACACACACTGATAAAATAGGTCAGACTGGAGTGTGAGGGGCGCGCTTTTCTCTCAGTCAAGCCGGTTCCACTGGTTCCATCTACTAGGGGAAATGGAGGCGTGGCCATCCCTTTATATAGCTCTCAAGGCCCTAGGACCAGGGTTGTCACCCGGACGTTATTTCACCGGTATTTAATACACCAGGCCGGTGCCGGTAATTTATTTTTACCAGCCATGTTAATGTATTTTTTAATGGGGGCTGGGGCCACACTGGAGGTGGAGTCCCGGCCAGTCCATTATTGCAAAGCACTGGGGAATAGTGCTGTGTGTTTGTCACTGCTGCGTGTCCCCTCACTCTTCATAGGGCCCCCCCCCGACAGGGATCGCACCCTAGTGCTGGTTCTGTCCCCTCCCTCCTCTTTCCTGGGCGCCTGTCAACCATGACCGGGAGGAAGGTGCTTTATGCTCCAATCTCCAGGCTCTGCTTTTTATCAACCTCCGCATTGACAAGGCTGATGGCCAAAGATAGAGACTGTCTTACCCCCACGCTACACGTCAGATATCACACATGCAGCACTTCTGTTCCCGTGCTCCTGTACTCTCTTTTCTTCTTTCTTTCTTACTTTTTTTCTTTATCCCTCTTTTATATTGCTCGTTCTTTCTTCATTACCTCTCTTTGTTTCATTCACTTCCCTCTTTTGCTCTTACCTCTCTTTCCCACGATGTGTTTTCATCTCCTTTCTTGCTTTTCACTTCCCCCTTCCCCATGTTCCCTTCCTCCTCCCTTTCCACTTTCTTTCGTTGCCTCTCCCACTTTTTTGTTCTCTGTCCCCCATCTTGGGTCTTGGTCCTTTCCCCCGGCGTCTAAGGTCAGTGGCTCCGAGCACGCTGATGGCCGCATCCCCCACTTCCCTCCGTTGGACCTAGAAGCAAGTGATCTGGGGGGTTTCACACTGCAGGACTTTGGATGCCCCGGGGGGAGGGGAATCGACAGTGACACATTTAGCCAACCCGGGCATTCAAAGGCTACTAACAACAAAGGCAGCGTGTCTTTGAACCTGTGTGCAGCACTGCTGTGTGATGGCTATCATGGGCAAAATAATTCTGCGTCTGCATCTGTACTAAAGAAATTAATTCTGCATTTGTCCTGGCCAAATAAATATGCATCTGGCAAAATAACTCTGTGGATATTATGGGCAAAGCAATTCTGCATCTGCATCTATTCACAATAACTTTGTGGCTGTCCTACGCAAAATAATGTTGGGATTCTCCTGGGCAAATTAATTATGTTTCTGCATCTGTCCTGGGCAAAATAATTGTGTATTTGTAACCATACATTTATATGGTCACGTTTTAATTTTGATTTGCATTTTTAAGACCCAGGCCTTTGAAGCCAAACATAATTCTGATGTGGCCCTTGATAAAAAATGAGTTTTCCCTGGGATATAGACGCCCTAATTCACAGGGCACATAATATCCAGGGAGATCACCCTGAAGCCATTATATACTATACCCCGGCAGCTAGAAAGGCTCTGGCGGTGTCGCCTATCTCCTCTATGAATCGCTCTTTTCCGCCCACCTGATGACATCGGCCGGCCACAGACACGCCCTTCCAAGCCTTTAATCTGGGTTGATAGTATAAATATAGGCTTGGGGGTGAGGGGGAGGGGTAATTGTTTTATCCTACACTGAAATAACAGGGGGGTAAGTATACACTTAGATCTTTTTAAACTCTCCGCCCCTCTTTTATTATTGCCCGTGTTCATTATCGTGTCCGAAACCGATGTCGATAAGCGTGCAGAGCAGGGTGAATGCTATAGCTGTCCTTGTGTGATGGACGCCGGCTGCCTGCATTCCCTCCCCCCTCAGCAGCCGGCGGATAATGATGCGGAGAGCCGGGGCCGCGCTGCCTGTGGCGCAAGGTGCACTGTGTGTTACCGGCGAGGCGGGAGGTCTTCTCTGAGGGGAGAGATGGCGGGAGGCCGCCAGTATGTGAGCCGGGAGAGCGCTTCTTCCTATCATTCACTCAGACGCTGCTCGCCTCACACCCGCTGGAGGGTGACCCTGAACGTTGTGCAAAGACCTTCGTTTCTCTCTTCAATGGTTGGCGGAATTAATTACAGGTTCCAAAATGCAGCTCGTATTTCCGAAACGGGTTTTTAGAAAATACCCAGATGTTCATATCAATGTTCGTCTCCTCAGCGAGTGCCCATCTCCGTGTCTGTGGCCCCCTCACACCCTGAGGCGCAGTGCTGGCCAGGATTCTAAAAGGCTTCCTATTCTCTTTCCATCTTATAGTCTCCTTCCAGGAGCCCCCCACTATTGGTCTTTTTTATGCTTCTTGATATGCGAAGAAATGCCTTTTGGTTTTCAGATACTTGCTAATTGTAATATTACATCATTTCTATGTTCCCTGGGTCGGCCCTAGGGTAAACTGAACTGGTCAATTTTATATAAAAATGGGTGTTGGGCCACTCCTGGGGGGAAAATCTTGATTGCTGCGCCCCCTTGTTTAAACCCGACCTTCACCATGATTTATTGAAAAGCCCAAACCCTTAAATGGGTGTTGGTCCACTTCAGCGGGGCATCCGAGATCAGGATGCCCCGCTGTGTGAAACCCCCCCCCCAAAAAAAAAACGTACTTTTTCGGCAACGGACAAGCCGGCGCCGCCTCCCGCGCGTCCTTCTTACAGGGCCCGCGCCGGCCATTCACAAATGGCTGGTGCGGGAGGCGGCGGTGGATGATCCGTCGCCGATAAGGTAAGGTTTTTTGGGGCTTTTGGGGGGGGTTTCACCCCGCGGCACATCCCGATCTCGGCTGCCCCCGGTGAGGGAGGTGATCGGCCCGGGAATCTTATAGATTCCCGGGCCGATCACCCCTGGGTGTTCACTTTAAATGATTCCCCAGCATCTAAAGTTAATATATTTTAAGTTTTTAGTCACTTACTTATTTCCCCCACTGGGCTGCAACTCTCTTCTGGACTTTAGGATACGGGTGCCGCCATTTTGACTCGGATGCATCACACTTACTGAGGAGAGTAGAGTGGGATAAAGTACAGGGGGCGGGTTATAGCTGTTCTTTGCTCAGATCAGAGTTGGGGTCAGGAAAAGGTCAGCAATCCCAGAATGCAGAGCAACACAGTCAGAAGGCACTTCCTGTTTGCAGGCTGACTGATGTCCCATGAACTGCCATCTTGGATGTTTAAAGGCTCATAACATGCAGTAGATGCAGGTTGGATGATTTTTAATGTGAGCAATCTGTATGTACAGTGTGGAAGAAACATATGATATGCTCTTATTCAGAGTGAAGGACTGCTTTAACCCTGTGCAAGCTTTGTAGGTGTTAGTTTAATCTGTGCTTCTGCTAGAGTTGCCATCTGGCCAGTTTTGTTTTTTTTTTTTTAACTTTACTGACCTGGCGATATACCGCCAGGTCAGTAAAGTAAAAGAGAAAATACTGGCCAGATGGCAACTCTAGCAGAAGCACAGATTAAACAAACACCTACTAAGCTATATATATATTTTTTTCTGGTAATTTTAATTGCAGATATACTTTTCCCATCCTCAATTACCAGTAAAAAAACAAATACTAGCACTGCTAGGCCAGTAAAGTAAAAAAAAAAACCAGGTGGCAATGTTAGCTTCCTCCCTGGTGACTACTGGCCGAGGACACGTGACCAATGTTGACCATTCATGCAGGCCATTCCTGTGTACTTTCCCTAACATGCCTCTACTGGGCAGTCCAAGGGTTAACTTGGAGCAAACCATAGCGATGATAAGGTAAGAAGATCTAGTTACCCCTTGGCCATTTTCTTTTAGGGAAGGGTTTTCAGGGGGATTGATAGAGGGGGAACCCTGCCAATTGACATGCAAGTCCCTGCCCCAGTTTAAATGTGTTTTTCCGCCGCTGTGGCCATGCTCACATGATGTGTTCGATTTCCCCGGGTTTCCATGTAGTCTGTGAAAGGCTGCTATCTGAATGGCTTGGCAAACCAGATACAGGTAAGGGGGGGGGGGGGGGCCTTGGAAGCGGTCAGGCTTTCTGAGTTTACTGGGATTCTGGTTTGGGATGCCCCAGGGAAAAACTAGCAGAGGGTTTTGGAGTGCTTTAAAGGCCACACTGCATGATTTGAGGACGGTGCCCCTAAACTTACATATACAATGGAAGAGACAGATGGAAATGTGAGAAGAGAACAATGAAGGGGATAGCCATGGGGAGAATGCAAACGAGAGAGAGTTGTAGGGGAAAATAAAGGGACACAAAGATCAACATAAAGAGGTAAACGAAGGACAGGACACTGTAAAGCAAAGGAATGCTGTAAAAGACTGAGGCGATATGAGAATGGGGGAATGTGGAACCAGGAAAGAATATAGAAAGCGAGGCAGGAATTTGGCAAAGAGAAGTGGTGAGATGGGGAGGAAACCTGAGAGAGCAAATGCAGGAGAAAATGTTGAGAATGTAAACGTAATGTGGAAAATGGATAAGGTGAAAAGAGGTGTAGAATGGTAGGGGATGTATAAAAAAAGCAGTTGAGCATGTGAAAAAGATGAGGAGCAAATATGGAAAAGTAACAGCAGGGAGTGAAGAAAAAGATGAATAAGGAAGAAGAAAGATGGAGGGATACATAACGCTAAGCGCTTTCTCTCTTCAGAGGTGCCTGAATGGTTTTTTTTCTGTCCACCTTACCCTGTAATCAAGATCTCAAGCCCTGTGCGGCTGCACAGCTGACACACCCCAAAGGCCAGCCATGTATGCACCCGCTTTTATTAAAATAAAATGCCATGTCAAGCAAAACGGTCAGGGTAGATAAAAGTACAACCATTTCTATAGATCTGGCTAAACATGCCAGTAGCCTTTTATCCTCTTTAATACACTTTTCAACCATGTACCTGATCCAGTCCCAACTTTGCTCCCATTGCAGCCTTGTCTGTGAAAGAAGCTACTAGTAGCTTCTATTATATCTGGATCATAAGTCTCTAATTAGAAGCATCAAACACTACATGCCTCACGATTTGGGGGTGCTCATTATAATATCTTAAAGTCATCCTATTTCTGGGTACAGAACAGCTGCCACCATTTTCATTCTGTGTGTATGCAAGTGCAGTGAACCTTGACCAGCAGTGTTGATGTGGGACACATGCGGGAGAATGTCTGTCTGATTTGGAGCAATTCCTGTGAGGTAGGTGTGGGTAATCAGACTGGTGGTTTAAGTGTACCAAATCCTGGGATTTTCACTATCCCGTGTTTTGGGGCATCCCTTTCTGAAAGCGTGAATGCCAGAGTGTAACTCGGCCATGTGTGCACTGTGGTATTTTTGATGTAAGTATGTTGGCTATCCCAGGGGGTTTCACACAGCAGGGCATGCCAGAATGGATGGAGCTTTAAAGTGATGCAAAGGTGATTATTACACCATTGCGTCGGGCTACGTTTGGCACGGTACTAAATGGTTTTCAGTTTTAGAATTGAAGAAATGGCAGAGATATTGAGGTTTAGAGTTTCACTTCATTCACTTCTGAAGAAAGTGGGCGTGGTCCTTGGATCTGTGATGTGGCATAATGGGGGGGGGGGGGGGGGTCTGTAAGAGCTTGAGAACCTGCTTCAGACACTGACTGTGCTCTCTCCCTTTTGCTTGGCGATATTAGGATGCCTATGTCTGCACTCCCAAACAGGGTAGCTGGGCAGGCCTGTGGGTAACCTGGTGGGCAGACAGAAGGGAAGGACTCCTCGGCAGTGTTGGTGGCAGTGACGCCTGGCAGTGGCTTATCTCTGCCGCTCATGCAAAGGCCCGTGGTGCATCTCTCCATTCTCGGGCGGCTCTACAGCGGTGGGCAGCCTTTTAGCATGGGGGTTGGGTCTTCTACCAGCTCCCATTGACATTTGCCCCACCATTGGGGGGTGCAGTTCTCAGTGCTGGGAGAGAGAATGCTGCTAGGAGCAGGGAGGTGGGAGGGAGAGGTTAGCTGGGCTTGATGGCAGAGAGCGACATTCAAGCTGGGGGGGGTCCATTATTGATCATCTGGCAGGGTGTGGCCAAAATCATGAAGGGGATTTCCTCATTCACGACTCCAAGCTGAGAAGAATGACAGCGCTGGAGGAACATTTGGCAAGATAAGTTGCTGTGTTTTTATTCTAAGTATACAGCACGTCCTGCTCCAGAGATAATTCCTTACGTTTGGGTTATACATCCACAAGATGGCGCTGGACTGCAGAGACAGCAACAAAAGTGGCTCCTCCCGGCCCCTTATATTCCAGGGACCACTCACAAAATCCCCAGTTCTTCTCTGCAGTCGGCGCTGGGAAGGCAAGAAGATGTCTCTCTCTACTCGCAGGTTAGCGGGGCTATTAGCCTGCGGCCCTATAGGACTATTCCCACCCGTTCCTCCTTTTTCTGCCTCCCAGCTTTGGCTGCACTGGTCGGGTGACGGTAGGCAGCACCACTACCAGGTGCTTAAGGAGCGCTGCTCCGACCACAATCCCCCCACCAAATGGTAGGCAGTATAGGCCCATGGTGAGCCTGATGGGATGCCCCTCCCGCGCTATCGCCCCTCACCCCCTGCCCATCGGTGGGCTCCTGTTAGGTTGGCCGCTGCCCTCCCTCGCTCTCCCTGGTATTTCTGGGGGGGGGGTGTATGTATTCACTCTTTGGGATTGTATGCCGTGGTATGCTTTGGCTTGTGTTTCCGCGTGTGTTGGTTGCTCTCTTAAAAATGCCGCCGCCGCCACGTTCGCTTATTTTTTATATATATTATGCTTGCATACCGCTTACGGGAACTTTTCTGTTTGTCTTGCAGGCAGGTGAAACTTAATTGTGGTTTCTCCCAGCCTATCCCCTCTATTTAGTTTGCTATTAGAGGCCTATTCTGCCTTAACTCCCACTTCCCTAGCGGGCTATTGGGGCATCCCGGGTGGCCTTATAGCGTAAATCCCTATTGGCCGGTGGGCAGCGATAATCACCATATGGAGGCTTCTCAGGATAATGTGCTTGGGGTTCCTTCGGGACAAGCCCGGCTGCGTGTGGGGTGTCCCCTACATGTTATGACAATGTGTGGGTTTGTGTACCCTGTGCCCAGCGGGCGCTTGCGCTGCAATCTTCGTTACCTGTGGCTGGGCCTGCGCCCCGCGTGGCTTCGCCTACTCCCCCACGCTTACATCTGACTCCCAGTGAGGTGCATACCAGTGGGGAGTCTCAGCCTGATTTGTCTACAAGGGTGGCTAGCATTGAGAAGCTGATTGCTGGCTCTACGGCGTGTAAGGCCTCTAAGAGGCGGCATCTGGCACCTGGCGTTAACCTCTTTCCTATGGAGGCTGAAGAATTTTTTGACCTGGCTATACTACCCTGGAATAGGGGCTATTGTTTTGATTCCGAATCATCTGAGCAGCCTAAGGGTTATGCTGATTCCGGCTCTGACCCATGGGCTCCAGATGATACTGACAGGCTTTTGGCTCACATTTTTTAAGTACTTTCTATCTCTCCTCCTGCCGCGGCTCCTCGGCAGCAGGGGGAGTTGTTTCACACTGCTAAGCCACGTTTGGAGTTTCCTGAGCAAACTCTCACTTTAATAATCCTGTGCTCAAAGAGTGGGAGCGACCGAGCAGACTCCCTGGGGTGCCTAATAATTGGGATAAGAGGTATCCCTTTCCTGCAGAAGTGGCTAATGGTTGGTCGTCCCCTCCTGAAGTGGATGCACCAATTCTAAGGTTGTCCAACACTTCTGTCATGCATTCCCCTGACTCCACTACGCTGAGGGATGGTGAGGACCGGCGCATTGATCAGCTGGCTTCCCATGCCTTTGCCTGTGTGGGGTCCGCGCTGCGTCCTGTTTATGCCTCTGCCATTACAGCTGTGGCAATTTGGACTCTGCTCAAGAGTATTTTAGATAGGGCTCCTGATGATGCGGCTAGTGAAGAGTATAGAGGCCTTCTGGGTTGTGAGGAATTTGTTGCATATGTCCTCTCTGCCTTGGATGATGCCATTAGAATGTGTGGCAGGGCTTCTGCCTTGGCGGTGGCTATACGCCGCTCGGTTTGGCTGCGCCAGGGGGCAGCTGACAATGCTGCCAAGAAGGCTCTCACTGGGTTCCCCTTTAAAGGACTGCGTCTATTTGGGGATCGCCTGGACCTGTTTGCTAAGGGAGGCAGGTTACCCCAGCCATTTCGGGGTTCTGGCTCCTTTCTTCCCTCCTACCGTGGGTCCAGAATGGGAAGGGGAGCGTCATTTGCAGGGGCAGAGGGCGTGGCCACCCTGGCCCCTCCTGGGGTTCCAAATCTAAATCTTCCCCCAAGCCCCCTCAGGTCTGTCAGACCCATCCTGGACTTAAAGCTTCTCAACAAGTTTGACAGATCCAGGCGTTTTCGCATGGAGACTCTGCGCTCAGCTGTAAGTTCACTACGCCCAGGGGACTTCATGACCTCTGGACATCAAGAATGCTTGCCTCCATATTCCAGTCTTTCCAGGTCATCAGATTCTTCAGGTTCACTCTGGAGGATCAGCATTACCAGTTCGTGGCATTGCCCTTCGGTCTCACTTTGGCTCCGAGGTTATTCTCCAAGGTGCTGGCGGGCATTATGGCTCTGCTGAGAGCTCAGGGCATTCGCATTCTTCCCTATTTGGATGACATTCTTATCACTTCTCCGTCCTTCCAACAGGCAGAGCTGGATACTCAGCGGGTGGTGACCACACTGGAGTCATTCAGCTGGGTGATAAACCATTCCAAATCTTTCCTGTCTCCTTTGGTGAAGCCATTTCTGGGCATGAATCTGGATATAGCTCGGGCCAGGATCTTTCTTCCTCAGCAGAATGTGGACAGTCTGCAAGCTCAGCTCCTTCTGTCCTGCCCTCATCCTTCCATCAGGCAGGGAATGCAGCTGGTGGGCCTGATGGTGTCCTGCTTCGAGGCAGTTCCTTATGCTCAGTTTCACATGAGGCCTCTTCAACTCCGCCTCTTGTCTGTATGGGACAGGGACTCTGTGTCCCTGGAGCTGGTTTTGGTTCTGTCCCCACTAGCCAGGCGGTCCCTCTTGTGGTGGCTGGACTCAAGGAACCTGTTGGTGGGCAGATCCTTTCTGGCCCCTTGCTGGGAGACAGTCACCACGGTTGCCAGTCTTGACAGGTTGGGGGGGGGGGGGGGGGCTTCTGGAGATCCCTAACATTCCAGGGGCAGTGGGGCCCTCAGGAGGCCCACACCCCTATTAACATTCTGGAACTGAGGGCGATCAGGTTGGTTTTAGCCCGCTTTACCCCGCACCTTCGGGGTCGGGCTGTTCAGGTACGATTGGACAACCAGACGGCGGTTGCCTACATCAATCATCTGGGAGGGACCCGGAGCAAGGGGGCCCTCAAGGAAGTGTCTCTGATCCTGACCTGGGCAGAGGACAATGTTCTCTGCATCTCAGCTGTGTACATTCCAGGGGTGGAGAATCTGGAGGCAGATTCTCTGAGCAGTGGGACTTCTCGCCTGGGGGAATGGTCCCTCAGCAACAGGGTGTTTCGCTCTCTGTGCCACCGCTGGGGTCAGCCAGATGTGGATCTGTTTGCGTCCCGTCACAAGCTTCCAGTCTTTGTGTCTGTCCTGGGACCCTCTGGCCTTAGGCATGGATGCTCTGACAATGCCCTGGCAGGGTTTTCAACTACTGTATGTCTTTCCCCCGTTTCCCCTGTTGGGCAAGGTTCTGCGAAAGATAGCTCAGGAGGGGGTGCCAGCAATCCTGGTGGCCCCCCGTTGGCCAAGAAGAGTGTGATTCGCAGACATCGTGCAGTTGGTGGTAGATCAGTACGCTCTGCCCAAGGATCCAGACTTGCTCACTCAGGGGAGGCTACGCTACCCCAATTTACAAACGCTGGCTTTAACGGCCTGGCTGCTGAAACCTGCATCTTGATAGAAAAGGGGCTGCCTGCCTCTGTTAACACCATGATCAGGGCTGGGAAAAGGTCCTCTTCCATCTACTATAGGGTTTGGCGTACCTACATTGACTGGTGTGAAGCTAAATCTCTTCCCTGTCGTGTTTTCTATTCCTAGGATTCTGGAATTTCTCCAACATGGTTTGGATCTGGGGCTTCAACTCGGCACTCTGAAAGGCCATGTGTCTGCCGTGGCCGTTTTTTCTTTCAGAGCTCTTTTGCTCAGCATCATTTGGTCAAGACCTTTTTCCAGGTCACGTAAGCCTATGTTACCAGTCTGGCACTTGATCTTGGTCTTGTCTGGCTTGCAGGGGTCTCCTTTTGAGCCTGTGCATGAGGTTGCTTTGTCCATTCTTACGCTTAAGGTAGTCTTTTTGGTGGCTATCGCTTCTGTTAGGCGTGTTTCTGAGTTGGTGGCGCTTTCCATCAAGCCCCCTTACTTTGAGAGACACCGGGACAAGGTGGTGTTTCGCTTTAAACCAGATTTTCTGCCTAAAGTTGTGTCTGCCTTTCATCTCAATCAGGACATTCTTCTGCCTTCTCTGTGCCCTAATCCTAGTAACCCTAAGGAGAGGGCTCTACACTCCTTGATGTGGTCAGGAACCTGAAGTTCTATTTGGTGGCTACTGAGTCCTTCAGGAAGACTGATGCTCTTTGTGGTCCCTTCTGGTCCTAAGAAGGGCCTGGCTCCAGCCAAGTCTACAATCAGCAAGGGGATCCGTCAGCCTGTGATTCAGGCCTATTCTGCTAAAGGGAAGGATCCTCCCTTCCGCCTTACTGCTCATTCCACTCGTGCTATTGGTGCCTCTTGGGCTTTTCAGCACCAGGCTTCTGTTGAACAGGTTTGCAAGGCTGCTACTTGGTCTTCTGTTCATACTTTTACAAGGTTGATGTTAGGGCCTTAGCTGATGCTGCTTTTGGCCGCAAGGTTCTGCAGGCGGCGGTGGTTTGATCTGCATGTTGTTGCTTTTGGGGATCCCACCCTACCTTACGGACACACTATTGGATGTCCCAAACGTAAGGAATTATCTCTGGAGCAGGACGTGCTGTATAGTTAGAATAATACAATTCTGTGATTACTCACCTGTAGAATTGGTATTATATGTATACAGCACGTCCTGCTCCACCCCTCCCTTGTTATCGTTATTCTTAGTGCCTCTGTATGGTGGTTATCATGGTTAAAATTGTTTGATTATGGGTGTTATTCTCCCGGCCTCTTGCTAACTGCTTGTCAATACTGGGGATTTTGTAGGAGGTCCCTGGAATATAAGGGGCCGGGAGGAGCCACTTTTTTGCTGTCTCTGCAGTCCAGCGCCATCTTGTGGATGTATAACCCAAACGTAAGGAATTATCTCTGGAGCAGGACGTGCTGTATACGTATAATACCAATTCTACAGGTGAGTAATCACAGAATTTTTTTTTTTTTGCTTTTTCCTTTACAATCCCTTTAACTTCACCCCAAAACGTGCTTTACCTGCAGTGCCCATGGACTTCTGGGTTGCCGACACACAGCATGCTACGTTTTGCAATCTACAGGACACTGATGTGGAAGGACCTATTTATTTTAATAGATTACGTTTTCTTGTGGGGTATTTCTACTCCAGCAAAAACGGCAAGGTGTAATTGGCCTTGGTCCAGAGTGATTTAGTTTACTTAGAGTGGTTACACCTTTTGCTTGAACGGGGGCAAATGTAATGATTTCCATTTGGTCCACTAATGGGCCTTAAAGCAGAACAAACCCTTGCGACACGTCCCTGGATTCTAAGATTCCAGGACGGGCTGCTGGCCTTCCTCCACTGTGAACAGGGATTGGAACTCGGGATAGTCAAAATCTTGGGTTTTGTTCCGTTTTCACGGTATAATTTTAGGCCAATCTACTCCTATATAAATCATCTAGTACAGGGTTTCAGGTACCATTTTCTAAATATGTACTACATATGGTTTGTTGGTTGCCTAAAATCATGTTGAATAATAAAAACACTTTTAAAGTGGACCAACACCCAGGGGGGATCGGCCCGGAAATCTGACTCCCGGACCGATCAGATCCCTCCCCGCGGGGCATCCGAAATCGGGATGTCCCGCGGGAAGGAACCCCCCAGGAGGCCCACAAACCTTACCTCAGCCCCGTTCCATCGGCGCATGCGCGAGCCGCGTCTCGCGCTTCCCTCTAGCAGGGCGCGCACCCGCGCCGGCCGTTTGTGAATGGCCGGTGCAGGCGCGCTCCCTGTTAGAGGGAAGCGCGAGACGCGGCCTCCAGCGCTCAGAGCCAGCTGAGCTGGTATGCGCGTCCAGGCGGCCTTGGACGCGCATACCACAGCGGCTCTGAGCGCTGTGATTGGCTGGCGCGGTCACATGGGAGCAGGGAAAGGTGAGTTTTTTTGGGCTTTCTGGGGGGTTTCAGACAGCGGGGTGCCCCACTGAAGTGGACTAAAACCCAGGATAGTCAAAATCCTGGGTGTTGGTCCACTTTAAGTGCATGAAAGGCACAAAAAATAGTTTGCCTTCTGGTGGCGTTTTGTACTCCTTTGGCGAAGTATAAATTGCAGCAGATCCGTGTTGCTGGCTGTCGCCTAACAGTGCAAACTGTAGATACTACTGAACACTGATGAGGATGTTAGCCATAGAACATTTAACATGTTGATGTGTCGTCTTTTGCAGTTTACTGTAATTGATTTCAACAATGAGTGACTCAAAAGCTAAAACTGCAGCCAAGGGAGGTTCTGAAGAAACTGAAAAGCGTGGCCGGGGCCGCCCACGGAAAAAGCCACAGGTGGGTACCAGATAGGCATGTAAATTTAGTTTAAAAATGGCATGGTATCCAGGTTGGTCCTTTTTGAAGGTAAAAAAAGTTGAGGACCATTAAAAACAAGAAAATGTTTCCCTATCTGTTAAAGTGCCAATATTGGATAAATACTGTAGCTAGATTACCTTAGCAGTAGCACAAGATCCTGTGTTGCCACACAGTCCCCAATATTGCGGTGGCCTGGCTTAAAACTAATTCACTGTTAATGCTCCCATGCCTGTGCAGGACCAAGCAGCCACCCTGGGCAGCATTGAGTGCCTGGCAAATATTTGCTCACTAAGCCCAACTGCTTTCATTCAAAAGATTTAATTGAATAGTATAAATGTAAACACGACCAATTATTCATATTCCGATTGCCAGTGCCCTCTGTGCATTAACCTCATTAAAACGGAGAAAGCTTAGCTTTCTCCTAAGTGGCCTGGTGAAATTGAGCACTGCAATTAGCTGCCGCTGTCATGTGGTTGCTGGCGGTGTTGTAGAGTGTGAGTGGGTGCAGCAGGGTCAAATACAGATAGACCCTTTTGGTGTAACTGGCTCTACTGGAACATGAGTGCTGTAAGAGGAGGTCACCTTACATGGTGGATAACATAGACAGGAACAAAGTCAGAGATCACCTCAATGTACAGAAAACACAACACAGCAGAAAAATGCATTTATGGCAGTAGATGGCGCTGTTACAAATATGTATGTGTATGCAAACTGCATTAACCTAGCAATATAGATGCAGATCACATACAGAAACAAGTTGTAAGCTGTTGCACAGTATATCCAACAGGCGGCTGTATACCAGAAAAAGCCTGCAGACTCTACTGCTTGTGCAGGGAATAACCATTTTGCTTAAAAAAAATGATAATGGCTGTTCAGTCATTCAACAGCAAAATAAGAAAAACTGATTGCTGCATCTTAGCCTGTGCTGCAGCCTTCACTGTACCCCACCCGCAATCAGAGGGGTGAGGCCACTCCCTCTCCATCCACGACAGTGGAGGGGGGGTGTCAGGCACACCCCATCCATTGCAATGAATGGAGGTGTGACAGCGGCCCTGCGACGGATTGTCCCCTCATCATGCCTTTTTGCACCTTATTGGCACGTCTTTGAGAGGATTTATTTATTTGGAGCAGTCAGGCAAATTGATCAGGATTCTAAACTTGCTGGATAACTCGGGCAACTTAGTGTGAGAGACTAGAGGCAAAAATGCGAGGGAAAGCATGCACAAATTCAGATTAAGTTTTATTTTCCAAACTAATATATTCTTAGTGGGCAATCACCAGATTTTGACATATTTAAATTTCTGTTGAGTGCCTAATTAGCAATAGACAAAATTAAAACCAACAAGCCATATCAATGCTAGTGAGGCAACCATGCCCCTGCATCGGTAATGCATCTATCATGGAAATGCCATTCTTCAATAAAACTATAAAAACAAATATTAGTTGAGGGAAAATTGTCGTCCAATACGTCGCAGGATCATGTCTCTTACATGGTTCAGAATATAACAAATGCCATAGAATTAAAAACCTGGCGATATTTGCCATAAAAAATGTATTACTATAAAATGGGGAAACCCAAATCCACCAGAGTGATACTACAGGCCAAGGTAATTGTTACACCATTGCTCGGGATACACTTGGCACGGTCCTAAACTGTCTCCTGTTAAATTAAAATTTGGCTCGGGTATTGGCTCAGGTTCAGCCAAGGAGATAAAATAATCTCCTTGGCTGAACGCGGGACAGGATTACTGGTCCCTCCTCTTGCCCATTTCCTCTTCCTCTTCAATTTAAAAACTGTAAGCAGTTAGAACCATGCCAAATGTAGCCCTATGCAAAGGTGTGCAATTACCTTTGCCTGCAGTAGCGCTTTAATTCTATCTTTCGGGAAGATACTACACTTAGAAATGTAGGCAACCAATCACAGGTAGAATTGCTCAAAGCAGCAGCTATAATGATCAATAGGACAAATAATTAGACTTGGCTATTATACTTCAGTGGCATCCCTATCATCTGAAGTAATTACTGGGTATATATAATGGATTATATCTGAAATGCAGAATCCCCAATAAAAACCATGCTACTGCTCTCTGTTGGAAGCAGACTGTGTGGTCTAATTAGGCCGACATGGTCATGTCTGTTGGTACAAAAGAGCAAATTAGTTTTTTTTTTAATTTTTTTTTTTTTTTTTTAAATAAATTGCTACCGGGAATAAAAACTATCTATTTTTTTTGTTCATAGGGCTTGCCTATACTTTTAGAGCCACCTATACCTTTTTAGAGCCACCTTCTTCTACTATTTACTTTGCTTAAAGTGGACCAACACCCAGTATTTTGACAATCCTGGGTTTTGGTCCACTTCCCCGGGCACCCCAACGGTTAGCGGGCGTCCTGGGGGGTTTCGCACAGTGGGGCATCCCAATTTTGGATGTCCCGCAGGGAGGGATTGGATCGTCCCGGGAATCTTATAGATTCCCGGACCCATCCAGCTGGGTGTTGGCTTGCCACTGGAATTTTTGCCTTTTCCTCAAGGCAAAACTGTTCCTGCAAGTTAGATGGTTTTTGCTGGTGAATGTCATCTTCTAGTCTGACCACAGATTCTCAATAGGTTTAGGATTTAACTAAGCTATTCCGATACATTTCCCATTAAACCACTTGAGTGTGGCTTTAGCAGTATTTCTTGGGTCACTGTCCTGTTCTAAGGTGAACCTCCATCCCAGTCTCAAATCTGACAAACCAAAACAGATTTTTCTTAATATCCATGTATTTAGCACCATCCATCTTTTCCGCAATTCAGTTTCCCTGCAGGTCCCTGCTGCTGAAAAACATCCCCACATGACCCTGCCACAACCATGTTTCACTGTGAGGATGGTGTTCTTAGAGTGGTGAGATGTAGGCTTTGCGTCAGACATATAATTTCCTTTGTGGATGAAAAGCCCAGTATCCTACAACCAGAGCACTTTCCTAAACACATTTGGGGAGTTTTCCACATGGCTTTTGGCAAACTTGGAGCAAGCCTTCCTATTTTTGCTTTTTTTCTCAAAACATCCTCCAGGCAGCAGACCTAGAGAGGCACGCGGTCTCATGAGATGGAACACCTGACCACCAGAATTTGATAAAGCTTTAGCCCCTCTTCCTATTTTCCAGTTGTTTGTGTTCCTGCCCGGATAGGAGCCAGACCACTAGCTCCTGAACCAAAAGGTTTAGTTAAGTATCCGGAGCTACCGCATTACTCTTTTACTAAGGATGAAAGTCTTGGCGAAAGCTGGGATGGTTGTGTCCCATCCCCCTTCCTTCCTCCCTCTTTCTCCCCCATTCCTCCTCGCCACCTGAGGTGTGATCATCGGTCAGGTGGGCAGGAGGGAAGAGAGGACGGGGAGGCCCCACTGCAGCATTTATGTTCTTTTTATGATGGCTTCGGGGGACTAGATTCTCCGACGCTACGGGTGTACCACTGGATGCTCACCTGTTAGTCAGTTCGGCGATTAGGCACGCACGCCCTGTCATTTTGTCTTATGCTGGTGAGAAGAGGTTAGGCTATTCTAAGCATACAGCACGTCCTGCTCCAGATGTAGTAATAACATGTGGGTAATCCTCCGCCTGAGGCGCTGTTCACTGCAGACATGCAGAAAACAGGCTCCTCCCGGCCCCACACACACCGAGGGACCTCCCACAAATCCCCAGATTTCTCTGCAGTGCTCACAGCGAAGAGATGGAAGTATCGCGCTCTTGCAGGCAAGCGGGGGCTTTACAGCCCGAGGCCCTGCGGGACTATTTCCACCCGTCCTCTTTATGAAAGCATATGCCTCCCAGGCTGGGCTGCGTCGGTCGGGTGAAGGTAAGCAGCACCTTAGGTGCTTACGGAGCTAGACTCCACCGCAATCCCCCACCATAGGGTAGGCGGTTAAGGCTAATTGTGAGCCTTCAGAGGATGCCCCTCCCGCATCAGCGCCCCATACCCCGTGTAGCGGTGAACCCCGAGTATTGGGTCACCTTCCTTCCTAGTTTCCCCCGCTATTGGGGGGGAAAAAAGAGAGGGGGGGTGTTGTGTGTGCAGACGGCTTAACATTGCCCCATTACACTGTGAGTTGAAGCCCTTGATGGCTACTGTGTGTCAGAGCCGCTTTCCAACTCTTATCTTAACCTTAGCCGCAGCTCCCTTAATGTTTACTCGGCGCGTACGGCAGCTCCAATCACGGACGCTACTGGTTAATTCTCTTCTCTTTTCTTTCCTGTCATGTCAATCCCTGAGGTGATTCACTCGCTAGGGGCTCAGTTTCTAACTGCTCGTTTTTCTATTGGTTACACGCTTCGAGCTTCGCGCTCTCCGGGGGGGGGGGCGTGGTCTGATGTGGCGCGTTCCGCGTCTTGTTCAGCTCTGGCCTGCCCTTCGAGGTTCGCTGGCGCCATTCCTTTCACGTGCACGTGGTGAAGACTGTCCTCCCCTCGCTGTTTTTTAAGTGCCCTCACGGGCGACCTTTCTTTAGCTTTTGCTTCTCCTCGCTTGGCTCTGACACCCCTCTTCCCCTTGTCTTTCAGACCGTGAGCTTCGGTGGCTTCTCCCGGCCCGGCGTAACGCCCGGCCTTGACTTCTAAAAAATCACTCCCACTTCCCAGCGGGTCATTGGGGCATCCAGGGTTGCTTTATAGCGTCAATCCCTACTGGCATATTGCACATAATAATCACCATATGGAGGCATCTCAGGATATTGTGAACGGGGTTCCTTCGGGACAAGCCCGTCTGTGTGTAGCTTGTGGGGTCTTACCTAGCAGAGGTGACAATGCACGGGTCTGCGTCCCTTGTGCACAGCAGGCGCTAGCCGATCTTCCCACCTCTTGAGGCTGGGCCCGCACCTCGCCTCGCTTCACCTACTCCCCCAAGTCTGAGCCTAACCCCCAATACCAGTGGGGATTCTCATTCCGATTTGGCCACTAGGCTGGCTAGTGTGGAAAACTTAATTGGTGGCTCCTTGGCGCGCAAGGCCACCGCCAAGAGGTGACATTTGAATCCTGAATCTACTATATTTCCTATAGAACCTGATGATTTACTTCTTTCCTACTCATTCCCCCTCAGATGAAGGGGAATTGATCTCTGACTCAGGGTCATACGATGACGAGTCCAGGGGACAGGAAGAGTATGGTTCTGATCATTGGTCCTCAGATGACATGGATAGACTGTTGACCCAGATCTTTGACGTATTGTCCCTCTCCCCCCTGCCGCAGCTCCCCGGCAAAGGGGGATCTGTTCCACACTGCCAGAGCGCAGTTGGAGTTTCCCCCAACAAACCCATTTTAATAGCCTTGTGCTGAAAGAATGGGAACACCCCAGCAAACTTCATGGGGTCCCTAAAAGTGTGGATAAGAAATATCCCTTTCCTGCTGACCTGGTCAAGTGTTGGACATCACCACCAGAGGTTGATGCCCCAATCCTAAGCCTGTCCAACATCTCTATTATGCATTCCCCCGACACTACTACGCTGCGGGATTCGGAGGATCGGCGTGTTGACCAACTGCCATGTCATGCCTTTGCATTTGGGGGAGCGTCGCTCCACCCAGTGTGCGCCTTAGCCATCACGGCAGTGGCGCTCAGGACCGTGGTTAAGACTGCTCTTGAAGGGGCGGATGACTTGGCCTCTGATGCTGCCAATGCTCTGGCCACCTGTGAAACTTTTGTGAACTATATCCTATCTGCATCGGATGATGCTATTAAGTTGAGTGCTAGGGCTTCTGCTCTGGTGGTGGCTATACGCCGAGCGGTCTGGTTGCTCCAGTGGGCCGCTGATAATGCCGCCAAGAAGGCCCTTATGGGGCTTCCATTTAAGGGATTGCGCCTGTTTGGAGAAAGGTTAGATATCTTTGCCAAGGGTGGCAAGTTACCCCAGCGCAAGCGTCAGATTCGGCCCTTTCGTGGCCCAAGCTCCCTGTCGACCCCCTACCGTGGGGCTAAGCAAGGCAGAGGAGTGTCCTTCGCTGGGTCTCGGGCAGAGTCCTGGAACAAGAATAAGGGACGCCATCCCAGTGCCTCCTGGGGGCCCAAGGCCCCTCTCAAGACCCCTCAAGCATGAAGGGGCTCCCTAGCCCGTCAGGGTGGGGGGAGGTCTACAGCACTTCAAACATGTCTGGAGTCGACACATCTCAGACCTGTGGATTCAGGAGGTAGTGTCCTCCGGTTACAAGATAGAATTTGCTGTACGGCCCCCTACCAGGTTCGTTGGGTCTCGGATCCCTCAAGACCCTGTGTCAGCACGAGTCTTGATGCTGGCTGTGCAGGACCTTCTGGATCTAGGGGTCATTTGCAAGGTCCCCTTAAGAGACAGGGGCAGGGGATTCTATTCAAACCTTTTCACGGTACCCAAAAAGGACGGGTCAGTCAGACCCATTCTGGATTTAAAAATCCTCAACAGATTTGTCAGAAACAAGCCCTTTCGTATGGAAACTTTGCGCTCTGCTATCTCCTCGCTGCGCCCAGGGGACTTCATGACATCTGTGGTCAAGGATGCTTACCTGCACGTTCCAGTGTTTCCAGGACACCAAAGGTTTCTCAGATTTGCGCTGCTGGATCAGCATTACCAGTTCGTGGCCCTGCCATTCGGCCTCGGCTCCCAGGGTGTTCACCAAGGTGCTGGCAGGGGTGATGTCCCTGTTAAGACTAAAGGGCATACGCGTGTTGCCCTACCTGGACGACATCTCCTCTCGGTCTCTGCAGCAGGCAGAGCTGGACACTCAGTAGTGTCCACCCTGGAGTCATTCGGCTGGGTGATCAATTACCCCAAGTCCTCTCTGTCCCCCTCCTCAGTGACCCTGTTCCTGGGGATGATTCTGGATACAGTTCAGTAAAGGATATTCCTTCCTCAGCAGAAGGTGGAAGCTCTGACAACGCAGGCGATGTCCCTGCTTTCGAGCCCTCATCCCTCCATCCGGCAGGGAATGCAGTTGGTGGGCTCGATGGTGGCAAGCTTCGAGGCAGTGCCCTTTGCCCAGTTTCATTTGAGAATCCTACAGCTTCACCTTCTGTCAGTTTGGAACAAGAACCCAGCGTCCTTGGACAGGATATGGGTGGTTTCCCCCCTCGGTCAGACAATCCCTTGCGTGGTGGTTGGACCACAGGAACGTGACAAGGGGCAGATCTTCCTGGCTCCCTCCTGGGAGACGGTCACAATGGATGCCAGTCTGTCGGGTTGGGGGGATTCTGGAAGTCCCTGCGCTTCCAGGGAAGGTGGGGCCCTCAGGAGGCCCATCTACCTATCAATGTCTTGGAACTCAGGGCGGTCAGATTGGTGCTGGAACAATTGACCCATCACCTGCGGGGTCTGGCGGTTCAGGTACACTCAGACAACAGAACGGCGGTTGCCTACATCAACCATCAGGGAGGGACCCGGAGCAAGGGGGCTCTTCAGGAAGTTTCTCTGATTCTAACATGGGCGGAGGTCAATGTCCAATGCATCTCGGCTGTCTACATTCCGGGGGCGGAGAACCTGCTGACAGATGCTCTGATCAGGGGGTCGTCCCGTCAGGGGGAATGGTCCCTATGCAACAGGGTATTTCAGTCCCTGTGTCACCGTTGGGGTGTGCCAGATGTGGATCTGTTTGCGTCACAAGCTTCCGAGCTTTGTATCCCTGTCTCAGGATCCTCTGGCTCTGGCCACGGATGCCCTGTCCGTGTTTTGGAGGGAGTTTCGGCTCCTGTATATGTTTGCACCAATTCCTCTTCTGGGCAGAGTTCTGCGCAAGATTGCTCTGGAAGGGGTACCCGCGATTCTGGTGGCCAAGAAGAGTGGTTCGCAGACTTGGTTCAAATGGCAGTAGATCAGTACGATCTGCCAAGGTTGCCATATCTTCTAACTCAGGGGTCTCTACGCCCTCCCAATTTACTAACTCTGGCTTTGAAGGCTTGGCTGTTGAAACCTCCATCCTGATGGGAAAAGGGTTTGTCTGCATCTGTAGTGGCTACTATGGTGCAAGCCAGGAAAAAGACTTCCTCTGCTATCTATTATAGAGTCTGGCGTTCTTACATTGACTGGTGTGAGTCCAGGTCTCTTCCCTGCCGGGAATTTGTAGTCTCTAGGGTGCTGGAGTTTTTACAACATGGTCTAGACTTAGGTCTTAATCTTAGTACTCTGAAGGGCCAGGCTTCGGCCCTGTCTATCTATCAGAAGACCTTTGCCCAGCATCCTCTTATCAAGACCTTCTTTCAAGGGGTCACTCATGTGCGTCCCCCTCGCAAGCCTATGGTACCTGTTTGGGATTTAAACTTGGTTTTTCGGCCCTGCAGGGTGCTCCCTTTGAGCCTATTCAGGAGGCTGCTCTCGCTGTTCTCACGCTCAAGGTTGTCTTCTTAGTAGCTATCACCTCTGTTAGGCATGTGTCTGAGTTGGCTGCCTTATTTATTCAGCCTCCCTACTATGAGAGACACCAGGATAAGGTGGTGTTCCGCTTCAAGCCAGACTTCCTACCTAAAGTGGTGTCTACTTTTCATTTGAATCAAGATATCGTGCTTCCTTCTCTGTGCCCTAATCCTAGTAACCCTAAGGAAAGGGTTTTGCATTCCTTGGACGTTGTTAGGTGCGTCAAGTATTACCTAGTTATCACTAAGGCCTTCAGGAAGACTGATGCTCCCCCCCCCTTCCGTCTTACTGCTCATTCTACTCGAGCTGTTGGGGCTTCTTGGGCTTTTCAGCACCAGGCCTCTGTGGAACAAGTTTGCAAGGCCGCTACTTGGTCTTCCGTTCATACCTTTACTAAGTTTTACAAGGTTGATGTTAGGGCCTCAGCTGATGCTGTTTGGCCGCAAGGTTTTGCAGGCGGCAGTAGTTTAAACTTCTTGCTGTTGCCTTTTCTGTTGGGGATCCCACCCTATTTTACGGACACTGCTATTGGATGTCCCACATGTTATTACTACATCTGGAGCAGGACGTGCTGTATGCTTAGAATAATACAATTCTGTGAAATACTCACCTGTAGAATTGGTATTATATGCATACAGCACGTCCTGCTCCAACCCACCCTGGTTTCACGTTGTTCTGGATCCCCTGTTTGGTGATTGTTACTATTATTGCCAGTTTTTGGGTGGTTGGTTTCTCCTGGCTTCTCCTTTCACTGCTTTTCAATGCTGGGGATTTGTGGGAGGTCCCTCGGTGTGTGTGGGGCCGGGAGGAGCCTGTTTTCTGCATGTCTGCAGTGAACAGAGCCTCAGGCGGAGGATTACCCACATGTTATTACTACATCTGGAGCAGGACGTGCTGTATGCATATAATACCAATTCTACAGGTGAGTATTTCACAGAATTGCATTTTCTCCGCCTGGCGCCAATGATGCTGCCCATGCGCCACTGGGTTTCCTGCTTAGTGCATGTGTTAGCTGTTTAAAGGGCACATGTAGGCACCGTTAGCTTTTTGCTTCTGGCCTCCCTCTTTGGACTATACAGAGGGTTAAAACATTTAATTTTTGTAGGATTCCCTACCGTATATAGGGTGCTCGTGGGTTAATACTTAGACTCCAGACATTGCGGACCAGACAGAGGAGGTTATGTTAAAATCTGCTCCCTTATCTGCATCCATTGGAAATTTTTCTTCGGGTCAACACAATCGGATCCTAATTTATCAGTCACTCTTCAGTCGGAAGAGGTCCAGCTCTGCCCCAGGCGAAGAAGAGGTCCCGCACTGCCCTGGTGAGACTTTAATTTTTACTTTCTGTTGGCATAATTTAAAGCTACAGTTTTCTCACAGCACCCCCCCCCCATTTGTTTTTTTAGACTAAGCCCCCCAAGACATCAGCCTTGAAGGTGCCTAAATCTAATTCAAGGTCCAAGGCAGAAAAAAGTTGGAGGTGCCCGATATGCAAAAAGATTCCTAGAAAAACCCTCACACCTGTACCGAGAAGGTAGTAAATAAGGAACGGGAACCCAGTATGGTGGATATGATGCAAGTTCTAGGGGATCATGTTTCCTCCTCCTTTGAGAACCTTAAAGTGGACCAAATCCGACATTTTTAACTAGCATCCCCTGAATTGTGCCCCCCATGAAGAATAACTTTTGCCAATTTTCTATTGATTCATATTCATTGCCATTGTTGTGTGGCAATGATGTAATTGCCGCACCCAGGCATTGACTGATTGCTTGACATCTTACAGAGAGACAAGAAAAATCAAATGTTCCAGTACAATTTGGTAGGGTGTAGAACTAGAAATGGATATTTTTACCTAAGAAGGGAGTATCTGCAGGGATTTGGCCAAATGTATTTCACCAGTTCAGTGGGTTTTTGGTCCGCTTTAAGACCTCATGGGATTCAACTGGTCTGGTAGATTGGTGGGGCATCCCAGCAGCACTCCATTTTTGCTTACAGCAAAAGACTCTGATCATTTAGAGGTCATTGCTTCTGAGGAAGAGGATGAATCTTAGAAGGGAATCAGGGGTCAGTTACTGAAGTCTCCACTCACTTTTATTTCCCCCGGAACATTTGCCTTGGCTTTTACACATAATTTATATTTCCATGGGAATTACAGAGAAGAGTATTGGCCCTAAATCTAAGCATGATGGGTTTTATCCGGACTTCATTCCAGAAGTTCCCTTGTCTGTTCCTCTTCAGTTAAGGATGCTATTCTGAATGAATTGAAGGATCCGGTTAGGATGGTATTTGTCAGGAATCCTTAAGAGGAGATACACCTTTTCTGAGGAGGATTCACTGTTTTGGGGGAAGTGCCCTAAATTGGATGATCCTTTTGTAAAAGTTTCCAAGGGCATAGATTTTGCCTTTGAGGATGTCTGTATCCCTAAAGATCCTTTAGGAAAAAAAGATGGATTCTCTCTAAGGAGAGCCTGGCAGGCTGAATCCTGTTCCCTTTAAAGCAGACCAAAACCCACAACTTGTGAAATACATTTGACCAAAGCCCCTGCTGATAATCTCTTCTTAGGGTATAGATCTAAAAATGGATATTTTTGCTTTTCAAATCTCCCTGGAACACTTTATTTGCTCTCGCTCTCTGTAAGATGGCAGGAGATCAGTCATTGCATACGTGTGGCTTTGATATCCTTGCCACACAGCAGTGGAAATGAATAGAGGAGGCGGAGCTTTACAGCTAAAACAGGTGCCATTATCGTGTGATTAGTAACTGATGTATATTTTTACAGTTTTTGTTTCATTCTGTTCGTGGGGGGGAAATTCAGGGGATGCTAGTTAAAAAAAGTGGGTTTTGGTTCACTTTAAGCCAAAGCTGGATTCCACTTGTATGGCAAGGAATTTGAATAACTGGCTCCACCAGCTCAATACTTATTTAGAGAAGCAAAATGGTTAGGAAGAGATCCTAAAAGCTTTGCCTATTTTCGAAGGCCTCATTTATGATGCAACGGCTCAGTAGGTCAGATTCTTGGCTCTTTGGCTGAGGACCTGGTCTGGTAACATCGGCTCTAAACTTCGCCTATGTGCCATGCCTTTTAGCGGAAAATTCCTCTTTGGGCCAGAGTTGGTTAAGGTTCTAGATAGATCGGCTTATGAGAATAAATGTTTTCCTACCTGCACTGGGGGTCCTAGGAATAAGAAATTTGCTTATCGGCCTTCTTTTAGGTGCTCCTTTCTTAACAGGGGTGTGCCTAGGGGTGCTAGAGGGTCCTCCTCTAGTAACAAGCAAGTTTAGAGGTTTGGTGAGAATCCGGTGAATCTGAGAATCCCTACTAGATTGCCCCTTATTTCCAGAGGCATAAGGGAGCGTTTCTATTGAGTTTGCTCAGACCCCGCCTTCAAATGTCTTTATCACTCCTCTTCCAAGAGGCAGGGAGGAGAAGCCTCTGTTGACCAAGGGGTTGATTGTGTCGGTGTAAAATATCATTATTTGTGATATTTCTTTCCCTTGTTTTCCTTAACAAGGACTGGTTTTGGGCCATCCAGAATCTGATCTCAGCTATAGTAATTTAAGCAAGTATTGGCCAAAACCAAAAAAATCAATAAATAGATTTAATATAAATAGAGCTGATTACAGTACAGGAATATAATATGGTATAAATATGATATGAAGTTGCAAAGCAGAAATGTAAGCAGTGTCCATAGGAAAATGCAGCAATCTTTCATTCTCAAGCTAATCAACTAGGGTCTTTGTCTCTCTCGCCCAACCCCCACCATACTGCCTATGTGGCAATCTCCTACATGTCTCACATGTTGTCCGTTCAGAGACCCAAAGCAAAGAGAGCTGCAAGACCCCTTCTTTGTCCTTAAAATGCCCTCCTTATGGTCAAGGCTTTTCCCCTCCTCCAACTCTTCCTATTACAAAACATCATGTAACACTATACCTTATGGTTTCACTTAAAGTGGACCAACACCCACGGGTGATCGGCCCGGGAATCTATAAGATTCCCGGGCCGATCACCCCCCACCCCGCGGGACATCCGAGATCGGGATGCCCCGCGGGGTGAAACCCCCCCCAAACACCCCAACTCACCTACCTTATCTTCGGCCGCCGCCGCCTCCCTCGCGCCCCTGTAGGCGTGCGCGCGCCCGCGCCGGCCGTCTGCGAGTGGCCGGCGCGGGCGCGCGCGCGCGCGTCAAAAGTGACGCGAGGGAGGCGGCGGCGGCCGCCGCTTAGACGTTCCTTGTACGTTGGCGCTGGGAGCGGGGAGAGGTGAGTTATTCGGGGGGTTAGGGGGGGTTTCACACAGCGGGGCACCCCGATCGGGGGTGCCCCACCGAAGTGGACCAAGACCCAGGATAGTCAAAATCCTGGGTGTTGGTCCACTTTAAGTGGTCGAAGTTAAGGTAATTACTAGGAGAAGCTAACCCAAACATTACTTGAGTCTGTGTATGCACATATACATCCACACATATAATGAACATTGAGGCAATTCACCAAAATAAACCTTATATTATATTATGTGCATCAGCCAGCCCTGGATCAGAATCATAATAACCAGGTAAAAATCCAGACTCCATTCATCCAAGTTACCTATTTTCCAGTAATATTAGTGATTTAATAATAATTCATTAATAATTGAGATCATAAACATTTTATTCCTCTGGAACCTTCTTACAGTCGGTCCCTTGCCAGCAGCAGGGAACAGGATTCTATTCAGGCATCTTTTTAGTGAAGGCATCAGGAGGATTCAGGTTTATTCTAAATCTGAATAAGCTGAATCTTATAGTCCGTACAGGCATTTCCGTACGGAAACCATCTTTTCGTTCGGGAGTGTTACGTTCAAGTCACTAAGCGGACTTGGTCTGGCTTCTGTTGTCCGATTCCCAATTACTATATTCTAAGAGAAATCAATACACGCGACAAGGTGTGTAGCAAAACCTCAGAGAAACACACTGAGCAGGGGGAGCTTCTGACCCCTGATTTTATTGAAAACTTTCATAGTTAGAGCATGCGCAGAACAGACAATTACCTAAGTTAAAAATAATGAGAACAGAAAATTTATGACCATGTACAAGGTTGAGTTCAGGGAGTATTTTATAGTTTTCTCAGTTCCCAGAGGCCCCCATGCGAAGCAGCACATTCCTTAGATAAGGAATAAGGGATAAGAAGAAGCCTTGCAAAAAGCAATTACAGAAAAGTCCAACGTTAAAGCGTTACTCTAACATACAGAAAATAAACCATAGTCTTTCAGAACTATGTTTCTTAAATCTGGATCTTCTCATTTCCCCCCTTTGACATCTCCATCTGTCTTTCCTTTGACTGTGTCCACTTCGGAAGGTTTATAGCCAGTTCAGTCACTCAGGTACTATCCCAGGCCGGCGAGTTGCCTAGGGGAACACAGGTCTTCTCCAACTGGTTCCATCCCCCAAGTACTTGAACAGCATCCTTCCAAAGAAGAGTCTCGAATTTTGACAGATATGTCAATTCTAAAGGAAAGAAACATAGTTACTCACTTAGAAAGCGCATTATCTGCAATCAAGATAAGTTTATGTGTTACTTTAGGTGTCTTGATCTTGGCTACAAGGCAAAGAGCTAGTTTTACTAGAACATAAATCATTATGCCCAGAAGGCACAATGCCAAAATATTAATCAAGATATTCTTGATCCATTGTAGTGGACCACTCCAGTTTCCCCAATCTCCAAAAGGAGACCAGTCTTTTGCAAATGTCCTGATTTTACTCTGTATCTTTTGAACTTCTTCTCTATGACCTATTATTACTTCATAATAATCAGGTATCTCTAATAAGGTATTATGTATCCAAGTACAGCACTCGTAATCCTCTGTCATTTCACAAAGTTATTTAACAAACTCTCTTTACAAGTAGATGCTCCTATATGGGTGTGGTTTTTATTTCCTAATAAGAAGCACCAATCTGGTCTATATGCTCTTCCCGTTAAATGGTAATTTATCTCATTAGCAGAACTATTGACTCTCTCATACTGTAATTGAATAGGGATGGCTACGAGGGGTACCCGGGAAGACGAAGGATGTAACTTACTACATATGCAACATTTGTCAAAACCAGTTTGTCTAGCAAAAGAGTATTTATACTTTAGCAAAAGTAACTTTTGATGATGAGTGCCTATCTCCCTTCTATTTCTTATAGGTGCAGGGGATGAAATATTGAGGCAGAAAGCCATTATCATTGTTAAGAGGAAATATTTAATTTTCCCTCTGGACCTGTAACCTTTTTACAATGACTTGCGTGTATCCAAGTGGATCTTCCTTCAAGCTTCACTGAAGTAGGCGTTGTCAAAAGAACTTGAAAGGGTCCTTCAAACCTTGATTCCAAAGATTTTCTAGAATGTTTCTTTACATAGACAAAGTCTCCTGGTTGGAGATTATGAGTTCCTGTTATCTGGTCGGGGTCTGGAAGAGAATCAAAAACACTTTTGTGCAGTTTAGTGAGATGTTTCTGCAACTGTATCACATAATCAGTCAATTCATCACATTTTAGGGCAAGATGTTGTGGAAAGTACAACCCAGTTCTGGGAGCACTTCCAAACAAAATTTCATAAGGTGACAACCCTGTTTTCTTTGTAGGGGGGCATCTTATTGAAAATAACACAATTGGTAAACAATCTATCCATGGTTTACCTAATTCCTTCATAGTTTTCTGTAACTTCAGTTTAATGGTGCCATTCAGTCTCTCCACACTCCCAGAACTCTGTGGGTGATAGGGTGTATGGAAGGACTGTTGGACACCTAGCATTTGCATCATGTTTTGCATTATTTCACCTGTAAAGTGCGAGCCACGGTCACTTTCTATGGTCTCACATAGACCAAAACGTGGTATCAATTCTGTAATTAGTTTCTTTGCCGTGGTCTTAGCTGTTGCTGATTTTACTGGGTAAGCTTCTGGCCATCCCGAAAACAAGTCAATACACACAAGTACATACTCAAAGGGTCCACTCTTAGGGAGTTGGATGTAATCAATTTGAAGCCTTTGAAATGGATAGAGAGACCTAGGTTGATGTCTTACCGGTGTCTTAACAACCTGTCCTGGGTTCTCCGTCAAACAGAGCATGCTGCACAGTATTGTCGTGCCATGCTACTAAAGCCTGGAGCATACCAAGTCTGATTGGTACTCCTTACCATAGAGTTTGCACTCTGATGTGTAGGCAGATGTGATACCTGTGCCTGTTCTGGGTATAGGAAGCTAGGCAAGCACAATCGGCTTCCTTTGACCCATAATCCATCATTTTGCTGGGCTCCTGCTCTGAGCCATTTTTCCTTTTCCTCAGGCATTACCTTGTCTTGAAGATTTTTCATTAGTTCCATACTTACCGCCGATTCCTGGGTAAGATTTACACTTACACTCTCTATCTTCTTCAAAGCTGCTTGTTTAGCTGCTAAGTCAGCTTTTTCATTACCTTTAGCCTCTTTGGTTGTTTGTTTTGTGTGGGCTGCTACTTTTACTATAGCCACCTTTTTGACATTGTTCAGGTTGGTCAGAATTTCTTTAACTAAATCAGCATGTCTAATGGGGGTTCCTGCAGCTGTTAAGAAGCCCCTTGCTTTCCACAGGTGGGCGTAATCGTGGGCAATACCCCAAGAATAGGCGGAGTCTGTCCAGATCGTGCCTGTAGTGTCTTTTAGCAGCATTAATGCCCTACAGAGGGCTGTAAGTTCTGCTTCCTGAGCAGACATATGAGGTGGTAATGGTTCAGCTTCTACAACTTCATGTTCAGTTACTATTGCATAACCTGTATGAAACTGTCCTTTTTCATCAGCATATCTGCTGCCATCTACAAAAAATTTAAATTCTGGGTTTTCTAAAGGTGTATCATGCACATGTGGTAAACCCATTGTTTCTTGCTTCATAAGTTCAATGCAGTCATGTGTGTCTTCAGTATGTTCAAATTCTAAAAAATTCTCAAAATCTTCACTATTATTCCCCCCTTCAGAATCTGAAGAAATTGGTAACAAAGTCGCCAGATTCAGAGAAGTACATCTTTGAAACTTAATTGTTGGGGGTAGTAAAAGGGTACACTGCAGCCTAAGCTGTCTAGCCATTGACAGGTGTTTGGGATTTACCTGTGATACTATCCCATGAATGTCGTGATTGGTAGACACAGCTAATTCATTATCAAGTACAATTTCAGAAGCTTTGTCTACCAATAGAGAAACTACTGCTACACGAATAATAAGCAATAGGTCTTTGTTTTGTGCCATGTGCCTGCCTTAAAACTCCTGTAGCGTGTCCTTGTATTTCAGTAGCCATGAGTGTAAATGGCTTAGAATAATCAGGAAGACCTAAAGCTGGTGCTTGTGTGACTGCAAGTTTAAGTTGGTCAAAAGCATCTCTTGCTTCTGGTGTTAGGCAAAAAAAAAGTGTGACTTTGACACAATCATACAGTGGTTGCATAAGTGAACTGGCATGCATAATCCACTGTCTACAGTAAGAGATGAGTCCTAGAAACGCTCCTAACTGTTTGTGTCTTAGGAGGTGACATGTTCTTGACTATTTCCACTCTGTCTTTAGTAAGGTGTCTAGTGCCTTGTGAAATGCAGTGACCTAGAAAGGTAACTTGTGTTTGGCAGAATTGTAGCTTTTCTTTGCTAGCCTTGCAGCCATTCTCAGCCAAAAATGTAAGAAGAGACAAAGTACCCTCCTCACATGTGATTTTGTCTGGGCAGCAAAGAAGCAAAACGTCTACCTATTGTAGAAGTACACAATCTGTTGATGGTTTCCATCCTGCCAAGACTGAAAAGCGAAGAGGTGGTAACATTCAGGTGCTAAAGGAACCGAAAAGAAAGCTCCCATTAGATCCACGCAAGAAAAATACATGCTTGTACTCGGTATTTGAGAAAGCAATGTATGAGGGTTTGGAACCACTGGTGTCATTGGAGCCAAAATGTTATTAATGGCTCTAAGATCTTGTACCATCCTGTATTTCACAGGCTGTCCTGGTTCCAAAACCTTTTTCCTTACTGGATACAAAGGAGTATTAGCCCCTGATTGCATCTGAATCAAAGCACCCTTGGCCAAAAGCTCGTCAATTTGTTCTCCTATAGCTTGTTCTTGTGCAGCACTCAAAGGGTACTGCTTAAGCTGTGGTAGGGTAGATCCTGGTTTGATATGGACCTCTACTGGTGAGACAGGGAGAAGTCCTATATCAGACCCTGACTTAGACCATAAATGGTCAGGTACAGTTCTTAGTAAATCTTGATCATTCTCTGTAAGTACATTAGTGAGTTCAAAATCTTCAAGAGCTTGTACTTGCATACAATATTCTAAATCATCAGGATGGTCAGGCAAAGTTAGAACAACTTGACCATCTTCTTGAAAATCAATTTTTGCTTGTAACTTTGTTAAATTATCCACACCCAATAAGTTGTAAGGAGCTGACTCACAAACTAAAAATTTAGAGATAAACATGTGTGGACCAAGTCTGCCCTCTAGTGGTTTAGATATGGGCATAACTTTAGGCAGACCATCGAAACCTGAAGCTATAGTTTGGGCTTCTGACTGCTGTTTCTTACTTAAAACTTTATTACTAATGACAGATTTAGTCGCTCCTATAGCAATCAAAAATTCAACTGTTTTGCCATCAATTTCAATCGGTATTATGGGTGTTTTGGCTGGTACTGTGAATGTTACTGCCGATAGTCAGTCTTGTTCTTTACTTTTAGATGCTGACTTATTGGGGGCTGTTCCTTGATCGGCAGCAAACTTTCTACAATTCCTCTTAATGTGACCAGGTTTGTCACAGTAGTAACATTTTAAAATTTTACTCTGAAAATTACCTTGAGATTTAGGTCTAACATCAGTGTTAACCTGGGCAACCATACGCACCTTGGGCTTGTCATGCATATCCATTTCAATACCCTGTGCTTTTGCTAACAATTGTGCCATAGTATGGTTAGTTCTCCAATCTGGGGTAGAAGCCTTTAACTTTTCCTTAATGGTTGGTTTTAAACCATCAATATAGGCTCTAACAAACAACCTTTGAACTCCAATATTTCCAACATCTAAGCCTTCATCAATATATGTTTGTTCAAAATAAAAAATCAGTTCTACTGTCCCCAAGTCTAACATTCTGTGGTACATGTGCTCTCATATAATCAGTAAATTGATGAAACATAGTAGGGGACATTTTCATCCTACAAAGATCTTCTCCATCCAACCAGGTGGCATTATGTGACTCCATCATTTGTACTACATACCTGCCAAACCTAGAAGGGCTAGTACGGGGATCAGGTGCATTCTGCAACAAAGCCATACATTCAGCTGGAGTCCATGGCTTATAATAAGGGATTTCTTGGTTAATAAATTGACAAACTGTCCTGCATTTTGAGCATCTGGACTCTGCCTGGTATGGGTAAACACAGGCGCAACTAATTTATAAGTGTTGCTTCTAGGAGGGGGTCCTGCAAGCATATAAGTTTTGCATCTTGGGCAATGTGTGACATTATTTGGGATGCCATAAGTCATACAATGTTCACAAGTCCAAGATTTTTCAGTAACTATATTGACATTTTTCTTCCTTGTACTAACTCCATTTATTCTCTCACCTGGATCCCCACCTTGTTGGTCTGCTCCACAAACATTACATTCGGTCTGTGTTATATCCATCCCTCTACAACCGCAGTTTCTACATTTCCAGTTATCATTACTATTGACTACCTCATCCTGCTCCCTGACTTTACATTGGGTACACATTTTATCCCGACCCTTGTTAATCATTCCACACCAGCATTGCCATAAGCCACTATCTTCCTCATCAATGCCGGGGTCTGGACCATACGTACCGTTACTGGCTAATGGGAGCTTAGGATACAACTTACTAGTTTCCTTCTTTACTGTCTTTTCATATGGGGGTGGCGGTACTGGGTTTGTTGGAACATCAGGTACGGGGTCTACTTGGGGATGAAGCAATGGTGTAGTATTCCATTGTTTCCTATGTGGACTGTACGTCCAGCCTTCCTTTTCTGCTAAACTTGAAAGTTTCAGAGCACATTCCACTTGATGATCCCATCCTTTGTCAAAAATAATTCCATGTTTTCCCTTTAGCTATCTGTTCCCATTTCCCTAAATCTAATTGTCATTTATGAACTAGCTTAAATTCCTTCCAAATCTTTTTCAAATTCCTAGCGGCATCTAAGCCACACCTTTCCCTGGTGATTTCTTCTAATGTCTGCCACTTCTCTTCCTGGGGTATCTCTTTGGACTGTTCTTTTCCCACCTTCCTAGCAACCTGCCTCAGGTACCTTATTGGGGTCTAACCTCTCTGTGGGCTAGCCTTCTTTGGCTTCCTCCTGAGGAACTAGGAACTGGAGTACCTCTCTGTGGGTCTCTCCTGGTAATGTCTAGTGATCCTACACGCTAACCAAATAGCAACACATAATCCAAGACAAACAATTAGGATCACAAACAACACATCACCTATCATATGGGTAAGTGACAGTCCTAGATACACTAATTGTATCTTATTCCCATCCCAGTAATATTGGCTTTAATTTTCTGAAATCACCACAAACAACACATCACCTATCATATGGGTAAGTGACAGTCCTAGATACACTAATTGTATCTTATTCCCATCCCAGTAATATTGGCTTTAATTTTCTGAAATCACCTATCGACTAGTCCTGGTCTTCTAACTAAGCCTGGGAACTGTGGTTCTTATAACTCAACGTAGTCAAGATCGGCTGGCATGCACCGTAAAGGCGCCGTCAAATCCGGTCAACTTGACAAACTAGCTCACGCCTAAATGAGCTATGGAACCATACAGGGTAAAATTTTTATCTAAAACTTCTTCTGGTCACCACTTGCGTTCACCGTCACTGGGTTATAGCGGTTTTACCCTCGCCAGTGGGATGGGGCGTCTAATGACCTTCCAAAGTTTTTAACTAAATGCCAGGCTCATAAAGTTTTTTATCACACTCTCAAAAATAACAAATTCTTAAGGGGACAGACAGACAAGACAAATACAGACAGACAAAACAAATGCAGACAACAGAAGCGCCTTAGGATTCTTAAAATGACCCTCTTTCGCAGAGGCTGGCTATGCCTATCTCACCTTAGAACGGACCCGCTGATGCCTCACAGGGGAAGAGCAGAGTATAAGAGTACATAAAAGCTGTCTCTTACCTGGCCAGGTTTTGAAGTCTGCTGTTCCGAGGTGGCATTAGTTGATGTTCCGTTCGGCGGGTGCGATACCTCTTGCGACAAAATAGAGAGTCTCTGTTCGGAGCGCCACGTAATGTTACGTTCAAGTCACTAAGCGGACTTGGTCTGGCTTCTGTTGTCCGATTCCCAATTACTATATTCTAAGAGAAATCAATACACGCGACAAGGTGTGTAGCAAAACCTCAGAGAAACACACTGAGCAGGGGGAGCTTCTGACCCCTGATTTTATTGAAAACTTTCATAGTTAGAGCATGCGCAGAACAGACAATTACCTAAGTTAAAAATGAGAACAGAAAATTTATGACCATGTACAAGGTTGAGTTCAGGGAGTATTTTATAGTTTTCTCAGTTCCCAGAGGCCCCCATGCGAAGCAGCACATTCCTTAGATAAGGAATAAGGGATAAGAAGAAGCCTTGCAAAAAGCAATTACAGAAAAGTCCAACGTTAAAGCGTTACTCTAACATACAGAAAATAAACCATAGTCTTTCAGAACTATGTTTCTTAAATCTGGATCTTCTCAGGAGTCTGCTGCTTCTTGGGTGCTTCATGGTGTCATTCGGCCTGAAAGATACTTATTGGCAGGTCCCGACGAGTCACTGAGTCCAGTCCTTTCTAAGATTTGCGATAAGGACCAGATAACTTACAATTTGACTGTCTTCATTTCAGCCTAGCCTCGATACCCAGACTCTTTACCAAGGTTGTGGCCGAGCCTTTGGCATATCTAGGACAAAGGGGGATCGGCATCATAGCTTATCTGGAGGATCTGTTACTTTGCTTGAAGCAGAGAAGTTACTTCAAGATAACAAAGCAATTGTTGCATCTGGGATGGGTGCTGAATTATGAGTGATCCAGTCTAGGTCACGAATCTGTCTTATGTGTTACATCACTGTTGCAATTATGAATAAAATTTCATCAATTTTGATGGTGTCACCTGAGAATTTATTTTTGGTCATTACATTGATTTTGGTGGTTTGCAGGCTTGATGCAGGTGTATGGCTTAGGTCTCAGGTCATGACTTATCTAGGGTTTGAGATTGATACAATCCTTCAGAATATTGTCTTGCCTTATCAGAAGATACCCTTCTGGGAAGCAGTTCAGTCTTTGTGTTCCAGTCAGACGGCCCCCGGTGAGTCAAGCCATGAGTTTTGGGGTTTTTGACCTCGTCCTTTCCTGAATGTAGCTGATCCCACCTTACTGCCAGGACTCTTTAGCTACACATCCTGAGCACCAGGGACAAATCTCCAGAGACAATAGAAGTGATAGATCTCAGGCCTGGTGAAGAACTTGTTGGAGTGGTGGCTGTGCGAGGACAGATTAGTCAACAGTCAGTCTTGGAGATCCCAAGGAGCGGACTGTAATGATGGATGCCTCATCACGGGGTTGGGGAGCCCATTGCGGGGCCTTAACTGCACAAGGAAATTGGTCCAGAGATCGGAGTTGGCCTTCAACCCTAAGGGAAATAATGGCAGTAAAGGAAGCTTTGTTCGCATTCTCACGCCATCTGAAGGGGCGACACTTTAAGATCAGAACAGACAATGCAACGACCATGTTCTACCTGAATCGACAGAGGGACAAGATCTCGACTTCAGATGGTGGCTTTTGGCAGAAGGGAACCTGCTATCTGTCAGCTTTTCGCCTGAAGGGGTGCCAAAATCAAGTTGTGGACTTTCTAAGTCGCTCTCCGTTATTGAAGGCAGAATGGTCCCTGAACCAGGAGGTATTCGATCAGATTTGTGTCCTGAGGGAGCTCCAGAGATGGTTTTTTACATCTGGGGGAAAAACCACAAGCTAAAGTAGTAGATGCCTTGGCACATGGTTGGCCCTTCAGCCTAGCCCAAGTATTTCCTCCAGTTCGCATTCTCCCTCATGTTATCAACAAGATGGCCAGCTACAGTTCTGCTTCTGGCTCCTTAGTGGCCGAATACTTAAATAGTGGTTTAGATCACCTTATATCGCAGCTTCCGAGGAGACAGGACCTAATATTCCAGGGATGGGTGCTTTGCCAAGATATGCAGAAATGTTTTACTGTGTAAGGGTTTTTCAAGCAATGTTATAAAGACCCTGCTTTCCAGTAGAAAGGAGGTGACATTAAAAATGTATTTTAAAGTTTGGAAGACCTTTAAAACATGGAAGATTCTGATGGTCCTGCCTCTAACCTTCCGGTTATACTTTCCTCCGGGTGGGGGTTAATTTGTCTGTCAGTACTTTGAAGGTCCAGCTAGGGGTGTCTTTCTGTATTTTTAGATAAGAGATTATCGTCATTTTCATTGATCAGATGTTTCCTGCTGGCTGTCAGGCGATCTAGGCCAGTCGGCATGAAGGTAGGGCCCCATTGGGATCTGGCTAGAGTTCTGACAGCCATAGCATCTTCTCCATTTGAACCAGTTTTGGATTCACCTATTACTATTAAATTCCTCGCTTGGAAGGTGCTGTTAGTGGCAATTACTTAGGCTCGCAGAATTGGTGATATCCAAGCATTGTCCTGCCATCACCCTTTTGTCTGGTGGTACCTTCCAAAAATCTTCTGACTTTCATCGAACACAGACTTCTTTTATCTGCTGAGGGAACAGATTCTTCTGAGTAAATCTTTGGGTGTCGGGGCATGTCTTCTGGAATACCTTTGCCAAACATAGACGAATAGGACATCTGCTTTTCTCCAATCCTCCTTTTCAGGTCCTAGGAATGGCCAAGTGTCTAATCCAACCTTGGCTTGTTGAAAAGCTCAATCTGTCTTGCCTATAATGGGTCTCAGTTCCTGGGAAAATTACCGCTTGTCCTACAAGTGTCTTTACATCTTGGGCAGAGCAAGCTGGGGCCTCTGAACAGATTTTAAGTCGTCCACCTGGTTTTCTGTGATTTAGGCATTGAACTTGCTGAACTTAGAAGATCAGTCCTTTTGGCAGTGTTTCGAGCAGTTGTTGACCAGCAGTGTTCTGGTCTGTCTTTAATATCTTTATATGTTTCGTTTATCTATGGAGCTGGGAGGAGGAGCCAAAAGCTTTCTTTCTGGTGGTTGTGTGTTCGAGCCTAAGGGCAGAGACATAAGGTCACAGGAGTATGCTGCCTGTTCGGATGTTTAGAAAAGAAGTTACCAGGTAACTTAAGTCCTTTTTTTTTTTTTTTTTTTTTTAATGCAGATTTACGCATTTAAAGGAGCACTATCGTGAAATTGTGTAATAAAAATCCATATAAACACTTTAGCTAATAAGGGGATGAGTCACTCATACCCCCGAACTGAATAAAACTCCCGCCAAGCTTGTGGTTTTCTTCTCCTGGTAGGAATAAAATCCTGGGGTTACAGGCTTAGTCTATGAGGGGTGACAGTCTGTCACCTGAGATGTCCTCTTCCTTCCATTAAAATAAAAAAAACAAGCCTGGCTGGGTATTTCTCGATACCAGGTGTATCGTGTTTATACGGATTTTTCATTGGCCCATTTTTTTGCGATAGTGCTTTTAACTTTACCGTATTGGACTATTTAGTGTAGGTGCATCCCACACTAGTCCGCTAAAATGACAGGTTGTAATGTAAGAAAATAGGGGGGGGGAAAGCCAATACTTTGTAGAAGCAGCTAGCCTATATCCAGGCAAAATGCTTTTAATCCAAATCGGTCATGTACATTTAGTAAAGGTTTGGTGATCGGTCTCTTGAAAGTCTTGCTATGCAATCTGTAAATGCTATGACCTAAATATCCCACTATCTGTATTTTTGTCGACTTTAGGAAGCTGTAAGCAAACCATCAGTGGACACCTCTCCTTCCAAAGCACAAAGCAATGCAAAAGTAGGTAACCATATTACATTACATTAAACGTATAAACAATACAAATACTTTTAACTCTGTACAACATGTTGGCAGCTTGAAGCAAACTAGACACACCAAGTTGAGTCTGTCCTACAAGACAGGCTTTACTACATAGCCTTTTTGCAATCTGTGTTCACCTCTACCCCCTATTGACTTGATTTGACTATGCATGGTTACTGAAGGACACTTCACACGAGCAGGTAAGAAAGCGGGGGGGGGGGGGGGGGCTTGATAGAAAGCCTGTCCTCTTTAGTCTGTAGGTCTGCTTTTTAACATGCTGTATATGGGCACAGCCTTCTTTTAACAAGCTACTGAAACGTCTGTTCTAAATAAATAAATGCCGCACCTAATTCCAGCGTACCACTGAATAACCAGTGTTTTAGTCACTTTGCAAGTTGAGTGATTTTCAATTGCCCCACAATCGCCCCAGTGTGAAGGAGCATTAATTTCTTTGTTGGGATATGACCGATCAGGACCATATTAGTTCTGTATTCTGTATTTCTTTATATAGTCATTTGGGATCAGCTGACAGTCGTGTTTAAGTGCCAAGCCCATAGGCCCTACGGGTTTGCTTCTCCTACTGTTAAGTGCCAAGTCAGTGGGACCTACGGGGCTGGCTTCCCCACTGCTAGTGTAAAATAAATAAAAACACCTGAACAAGACATTTACTTCCTTGTGTGATCCCTCCTGCTGGGTCTCTTCACCGAGGGGGTCCTCCGATCCCCCCATCCCCCTCTGGTCTCTTCCGCAGTGAGGAGAGGGCCTGAAAGATGTACCATCCGCTGTTAACGCCGCTAGCCCCGTCTCTTGTGGGCAGTGGCTGATGACGTCACCATGTGAGGTAATCTTGCTCTGGGCTCGGAGCGGTCAGGTGCCGAGACTGATCACCGGAGGGAGGTTGGAGGGCTAAGGAGGCTGTGGTCCCCTGCCTCCCAGCCCCAGTCCTGTGATCAGCCCTGGCATCTGTCAGCGGATCACCGGGGGACAGGATCGCTGCAGGACACAGGATCGAAGGTCAGTGTTAAAGTGTTCTAAGTGTGCCATACACTCCACTTCGATCTTCATGACGTGGGTAATCTCCAGTAGAGGGCGAACTTCTGCAGAGATGAATATGCAAAAAAAGAGCCCCTCCCGGTCCATATATACCTGGGACCTCCCACCAATTCCCCAGTTCCTTCTCTGCAGGGAAGGCGACAAGACAGAAGATGAAGACTTCTTTACTTACAGGTAAGCCGGGCCTGCGCCCGGCCGTTTATTGTCCCCATTGCTGCCAGGACCCTTTCTAAATTGCCCCTATTTGAGCCTCCCAGCTTAGGCTGCGGGTCCTGGTGAAGGTAGGCAGCACCCTATGGGTGCGGAAGGAGCACTGCTCCACCGTGAAACCTCACCATGGGGTAGGCGGTTATCCAGTTTTTGGTGATCCTGGTGTGGGATGCCCCGTCCCTTTATGCTTATGGCCGGATTTTGGGAGGGTTCCCCCCCCTTCTGGGTCCCTAACCCCCCCCATGCCCCCGTGGGTGTGAGTTTCACTGTGTGTATGTGACTGACCAGATGTTTGTTCACATATCTGGTGCTTTGATTTAGCCTGGGGGAGCTTCTCCCCCTCAGGCTGTGTTCAGGGAGGGGGCGGGGCCGGGCTCTCGCGAGTGGCAAGTGCGCGTTCTGGATGCTGTTGCTGAGCTGCGCTCCTGGTGGTAAGGGACGGATGGCCACTTCCTTAGCTTATGTGGGGGCCCCCACTGATTGCGGGCGTGTGTGTATTTGTTTTGGTTACGCATGTCTGGAGCAGGGATATAGATATATATTTATATACATATACAATTAGGTATGTGTTATTGCCTTATTTATGTAGGATTGAACTTATGTTGCCTGTTTGTGTGTTACAGATTGCATTGTATTTGCGCATATTAAGGGGTTCCTCCTGGTCCTGGGGTCCCTAGTGTAAATTTGATCAGCTCAAATCCTCCCACCGGGACTTTTAAGGGGCATCCCGGGTTGCTTAGGCGTAAATTCCCTGCGGTCTTGACCACAAAAATCACCATATGGAGGCTCTGCAGGATACTGGGCTCGGGCTCCCTCTGGGACAATCCGGGCCATGTGTGGGGTGTGGGGTATCCCTTACGGGGGAGAATGTGCTGATCTGTATACCATGTGCACAAAAGGCCATGACGCGGCCGTCTGGTACCCAGCCTTCTGGGTCGGCTCCTCCCGCTTCATCGCCTTCCCCTCCCCGCCTTATCTGTACCCCAAGTGACATTGGTGCCAGTGGGGAGTCGCACTCTGATGTTTGGGCTAGGTTGGCCAGCATCGAGAAAATTATTGCTAGCACGGTGGGCAAGAAGGCCCAGGCTAAATAGACATTTGTCATCGGCCCAACCCTTGTGGGATGTTGACGATTCCGTTTTGTCCGTTTTTTATTGAACCGCCTGAGGCACCCCCTCTCAAGAAGGGGGAATTTTTTGGGGTCCGCAAGCCCCGCCTGGAATTCCCTACCCAGGGTCACTTTGATCCTTAGAGAATGGGAGAGGCCCAGTCGGCTTACTGGTCCTCAGGGATAGGATAAGAAGTATCCTTTCCCGGTGGAGGCGGTTAAGTGCTGGTCTTCTCCTCCCGAGGTCGACGCGCCAGTTTTAGGTTTGACCAACTCTTCTGTGCTGAACCACTTCCCTTAAGGATGGCAAGGATAAGCGCCTTGATCAGATGGCGTGCCACGCATTTGCCAGCGTGGGCTCGGCCCTGCGGCCTGTTGGTGCATCTGCCCTGGTGTTGCTTGCTACCAGGTCTCTTATCAGGGACTGGCTGAAATAGCTCAGTTTGATCCAGCTTGCGCTGAGTTCGCTATCCTTAAGAGATGTGAATTGTTCATGGATTTTGTCATGGCTACTATGGAAGATTCTATTGTCGTGTGTAGTAGGACTTCAGCCTTACTGGTGGCTATGCGCAGATCGGTCTGGCTCCGCCAGTGGACTGCAGACGTTGGGGGCCAAGAAGTCGCTCACAGCTCTTCCCTTCTTGGGTACGTGGCTGTTTGGAGATAAATTGGATGCTGTGGCTAAAGGAGGTAAGTTACCTCAGCGGAAGAAACAGCGCCGCCCCTTTCGGGGGGCTGGCTCGTTCACTCCTTCCTTTCGAGGGGCCAGAGCGGCTAGGGGTTTGGCCTTCTCGAGTGTCAGGGGCTCGTCCTGGAACAGGGGCAGAGGTCGGGCACGTCCCGCGGCTGCCTGGGGTTCCAAGCCCAAGCCTGCCGTTAAACCAGCTCAGCAATGAAGGGGCGCCCTCACCCGCCAGGGTGGGGGGACTGCTGCGGCTCTTCTTCCAGGTCTGGGCCCGGGAGGTCACAGACAATTGGATCTTGGAAGTGGTCTCCTCCGGGTACAAACTGGAGTTCGAGTACTGGCCGCCCCCAAGATTCTTAAGGTCTTGGGTGCCCTCGGACCCTCAGGCTGCACAGGGGCTCCTGTTAGCAGTGAAAAACCTTCTGGACATGGGGGTTATATGCCCGGTGCCTCCGTCGGAGAGAAGCAGGGGTTACTACTCCAACCTTTTCATGGTTCTCAAGATCTCAAGGTTCTCAACAGGTTTATCAGAGCCAAAAAGTTCCGCATGGAGACTCTGCGCTCGGCTATAAATTCCCTTCGCCAAGGGGATTTTGACATCCATAGACATAAAGGATGCGTATCTGCATGTTCGATTTTTCAGGCACATCAGAGATTCCTCCGGTTTGCGGCGGAGGATCAACATTTTCAGTTTGTAGCTCTTCCCTTCGGACTGACCTCGGCACCGAGGGTCTTCACCAAGGTCTTGGCGGGAATAATGGCTCTGCTCAGAGCTCGGGGCATTCGCATTGTGCCTTATCTGGACGACCTGTTGATCTCAGCTTCTTCCCTCCGTCAGGCGGAGCTGGACACCCACCATGTGGTGTCGACCCTGGAGAGGTTTGGGGGTGGTGATCAACCGCCCCAAGTCTTCTCTCTCTCCGTCTCGTGTGATTTTATTTCTGGGCATGAATCTGGATACCATTCTGGCCAGAGTGTTTCTGCCCCAGACCAAGGTGCAGGGGATTCAGGGTCTGATCCGCCTTCTTCTGGCCAATCCTTGTCCCTCTATCCGACGGGATGAAACGGGTGGGCTTGATGGTATCCTCCTTCGAGGCGGTACCGTTTGCACAGTTTCACATGAGATCTCTTCAACTTCACCTATTGACGCATTGGGACAGGTGTCCGCAGTCATTGGATCAACCTTTCAGGATGTCTCCCAGGGTTCGGCAGTCCCTTCAGTGGTGGCTGGAATCGAGCAACCTGTTGCAGGGCAGATCCTTTCTGGTCCCTTGTTGGGAGACTGTTACCACGGGTGCCAGCCTGTCGGGCTGGGGAGGTTATTGGGAAAAGTCATCAGTTCAGCGGGGTGTGGGGTCCTCAGGAGGCTCACACCCCCATCAATGTCTTGGAGCTCAGAGCCATCCGACTGGTTCTGGCACGGCTGACCTCACATTTACAGGGTCTACCGGTTCAGGGTCGTTCAGACAACCGAACTGTGGTAGCTTACATCAATCACCAAAGAGGGACTCTCAGCAGGAGTGCCCTCAGGGAAGTCTCTGATCCTGCACTGGGCGGAGAGCAATGTTCCTTCCATTTCGGCAGTCTACATTCCGGGAGTGGAGAACATGGAGGCGGATTCCCTGAGCAGGGGATCCTCTCGCCAAGGAGAGTGGTCTCTCAACCCTGAGGTTTTTCTGGATCTTTGCCGCAAGTGGGGGACTCCGGAGGTGGATCTCTTTGCCTCGAGGCACAATCACAAACTTCCGGCCTTTGTCTTTCTCAGGATCCTCTAGCTCTGGCAGTGGATGCCTTGTCCCTGGCTTGGAAGGAGCTGGGTTTTCTGTACCTGTTTCCGCCCGTCTCCATGCTGGGCAAGGTAGTTCGCAAACTGGTTCTAGAAGGGGCACCAGCGATTCTGGTGGCTCCAAGGTGGCCAATAAGGGTTTGGTTTGCAGACATGGTAAGGATGGCCGTAGATCAGTACCGGCTTCCCTTGTTGCCGGATCTGCTATCTCAGGGTCATCTACTTTACCCCAATTTACAAACGCTGGCTTTGACGGCTTGGCTGCTGAAACCTTCATTTTGAAAGAGGGTTTGTCTGAGGCTGTTGTTCAGACCTTGATTAGGGCTAGGAAGCGGTCCTCTTGCATTTACTATAGGACTTGGAGGTCCTATATTCATTGGTGTGAGGCCAGGGCCTTGCAGGGTGTTTTTTGATACCCAGGATTTTGGAGTTTCTTCAGCATAATCTGGATCTTGGGTTCCAGCCTAGTACTTTGAAAGGACAGGTTTCTGCTCTTTTTCTTCCAGAGGTCTTTTGCCTTACACCCGCTGGTTAAGACCTTTTTCCAAGGGGTCGCGCATGTGCGGCCCCCTCAGAAGGCTGTGGTTCCTGTTTGGGATTTGAATTTGGTTCTTTCGGCTCTGCAGGGTCCTCCTTTTGAGCCGCTACAGGATATTGCTCTTTCGGTTCTCACTCAGAAGGTTGCTTTCTTGGTGGCTATTACCTCTGTTCGGCGTGTCTCTGAGTTGTCGGCTCTGTCGATTCAGGCCCCTTACTTTGAGAGACACCAGGATAAGGTGGTTTTTCGTTTTTAATCCAGATTTCCTTCCTAAGGTGGTGTCTGCTTTCCACCTCAATCAGGATATTGTTCTCCCTTCCTTGTGTCCTAAGCCTAACAATGACAAGGAGAGGGTTCTGCACAATTTGGATGTTGTCCGCTGTGTGAAGTACTATTTGGTGACTACTTCTTCCTTCCGCAAGACGGATGCTTTTTTCGTGGTGCCCTGCGGGCCCAGGATGGGTTTGGCGCCTGCTAAGTCTACGATTAGCAAATGGATTCGTCAGGCCATTGTTGGGGCCTATTCTGCTAAGGGGAGGACTCCTCCTTTTAGGGTCACTGTGCACTCTATTCGTGCTGTTGGTGCATCCTGGGCTTTTCAGCACCAGGCTTCTGTTGAATAAGTTTGTAAGGCTGCTACTTGGTCTTCTGTTCATGCTTTTTCCAAGTTTTATAAGGTTGATGTGCGGGCTTCAGCGGATGCTGTTTTTGGCCGTAAAGTTCTGCAAGCTGCAGTGGTTTGAGTTGGTACATTCTTTACTGTTTCTGGTTCCCACCCATGACTGACACTTCTATTGGATGTCCCACATGTCATGAAGATCGAAGTGGAGTGTATGGCACACTTAGAATAATTCCGTTTTCCGAGTATTCACCTTTAAAACTGGTATTATGAGTGTGCCATACACTCCATTTCGCCCCACCCCTTTTTTCAGGTATTCTGGGGCTTTTATATGGTGAACTATTGGTTTTGATTGTTATGGTTATAATTGGTTCTTCCTGGTCCCCTTACTGCTTTTTTACACTGGGAAATTGGTGGGAGGTCCCAGGTATATATGGACCGTGAGGGGCTTTTTTTGCATATTCATCTCTGCAGAAGTTCGCCCTCTACTGGATATTACCCACATGTCATGAAGATCGAAGTGGAGTGTATGGCACACTCATAATACCCGTTTAAAGGTGAGTACTCACAAAACAGTATTTTTTTCCTGTTTGTCATTTTTTACACTTAATTATTTTGTGAACAGATAAGGGGTCCGTGAGTGGACCAGTTCAGAAGGTTTAGGGGCTGGCTGCCTTATTTTTATTATTATTTTTATTATTATTTTTATTATTATTTTTATTATTATTTTTATTATTATTTTTATTATTATTTTTATTATTATTATTATTATTTATTTAACCCGTTAGTCTTATAGTTTTATAACATTTGTTTGTAAATGTTAGTTTCCATTTGGGTGTTCCTGGGCAGGAAAGGAGTGCTAGCGATTCATATGTGGAGCTGTTGTAATTGTGAGAAATGGGGCTTTCACATGCAATACGGTTTTCTTTAATAAAATAAAATGTTATATTTAAAATAAATGACATTGTTTTTGTGTTTTTTTTTTTTTTTTACTCGGATACATTTAAGAGGAAAAATTGCAAACAAGACATTTCATGTAAAAAAAAATGGTGAAAAATGACCTGTCAACAGAGGGTGACAAAATATGAAGTGAGGTGGTGGAGTTTCGGGTCCAAGGATCAATTGCACTTTGCATCCACTTTCAGAGGTTATGGTGCTGAAGGAGCTGAGATTGTTGATGATTTATGCCAGGAAGTGTATACTTTTTAACTGGTAGCATCCTGCGCTTCAGACAGTGCAGTCATGGAAGAAATTGGTCAAGCAAAAATTGTAAAGGGGCAAACTTGAGTTGTACCACCCGAGGGGTTCCCCACAAATTTGTTAAAGTCTGGGAACCATGATTGCTATGTGCGGAGACAGCGGAGGGAGATGACTAAGGGGGGGGGCTGGTGAAGGGGTACCAAGCTGTTGGAGTGCACTACATTTCAGTAGGGGCCCCGGGACTGGGTTGATATGAACAGGCTGGCGGGAGTGTTGTGATGTCCGTGGTGCCCCCCTGCAAAGGATTTGAGTGCAAAGATTCTGGATAGATATTCACCCCACGCCTCCCGAATCTCCAGTAAGAATGTGTGTGAATGACATCCTTGTATGTTAGGATGCCTTGTTGTGCGTTGGTGCCTGCTTCACTGAGTAATGCAGCCCCTTTTTCCTTTTTTGCATATTTATATTTTAGGAGAATGTTGGTTTTTTTTTCGTTTTTTTTTTTAGACTTTTTGTAGGGAAACCCTGTGCAACCAAAGAATTCAAGGGATTATTTCCAGAAAGATGAGCCCACTCGGGTTTCCCAAGCTGGGTACACCTAGAAAGCTTAACGTGTAGTTTCGGGGAATAATTGAGGGGTTAGTTCCAGAAAACTGCACCCACATCAACAAGCCTGGTATGCATAGAAAGCTTAAGTTTTGTATAGAATATATACGGTAGTTTGGCGGGATTTAATCCTTTAAGTGCCAGCCTACCTGGATTTGTGTCGACCTTTGTTGCCAGACCATTTATCACTATTTTGCACTACACATGTTCAAATGTGATTTTTGCAGTCTGGGCTTTAACATGAAATGTCTTTGTCATTTTTTGGGGGGTGAAATATGTGCAAAAAATAACAATATAAAAGGAAAGATGGCCGCACCAACTTGTCAATGGGCTGTGCTAACCTGGCCATCTATAAAATTTCACCAAGAGCCCCCACAGTCTCTCCAAATCAGACCAGAACAAGACAGCACCACCCAATAGTAATCAAAAATATACTCTTATTTATTATTGCACAAAAGCCACAAACTTACATTAAAAACATAATTATACATATATACATTTAAAACATAATTACAAAAATATAATATGACCACCGGGGGGCACTGTGAGCAAGCTATACCCTTATACCCAATTCATTCAATTACTATTCATCATTAACATATAAAATTCCCATAATCTAATACAGTGCATTAAACCTATTCATCTAATATAATTTTATAAAGTGCTTGAAGTGCTAATGTAGAGCACTAAGAGGACCGCCAAAAGCAGAAAAAAGATAATTCAAAACATAATCACATGTGTGTTCAAGAGTACATTACCCATCACATAGCCTGCATCACAGCCTGTCCCCCCGCCCCAGCCAACGCGTTTCGTAACGGTTAGGGCACCCGTTACTTCCTCTGGGCAAAAAGGTCCTCAAAATGATCCCAGCCCGCCCCCCTATATATACTGACCTGCCCCGCTCCCATGCCAATGAGATCCGCAAATGGCCGCGCCGCCACACGCACCCCGGCCGGAAGTGCGGCGGCGGCCCCAGCCAATTACAGCCAGCTAGAGCCAGCCGACGCACCCTGGCCGGAAGTGCGTCAGCGGCCCCAGCCTCCGCATCAGCGTCGGGACGCCAGCGAGATGTAGATCGAGCGGGGGGGTGGCACCGGCCACGGGGCGCAGCGCTACCCGGCGGCACCCCTCAGCGGCGTGGAGCGGGGCAGGTAAGTACACAGCCGGCGCATAAATTACACAACATACAACATTTATCTGTGAAATAAATATATTAATATACAGTTTTTAATCCATAAAGAATATACATTTAGAAATTATTTCTGGGGAAGAAACATCATTATATACACAATGGACAACAAAACTAGACTTACTACTCCACTATTTTCGCCCACGTCCAATACTAGGCTACAAAGGAGGTGGAATCCAGTAAAGGTATATGGGCCTCAAAATATTGGACATCATAACCCTCGGGTACAATTAGTGTTTAACCCTTTAAATGCCAGCCACGTAAAATTTACGTGGTTGCCTCTCCGTCACTTAAGTGCCAGCCACGTAAAATTTACGTGCCTGGCATTTACCCCTGCTAGTGGGCAAAAAAAGAAGAAAATTACTCACCTGACCCCTCGTTGGATCCGGCCGGGTCTCCTCTTTAATTTGGTGCCATCCGATCCCCCGTGGGGGGTCGGATGGATCCAGGAGAGCCCCTGGAATAGGCCGCCCCCCCCGCTTCTGCAGCAGCTGCTAACTGTAAAAAAAAAAAAAAAAAAATCACTTACCTGTGTGTGCGCTGGCTCCCGCTGTCCCTCCTCTTCACCTGGGGGGCCTCCGATCGCCCCCCAGGACTTACCGATCTTCAGGAGAGAGCCCGGGAGGCTCTCTCCTCCTCGATGGCGGCCGCCATCTTGCCGCTAAGCCCCGCCGCCGTGGGGACGGGGCTATGACGTCATCCCGGTCCGTCTCCGCGCCAAGCCCCGCCCCTTTTGGGGGGCGGGGCTATGACGTCATCCCAGCCCCGATCACTTCAGGCTTCAGCGTTCTCAGCTGTCAGATGCCGGTGATCGGCAACGGGGAAGGAGGTGGCAGGAGATCCTCTGATCTCCTGCCTCCCCCTTCTCTGGATGCCGATCACCGGATGCCGATCACCGGCATCTGTCAGCAGAGCGGCGCTGGACAAAGGAGCTTACAATCGGAGGTAAGTACAGTAAAAAAAATGTTTTTTATAAAATACTTTTGTGTGGTGTTTTTTTTCATTTAACCCTTTGTGAACTGGTAAGGGGTCCATGAGACCCCTTATACCAGTTCACAAGGCTCTGGGTATGGCAGGTCACCTGCGGCAAGCGGGTGACTTGGCATAACCCCCAGCCCCCCATTACCTGCCTCCCCAACGGCCAGGGGGGGGGGGCAGAAGGGCCCGGGCCACTTAGTGGCTATGTGGGCTAGTAGCCTGCAGGGCCAGGGGCCACCGACGCTGGCCCCTGCGCCCTGTTCTACAAGCCCCCATAGCTGGCCCGGGTCGGTAATGCTGGGTAGGGGGGACCCTACGTCATTTTTTGGGGGGGGATTTTTAAGGGTTTTTAACCCTTAAAATTCCAAAAAAAATGGGGTCCCCCCCCCCAGGAGGGGGAACCCTATGTCATTTTTTTTTTTTTAATTAACCCTTTTGTTTTCTGTCATCCAGCAGCTATAAAAGGCTGAAAGAGTGCTCCACTATGGATGGGAGGTAAGTATTAAAAAAAAAAAATAATAAAATATTTTTTCTGTTTTTTTTTTTTTTTTTACATTTAACCCCTTGTGAACTGGTAAGGGGTCCATGACCCCTATACCAGTTCACAAGGCTGGGGGAGGTGGCAAGTCACCTGCGCTAGCCGGTGACTTGCCATTAACCCCCAGCACCCCCATTACCTGCCTCCCCAAAGCCCGGGGGGGCAGAAGAGCCCGGGCCCACTGGCTATGCGGGCTTGTAGCCTGCAGGGCCAGGGGCCACAAAAGCTGGCCCCTGCGCCCTGTTCCTCCAAATCCTGCATAGCTGGTCCCGGGCTGGTTACTTTGGGTATGGGGGGGCCCATGTCATTTTTTTTTTAAGGATTTTTAACCCTTAAAAATCCCCCCAAAAAATGGGCCCCCCCCTCCTGGGAGGGGGGACCCTATGTCATTTTTTTTTCTCGATTTAACCCTTTGTAGTGTGGATGGTAGTTGTATTTTATTTGTAAATGTTAAAAATTATTTGTTTCAGTTAGAGGGGTCTCCTGGGCAGGAACAGGGGGCTACTGATAAATGTGGTACCGTTCTAATCGGTAGAAATGGGGCTTTCACATGCAATATGGTTTTCCCTAATCAAATACATTTTTTTATTTAAAATAAAGGAGGCAATTTTCTAAAATTGTATTTATTTATTTTTTTTTTACTTAATAATAAATAAAATTAATAATAAATAAAATTTACAAACAAGACATTTCATGTTAAAGCCTAAACTCTGCTGCAAAAAATATATATAATATATATTCTAAGTATGTCACACACCCCGCTTCAAGATATCCATAACATGTGGGTAATACCGACCTGAAGAGGGCGTTCCTGCAGAGATGATAGAAAAAAAGAAAGCCCCTCCCTGATCCATAAATACCTGGGACCTCCCACTCATTACCCAGTTTTCCATCTCTGCAGACGGCGAGCAAGTCAGAAGATGATGTCTCCTCCTTGCACAGGGGGACTTGAGGTAGCCGGGATTATTCCCGGCCCGCTTTTTGTTCTATTTCCGCCCAGATGCCTTATTACTATACATGCCTCCCAGCCTTGGCTGAGGTCTGGGCGAGGGTAGAATGGCACATTAGGTGCCCAGGAGCTAGGCTCCACCGTGAGACCCTGTATCAGAGGGTAGGCGGTGATCCGGGCTGGTGACCCCGGTTTGGGATGCCCTTCTCCTCGAGGGGGGGGGGGGGTGTGTTGGGGGGCCTTTATTAATGTGTAGTGTATTGTGCTTTTCACTGTTTTACTGCTGGCTGAGGAGATCCTCTCCTCAGCTTTCTACTTGCAGGCGGGGCCGGGCGCTGGCACGTCGCCGCGGCTCGCCTGTATGCGGTGTCTTTATCTTGCACCGGCGCCGCGACCGCCGCCATTGACCGCGGCGCCGGTACCCTGTCACCTTGCCGGCGCGCGGGTGAGGAGATCTCTCCTCACATGCCGGAGGGGGGGCGGGGCCGGGCGTCGGAGCGTCGCCGCGGCCCACCCTCCTCCATCCTGCCTGTCTGCCTTCCGCAGCCGCCGCATACCGCGGCGGCGCCGGTCTTTGGCCAGGTCTTGTGTCGTGAGGGGAGAGCTCCCCTCACGCTTGTGTCACAGGGGGCAGGACAGGGCTTTCGGCGGGACGCCGAGGCCCGCCCCCGTTCGGCAGGCGCCGCCACGGAGCCCGGCCATGACATGGAGGGGGGGCGGGGCCATGGACAATCGCGCTCTCCGCGCTGGCCACGCCCCCCTTCTCCTTCTTCCTCCGTGCTGCTGCTGGCTCCTGTGAGGTGGACGCCATCTTGAAAGGAGGAGGCACGGTGAGTGGCCCTGCGGGCCCCATGTCTTATTCCTTGTTGTCCTTTTTAATGTACCTAGCTTATTCTATTGTGTCTTGCAGGTAGCCCTACGTTAGGGGGTTTCTCCTGATCCTAGGGTTCCTGGGTTAACTTTACCTACTTCAAATCCTCCCACTGGGACATTAAAGGGGCATCCCGGGTTGCTTATACGCGTAATTCCCCTGGTCATAGCGACTACTTATAAGTTCACCATATGGAGGCATCCCCGGATACTGGGCTCGGGATCCCCTCGGGGCAATTCCGGAAGTGTAGGTTGTATGGGGTATCCTTACTGGGGATGATGTACTTCTGTGTATACCTGTGCACAGCAAACTATTACATGGCAGTCCGAACCCCAGGCGTCTGGGTCAGCACCGCCGGTCGCTTCTTCTCCTCCTCCCAGCTTGATACGTACCCCGTGTGACGTTGTCATGGGTGGGGAGCTACAATCTGAGATGTGCGCCAGATTAGCCAACCTTGAAAAATTAATCTCCAGCTCGGTCGCCCGTAAGGCTCTGGCGAAGAGAAAGCACTTGTCGCCGGCCCCGCCGGTGGATGACCCTGGTGTTAATAATCTGGATTATTCTGATTATTCCCCGTTAGAGGAAGGGGAGGTTTATGAGGACTCTGATAATTCAGACGATGAGCAGTTTGTTGGCGCTGATGCTGAGCTGGGGGACTTGGGGAGATCCTCGGATACTCCTAATGCTCTGGCTCAGATGTTTGAGGTTTTGGCTATTTCTCCTCCCGAGGAGGCTCCTCAGCAGAAGGGGGAGTTTTTTTCTAGGAACCCAGGCTGCGCTTGGAATTTCCTAATCAAAAACACTTTGACATAATTATTGCTAAGGAGTGGGACAGGCCGGCTCGGCTCCCTGGTATTCCTCAGGGGTGGGATGAGAAATATCCCTTCCCTTCGGATACGGTTAAGCGTTGGGCATCCCCCCCCCCCCGAGGTGGATGCACCGGTTTTGGGGTTGTCCAACACTTCTGTTTTAAATAATCCCGATTGTTCCACTCTCAAAGATGGAGAGGATAAACGCATTGACCAGATGGCTTGTCATGGTTTTGCTAGCGTTGGGTCAGCCATGCGGCCCGTTTGTGCTTCGGCGCTGATGGGGTGGCCGCCAGGTCCGTGGTCAGGGACCTGTTGACTTCTTCCGGGCTTCGCCCTGGTAGTGACGAGTTCCTTGGATGACACTTTGATGATGTGTGGTAGGACGTCGGCTCTGCTGGTGACTATTCGGCGGTCGGTGTGGTTGCGCCAGTGGGCGGCCGATTTTATGTCCAAAAAGTTGCTGACGGCTCTACCTTTTGTTGGATTACCGCTCTTTGGAGAGGAATTGGTTTCTGTCACCAAGGGTGGTAGGTTACCTCAACGCAAGAAACAACGCCGTCCCTTTCGGGGGGCGCTTTCCTTTACCCCTTCCTTTCGTGGGGCCAGATCTGGCAGGGGATTTGCATTCCCCTCTTCCGGAGGAGTTTCCGGGAACAGGGGCAGAGGACGTGCCCGTCCAGGATACAGTTGGGGCTCTAAGCCCAAACCTGCTGTTAAGCCAGCTCAGCAATGAGGGGGCGCCCTCATCCATGCGGGTGGGGGGACAGCTGCGACACTTCTCCCAGGTCTGGGATCAGGAGGTCTCGGATGGACGGATCCGGGAAGTGGTGTCTTCCGGTTACAAGCTGGAGTTCTAGCTCCGGCCCCCTCCCAGATTTCTCAGGTCTCGGGTGCCTTCGGAACCTCTGGCCGCGCAGGGGCTCCTGGTGGCAGTAGAGAGTCTTCTGGACATGGCTGTCATTTGCCCAGTGCTCCCCTCAGACCAGGGCAGGGGCTTTTATTCCAATCTGTTCACGGTACCCAAGAGGGACGGATCGGTCCGACCCATCTTGGATCTGAAGTTTCTCAACAGGTTCATCCGGCCGCGGTAATTCCGCATGGTAACGCTGCGTTCAGCTATCCACTCTCTTCGTCAGGGGGACTTTCTGACGTCCATAGACACCAAGGATGCTTACCTGCACGTTCTGATTTTTCCAGCACACCAGAGGTTTCTCAGGTTCGTGGTGGAGGATCGGCATTTTCAGTTTGTGGCACTCCCTTTCGGTCTTTCCTCGGGTTTTCACCAAGTTGCTGGCGGGGGTGATGGCTCTACTCAGGATTCAGGGTATCCGCGTTGTGCCCTATTTGGCCGATATGCTAATTATGGCATCTTCCTTCAGCCGAGTAGGGTTGGATACCAGAACGGTGTCATCTGTCCCCGTCCAGGGTAGTGACCTCTCTGGGAATGTCTCTGGATACTTTGCAGGCCAGGGTGTTTCTGTCCCAGGCCAAGGTTCTTTGATTCAGGAGTTGGTTCGGCTTCTCTTGTCGGTCCCTCGTCCGGCCATCCGGCTGGGGATGAGGCTGGTGGGGTTGATGGTGGCCTCATTCGAGGCAGTTCCCTTTGCGCGTTTTCACACAAGGACGCTCCAGCTCCATCTGTTGACGGTTTGGGACTAGTCGGTTTGGGACTAGTCTCTTCTATCGTTGGATCGGTCCTTCCGGATGACCCCCCGAGTTCATCGATCCCTGCAATGGTGGCTGGGGTCTGTCTTTCTGTCAAGGGGCAGATCTTTTCTGGCACCGTGTTGGGAAACAGTCACCACGGATGCCAGTCTGTCAGGTTGGGGGGGTGTCTGGAAGGATCTTCAGTTTCAGGGTCTGTGGGGCCCTCAGGAGGCTCACGAGACCATCAATGTTCTTCTGTTTCGTTTGATTCTGGACTGGGCGGAGAGCCACGTCCCGTGTATCTCAGCAGTCTACATTCCGGGAGTGGAGAACATGGAGGCGGACTCTCTGAGCAGGACCTCCTCTCGCCTGGGGGAGTGGTCTCTTAGTCCCCAGGCGTTTCGTTTGATTTGTCTCAGGTGGGGGTTCCCGGCGGTGGACCTCTTTGCCTCTCGTCACAATCACAAGCTTTCGGTATTTGTGTCTCTCTTGCAGGATCCACTGGCCCTGGCGGTGGATGCCATGTCCCTGAACTGGAGGGATCTGGGGTTTCTTTACCTGTTCCCTCCGTTTCCAATGGTAGCCAGAGTGGTGCGCTAGCTGGCCCTGGTGGGCGCGTCGGCGATTCTGGTGGCACCAAGGTAGGTTTGGTTCGCAGACCTGGTAAGTCTGGTAGAGGATCAGTTCGTTCTGCCTCTACTGCCGGACCTGCTCACCCAGGGTCAGCTACTCTATCCCAATTTACCTTCGCTGGCTTTGACGGCGTGGCTGCTGAATCCGCCATCTTGAAGGAGGAAGGTCTTTCTGACGCGGTGATTCAGACCCTTTTAGCCCCAGGAAGCGCTCTTTCTCTACTATTTACTATAGGACTTGGAGGTCTTATATTGGCTGGTGTGAAAGTAGGTCTTTCTCTGGTCGGGAGTTCTCCATTTCCAGAATCCTGGAGTTTCTTCAACAGGGTCTGGATCTGGGGCTTTAACTTAGTGCCTTGAAGGGGCAGGTCTCTGCCCTGGTGGTGTTCTTTCAAAGGTCCTTTGCACTTCATCCCTTAGTCAAGACCTTTTTTCCTAGGAGTTTCGCATGTACGGCTTCTTAGGAAGCCCTTTGTTCCAGTTTGGGATTTGAACCTGGTTCTTTCTGGTCTTCGGGGTCCTCCGTTGGAGCCCTTGAATGAGGTTGTTTTGTCTTCACTTACTCAAAAGGTGGCCTTTTTGGTGGCTTTCACTTCGGTTAGGCGTGTTTCTGAGTTGGTGGCTTTATCCTTTAAAGCTCCGTACTTTGAAAGGCATCAGGACAAGGTTGTCTTTCGTTTCAAGCCGGATTTTCTTCCTAAGGTGTTTTCTGCCTTTCATCTGAATCAGGACATTGTTCTGCCTTCTCTATGTCCTAATCCCAGCAACGACAAGGAAAGGGCGCTGCATTCCTTGGATGTAGTTCGTGTTGTGAAATATTATCTGGTGGTTACGTCTTCCTTTCGTAAGACTGATGCCTTTTTTTGTGGTGCCTTTTGGGCCTAGGAAGGGTTTGGCTCCTGCCAAATCTTCCATTAGTAAATGGATTCGTCAGGCCATCATTGGGCCCTATTCTGCCAAGGGGAGGAGTTCCCCTTTTCGTGTCACTGCTCGTTTTACTCGTGCGGTTGTGGCGTCCTGGGCTTTTCAGCACCAGGTCTCTGTTGATCAAGTTTGCAAGGCTGCTACTTGGTCCTCTGTTCACACTTTTTCCAAGTTTTACAAGGTTGATGTTCGGGCCTCAGCGGATGCTGTTTTTGGCCGCAAAGTTCTGCAAGCTGTTGTTTAAGTTGTATATTGTTGCCTTGTTTTGGATCCCCGCCCTTTTATGGACACTGCTATTGGATGTCCCACATGTTATGGATATCTTGAAGCGGGGTGTGTGACATACTTAGAATAATACCATTTTGTGAAATACTCACCTGTAAAATGGGTATTATAAGTATGTCACACACCCCGCTTCACCCGCCCTTCTGGGGTTCTGGTTCCTTTATATTGTGAACTTTGTGTTTTAACTTATATTTGCCTCTTCCTGGTCCCTTACCTTACTGCTTTATTTATACTGGGTAATGAGTGGGAGGTCCCAGGTATTTATGGATCAGGGAGGGGCTTTCTTTTTTTCTATCATCTCTGCAGGAACGCCCTCTTCAGGTCGGTATTACCCACATGTTATGGATATCTTGAAGCGGGGTGTGTGACATACTTATAATACCCATTTTACAGGTGAGTATTTCACAAAATGGTATTATAATTTTCCTGAAAATTCCAGCAAAAATGGCGCAAAACATGGCGCAAAATGACCTGTCAACAGAGGGTGACAAAATCTCAAGTAAGCTGGCAATTAAAAGGGTTAATAGTACCTCTGCATGTTGGGTATTCTGTTCGTGGGACCTTGCGCTTTCAGACTTAGCTTGTTTTTTCTTGTTTGCATATTTATATTTTAGGAAAAGGTGTTTTTTATTCTGCTTTTTTATACATTTTTTTAGGGAAACTCTGCGCAACCAAAGAGTTCTTTGAGGGATTAATTCCAGAAAGATGAGCCCACTACAACAAGCTGGGTACGCTTAGAAAGCTTAACATGTGTACTTTCAGGGAATATATGGTTTATGGGGGATATTCCAAATGTAAAGGGTTGTTTTGGTTGAAAAATCGCAAGGTGCGCACTTTGTCTGCAGAGCTGAAATTTTCAAGAAAAATTACCGTTATGCTCATGCTTTACTTTGGGGTGTTTGGCAACTCTTCCCTTGACAGAACCTATGCATGTTGGGTATCGTTCTGTTCGGGGGATGTTGCTTTTTCAGATTATACTTGTTTTTTCTTGTTTGTGTATAGTTTTTTTAGGAAAATGTGGCTTTGATTCTGCTTTTTTTATCCTTTTTTTAGGGAAACTCTTTGCAACCAAAGAATACATTGAGGGATTACTTCTAGAAAACTGTGGCCACATCAACAAGCCTGGTACAAATAGAAAGCCTGAGGTGTGTACTTCCAGAGAATATATAGTTTGTGGGGGGTATTTCAAATGTAAAGGGTGGTTTTTCTGGAAAAACTGCAAGGTGCGCATAGCCCATATCACAGTTGTATTTTTTCTGAAAATCCCCTAAAGCTCTGTTTCAGTTTGGGGGAGTCTCCTGGGCAGGAAAAGGTGTCTACCTATACATATGTGGTACCGCTGTAACCGGGAGAAATTGGGGTTTCACACGCAATAAGATTTTGACAAACTTACATTTTTTATTACAAAAAAACACTACAAATTGTAAAAAATAGATTTTTTTAATTTTTTTGCACATATTTCGCCAAAAAATATTGAGAATACACCTAAAAAATGACAAACAAGACCTTTCATGTTAAAGCCCAGACTCTGCTGAAAAAAACAATATATCATTTTCCTGGGAAATCCCTTCAAAAATCACATTTGAACATGGGGAGTGCAAAATGGTCTGGCAACAGAGTGTGACAAAAACTCCAGGTAGGCTGGCACTTAAAGGGTTAATAATCAACCCATATGCCAATAAGAAATTGGGTTGTTCTCCCATTAAGCACCCCATCTGGGGGATATCCACCAGGGATAATAAGGAATGTCTTTATCTACGGTCTGTCCATCAACCAAAAGGTTATCACAATTCCCATTACGGGTATGACTCTCATTGATCAACAGAGACCGTAAAATAGGGCCATTCCTGTCCCAAAAGGGTGGAAAAAAGTCTGTGGGAGTGATGTGTTTACATGCAATACAATTTTTAGCGAAAAACCATTTTTTTTTTTTGCACATTTCACCCCAAAATATTGAATACACTTAAAAAATGACAAATACATTTTATGTTAAAGCCTAGGCTGAAAAAACATTTTATTGGGAAATCCCCGGAAATGCCTTGAATGTGTGTAGCGCAAAAGAGGGTGAAAAGAACTCTAGGTAGGCTGGCACTGAAGGGGTTAATGTGTAGTGACTTAAATATTCTATACAGCATGTAAACTGTAATTATACTGTACTTCAACTGTGCAAAGTTGTTGGTCCAGTTTAATGCACTTTACTTTAAAGTGGACCAACACTGAGAGGTGATCGGCCCGGAAATCTATAAGATTCCCGGGCCGATCACCTCCCACCCTGCGGGACATCCGAGATCGGGATGTCCCGCGGGGTGAAACCCCCCCCAAACACCCCAAATCACCTACCTTATCTTCCGCCGCCGCCTCCCTCGCGCCCCTCTAGGCGTGCCCGCGCCGGCCGTCTGTGAATGGTCGGCACGGGCGCGCGCGCACCAAAAGTGACGCGAGGGAGGTGGCGGAAGCCGCTTGGACGTTCCTGTTCCCCGCCTGGACGTTGGTGGGGATTGGACCGGGCAGTCACGTGGGAGAGGTGAGTTTATTGGGGTTTCCGGGGGGTTTCACACAGCAGGGCACCCCCGATCGGGGTGCCCCGCCGAAGTGGACCAAAACCCAGGATAGTCAAAATCCTGGGTGTTGGTCCACTTTAAAGGTGAAGAAAAACTCCCCCAAAAGTCACTTGCCCGATCTGCATTATAGGGAATTGCTCCTGCAAACACTCGGAGCTGAAACGCTACCTAACTGATTCTCTCCTGATAGCAGCCATGTTGACGCACCCCTGAGGCTTCCGTTCCCAGCTGTTCTGCTGTCTAAATTTAAGACATAACCCACAATGTATAGCAGCAGGTTCCCATCAGCACTGCCTCTTGGATGCGGCCTGCAGCTCCATAGGACACCATTTTGAGGGTAAAGTTGCCCCACAGCAGGTTTATGCTAAATTTATGTGCAGCAATCTGAATTGCCCTGGGGAAGGATGTGTACAAGACGTTTTATGTAAGGGTGTTAGTCAGGAAATTCATGGTTTCTCTATTCATGAATATGAATTTTGCTTCAATTTTTCTATAGGAGCCAAGTGGTTCTCCAACTACAAAACGTCCACGAGGTCGCCCCAAAGGTGCTACAAAGAAAGCCAACAAGGAAGCCTCAAATAGTAAGGTAAGATTCCCCTATACTTCCCAGTCCAGACTAATGTGCAGTTCTCTATTGTACAGCTGAGCACAAGAACATTCTTGATGTTGAGTTGCACAGATGTCTGCTTTTGCTGGAAGCAGGGGAGTAATGGAAAAAGCAGCATAGTGTAAACCAGAAAGCTGGCATTGTAATTCTACTTGTCATATGTACATGGCCACATTTATATGCTAGGCAAATTTTTTTAAAGAATGGCGCATGACGTTACAGTGGCATAAAATTAGTAATGTATGACAATTTGTGTATTCTTAGTATACAGTACGTCCTGCTCCAGATATAATACTTACACTTGGGTTATCTTCCGCCACATGACGCTGACCCTGACGGCAAATAACATTAGCCGGTCGGGGGGGCGTGTGTGGGCGGTGGCGGGCGGCGGCGTGCACATCGGCGCGGCTTACATTTAAAAGGAGGGAGGAAGTGGGAATAGAACATGGCCACTTTGTGCCCTGGTGAAGTGGGCTATCCACGGAACGCGTCGGCGGGCCGCTGCATAGGGGGGCTTGGAGGGGAGACAGCATTAATACGGTAATGTGATTTTTTTCATTGAATTACATTTTTCCTGACTGGATATGGTTAATGTGTGACCTGTTTTTCATAGTTGGCTGGGGCAGATATCCTCCAGTGAGCTTAACTTTATGAATCCACACTTACTGTTTGGGTGCATGAACTTTATTCATTTTGTACAGATAATATATGCATGTTAGGGCACGGGCCTGTAGACATAGCTAGAATTGGATAGTGTGATATTCTTATCGTCGGGAATTTTAATCATTGCTGTACATTGAATAATTATTTCTAACGTTTCTTTATACTTTAACATGTCATAATTGTTGTGTTTTTTCGTGTATCAACTCCTTGAGGAGTCCTTTTATTAACTAGCTTAATTTGTAAATAAACTTTTTCTAGTATTTGATATTGTGGTGTCATATATTGTTTTGTGGGTTGAGTGCAGACCGACTGGGGACCTGTGTGGGGCCTCCAGAATCCCCCTTACAGCAATTTTATCTTCAGCCAGAGGGCGCTGTGCTGCAGAGACATGGAAAAACAGGCTCCTCTCGGCCCTTCAAATACCCAGGGACCTCCCACAAATCCCCAGACTTCTCTGCAGTGCAGACTGCGAAGACATGAAGTATAACTCTCTCGCAGGTGAGCGGGGCTATCAAGCCTGCGGCCCTGTTGGGACTATTCCCACTCATCCTCCCTGTATTGTGCCTCCCAGCTTGGGCTGCGTCTGTCGGATGAAGGTAGGCAGCACCTTGTGTGCTTATGGAGCCATGCTCCACCGCAGTCCCCCACCCAAGGGTAGGTGGTTTAGGCTGGTGAGCCTCTAGAGGATGCCCTCCCGCGCTATTATCCCATGCCCCTATACAAAGGGCTGCCATCCTCCCTCGTTTCCCCCCCCCCCCATAGTCTGGGGGGAAGAAAGGGGGGGTTATGTGTGTGTAGAAGGTCTTGTGTATGTTTTACACGTTATGGCCTTAGTCTGACCGGTCTAGTATCCCAGGGGTTAGAACCGCGCAGTTAGTTCCTACTGGGTAATTGTCGCCGCCGCGTGTACTTCTTCCTTTGCTGGATGTGCGGCGACGTCGCCTCAGACGCTGCGGCGTCTTCATTGGCAAATCATCTCCTCTAGTGTCCCATTCACTCCGCTCCTATAACAGTTTGTATCCACTTCAGAGCTTCGCGCTCTTCGGGGGGGGGTGGGGACATAGGTTGGTGCGCTCCGCGTCACTGGACGCTCTGGCCCGCCCTTCGAGGTTCGCTTTGGCGCCATTTTGATGCTGGTCGCACGCGTGGTGGCGGTCCTCCTCCCTTGGTCTGCAAGTGCCCTAGTGAGCGATTTTTCATTATCCTTCTTACTGCGCATGGTTCTGACACCCTTTATTCCCATTATGTCTTTCAGACTGGTGAACACCATTGGCTTCTCCCGGCCTGGTGCTAAATAGCGGGGCTTGTCAAATTCTCCCACTTCCATAGCGGGTCTTGGGGCATCCAGGGTTACTTAGCGTGTAAATCCCTACCGGCATATTGTGCCTTTGATTAATCACCATATGGAGGCATCTCAGAATTATGTAACCGGGGTCCCTCCGGGACAAGACCGGCGGTGTATAGCGTGTGGACAACCCCATGCTGATGCTGGCAGGGCACGGGTCTGCGTACCCTGTGCCGTGCAAGCACTGGCCCTGCAATCTGGTCAGCCAGTGGCTACACCTAGCTTCAATTCACCTATCTCCCCAGGCATAAATCTCTCTCCTGCTGAGTCGCCTACAAGTGGGGAATTGTAGCCTGCCGGCCCTTCCAGGCTGCCTACGGCTTAATTATTGCTAGGTTGTCAGAGCGTATGGGCCCTGGTAGGAAGCGGCACCTGTCGCCCCATGTTTCTGTATGCTCTGAGAACTGAGGGGTTTGCTACTCCGTGTGACTATACCCCTTCTGAAGAAGGGGAATTGTTCTGACTCCAGCTCTTCTGATGAGATGACGAGGACTCACAATGATTCTGGCCCAGAATACTGGGGCCAGTGTGACACTGACAACCTGTTGCTTAAGGTCTTCAAGGCACTGTCTATCTCTCCCCCCAGTCAGGTCCCCAAGCCTAGAGGGGAGCGTTTCCATACTGCGACTGCACGTTTGGAATTTTTAGAGCAGGCTCATTTCAATGCTCTTGTCCTCAAAGAATGGGAATGCCCCAGTAAACTTCCAGGGGTTCCAGGGGACTGGGATAGGAAATACCAATTTCCTCCTGAGGTGGTCAATTGCTGGTCGTCACCCCCCGTGGTAGATGCGACGATCATAGGCATCCCTAACCCCCCCTTTATTACAACTCCTGCCTATAGCGCCCTTCGGGATGCTGAGGGCCGACGCATTAAGCTACTGGCCTCCCATGCCTTTTCCTGTGCCGGGACGGCGCTGCATCCGGCCTGTGCCGCAGCCATTACTGCGGTGGCCGCTAGAACCCTCATCAAGAAATTGCTCGATCATCACCCCGAGGATCTCCCTTGGGAGGTGTTCAATACACTCTCCAATTGTGATGTATTTGTAAGGTTCTTACCTGATCCCAGCGCCATGTCCCGCGGTGTCTCGGTGAGGCGACGCTCGACTGCGGTCTTCCAGCGGCCGCGCTGGGCAGCCGCCTCCACTGCGTCTGCTGCAGCTTCGGCCGCCGCCGCCTCCTCTGCCTCGGCGGTGGCCGGTGTCATGGGGCTTCCCTCCGTTCCCGGGGGCGGCTCCTCTGTCGCTGCACCCGGCGCGGCATCTCCTCTCCCTGCGGGGAGCGCGGCCAGTCACATGCTCGCGCGAGCAGTTTATGCCCTCTGGCGGCGCTGCTCCCAGTGCATTCACCGGGGCCAGTTTAAACGCCCCAATCCAGTCACCTGGGTGGGATGAACCCAGGGACTGGACAGCCCGACTGGCCAGGGCGGTCCAGTCCCTGGGGCTGCTCCTATAGGGAGCTAGGTTCCAAGTCTCACCAATCACTACACTTTCCCCCAAAGTTGTACTAATCACCAGTTCCCCTTCCCATTGGCCAGTTCCCCTTTAAATACGTTCCTGTCCGGTCCATCAGTGCCCGTTATAGTCTTTGATAAGCTAGGGTGTGCTTTTGGATCCTGTTAGCGTTTATTATCCGGCTTTGTTATTGACCATCCTTGTCTGCTGCCTGCACCAACCATCTGCCCGTCTGACCACGTCTTTGTCTAGTCCCTTTGATACCGCGCTTTGGTGACCTCCCGGCTTTGACCCCTGCCTGTCCTGACCATCCTTCGTCTGACCCCTTGGATACCGTACCCTGCGACCGTTTGGCTCTGACCCCTGCTTGTCTTGACCATTCTGGCCTACTGGCTCTACGTTTTCGGACTCAGCCCGCCTGAACTGAACTATCAACTTGGGAATCCGTCTTCACCTTAAGCCAGCAATCTTTGCGCCAACTAAGTCCTGGGGGCAACCGAGTCTGGAGAGGCATAACCCGCTTCTCCAGCGACCGGGGGCTTGTCTGAGGGCAGAAGAGGCGGTGGAGATTGGGGATTGCTTGGCTTGGGAAGGAGGGGTGTCCGGCGATCCTTTACAGTATTTGTGAAGTTTATTCTATTGGCGCTAGAGGACGCGATTAGAATGCGTGCAAGAACTTCCGCCCTTGCTGTGGCTATTTGTCGCCTCCTCTGGCTGCGACAGTGGGGTGCGGATGATGCTATAAAAACTCTTACTGGGCTCCCCTTCAGAGGGTGACGCCTATTTGGGGCCCGTCTAGACGGTTCGGGAAAAAGGGCAAATCACCCCTTCGCAGACGGACGTCCCGGCCCCCTTGAGGCAGGAGCACCCCCCCACCTTAGTGTTAAACAGGAACCAGGGGTGTCTTTCTGGATTTTTGGGGCAGATTCCTTTCCCACGAGCAGCAGGCAACACTCTGGCCCCTCCGGTGGGGCTAGGCCCAAATCTTCCACCAAACCCCCTCAAGCATGATGGGGCGCCCTCGCCCGGCTGGGTGAGGGGAGGACGGCAGCACCTTGCTCTTATCAGGAGGCATCTCGCCTCACTCTGGCGGATCAAGAGGTGGTGTCCTCCAGATACAGGATAGTTTGCTGCACTGCCTTCCCCAGTTCATCAGACCTCAGGTACTCCTGGTCTCTGCTCCTGTTTGGTTGCTGGCTCAGGCCATGTTAGGCCTACAAGGTCTGAGGGTCTCTTGCAGATTGGCCGTAATAGGCAGAGGCAAGGGCCGATATGCCACCTCCCACAGCCCCCCAAAGGATGGGTCAGGTGGCCCATTCTGGATTCACAGCAATTCTCTAATTTACAGGCAGTTTCCTGCATGGATACTCTTGAGTTTGGCCATCAGCACCTTGCACCCAGTGGGCGTCTTGCGGCCCGGGGCACTCTTCAATGCTTATGTTTACAGATCTCTGAGGCTCTCCAGGTTCGTGTTGGAATTCCAACACTGTTGTTTGTGGCCCTGTTATCTGGCCTCTTATTCCTAGAGTGTTACTCAGGTGCTGTCGATGGTGATGTCTCTGAGACCAAGGGACGTCCGCGCGATGTTTACCCGGATGCCCTTCCTCACTTCCCTGTCTGAGTCAGGATAGTTGGATACCTGGCTGGTGGGCCATTGGGAGTCATTTGGATGGGTGTCAATCACCTTGAGTCCTCGCTGTTCCCTAACGTGGTGACTCCATTAATAGGAATGATTCTGAATCAGTTCAAACCAGATTCCCCCCTTTTCAGCAATTAGGTGGGCATTCTGGTCTCATGGGCCCAGTCCCTCACTACTGTCCCGGTTGCTTAACACCAGGCAGGGATGCAACTGGTGGGCCGCTGTTAACTTGCTTGGCAGGAGCCCGAGCAGCGGAAGTGGTCCCTTATGCTTAGTTTCCCTTGAGTTGTCTGCGACTTCTAGTGGTATGCATAGGACAGGGATCCAGCACCCCTGGGGCAGGGCCGGTGGGCCTTCCCTCCTGTATGACTGTTTTCTCTTGAAAGTGGATGAACTCGAGGGACCTGTCAAAAAATGGGGGTAGTTCCCTCTTAGTTCCCTCTTGCCTTCCTGGAAACGGCCACCATGGATGCCAACCTTTCAGGTTGACGGGGATGGTTTCTTCCAAAAACTCCCTGCGATTCTGGTGTTGGTGGAGCCCTTAAAGGGTCCTTACGACTATGGAAGTCTAAGCAGTAAGCGTTTTTCAGTTGGCCCTTCTCGCTTGACCGTTCCCCTTCCGGAATTGCCAGGCTGGGGGTGCTCGGTCCGTCTGACAGGCGTGCTACATTAACCATCGGAAGGGGTCCGGAGCTGGCGGATTTTCCAGGGAGTGTCTATGTTCCCTTCTGGGTGGAGACAATGTCCCCTGCATGTTAGTGATATTCGCTCCGGCTAAGCCCCTCTGCGACAGGATGTGCTAATCCCCGTGTCGCTATGGAATCCATCCAGTCATGGATCTGTTGGGTTCTGTCACCTTCACAGGCTGTCGGCCTTGTTTCCCTGTTCCAGGATCCTATCTCAGTGGTCCGGATGCCTTAGTACCGTCTTGACAAGACTTTTGGTTCTGTATGCCCTTCTCCATTCCCTCTGCTAGGCAGGGTTATGCGGAAGATTACTCTGGTAAGGGGACCAGTAATGCTGGTGGCCCCAGTTGACCTAGTATGGTGTGGTTGCAGTTATGGTTCTGAGGTCAGTAGTTCTTCACCTTGCCAGGAGTGCCAGTTGATCACTCCGTGCCCTTTACATCACTATAGTTCATGGTCCCTGGCCTAGTGGATCTGACTGCTGAGGCATACATCTTGATGGAGGCAAGTTTAGCTGCCTCGGTGTTGACTATGGGATGTCTAGGAGTGAGCCTCCTCTGCGTCTTCTATTGTTGTAGGGTTTGGCATACCCACATTTATTGGGATGAGTCTAGTCCTCTAGTGTGGCCTTCAGCATAAATTAGAGTTGGTCCCCCAACTCTGCTCTTGGATGGGTCAGGCTCTGCCCTGTCCACCTTGCCTTAACAGTTCTGGTTGTTTTCCTTGGTTAAGACTTCCTTCAGGGGGTGCCCACCTGCGCCCTCCATGTACTCCTATGGCCCCTGTTGGGATTGAAATTGTTTTCATTCTGTCTGCTTGCAGGTTGTCTCCTGGTCCTATTCAGGATACTGTCTGGTTGTCCTTACCCTTAAGGGGGTCCTTCTGGTGACTGTTACCTTGGTCAGGCGTGTGTTAGCGGGCGGTTCGTTCTACCTAGCCCTTTTTCCTTGAGATACACCAGGATAAAGGGAGTTCCGCCTGAAGCCGGATTCTCTACATCTGTAGGTGTCGTATGTTCAATTATCCGAGATATTGTTTTCCACGTCTGTCCCCCTTCCTTGCAACGCGGAGGAAGTGGTTCTGCATCCTTATACAGGTGTTGGCAGTTTTTTCTTTAGAAGTCTGTCCTTTAAGGCAGTGGTCCTCAACCCTGTCCTCAAGGCCCACCAACATGTCATGTTTTTTGGATCTCCAAATAGCCAGCTCTATTGCTCTGCAGCTGCACTAATTACTCCACCTGTGCATCTTTGTGGAGATCTGCAAAACCTGGCCTGTTGGTGGGCCTTGAGGACAGGGTTGGGGACCACTGCTTTAAGGGAACTGAGGTTCCTTGGGGCTTGTGGTCATTACATCCTGAATGTGCTCGATCTCACCTGCTCTCGGGAGTTGGGCGGTTTGGTCCTGGTTGTTACCTTTAATGGACGTTACTCCTGGTACCTTTTTTTTTTTTTTTGGCCTTGGCTTCTGCCAAATTCATTAGCTATCGGCTTGTCAGGCTATTACTCGGGCCTATTCAGGCAAGGGGAAGAACTCCCGTGTTGCCTTGATTCCCTTCTACGCATGCTTGATGCCTCTTGGGCTTTCAGCACCGGTTTTGCTGTTGAACTGATTGGTTAGGCCACTACCATTGGCCTTCTGCTCATACCTTTTGCAAGGTTTTTTACAACGTTGATGTTAGGGCCTCAGCTCGTGCTGTCTTGGCCATCTGGTTCTGCAGGTGACAGTGCTTTAAACTGTCTGCTGTGGTGGTTTGTTGTTGGGGATCCCACCCTACTTTATGGACACTGCTTTTGGATGTCCCAAGTGTAAGTATTATATCTGGAGCAGGACGTACTGTATACTAAGAATACAATTCTGTGAAATATTCACCTGTAGAATTGGTATTAGTATACAGTACGTCCTGCTCCACCCCACCCTGTTGCATTTTTCGGGATCCCCTGTATGGTGATTGTTATCATGGTTATCTTTACCAGTTGTTCTGGGTGGTTTAATTCTCCCAGCTTCTTGTTCACTGCTTTTCAATGCTGGGGATTCGTGGGAGGTCCCTGGCTATTTGAAGGGCCGGGAAGAGCCTGTTTTTCCATGTCTCTGCAGCACAGCGCCCTCTGGCGGAGGATAACCCAAGTGTAAGTATTGTACCTGGAGCAGGACGTACTGTATACTAATACCAATTCTACAGGTGAGTATTTCACAGAATTGTATTTTCAGATTGACAAATGTAAGTAATGTGCCAAAAATATATCCTCACCTGCTGCAACAAAAGACCTAATTCTAAATACAATCCCATTCCATGGGCATAAGGAATGCAGTGCCTATTTTGGAGATGGCATGCCCATAGCCCTGCAGGGGGCCTCCACTTCAAAAGATCTTGCTAGTATCGTTCCCAGCTAGGATAAACCAATGACAAATCTTTGCCGACTGGGGACTTTCAAAGAAATCCCATAGACATACTGGCTCCAGTAGGGTTAATAGAATTTTGAAGCTGCTGTGCACATTAATCAAAAACTGATCATATCTTTGGAATCTGTAAATATTAATACCCATGTTCATGGGTCTCGTGTCATTCCAGGATGTCCAGGACATGAGATCCACAGAACTGTTTAGGAGCCATATGTAACAGTAGTTGGACCCACTGACACCAGCAGTGACAAAGTTAAGACACATTCATTTTTGCTAGAGACCCTTGTCTTTTTTATGGAGGTCATGTGTGGAGGAAGGACCAGGATCCAACAAGTCACACTCCCCCTGCAGTCGTCTGCATCACATCACCGAGGACCAGAAACTTGTTGTATCTGACATACACGTTTACTGCTAACTCAGTTTGTCTAGTGCGCTCTTATAGAGGGTTCTGACCCTATATAATCTTGCTAAGGTACTGGATGAATTAAGCAGAGCTGATGGCACTTATGGGCTGGCAAGCCTCTGTTCACTGGTGGTAGTGAGCACCGCAGCAGGTCGGGGTCTTGAACGCCCTGTATCAAGCAATACCTCAAGATTTGGTGGTCACAAGGTAGATTTCTCAAAATATCCTCTGGGCAGCATACACATAAGACCTCGCATCTCCTCCCCTCAAGATGGAACACCTGACCACCAGAATTAGATAAAATTTGACTCCTCCTAGTCTCCAGTTGTTTTCATGTTTGTCTGAATAGGAGCCCAGACCACTAGGTTTAGGGAGGTATCCTGCGCAATGGGATACCCTTGGAAAGCTGGCCAAATTTTATTTGATCCCAAATTTTTTTTTCAGGGAAAAATGGGGGTAAGCTGTGTACCCCCCCTTACTGGGGATGAATTTTAGGAGAAGGCTGGGATGGCCGGGTCCCCCCTGGTTTGGTTAACCGTTAACCCTCCCCTCTCCCTCCCTTTCTCTTTTGTACTTGCCCTGCCGCTTGAGACGGAGCATTAGTCGGACAGAGAAGAGGGATGGGGTGACAGCAGCTGCTGCTGCCACTACCTTCATCTCCTCCCACTGGACGCTTACCTGCCTCTTCGCAGGGTGATGTTGTGCATACGCTGTCCTTTTAATTTAACAATGGGGGAGGTCAGTAGGTGGGCCTTCTCCCGGTGGCGGTGACGTCACACATGCACCACCGGGTTTCCTGTTTGAGTGCATGTGTTTTTTTTTGTTTAAAGGACACGCAGGCACTTTTTTTGAAAATGGGCACTTTTGGCCTCACTCTGGTCTTCTGTTATAGGGTTAAATGTTCTTAATTGGTACAGGATTCCCCCTCTGTTTAAGATGCTTGGTGGGTTAATCATTCACCTCACTCCAGATATGGTGGACCAGGCAGAGGAGGTTGTGCTGATATCCTCTTTCCTCTATCCTCTTTTTTTTTTTTTTTTTTTTTTTTTTTTTTAGTTTTTTCGACTAAGCCCCCTAAGACTTCAGATTTGAAGGTTTCTAGACCTAGTTCGGAGTCGAAAGCCGAAGAGTAGAAGGTGCCCGATGTGTGAAACCAAGCTGTCGGATTCCTATAGAAAGTCCCTTGTACCGAGAAGGTGATAAACAAAGAACGGGAGCCCAGTATGGCGGATATGATGCAAGATAATTCCCTCCCCTTTTGAGAACCTTGCATCTTCTGAAGATGATCAGGGGTCAGTTATTGAGATCTCCACTCGGGGAAATTTCTTTTACCTCCGGGGGAGTTACCTTATCTTTTGCGCATGATTTACTGGTCTATGGTCATTGAGGAGAGGGGTATTTGCCTGAAATCAAAACATTATGGTTTTTACCCAAACTTTGTTCTGGAAGTTCCCTTATCCTTTCCTCTTGAATGGAAGGATCTGGTAAGGAAGGTATTTAAATCGGGGAAACCTCAAGAGGAGATCTTTTCTGAGGATTCAGGTTTTTGGGAAAAATTTCGTAAATTAGATGCACCTTTTGCAAAGGTCTTCAAGGGGGTAGATTTAGCCTTTGAGGATTTGGTATCCTTAAGGATTCTTTCTTTATAAAGGGAATCCATCTTTTTATCCAGCACGTGGCAGGCGGAATCCTGTTCACTTAAGCAGATTTTGGCTTCTACTTGTATATGGCAAGGAACTTAAGCGGTTGTAGCCCAAAATTTAAGTCATTTTTAGTGGAACAAACTAGTTCAGAAGAAATCTTTAAAGCTTTACCCATTCTTTTTTCAGCAATCTCGTTTGTCAGACGAAACTGTGGAGTCGAGTTTATCGCTCGGAGTATGGCATTGACTAATTCTTCGGTCACTCTTTGGCTGAGGACCTAGTCTGGTGACATAGGTGTAGTTTAGAGCCAATGTGCCATGCCCTTTAGCGATCAATTCCTCTTTGAGCTAGAACTTGAAAAGGTTTTAGATCGGCTGATAGAAACAAGTGTTTTCCTACCCGGATCAGGGGTTCTAGGAATAAGATTTGCTTATCGGTCCTCTTCTAGATGCTCCTTTCTTAACAGGGAGGCGCCTAAGGGAGTTAGTAAAAGAGGCAGGTTTAGGGGTTCTACCCTTGTTTGATCTTATCTTTGATTGAGAGGTACCAAAGATAATGACACCAGCCTCCTAATTGGGGCCAGACTAAAATTCCTTCCACATCTACTGGGAAAATCTACTAAATTGTCCCTTTTATTTCCAGAAGCATAAGGTAAGGCATACATATAAAATTTACTCGGACCCCTCCTTCAAATTTTTTATCACCTCTTCTGGGGGGCAGGGAGGAGAATTTGGCTATCGGATGGCCTAACCTCCATGTTGACCAAAAGGAGGCTTGTGTCAATCCCTCGCCAACAGCAGGGTATGGGTTTCTATTCCAGCGTCTTTTTTTAGTGAGAGAGGCATCAGGAGGATTTCAGTTTATAAATCTAAATGTAATCTTCTAGTGGGGTACAGACATTTTCCGTATGAAGACCATCTGCGGACTCCTGGGTGCTTCATGGTGTCAATGGACCTGAAAGATGCTTATTGGCAAGTCCCAATGAGTCACTAGGCCCAGTCCTTTCTAAGATTTGCCATTGACAATAGGGGACCAGACATTTCATTTCCAATTCGTCTGTTTTTTTTCTTTTTGGTCTAGTCTCCGCTCCCAGGCCCCTTACCAAGGTACTGGCCGAACCTCTGGAATACCCAAGACAAGAAGGGATCGGCATTGTAGCCTATCTGGATGATCTAATATCCTTTGCTTCAAGATCTGAGTGACAATGCAGTTATTGAGGCGTTTGGGTTGGGTACTGAACTAGGAAAAGTTCAGCCTAGTTCCATTTCAGCATTTCCTACAGTAAGATGGGGCCAATTGCATTCAAGCACATCTTGAACAATTGGAACATATCCCATGGGTCTTTGGAAGATGTGGTTCTAATTTCTGAGCCAGTAAAGAAGTCTCTGGAATGGTGGTTTGTTCAAGGACAGATTTGTCAGCGGTCTGGCCAGGAGGGATCCCAGAGACTGAATTTTTACAAGACTCCTCCTCTTGAGGATGGGGAGCCCATTGCGGGGCACTGACAGCTCAGGAAAGATGGTCCAAAGCGCTGAGTCTGTCTTTCTTGAATTTAAGGGAGTTGATTGCTGTGAAAGAAGCTCTGTTCTCCTTTGCTCATCTAAAGAATCGATATGTTCAGATCAGAACGGACAATGCAACAACGGTAGCTTATTTGAATCACCAAGGAAGAACAAGGTCTCCTCAATTATCAGAGGGAACAGAAATACTGCTGTGGGCAGAATAGAACCTACTGTCTTTAACAGCCGTTCATCTGAAAGGCAGTTTGAATCAGGTTGCACATTTCCTAAGTCGTGCTCCATTACCTGATTCAGCGACCATTCTGACTCCAGTAGTGTTCAACTTGTTTTTCCCCCGATACGAGATCCACTTCTGGACTCCCTTTCCGAATGCATATTTGGTTGAAGTTCTTTTCTCTGAATCCTTCAGATCCAGCTTTGGTGGTGGACGCACTGGCTCACAATTGGCCATTAAACCTAGCCTATGTGTTTCCTCCAGTTCAGTTGCTGCCTCAAGAACAAACGAATCAATCAGCCAACCACTGTTCTGCTTCTGGCTCCTTGGTGGCCCAAGAGAACATGGGTTTTGACTCTTGTAACAGTCCATACAGGAGCCATGGAAACTTCCAATGAGACCTTTTATTCCAGGGACCAGTGCTCTGTCCAGATCCCCAAAAGTGGTGTTTGACTTTGTGGACCCCGAGGTCGCCTTGCTTCGGAGGAAAGGATACTCGAAGGTAACGGACACCCTAATATCAAGTAGGAAGAATGTGACGAAGATTTATTTGAAGGTTTGGAAAACTTTTAAGATTCAGAATGGGAATCTGCATCTAATCTTCTGGTCATTCTCCACTTCCTCCAAAGAGGAGCAGATTTGGGTCTCTGTGTTGGCACACTGAAGGTACAGTTGTCGGCACTGTCAGTTTTTCTGAACAAGAGATTTTCATAATTTTCTTTTGGTCAGGAGATTTCTTCTGGCTGTGAGGCATTCTAAGCCAGGTCGCATGAAGATCGTTTCCCAATGGGATCTAGCGAAGGTCCTTTTCAGCTTTGACAGCCCCTTCATTTGAGCCAATCCAGGACTCGTAATAAATTTTCTTACCTGGAAGGTTTTGTTTTCATTGGTGACATTCAGTCGTTATCTTGTCTCCCCTTTCTTCAGATTTTAAGATCGAGTGATCTTAAGTCTTTAACTGCCAGCCTTCCTGGAGAAGTTGTCACCCTCTGTTGCCAGCCTATTTTCCGCTACACATGTTCGACAGTGATTTTTGAAGGGATTTCCCTATAAAATCATATATTGTTTTTTCAACAGTCTGGGCTTCAACAGGGAATATCTTGTTTTTAAGTTTATCACTGTTTAATATTTTTGTGGAAAAAAGCGTTTTTTCTTAATAAAGTCATATTGTGTATAAAAGCCCCATTCCTCACAATTCCAACGGTACCACATATGTAGGTCTAGATACCCTTTTGTGACCAGGAGACACCCCAAACTTAATAGAGCACTTGAGGAGGTTTTCAAAGAAAATACAATTGTTTTGCGCTCATTGCAGTTTCTTAACATAAACACCACTTTACATTTGAAATGCCCCCCCAAAACCATATATACACTTAAAGTACACACCTCAAGCTATCTAGGCGTATCAGGCTTGAGGTTGTGGCTACATATCTCCAGGTGTGGTCAATCAAAGAATTCCGGCTTTTTTCCAATGTTTTTGGAAAAAAATAATAAAAAACAGAATTAAAGCCAAATGTTTCCTTAAAAAAAAATAACTAACTCCAAGGGTAGGGCTGCCGTTCACCCTAAAGGAAAGCATATGCATATTGGGCATTTCACTTGAAAATTCCTACTCTGCAGACTAAGCACGCGCCTTGTGCTTTTTCAACCAAAACAGCCCTTTGCAAATAAAATAGCCCCCACAAACCATATATCCACAGAAAGTACACACCTCAAGCGTTCTAGGCGTACCAGGCTTGTTGTAATGGCAGGAGATTTCTGGACGCAATCCTTTGAGGAATCCACTGGCACCCTAAAAAAAAAAAATCGTAAAAATTCATAATCAAAACCAAATTTTCCTATAAAAACGATACACTAACCACAAAAACCATGCCCAATGTGGATCGGCAAGGTCCCCTGAACAGAACAATACCCAACATGCATTGCTAACTCCAAGGGTAGGGTTGCCATTCACCCTAAAGGAAAGCATATGCATATTAGGCATTTCACTGGAAAATTCCTACTCTGCAGACTAAGCACGCACCTTGTGCTTTTTCAACCAAAACAGCCCTTTGCAAATAAAATAGCCCCCACAAACCATATATCCACAGAAAGTACACACCTCAAGCGTTGTAGGCGTACCAGGCTTGTTGTCGTGGCAGGAGCTTTCTGGACGTAATCCTTTGAGGAATTCACTGGTACCACCGCATTTCCCTACAAAAATTGAAAATATGCACAATAAAAAACATTTTCCTAAAGAAAATATATGCTAACAAGGAAAAACATACCTAATATGAAATGGCAACGTCCCCTGCACAGAACAATACCCAACATGCATAGGTACTTTCAATGGTTACTGATGGTAAAGTTTCAGCTCTGCAAACAAATCACACACCTTTTTTTTTTTTTCCACAAAAACAACCCTTTTCATTTGAAATACCCCACCCAAACCATATATATACTTAAAGTACACGCCTTATGCTTTCTTGTTCTATCCCGTTTATTCCAGTGGGCAAAGTTTTCTGTTAAAATTCTGAACGCATACACAGGTTTTACATATAAAATGTTACAAAAAACAGACTCACAACATTATGCTAAACATCTGAAACAGCAGGGGCCCCCAAACAGAATACCCAACAAGCATAGCTCAACATCTCACTATAAAAGTGCACAAAACAGCCTTTACATTTCTTAATGATACTAACAGGTGCAATAAGGATTAGACTTATGGGGTGCAGATGGGCTATTGTAGTTGTGGCATCAGATTATAGGATCAGGGTCAAGTATACCGATCTTGAAAAGGGGCCCATGTTTGAATCATCATGCGCCACAAGTAACCCACTGCTCCTCCTCCAGCCCTCCTATCGCATCTGTAAACATACCCCAAAAAATTAAAAGGAAAAGAAAAACGCATTGACAACCTATTTCCAGCAAACAAAAGGGATCCACAACTCTAAACTGAAAATAAAATTTATGCAGTACTATCAGTAATCTACCTGGGTGTGGTAAGCTTCGAAGCAGTCGTCAAAGCATAACCCAGGTTGGCTGGGACATGTCGGGCAGTAGTACCGCACGTCCTTCCTGATGCCACGCTTTCTACATACTCTACAAGGCTTTTGGGGATACCTCTTAACACCCACATGGGGAAGGCACTTTATAAAGTGCTTCCCAACTAGCCTAGCCTGGTTGTCATTAGCTGTCACCTCTGGTTCCTGCTCGGTATCCCCAAACAACAAAGCAGGGAGTAACTGCTGTTGGTATTTAATAAAAGACAAATTTGAGCCTGGTACCGCTGCCTTGAAGACAACAAAGGAGTTGTAAGTTGCCAGCTGGACCAAATAAATTGCAACTTTTTTGTACCAGGCTCTGGATTCTCGGGTGGCATTGTAATATGTTAGTATTTGGTCCGTCTTATCAACGCCACCCATGAATTTATTATAATCCTTGATACAGCGTGGCTTTTGGGAAGGGGCTCGGGGACCACGTTGCCTTACATTCATGACTGACTCATCATGGATTGTTGTCAGCATGATTACATTTTTTTTATCCATATACTTCACAGCCAGGAGCTCACCGCTTCTTAAAGCGTACGACTCTCCACGATTTAGTTTTTTTTGCAGCATTGACCTGGGCAAACCTTTTCGATTACGGTTGATGGTGCCACAGGCCGGTGTGTCCAATGAATAAAGGGCTCTAAATAAGGGGATGCTGCTGTAGAAGTTGTCCATGTATAAGTGGTAACCTCTCCCCAGTAGAGGAGTCATGAGCTCCCAGACAATTTTTCCACTGACTGACAAATCAAGGGGACACCCAGGGGGGTCCAGATGTGTGTCCCTTCCTTCATATAATTGGAAAAATGTTGTATAGCCGGTTGAACTCTCGCACAATTTGTAAAATTTAATCCCGTAGCGGGCACGCTTGCTAGGGATATACTGACGAAATATAATGCGCCCTTTAAACAGCAGAAGTGACTCATCGATACTTAAATTTTGAGAGGGGGTGTACACTTCCGCAAAGCGCTCTGACAGGCTATTAATAAGGGGTCTTAATTTATGCAGCCTGTCGTGACCGGGCTCACCACGGGGAAGAGCAGTGGAATTGTCATTGAAGTGCAGAAATCGCAGTAAGATTTCGTACCGATTTCTGGACATTACGGCCGGAAATATTGGGGTTGCCAATAAGGATTGGGTATCCCAGTAGGAGGAAATGCTAAATTTTTTGACGATACCCATTGCAAGAGTGAGCCCCCAAAATTTTCTCATCTCACTCAAATTTGTGGGGTGCCATGCATGAGCTCGAGCGTGCCTCTGTGGGGGATTTTGGGTGAGGACCTGCTCAGCATAGAGATTAGTGTAATAGACCATATCCAGAAGAATGGCCTCTGAAACAAATAAATTGAAGTAGTCAATGACACCAAAGTTTGTGGTGTCGCAATTGACCCCGGGGACCGAATCAAATGGGGGAATTTCGGGGGAATAGTTATTAGGAGGCCTCCATGCAGGCTCTCCTCCAACTGCAGCACTCCCGCCCTGACCTACACTTTCTTCCAGCGTGGCCTCTTGTGCGGTACCATCCCTTCTAGGATGCCTAGCACTGGTACCACTGCGCGGCTGTGTCTCCTCACTAGAGGAGACACTGTCGGACTCACTACCTGAGGGCATATACTCTGACCCTGACTCGCTAAACTCTTCTGAGTCCGACTCCATCATAGAAGCCGCTGCTTCCTGTGCAGTGTACCTTCTCCCAGCCATTTCTAAATCTATTCTAAACAGTCACAAAATATAAACTCTATAGGGGAAGGCTGTACTGGAACCTAAAGCTTAGAACCTAAACCTAAAGCTTAGAACCTAAACCTAAAGCTTAGAACCTAAACCTAAAGCTTAGAACCTAAACCTAAAGCTTAGAACCTAAACCTAAAGCTTAGAACCTAAACCTAAAGCTTAGAACCTAAACCTAAAGCTTAGAACCTAAACCTAAAGCTTAGAACCTAAACCTAAAGCTTAGAACCTAAACCTAAAGCTTAGAACCTAAAGCTTAGAACCTAAACCAAAAAAATACAGAAAATACACAGTACGGAATAAAAAAGTGTATATCTACGATCCGACTAGAAGTGGTGAACTCAGCAGGAGCAGAATATCTGTAAGATATCCCAAAAGGGAGGGGCAAAGGTCCCAAAAGGGATGGGCAAACGTCCAGCGAAGGTCCAGGTGAAGCAGTCTTAGGGCCAAAAACCAACCGACAAGCCTGAGGGAAGTTTAGTTAACACAAATATAGTTTAAGAAGGTTGGGTAAAAACCCCAAATTCCTGGTAATAACTACCCTATCGCCGATGCAACACTGCATGCACTGGCCGCAGGCTAACTACGTTATACCTTTTAACCAGCATGAGCCATTGGATTGGCGGTAAGGTACGTTTTACTGGCAATCAAGGGGGATTCACATTGCATTACGCCAAAATTACATTTTTTAAACAGCAAAAACAAAAAAAGCCTGACCTAGCCCTCATTCACACCTGTCCGGTACCGCACGTGTTTCCGTGTCTGCTGCAAAAATAATTCAGTAATGGCACCTTTATGGCCCCTTTCACACCTCTCCAGTGGAGCAGTGAGGAGAAAAACGCGGCCGCAAAAGTTCCTGCCTGCTTGATCGCCGGCTGCATGGGCGACCGGGCCAGCATGGGCGACCGGGCCGGCTATCGGGCCGGCATGGGCGACCGGGCCGGCATGGGCGACCGGGCCGGCATGGGCGACCGGGCCGGCTATCGGGCCGGCATGGGCGACCGGGCCGGCTATCGGGCCGGCATGGGCGACCGGGCCGGCTATCGGGCCGGCATGGGCGACCGGGCCGGCTATCGGGCCGGCATGGGCGGCCGGGCCGGCTATCGGGCCGGCATGGGCGGCCGGGCCGGCTATCGGGCCGGCATGGGCGGCCGGGCCGGCTATCGGGCCGGCATGGGCGGCCGGGCCGGCTATCGGGCCGGCATGGGCGGCCGGGCCGGCATGGGCGGCCGGCTATCGGGCCGGCATGGGCGGCCGGGCCGGCTATCGGGCCGGCATGGGCGACCGGGCCGGCTATCGGGCCGGCATGGGCGACCGGGCCGGCTATCGGGCCGGCATGGGCGACCGGGCCGGCTATCGGGCCGGCATGGGCGACCGGGCCGGCTATCGGGCCGGCATGGGCGACCGGGCCGGCTATCGGGCCGGCAATGGGCGACCGGGCCGGCTATCGGGCCGGCATGGGCGACCGGGCCGGCTATCGGGCGACCGGGCCGGCTATCGGGCCGGCATGGGCGACCGGGCCGGCTATCGGGCCGGCATGGGCGACCGGGCCGGCTATCGGGCCGGCATGGGCGACCGGGCCGGCTATCGGGCCGGCATGGGCGACCGGGCCGGCTATCGGGCCGGCATGGGCGACCGGGCCGGCCATCGGGCCTGCATGGGCGACCGGGCCGGCCATCGGGCCTGCATGGGCGACCGGGCCGGCCATCGGGCCTGCATGGGCGACCGGGCCGGCCATCGGGCCTGCATGGGCGACCGGGCCGGCCATCGGGCCTGCATGGGCGGCCGGGCCGGCCATCGGGCCTGCATGGGCGGCCGGGCCGGCCATCGGGCCTGCATGGGCGGCCGGGCCGGCCATCGGGCCTGCATGGGCGGCCGGGCCGGCCATCGGGCCTGCCTGAATCTGTTTTTCTGTACAACCTTGTCTACACGGAAAAAAGCACAAACAACAAAAATATATTTATATATAGGCAAAAGCAAACAAAAAAAGCCTAACCTAGCCCTCATGCACACCTATCCAGTACCGCACGTGTTTCCGTGTCGGCTGCAAAAATAATTCAGTAATGGCACCTTTATGGCCCCTTTCACACCTCTCCAGTGGAGCAGTGAGGAGAAAAACGCAGCCGCAAAAGTTCCTGCCTGCTTGATCGCCCATGCAGGCGGCGATCGGGCCTGCATGGCGATCGGGCGGGCACACCACCACCACCCCCTTGGCCCCAGCACAGCTACACAAAGGATCAGGCCGGCGGGCGGCCCGGCACACCACCACCCCCCCCCCTCCTTGGCCCCAGCACAGCTACACAAAGGATCGGGCCGGCGGGCGATCAGGCGGGCGGGCCGGCACACCACCAATACCCCCTTGGCCCCAGCACAGCTACACAAAGGATCGGCCGGCGGGCGATCAAAAGGGGCGGGCCAGCACACCGGGCCGGCGATCGGGGCCTGCGTGGGCGACGGGGCCGGCGATCGGGGCCTGCGTGGGCGACGGGGCCGGCGATCGGGGCCTGCCTGATCGCCCATGCAGGCCCGATCGCCGGCCTGTATCTGTTTTTCTGTACAAGCTTGTCTACACGGAAAAAAGCACAAACAACAAAAATATATTTATATATAGGCAAAAGCAAACAAAAAAAGCCTAACCTATCCCTCATGCACACCTGTCCGGTACCGCACCTGTTTCCGTGTCTGCTGCAAAAATAATTCAGTAATGGCACCTTTATGGCCCCTTTCACACCTCTCCAGTGGAGCAGCGAGGAGAAAAACGCAGCCGCAAAAGTTCCTGCCTGCTTGATCGCCCATGCAGGTCCGATCGGGCCTGCATGGGCGACCAGGCCGGCGATCGGGCCTGCGTGGCCTGATGGCCTGATGGCCTGCATGGCGATCGGGCGGGCACACCACCACCACCCCCTTGGCCCCAGCACAGCTACACAAAGGATCGGGCCGGCGGGTGATCAGGCGGGCGATCAGACGGGCGGCCCGGCACATCACCCCCCCCCCCCCCTTGGCCCCAGCACACAAAGGATCGGGCGGGCGATCAGGCGGGCCGGCACACCACCACCCCCTTGGCCCCAGCACAGCTACACAAAGGATCGGCCGGCGGGCGATCAAAAGGGGCGGGCCAGCACACCACCACCATCCCCTTGGACCCAGCACAGCTACACAAAGGATCGGCCGGCGGGCGATCAGACGGGCGGACCAGCACACCACCACCACCACCCCCTTGGCCCCAGCACAGCTATACAAAGGATCACTTACCTTGATCCACGCAGAAAGAGGCCGGCGCCGGCAGATTACATCATACTGCGCCTCCTGCTGATTGGTCCTGGGGGTGATCAGGTGACCAGAGTCATCCACAGGTCACCTCCCCCAGAACCTTGGACGATGATCTCCAAGACTCCATCGATGGAAGCCTGCAGATGACCCTAAGGTAACAAAACGCTAGGTACGTAAAATTCACGTAGCTGGCGTTTAACGACAGGAGAGGCAGCTACATGAATTTTACGTAGCTGGCGCTAGAAGGGTTAAGGGTAGATCCCTGCTACCATCTGAAGATTTCCTGACTTTCACAGATTGTTCAATCAGTGGACAGTAAAGCTTCTTCGGTGCAGAAATCTTTGGACGTCGGAGCTTGTCTTCTGAATATCTTTTTTAGACTAAGGATTGGAGAAAAGCAGCCTGTTTGTATCATTCTCAGGGCCAAGAAAGTGGCAACGAGTCTCAGTAGACTATTAGTATTGCCTATCATGGGTCAAATTCCAGGGAAGATTACAGCTCACTTGACAAGTGTTTCTATGTCTAGGACAGAGCAAGCTGGGGCCCCTATTGAACAGATTTGTAAAAGCGGCCACCTGGTTTCCAGCCAAGACTTTTGTGAGGCATTGTTTGGATTTACTGACATTACAGTACTGACAAAGAACCTTTGGCAAAAGTGTTCTTCAAGCTGCATTCCCCACCAAATAGTGGTAGATCTTGGTTATCTCTCATGTGTATGCTGCCGGGAGGATGTTTAGAAAAGTTACCAGGTAACTAAAGTTTTCTCAAAACATCCGAATAGGCAGCATACAGGGTTTTCCCTCCCTTTAAAGTGGACCAACACCCAGGGGGGATCGGCCCGGAAATCTATAAGATTCCCGGACCGATCAGATCCCTCCCCGCTGGGCATCCGAAATCGGGATGTCCCGCGGGGAGGAACCCCCCAGGAGGCCCACAATCCTTACCTTACCGGCCATCCAACGGCGCATGCGCGAGACGCGGCCGCGTCTCTCGCTTCCCTCTAGCAGGGCGCGCTCCCGCGCCGGCCGTTTTGTGAATGGCAGGCGCGCTCCCTGTTAGAGGGAAGCGAGAGACGCAGCCAATGACAGCGCTCTGGTATGCGCGTCCAAGCGGCTTTGGACACGCATACCAGAGCGGCTCTGAGCGCTGTCATTGGCCGGACGAGGTCACGTGGGAGCGGGTAGAGGTGAGTTTTTGCGGCGATCGGGGGGGTTTCACACAGCGGGGCCCCCCGATCGGGGTGCCCCACCTAAGTGGACCAACACCCAGGATAGTCAAAATCCTGGGTGTTGGTCCACTTTAAGATATCATTGAATTTATTTTATGCTTTAACCAGTTTTTGGTCTCTTTTTACAACTAAGGACTAGGAGGAGTTGGTTTTATCTAATTCTGGTGGCCAGGTGTTCAATTGAGAGGAGGAGACATGAGGTCTTATGTGTGTGCTGCCCGTTTGGAAAAGATGTTACCAGGTGACTTAAGTTTGTCACCACAAATAACGTGTTTTTTTTTTTTTTCCTCCCCTAGAAACCTGGAAGTGGTAAAGGTGGCAGCAAAACAAGAGCTGCTAAAAAGCAGGTGAGTATTTAGTCTACATTTCCAACTCCAACTGGTTTACTAGGGGGTTGAGATATGTGGGTCTGCTCTAACTGCTTATACTAAATAGTAAAACACTGGTTTTAGAGTATTTGTGTCCAGTTGCATTACTGGTTGGGTAACACTGTAACTTTCTAACTGGGGCTCAATTTTTAATCCTGGCAGGAGAACGATGAGGAGGAGGAAGAAGGTGGCACAGCAGACTCCTCAGAAGAACAGTGACCTCAATTTTCAGTGTTGAGCATCCTTCCTCAATGAGTTGTATGTGTTGTAGCCTGCATTTATAGTATAAATTTGTTTTCCGAGAACTTGGTCAGGACAGAACAACTTATTGCCTCCCGCTGCATTACTCAGGTCATTATTGCTGGCAGTCTTGTCAGACTGCTAGGCAAGTATACTTTTCTACTCATTCCTTCCCCGTCTTACAGCCAGTATGGGTATCTGCATTCAGCACAGTGTAGATTTTATTAGGTTGATAAATTCATTGTGATCATTAAGCTAAAATCTGGACAACTGACCGTGAAATGGAGGGTAAAAATCTGAATTCTCCCCAAAGGGATGACTTTCTGAATGCTCCTACATGACATGCATATGCAATATGTAATACCTGTCAGTGGATGCTGTGTAAACCAGTAATGTATTTAAAATCATTTACTGAGCTGCCAAAACAAAAATACAGAGCCAAGAATAGTCCTGACAGCCTAGCTTGCTAAAATCCAATCCTGAAAATAAATTAGTGCTAGTAAAGCATCCAATGACCTTAATCATTAATCCCCCATAATATTCATTAAGGAATGAAATATTCACAAATTGGGTTTATCACTTGGGTGTATGCCAAGGCAAGTGCTGCTCTGCAGAGTTTATCCTGACAGGACAGCCAGGCAACTGGCCTTTTGGAGAAGGCTGTCTTTTGCTGCTGGCTTTTACTTCACATACAGGTTTGTCATAGAATCTGTATAGAGATCTGTAAAACCTGGCTTGTTTGGTGGCCCTTGCTTTAGATTCTCTCAAAAGCCCCTAAAAGCCCCTGTTTTTTTTTCTGCAAAATGATACATGGTACTTCAGCAAGCTACTCCCTGAACATAGAACCCTATCATTTAAATATTTTAGAGTTTTTTATATAATATCCCTGGATGTCTAAATGGGGTAATTTATGGTGACATTAGTCAAATGCTTGAAGTGTAAATGGTGCTCTATAATCCTGGCATAGCTATAAACTGCACTTGTATGCCAATGTGTTATTCAGTAGTGTCTATTCTGCAAAAGGAAGGGGGGGGTGTTCTGCACAGGGGAAGTAAGTGAGGGGGGTGTTCTGCACAGGGGAAGTAAGTGAATGTGCTGGTAATAGTGTGGAGTGGGAAAGGATTTCACTGGAATGACAAGAAGATTGCCTTCAATGATCACACAACCCTATACGCACGTTTCTTTCCTCTAATACAATGTGGTAAATATTATGAAGAGATGGTGTTTTCAAACTGTAGTAATTTCAAATGTTTTGTCTTTATTGAAGTTAAACGTTGAAGCCCAGGATGTAGAGAAAATGCTGCACTAGACTTTTTTGTTCACTCTACAAATGACAATAAAATTCTTTAATATAAAGCGTTGTGTTTTACTTTGATACACTGGGGGCCATATATATTGAGCCATCTACCAGAATATGCCACCCCTGGTGGTGTTGGTAAAAAATATCATCTTTGGGGGGCGTGGCTACGGAATGAGAGAGCGTGGGCATGTTTTGGAGAGCTCCCGTTTAGCCCCAGATTATACAGCTGATTAGCACCCCCATATTTGCCCTATTCGGCCAGATGAGGGGCAATAAGACAGGGGACAACCTCAAAAGAACCCCAAGTCCGCCATCGGCACCTTTTTTTCTCCCCAAAGCACAGCCGGGGCTTGTGGACCAGCCAGACAAAATGGTGCCGGACCCAGCACATGCTCCCTGTGGACAGGCAGGGATTGGATGGAGCGCGGCGGCAAGGCTATCCCCCGATACACCCCGAGAGGTGAGCGCCGAAGTGAATAAGCTGAGACCTACCTTGATCGTGGCTGGAGGTGTGGGAGACGTGGAGGTCCGGAGTGCCGTCGGAGCTGCAGGTCCGGCGTCTGGCGCGGCGCTGGGGGACGCGGCCGGCCAGGAAGCTGAGATGAGTGGCGGAGGCCAAGGGTGTATCGGGGCGGCGATGAGGAGGAGACCTCGGGGAGCGGTGTCGGCGGCGGCTTGGAGGTGAGCTGCGGGAGCGAGGGGAGGGGCTACGGCGGTGCAGGCAGCGAGGAGCAAGAGCCTGTGACAGACGGCTGTATATCCTCCCTACCATGCCAGGCACGTGTATGAGACCGGGGGCAGACTGGCACCACAGGTGGAGGACTCCTCGGTGGGTTCCACCTCAGTGGGGGGGAAATGGAGAGGGCGGTGGGCAGTTGTCAACCCAATGCGAGCCCAGGTCACCAGCCTTAAGGGGGAACTCCCCAGCCAGCATGGAGCAGCACTGTAACCCTGTTGCGGGGGCAACCACTCACCCCAACAAAAAGATTGGTGTATGTGGATCTCCATCCCGTCCCAGCTAGCTCTGGTTCCAGTAACAGTCCCCAGCACAGACACCTGCAGAGTCTCAAACACATCGACCTGGAATGGTCATCAGAGTCCAGCGTTACATCTGTGAGCGGCACTACTCCTGGTTGGGAGGGTGGGGGAGTCTCAAGAGACGTCGTTGTGAGCCCCCCTCGATGCGTGGATGTCTCCCTTGCCGGCTCTTCCCCTGGGTTGCCTTTGGGGCTCCTTCCCACCGACCAACCATACGCAACTCCAACCATCGACCCTAGTCTCCAGGCTATTTTACAATACTTGCCGACGAAATCAGAGCTTAAAGCAGACCTGGAGGCAGTGGCGACCAGAATTGAGAGGGCGCTGCGCAGGGAAATTGAGGATGTACAGCAGAAATCGTCTGTCCTAGAAACCAACGTCGCCACCCTCGGATTCCGATGATGACCACGAGGCTCGGCTATGAAACTTAGAACGAATGCAAGCAGTACACCATCAACAAATGACCGAACTTCGGCTCCAAGTGGACGACCAGGAAAATAGAAATAGGCGCAACAACTGGGTGATCCCTAGATGCAGAAGTGATTGACCGGATCCAGATCTCAATCCGCCCGGCCGGAGACCCGCAGGCCCCTAGGGATGTCCTGTGTAGGATCCACTTTCACTGTCAAGGAGGACATCCTGCGAAGGGCTTGGGAGAGAGGCAGGTTTGAATGGAGGGGTTTACAGATCACGATATTACCTGATGTATCGCGCCGCACCCTGCAGATGAGAAGAGTACTCCGACCTCTACTCGACAAGCTGCAGGAAGTAGGGGCCTCATATAAATGGGGTCATCCTTTCCATCTCATTATCCGCAAGGACAATTCTGTTTTTGCCCTACGAAGTAAGGCGGACCTGTCCAGTATGTTTATCTTCTTAGGACTGGAGGCCTTCCCGATCCCGGACTGGCTGGACTTCAACCCACCACCCACGCTACCGCAGAGGGCTCCTAGGCATCCTCGGTGGGGGCGGGGGACGGCCAGGAGGAATCCAGATCTCAATTGTGAGCGTGGTGGAGGCAGGCCCCGGAGAAACCCAGTTCCCTAGATGTGGATCGGGTCCCGTTCTTTGTTTTCCCATCTCCTATTTGTCTCTTTGCATGCGGCACCACTAGGAGACATTGTCTACTTCTGTACTTTCTCAGCCGCTGAGATACGGGGGGCCTGGCGGATGGGTGTTATGTTCCGTTGAGTTGAACTTGATTGGTGTTTCACTTTCCGTATCTTGGCTGCCCTTGCTGCAGTCTGGAGGGAGGCGCTTTGCCGGTTGGGGGGGGGGCGTCCTCTCTTCGATCCTTTATTAATGAGTTGGAGGGTGGAGGGGGGGCGGCCCACCGTTCCCGGTCAGTGGGGCTGGGGACACGTGAGCCCGGTGCCCGGCCTCCGGGCGGAAGTATAGCGATGTTCGATAATGCCTTGTGTTAAGTTTAAAGTTTAAATGTATGCTAATAGTTGTTTCTGTATTATGGTCAATGTGGTTCCGAGGGAGTGGGGGGGCTGAGGGGTGGAGGATCGCACAGAAGTCTGGTCCAGCAGACTTGATATTTGCTTGCTTATCTGGCATAAGAAGGGGTCTGAAATCTAATGAGGGGCTATCGGGAGCACGCTCTGTCGTTGCCGTGCCATCCTGTAGGGTCTAGACCCGCCAGGATTTTCGCGGGCAAGGGGCTTTAGCTCCTGTCTATTAGTTTAGAAAGCCCTCCCTACAGGGGAGGCAAATTAAAGTTCAGGCCTCACCTGGCTTAGGCCGGGGGAGACGCCTTATTCCTTTTCATCTTCCTCTGTTGCTTTTTTTTTTTTTTTTCTCTTCCCTGCCTTTATCTGTCTCTATCCTCTTCCCCTCTTTGTTAGGGGACCCGGCTCCGGCCCTGGGACACTAGCCACAGTTCAAATACTCAAGGCGTCGCGGCCCCTTAAAGCTGTGTAACCGCCCCACGCGTCTCCTGATGGCCGAACTTAAAGTATGTACGTTTAATGCTAAGGGGCTCAATGTACCGAAGAGGGTGAAAATTTTGTATGGCTTCCATAAAGGGGGTAGATGTGGTCATGCTTCAGGAGACACATTTTTGCCTGGGGAAGATGCCAGAGATCAAAGACAGATACTATGACCGGTGGTTCCACAGCCCCAACCCCCGATAAGTCCAAAGGAGTATCTATAGCCATACATAAGAATGTCACCCTGGAGCAAATAGAGGCTATTTCGTGCTATGTAAAGCAAGGTATACCCTGGCCAATCTTTACCTGCCCAATCAGGGACAGGTGGAGGCAGGTTTAGGGATGTTATGAGTACTAGAGGAGTTTGCTGAGGGTACCTTGATCGGGGGGGGGGGGGACCCTCAACCTGGCAATCAACCCGAGGGTGGATTCCTCTCAGGGCAGGTGGTTGATGTTTGGAGAGTGCTGCATGGGGGAGAAAGGGATTACACCTTTTATTCCCACACGCAATATGTATAGCCGACCAGATTATCTTTTTCTCAGCCACCATGCCCTTGCACGCGACCCGGTGACCTCGATTGGGCAGATTCTTTGGTCTGATCATGCGCCTGTCTTCCTGACCCTCCCGATCCTAAATGCGACCCCAAGGCAATACACTTGGCGCCTCAATGACAACCTACTAAAGGATGTCGCCTGTATGACAGAAATCAAAGCCACTATGGCTGGTTTTCATCTTGACCACTGCAGCGACGATACCCCGTTGCCAATTCAGTGGGAGGCGCTTAAGTGCGTGCTGCGTGGGAGCTTTATTAAGCATGGAGCTAGACTCAAGAGGGAGCGGGCGCAGCAGATCAGTTACATTGGGTCAGATAAACGAATTGGAGAGTGCACATAAGTCCTCCTCTAATCACGCAAATCTGAAAGAGTTATTAGAGGCTAGGCAGAAGCTGAGAGGCTTGTATGATCAGTGTTACCTCAGATTTCGTGATAGATTCAGGGCCCATTTCTATGACCACTCGGATAAGTGTGGGAGGACGTTGGCTCGGTCTCTACACCCATGGCATTAGAACTGTGGGAGGGACAGAAGTGCACAAGACCCCGCTAATTGCCAATGAGTTCCAAACCTTCTACTCTGTTCTTTACAATATTAATGGATCGGCCGACTGTGGGATGCAACAGGACTGTGCCGCTCTGATCGACAAATATAGAGGAAACGGCCTTACCTATCATATATCCTTGGAGGAAAGCGAAGCCTTAGAGGACTCCATTAAGCGGGAGGAGGTGACCAAAGCCATAGGGAAGACCCCAGCAGAAAAAAGTCCTGGCCCTAACGGGTTCACTGCCTGGCTCTACAAAGTCTTGGGACCCTGATCGCTCCCTTCCTGGTGAAAGTGTTTAACTCAGTCTCTGACTGTAATCCCTTCCCGAGGCAGGCCCTAGAAGCACATATTGCGGTTATCCCAAAACCGGGTAAGGATGTAACCCTACCTGGCAGTTATAGGCCAATCTCGTTAATATTGATAAGCTATATGCCAAAATTATCGCCAATAGGATCCAGCCCCTACTCCCCTCACTGGTCGACAATGACCAGGTGCGGTTTGTAGCAGGAAGGGAGGCTAGGGATAGTTTTAATATCTCTCTGATGCACTATGCTCAGTCACGGAAGATGCCTGCCTGTCTGTCGGCGGTAGACACGAAAAAAGCGTTCGACAGCTCTCTACCAGGATCCCACCGCTAGGGTGAAGATAAATGGAAGCCTTTCGGGATCGTTTAAAATCAGAAACAGCACGCGGCAGGGTTGCCCTTTTTCCCTTTTACTATATGTTCTAGTGATGGAGAATCTTGCTATTGCATTAAGGGCTAACCCGTCGATTAAGGGAATAGTTTGTGGTGAGGGGAAATATAAACTCTCCCTTTTTGCCGATGACCTGCTTCTATATATCACTTCTCACATCTCCCTCCCCTCTATTCTGGCAGCGTTCGACCGATTCAGTCCAATCAGTAATTTTAAGGTTAACCTGTCCAAGACAGAGGTGTTGAACATCTCTCTGGAAATGCAGACGCAGCAATTACTAGAGGCGAACTTTCCCTTCAAATGGCAGACAGAATCAATAAAATATCTTGGTCAGGCTACCTACAGATTTAGGAAGACTATATAGATTTAACTATGCCCCGCTCCTAAATGCCACACTGGGTACTCTCCAAGCGTATGGGCGGAAACAATACTCTTGGCTCGGACGAATTAATATCCTGAAAATGGATGTTACCTCGTTTCCTGTACGTATTCCAGGCCCTACCAATTGCTCCAGGAGGCCTTCTTTAAGTTCATTTGGGGCAACAAGAAACCCAGGGTGAAGAGGGATACGATGTGTAGACCCAAGTCTGAAGGAGGGTTGGGAGTCCCGAACCTCAAAATGTATCACGCGGCGGCGGTCCTGGTGCGGCTCACGGATTGGTTCCACCACAGAGTGAACAATGGGTGACTCTTGAGGGACATCTCCCCACTTGGATTGACAGCCTTGCCTTGGGTGGAGCCATCCCTTCGCACTAGGAAACAGGAGCTCCCATATCTGGTGGGTCCCCTGCTGGCCCTGTGGGACAGGATTATAAAACAAAATCTCGCATAGACCGGGCCCCCTCACCCCTCTATAATCCGGCATTTCCTGCGGGGGGTGGGGCATCTCAACATTTCTCATCTGGAACGTCACCCGGGATGTAGGGCTGGGGGATATGGTCTCTGGGTCTGGCCTTCCCACCCTTGCTGACCTCCAGGGGCGTAGCTTGGGTGGACGTAAATTGTCCTGGTTCCTGCATGCCCAGCTGGAGGCCTTTGTTAACTCATTTACTCCCAGACTGGTGTCTCGCCCCTTCACAGAGCTAGAGAGGATTTTTAAGGCTCCAATCCCCCCCACACATGTAATCTCTGGTCTTTATAAGATCCTCCGGGAGGGAGGACAGCTTCCTCAGTTCTGTAGGAGGTGGGAGGAGGAACTGGGACATCCATTTGATGCGTGCGAGTGGGAGAAATCCTTTACCTTGACTCATAAATTCTCTATGGCATGCAGGGCTCAGGAGAAGAATTACAAAATGTTGTCCAGATGGTATAGATGCCCAGCGGACCTGGTACGGTTTGGGGGCGCGGAATCGGGGGGGGGGGGGGGGGATTGTTGGAGGTGCAATAAAGCCTCGGGGACACTTACTCATATTTGGTGGGAGTGCCCAGCGGTCAGGACCTTTTTGGGAAAGGGTGCTGGGAGTCTTTAAATTTTTGACGCTCCAGAGCGTCCCTAATCTTCCCCAGGTGACCCTTCTGTCTATGCTTCCGGGATCAGTGGCGACGGGGGGAGGGGACTCCTGAGACACCTGCTCACAGCGGCTAGGACTGTGATCCCTCGCCACTGGCGGACTAATGTTACCCCCTACTTAAATGAATGGTACGGAGAGGTAGAGAATATTAGGATGGAGGAATTGGCTCTGGAGAGAACTGATGGGGGAACGCAGAAGTACCTGGTGTATGGGTGGTTTGGGAAGTTTCTAAAGAAGCTCCGGACTTTCAGGATCTCTTGAAGGATATTTAGTGGTCGATGGGTGGAGTGGGGGGCATGGGGGTGGCCTGAGGGAAACGGGGGAGGATGTGGTGGGGTTTGGGGTAGGGGTGTGAGGATACAGGTTCCCTGTCTTCTCTTTTTCTTTTCTTTTCTTTTTTCTTTTTCTTAGTTTCTTTTGTCTTCTTTCTCTTTTCCTCTTTTCCTTTCTCGCGCTTTTTCAGGGCATGTCCTCTCCCACTCTCCCTTTGAGAGGCGGGCGGGTTGGATGTGGCAGTTCAGATCCGGGGGCACTCTGGAGGGTTGTCTAGCGATAGGGGGGGATCGTAAACTCCCTGGCTGGTCCATAGGACGGGCATTATCTGGCACTGACAACTTTACTCCCACGGCTCACCCACGGGTATTAATTACTAGGTCGTTGGACAGTGGACCATAGCCCCTTGGATAATAATCAAGGATTTGAGGTGTCTTGTATGCCCTGTTCTGCATCTACATATGTATGCTTTTTTTTTTTTTCTCTGTACAATTTCTGTGCTTACTTGAAAATGTAATAAAATCATATTGCAAATAAAAATCATGTAATTATATAATTATATAATTTAATTTATAATTTTCAAATAAACTGTATCTTTACTGACATTGCAACATTGCAAGAAGCATATTTACCTAAACATTAGTGTTACAGCAACATGAAGAAAGTAAAGCACCACTCTAATATGCAGCAATGTGGCAAATTTTGGCAGATTGTGCTTGATAAATCAGGTCCTGGATATCAACTTTGTGGTATTACTGACCACTTGGTATAAGTATATGGTCAATGCCGTTCTAAAAGAGAAGCTGGCATTTTAAAGTGGTCCAAGTATCAAAAAAAGCAACTTCAGTAAATTGCACCCCTAAAGCCCCACTCTGGTAATCGTTGACATAAGCTATTTGAGGGCTTAACTCCATGCGGATGGTATGGCAGTCAGTCTGTACTGAATGGCAGTGGCCATCTTGCCACCTACACCTGCCACCTAAGTCCAGTTTACATAAACTTAATCCAACAATCAAAATTGCCTCACTTAACTGCACAATCCTCCATTTCTAGTAGAAAGCAATCAGCTGTGAGGACTCAGTGCACTGCCGCACAGCTGACAGAATTGTATCATTTTATAAGATACATGGCGCTTGATTCAACAAAGGTAGAGATGTGTCGCTCAAAATCGGATCGCATGCGTACATTTTTAACTTTTTCGAGTGATTCAGAAAAGGGGTTAAATTAAATACGTGCACTCTAAAATGCAATCGTAACATTTTCGATCACTCGTAAAATTTTCAAAATGCTCGTAAAAAGGCTGTCGCAAGCGAAAATTATTGGAAAATGTACTCAAATTTTTTTTCTATTTAGTATTTCTGACTGGGTAAATGTAAATTCATAATTTTTTTCAACTTTTTAAGTTGCCTGTGTAGCTGTATGTACATGGCTAACATTGTGGATACATGTAATAAAGAGGCAAGGTATGCTGTAGTGGAAGTACTAATTAAACAGTAATATTTGTAAGAGGCATGTATGTTTGTTTTTTTGGGGGGGGGGTGGTTGGATTGCCAGGGACCTGTATTAAAAAGGTTTCCTTTAATGCAGAAATGTGGCCATTGTTTTCTATACAAAGCTTTCTCACATAGCACCACGTGTCCTTGGGTGCAGGGTGCAGCTCTTTGCTAGCTTTAACCTCATGGTACGCCATTCTTATGCTTTCACTATAACGTGGACCAAAACCCACAGTCAGTTTTGACTTTTCTGGGTTTTGGTGCCCCACAGTGTAAAAACCCAAATGTCGACCACTCCCATGTACCTTCCCCTGTTCTTATGGAACTTTTTACTACTAGTAAAAAAGGGTAAAAAGTTCAATATTTTTTCCAGGAGTAAAAAAGTGCCATTTACTTTCATTGTCTTCCTAACTAGTGATTCATAAACAGTGGAATTCTCAGGCTTTTTTCTTATGAATTGAATTTTTTTACTACCATTAGAGTTTACTGCCATTGCAAAGAAAGTAGAAGGGCTCCATTGTGAGAGAGCAAAATGAGTTTTCTCCTGAAATCTGCATAAAAAACTAGTGTGAAACACTAAAATAAAAACAATTTATACCGTGTGTGACTCAGTCCACCTGAATCAGTAAAATTTTTGAATCGCAAAATGCAGTAGTACATTATTCCTAGTATGTCACGCACCCCGCTTCCAACATTCATGACACTTGGGAAACCGGGCTGTAGAGGGTGATCTTGCAGAGATTACATGAAAAAAAGGTGGCCCCTCCTGGTCCATAAGTACCTGGGACCTCCCACTATTCCCCAGTCTTTTTGTCTCTGCAGTCGGTGAAGCATTCAGAAGATGACTTTCCTTTCTGCAGGTAGCCGGGATAACTCCCGGCCTTTTTTTTCTATTTCTGCCTGAACTCCCTTATTTGTAATGCTTACTATATGCCTCCCAGCCTTGGCTGAATGGTTCAGGCAAGGGTAGATGCACCTTTGGGTGTGCATGGGACCTTGCTCCCCCTGTGAGACCTCAAATAAGGGGTAGGCGGTGTCCGGGTTGGTGTTCCCCGGCATGGGATGCCCCGTCCCTTTAAATCTCCCTGTGCCTTATGGGTTTTCCTGTACCTCTCCCCTTTGTCTCCTGGCCCTGCAGGGGTGAAAAGGAGGGGGGGAGGTGCTACTATTGGAAGGGAGTGTTGCTATTATGTCCTGTATGTATGTGTGTGTGTATAAATATATATATTATATTATTATTATATTATATTATATGAAGGAATATTTTCCTTTTATTTTTGAGTTTGCAGCGTTTGGCATACCTGTTTGTTGTCTTCATTTTTGGTGAGGGATTTGAATTTCCCTCCCTTTTTCGGAGCAGCGTGTGGGTCCCGGATGTGGGCGTGGTTTGGCGCGCGGCGTCAGGCCTCACACTATTGCGTCTTGCTGAGTTTGTACGGGCTCTGTCTGGCTCGCCCCTCTGATTCCTTCAGCTCTGCTCAGATTGTGTACGTGGTGGGCGAAGCTAGTCGGCGTCGCATTTATCGGGCATTCCGCTCTTCCCCACGCGATTTGCTCTCGCTGCGCGCTGTGTCCTGTCGCTGGTCTTGTGAGTACCCTTTAGCTTGGCTAAAGGGATGTTTTATTGCTATTTTGCTCTATTGTATTTGTGCATAAAGTTTACTTTTTATTTTTTATTCCAGGTGGAAACTCTTCAGTTAAGGTGTTTCTCCTGGTCCTTAACCCTTTCGCTGCCAGCCTACCTGGAGTTTTTGTCACCCTTGGTGCCAAACCGTTTTGCGCTATTTTGCGCTCCCCATGTTCAAATGTGATTTTTGAAGGGATTTCCAGGGATTTCCCAGGGAAATGATATATTGTTTTTTTCAGCAGAGTCTGGGCTTTAACATGAAATGTCTTGTTTGTAATTTTTTAGGGGTATTCTCAATATTTTTGGGTGAAATATGTGAAAAAAAAAATGCATTTTTACAATTTGTAGTTTTTTTGTAATAAAAAAATGTAAGTTTTTCAATAAAATCTTATTGCGTGTGAAATCCCAATTTCTCCCAGTTACAGCGATACCACATATGTATAGGTAGACACCCTTTCCTGCCCAGGAGACTCCCCCAAACTGAAACAGCGCTTTAGGGAATTTTCAGATAAAATACAACTATGCTATGCAATATGCGCACCTTGCAGCTCTTCCAGAAAAACAACCCTTTACATTTGAAATACCCCCAACAAACTATATATTCTCTGGAAGTACACACCTCAAGCTTTCTAGGCGTACCAGGCTTGTTGATGTGCCCATAGTTTTCTGGAAGTAATCCCTCATTGTATTCTTTGGTTGCAGAGTTTCCCTAAAAAAAGGATAAAAAAGCAGAATCAAAGGCACATTTTCCTAAAAAACTATGTGCAAACAAGAAAAAACAAGTTTAGTCTGAAAAAGCAACATCCCCCGAACAGAACGATACCCAACATGCATAGCTACTGTCAAGGGAAGAGTCGGCAAACACCCCAAAGTAAAGCATGTGCGTAACAGTGATTTCAGCTTTGCAGACAAAGTGCGCACCTTGCGATTTTTCAACCAAAACAACCCTTTACATTTGGAATATCCCCCATAAACCATATATTACCTGAAAGTACACATGTTAAGCTTTCTAAGCGTACCCAACTTGTTGTAGTGGGCTCATCTTTCTGGAATTAATCCCTCAAAGAATTCTTTGGTTGCGCAGGGTTTCCCTAAAAAATGTATAAAAAAGCTGAATAAAAAACACCTTTTCCTAAAATATAAATATGCAAACCAGAAAAAAACAAGCTAAGTCTGAAAGCGCAAGGTCCCCCGAACAGAACAATACCCAACATGCATAGCTACCTTTAACCATTTTAATTGCCAGCCTACTTGAGATTTTGTCACCCTCTGTTGACAGGTCATTTTGCGCCATTTTTGCTGGAATTTTCAGGAAAATTATACATATATTTTCTGCAGCAGAGTTTAGGCTTTAACAAGAAATGTCTTGTTTGTAAATTTTATTTTGTTTTTTACAATATTAAGTAAAAAATAAATAAATAAAAAAATTTTTAGAAAATTGACTCCTTTATTTCAAATAAAAAATGTATTTTATTAAGGAAAACCGTATTGCATGTGAAACCCCCATTTCTACCGATTAGAACGGTACCACATATTTATCGGTAGCCCCCCGTTCCTGCCCAGGAGACCCCCCTAACTGAAACAAGTACTTTATAACATTTACAAATAAAATACAACTACCATCCACACTACAAAGGGTTAAATCAAGAAAAAAAAAATTACATAGGGTCCCCCTTCCTGGGGGGGGACCCCATTTTTGGGGGGATTTTTAAGGGTTAAAAACCCTTAAAAATCCCCCAAAAAATTGACATGGGGTCCCCCTTACCCAAAGTAACCAGCCCGGGACCAGCTATGCAGGGCTTGTAGAAACAGGGCACAGGGGCCAGCTTTTGTGGCCCCTGGCCCTGCAGGCTACAAAGCCTGCATAGCCCGTGGGCCCGGGCTCTTCTGCCCCCCCCCTGGGCTTTGGGGAGGCAGGTAATGGGGGTGCCAGGGGTTAATGGCAAGTCACCTGTCATGGACCCCTTACCAGTTCACAAGGGGTTAAATGTAAAAAAAACAAACACACAAAAGAGAAAAAAATATTTTATTAATTTTTTTTTTTTACACTGTACTCACCTCCCATCCATCCTGGAGCACTGTGTCCCTCGGCGATCACTGGCTTCTGCTCACCTGCTGGAAGCCTTTTATAGCTGCTGGATGACAGAACACAAAGAGTTTATTAAAAAAAAAAATGACATAGGGTCCCCCCCTCCCAGGGGGGCGGACCCCATTTTTTTGGGAATTTTAAGGGTTAAAAACCCTTAAAAATCCACAAAAAAAATGAAATGGGGTCCCCCTTACCCATCATTACCAGCCCGGGACCAGCTATGGGGGCTTGTAGGCACAGAGTGGGGGGCCAGCTTTTGTGGCCCCCCCCCACCCTGCAGCCTACGAGCCCACATAGCCTGTGTGGGCCTGGGCTCTTCTGCCCCCCCCCTGGGCTTTGGGGAGGCAGGTAATTGGGGGTGCCGGGGGTTAATGGCAAGTCACCCGCTGCGGCAAGCGGGTGACATGCCATCCCCCAGCCTTGTGAACTGGTATAAGGGGTCTCATGGACCCCTTACCAGTTCACAAGGGGTTAAATGTTAAATAAAAAGACACAGAGACATAAGATATAAAAGATCTTTATTTATTTATTTTATTACTTTACTCACCTCCGATCCTGTGTCCCCCGGCGATCTCCACTGACAGCCTGCTCGTGTGTTTGAAGGAGAGAGCCTGGGGAGGAGGGGGGGGCGATCTCAGCCCTCTCCTCCTCCCCATCTGCCCTCCTCCAGGCACACGAGCAGACTGATTGTCTGTCTCACGTCCCGGCATTAAGAGGGCTGCTGGTGACATCATAAGATGTCACCTGGCCCTGCCCCCCAGGGGGCGGGGCTAGCAGACCCGTTCCAGGAAGTGGGGGGGGGGGAGGGCAATTTCTGCCCTCTCCTCGCCACCGAAGAGGCTGGGGGGGCGATCGGAGGCCCCCCCAGTGAAGAGGACACCCATCGGGAGACAGCGCGGCCTCAGGTAAGGAAATGTCTTTTTTTTTTTTTTTTTTACATTTAGCAGCTGCTGCTGCCGAAGCGGGGGGGGGCTATTCCGGGGGCTCTCCTGGAGCCATCCGACCCCCCACGGGGGATCGGATGGCACCAAATTAAAGGGGAGACCCGGCCGGATCCAACGAGGTGTCAGGTGAGTATTTTTGATTTATATTTTTTTTACTGTCAGGGGGGAAAGTCAAGCACGTAGATTCTACGTGCTTGGCACTTAAGTGGAGTGGAAGCGAGCACGTAGAATCTACGTGCTTGGCACTGAAAGGGTTAATCAAATCCTCCCACTAGGGATTCTTAAAGGGGCATCCGGGGTAGCTATTGCATAAATCCCACATACTTGGCGACCATAAATAAGTATCTAAACAGACACCATTATGGAGGGATCTCAGGATATTGGGCTTTCAGTTCCCTCGGGACAGACTCGGCAGTGTTTAGGATGTGGGGCATCCCTTGTTGGGGATAATGCATTTCTTGTGCACAGTTGACTATAATGCAGCAGTCAGGGGCCCAAGCCTCAGGGTCTGCGGCTCCTGTCTCTTCGCCTACACCACCTTGTCTTGTCCGTTCCCCCAGTAATGTTGTCATGGGTGGAGAGTCTTTCTGATGTATGTGCCAGGTTGGCTCTCATTGAAAAATTAATGTCTAGCTCTGTGGCCAAAAAGGCCTCAGTTAAAAGGAAACATTGGCTCCAGCCATTCCGGCAAGTGAGTTTGACAGTTGCGAGTTTCTTGATTGGTCGGAAGAAGGGGAATTTTGTGAGGAATCTGATATTTCTGATGCTCAGCAATTTGTGGGTACTGACGTTGAACAAGGAGAGGGGGATGTTATTGACACCCCTAAAGCTCTTGCTCAATTGAGTTTTGGCTATCACACCTCCAGAAGCAGCCCCTCCTCAAAAAGGGGAGTTCTTTGGAGCCTCCAAGCCTCGTTTAGAGTTTCCTAACCAGCAACATTTTGAGGATATCATTCCTAAGCAATGGGAGAAGCCTGCACGGCTTCCTGGCATTCCTTTAGGCTGGGATAAAAAGTATCCTTTTCCAGCAGACACAGTTAAGTGTTGGTCATCCCCTCCTGAGGTGGATGCCCCTGTGCTCAATTTGTCCAATTCCTCTGTGTTGCATTCTCCTGAATCCACTTCCCTTAAGGATGGGGAGGACAAGCGTATTGATCAAATGGCGTGCCACGCTTTTGCTAGTGTTGGTTCGGCCTTGCAGCCTGTGGGTGCTTCGGCACTTATGGCAGTTGCTATTAGGTCTGTTGTTAGAGACCTATTGAATACCTCAGGGCTTGATCCAGCCTCTGAGTTTGTTGCCCTCAAGCGATGTGAATTATTTGTGTCTTTTGTACTTTCTGCTTTGGATGATACCTTGGCCTTGTGCAGCAGAACTCCTACCTTAATTGCTATTCGGGGGTCTATATGGTTACGCCAGTGGGCGGCTGATATTGTGGCCAAAAAGTCACTTACAAACCTTCCCTTTGTGGGTTTGCGCCTCTTTGGTGAAAAATTGGATTCTGTCATTAAAGAAGGGAAATTGCCTCAGCGTAAGACTACGTCGTTCCTTTCGGGGACTAGCCTCCTTTTAACTCTTCCTTTCGTGGGTCCAGACCTGGTAGAGGATCGGCCTTTTCAGTCTCTAGGGGGACTGCGTGGAACAGAGTAAGAGGACGTGGCCGTCCAGGCCAGAGTTGGGGGTCCAAGCCTGCCCAGCAATGAGGAGGCGCCCTCACCCTTTCGGGTGGGGGGACGGCTGCGGTTCTTCTTCCAGGCTTGGGTCCAAGAGGTATCGGACAGATGGATTCTAGAAACTGGAATTCGAGTTCTGGCCTCCTCCCAGATTTTTCAGGTCCCGGATGCCCTCTGATATCGGTGATCGCGCAGGGGCTCCGGGCGGCAGTGGCGAACCTATAAGACATGGCTGTCCTCTGCCTAGTGCCTCCAGCGGAAAAGGGTTTGGGGTGTTACTCCAACCTATTCACGGTACCCAAGAAGGACGGCTCTGTTCGGCCTATTCTAGACCTGAGGCGACTCAATCATTTTATCCGCTTCACAAGGTTCGGCGTGGAATCATTGTGGTCAATGGTCGACGCTCTCCGTCAGGGGGACTTTGACGTCCATAGACATCAAGGATGCTTATCTGCACATTCCTATTTTTTCCGCTCACCAGAGATTTCTGGTTCACAGTAGAAGACCAGCATTTTCAGTTTGTGGCCCTTCCATTCGGTCTCACTTCATCTCCAAGGGTTTTTACCAAGATGTTGGCAGGAGTGATGGCTATTCTCATTCGCATTGTGCCATTTCTGGACAACCTTCTCATCACAGCCTCTTCTTTCAATCAGGCGGAATTGGACACCAGGATGGTAGTGGCTATGATAGAGAGGTTCGGTTGGGTGATAAACCATTCCAAGTCCTCTTTGTCCAGCCAGGGAGATTCCCTTTCTGGGCCTGATACTGGATACCTTTCAGGCCAGGCTATTTCTTCCTCAGTCCAAAATTGTTCTGATTCAGGATCAGATTTGTCTGTTCTTGTCCAACCCTCGTCAGTCTATCCGCCTGGGGATGAGACTAGTGGGGCTGATGGTGGCCACATTCGAAGCGGTTCCTTTTGCTCAGTTTCACATGAGGACGCTTCAACCCTTCCTCTTGGCAAAGTGGGACAAGTGTCCACTGTTTTTGTATCAGATTTGTCTGTTGTCTCCCCACGTTCTGCGGTCCCTTCAGTGGTGGCTGATTTTGAACAATCTCAAGAAGGGCAAGTCATTTTTGACCCCCTGTTGGGAATTGGTCACCACGGATGCCAGCCTGGTGGGCTGGGGGGGGGGGGGCATCTGGAGGGAACATCGGTTCCAGGGGTTGTGGGGGTCTCAGGAGGCTCACTCTCCAATCAATCTATTGAAGCTGCGGGCCATTCGTTTAGTTCTACTTCGACTGACCCATTTCTTGAGGGGTCTGCCGGTTTAGATTCGGTCAGACAATCGAACAGCGGTTGCATACATCACCAGGGAGGGACTCGCAGTTGGGGTGCCCTCCGGGAAGTGTCTCTGATCCTCCACTGGGCAGAGATCAATGTTCCCTGCATATCGGCGGTTTACATTCCGGGGGTAGAGAACATGGAAGCAGACTCCCTGAGCAGAGGATGTGCTCGCCAGGGGGAGTGGTCTCTCAATCCCAGGGTCTTTCAGTTCCGTTGTCACAAGTGGGGGACTCCGCGGTTGGACCTGTTTGCTTCTCGCCACAAGCTTCCACCTTTGTGTCTCTATCCCAGGATCCTCTGGCAGTGGTAGCGGATGCCATGTCTCTGGCCTGGAAGGATCTGGGGTTCCTGTATCTTTTTCCCCCATTCGCCATGATAAGCAAGGTGGTGCGCAAGTTAGTTCTGGAAGGGGCGCCAGCAATTCGGGTGGCTCCAAGGTGGCCCAGGCGCCTGTGGTTCGCAGACGTCAAAAGGCTGGAAGTGGATCAGTTCCATCTGCCTCTTCTTCCAGATCTCATCGCCCAGGGTCAACTCTGTTTACCAATTTACCAACCAAAACCCCAATTTACCAACTCTGGGTTTGACGGCGTGGCTGCTGAAATCTCCATCTTAAAGGAGGAAGGTCTTTCTGACGCTGTCATTCAGACTTCTGTTAGAGCTAAGAAGAAATCTTCCTCTGTTTACTACAGGACTTGGAGGTCCTATATTGATTGGTGTGAGTATAGGGCCTTGCCCTGCAGGGTATTTTCCATCCCTAGGGTTTTGGAGTTTCTGCAACGTGGTCTGGATTTGGGGTTCCAGATTAGTACTTTGAAAGGGCATGTTTCTGCTTTGGCTATTTTCTTTCAAAGATCTTTTGCTCTTCATCCTTTTTGGTTAAGACTTTTTTCCAGGGGGTCACGCATGTGCGGCCTCCTAGAAAGTCCTTACTTCCAGTTTGGGATCTGAACTTGGTGCTTTGTTATGCAGGCTGCTCCTTTTTGAGCCATTGCAGGATGTTCCTCTTCATATTCTTACTCAGAAGGTTGCTTTTTTGGTTGCTATTACCTCTTGTCCGTCGGGTTTCAGAATTGGCGGCCCTGTCAATCCAGGCTCCTTACTTTGAGAGGCATCAGGACAAGGTGGTTTTCCGTTTTAAACTGGATTTCCTTCCTAAGGTGGTGTCTGCTTTCCACCTTAATCAGGATATAGTTCTTCCTTCACTGTGCCCTAATCCTAGTAATAAGGGAAGGGTTTTACATTCTTTGGATTCGTTGCGTTAAATATTATTTGGTTACTACTTCGGCCTTTTTTGTTGTCCCTTCTGGGCCTAGGAAGGGTTTGGCGCCCGCCAATTCTTCCATTAGTAAATGGATATGTCAGGCCATTATTGGGGCCTATTCTCCTAAGGGGAAAGTACCCCCTTTTCATGTTACTGCTCATTCTACTCGTGCTGTTGGAGCGTCTTGGGCTTTTCAGCACCAGGCTTCTGTTGAACAAGTTTGCAAGGATGCTACTTCGGTGCATACTTTCTAAGTTTTACAAGGTTGATGTGCGGGCCTCAGCGGATGCTGCTTTTGGGCGCAAGGTTCTGCAAGCTGCAGTAATTTAAGTTATGCCTTATTTCCTTGCTGGATCCCCACACTGCTATTGGATGTCCAAGTGTCATGAATGTTGGAAGCGGGGTGTGTGACATACTAGGAATAATACCATTTTGTGAGTACTCACCTGTAAAATGGGTATTACGAGTATGTCACACACCCCGCTTCCCCCGCCCTTTTTGTTCTGGGATCCTTTATGGTGTTCTTGTATTCAATTTTGCTATATAATTGGCTCTTCCTGGTTCTTACTGCTTTCTTAAGGACTGGGGAATAGTGGGAGGTCCCAGATACTTACGGACCAGGAGGGGCTACCTTTTTTTCATGTCATATCTGCAAGATCGCCCTCTAAAGGCCGGTTTCCCAAGTGTCATGAATGTTGGAAGCGGGGTGTGTGACATACTCGTTATACCCATTTTACAGGTGAGTACTCGCAGAATGGTATTTTTCGATCCACTAATTTATTTAGCACTTTTACATTGGCAATCGAATTTAATTTGAGTGACTCGTGTTTTTACAATGGTTCCAGGTTGCTGAATCACTGGTAAAAATTATCGCAAAATTGCAACTTTTTAAGCCCAAAACACACGAAAAATCAATGTTTTACCTTTGTTGAATCGAGCCCATAATGTTTACATTGACTGAATGGGAGTAAGGTTAAAGTGGACCAACACCCAGGATTTTGACTATCCTGGGTCTTGGTCCACTTCGGTGGGGCACCCCCGATCGGGGTGCCCCGCTGTGTGAAACCCCCCCCCCCCCGAAAAACTCACCTCTCCCCGCGCCGACGGACAAGCGGCTCCGCCGCCGCCTCCCGCGCGTCCCTCTTGACGCGCGTGCGCCCGCCTAGAGGGGCGCGAGGGAGGCGGCCGGCCGCCGCCGAAGATAAGGTGGGGTGTTTGGGGGGGGTTTCAGAGATCGGGATTAGAGATGAGCGAACTTTTGAAAAATTCGTTTCGACTGATTCGCCGAATTTTCCGACAAAAATCGTTTCGAACCGAATAAATTCGCGACGAATCGCTATTAAAAACGGCTATTTCTGAGCCTCCTAGAGCCTCAATAGGGTTGTAAACCATTCTGCCTTGCTGTAACACGCACAGGATGCGTGCTGGGTTAGTTAAATAATACTTTGAAGAAATATCACATGCAGATCAGAGGCATCGCTAATAGAATCGCAGAGCGGCACAATTGAATTCAAGAGAGTTGAAGTGGCATCACTATGAGGGGCAGAAGGAGCCCAAACATTGCTTTAAAGAGACACTGGAGTTGGCAGCAGCAGGAGCCCAAAAATTGGATGAATCACACCCTGGAGTTGGCAGCAGCAGCAGGAGCCCAAACATTACTTTAAAGAGACCCTGGGGTTGGCTTCAGGAGCCCAAAAATTGGATGAATCACACCCTGGAGTTGGCAGCGGCAGCAGGAGCCCAAATATTACTTTAAAGAGACCCTGGGGTTGGCCTCAGGAGCCCAAAAATTGGATGAATCACACCCTGGAGTTGGCAGCAGCAGCAGCAGGAGCCCAAATATTACTTTAAAGAGACACTGGGGTTGGCCTCAGGAGCCCAAAAATTGGATGAATCACACCCTGGAGTTGGCAGAAGTTGGCAGCAGGAGCCCAAACATTAATTAAAAGAGACACTGGGGTTGGCTTCAGGAGCCCAAAAATTGGATGAATCACACCCTGGAGTTGGCAGGAGTTGACAGCAGCAGCAGGAGCCCAAACATTACAAAAGAGACACTGGGGTTGGCTTCAGGAGCCCAAAAATTGGATGAATCACACCCTGGAGTTGGCAGAAGTTGGCAGCAGCAGGAGCCCAAATATACACTGGAGTTGGCTTCAGGAGCCCAAAAATTGGATGAATCACACCCTGGAGTTGGCAGAAGTTGGCAGCAGCAGGAGCCCAAATATACATTGGAGTTGGCTTCAGGAGCCCAAAAATTGGATGAATCACACCCTGGAGTTGGCAGGAGTTGACAGCAGCAGCAGGAGCCCAAACATTACTTAAAAGAGACACTGGGGTTGGCTTCAGGAGCCCAAAAATTGGATGAATCACACCCTGGAGTTGGCAGCAGCAGCAGCAGGAGCCCAAATATTACTTTAAAGAGACACTGGGGTTGGCCTCAGGAGCCCAAAAATTGGATGAATCACACCCTGGAGTTGGCAGAAGTTGGCAGCAGCAGCAGGAGCCCAAACATTACTTAAAAGAGACACTGGGGTTGGCTTCAGGAGCCCAAAAATTGGATGAATCACACCCTGGAGTTGGCAGGAGTTGACAGCAGCAGCAGGAGCCCAAACATTACTTAAGAGACACTGGGGTTGGCTTCAGGAGCCCAAAAATTGGATGAATCACACCCTGGAGTTGGCAGAAGTTGGCAGCAGCAGGAGCCCAAATATACACTGGAGTTGGCTTCAGGAGCCCAAAAATTGGATGAATCACACCCTGTGGAGAGTCATGTGGAGAAAAAGTAGCTTAGTTAGTAATATCTACATAAAATTATGAATAAACAAATGCAAAAGTATTGCCAAAGTGAAGTTTTGCTTGAGGGTGTGTTTCCACCTTTTAATTAAATCAGAAACAAGAAGGTATCATTGCCTCTGACTAATTAGCCCTCAAAAATTCTTGGAATTTTTAATCTGGAATCATGTCTGATCCGTCTTATCCGAAGAATATTAATAAAAAGTAAAAGTAAGCGTAACGTAAAGGATTTTTTATTAATACTTACTTGTGGTCCAATGCGGAGGAATGTCTGTAACTGGAGAGCAGCGCCTTAAATCTGTTTTGCATGATCCATCTTTCTTTAGTGTAGGTCTGGCCCCGTCATCAATCTACTGGAATACATCAGGCATTGTTGGGAGGAAAGCTTGGATGATCCATGCGCCATTCATTTCCACGCAGGGCAGTCTCTGGAAAAAAAAAAAATCTGTATAAACCAGGGTCTTTTTCATATAAAAACAAATGGTTATTCTTGCTTTTCAACCATATGTTCCACAGCTTTACCAGTCATTGTGTCAGCCAATGAAGCAACTTTGTCTCGAAGTGCTGCAAAAGCAGTCCACTGCATCACAAGTGGCATCTGACACCCCCAGTCAACTGTCTGTCTGTTATGCTTTGGGTTCAGCTCCACTATCCATTGATGAAGATCTGATAATCATAAAATTCAGCAGCTACTGCCCAGCCAAGAAGTGGAGGAGACACTCGCCTCTTCTTCCACTAGCCGGCAATTAGTGATGAGGAGAGTGTCGTGGGAGGAGGTGTTGCAAGCCGAGGTAGTGGAAGAGGGTCCCTGGAGTCTGCGGCGGTGGCGGCAGCAGCAGCAGCAGCAGATTATTGCGGACTGTTGTTCGGAAAAATCAGCTACTCAGCGATGTGGCAGTGTTTCATGCAGCATCCTGTGGAGAAAAAGTAGGTTAGTTAGTGTATATACATAAAATTATGAATAGACAAATGCAATGGTATTGCCAAAGTGAAGTTTTGTTTGAGGGTGTGTTTCCACCTTGTAATTAAATCAGAAACAACTAGCTATCATTTGCCTCTGAATAATTAGCCCTCAAAAATTCTTGGAATTTTTAATCTTGATGTCTGAGGGATTTCTCCTCTCAGACAGCGTCACCATAAGTCCAGCCTGCTGCATTACACTTGGAAGAACATCTTGTTTGCGCTGCGACAAGGAAGCCAGAGTCATGCGTCCTGACATGGCACACGTGTTCAGTCTAGTTGTCAATCGTTTTCTGAAGTCTTGCCCCCATCTGAAAGACATCCGAACAACAGGAAAGAAAGTTAGCATGCACTTCTGGCACTCCTACACCACCAAGCACAACCTTATTGAGCCTCAGCGTCACAACGGTGTACCCCACCATAGTCTGATTTGCGATGTTTCCACCCGTTGGAATTCCACCCTCCATATGCAGGATCCACTATAGCAGTGGTCCCCAACCCTGTCCTCAAGGCCCACCAACAGGCCAGGTTTTGCAGATCTCCACAAAGATGCACAGGTGGAGTAATTAGTGCAGCTGCAGAGCAATAGAGCTGGCTATTTGGAGATCCAAAAAACATGACATGTTGGTGGGCCTTGAGGACAGGGTTGAGGACCACTGCACTATAGGAACAGAGAAAAGCCATCACGGATTTCTGGATGATCCAAACGGATAGGGGGACACCCCTGTGTAAATTCAATGTAAACCATTGGCAGCTCATACGTGACACCGACCGTTTGCTCAGGCCCTTTGAGGAAGCTACGTTATTAGTCAGTTGCCAGGACTATGAGATGAACGATGAGATTCCACTGCTTCATGTACTACAACACATGTTGGAAACCATGGCTGGTCAGGGCACTGGAGACATGGCACATACATTTCACAGCCACATGAAGCCTGTGGGGGCTGAAGTGGAGGAGGGGGTGGGGCACAGCAAACCACAGTTTAGGTTTCACAAAATGACCATTTTATCTAGTCATCTGACAGGAGAGGAGGAGCAGGAGCAGCCACAGGAGCTAGAGGGTTGTGAGTAAGGCGAGACAGAGGACCCAGACACACCATGGCAGTTTACAGTGGAGATGGAGACAGGTAGTCCCTCCGAGTCACTTGCACAAATGGCACGATGCATGCTCACATGCATGCGTACTAGTGAGCGCAGAATTGTCTCCATTTGTCAGCGGGAAGACTTCTGGCTCTCCAACTTATTGGACCCTCGCTTCCGGCACAAAATGGGGGCATTTTTTACGCCCACTGAGAGGGAGGACAAACTGACCTACTACAGAGACATCCCACGTAGTCAGTTGGGCGATGTCTATCTGCGCCATGGCCCATACTCCCGCAGGTCTGACTCGGGGGGGAAGTCTGTGATCACCTTCCACTGCCATGGCTGCTGGGGGGGTGGAAGGAGCAGCAGCAGCAGCTCCATCAGCAGCAGCCTCAGTCTTCAGTCGCTAGTGAGTAGCTTTCTACACCCGCATAGTGAGTCTACTCATGAGCAGCAGGAAGACCTGGAGCTGGACCTCAAACAGCAGGTCATGTCATACCTTGACATGACCATGCCAACACACCTTCAAGATCCACTGGATTTGCTGGGAAGCCAAACTTGACTTGTGCCCGCAACTAGCAGAGTTTGCCCTGGAAAAGCTGTACTGGCCGGACAGTAGTTGATTTAGATGGCAACTGGGCTGCTCTATATAACGAAGCAAAATGGCAAATTTACCTCACTATATAAGCTATTGCCCCTCAGATTTACACAGGGGCTGCTCTATATTATGCTGCAAAATGGCAAATTAACCTCACAATATAAGCTATTGCAGCTCTATATAAATAAAAATAAATAAAAAAAAGGGCCTGTAGAAGCTTATTTAGTATAACAGATAGGGTGACGTGCTGGTTTGGGATGCCCATATGGGCTAGTGTTTTGGCAGCAGTACAAAAACCAATGCAAAATGCAATAGCTTAATAAAGCTGATGCTGATCAACGCTTATTTAGTATAACAGATGGGGTGCAACATGCAGGTTTGGGATGCCCTGCGGCCTGGTGTATTTAAAGCAGACCAAAACCAATTCAAAATGCAATAACTTAATAAAGCTGAGGCTGTAGATGCTTATTTAGTATAAACAGGTAGGGTGCAAGGTGCAGCTTTGGGGTGCCCTGCGGCCTGGTTAAATGAAAGCAGTCAAAAAGGAAGTGCAAACTGAAGTAGCTTAATGATGCTGATCAACGCTTATGTTGTATACCAGATAGGGTGCAAGGTGCAGCTTTGGGGTGCCCTGCGGCCTGGTTTATTAAAAGCAGTCAAAAACAAGTGCAAACTGAAGTAGCCTGATCAACGCTTATGTTGTATAACAGATAGGTTTAAAATAGCATGTGCCTTGGGATGCCCGTGTGGCTTGTTATATTTCAAGCTGAACAAAAAGTAACAATAATCCAAGTATGAGACATCATTTTGACCTTCTTTACAGCGCCATACTTTGAAAAAAAAAATTAATTTCATGCCGATCAATCCAAAGCTCAATGCCCCTAACAAAAATAGTGTTCGGCATAAGTTTTCCTTCTGGAAGGACGTAACCTTTAGTTTACATGGTTGGGGTAGGTTATCTTACAAATTGGGATACCCCACTGTATATGAAACCGAATATAAATGCACACCCAAAAGTGGACAATCAGCCTCCAAGAGGCCTGCTTAGTTTAAATAATAGAGCTGCTTAGTATGGTAGGTAGGTTATGTTATGTTACAGAATGGGATGCCCCAAGCAGACTTGAGATCAGTATATATGCACACAGCAGCAGTGTGTTAGCAGGCTCATACAGGCCAAATTTCTTTAAATAACTGTGCAGCTTACAGTAAATGCAGAGGCTAATGGTATGTTACAGAATGGGATGCCCCCAGCAGACTTGAGATCAGTATATATGCACACAGCAGCAGTGTGTTAGCAGGCTCATACAGGCCAAATTTCTTTAAATAACTGTGCAGCTTACAGTAAATGCAGAGGCTAATGGTATGTTACAGAATGGGATGCCCCCAGCAGACTTGAGATCAGTATATATGCACACAGCAGCAGTGTGTTAGCAGGCTCATACAGGCCAAATTTCTTTAAATAACTGTGCAGCTTACAGTAAATGCAGAGGCTAATGGTATGTTACAGAATGGGATGCCCCAAGCAGACTTGAGATCAGTATATATGCACACAGCAGCAGTGTGTTAGCAGGCTCATACAGGCCAAATTTCTTTAAATAACTGTGCAGCTTACAGTAAATGCAGAGGCTAATGGTATGTTACAGAATGGGATGCCCCCAGCAGACTTGAGATCAGTATATATGCACACAGCAGCAGTGTGTTAGCAGGCTCATACAGGCCAAATTTCTTTAAATAACTGTGCAGCTTACAGTAAATGCAGAGGCTAATGGTATGTTACAGAATGGGATGCCCCCAGCAGACTTGAGATCAGTATATATGCACACAGCAGCAGTGTGTTAGCAGGCTCATACAGGCCAAATTTCTTTAAATAACTGTGCAGCTTACAGTAAATGCAGAGGCTAATGGTATGTTACAGAATGGGATGCCCCCAGCAGACTTGAGATCAGTATATATGCACACAGCAGCAGTGTGTTAGCAGGCTCATACAGGCCAAATTTCTTTAAATAACTGTGCAGCTTACAGTTAATGCAGAGGCTAATGGTATGTTACAGAATGGGATGCCCCAAGCAGACTTGAGATCAGTATATATGCACACAGCAGCAGTGTGTTAGCAGGCTCATACAGGCCAAATTTCTTTAAATAACTGTGCAGCTTACAGTAAATGCAGAGGCTAATGGTATGTTACAGAATGGGATGCCCCCAGCAGACTTGAGATCAGTATATATGCACACAGCAGCAGTGTGTTAGCAGGCTCATACAGGCCAAATTTCTTTAAATAACTGTGCAGCTTACAGTAAATGCAGAGGCTAATGGTATGTTACAGAATGGGATGCCCCCAGCAGACTTGAGATCAGTATATATGCACACAGCAGCAGTGTGTTAGCAGGCTCATGCAGGCCAAATTTCTTTAAATAACTGTGCAGCTTACAGTTAATGCAGAGGCTAATGGTATGTTACAGAATGGGATGCCCCAAGCAGACTTGAGATCAGTATATATGCACACAGCAGCAGTGTGTTAGCAGGCTCATACAGGCCAAATTTCTTTAAATAACTGTGCAGCTTACAGTAAATGCAGAGGCTAATGGTATGTTACAGAATGGGATGCCCCCAGCAGACTTGAGATCAGTATATATGCACACAGCAGCAGTGTGTTAGCAGGCTCATACAGGCCAAATTTCTTTAAATAACTGTGCAGCTTACAGTTAATGCAGAGGCTAATGGTATGTTACAGAATGGGATGCCCCAAGCAGACTTGAGATCAGTATATATGCACACAGCAGAAGTGTGTTAGCAGGCTCATACAGGCCAAATTTCTTTAAATAACTGTGCAGCTTACAGTAAATGCAGAGGCTAATGGTATGTTACAGAATGGGATGCCCCCAGCAGACTTGAGATCAGTATATATGCACACAGCAGCAGTGTGTTAGCAGGCTCATACAGGCCAAATTTCTTTAAATAACTGTGCAGCTTACAGTAAATGCAGAGGCTAATGGTATGTTACAGAATGGGATGTCCCAAAAACCAGAGAGCACCTGGCAGGCAGCAGTAAGACTATGCACAGCAAAAGTGTCTTTATCATGCCTAATTTCAATTAGAATAGGTGCAAATGGTTAGGTTCTTAAATAGAGGCTGGTGTAGTCACAGAATGGGATGCCCTAAAAACCAGCAGTAAGTACACCTGGCAGGGACAAGTAGTGCTATGCCCAGCAAAAGTGTCTTTATCAGGCCTAATTTCAAATATAATAAGAGCAAATGGTTATATGGTCTTAAGCAGAGGCTGCTTTAGTCACAGAATGGGATGCCCCCAAAAAAGATCCAGTAGTACTATGCCCAGCAAAAGTGTCTTTATCAGGCTAATTTCAAATATAATAAGAGCAAATGGTTATATGGTCTTAAACAGAGGCTGCTTTAGTCACAGAATGGGATGCCCCCAAAAAAGATCCAGTAGTACTATGCCCAGCAAAAGTGTCTTTATCAGGCCTAATTTCAAATATAATAAGAGCAAATGGTTATATGGTCTTAAACAGAGGCTGCTGTAGTCACAGAATGGGATGCCCCCAAAAAAGATCCAGTAGTACTATGCCCAGCAAAAGTGTCTTTATCAGGCTAATTTCAAATATAATAAGAGCAAATGGTTATATGGTCTTAAACAGAGGCTGCTTTAGTCACAGAATGGGATGCCCCCAAAAAAGATCCAGTAGTACTATGCCCAGCAAAAGTGTCTTTATCAGGCCTAATTTCAAATATAATAAGAGCAAATGGTTATATGGTCTTAAACAGAGGCTGCTTTAGTCACAGAATGGGATGCCCCCAAAAAAGATCCAGTAGTACTATGCCCAGCAAAGTGTCTTTATCAGGCTAATTTCAAATATAATAAGAGCAAATGGTTATATGGTCTTAAACAGAGGCTGCTTTAGTCACAGAATGGGATGCCCTGGCAGGGACAAGTAGTGCTATGCCCAGCAAAAGTGTCTTTATCAGGCTAATTTCAAATATAATAAGAGCAAATGGTTATATGGTCTTAAACAGAGGCTGCTTTAGTCACAGAATGGGATGCCCTGGCAGGGACAAGTAGTGCTATGCCCAGCAAAAGTGTCTTTATCAGGCCTAATTTCAAATATAATAAGAGCAAATGGTTATATGGTCTTAAACAGAGGCTGCTTTAGTCACAGAATGGGATGCCCCCAAAAAAGATCCAGTAGTACTATGCCCAGAAAAGTGTCTTTATCAGGCTAATTTCAAATATAATAAGAGCAAATTGTTATATGGTCTTAAACAGAGGCTGCTTTAGTCACAGAATGGGATGCCCTGGCAGGGACAAGTAGTGCTATGCCCAGCAAAAGTGTCTTTATCAGGCTAATTTCAAATATAATAAGAGCAAATGGTTATATGGTCTTAAACAGAGGCTGCTGTAGTCACAGAATGGGATGCCCCCAAAAAAGATCCAGTAGTACTATGCCCAGCAAAAGTGTCTTTATCAGGCTAATTTCAAATATAATAAGAGCAAATGGTTATATGGTCTTAAACAGAGGCTGCTGTAGTCACAGAATGGGATGCCCCCAAAAAAGATCCAGTAGTACTATGCCCAGCAAAAGTGTCTTTATTCTTGGTGTGCCACACACCCCGCTTCACTTCTTAAATATTCATTACTTCATGGGTTAATCACCTGCAGGTGACGTAGTGCAGAGAGGAAGTCTTGTAACGAGCCCCCTTCCAGCCTATATATACCTGGTACCTCCCTTCAATCACCAGTATTTTTCTCTCTGCTTGACGAACAGAGGTTGGAAGTTTCCTGCTTACAGGTAGGTCGGGGCTTACCCCGCCACCCCCCTTTTGGTCTATTTCTGCCCGGTTTGAGTTGTATACCTCTATGGTGGATAGGAAGCCTCCCAGCCTAGGCTGCTCACCGGGTAATTGGTAGACGGCACTATTGGTGCCTAGGAGCTTATCTCCTCCGCTCGTCCCCCTCCTTTGGGGGCAATGCGGCAATCCGGCATGGTGATCCGGAAATGGGATGCCCCTGTCCCGAGGGTCCCCGTAGCCCCTTACTCCCCCGTTCCGGTCCTTTCTCCCTTCACTGGGGGGGGGGGGGGGTGTATGAGGGTGTGCTTTAGTATGCGTGTATCACTGCATGTAACATATGTGTCATGTTATGCATTCACTGTAGCATGTGTATTTTTTTTTTTTTGGGGTCTGCTTTAAGGGCAGGCTGCGCTGGGTAAAGGCTGGCCACTTCTCTTGCAGTTTGTTGCTTTGTGGCCCCCTCTCCCCTCCCTCCCTCTCCCCTCTCCTCGCCTGGCATTCATGTTTGCATTGTACACCACCATGCGGTTTTTACCCTCCCCCCTCCGCCGCCTGAGCGCACGTGTTGTGGCCCAGCTGTAAGTGATTCCAGCTGATCGGCGTGGGGGGGGGGGGGGGGCGGGCCCGCTGACGCGCGGCGCCGACGTCTGCGGCGGGCCCAGCCTTTTGCTTCCTTCAATGTAGGAAATCGCATGGGCGCACGGCCGCACTTTGTCTTCTGTGCTGGCTGCTGGCTGCAGTCTTGTTCCGGCTGCTGCCTTTGCTGTCCAGGTAAGTGGCCCCTCCCGTTGGGCCATTAAATGGGGAATGCATTCCTTGTAGTAATACAGTGGGGAGTCACTCTGTATTAAGGGGGGCGTGATTTAAGGGCACTTTGGTGCCATGCTTATGTTGGTTTATACACATGTGAGGATCTGATGGTTTTTCCTTGCAGATCCTGGGATCCCTGCTTATGGTGGCCCTCTGGCTCTATGTGCCTGGCTAACTATTGGGATATCTTTGTGAATGTATATATACATAGACTATATATATAAATATATATATATATATATATATATATATATATATATATATATAGTTCTTTAAAGGGGACCTTAACTTAACTTAAAAAATTTAAAAAAAAAAAAAAAAAAAAAAAAATCCTCCCTTCCGGGACATTACTAATAAAGGGGCATCCCGGGTTGGCTTATGCCTTAAAAGTCCCAGTATTGCGAATACCATAAATCACCATATTGAGGCTTCCGTAATTTCCGAAAACGGTTCTGTGAGCCGTTTGGGGGGTGCGTAGGTTATAGGGTTCCACTCCCAGCTGATGATGTCTTTATTTGCATCCCTTGTGCAAAACAGACTGTTGCGCGCCAGTCCATTGCTTCGGCTGCGGGGCCATCGCATCCTTCATCTTCTCCTACCTCTCCCTCCCTATTTCCGGACCCCGCATGACACTGTCAAAGTGGGGATTCGCATTCCGAGGTGGCAGCACAGCCCAGCCCCCGGAAAGTTATGCCCGTTAAAGCAGCGTTAAAGGTCGCTGCAAAACGAAGGCACCTGACTCCGGTACCTTCGGCTCCACAGGACCAGTTTTGTGTACCTGTGGAATGGTCCGATGGATGCCCGGACGAGGATGAATTCCCGTCTGAGTCAGATGAGCCGACAGGTCAGCTTGTGGCTGATGAGATTGGCGATTGGTCAGAGGGGGTTGTTTTGGACACCCCCTCTATTCTGGCTCAAATGTTTAAAATTTTGAGTTTAGATATGCCTGAGGTGCCCGCCCCGCCAGGGGTTGGTTGTTTAAGGAGCCTCAGCCGCGTTTGGTTTTTCCCCAGACAACACCTCTTTGAGAGGGTGGTTCTTAAGGAATGGGAACATCCCACGCGGTTATCTGGAATTCCTTCCAGTTGGCCATTGTGCTTATGTTTTGTTGACTATAAGAGCACAAGGGGGCATATGCTAATTACATTTTTTTGAGGCCTACGGCCACACCGCCCTGAATGCGCCCAGTCTTGTCTGATCTTGGAAGCTAAGCAGTGACGGGCCTGGTCAGTACTTGGATGGGAGACCGCCTGGGGCTACCCCTGTACTAGGGCTCTCCAGCTCGGCTATGGTACAATCTGCTGAGACCACTGTCCCCAAAGATGGGGAAGATCGTCGAATTGACCAAATACGCTCGACTTGGTTGTAATCTATTCCAGGTCAGCGTTGCGCCCGGTATGTGCTTCAGCCCTTCTGCTATTGGCAATTAAATCCTTAATTCAGGGCTATATGAGGATCTTAATCCCGCTTGCAAACAGTTCACTGCGCTTAAGCAGTGTGAATCTTTTGTGGCTTATGTCCTGGCTGCTCAGGACCAGGCGCTGATTATGAGTAGCAGGGCGGCAGCTATGCTGGTGGCTATTCGCGGGTCAGTATGGCTGCGTCAGTGGTCAGCGGACACGGCTTCCAAAAAGGGTGCTCACAGCTCTCCCCTTTTTGGGGTTGCGTCTGTTTGAGGAGAAATTTGATTCTGTCGCAAAGGGTGGTAAGATGCCACAATGCAAGAGGCCCTGTGGTCCCTTCAGGGGGACAAGTTCCGGTAGGCCTTCCTTTCGAGGATTCAGAGCGGGCAGGGGTGCGTCCTTTCCCGCTACCTGTGGCGCAGGTTGGACTCGGGGGAGGGGCCGTGGCCGGCCCACTCAGTCCTGGGGCACCAAGCCCAAAAACCTGCTGTTAAGCTCACTCAGCATTGAGGGGCTGCCCTCACCCGTGCGGGTGGGGGGACTATTGCGACACCTCTACCATTGGAACCAAGTGGTTCCAGGCAGATGGATCCAGGAGGTAGTGTCGCCCGGTTACGACCTGGAATTCGAGTCTCACCCTTCTTCACGGTCCGTTCATGGGTCGGTTCATCCTGGCCTGAACTCTCATCAAGACAGAGTGTGTCTTTCTTTTGCCGAATTCACACGAGAACGCTTCAGCTATTTCTGTTAGCGTGTTAAGACCAGCAACCTCAGTCGCTGGATCAGTCCTTCCAGTTGTCCTCCCGTGTACGGCAGTCCCTCCTGTGGTGTTTGGTCTCGACCAATCTTGTGTAGGGCAGGCTTTTCCTGACCCCCCTTTTGGAAAGTTGTCACCACGGACGCCAGTCTGTCGGGATGGGGCAGATTCTGGAAGGAACCGCGGTCCCAGGGGCAGTGGAGAGCTTAAAGGCCCCACTGTCCCATCAATATTCTGAATCTGAGAACCATCCGTCAGGTGTTTGCTCTCCTGACTCAGTACGTTCTGGGCCTTTTGGTCCAGATGTGTTCAGACAATCGATCAGCGGTTGCTTACGTGGTCTTCAGGGAAGGACGCGTAGTCTGAGTACTCTCAGAGTGGTGTCCCTGGTCCGGACATGGGCAGTGTTCCATGTTCCCTGTCTCTTGGCGGTTCACATTCCAGTGGTGATGAGACAGGTAGTGGGCCGGTTGAGCAAGAGCTCTCCCCATCTGGAAGAATAGGCTCTCCATCCTCGGGTGGTTCGCTTACTGTGTCTCCAATGGGAGACCCCGGAGGTGGACCTGTTGGCCCCTCATCACTATCACAGGTTCCCGAACTTCGTGTCACTCTCCCAGGATCCTCTGGCTCTGGCAGTAGACGCCATGTCCCTGAGCTGGGGAGTTCTGGGATTTCTATACCTGTTCTCTCCGATACCCATGCTGGGCAGGGTTCTTCAGAAGTTGGCTCTGGAAAGGGTGTACGCTGTTCTCGTGGCCCCTAGGTGGCCAAGACGAGTGAGGTTCACAGATATCGTTCGGCTGGCAGTGGACCAGTTCGTTCTACCTATTCGGCCCGATCCGCTCACTCAGGGTCAATTGTGTTACCCCAATTTACCAGCGCTGGGTTTGATGACCTGGCTGCTGAAACCTCCATCCTGAAGGAGGAGGGTCTTTCTGATTCAGTCATTTAAGACTCTGATCAATGCCCAGAAGAGGTCTTCTTCCATCACCTACTATAGGACTTGGAAAGCCTATATTGCTTGGTGTGAGATAAGATTTTTCCTTGTAGGGTCGTTTCGCTCTCCAGGTTTTACAATCAGGGCTGGACTCTGGTCTCCAGCTAAGTATCCGGGTCAAGCATGCAGCACAACATGCACGGACGTGTATTGCTGGGCGGGCTCCTTTAGACCTGCCCTGGATGGTTACCAGGCAGACCAGCGGATTACATCTTAGCTGAGAGAGCGGACCCCAAGCCTGTATTTCTGCTTCCCTTATCATTGAGGAATAGGGAACCTCTCAACATAGGGCAGACGCCGTTCCTTCATAATTGGCGAACGGAGCACTAACTAACTTGGGATATCTAAACCTGTCCATCCAGCATCAATTTTGGGATTGTGCACCTGGACATGAGGCTTTTGGAATAATCTAACGGGCCTGGATAGGCTGATCAAGTGCCCTTAAGTGCGGTTTGGTACTGAAGAAGCCCCCTAGTGGGGGTGAAACTAGTTTACCGCTTATTACATGATATTACTCACTGCTATGATTTGGGCAAGTGAATCATTGAGCAGGTTTAATTGTCTATAATGTACAATATGTTCTATTGTGTTAGTAATAACCTGCGCATTGGCAAGTAAGACAGTTGACAACTGTGGAAAAAAAAAAAAAAAAAAAAATTTTTTGTAGTACAATGATGATTACATTTGCATTGTGGAATTCAATGGGGAATTGGATTGGTAGCATGGCAAGCACCAAGGATATTCTTCTATAACAAACTTTTGTGTTTGTATTTTAACTAAATTAAATTAAAGTACGTGAAAGGGCAGGTCTCTGCCTTATCTATCTTTTTTCAGAAGAGTGTTGCGCTTGAACCTTTAGTTAAAAATTTTTTTCCAGGGGGGCTACGCATGTGCGGCCTCCCAGGAAACCATTACTCCCTGTTTGGGATTTGAATTTGGTTCTTTCTGCTCTTCAGGCGCCTCCTTTTGGGCCTTTGCGAGATATTGCTTTGTCTACCCTGACTCAGAAGATTGTCTTCTTGGTAGCGATCACTTCGGTCCAGCGTGTCAGAGTTGGCGGCCTTGTCTATCCAGGCGCCTTACTTTGAGAGGCATCAGGATAAAGTGGTCCTTCGGTTCAAGCCAGGCTTTCTTCTTAAGGTTGTTTCTGCTTTTCATTTGAACCAAGATATTGTTCTTCCCTCCTTGTGTCCTAATCCTAAGAATGACAAATAGAGGGTTTTGCATTGTTTGGATGTAGTACGTTGTGTTAAGTACTACTTGATTATCACGTCTCCTTTTCGTAGGACGGATTCCTTTTTTGTTGTGCCCCATGGGCCTAAGAAGGGTTTGGCACCAGCCAAATCTGCCATTAACAAGTGGAGACGTCAGGCCGTTACTGCGGCCTATTCTGCGAAGGGGAAAGTTCCCCCTTTTCGTATCACTGCTCATTCTACTCGCGCCATTGGGGCGTCTTGGGCTTTTCAGCACCAAGCTTCTGTTGAACAGGTTTGTAAGGCCGCCACTTGGTCTTCTGTTCACACTTTTTCTAAGTTTTACAAAGTTGAGGTGCGGGCCTCAGCGGATGCTGTTTTCGGCCGCAAAGTTCTGCAGACTGCAGTCGTTTAAGTTATGCTTCACCTGGCCTTGAGTTGCCCAGCCCTTGTGGACACTGCTTTTGGATGTCCCATGAAGTAATGAATATTTAAGAAGTGAAGCGGGGTGTGTGGCACACCAAGAATAATACCATTTTGTGAGTACTCACCTGAAAAATGGATATTGTTGGTGTGCCACACACCCCGCTTCACACCCGCCCTTTTCGGTATTACCGAAGCCTTTATATGGTGAAGCCTTTTTTATATCATATTTGATTTTGAGGTTACTGGTGGAATACTGGTACCTTGTATTACTGCTTTTTGATTATACTGGTGATTGAAGGGAGGTACCAGGTATATATAGGCTGGAAGGGGGCTCGTTACAAGACTTCCTCTCTGCACTACGTCACCTGCAGGTGATTAACCCATGAAGTAATGAATATTTAAGAAGTGAAGCGGGGTGTGTGGCACACCAACAATATCCATTTTTCAGGTGAGTACTCACAAAATGGTATTATCAGGCTAATTTCAAATATAATAAGAGCAAATGGTTATATGGTCTTAAACAGAGGCTGCTTTAGTCACAGAATGGAATGCCCTGGCAGGGACAAGTAGTGCTATGCCCAGCAAAAGTGTCTTTAACAGGCTAATTTCAAATATAATAAGAGCAAATGGTTATAAGGTCTTAAACAGAGGCTGCTGTAGTCACAGAATGGGATGCCCCCAAAAAAGATCCAGTAGTACTATGCCCAGCAAAGGTGTCTTTATCAGGCTAATTTCAAATATAATAAGAGCAAATGGTTATATGGTCTTAACCCTTTAACCGCCAGCCTACCTTGAGATTTTGTCACCCTTTGTTGCCAGACCATTTTGCACTATTTTGCGCTCCCCTTGTTCAACTGTGATTTTTGAAGGGATTTCCAGGGATTTCCCAGAAAAGTGATATATTGTTTTTTTCAGCAGAGTCTAAGCTTTAACATGAAATGTCTTGTTTGTCATTTTTTAGGTGTATTCTCAATATTTTTGGATGAAATATGTGCAAAAAAAAACCCAAAAAACAATTTTTTACAATTTGTAGTGTTTTTTGTAATAAAAAATGTAAGTTTGTCAATAAAATCTTATTGCACGTGAAACCCCAATTTCTCCCGGTTACAGTGATACCACATATGTATAGGTAGACACCCTTTCCTGCCCAGGAGACTCCCCCAAACTGAAACAACTCTTTAGGAGATTTTCAGATAAAATACAACTATGCTACGTGCTAAGCGCACCTTGCAGTTTTTCAAGAAAAACAACCCTTTACATTTGAAATACCCCCCACAAACTATATATTCTCTGGAAGTACACAAACTATATATTCTCTGGAAGTACACACCTCAGGCTTTCTAGGCGTACCAGGCTTGTTGACATGGGTGCAGTTTTCTGGAAGTAATCCCTCAATATATTCTTTGGTTGCACAGGGTTTCTCTAAAAAAGTATAAAAAAGCAGAATCAAAACCACATTTTCCTAAAAAAACCTATATGCAAACAAGAAAAAAACTGAAAATCTGAAAAAGCAACATGCCCCGAACAGAACAATACCCAGCATGCATAGCTACTGTCAAGGGAAGAGTTGCCAAACACACCAAAGTAAAGCATGTGCGTAACGGTAATTTTACTTCAAAATTTCAGCTCTGCATACAAAGTGCGCACCTTGTGCTTTTTCTACCAAAACAACCCTTTACATTTAGAATATCCCCCATAAACCATATATTCCCTGAAAGTACACATTTTAAGCTTTCTAAGCGTACCCAGCTTGTTGTCGTGGGCTCATCTTTCTGGAAGTAATCCCTTGAAGAATTCTTAGGTTGCACAGGGTTTCACAAAAAAAATTATAAAAAAGCAGAATAAAAAACACCTTTTCCTAAAATATCAATATGCAAATAAGAAAAAACAAGCTAAATCTGAAAGCGCAAGGTCCCCCAAGCAGAACAATACCCAACATGCATAGGTACTATTAACCCTTTTAATTGCCAGCCTACTTGAACTTTTGTCGCCCTCAGTTGGTCATTTTTCCCCATTTTGCGGCATGTTTAACCGTGATTTTTGTCGGAATTTCTTGGAAAATATATATATATTTTTTTGCAGCAGAATTTAGGCTTTAACATTAAATGTCTTGTTTGTAATTTTTCTACTGTTTTTTAAATATTTTTGCGTAAAAAAAAAACAAAAAAATAAATAAAATTATATATATATATACAATTGTCTCCTTTATTTTAAATAAAACATTTTTTAGTAATAAAAACCATATTGCATGTGATAGCCCCATTTCTCCCGATTACAACGGTACCACATATGTATCAATAGCCCCTCATTCTTGCCCAGGATACCCCCCAAACTGAAAAGAGCATTTTATAACATTTACAAATAAAATACTACTATCCACACTATAAACATAAGGGGTTAATTTAAAATTACATAGGGACCCCCTCCCGGGGGGGGACCCCAATTTTTTTTGAGAATTTTTGGCTAAGCCTAACCCCAAAAATTAAAAAAATAGTGGGCCCCCCTGGGAGGGGGTCCCTATGTCATCTTCTTTTTAATTTTAATTCTTTAAAATTTTAATTTTTTTTAATTTTTTCTTTTTAATCCCAGGGGGTGGGGGGACCCCATTTTTGGGGGGAATTCTAAGGGTTAGGGTTAGCCTAACCCTAACCCGTAAAGTGGACCAACACCCAGGATTTTCACTATCCTGGGTTTTGATCCACTTCCGCGGGGGTGCCCCACTGCGTAAAACCCCCGAGAAAGGTATAAAAAACTCACCTCAGCCCGCTCCTACGGCGCATGCGCGAGCGCTCGTCCAATCAGAGCGCTCAGAGCCGCTGTGGTATGCAAGGACAAGGGACGGACAACCACAGCGGCTCTGAGCGCGCTGGCAGCCGCATCTCGCGCTTCCCTCGAACATGGAGCGTGCCCGCGTCGGCGATTCACAAACGACCGGAACGTGTGCGCGCCCTGATAGAGAGAAGCGCGAGATGCGGCCCGCGCATGCACCGTTGGAACAGGGATAAGGTAAGGCGATTGGGGCGTCCTGGGGGTTTCACACAGTGGGGCATCCCGATTTCGGATGCCCCGCAGGGAGGGATCTGATCCGGGCCGATCAGCCTGGGTGTTGGTCCACTTAAAAAAAAAAAAAAAAAAAGTAGGGGGGGGACCCCATTTTTGGGGGGAATTTTAAGGGTTAGGGCTTTTTTTTTTAATTTTAAGGGTTAGGGTTAGGGTTAGCCTAACCCTAACCCTTAAAATTAAAAAAAAAAATGACATAGGGTCCCCCCTCACAGGGTGGGGGACCTCATTTTTTTTTTTAATTTTAAGGGTTAGGGTTAGGGTTAGGCTAACCCTAACCCTAACCCTAACCCTTAAAATTAAAAAAAAAAATGACGTAGGGTCCCCCCTACCCGTCATAACCAGCCCGGGACCAGCTATGGGGGCTTGTAGGCACAGAGTGGGGGGGCCAGCTTTTGTGGCCCCCCCCACCCTGCAGCCTACGAGCCCACATAGTCTATGTGGGCCCGGGCTCTTCTGCCCCCCCCTGGGCTTTGGGGAGGCAGGTAATTGGGGGGCCAGGGGTTAATGGCAAGTCACCCGCTAGGGCAGGTGACTTGCCAGACCCCAGCCTTGTGAACTGGTACAGGGGTCTCATGGACCCCTTACCAGTTCACAAAGGGTTAACAGAAAAAAAAAAAACACGGACACAAAATTTTTATTTATTAAAAAAAAAAAAAAAACAATTTACTCTTTACTCACCTTCGATCGTCAGCTCCTGTGTCCCTCGCTGATCTGCTCTCAGATGCCGGTAATCGGCATCCAGAGAAGGAGGAGGCAGGAGATCAGAGGATCTCCTGTCACCTCCTTCCAGGGCACCGATCACCGGCATCTGACAGCTAACAGAGCTGTAGCCGGTGATCGGGACGGGGAATGACGTCATAGCCCCGCCCCCAAAGGGGCGGGGCTTAGCGGGGACGACGGCACGGACTGACGACATTAGCCCCGCCCCCAAAAGGGGCGGGGCTTAGCGGCAAGATGGCGGCCGCCATCGGAACAGGAGAGGGGAGAGAGCCTTCCAGGCTCTCTCCTGAAGATCGGAATGACCTGGGGGGGGATCGGAGGCCCCCCAGGTGAAGAGGAGGGTCGGCGGGAGCCAGCGCACACAGAGGTAAGTAAATGTCATTTTTTTTTTTTTTTTATTTTACAGGAAAAGCCGGAGGCAGCTGAAATGGGGGGGGGGCACCCTATTCCGGGCCCTCCCCTGCAGCCAGAGGAGGTCCGGTGAACGATCGGAGACCACCATTTTGAAGAGGAGACCCGGCTGAATCAAACGAGGGGTCAGGTAAGTGCCTTTTTTAAAAACTTTTTTTACTATTAGTGGGGAAAGTCAGGCACGTAAAATTTACGTGGCTGGCAGTTAACTGCAGGAGAGGCAGCCACGTAAATTTTACGTGGCTGGCGTTTAAAGGGTTAAACAGAGGCTGCTTTAGTCACAGAATGGGATGCCCCCAAAAAAGATCCAGTAGTACTATGCCCAGCAAAAGTGTCTTTATCAGGCTAATTTCAAATATAATAAGAGCAAATGGTTATATGGTCTTAAACAGAGGCTGCTTTAGTCACAGAATGGGATGCCCTGGCAGGGACAAGTAGTGCTATGCCCAGCAAAAGTGTCATTATCAGGCTAATTTCAAATATAATAAGAGCAAATGGTTATATGGTCTTAAACAGAGGCTGCTTTAGTCACAGAATGGGATGCCCCCAAAAAAGATCCAGTAGTACTATGCCCAGAAAAAGTGTCTTTATCAGGCCTAATTTCAAATATAATAAGAGCAAATGGTTATATGGTCTTAAACAGAGGCTGCTTTAGTCACAGAATGGGATGCCCTGGCAGGGACAAGTAGTGCTATGCCCAGCAAAAGTGTCTTTATCAGGTCTAATTTCAAATATAATAAGAGCAAATGGTTATATGGTCTTAAACAGAGGCTGCTGTAGTCACAGAATGGGATGCCCCCAAAAAAGATCCAGTAGTACTATGCCCAGCAAAAGTGTCTTTATCAGGCTAATTTCAAATATAATAAGAGCAAATGGTTATATGGTCTTAAACAGAGGCTGCTTTAGTCACAGAATGGGATGCCCCCAAAAAAGATCCAGTAGTACTATGCCCAGCAAAAGTGTCTTTATCAGGCCTAATTTCAAATATAATAAGAGCAAATGGTTATATGGTCTTAAACAGAGGCTGCTTTAGTCACAGAATGGGATGCCCCCCAAAAAGATCCAGTAGTACTATGCCCAGCAAAAGTGTCTTTTTCAGGCTAATTTCAAATATAATAAGAGCAAATGGTTATATGGTCTTAAACAGAGGCTGCTTTAGTCACAGAATGGGATGCCCTGGCAGGGACAAGTAGTGCTATGCCCAGCAAAAGTGTCTTTATCAGGCTAATTTCAAATATAATAAGAGCAAATGGTTATATGGTCTTAAACAGAGGCTGCTTTAGTCACAAAATGGGATGCCCTGGCAGGGACAAGTAGTGCTATGCCCAGCAAAAGTGTCTTTATCAGGCCTAATTTCAAATATAATAAGAGCAAATGGTTATATGGTCTTAAACAGAGGCTGCTGTAGTCACAGAATGGGATGCCCCCAAAAAAGATCCAGTAGTACTATGCCCAGCAAAAGTGTCTTTATCAGGCTAATTTCAAATATAATAAGAGCAAATGGTTATATGGTCTTAAACAGAGGCTGCTTTAGTCACAGAATGGGATGCCCCCAAAAAAGATCCAGTAGTACTATGCCCAGCAAAAGTGTCTTTATCAGGCTAATTTCAAATATAATAAGAGCAAATGGTTATATGGTCTTAAACAGAGGCTGCTTTAGTCACAGAATGGGATGCCCCCAAAAAAGATCCAGTAGTACTATGCCCAGCAAAAGTGTCTTTATCAGGCCTAATTTCAAATATAATAAGAGCAAATGGTTATATGGTCTTAAACAGAGGCTGCTTTAGTCACAGAATGGGATGCCCTGGCAGGGACAAGTAGTGCTATGCCCAGCAAAAGTGTCTTTATCAGGCCTAATTTCAAATATAATAAGAGCAAATGGTTATATGGTCTTAAACAGAGGCTGCTTTAGTCACAGAATGGGATGCCCTGGCAGGGACAAGTAGTGCTATGCCCAGCAAAAGTGTCTTTAACAGGCTAATTTCAAATATAATAAGAGCAAATGGTTATATGGTCTTAAACAGAGGCTGCTGTAGTCACAGAATGGGATGCCTCACAGCAGACTTAAGATCAGTTCAGTATATATGCACAGTTAGTTAGTATAAGCAGCCTGAAAACGCTAACAAAGCCTGTCAGGCTGGATGAAAAAAAAAAAAAAAAACTGACAGCCTCCGATTTTCCCTTCCTTTCCCTGTTTTTCGCTGACTTTCTGTCTGTCTCCTGCCTGTCTCCAGCCTGTCCCTGTCTGTCCCTGCCTGTCTAACTGTCTCTCCCTCAGCTACACAGCGTTCTGTCTCTCACGAATGCAATAGAGAAATGAGGCAGGAAAGCAAGATGGCCGGCCTTAAATACCGCTGTGACGTCACCGGGCTTGCTGGCTGCTGATAGGCTGCATGTGACTGTCCCAGCATACACTGCCCCAGCTTACATGTCTGGACATGTCCCGTCCGCCATCTTAGAATGCCTGTAATGTAAATGAATGGATGTTAAAGGAAAACTTCGAGCGATCGAATCGCGGGGAAATTCGGATTCGATCCGAATCGAATTTTTCCTGAAATTCGGATCGAATCCGGGTTCGTCCGGATCGATTCGCTCATCCCTAATCGGGATGTCCCGCGGGGAGGGAGGTGATCGGCCCGGGAATCTTATAGGTTCCCGGGCCGATCACCTGTGGGTGTTGGTCCACTTTAATACAAATTCCACAGTGAAGAGTGATTAAAGAAACATTGTTGCAAGTTTCACACACAATCCTTCTAGCAGCTGGTTATTCACGGTGTATGTGTTTAAAGAACATACACAATCTGCCCATGTTTCTGAGGCATTATCTGTTTGGGGTGGACTGTAGCTGGCATAGCTCTCCCCTCATGCTTGTGTGTGACAAGAAGGCTGCTCCCATGCAGTTCTGCAGCAAATAATCAGCCTGTTAGAACATCTTAATGGAGTAAAATCCTCTCAAATAGTTTTTGCCAGAGGGGGGCTTTAAGAGAGAAATTACTGATCTTTCTTTCTGACTTTTGGTCCGCTTTAACCTGGTTGATGACCACAAAAAAAAGCATGTAGGAAATTGCCACAACCTAGTTTACCACTTTTTTTGATAGACTAAACCCAATCATTGTGACTATTGGTGTTAGGCAGACCAAAACACTCTGAAGTGCACCCCCCAATAACTTGGGCAATGCTGCATCTGTGGTGGCTCAGTTTTTTATAAATCACTTTTTGCTGTTGTAGCCACATCCATCTGGCAGATATAAAATCATCAAATGGATCTTAAATCTGCTAGCTGATGTGACAAGCCTGCTGCCTGCATCTCCCACCTCTCCTCCTTTTAGTTAAAGGCACGCTCCTGTCCTCAGCCTAAAGGGAAGCGGGGTTTGCAGCAACTGTGGAATCCCAAGAGGATAGCTCTGAAGTCTGACTCCAGGGCCAGCCAGTGCGGGTTTTAATCTGAGAAACAGTCACTTCACTTTCTCTTAAAGAAGTCCAGCCTCAAGTAAATGAAACCAAAGCATGCAACCCCCCCGCTCTCTATATAGGCTGATTTAGGGTATACACTTCAGTATATACTTCTGGTCTAGGTCAGCTAATAACCTTGCTAGGCTTCCAATATCACTTTTATGCTGACGACACTCAGATCTACCTCTCTGGCCTGAAACTCTCTTCTCTCCTCTCTCGCCTTCCTGACTGTCTAACAGCCATCTCTTCCTTCATGACATCTCGCTCCCTTAAACTGAACATGGACAAAACTGAACTGGTCATTTTCCCACCATCTCACTCCCCTCCCCTCTCTAACACCACAATCTCTGTAAATAATCTTACAATAACTGCAACTCCTCAAGCTCGATGCCTGGGTGTCATTCTGGACTCCTCTCTCTCGTTCCGACCTCACATTCACTCCCTGGCCACCTCCTGTTGCCTCCAACTCAAAAATATATCTCGTATCCGTCCCTTCTCTCACCTGTCACCACTAAAATGCTAGTACATGCCCTGGTCATATCCCGACTGGACTACTGCAACACCCTCCTCTGTGGTTTGCCAACAAACAGACTGGCTCCCTTCCAATCTATCCTAAACTCTGCTGCTTGCCTCATCCATCTCTCTTGCTTCTCCAGTGCTACTCCCCTCTGTCAATCCCTCCACTGGTTACCTGTCTCCCATAGAGTTCAGTTCAAACTTCTAGTGCTAACCTACAAAGCTCTCTCTAACCAGGCCCCTTCCTACATTCCATCTCTGATCCAGCATTACCTACCAAAGCGCAACCTCCGCTCCGCCTCTGACATTCTCCTGTCCTCTTCCTTGGTTACTTCCTCGCACTCCTGCCTTCAAGACTTCTCTCGTGCCTCCCCACTTCTCTGGAAGGCACTCCCCCGCTCGATCCGCCACTCTCCATCACTCCAAGCCTTTAAAAGCGCCCTCAAAACTCACTTCTTCAGACAAGCATATGACCTGGCTTATGACCTGGCTTAAGCAACTACTATAACCTTCAATGGCACATGCAGCCATACTCAAGCTCTACCACTTGTGACCCCGCCCCCTTTGTCTCCACCCACCACCCTTTAGACTGTAAGCTCGCAAGGGCAGGGCACTCCTCCCTATTGTCTCCTGTGCTCACACTTGGTTTTAACCTGTAGCATCTAATTTTGTATTGTTCTCTGTGCTATATGTTTTACCTTGTCTGTATTCTTAACTTGTAAAGCGCTACAGAAGTTGATGGCACTATATAAATAAACATAATAATAATAATAATAATAAACTGCACCTGGTCATCCACCAGGAGCAGAATAGTGTAGTTAGCCAAGTTGCCACCCTGACAACAGCTGAATGCTTAGCCAGGCAATCTGTCTAGGAGCAGCACTGATGAACAGTAATTATCAGGGTGACATATTCTGTAGCATTTGCCAGACTTCTTGTGGGGTTGACCTAACCTTGAGTGTATTTTCTTTTCAATTGCCAGTTAAGTGTCCACGGGATGGTTTAAAAGTTTTGTTTTCCCAGATTTCCCATAGCCAGTGGGTGGGGTGGTCAGAGCTAGACTCAGACCAACTGTGCTGACTGAGAAATTGTGAAAATCATCATGGGGATTTCTGGGTCCCCTTCCCACCACCCCCCCCCTCCCTCCTGAGATACCATATGGGGCTTGTGAGGCTCTGGCTGCATTGTGTATTTCACCCGCTGATAAGGGTCTGTGGAGCTCGCCAAATGCCAGGCTGTGCTATTTCAGCCCGTTGCAGGGGTGATTCGGTGATGTCCGCGCTAGGAGCCGCTGCAAGACCCAGCTGATGCACATGCTCCCGGCTTAAAGGGGAAGCACTCTGCTAATCTTAAGTTTCTTTTCCTGGCCTCCCTCTTTTTACTTTAGAGGGTTAAAAGACTCAGCGATTAGAAACTTCCCTGCTTGCTTATTTATTCAGCTTGGGGGGCGTCTCTACCCCACACCAGACTTCAGAATGGTGGATCAGGCAAGTGACTCCTTGCAAGTCCCTGCTCCTCTGTCAACTACTGTGGGAGACTTTGCTGTGGATTAACATCCTTCCAACCCGATTGATCCAATTTCATCAAACTCTCAGTGGCTCAGTCTAGGAATAAGGGGTCCAGCTCTGCTCCGGTAAGTCCCTTTTTTATTTATGGGCACGCACTTGCAGTTTTAAGGGCTACTTTGAATTATGTGTTTGGAAGGTTATAGGATCCTTATGGCCTACTACTCCTTTTGTATTTTAGACCAAGCCCTCTTAGGAAGTGTCCAAGACTAAAACTGGCTCCAAATCAAAAGGATAAAGTTACGGGATGCCTGATATGTGAAATTAAGTTACTAGATTCCTATAGGAAGCCTCTTTGCCTCGGCTGGACGTAAGAAGTTTGTTGGGCATCCCCTAGACCCCCCCCTTTTTTTTCAAGAGGGCCTGAGTTAGGTCTGATACCCCCCTTTGAGGGGGATGAGGGCCCTTCCTCCTTGGAAGAGGACCCTTGTTCAGGTTCTGATTCCGTTTCACCAGTGATAAGTCTAAAGATGATGGGTTCTATCCCGATTTTGTTCCTGATTCTTTTCTGACCTTCCCCATTCATAACTCTGTTAAGGAGGCTATCCTTAATGATTGGAAGGATCTAGTTAAAAAGGTTTATATACCAGGGGCTCTTAAGAGGTGTTATCTGTTCATTGAGGAAGACTCGCATATTTGGGATAAAGGCCCCAAACTGGATGCCCCCTTTTCTAAGGTCTCCAAGGGGGTGTATTTAGCCTTTGAGGACTTTGGTATCCTCAAAGATCCTCTAGCCAAGAAGATGGATACACTCTTGAATAAAGCATGGCAGTCTGAATATTGTACTCTTGTACTCTCAAACAGATTTTAGCCTCTACTTACGTTGCCAGGAATCTTAATTATTGGCTTCAACAGCTTAAATCATGTCTCTTGAAGCAAGTGGATATTAATGAAATTATGAAGGCTTTACACATATATTATGCAATATATGTATATTTTATGCAATAATATTTTTTTGTCTATAATCACCATAATGGAGGCTTCTGGTGATAGCGAGCTTGGGAGCCCCCTCGGGCCGAGCACCATTGTGCCTTGTGTGGTACTTCCCCTTTGAGCAGTCGCAGCGCGGTTTGTGTCCCCTGCGCCCAGAGCGTTATTGCGGAACAGGACGGGCCTACCGTCCCACTCTGCAGTCCGATTCTACCGGTGGCCTCACGGACACCCCCACGCCTGCACTTAGCTCCTAGCGAGGGGGAGATCAGCCGGGGGTCCCACTCAGACCTAGCGTTGCGCGTGGCCAGCCAGGAACGACAGTTGGCCTGCCCGGCTGCCTACAAGGCCTTTAGTAAGAAGCGGCATTTGGAACCAGCTTATTCTCTTTGCTGATGATGCTTACGAGACTCTCGGCAGTCGTGACTCCATGGAGGAGGGCGAGTTGTTCCATGACTCTGACTCCTCCGGGGACCATCACAGCGACTTTGACAGTTACCCTGGGTCTTCCTCGGACGAGGACACGTGGCTCCCCGGTCATACGGATAGACTTTTGGCTGCCGTATTTGAGACCTTGCACATTGTGCCCCCTAAGGCGGCCAAAAAGCAGGGGGAGCTTCTCCTTCCTGATAGGCAACGCCTCGCGTTTCCGGAGCAGGGTCATTTCTCCAAGATGGTTCTCAAGGAATGGGAGAGGCCCAATAAGTTACCCTCGGTGCCCAAGGGGCTGGACAAATGGTATCCCTTTTCGGAAGAACTGGTCCGTCGTTGGTATTGTCCCCCGGAGGTTGACGCTCCTGTTCTAGGGCTCTCCAATACGTCTGTGATGCCTTCGCCGGACACTACCACCTTGCATGATAATGCGGATAGACGCATGGATCAACTCGTTTGTCATGCTTTTACTTTTGTGGGGGCTGGTTTGCGCCCGGTCTGTGCCGCGGCTATTGTTGCTATTGCCATAAAGAAGGTTAAACGTCTTGGAGGCCGCCCGATCCTGCAAGCGAGTGGACGAATATAAGGATCTGTTGGTTTGCACTGACTTTATTGCATTCGTGCGCTCAGCCATGGACAATGCTGTCCGGCTTGGTGGTAGGGCTTCGGCTCTACTGGTGGCTCTCCACCGGTCCATTTGGCTGCGGCAGTGGGCAGCTGACGCCAAGAACGCTTTTACTGGTCTCCCCTTCATGGGACTGCGCCTCTTTGGGGAGCGCCTTGATCTCCTGGCCAAGGACGGCCGGCTCCCTCAACGCAGGAAACAATCTTTGGCCCTTTCGGGGGTCCTCTTCCTTTCGCCCCTTCCAAGGGGGACGTGGCTCTTGCTCTTCTGGCGGTCGCAGAGACTCCTGGGGACGGGGTAGGTCCCACGGGTGTCCTGGTCTCTCCTGGGGGTCCAAATCCAAGCCCCCCACCAAGGCCCCTCAGGCATGAGGAGGCGCCCTCACCCTGCCGGGTGGGGGGACGGCTTCTGCTTTTTGCTTCTGCTCACGTCTGGAGACAACACGTCTTAGACTGGTGGATTCAGGAGGAGGTATCCTCCGGCAACAAGATAGAGCTGGCAGCTTGGCCGCCCCCGAGATTTCTTCGGTCCTGGATCTCCCAGAACCCGGTGACTGCACTGAGTGATTTTGTCCTGTGCCTCAGGAACGGCGTTGGGGGTTCTACTCCAATCTGTTCAGTGCCCAAGAAGGACGGTTTCCTGAGACCCATTCTGGACCTGAAGGGCCTCAACAGATTCGTCAAATTCAAACACTTCCGCATGGAGACCTTACGGTCGGTGGTGAGCTCTCTTCTGCCTGGCGATTTCATGACCACGGTAGACATCAAGGATGCATATCTGCATGTTCCTATCTTCGGGGACATCAAAAGTTTCTGAGGTTCGCCTTGGAGGATCAACACTACCAGTTTGTGGCCTTGCCTTTCGGTATCTCTTCGGCTCCTCGGGTGTTCACCAAGGTGTTGGCAGGTGTCATGGCCCTCCTCAGGGGCCAGGGCATTCGCATTCTTCCTTACCTGGACGACCTGCTGATTGCTGCTAAATCTTTTCAGAGCGATACCCAGAAAGTTTTGTCCACTCTCGAGGACTTCGGTTGGGTGATCAATTATCCAAAGTCTTCAATCACTCCGTCTTTGAGGTCCTTCCTGGGCATGACATTGGATACGTCAAGGTGTTTCTTCCTCAGCAAAAGGTGGAGGATCTTCAGACGCAGGCACAGGCCTTGTTGTTGTGTCCACATCCCTCCATCCGTCTGGGGATGCAGTTAATGGGCCTCATGGTATCTTGCTTCGAAGCCGTTCCCTTCGCCCAGTTTCACATGAGACCTCTTCAGCTAAATCTTCTGTCCGTTTGGGATCGGACTCAGGAGTCCCTGGAGCAGGTTTTTGTCCTGTCCCCTCTGGCCAGACAGTCCCTCTCGTGGTGGCTGGACTCAAGGAATCTTCTTGTGGGCAGATCCTTTCTGCCTCTGTGCTGGGAGATCGTCACCACGGACGCCAGGCTGTCCGGATTGGGGGGGGGGGATTCTGGAACTCGCTGAAGTTTCAGGGTCAGTGGGGCCCTCAGGAGGCTCATACCTCTATCAATCTCCTGAAACTGAGAGCGATCACGTTGGTTCTATTCCAGTTGATTCCCCACCTACAGGGTTGTGCGGTCCAGGTCCGCTCCGACAATCAGACGGCGGTTGCCTACATCAATCATCAGGGCGGGACTCGGAGCAAATGAGCCCTCAAGGAAGTGTCCCTGGTTTTTTTTTCTTGGGCGGAGGAGAATGTTCCATGCATCTCGGCGGTTTACATTCCAGGGGTGGAAAACCAGGAGGCGGGCTCCCTGAGCAGGGGGATGTCTCGCCTGGGGCAGTGGTCCCTCAGCAGCAAGATCTTTCATGTCTTGTGTCACTGCTGGGGTCAGCCGGACGTGGACCTGTTTGCGTCCCGTCAAAATCACAAGCTCCCTAGATTCGTCTCTCTGTCAAGAGATCCTCTGGCCTTCGCCACAGACGCTCTTGCAATTCCTTGGACGGAGTTCCTGCTCCTTTATGCATTTCCTCCCTTTCCTCTTCTGGGTCGTGTGCTGCGCAAAATAGCCCAGGAAGGGGTGCCGACCATTCTGGTGGCCCCCCGCTGGCCGCAAAGAGTTTGGTTCGCGGACATCGTCCAGATGGCGGTGAATCACTTCGTCATGCCTGCCGATCCGGGGCTCCTCACTCAGGGGCTGTTACGCCACCCTCTGGCTTTGACGGCTTGGCTGCTGAAACCTTTATCCTGATGGATACGGGCTTCCGGCCTCGGTAGTCAGTACCATGGTTCATGCTCGGAAGAAATCCTCTTCTATGATTTATTACAGGGTCTGGCATGCTTACATTGCCTGGTGTGAGGCTAAGTCTCTTCCTTGTCGCACCTTTTCCATTTCCAGGATCCTGGAATTCCTTCAACATGGTTTAGAGTCGGGGTTACAACTGAGTACTCTCAAGGGTCAGGTCTCAACCTTGGCAACTTTTTCCAAAAATCCTTCGCCAATCATAGGCTTATCAAAACTTTTTTCCAAGGGGTTACTCATGTACGTCTGCCGCGTAAGCCCTTCTACCGGTGCTACCAGTGTGGGATTTGGAACATGGTGCTTTCTGCTCTTTAGGGCCCTCCCTTTGAGTCCTTGTGTGATGCGGCTTTGTCCATTCTGGCTCTGAAGGTGGTCTTTTTGGTAGCTATCACCTCAGTGCGTCGTGTCTGAGTTGGCGGCACTTTCTATGAAACCTCCTTACTTTGAGCGACATCAGGATAAGGTGGTGTTCCGTCTCAAACCGGATTTCTTGCCCAAGGTTGTCTCTTCCTTTCATCTCAATGAGGATGTTGTCTTGCCTTCCTTGTGTCCTGCTCCTTCTAATTCTAAGGAACGGACTCTTCATTCTCTAGATGTGGTCAGGGCATTTAAGTACTATTTAGTTGCCACGGAGTTCTTTTGGAAGTCGGACTCTGTTTGTTCTCCCTGCAGGGCCTAGGAAGGGCTTGCCTCCAGCCAAATCCACTATAAGCAAGTGGATCAGACAGGCGGTGGTGCAAGCGTATTCTGCCAAGGGGAAGGAATCCTCTTTCTGTGTTACTGCTCACTTCACTAGAGCTATTGGTGCCTCTTGGGCTTTTCAGCACCAGGCTTCAGTTAAACAGGTTTGTAAGGCCGCTACTTGGTCTTCAGTTCATACCTTTTCTAAGTTTTACAAGGTTGACGTTAGGGCCTCAGCTGATGCTGTTTTTGGTCGCAAAGTGCTTCAGGCGGTAGTGACTTGAACTACCTGCTGTTGCTCACTGAGGATCCCACCCTTCTTCTTGGACACTGCTTTTGGATGTCCCAAATGTGAAGAATTGAGATGAAGCAACCCGTGCTGTATACCAGGAAAAATACAATTCTGTGATTACTCACCTGTAGAATTTTTTATGGGTAAACGGCACGGGTTGCTTCATCCCACCCTTGCTCTTGTTATCCTCTTTTGCCTTGTTATGGTGATTTTCTTTAGAGATTTCTTTAGAGAGTTTTAGTGGGGCTGTGTTTTCATTAACATGGTCTTTGCTTCCCGGCTTCTTACATTACTGCTTTTCAACACTGGGTCTTATGGGTATTTTCCTGCCTTTTATGGGCCGGGAGGGGCCACCAGTCTTCATGCAGTCGGCTGCGCCTGCACCTGTAGAATTGTTTTTACAGAATTGTATTTCTTTCTGGGTTCACAGGAAGGGTCAGCGTGCTTCCAAGGCAACATTGGCCCGATGGATGAAGAACACTATCTGTTGCTTACAATGGATCTCCTCCTCCGGGGCACATTACAGCTCATTCAACAAAAAGTATTTCTAAATCTTGGTCAGAGCAAGCTGGTGCCTCTATTACACACATCTGTGGCAACCTGGTCCTCAACTAAGATGTTTATTAATTATTACCGCCTGGATCTGCTCACTAGCAAGATCAATCCTTTGGCAGGAGTGTGTTGCAGCCATCCTTTCCCACCCAGTAGAGAGAGTATCTCACTTATCCTCTGTGGTATGCTGCCCAAAGGATGTTTTGAAAAAAAAGCTAGTTACCTGGTAACTTTTTCTAAACATCTGAAAGGGCAGCATACAGGCTTCCCTCCCTCAGGCTACATTATTTTAACAGTTGGTGCTTTTTGTCTTTGTTTTCCAGATCTTAAACTACTGGTGTCTGGAGGAGGAGTTAAAGCTTTTATGTATTCTGTTGGTCACATGTTTCTACCTTTTTGTGTTCTCCACCTTTTTTTTAATAATTTTTTTTTCTGGACAGTAAAGCTTTATTATTGGGGGTCCATTTCTTGCGTTTTACTGCTCAAGACAAACTTGCCTGGGAAGTCAGATAGGCCTTTCCCTGTGTTTGGAACAACCGTACAACTTATTTGGAATAAAGCTCTCTGTCAAAAATGCATCAGGTTATCCGAAAAGAGTTGGCCACCTTTGTTGGATTTGTTGTCCTTGCTAGTTTAGTTAAATAATTGAAATACTCTGCCTATGGAATTTCTACAGAAGCTTCAGAAGGGCCCAAAAGCTAGGGAATATTCAGAGGTAAGAGGTGGTCTCCTAGGGCTCCTCAGTGAAGGAAGGAGAAATTCAGTCACTTCCTCAAAAATGTATTTGAATGATACAGTTTTTGCTATGGGACACTTCCCACCTTAGGTTTAGTGGGAGAACAGATAGGTCCCTTATCTCTGCAGAACAGATTATGAGTATTTAGGGGTTTTTCTTGGGAAGTTTTCCCGGTCCATTATACTGTGAAAGCCTATTGCTATGGAATTGCCTTTTCCATAGGTTCGTTGTATGGCTCTATTAAAGAGGTCCTGGGAAGCTGCTTCCTTTATTTAAGGCAGTCTTTACTTCCAGGAATTTGGGGCTTTGGCTATCCCAACTTAAAACCTACCTAGTAAATCTCCCCTGAGAGGATTTCTTTTGTGACTGATGCTTCTACAGAGGTAGTCAAGTTGACAGCCAAGATAAATGGTCTTATCAGTTGTCTTAGGCAGGCACTTTGGCTACAGACCTGGAATAATTATTCTGCCTGTTAAGTCCAGATTTTGTAACTTACCTTTTTAAAGGTGACTTTCTTTTCGGTCGGAAACTAGATAAAATACTGGAAAGATTGCTGGCCAAAAAATAATTGTTTCTGGAGACAAAAGACTAGAATGGTCCTTTTTGTAAGCCAAAAAAAGCACCCTTTCTCAGAGAATTAAAAATACTGCAGTCAGAGGCCGTGGGGCATTGAAAAGAGTCACACATTGTGGTAAAAACATACTCTCAGCCCCAGTTGCCAACAGGGCTGTGGAGGCAGTAAACCAAAGCCCGATGCAGACACCTCAATTTTATCATTCCCGACTCCTTCATAATTAGCATATATAAAAGAATACAACTTAACTTAAAGCAGAGGTGCTCAACCTTTTGAAGATTGTGGACCATATAAACACTTTGAAAACTGCAGGCCACAACGAATAGATTTTAAATGGCATAGCACAGATTTTCTACACCAATCGAATACACATGCTGGTTGCATTACCTCTCTTCAAATATATGCTAGTTGCATTACTTCTCTTTAAATATATGGGTCCCATATTCCATCCCCTCCCATCAATTCCCAAATCATAACTGTATTCCAATACCCAACCCATCTAAACATAAAATTAAATGTAGAAAAAAACTGTTATGGTGCCAGAGATGTCACCCAGGGGTAGTGTTGCACTATCCAGGTCACTGTGTTCCTCCAAGCCACTGCTGCCACCTCTATTTGCCAACTGACTCCTCCAGTATCACTCATTGCAACCTCTCATCCTTACTAAGCCTCTATTTACCTTTACAAGTTCTGTTTAACCATCCCACTTTCCCCACCGCTCTGCAATCGTCGTGTTCCGTGTCTGGAGGGTGTTGGCATTCTCCACTCAATGGAGTGGAATCGCAAGCGCTCTGGCCTCAAGATGCTGCAGGCAAGGCTTTTGCCAGAAGCATATGTGAAAGCACCCATAGATGGGCAGCTTTTCACAGGTAGATGCGGTACACTCACCTGAAAGCACTGGTGTGAATCCAGCCTCAGGAGTGGTATCTTTCATTCACCAGCACTTTGAGCCCTGCCGACTTCCCTTTCTCATGCCTCCAAAATGAATTTACTTAGGAGAGGGATGTTGCACTAAAGAATGCATGGATTAGTTGTCATCTGCTCTTATAAAGAAATATAAATCAGGCTGATAAAAGATGCGGGCTCTGACAAAGTTAACCTTTTGTCTGGAATGTCCCTTTAAATTCTATACTCACCTTTTTCCCCACAACTTCTCTATACAGTGCTGGCATCTTCATGCTTACCAATGAGAACGAGCGATTCCATCCATGGCTTTATCTCACCTAACACACCTACTCCATTTATTGCAATGGAGGGGGGCATGCTGAGGCCAGGTATGCTGAACCCACTTTGGGATGACCCCTCAATTGCAACAAATGGAGTAGGCTTGTGGGGTGGGTAAATAAGGTTCCACAAACCCCTCCATGAGAGGCCACTGGCACTGGAAGATGGAATTGTTTCCCACCAATGGTAAGATGCTGGAGCTGTGGGGAACACGGAACTTGCAAAGAGGAGCTGTAGGGGAGTATAGACTTATTCCAAGTATACAGCATGTCCTGTTCCAGAATATTCCTTACACATGGGTTATACATCCACAAGATGGCGCTGGACTTCAGAAAAAAGACTTGTGGCCACTCCCAGCCCCTTAAATAGCCAGGAACCTCCCACCAATTCCCAGTTCTTATCTGCAGTCTGGACTGCGAAGATAGAAGATGGCTTTCTACTCTACACAGGTTAGCGGGGCTTATTAGCCTGCGGCCCTGCAGGACTATTTCTACCCGTTCCGAACCCACTGCCTCCCAGCTTGGTTTGGGTGAAGGTAGGTTTAACACCAGGGTCAGGTGCTGAGGAGCGCTGCTCCTACCGCAGTCCCTGCTCTGACAGGGTAGGCGGTTAGGCTTATGGTGAGCCTTGTGGTATGCCCCCCCTGCACTCTGGGTTTTGCTTTAACCCATCTCTCTAGGTGCCCCCCTCCCTTCTCCTATTTTTACTTGGGCCGCTGCTGCTCTCCCTTGCCTCGCTCTCCCCCGGGGAGATCTCTGGGGGGGGGGGGGCAGTGATCACTTTAATTGAGTATGTTTTGCCTTTTATTTTCACTTTGTGCGCCGCCGCCGGGCGCTTGTAAAGAAAAAAACTTCGTGCTCTTCTGCGGGGGTGGGCTCTCTGGATGACGCCTTTTGCATCACATCTCCACGGCCCGCCCCTCGAGGTCTATGCAGGCGCCATTTTCCCCTCTCTTGTGCTGCGTGCGCTGCTGGCTCCCTGTGCGGTCCATGAGTACCCCTGCGGGGTGGTTTTTTTCTGTGTATTTTTTCTCGTGTATATACTTATGTGGTTGTCTCGTGTTTTTCAGGCGGGGTGAACGTCAGTACTGTGGTTTCTCCCGGCCCTCTCCCCTTGGCAATCTCCCACTTCCCTAGCGGGCTTTTGGGGCATCCCGGGTAGCTGCTATTAGCGTTAACCCTATACTGGCCTGTTGTGCCACTCAAATCACCATATGGGGGCTTCTGGGGATAATGTGCTTGGGGCTCCTTCGGGACAAGCCCGGCTATGTGTGGCGTGTGGGGTATCCCCCTATAAGTGATGTCGGGGTGTGTGTACCCTGCGCCCAGCAGGTGATTGCGCTGCAGTCGGGGTCGTCTGTTACAGGCCCTGGGGTTACGCCCCCTCTGGCTATGCCTACCCCCCTGCGTTACATTTGACCCCCAGCAAGGGGCATACTAGCGGGGATTCCCAATCTGATTTGGCTGCACGGGTGGCCAGCATTGAACAACATATTGCTGGATCAGCCCGCATAAGCCTTTTGTCAAGAAGCAGCATTTATCCCGCGCTGTTTCCCTCTTCCCTCTTTCCTGTTGGGGCTAAAGGGAATTTTTTTACATTTCTGGTTATTCTCTGATTCAGAATCATCTGAGGAACAGCCTAAGATTTATGGTGGTACCGGGTCTCCCTTTGGAGAAGACCCATGGTCCTCAGATGACACTGACAGGTTGTTGTCTCACATTTTTGAAGTGCTTTGTATTTCCCGTCCTGCAGTGGCTCCGCAGCAGCAGGGTGAGCTTTTTCATACAGTTAAACCATGCTTGGAGTTCCCTGAGCAGTCTCATTTTAATAATCTGGTGCTCAAGGAATGGGAACGGCCTAGTAAGTTACCTGGGGTGCCAAAGAGTTGAGACAAGAGTTATCCCTTTCCTGCTGATGTGATTAAGCGTTGGTCTTGTCCTCCCGAGGTGGACGCGCCCGTTGTCAGGGTTGTCAAATACCTCTGTCATGCATTCTCCTGACACTACTACCTTGCGGGATGGTGAAGACCGGCGCATGGATCAGTTGTCCTGTCATGCTTTTGCCTGTGTGGGGACTGCGCTGCGTCCGGTTTGTACCTCTGCCATAACGGATATTGCTATTAAAAGGCTGCTTAAGTGTCTCTTAGATGGGGCCTCTGATAACGCGGGAGGAGAAGACTATAGATCTCTCCTGCTTTGCTATGATTTTGTTGCTTATATCCTCTCTGCCATGGATGATGTCATTAGAATGTGTGGAAGGACATCTGCCCTTTTGGTGGCTATACACCGCTCTATCTGGCTGTGTCAGTGGGTAGCTGATAATGCTGCTAAGAAGGCTCTCACTGGGTTCCCCTTTAAGGGGTTGCGCCTCTTTGGTGAACGCTTGGACCTGTTTGCAAGGGGCGGTAGGTTACCCCAACGCAGGAGGCCGTCTCGGCCCTTTCAGGGGTCTGGTGCCTCTCTCCCCTCCTTTTGGGCTCCCAGGGCTGGACGATGGGTCTTTTAATGGAGCACACAGAGACTATTGGGGCAGGGGACGTGGCCGCCCTGGCCTCTCCTGGGGTCCCAAACCCAAATCCTCCCCCAAGCCCCCTAAGGCATGAGGAGGCGCCCTCACCCATCCTGGTGGGGGGACGGCTTTGGCTCTTTGCTCATGTCTGGAGGCGACGTGTAGCAGATGGGTGGATCCTAGAGGTGGTTTCCTCCAGTTACAGGATAGTTTGCAGCCTGGCTGCCCCCAAGATTCATCAGATCCCAGATGGCTCAAAATCCTCTGTCGGCTCAGGGCTTGTGTCTTGCTGTCCAAAACCTTCTGGAGTTGGGGGTCATCTGCCAGGGGCCTTTGAGGGAAAGGGGCAGAGGCTTCTATTCCAATCTCTTCACGTTCCCCCAAAAAGGATGGGTCCCTCAGGCACATCTTGGATTTAAAGCGTTTCAACAAGTTTTGTCAGGTTCAAGCATTTTTGCATAGAAACCCTGCACTCAGCGGTCAATTCACTGCGCCCGGGCGACTTCACGACTTCTTCTGTAGACATCAAGGATGCTTACCTTCATGTACCATGTTTCCAGGTCATCAGAAATTCCTCAGATTCGCTCTGGAGGATCAGCACTATCAATTTGTGGCCTTGCCTTTCGGCATCGCCTCGGCTCCCAGGTTATTCACCAAGGTGCTGGCGGGCGTTTGGCATTGCTGAGATCTCAGGGCATTCGCATCCTTCCTTATCTGGACGACATTCTCATCACGTCTCAGTCCTTCCATCGGGCCGAGCTGGATACCCAGTTGGTGGTGTCCACACTAGAGTCCCTCTGCTGGGTTATCAACCATCCCAAGTCTTCCCTGTCACCATCTCGGGTGAGGTCCTTTCTGGGCATGACTCTGGATACATCTCAGGTCAGGGTTTTTCTCCGTCAACAGAAGGTGGAGAGTCTTCTAGCTCGGGCCCAGTCTCTTCTGTCTTGTCCTCATCCCTCCATCCGGCAGGGGATGCAGCTGGTGGGCCTGATGGTGTCTTGCTTCGAAGCGGTACCCTATGCTCAGTTTCACATGAGACCTCTTCAGCTTTGCCTCTTATCTGTATGGGATCGGGACCCGGTGTCCCTAGATCAGGTGTTTGCTCTGTCTCCCCCCCCCCCCCCCGGCCAGACGGTCCCTCGCGCGGTGGCAGGACTCAAGGAACCTTTCTGCCCCCTTGCTGGGAGACGGTCACCACGGATGCCAGTCTGACGGGTTGGGGGGGCTTCTGGAAGTCCTTAAAATTCCAGGGTCAGTGGGGCCCTCAGGAGGCCCATACGCCTATCAACATTCTGGAACTGAGGGCGATAAGGTTGGTTCTCGCCCATTTGACTCCACACCTTCGGGTCGGGCTGTTCAGATCCGCTCGGACAACCAGACGGCTGTGGCCTACGTCAATCATCCGGGAGGGACCCGGAGCAAGAGGGCCCTCAAGGAAGTGTCCCTGATACTGTTTTGGGCGGAGGAGAATGTTCCTGCATCTCGGCAGTGTACATCCCGGGGGTGGAAAATCTGGAGGCGGATTCTCTGAGCAGGGGGACGTCTCGTCTGGGAGAATGGTCCCTCAGCAGCAGGGTGTTTTGCTCCCTGTGCCACCGTTGGGGTCAGCCAGATGTGGATCTGTTTGCGTCCTGTCACAATCACAAGCTTCCAGTCTTTGTCTCTCTGTCCCAGGACCCTCTGGCCTTAGCCGTGGATGCCCCAGCAATGTCTTGGAAGAGCTTTCGGCTTCTCTGTGTTCCCTCCATTTTTTCTGCTGGGCAGGGTGCTGCGCAAGATAGCCCAAGAAGGGGTACTAACCATTATGGTGGCCCCCTGCTGGCCAAGAAGAGTGTGGTTCGCAGGTGTCATGCAGCTGGCAGTAGACCAATACGACCTTCCCAAGGATCCAGACCTGCTCACTCAGGGGCAGCTACGCCACCCCAGTTTACAAACGCTGGCTTTAACGGCCTGGCTGCTGAAACCTCCATCTTGATGGACAAGGGGCTGTCTGCCTCTGTAGTTAATACCATAATTAGGGCAAGGAAGAAGTCCTCGTCCTTTTATCTACTATAGGGTATGGCATACTTACATTTCCTGGTGTGAGTCTAAATCTTTTCACTGTCGGGGGTTTTCTGTTCCTAGGATCCTGGAGTTCCTGCAACGGGTTCTCCTTTTGAGCCTCTGCATGTGGCTCCTTTTGACTCTTAAAGTAGCAGTATCGCGAATTTTTCTTGGTGACTTATATTTAAATGGTACTTTGAATGTAAGTAAGTGTTGGAGTAAGAATTACAAATTTAGAAAAAAATGTCTGTGTTGAGCAGCTGGAGACTAATAGCTCATGTTTATGTCTTCTGAGTGTCGGAGCCCGACACTCTGGCCTGTTCCATGCTGAGGAGAGGGGTGAAACAATGTATCAAAGTATCAGCTGTTCAGTGCTGGCAGCCGTCCAGCATAAGATAACAACATTGCAACATTGCCTGGCCAGAACTTATATATCTAAAACAGAGAGAAAAGCTCTAGTCATTTAGCTGATTTTGACAGTTTTCCCTTCATGTTGGCTCTGCTGCAGAATCTTTCAGTTTACCATTTTCTCTCTTTTCTCAACACATTTTTCCATATGATCTTTCTTTCAGCGTTGTGTGTTTTGAGTAAAGCCCAACCCAGGATTTTCACTATCTGGAGTTTTGTTTTGTGCCCCTAGGGGCATCCCAACTTGGGATGCCCCGATATGTGAAATCCCCAAGTTCGCCTTCCCTGTCCCACAGCTCATGCGCGGGCTCTCATCCAATCAGCTCTGTTTGCACGCAGATGGGGAGTCTGAGCAGTAACCTTCCTGGCCGCCCGGCCTGTCTAAATGACTATCTGCGTGAGCGCGCCAGAAAAATGGGGGCATCTGTGGTTATCCAGGGGTTGTTTCACACAGTGGGCATCCTGATTTAGAATGCCCAAGGGGCAAGGTCAATGGCCGGGTCTTATAGACTTCAGGGTCGGCAACTCAGGGTTTTGTTCCACTTTAGGGTCGGCAACTCAGGGTTTTGTTCCACTTTCATACATTTTAGATTTTCCTGCACAGTTATTCAAAGAAGGTCAGTCGTTTTCAGTCAGTTTAGTTTATTTTGTATAGATTTTACACATTTGAGTCACCTGGTCTCATAACAAAAGCAGCACCTTACACACACACACACACAGCCGTTACCACTGATTACAGTGTCAGCCTCTGAGGTAAAGTGTTGCTAGGAGACCAGTGGGCTAAATGAAGCAGCTCGCTAAATACAACCCAGCAGATCCCCCTATTCAGCAAATGGACTGAGCCATTGTAATTATACAATTTAAAAGAAAGGCATATATTTTTCCTTTTTCTATCGCCAGATTATTTATACACATGTTAGAAGCTATTGTGTGGCTATTTAATTATTTATCTTTTTTAATGCAAATTTCGCGATACTGCTCCTTTTTAAGGTAGCATTTTTGGTGGCTATCACTTCTGTTAGGCGTGTTTCTGAGTTGGCGGTGCTTTCCATCAATTATATTGAATTGGTAAGCACACTCAAAAGGGAATACACAGGGTTAAAAGTTGTCAGATGGGTGCATTTATATAATAAGGGGTAAAGCACCCCTGTCATACCTTAATAGACTACAAATAGAAGCACACCTACTACTATGATTGTGATGCAAAAAGTAAAAATACATTTATTTATGTACAATTCATCTATTAAATTGCGGTCCACATGAAGGTATAACATATATAGGGTATGGGGAACACAATAACTTATGACACAGGGGTAATAGCTATATACAAAAGTAGATTTGAAAAGCGGTCCAAATACTGTGCAAGGTTTGCTGGTTATGGTAGTTCATCAGAATGGGCTAGTATTCAGAAAATCCTGCAGTAATTGATGGGTAGAATCAGTGTATCCATTGATTATAGTAGTGAATCTTTCAAAAGTTTAATAAAGTTTTTTTAGATATTTGACAATTGTGCATAGAGGCACTTATGGTGAAGCTGCTATTCAGAAGTCCACGCAGGGTTACGCTGAGTAATGCTGAGATGCAGGCTGAGACATAGTGCTGTATTCTTTTTGCTGACACGTGTTTCGGTATTCCTTCCTCAGAGCAGTGTTACAGAGAAGCAAAATGTAGCGTGGAAGAGCGGTGCCTACCTTCAGCTGGTCTGACAGCTGATTAAATGCGCTCCTAGGATTTGTCTATTATGGCGCTTTCCATCAAACCTCCTTACTTTGAGAGACACCAGGACAAGGTGGTGTTTCGGTTTAAGCCAGATTTTCTGCCTAAGATTGTGTCTGCATTTCATCTCAATCAGGACATTGTTTTGCCTTCCTTGTGTCCTAATCCTAGTAACCCTAAGAGGGTATTACATTCTCTGGACATGGTTAGGACTTAACCGTAGCTACTGTATCCTTCAGGAAGACTGATGCTCTTTTTGTTCTTCATTCTGGACCTAGGAAGGGTTTGCCTCCAGCTAAATCCACCATCAGTAAGTGGATTTGTCAGGCGGTGATACAAGCCTATTCTCCTAAGGGGAAGGAGCCTCCCTTCCGCCTTACTGCTCATTCTACTTGTGCTATTGGTGACTCTTGGGCCTTTCAGCACCAAGCTTCTGTTGAACAAGTTTGCAAGGCCGCTACTTGGTCTTCTGTTCATACCTTTTCTTAGTTTTACAAGGTTGATGTTAGGGCCTGAGCGGATGCTGCTTTTGGCCGCAAAGTTCTGCAGGCGGCAGTGGTTTAAACTGCCCGCCGTTACTTTTGGGGATCCCACCCTATCTTACGGACACTGCTATTGGATGTCCCATGTGTAAGGAATATTCTGAAACAGGACGTGCTGTATACTTGGAATAATACAATTCTGTGAGTACTCACTTGTAGAATTGGTATTATGAGTATACAGCACGTCCTGTTCCACCCCGCCCTTTATCATTGTTCTTGGTTATCTCTGTATGGTGATTGTTCATTTTGGATTCTTATTCATTTTTGATTCTCCCGGCTTCTTGTTAACTGCTTGTCAATACTGGGAATTAGTAGGAGGTTCCTGGCTATTTAAGGGGCCTGGAGTGGCCACAAGTCTTTTTTTTTTTGCAGTCCAGTGCCATCTTGTGGCTGTATAACCCATGTGTAAGGAATATTCTGGAACAGGACGTGCTGTATACTCATAAAACAAATTCTACAGGTGAGTACTCACAGAATTGTATTTTTTTATTTTTTTTTTTGCCGGGTCAATACCTTTAAATTCCTTTTAGTTTCAGCCACTGTAACTAAGATCCTTGGAGCACGGGTGAACCTAGTCTCTCTTCTGCCTGAGGTAGACTATAGTACCAAACTACGGTTTTCCTGGAACGGAGTACAGAAGGTTTTTCGGACACCAGAAGACCTAGAGGGTGGTCTATGGACTTCATTAAAGTAGGGCAGTCAGTATAGGGGTTGATGACTGCATCAATTCTAGCCTTGATATGGGCCCAAGCCTATGTAAAAATCCCTTTAGTTTCCTGAAGAGCCTTGGATCTTTGTACAGCACCACATTGTTTCCAAGATCAGTCAAATCACCACTGTCCTGGTGCCACACAATCTGGTGTAGGGCAGAGCTTGGCTAGTGGATTCTCCAATACTAGTAATCGATGCCAGCAGTTATGGTTGGGGAGCCCACTGTGACAAGCGCTTATTTCGGATTGCCACAAGCCCTGAACAGATTGCTGCATCCCTAATCTTGAAAGAATTAACAGCTGCCTTGAGAGCCCTGGCTTGTCTCAACAATTTGGTCCACGGCCAACATGTTTGTATACAATTCGACAATATGGTCACTTAGCAAGCAAGCAACCCTCTTACTCCATTGGGTACAAAGGAATCTTTATTGCATCTGGATAGTGCATCTAAAATATTCATGCAGACTACTTAAAGAGAAGCTCTACCTCTTTGGAGCATTCAGAATTAGGATGCCCCACTGTGAAAAACCCCCTCAGATGGCTTCGTTGACTTACTGCTCTGACATGCCCAAATGCATCACTGACATCACCTCTAGGGCTAGAATGTGGGCTGTTCTCACATCATTCAGATTTCCTTAGCCTTGCAGTCTTTATTTTTGATGCTATGGTGGCCAATAGATGGGATGATGGTGTGCGCCCATTGATGTGATTGGGGTAAGCATTTCATGTTCATTGTATGTGTACTTGCTGAACATGATAGCATCCAATGTTGCGTCCAGCCGATCAACGGTTAAAATTTAACTTTGTGTTCACTGCTCATAAATGTGTTGAAACTAAGGGCAGTCCTCTTGTGCCTCAGCGCTGGACCTAGGACTTGGTTGGTCTCTGTCCTTTTGTCAGTATTCAGTTGGACAATGTGAAGGATGTTGCATATATCAATCATTAGGGACGCACCAGAATGCAGTTGGAGCTCAGGGAGGTGAAACGGATTCTGTGGGGCCATGTTCAGTGTATCTCAGCAGTTCAGATGTAAACACGCTGGAAGACTTCCTGAGCGGGGATATGGTGAATCAGGGAGAATGATCTCTCCATCAGGAGGCCTTCTAGGAGCTGTTCAAATGCTGAGGAGAGCCAGTTGTAGATTTTGTTAGAGGTTTGTGCCCAGGTCAGAAAACCTTGTCACTCTGGTGGCTGACACCTTTGTGACTTAGTGAGAGTGAGCAGAGGTCAGGCTGCTATAGGCCTTCCATTGCCACCTTTGCCCCAGCAGGTAAGTAAATTACCACTGGAAGGGGTACTGGTTGCTTTGAACTGGCCAAGAAGGACATGGATCAAGGACATTGTAAAGATGGCGGACGGCTCACCCTAGAGCAGTGAAAAGGTGAACCTTTTTAGTGACAGAGTGCCTAAACTGCAACCCAAAATCCACCATTTTTTGCAAAGTGCCAACACTGCTTTAACCAATTTAACCTGAATTGTGGTTTTAGTTGCTGCCTGAAGCGAACTATAATGTCATATATGTATATAAAATTATGTGCACCCCCATCTCTGCTCTGCTCCATGTTGCACCCCCATCTTTGCCCTGCTCCTTGCTGCCCCCTCATCAGCTAGGAGTCATGTAGGGTGCAAGACTGGCAGCAAGGAAAAAAGGGGAATGGTGAGTAGTTCTGCCCCACTTTCCTGCTTGCTGTTACAGGATGCTCAATAGGAACCCAAATTGTGATGCCCCTGATCCATGACAGTTAGTGAACCAGCTAATTAGAACTGTTGTCTGCTTTCAGCCCCCACATCCCTTAATTAGGGGCGTAACTTGAGGGGATGCGACCGCCAGGAGGTCAGGGGGCATCATTGTTGGTATCATTTAGAGCATCCGACTGAGTTAAAATACAGAAACTATTTTACTTTATGAGCCCTGAAAGGGCCTTATTTAAGGTTAGCACCAGAGCTCTGTCACATTTAAGTACACCACTGCTGATAACAGTGATATTGTTTTAAGTAAGCTCTGGTGCCTTGATTCAATAGCACCTTCTTTCTGCGTCTATGCTGGCCCTGCCTCTCCCTCGTGTATGCTGTCAGCTTAGAGCAGTAAGAGGGAAAGGTCACGTCACACGTTGCTGAAGTACTGTGGAAGAAATAGGCCGGCACTGTTTTTATGACTTCTGTGGCTGGGTTGGCCGTGTTCTATTCATGTGAGCAGAACTCCACCGCACTGGCCGTGTTATGCATGTTACTGTGCTATGTGCGTCTCTCTACCGAGTCTCTAGCACACAAAGCTCAGTCTGACTGTGGTGCCCAATCAACAAGCTTGAGATCCTCTCATCTGTATCACTGCTCATTCTACTCAGGCATCAGTGGATCATGTGTGCAGGATAGCTACCTGCTCCTTAGTACACCCACAAGTTGATTTGTAGGTATTGGCTGATGCAGTGTTTGTCTGCAAGTGTTGCAGACAGTGGAAGCTCTGACTGGGCCTCAAAGGTTCCTAAAAAAAAAATCTTGGTATGACCAGCAGTGTGAAGAGCCCCTTGGTTTACCTCTATACCTAATCCCACAGTGCATGCATGGGTCACTGGCACCATCCCTACTCTGTAAACTGTCCTCAGACACAGCCGAACGAGCCCCGGCGCTCTTACCTGGACCCGTGCGCTCTCCCCTCAATCTACACGATCCCACGTTATCGGCTTAAGAACCGACTTCAGGCATCTAACGGGGTCCCCAGGAACGCTGCAGCTGGTGAGGGACTGGGAAACGGTCAAAGCCCCTGTTCCGATCAGCACTGTAACAAGAAATAAAAATCCAGAACATCTTCACAGTCCTTGCAACTGCAAGAAAGAAACTGAGAATATCCTGCCACAGCCTGCCCTATTTAGGCTGGGGGGAGCTAGTTTTTTTTTATCTTGCAGTCCCCACCCATGGCTGAGGTTAACCCACGCGTTGCTAATGGTGGTGCGACTGGAATGGTAGAGATAAGAAAATAAAAAAATGAACCATATTCATTATTAAACAATATTTATTATTGGATTGTTCTGTAACTTGCTTTTTTCTCATATGTATGAAGTACCTTATTTTTCACTTCCCCTTAAGATGCACTTTTCCCCCCAACGTGAAGGGAAAATCTTAGTTCGCCTTATGGGGCTGTTATGTAAAAAAAAAAAAAAAATTCCCAGTGCTCACATGCCACTGGCCTGCTTCTCCTGAGCAGAGTCTCCCGCTGACATATAATGGAAAATTGTATACTTACCAGTAATTTCTTCTGAGGTGCCTTGCCAAAATCAAAAGTTGTAAATTTTGACAAGTCAACCTGGTAATTTTTCAGACCGTATGTGAAGACAACCAAATTGTAGCTTTACAAATATTTTCTAATGAAGTTATCTCCTACAAGGCCCAGGGTGTTGACATGCTGTAGCACTTGTGGAATGTGCCTTTACGGGAAAAGGGGCTTCTAGTTCCTTAGACTTGTGGGCTTTCTTAATCGCCCTAACTATCCATGAAGCCAAGTTCTTGTAGTTGGAACATGACCTCTCCTGTTACCATAGGGACTACAAGAGATTCTTTGACTTTCTAAAATCCTTAGAGAGCTCTAGATGTATTTTAAACAGGACCAACAGCCTTGCATCTCTGCCATGCTGCTGCCTGAATTCAACTGATCTAATTGACAATACACAGTAACAGGAAGCCCAGCAGCACTTCCTGTTTGTAGGTGGCCTGCAAATGCATGAGCAGCCATCTTGTTTCTAAAATTCACTACAGCAGGAGTTAGAAAAAGGTAAATTAATTTTTATGTGCAGCAATCTAAATTGCCCTGGGGAGGGGTGCATGTTTGTTGTGTTGGTCTGGTTTAACCCTTCTAGTGCCAGCTACGTGACTCTCACGTAGCTGCCTCTCCAACCGTTAGGGGCCAGCTACGTGAGAGTCACGTAGCTGACTTTAGAGGCCCATAAAACAAAAAGTAAAAAACATACAGACTTGCCCTCATTTGAAAGGGCCAGCAATTCTGTACAAGAATCCGCTGTTAGATTTCCGCCCCCAGGCCTCTGATCTTCAGGAGGGGGCCTGGAATAGCCCCCCCCCCCCCCCCCGCCGGCGCCGACATCTGAAAAAAAAAACAGTAAATGACATTTACTCACCTCACAGCGCGATGGCTCTCCCCGGGTCTTCTCTTCACCAGGGGGGGCTCCGATCCCCCCCTGGGCTTTCCACGCTGCTTGTGAGGGCCCAGAAACGGGCCATCACCATCCTCTTCGGCCGGTGCTGGCCCCGCCCCTAACCCCGCCCACTTGATGACGTCATCCCACTCCTCGGGTTACTGGCACTCGGGCTCCGATCTGTCAGTTGTCAGCAGCGATCGAAGCAGGGAGGGTGGCAGGCAGGGTGGCTCTGATCTCCCTGCCTGCCACCCTCCCTGCTCTGATCACTACCAACAACTGTCATCTGCAGCAGCGTGGGACACTGGATGGGAGGTAAGTATAAGTGAAAATAGAATAATAAAATATGTCTGGTGTCTTTTTTTTTAACTTAACCCTTTGTGAACTGGTAAGGGGTCCATGAGACCCCTTATACCAGTTCACAAGGCTCTGGGTATGGCAGGTCACCTGCGGCAAGCGGGTGACTTGCCATAACCCCCAGCCCCCCATTACCTGCCTCCCCAACGGCCAGGGGGGGGCAGACGGGCCACGTGGCTATGTGGGCTAGTAGCCTGCAGGGCCAGGGGCCACCAACGCTGGCCCCTGTGCCCTGTTCTACAAGCCCCCATAGCTGGTCCGGGTCGGTAATGCTGGGTAAGGGGGACCCTATGTCATTTTTTGGGGGGGATTTTAAGGGTTTTTAACCCTTAGAATTCCAAAAAAGAAATGAGGTCCCCCCCCCCTCCCCCCCATAGGGGGAACCCTATGTCATTTTTTTTTTTTATTAACCCCTTACAACTATGCAATCATATTGCATAGTTGTATCCTATCTGGAATCTCCTAAACTGCTGTTTCAGGAAAGGGGGTATACCTATACATATGTGGTACCATTGTAACCAGGAGAAATAGGGCTTTCACACGCAATAATAGTTTATTAACAAACTTACATTTTTTATTACAAAAATAACACTACAAATTGTAAAAAATAGTTTTTTTTAATTTTTTTGCACATATTTCACTCAAAAGTATTGAGAATACACTAAAAAAAGGCCAAACAAGACATTTCATGTTGAAGCCCAGACTCTGCTGAAAAAAACAATATATAATTTTCATCGAAATCCCTGGAAATCTCTTCAAAAATCAAGGTTGCACACATGTAGCGCAAAAACGTGAAAAGTCGTCTGGCAACAGATTGTGACAAAAAAAAATCTCGGTAGGCCGGCACTCAAAGGGTTAATGTTATTTTTGACTGTTGGTCCACTTTAACCCTTTCGCTGCCAGCCTACCTGCAGCATTTGCCACTCCCTGTTGCCAGACGATGTTTCACTATTTTGCGCTACACATGTTCAACTGTCATTTTTGAAAGGATTTCCAGGGATTTCCCAGGAAAATTATATATTGTTTTTTTCAACAGAGTCTGGGCTTTAACATGAAATGTCTTGTTTGTATTTTTTAGGTGTATTCTCAATATTTTTGGGTGAAATGTGTGAAAAAAAATAAAAAAAAAATATTTTTTTACAATTTGTAGAGTTTTTTTGTAATAAAAAATTTAAGTTTGTCAATAAAATCTTATTGCGTGAGAAACCCCAATTTCTTCCGGTTACAGCGATACCACATATGTATAGGTAGACACCCTTTCCTGCCCAGAAGCCTTTTATAGCTGCTGGATGACAAATGGTTAATTAAAAAAAAAAATGACACAGGGTCCCCCTTCCCGGGGAGGGGGACCCCATTTTTATTTGGATTTTTAAGGGTTAAAAACCCTTAAAAATCCAAAAAAAAAATGACGTGGGGTCCCCCTTACCCAAAGTAACCAGCCCGGGACCAGCTATGGGGGCTTGTAGGCACAGAGTGGGGGGGCCAGCTTTGGTGGCCCCCCCACCCTGCAGCCTATGAGCCCACATAGCCTATGTGGGCCCGGGCTCTTCTGCCCCCCCCTGGCCTTTGGGGAGGCAGGTAATGGGGGTGCGGGGGTTAATGGCAAGTCACCCGCTAGGGCAGGTGACTTGTCACCCCCCCAGCCTTGTGAACTGGTATAAGGGGTCTCATGGACCCCTTACCAGCTCACAAAGGGTTAACTGTTAAAAAAACCACCACACAATAATAAAAAGTATTTTATTAGAAAAAAAAAAATTTTTTTTTACTGTACTTACCTTCGATTGCAAGCTCTTGTCCCTCGCCGCTCAGCTGACAGATGCCGGTGATCGGTATCCAGAGAAGGAGAAGGCAGGAGATCAGAGGATCTCCTGTCACCTCCTTCCCCAGCGCCGATCACCGGCATCTGAGAAGCTGAGAAAGCTGAAGCCCGTTCGGGGCCGGGATGACTTCATAAGCCTTAGAGGCAAGATGGCGGCCGCCATCGAGAAGAAGAGAGGAGAGAGCCTCCCAGGCTCTCTCCTGAAGATCGGTAAGTCCTGGGGGGGGATCGGAGGCCCCCCAGGTGAAGAGGAGGGACAGCGGGAGCCAGCGCACACACAGGTAAGTGAATGTCATTTTTATTTATTTATTTTTTTTACAGTTAGCAGCTGCTGCTGCAGAAGCGGGGGGGGCGGCCTATTCCGGGGGCTCTCCTGGAGCCATCCGACCCCCCACGGGGGATCAGATTGCACCAAATTAAAGAGGAGACCCGGCCGGATCCAACAAGGGGTAAGGTGAGTATTTTTTATTTTTTAAACTAGAAGCGAGGAAAGTCAAGCACGTAACACCTACGGGCTTGGCACTTAAGGCCCAGCCAAGCCAGCACGTAGGTCTTACGTGCTTGGCAACAAAAGGGTTAAGGCAAGATCCAATGTCCAATGGATGTTGATCTGAAGAGCCTTCCTACATAAACGTAGCCAAATGGATTTGTCTATTAAGATGATAGAGGCAACTTTAGGTATGCAAACCAGAATTGGTTTTAACTGGACTCTGTTCAGAAAAAAAACAATAGATGGGGGACTTGAGAACCTAGTGCTAAATTCCGACACACTAGGGGCTGAAGCAATAGCTACCAAGAACTAATTTTAAAGCACAGTTCCATAGAGAGCAATCTTCCATTGGTGTGTAAGTCTTGTTAGATAAGACCTCCCATTGTGGCATGACAGGCCTCTTGGAGGTCTAGTTTTGAGGACTGCCTTCATGAACTTTTGAATCAATGTTTTTTCAGCTGATCTCTCTCAATTCACTGTTAAGTTAGCAGAAATCGGAGACTGACAACTCTCGAACTAGCCCTTGTCCAGACCCACATCCAAAGAGTTCAGTATTTGAGTTTTTCCATAGTGTTGGTTTGAAGATTAAGATGTTGATTATTAAGAGGTGAATCTCAGAACTTGCTTGCTGGAATAACCTGAATTGGATAGTAAGACTTGCCCATAGTATCTTGCCTCCTGGATGAGCAGTGTGAGTTATAGAGTTCAAAGATTCCTTCTGTACTTGTACCTGGGATCAGGATCTGTTTGGTTTATTGTTTCCAAACTGTTTTCCCAAGTGATTGTCAATCGTCTGATCTTGGGAGCCTAGAAAAACAAACCCTGAAACTTCCGCTAGTTTGGTTTTACTCAGATGAAACAGAAAGGGAATGACCTGGTGTCAAGGAACCACGGGTGACGTGATCCAACTATAAACCAGGGACCTCCTGACACACAGACCGCTTTCCCCAAAACCTTTTGTACGAGTTCTCATATCAGAAACACCAGGCCCAAAGCCTGCGGACCCACAGATTCTTGGTTTAAGGCAAACAGATCGCTCAAGTTAAAATTTAAGTATTAATGCTATAAGCACACTAGGCAGTGATAACAAACATTTAGCTATGATGGAATATGAAATGATACAGATGATACAAATGCTGTTCTGAGACGGTTACAGGATAGAGTGAGTTACACAGAGAAACAATGAGTCCGTTACCTTAATATGCAGTTTGCAGCGTAGTGGTGATGATGGCTTCCACAAGAGGTAAGTGGCAAGCTGGGTGGGTGGACACCTCCGGCACGCAGGAATTGTGACCTCTCCATGAGTGACAAATGCCTGGCTCGTGGTTACCCTATTTATGCGGCGAGACCCCTCCACCCCCTCCCCTCTGTGGGATGAGTTGTCACCTCCCACTCTTCTGGGGCTCGCTTCAGCCCCTAAAACCCTTCAGGGGTTATAACTTTGAGCAGGGGGGTCGTATGGCTTTGGAAGCGGTACCAAACAATTGGGCTGGACGCCGGGCATCCGATGAGTCCAGGTATGGGGTTCCTAAGTGGGTCAGAACCTTAGATCTCCATTTATCTGGTTTTCCTTTATTGTTGAGCCCGCAGTAACCTATCCCTGTGTGCAGTTTTGTGAGCCGGTTCTGATTCTGTACATTGTTTTGTGCTGGGACACATGGGGGCACAGCTATGGTCTGATTTGTGTGCCGGATGTTTGCAGCTCCCCTCTTTCATGTGACAAATTCACAGCCAGGGGTCCAGCGAGCTGCAGACCCAGCGGAGTCTTCTCAGACTAGAGGTGTGAGGATTGCCAGCGGGGAGTCTGATCTGCCCTGCTTGACCTGTAAATGCTAATTCCTTTTCCTGAGTGAATATTGATGACTAGGAGAGAAATAAAGGGGAACTCCAGACTTGGATATGTGAAGATTCTGCACTTAAGCTGGATCGTTCCTTCACACCTAAGGGGCAGCACTTCCTGGTGCTGGCCCGTGCGCCCAAGTGCCCCCTATCCCTGGCTGTAGCACTCCGCGGCAGCACCCCGGCCATAGTGCTGTTTCGTTCTGAGGATTTTGGGCAAGGTCCCATTGCTGTGGGACCTTGAGGGGGGGGGGGGTTTCCGCTCCCCGCCTTGCACTGCTGCCCCAGAAGGGAGGTTCGAACCATACATGGATAGTTTCGGGGGTCCCCTCCAGGGTTTATGTGCCAGACTGCAGTCCACATCCCTCCAGAGTAATGGTTGGACCACTCCCTGAAGGGGTAGGACCGCGGCCGATGGCAACCCATCCCTTTCTGCTTCACCCGAGCCAGGGGCCCCGATCCATGTCGCCAACACAGTTTAAGGAGGTAGCCCCGAGTGGGTGCCTGCCTAACCTCCAGCGCAGTGAAACGGATCCCCTGGATGGAGAGTCTACCCTGGGGGGTATCTTCCTTGGGAAGGATCTCCCATTAATAGGCACCTTGGCGTGATGGTGCATGTGGAGAATAGGCCAAATATTATATCGCAAATGTGAAGGAATGATTAGGAAACTCCACATATCTTCTTTATTATTTATGTTTTTATGTCAAGTCTAGAATCCCCCCTTCCAGCCCCCTGATTACAAATGGCCCAGGTATTTTAACGAGATGCAGGAAGGGGTAATTAGGATGCAGCTGTGACTAGCAAGATCACAGGCCACCTGCTGTTGTATAACACCCCCAGCTGGGAAGTTGCCAGTGAGGCTACGTCTCAGGAGATCTCCTACTGGGGTGGTTGTCAGAACCACAATTAAAAGGACAGACTCCTGGCACCAATAGTTTATGGGCCGTATCGCGGACGCCATGTGTCCTAATGCCAAACCGGTTACAGAACCAGAACCGGCTCCCAAAGCCGCACCGGAGCATAGTAAAAAACAGGCCTAGAAACAAGACAGAGACCGGTAAACGGAGAACTAAGGTTCTGGACTGAATTAAGACCCGGTCCCTGGACTTAACGCGTTCAGGTGCACCTGGCCGATAGGTTGGTACCGCTTGCAAGGCCATGTGACCCCCCTGCTCCAAGTTATAGCTCCTAAAAGGGTTTTAGGGCAAAATCCCACTCTAAAAAATGGGAGGTAACATCCCCTCCCACAATGGGGAGGGGAGATGGAGAGCCTGGCAGCATAAATAGGATGGTCAAAAACCAGGCTGGTGTCACTCATCGGAAGGGGGTTATGCGGCCGGCATATCCAGGGGTGTCCATCACCATCACCACAACCATAAGCTCTTGACACACCCCCTTGTAAGAGCTCCTCACCACGCTGCATGCTTAAGGTAAACTTTGCTTGTTATTGTCTCTGTGTATTGCATATCTGTTGTACCCACCTCAGAACCGCATAGTTATTTAATCTGTAATATTCAGTAATAAACATCCGTTTGGGCTACGGATAAGAAATGTGGGCAGCACCAGTAAATATTTCTATAGGTGCACTGCTCTGTGGGTTAATACCCAAAAACCAAATGTATTAGTTTGGGGTGACCTCTACACCCCCTGCCAAAAAGCCCAACAGAGACTCACTATTGCACTCAAACAATCAATTTATAAATCCATTTTATTGTAGCATATTGTTTAAAACCAATTTAAAAACAATTTTACTGAACCATATGCATGGTAAGCCACCAGGGGGCGCACTCCCTCATTAACAATACAATCTCATATACATATAAGTAATTTCAAAGTGATTCTGTGCTAATCTATCAATAAATTCATATATATACAATTATTCTAAAACTTAATATACAATTCACAATTAATATCCTGACCGTGAGCAAGAGCCCATAGGGGGCTCGAAACGCGTTGGTCTGCGCCTGAGGGGGGCCTGCCTGTCACCATACTAACAGTAAGCACTTGTTTGTTGTCTGTGTGCCCTTGCTCTCTGTGAATGGGTTTAAATATTTTGCACAAGGGATTATTTGTGATGGAAGCACTGGCACTTTATTAGGGTGAGGATATTAATTGTGAATTGTATATTAAGTTTTAGAATAATTGTATATATATGAATTTATTGATAGATTAGCACAGAATCACTTTGAAATTACTTATATGTATATGAGATTGTATTGTTAATGAGGGAGTGCGCCCCCTGGTGGCTTACCATGCATATGGTTCAGTAAAATTGTTTTTAAATTGGTTTTAAACAATATGCTACAATAAAATGGATTTATAAATTGATTGTTTGAGTGCAATAGTGAGTCTCTGTTGGGCTTTTTGGCAGGGGGTGTAGAGGTCACCCCAAACTAATAAATAATCTGTAATATTCCATACTTCGTTATAGTTAAATGCTTGTAAACTCTGCCTAGCGTGCTTATAGCCATTAAAACGTATATTTAATTGAGCTGTCTTCTTGCCTTAAACCCGGAATTTGTGTGTCCAAAGGCGGTTTGCCTGGTTACCCTAATAAGAGGGTCGGACAAGGTTTTGGGGAACCCGGTGGGCGTGTGCGACGGTCTCTGGTTAGTAGTGGGACCACGTGACGCCCCGGTTTCCTGACAATTTGGTGGCAGCGGTTTGGGATAAGGCAAATAGTGTAAGTGAGTGGGGGCCCCATACTCTCATACACTAAAGATTACTAGCAGCGGCTTTTCTGTTGCTGGGATCTTAAGATCAGCTCAACGCTAGGCATATTCTGAGAGTGGTTACAGTAGTTGTGTGATTACAGTGTGCAATAGAGCAGTTGCAGGCATGGCAAGTGGCACCAGGGCCAGAAGCAGGGATGTGGCTGCCGATGATATACTGGGTGCAGAGGGGCCCAGCCAGGGCTCTCCCAGAAGCCGGTCACCAGTCCTCAGCATCCCGCAGGACCGAGCCCCGCCTGCCGATCCTCCCAGCCAAGCCAACTCAGTCACTCTCCTGAATGCTGCTGTGGCAAGTCTTCAGACGGGAGACCACGCCACCTACGCGCTCCTCATGCAGGAACACCAGGTGCAAGCTGAACGCGAGGAACGCCGGGCGCAAGCGGAACGGGAGCAGATGCAGGCTGAACGGGAGGAACACCGCGCGCAAGCTGAACGCGAACACCAGCTCCAAGTTTTGCAGCTACAGCTTCAACACCCTCAACCCAGCCCATCTGGCAGCGGGCCCCCCGAGAACCAGGCCCCAAAGTGGCGTGCAGAGGATTTCCCCATCCTGGACAAAGGCACAGATCTGGACACATTTCTGCTGGCTTTTGAAACCGTTTGTCATCAATACCATGTGCCGGAGGATCAGTGGGTCAGGTACCTAACCCCCCGCCTTAGGGGTAAAGCCCTGGAAATCTTTGGGTACCTGCCCAGCGAAACCACCCTGAGCTACGAGGGGGTCAAGCAAGCCCTGATCCGACAATATAACCTTACCCCGTAATTTTATCGCAAGAAGCTGCGGGGTCTGCGACGGGGCCCCAGCGACAGCTGGGCTGATCACATGCGGGCGCTACAGAGAGCAATTGAGCAGTGGACCACCGGCTTAGGAGTCACCTCCATCCAGCAGCTGAAGGAGCTGATTGCCATAGAGCAGTTCCTCTGGAATTGCTCTGACGAGCTGCAGTAGTTTCTGCGTGACCGGAAGCTAGAGGGGGCCTCAGCAACGGCCGCCCTTGCAGATGAGTACAGTCACAACAGAGCCCAGGAGCCCCGGAAACCTGCCAGCTGGAAAGTGGGTAAGCCGCCGCTGGCGTCTGTTGTACATGCCCCTCAGCCCAAGACCCCTGCCCCTACCCCCTTCTCCAGACAAGGGGGGCCCCAACTCTGTCACCACTGCAACCAACCAGGACACTTCAAGGCCGCATGTCCCCAGCGCCAGCAGGGTCCATCCCAGAACTCCTCCACGGTGCTGTATGTGGGTAGGGGTGCTGGGAGGTCCCGGGACAATTTGCAATTCGTCACTGTGGGCCAAGCTGTGGCCGTGGGACTTAGGGACACCGGCGCAGAGACAACTCTTGTGCGCCCTGAGATGGTGTCCCCACCGGACTTCATCCCTGGAAAGACTGTCTCAGTCTCTGGAATTGAGGGAGGTGCATCGGCACTCCCCATGGCAAAAGTTTATTTGGACTGGGGTGCTGGGCGGGGTGTGCGGGAGGTGGGGGTATCGCCGAATATCCCTGCCGGTGTTTTGCTAGGGACAGACTTGGGGCGGCTAGTGTCTCAGTATGTGGCCACTGAACCCCCGAAGTCTGGTCCCCCAGAAAGTAATAGCATGTATATTTCAAGATGTGCAAATAATGTGAGTAACCTACCTGCTACAGGGAATGTGGGGGTAGGGGGTGTAAAGTGTGCTTCTTCCTCCCAGAGGATGGAGGGTTACCCAGCAGCTGGGGAGGAAACTGCGACTGAGGTGAGGGCTGTTCCAGGAGACGTGGGACCCCCAGGTAAGTCCACATCGCAGGGTTTCTCCACCACTGGGGTAGCAGAGGGCCAGGCTGGTCTGTCTGGACTGGCGGCTTGGAGGGGAATGGAAGGGGGGCAGGCATTACCTGAGGCCGCAGCGGCTCCGGCCACTATCGAGAATAGTGGGAGCGCTGGTGGCTCAGGGGCCCCTCGGGGGTCTAATTGCCCCCTTCCCCCAAACCAAGTGGCTGCCAGGGCCGACAGAAGTCCGAAGGGAGGTCCCGGGGGACGGACGGGGGATGGGATGGTCTTGTCTATTCCAACCACCCCCCGTCCAGGGTTCCTGGCACCTCGACCCGAGAGGACCAGTCCATGCCCAGAAACAGGGGTGGTGGAACCTGCAGGTGGGATGAGGGGTGCCCATGGAGAGGTGGGACCCCTAGGTAAGTCCCCACTGCAGGGTTTCAGCACGCCCGGGGTGTTAAGGGACCAGGGTGTTCTGCCTGAACCGGCAGCTCGGGTGGAAGTGGTGGAGGAGCAGGTCCCAGAGTCCCCTCAGGGGACCGACTGATCCTTCCCTTCCGCCCAGGAGGCTGCTGTGGCAAGCGGAAACCCAGAGGTGGGTCCCGTGAAACTGACTGCCTGGACATAGTCGGGACCACCATGTCCTCAGAGATGTGGGGTAGCATCAGGCACTGATGACCCCCAGAGAGTTCTCCCCAAGCAAGACATGCAGCCTCACTTGGGCCCAGACCCCAGATGGGTGGTCGGGGGACAAGTGCGGCTGTACCCAATGATAGTCAGGTCAGAAGACCAGCAGTTGGTGGTCCCCTATCTGCCCAGGGCTAAGGAGTGCCATGCCTTAGAGAGCCGGACGATTGGGCACATAGGGATCACCAACAAGCCAGTGGAGCCGGGCCTGGCTGTCCGCTGCCATTTGTACTATACCGGCCAGAGGGTGGGGGTGGCAGGGTCAAGTCCCAGCATCCCACCGACAACTCGGCCGCAAGGAAAGAGGTCTGTACCAATGGAAGTGGTCTATGTCACGCCGGTTCCAAGTTCAATGGCCTTTTCACCCACCTGGCTTGACGGGGTGTGTACTGCCCGGTGGCAGATCCTTCCCACGGAAGGTCCCCCCCAGGGCAGACACTCCATCCAGGGGATCCAGTTCATGGTGCTGGGGGTCAGGCAGGCACCCACTCGGGGCTGCCTCCTCGGCCAGTGTTGGCAACATGCACCGGGGCCCCTGGCTCTCGTAAAGCAGAAAGGGATGAGTTGCCCTCGGCAGACTGTGGACCCGCGGTCCCAGCTACGGGCCACCCTACACCCCTTCTGGGAGTGGACCTGGCCCAGAACCCTCAACCCAAAACAGTACTACCTCCGTGGTGCTGCCAGACAGGAATAGCGGACGCATGGGCGCACGGGCCAGCATCAGGATGCGCTGACCCTTAGCGCCCTTTTGAAGGGGGAGGTGTGGAGAATAGGCCAAATATTATATCGCAAATGTGAAGGAATGATTAGGAAACTCCACATATCTTCTTTATTATTTATGTTTTTATGTCAAGTCTAGAATCCCCCCTTCCAGCCCCCTGATTACAAATGGCCCAGGTATTTTAACGAGATGCAGGAAGGGGTAATTAGGATGCAGCTGTGACTAGCAAGATCACAGGCCACCTGCTGTTGTATAACACGCCCAGCTGGGAAGTTGCCAGTGAGGCTACGTCTCAGGAGATCTCCTACTGGGGTGGTTGTCAGAACCACAATTAAAAGGACAGACTCCTGGCACCAATAGTTTATGGGCCGTATCGCGGACGCCATGTGTCCTAATGCCAAACCGGTTACAGAACCAGAACCGGCTCCCAAAACCGCACCGGAGCATAGTAAAAAACAGGCCTAGAAACAAGACAGAGACCGGTAAACGGAGAACTAAGGTTCTGGACTGAATTAAGACCCGTTCCCTGGACTTAACGCGTTCAGGTGCGCCTGGCCGATAGGTTGGTACCGCTTGCAAGGCCATGTGACCCCCCTGCTCCAAGTTATAGCTCCTAAAAGGGTTTTAGGGCAAAATCCCACTCTAAAAAATGGGAGGTAACATCCCCTCCCACAATGGGGAGGGGAGATGGAGAGCCTGGCAGCATAAATAGGATGGTCAAAAACCAGGCTGGTGTCACTCATCGGAAGGGGGTTATGCGGCCGGCATATCCAGGGGTGTCCATCACCATCACCACAACCATAAGCTCTTGACACACCCCCTTGTAAGAGCTCCTCACCACGCTGCATGCTTAAGGTAAACTTTGCTTGTTATTGTCTCTGTGTATTGCATATCTGTTGTACCCACCTCAGAACCGCATAGTTATTTAATCTGTAATATTCCATACTTTGTTATAGTTAAATACTTGTAAACTCTGCCTAGCATGCTTATAGCCATTAAAACGTATATTTAATTGAGCTGTCTTCTTGCCTTAAACCCGGAATTTGTGTGTCCAAAGGCGGTTTGCCTGGTTACCCTAATAATAAGAGGGTCGGACAAGGTTTTGGGGAACCCGGTGGGCGTGTGCGGCGGTCTCTGGTTAGTAGTGGGACCACGTGACGCCCCGGTTTCCTGACAGTGCAGCTTAAGCATACTTCTGCAGATCTGTGTCACCGAGCCCTCTGTTTTTAACCAAGTTTAGAGACAGTTTGTAGGCTGGTTTGCAAGCTAACAGGGTTGAGTGCTGTGGCTCCTTTAAGACTTTTGTATCCTAATTGCCCTGCTAACGTGCACCTCCCAGGTTAGTTATAAAATGGTCTGAGTGGCTGCCACCCCTCCTTGTTTGTTTTGAATTTGTGCAAGCACATGGGGTGTGGGGTCTAGGCTGTATTGCAAGGTCTTTGACCCTTCCACCCCATGGCTTGCACTTGAGGTTTAGGGCAATCTCAGGTAAGCCTGCTCCCAATTTATCTATTGCATTGTATGTCCCAAATGGGGCTCTCAGAGATTAGAGTTAGGACTGCACCCCCAAAGGCACCTTGGCGTGGTGGTGCAGCTTAAGCATACTTCTGCAGATGTGTGTGACCGAGCCCTCTGTTTTTAACCAAGTTTAGAGACAGTTTGTAGGCTGGTCTGCAAGCTAACAGGGTTGAGTGCTGTGGCTCCTTTAAGACTTTTGTACCTTAATATGCAGTTTGCAGAGTAGTGGTGATGATGGCTTCCACAATAGGTAAGTGGCAAACTGGGTGGGTGGACACCTCCGGCATGCAGGAATCGTGACCTCTCCAGGAGTGACAAATGCCTGGCTCAGGGTTACCTTATTTATGCGATGAGACCCCTCCACCCCCTCCCCTCTGTGGGACAGGTTGTCACCTCCCATTGTTCTGGGGCTCGCTTCAGCCCCTAAAACCCTTTAGGGGTTATAACTTTGAAAAGGGGGGTCGTATGGCTTTGGAAGCAGTACCAAACGATTGAGCTGGACGCCGGGCATCCAATGAGTCCAGAAATGGGGTCCCTAAGTAGGTCAGAACCTTAGATCTCCATTTACCTGGTTTTCCTTTATTGCTGAGCCCGAAGTAAGCTATCCCCGTGTGTGGTTTTGTGAGCCGGTTCTGATTCTGTACCTGGTTTGGTGCTGGGACACATGGGGGCGCAGCTATGGTCCAATTTGTGTTGGTGCCGGATGTCTGCAGCTCCCCTCTTTCATGTGACAAATTCACAGCCAGGGGTCCAGCGAGCTGCAGACCCAGCGGAGTCTTCTCAGACTAGAGGTGTGAGGATTGCCAGCGGGGAGTCTGTGATCTGCCCTGCTTAACCTGTAAATGCTAATTCCTTTTCTTGAGTGCATATTGGTGACTAGGAGGGGAATAAAGGGGAACTCCGGACTTGAATATTTGAGGTTTCTGCACTTAAGCTGGATCGTTCCGTCACACCTGGCAATACTGATCTGCGGAATACAGGCTTTATCATTAGACCAATAATAAGTTGTCACAAATGAATCGTCAATCAGGCTTTCTTAGAGGTAGGGCATGCTATCCAGGAATTCAGCCTCAAGCTCTTAAGGCTAAGAGTCATTCACTGGGCCAAGGAACGTAAGGCTTTAAAAACAGTTTCACCTATGAAAAGTCCACCAGTTTAATTTTGCGTTGTGACAATAGAATAGAGTCAGTTAAACAGCTGTTATAATATTCACAACCAAATCAATGCAAAGGGCGAGCAGAATTCACCACCTGGAAGCATATCCTGTGTAGAGATTGCATCCTTCAATGTGAATTTCGAGTCTTACAATCCAAGCTGCCACCTATGGTGGAGTATTGCTATGTGTGCCTCTCCAAGCGAGAAGGCTAACTCAGCCTATTGATGGTTGACTGTTCAACAGCCTAGGCCTTACATCAATAAAGATTGTTTTAATTGCCAACATTAGAGAAATCCAGGTTGCTACTTAGATGAGAATACAAATGACTGGACTACTAGTGTCCATATCGGTCCCTTAATATCCATCTGACCCTCACAATTTTAAGACATATTGGATTAAATCTGGTACAAATGAAAACTCAAAGTTCGCAGGAGGGACCTGCAGCTCCTCTCCAATATGTGACTGGGTTCCCAGGAAATCTGTGCACCTTACACTTACTAAAAGAGCACCAACAGTCAAAAATGACTTAAAGCAAACCAACACAACAGTGCTCATATGAATCCCTCCCTAGGGCAATTGAGATTGCTGCACATAAAATTATTTTACATTTTTCCTAACTCCTGCTGTAGTAAACTTTAGAAACAAAATGTTAGCTCATGAATTTGCAGGCCACCTGCCAACGGGAAGTGCTGCTGGGCTTCTTGTTACTGTGCATTGTCAGCTATGTCAGTTGAATCCAGGCAGCAGCACAGCTGAGATGCTGGGAGAGGAAGCTCCAAAATGGCTGTTACCTTACTTTTCCAACTGTGCCAGGCTGTTGGTCTTGTTTAAGTGTGTAAAAAGCAATGGTTTCTGGCTAGAAACTATAAACTATCTTTTTCAATATCTTCTAGAGTAATAAATGTCAGTCTCTGATCTGGCCATCGATAGGCAACTTGTGTAATACAATTATTCGGAAGGGTGTTATCCACACACCTCCGGCTCTCAGTCAAATACAGTCTATCCTTTAGGTGGATGTATAGAATGGCCTTATGTAATGTAATTTTAGACAATTAACAAATAGGAGACCGCACCAACCAGTAATAAAGGTGTGCCCTCCTGAAAAATCTGAATGGATACTTATGCTGACCGGGGGCCCCAAAAACACCAGGACAAAAATGGCACCACTAAGAATATCCTTAAAAAGTACTTGATAATTTTATTATAGCAAAATACATATAAACAGACAACCTTAAAAGCATATCAAAAACACAAAACACTAATGACCACCGAGGGGCGCTGCTGTCAAGCCAATCCACCAATGTCAATAACAATCATGATTCATAACAGGGACTACTATATCCCTCCTACCTACAAAAACACCCAACCCAATTTCATATATAAAGTGCATAAGATAATAACATATATTAATGTGCAATGATGCAATAAAGTGCTGTAATGTCCAACCTACTAATGAGGACGGCCAAGTGAGAAAAAAAGCAAACAAATCAAAAACATGTAAACATCTTACATGACCATAGAAAGGGCTTGACCAGGAGCGCTACAATCCCCGGACCCAGCCGACGCGTTTCGTAACGGTAACCCCGTTACTTCATCCGGGCAGAGAGTGGCCATATTAGCCCCTCCTGCTTCCTTTTATACTCACCATCACCGCTCCCACGCAAACATGTGAGCGCACGCTCCGGTCCACCGAACGCACCCCGGCCGGAATTGCGTCAGTGCCCCCAGCCTGCGTGTCAAGCTGTGGCCGTCCGACGCACTCCGGCTGGAAGTGGGTCAGCGGTCCAGCATGCGCTCCACAATGCGGAAATGCACATACCGCAATGCAGAGGAAGAGCGCCCGCCCATTCTGTGTAAGCCTGGTACTGGCCAACCGGAGCTATAAGCATGGAACGGGGAAGGTGAGCATCCAAGAAGGAGCATGTAAAACGGGGACATTCTAAAGATGACAACAAAGTGACTATGACACACAAAGCAATTTCTACATAGAAAAATGATATTAAATAACCATACTATATTACATATGTGCTGTAATTGTGAGGGGACACATACTATTAATAACAGGCTAATGTGCCTATAATTACAAACTGGCCCACTAGGCGCAAGAAAAGGAGGGCAGAGGGGAGGGGCCCTCCGTCAGTTACACAATTCTAACAATTCTGAAAGACTTATGTCGAATCCCCTAACGGCATATAAATGTGAATATGATGAATTCATTTTTTAAGCATGGTCAGAGGGGGTCATTGACCGGAAATGTTATGGGTTTCTGACGATAGAGTTCCCGGTAGTAGCAACGTTTTATATGCTGCCAAAAATACACAAAAACCCCCAGTTGCCCCCAGGAAGACCTATTGTGGCGGGCATCGGGGGTTTAACAGAGAAAGCATGTGTGTTTATCAATATCTGCAGCCACATGTTAGCACATTAGAATCATATGTGTGTGACTCTATGGACCTCTTAAACCATCTAGACTCCCTGCATGCACCAGATAATGTCATGTTGGTGACTTTGTATGCTGAGTCGCTATACACGAGTATATCACATAGACATGCGATTCACACTTGCCAATACTTTCTGGGTATGAGTAATCATGAAACACCCGCCCTCCAACAGTTTATTTTACAACTGCTTACGCCGACTGTGCCTACTATCGTCAGGTCTTTGGGGTCGCCATGGGGGCCTGTTGTGCCCCCTCGGTGGCCAACCTTTTCCTGGGGTGGTGGGAGAGGGAGGTTGTGCTCCAAGATGGATTAATAGAATATCATAAGAATGTATTAGGTTGGTTTCGATACATCAATGATATTTTGGTACTTTGGCAGTGTTCGGAGGATAGTTTTATGGAATTTCTAAATCTTTTGAACACCAATGATTTTAATATTTTTTTGACGGCAAATGTTTCCAAAAACCAGGTAACCTTTTTGGACCTTAACATTACTTTGATGAAGGACGGTTTGCTGGAGACAGGGCTGTACCGCAAAGAGACGTCGGTAAACGCACCTTTGCACTTTGACAGCTTTCATGCTGCCAGCCTGAAGCGCGGGATACCGATGGGACATTTCCTCCGGGTCCGTAGGAATTGCTCCAGAGACGAGGAGTTCTTCTCACAAGCCAGAGATCTCTCAAATCGATTTTATAAGAGGGAGTATCCCAGATGGGTAGTTACAAGGGCCCTACAATGGGCCAGGGATACTCCCAGGGAGAGTCTACTTGTCCCCAAGAAGAGACAGTGGGATCGCACAGAGGTAAGATTCATTACCAGATATAATAATGATTGGGGCAAACTTACATGCATTCTCAGGCACAATTGAAAGATTCTTAGGGCAGAGCCTTATCTGGCAAGGTGGGTGAGACAGGGACCCTGTTTAACAGTGTAGAGGGCCCCCAATATAAGAGATACACTATGTAATAGCCACTTCAAGAGACCAGGGAATGGGCTTCAGGATAACAGTGATGGAGGTGGGAGCAATCTTTGCGGTGCCTGTTCCATATGCCCCCACATGCAAAAGGAAAGTGAATTGCCAATGCTCATACAGGTAGAAAATATAGGATAAGACAATTCATTAACTGTAGGACTGTGGAGGTGGTGTATGCTTTGTCATGTGGTTGCCCAAAAATGTATGCAGGTGAGACGAAAAATACTTTAAAGGCCCGTATACAGGCACATACCTCCAACAAATGTTTGGCAGCGAGGAACTTACAATTAGGTAGGGTAGTGCCCCCTGTGGCCCTTCATTTCCTACAAGTGCACAATAGTGATTTTCACAGCTTAAAAGTGATTGGATTGGAGAGGGTGAGTATGGGCCAAAGGGGGGGGGGGATCTGAAACGTCTATTACAATAGCGGGAACTCCGATGAATATTCAATTTGGATTCCCAGGCTCCAACTGGGCTCAATGAGGACTTAACTTTCACACCTTTTTTGGGGGGCACTTGATATAGTGAGATTTTCGTTTTCCCTATATGGGTCTTAAATATTTTTTTTTTTTTTTTTGTATCAGGGTGGTCACTTTATTATGTCTTGCGGCTTGTTTGGATCAGCATGGTGGTTTTTGTTGTGTTCACGGTTCTAATTATGTATTTTAGTCTTAGGTTTCATGTTATACGACATTTGCTCAGTCCTCATGAAATAGAAGGCCCAAGTGGAACATCAAATTGCAGAATGGAGTGCGTGGTGGAATGGTTCCGATTTATATACTAGACACTGCACAGTTGAAGATCCTGTTTCGGTTTCACCGCCAGTTAGGCGTTTTTGGAGCCCCTTGCCCTTGGTGGCTTCTGCACCTGCATTTATTGTTTATCCTATTCTTTAATGTATTTCTGGTTCGTTCCATCGAGGGGTCTGGATAGGCATCACTTTGTGATCATGGGCCCTTTGGTGTGGAATTTACAGCCTTGCCCCCTGTATTTTTATGGGCTGCCCCTAAATAGCTTTGGCATGCCCATTATGAATATTAACATCTTCCGGGCCCCCCCTCTCTTCTTCTTTTTGGTAGGGGTCTTGGGGTGGCCCCTGTGGCCACTACGCACCTACGTGGGCAGTAGGAATAGTGGGGGGTCAATTACATTCTCTATTACCATGGTGACTATTAGAATAGACCCGTTACTGAACATCTATACTTATGGGTTTGGGGTTTATAAACCCCCCTCTCTCCCCTCCCCTCCCTTTCTTGCGCCTAGTGGGCCAGTTTGTAATTATAGGCACATTAGCCTGTTATTAATAGTACGTGTCTCCTCACAATTACAGCACATATGTAATATAGTATGGTTATTTAATATCATATTCTTTATTGCATGGCACGGCCTGCTTCGGTATTCATAACAGTTGGGTTATTCCGCCAGCAGGTGGCGCAGTGGTACTGCAGAAAGCTGTGGCATCTCCCGGCCCAGTGTTTCCTCTGCAGTGAAACTGCGTAGTTAGAAGATGGCTCTCTCTCTTGCGCAGGTGAACGAGGCAACCAAGCCTGCGGCCCTGCAAGTCTATTTCCCCTCGTTTCTGGACCCTCACTGCCTCCCAGCCTTGGCTGACAGATCAGGTGAGGGTAGAAGAGCACTAGGGTCAAGTGCTCCTGCACCGTTGCTCCAAGCTGCAGACCCTGTTCCACAAAGGGTAGCTGTCCATAGGCTTTATGGTGAGCCTACTAGGGATGCGGAGTTCCTGTCCTGGCTTCTGAGGGGGTGAGTGTTTTGGGGACACTCACCCCCCCCTCCTGGCCTGGATACTCACCGCTGGCTTCTCGTCTCTCTCTTCCCCCTCCCCCTCTCTGACTTTGTTCGGGGGGGGGGCGGGTGGTAGCGGCGAGTGGTGTTTGTTGTGGTGTTTTTGGCATTTACAGTGTGTTTTTTTGGTGTTTTTAGCCCGCCACGCCGCTTTGTACTGCGCTCCGTGGCTGTGGGTGCTATAACCTGGGGCATTTTTGCTTTGTCATGGTGCCGGCGGGGTCACGTGGGCGCCTTTTTCGCGCTCTTCGGGGGGCGGGGCCGGGGGATGAGGCGTATCGCGTTGTTCCCCCGCGGCCCGCCCCTTGAGGTACCTCTGCCGGCGCCATTTTGGATTAGCTGCGCGTATGGATTTCTCCCTTCTGGGCTGCAGCACTGTTTCCTCCGGTGTGTCGCTTCATCCTGCGGTCTGTGCCTTGGTGACCCTGCGGTGTCCTTGGTCCGTGAGTCCCCCTTGGGTTTTTTTTTTTTATTGGTCTCGTTGGGCATGTGCAGCGGGATGCTCATGTGTCGTTTTTACTTATGTCTTTCAGGTGGGATACCAGTGGGTTGTGGTTTCTCCTGGCTCTACCCATTTTTGCTTAACTGGGGGCATCCCGGGTGGCTTTTGTATTAGCCTTTACCCAGCGCTGGCCTATTGCGCCTGTGTTAATCACCATATGGAGGCTTCTGGGAATAGCGTGCTCGGGGGTTTTTCAGGGCAATCCCGGCTGTGTTCCATGTGCGGGGTATCCCCTATCAGCAATGACGTCACAGTGTGCGTGCCGTGCGCTCAAAGTGCCCTTGCGCTCCAGCATGGTTTGCCTGCATCGCTTCCCAGTTCTGTGCCCCCTTCGGCATCACCCCCCCCCCCACTGCTGCAATTAGTTCCCAGTGAGGGGGATGCTAGCAGGGGGTCACAGTCTGATCTGGCACTTCGTGTGGCCAACATTGAGAAGCAGCTTGCCAGGCCTATTCCTAGGAAGGCCTCGGGCAAGAAGCGGCACCTGACTTCCACTCCCTCAAGCTCCACTGAGGAGTATGAGGAGTTTGATGCCACTGTGGAACTTTATTCCCTAGAGGAAGGGGAACTGTTCCAGGACTCTGACTCCTCTGGGGACCAGCAGGAGTGTTGCATTAGTGACCCTGGGTCTGCGTCCGAGGAGGAATTGTGGTACCCTGAGGACACTGGTAATCTGCTGTCACAAATTTTTGAAATCTTGCAAATTGCTCCCCCTGAGGCGACTAAGAGATAGCAAGGTGAGCTTTTTCATCCTGGTAAACAGCATCTGGAGTTCCCCGAGCAGGGCCATTTTACTTCTATGGTGCTTAGGGAGTGGGAACGTCCTAATAGAATGGCCGCTGTGCCCAAGGGATTGGATAAGAGGTATCCCTTTCCTGCTGATATAGTAAAGCGTTGGTCCTGTCCCCCTGAGGTGGACGCCCCCATGCTAGGCCTGTCTAATACTTCGGTCATGCCTTCTCCTGACACTACCACTCTGAAGGACAGCGAGGACTGGCGCATGGATCAGCTGGCCTGCCATGCTCTTACTTGTGTGGGGGCTGGACTGCGCCCGGCCTGTGCTGCTACTGCTCAAGTGGCTGTGATGGCGCTATGGCTGGTAGGAGGAGGGAGGATTATAGGGCCCTCTTGCTTTGCTCTGATTTTGTTGCATTTATCCTTACTGCCACGGATGATGCTGTGAGGCTGGGCGGTAGGACCTCTACACTTTTGGTGGCTATGCGCCGCTCTGTTTGGTTACGTCAATGGGCAGCTGATGCTGCTGCTAAGAAGGCTCTCACTGGGCTCCCCTTTACGGGGCTGCGGCTCTTTGGTGAGCGTCTTGATGTTTTGGCCAAGGATGGCAGGCTGCCTCAGCGTAGGAGGCAGCCCCGACCTTTTCGGGGGGTCCTCCGTCTCCCTTCTCTCCTTTCGTTCTTCCAGAGGAGGTTGTGGCTCCCTCTTCTCAGGTAGCCGCAGGGAGTCTTGGGGACGTGGCAGACCCCCTGGACGTCCTGGTCTCTCCTGGGGTTCCAAGCCCAAACCTCCTCCCAAGGCCCCCCAGGCATAAGGGGGCGCCCTCACCCATCCGGGTGGGGGGGCGGCTTCGGCTCTTTGCTCACGTCTGGAGGCTCCACGTTTCAGGTGGATTCAGGAGGTAGTGTCCTCCGGTTACAAGATAGAGTTTGCAGCCTGGCTGCCCCCAAGATTCATCAGATCCCGGATGTCTTTAAACCCCCTGTCAGCTTAAGGGTTACTTTCTGCGGTTCAATGCCTGCTGGAGGGTCATTTGTCCGGTGCCACATCAAGAACAGGGTCAGGGGTACTATTCCAATCTCTTTACGGTCCCCAAAAAGGACGGCTCTCTGAGGCCCATCCTGGACTTGAGGGGCCTCAACAAGTTTGTCAGATTCAAACATTTTCGCATGGAGATGCTACGCTTTGCTGTCGGTACCCTTCGCCCGGGCGACTTCATGACCACCGTGGACATTAAGGATGCTTATCTTCATATACCTATCTTCCCAGGTCATCAGAGATTTCTGCGGTTTGTGCTGGAGGATCAGAATTACCAGTTTGTGGCCTTACCATTCGGTATCATCTTGGCGCCTCGGGTGTTCACCAAGGTGCTGGCGGGAGTGATGGTTTTGCTGCGAACCCGGGGCATTCGCATCCTTTCCCTACCTGGACAACATCTTCATTGTGGCTCAGTCATTTCATCAGGCCGAACGGGACACCCAGGTGGTGATCTCCACTCTGGAGTCCTTCGGCTGGGTGATCAATTTTCCCAAGTCTTCACTGTCCCCGTCCGGGGTGAGGTCCTATCTGGGTATGACTCTGGATACCTCTCAGGTCAAGGTGTTCCTTCCTCAGCAGAAGGTGGAGGGTCTTCAGAAGCAGGCACGGGCTCTGCTCTTGTGTCCCATCCCTCAATTTGTCTGGGGATGCAGTTGGTGGGCCTGATGGTGTCCTGCTTCTAGGCGATCCCCTTTGCTCAGTTTCACATGAGACCTCTTCAGTTGCACCTCTCGTCAGTTTGGGATCAGGACCCTGTGACCCTGGATCAGGAATTTGCTCTGTCTCCCCTGGCCAGGCACTGATGCCGGTCTGACGGGCTGGGGAGGTTTTTGGAAGTCCCTTCAGTTCCAGGGTCGTTGGAGCCCCCAGGATGCCCATGCTCCCGTCAATGTCCTGGAACTGAGGGCGATCATGTTGGTTCTGTCCCACCTAACCACGCCCTTTGGGATCGGCCTAAGCCAGATTTCTTGACTAAGGTGGTGTCTGCTTTTCATCTCAATCAGGACATTGTCTTGCCTTCATTGTGTCCTAATCCTGCTAATTCCAAGGAGCGGACACTGCATTCTCTGGATGTGGTCAGGGCTCTGAAGTTTTATTTGGTCGCTACTGAGCCTTTCAGGAAATCTGATGCTCTTTTTGTTCTCACTGCTGGACCTAGTAAGGGTTTGCCTCCGGCTAAATCCACTATCAGCAAGTGGATCTGTCAGGCGGTGGTTCAAGCCTATTCTGCTAAGGGGAAGGAACCTCCCTTTAGAATTACTGCTCATTCCACTCGTGCTATTGGTGCCTCTTGGGCTTTTCAGCACCAGGCTTCTGTTGAACAAGTTTGCAAGGCTGCCACTTGGTCTTCTGTTCATACTTTTTCCAAGTTTTACAAGGTTGATGTTAAGGCCTCAGCGGATGCTGTTTTTGGCCGCAAGGTGCTTCTGGCGGTAGTGACTTGAACTGCCGGCTGTCGCTTATTTGCGATCCCACCCTACTTTTGGACACTGCTTTTGGATGTCCCAACTGTTACGAATACCGAAGCAGGCCGTGCCATGCAATAAAGAAAAAAGCAATTCTGTGAGTACTCGCCTGTAGAATTGTTTTTGTTCTTGCATGGCACGGCCTGCTTCGACCCACCCTTGTTATCGTTATTCTTGGTTGCCTCTTTATGGTGATTGTTCCAAGTTAATTGGGGTTTTTTACCTTTTTTTATATTATGTACTTTTATTCTCTCCCGGCTTCTTGTCTCACTGCTTGTCTACGCTGGGAACTCTATGGTTGATCCCCCTTTTTATAGGGGGCCGGGAGATGCCACAGCTTTCTGCAGTACCACTGCGCCACCTTGTGGCGGAATAACCCAAATGTTATGAATACCGAAGCAGACCGTGCCATGCAAGAACAAAAACAACTCTACAGGTGAGTACTCACAGAATTGCTTTTTTTCGATGTAGCAATTGCTTTGTGTGTCATAGTCACTTTGTTGTCATCTTTAGAGTGTCCCCCTGTTTTACATGCTCCTTCTTGGATACTCACCTTCCCCGTTCCATGCTTATAGCTCCGGCGCCACCGAGACCCCCTCAGGGGCTCCAGTTGGCCAGTACCAGCGGGCGGGCGCTCTTCCTCGGCATTGTGGTATGTGTGTTTCCGCATTGTAGAGCGCATGCTGGACCGCTGACTCACTTCCAGCCGGAGTGCGTCGGACGGCCACAGCTTGACACGCAGGCCGCTGACGCACTTCCGGCCGGGGTGCGTTCAGTGGACTGCAGCGTGCGCTCGCGTGTTTGCGTGGGAGCGGTGATGGTGAGTATAAAAGGAAGCAGGAGGGGCTAATATGGCCACTCTCTGCCCGGATGAAGTAACGGGGTTACCGTTATGAAACGCGTAGGCTGGGTCCGGGGATTGTAGCGCTCCTGGTCAAGCCCTTTCTATGGTCATATAAGATGTTCACATGTTTTTGATTTGTTTGCTTTTTTTCTCACTCGGCCGTCCTCATTAGTAGGTTGGACATTACAGCACTTTATTGCATCATTGCACATTAATATATGTTATTTTATGCACTTTATATATGAAATTGGGTTGGGGGTTTTTGTAGGTAGGAGGGATATAGTAGTCCCTGTTATGAATCATGATTGTTATTGAAATTGATGGATTGGCTTGACAGCAGTGCCCCCCGGTGGTCATTAGTGTTTTGTGTTTTTGATATGCTTTTAAGGTTGTCTGTTTATATGTATTTTGCTATAATAAACTCAAATCAAGTACTTTTTAAGAATATTCTTGGTGGTGCCATTTTTATCCTGGTGTTTTTGGGGGTTGTGGGGCCCCCGGTCAGCATAAGTATCCATTCTAATTTTAGACAATCTTTGCACCGCTTGTAAAAACTCTGTTCCCGAGCTAACCTCCTGAAGAGCATGTGAATGCAGAGGCTATGCAACATGTGGTCTGATCTAATAGAGGAGACACAAATCTGATAATGTTATCAGATGAGTCTGATCTTAACAGGTTAAAATAAGAGCACTTTAAGTGAAGACACCCAAACAAAGCCAGGCATCAGTGTTGGACTGGAATGCCTGGGCCCCACAAGTAGAGCTGACTCTGGGACCAATTCCACATTAAGCTGCAAGTATTAAGTTATTACATTCAGAGCCCAAAAACTGAAATATTGTAAAAAACTGTATTGGTGATAAAGGACCACCAGGGATTACCTGGAGGCCAGCTTATCAGGTTAAACTTAACACTAGGGCAGCAAAATCACCATGGTTGGCTGCCTCCCATTATTTTATAAAGGGCACAATAACATTCTATGGTATTGCACAAGGTAGAAATTACAAACAGGATAAAACAAATATCCTGCTAATGCACAGGGTATTATGTGATGAGATGCAACAAATGATGAATGAAGATGATGGAGTGTATGTGGAAATTTTGGCTCAGACTTCAAGGGAGTCTCATTTTGATTTGTGCTACGGTTCCTAATTGGTCAGTCCCATGCCTAAAATGTTAAACAGAGATGCACTTGTTCAGTCTATAAAGGCCATATACGTACATTTATGATCTGCTAATTTTCCAAATGAAAAGCAGCTGTTATATATGCCTTCATATGTGTACAGCCTCTTGGAGTGATATAGCTACACTTCTAAAATGCACCTTAAAGCAGAACTCGGCACTCAGTTACTGCTTCATCAAACTGAAGGCCCTGCCCTTGCAAGCTTACAGCCTAAATGTGGGGACATACGGTTGAGTCACAAGTAGTATAAACTAATCATGGGGGCACATGCTTGCAAAGTTGCTGAGATTGTGAAGTAGGTAGCTGGCAGGGAGTGTAAAAACATACATTGTTTGTAGAGATGAGTGAACTTTTGAAAAATTCGATTCGACTGATTCGCTGAATTCTCAGACAAAAATCGTTTCGACCCGAATTTATTCGCGACGAATCGCTATTAAAAACGGCTATTTCTGAGCCTCCTAGAGCCTTAATAGGGGTGTAAACCATTCTGCCTTGCTGTAACATGCATAGGATGCATGCTGGGTTATTGAAATAATACTGTAAATAATTATCACATGCAGATCGGAGGCATCGCTAATAGAATCTCAAAGCGGCACAATTGCAGAGAGTTGAGGTGGCATCACTATGAGGGGCCCCTATAGTGCCTGCAAACCACACCCTGGAGCTGGCAGCAGCAGGAGCCCAAAAATTAGCTGAATCACACCCTGGAGTTGCAAGCAGCAGCAGAAGCTGCAGGAGCCCAAACATTGCTTTAAAGAGACACTGGAGTTGGCTGCAGGAGCCCAAAAATGTAATGAATCACACCCTGGAGTTGCAAGAAGCAGCAGCAGGTGCCCAAACATTGCTTTAAAGAGACACTGGAGTTGGCTTCAGGAGCCCAAAAATTGGATGAATCACACCCTGGAGTTGCAAGCAGCAGCAGGAACCCAAACATAGCTTGAAAGACACACTGGAGTTGGCAGCAGGAGCCCAAAAATTGGCTGAATCACACCCTGGAGTTTCAAGCAGCAGTAGCAGCAGGAGCTCAAACATTACTTTAAAGAGACACTGGAGTTGGCTTCAGGAGGCCAAAATTGGATGAATCACACCCTGGAGTTGCAAGCAGCAGCAGGAGCCCAAACATAGCTTGAAAGACACTGGCGTTGGCAGCAGGAGCCCAAAAATTGGATGAATCACACCCTGGAGTTGCAAGCAGCAGGAGCCCAAACATAGCTTGAAAGAGACACTGGAGTTGGCAGCAGGAGCCCATAAATTGGATGAATGACACCCTGGAGTTGCAAGCAGCAGCAGGAGCACAAACATTGCTTTAAAGAGACACTGGAGTTGGCTTCAGGAGGCCAAAAATTGGATGAATCACACCCTGGAGTTGCAAGCAGCAGCAGCAGGAGCCCAAACATAGCTTGAAAGACACTGGATTTGGCTGCAGGAGCCCAAACATTGGATGACTCGCACCCTGGAGTTGCAAGCAGCAGCAGGAGCCCAAACATAGCTTGAAAGACAAACTGGAGTTGGCAGCAGGAGCCCAAAAATTGGATGAATCACACCCTGGAGTTGCAAGCAGCAGCAGGAGCCCAAACATTGCGTGAAAGAGACACTGGATTGGCTGCAGGAGCCCAAAAATTGGATGAATCACACCCTGGAGTTGCAAGCAGCAGCAGGAGCCCAAACATTGCTTTAAAGGGACACTGGAGTTGGCTTTAGGAGCCCAAAAATTGGATGAATCACACCCTGGAGTTGCAAGCAGCAGCAGCAGCAGCAGGGGCCCAAACATAGCTTGAAAGACACTGGGGTTTGCAGCAGGAGCCCAAAAATTGGATGAATGACACCCTGGGGTTGCAAGCAGCAGCAGCAGGAGCCCAAAATTGCCAGAAAGACACACCCTGGTGTTGGCAGCAGCATGAAGAGAACATATACAGATTTTCGGCACATATATCTTATCCGAAGAATATTAATAAAAAGTAAGAGTAACGTAAAGCATTTTCTCAATAATTACTTGTGGTCTGATGCGGAGGAATGTCTGTAACTGGAGAGCAGCGCCTTAAATCTGTTTTGCACGATCCATATTTCTTTAGTGTTGGTCTGGCCCCATCATCAATCTACTCTAATGCATCATGCATTGGTGAGTGGAAATCTTGGCTGATCCATGCCCGATTCATTTCCACGCAGGCAAGTCTCTCAAAAAAAAAATGAGAGTGACAGATTAGTAACATATTAGTAACATAGTAACATATTAGTAACATATAAGGCCTCAGTTCATCAAGCAGAGGTCAATAGGGGTGAGTGGCAGCAGGAGTCTCAGTGAGAGGCCTGATCTCCCAGGATCAGCTAGCGGTCGTGTCTTGAACAGCAACCCATCTGCTGTCATCCATTGGTTAACACGATCATCCACTGCATCACAAGTGACATCTGACACCCCCAGTCAACTGTCTGTTGTATGTTATGCTTTGAGTTCAGCTCCACTATTCAGTGAGGACGATCTGATAATCAGAAAAATCAGCAGCTACTGCCCAGCCAAGAAGTGGAGGAGACACTTGCCGCTTCTTCCACTAGGCGGGCAAGTAGTGATAAGGAGAGTGTCGTGGGAGGAGGTGTTGCAAGTGTTTTGGCTCCTTAAGCTGAGGAGGACATCAGTGAGTTTTGAGGGCACTTTTAAAGGCTTGGAGTGATGGAGAGTGACAGATTTAGCGGCCAGCATGGTGGCAGAAGGGGGAAGTATGGAGGCAAATGTGCTTGGGGTAGACCACTCGGGTGGCAGGCTATCTTCCCAGGAGGTAGTGGAAGAGGGTCCCTGGAGTTGGCGGTGGCAGCAGAATCAGTGAATTAGTGTGGACTGTTGGTAGGAGAAATCAGCTACAAGCCCATGTTGCAGTCTTTCATCAAGCATCCGCAGGAGGTTAACATGGCTATATGAAAGATGTGTAGGCAGAAGGTGAAGTGTGGCCAGGGTCCCAATGTTGGACCCACAGCCCTGCGTCAACATTTGCAGCGTCACCATAAAGCGGTCTGGGAGAGTTGGCTCCAAAGTGGTGGTCCAGCCTGCTGCATTACCCAGTGGCACACCACTCTCTGTTCCAGCCAGCCAAGGCTCCACCACCTCCTGTGTGTCATACCCATCCTCTGTTGCTCCAGATGCTCCTCCTCCTCTTAATCTGAGTCAGTCATTCCGCCAGCAATCCATTGCCAAGCCATGTCCAAGAGACAACAGTATGTGCCCACTCATCCAACGTGCAGAAGCTAAATGTGCTCCTGTATAAGTTGCTGGTGCTGCAGTCCCTCCCTTTTGAGTTGGTGGACCTTTCAGAGAACTGATGGCTTGTGCCGAGCCGAGGTGGAGAGTCCCATGCTGTCATTTCTTTGCGAAGAAGGCAGTACCAGCCCTGTACAATTTTGTTGAACAGAAGGTGGGGCAGTCCTTTAGCCTGTCAGTGTGTACCACCAAGTGCACAGCAGTGCCTACGTCTGGAGCTGTAACTATGGTCAGGGACAATATATATCCTTTTAGGACCACTGGGTGATTGTGGTTCCTGCACAACCACAATAGCAAGCCATCACGGATTTCTTGATGATCCAAACGGATAGGGGGACTCCCCTGTGTAACTTCAATGTAAACCAGTGGCAGCTCATACGTGACACCTGCCGTTTGCTCAGGCCCTTTGAGGAAGCTACTTTATTAGTCAGTCGCCAGGACTATGAGATGAACGATGAGATTCCACTGCTTCATGTACTACAACACATGTTGGAAACCATGGCTGGTCAGGGCACTAGAGACATGGCGCATACATTTCACAGCCACATGAAGCCTGTGGGGGCTGAAGTGGAGGAGGAGGAGGAGGGGGTGGGGCACAGTGAAGCACAGTTTAGGTTTGACAAAATGACCATTTTATCTAGTCATCTGACAGGAGAGGAGGAGCAGGAGCAGCCAGAGGAGCTAGAGGGTTGTGAGGAAGGCAAGACAGAGGACCCAGACACACCGTGGCAGTTTGCAGTGGAGATGGAGACAGGTAGTTCCTCCGAGTCACTTGCACAAATGGCACGATGCATGCTCACGTGCTTGCGTAGTGACCACAGAATTGTTTCCATTTGTCAGCGGGATGACTTCTGGCTCTCCACCTTATTGGACCCTCGCTTCCGGCACAAAATGGGGGCATTTTTTACACCCACTGAGAGGGAGGACAAACTGACCTACTACAGAGACATCTTACGTAGTCAGTTGGGCCATGTCTATCTGCGCCATGGTCCATACTCTCGCAGGTCTGACTCGGGGGGACCTCTGCGCTCACCTTCCACTGCCATAGCTGCCGGGGGGGGAGGTGGCAGCAGCTCCATCAGCAGCAGCCTCAGTCTTCAGTCGCTAATGAGTAGCTTTCTACACCCGCATAGTGAGTCTACTCATGAGCAGCAGGAAGACCTGGTGCAGGACCTGAATGTCATACCTTGACATGACCATGCCAACACACCTTGAGGATCCGCTGGACTTCTGGGAAGCCAAGCTTGACTTGTGGCCGCAACTAGCAGAGTTTGCCCTGGAAAAGCTGTCCTGCCTGGCCAGTAGTTGATTTCGATGGCAACTGGGCTGCTCTATATTATGCTGCAAAATGGCAAATTTACCTCACAATATAAGCTGTTGCCCCTCAGATTTACACAGGGCCTGCTCTATATTATGCTGCAAAATGGCAAATTTACCTCACAGTATAAGCTAATGCCCCTCAGATTTACACAGGGCCTGCTCTATATTATGCTGCAAAATGGCAAATTTACCTCACAGTATAAGCTAATGCCCCTCAGATTTACACAGGGACTGCTCTATATTATGCTGCAAAATGGAAATTTACCTCACAATATAAGCTATTGCCCCTCAGATTTACACAGGGCCTGCTCTATAGAATGCAACAAAACCAAGAGCGGATTTAACTCACACAATATAACCTATTTCTCAGGTTTATATAGGGACTGCTCTATGTAATGGTGCAAAACCATGAATTTACCTCTTAATATAAACTATTCCCCCCCCCCCAGATTTACTCAGGGGCTGCTCCATATAATGGTGCAAAACAGGGCAAATGTATTGTCCAATATAAACTATTGCTGCTCTGATTTACACAGGAGGGCCACTCTAAAGAATGGTGCAACATGGCGAATTTAGCTCACAATATAACATAGATTGCAAAATGAGATTTTCCGACAGGGCCTGCTCTATAAAATGGCAATTTTACCTCACAATATAAACTATTGCTCCTCAGATTTACACAGGGATATAGGTTGATATATATAATAGTGCAAAACAGCGCATTTACCTCACAATACTATATAAACTATTGCTCCTCAGATTTACACAGTGGGCTTCTCCTATATAATGGTGCAAAATGGCGAATTTACCTCACTATATAATCTATTACAGCTCTATATAAAAATAAATAAATAAATAAAAAAGGGGCCTGTATAAGCTTATTTAGTATAACAGATAGGGTGCCACGTGGTGGTTTGGGATACCCTGCGGCCTGGTGTATTGACAGCAGGACAAAAACCAATGCAAAATGCAAAAGCTTAATAAAGCTGATGCTGAACAACGCTTATTTAGTATAACAGGGTGCAACGTGGTGGTTTGGGATACCCTGCGGCCTGGTGTATTGACAGCAGGACAAAAACCAATTCAAAATGCAATAGCTTAATAAAGCTGAGGCTGAACAAGCTTATTTAGTATAACAGATGGGGTGCAACGTGGTGGTTTGGGATACCCTGCGGCCTGGTGTATTGACAGCAGGACAAAAACCAATTCAAAATGCAATAACTTAGGAAAGCTGAGGCTGTAGACGCTTATTTAGTATAACAAATAGGGTGCAACATGGTGGTTTGGGATACCCTGCAGCCTGGTGTATTGACAGCAGGACAATAACCAATTCAAAATGCAATAGCTTAATAAAGCTGAGGCTGAACAAGCTTATTTAGTATAACAGATAGGGTGCTACATGCAGGTTTGGGATACCCTGCGGCCTGGTGTATTGACAGCAGGACAAAAACCAATTCAAAATGCAATAGCTTAATAAAGCTGATGCTGAACCGCTTATTTAGTATAAGAGATAGGGTGCAACGTGCAGGTTTGGGATACCCTGCAGCCTGGTGTATTTAAAGCAGACCAAAACCAATTCAAAATGCAAAACCTTAATAAAGCTGAGGCTGTAGACACTTATTTTGCATAACAGATAGGGTGCCACGTGGTGGTTTGGGATACCCTGCGGCCTGGTGTATTGACAGCAGGACAAAAACCAATTCAAAATGCAATAGCTTTATAAAGCTGATGCTGAACAACGCTTATTTAGTATAACAGATAGGGTGCAACATGCAGGTTTGGGCCTGGTGTATTTAAAGCAGACCAAAACCAATTCAAAATGCAATAACTTAATAAAGCTGAGGCTGTAGACGCTTATTTAGTATAACAGATAAGGTGCCACGTGGTGGTTTGGGATACCCTGCGGCCTGGTGTATTGACAGCAGGACAAAAACCAATTCAAAATGCAATAACTTAATAAAGCTGAGGCTGTAGACGCTTATTTAGTATAACAGATAGGGTGCCACGTGCAGGTATGGGATACCCTGCGGCCTGGTGTATTTAAAGCAGACCAAAACCAATTCAAAATGCAAAACCTTAATAAAGCTGAGGCTGAACAACTCTTATTTTGTATAACAGATAGGGTGCCACGTGGTGGTTTGGGATACCCTGCGGCCTGGTGTATTGACAGCAGGACAAAAACCAATTAAAAATGCAATAGCTTAATAAAGCTGATGCTGAACAACGCTTATTTATTATAACAGATAGGGTGCCACGGGGTGTTTTGGGATACCCTGCGGCCTGGTGTATTGACAGCAGGACAAAAAACAATTCAAAATGCAATAACTTAATAAAGCTGAGGCTGTAGACGCTTATTTAGTATAACAGATAGGGTGCCACGTGGTGGTTTGGGATACCCTGCGGCCTGGTGTATTGACAGCATGACAAAAACCAATTCAAAATGCAATAACTTAATAAAGCTGATGCTGAACCTATTTAGTATAACCGATAGGCTGCTAAGTGCAGGTTTGGGATGCCCATGTGGCCTGGTGTATTTAAAGCAGACCCAAAAATATTAACACTAATCCAGTTATTTAAATGCTTGTGTGTAACAGATATGGTTACATAAGGCACTGCATAGATGGCATGCACAGTGGCAAGGCAGATTACGGTTTACAGCACAAAGAAATCAAATTGAATTGAAAACTGATCAGGCAAATCACCCTGTCACTGTCACATTTATGCTGTCCCTGGATTGTTACGGTTTTCCACCATCTTTCCTTGGCTCTGTCTGCCTCTGTAAATCTCCCTACCTATCTGTAAATCTCCCTACCTATCTGTAAATCTCCCTACCTATCTGTAACTCTCCCTACCTACCTAACTGTCTGTCCCTGTCTGCAGCAACCACCGCTGTCTCACGAATGCAAGTCTGAAATGCGCACAAGCAAGATGGCTGCCGCTTTATATCGCACGGTGATGTCACCGGGCTTCCTGGCTGCTGATAGGCTGCATGTGACTGTCCCATCATACCTTGCCCCAGGGTCCATGTCTGGACATGTGAGTCCACCATCTTAGAATGCCTGTCATTGAAATGAATGGCGTTTAAAGGAAAACTTCGATCGATCGAAACGCGGGGAAATTCGGATTCGTTCAGAATCGAAGTTTCCATGAAATTCGGAACGAATCCGGGTTCGTCCAGATCGATTCGCTCATCCCTAATTGTTTGCATACCAACCATGCCGCCGATTCATCCTGCAGTGCTGCTGATAAAATCTGTTACAGCTGAGATTTATTTCCTTTGTGTGAATTATCGAAAAGTTTGCACAGAAAAAAATGGTGCGGCTTGCACTAAGGAAAAAAAAATACACCTTTTTCTCACTTTTTTTGTAAGTAAAAAAAAATCACAATGCTGAAACAGCCCTCTTATGATGGTGAGAGAGAGAGGTCACATTAGGCCTCAATTCAGTAAGAGATTAAATAAAAGCATGAGAACGTCACTATTACTGAATCACCAGCTAGGAAAACAGTGAAAGTCAATAGTACTTTTTTACTCCTAAAGGAAAGTAGAGAAATTTGTACACTGTATGACAAAGGGCTATTGACTTTCATTGTCTTTTTATCTGGCGATAATGGTGAAATTAGCATTTATTTCAATGAAAGTCAATGGCACTTTCTACTACAGTGTAAAAAACAGTACAGTTGACTTTAATTATTTTCCTAGCTGGTGATTCAGCAACAGTGAAATTCTCAGGGTTTTTCTCATAAAGTGAATTTTTTTTACTACCATGAGAATTGTTTTCAACTTTTATTGAATTGAGGCCATAGACATGCAGAAATATGTAACCTACCACGATTTAAGAAAATGGAACATTCCCAATCTGCTGCCTGTTCAATGATCTGTGAGAAATCACCTTCAAATGTATATTCATGCCTTACAATTATATGACCACTTATTCCATTACAGTATAATGCCATATATCAGGAAAAAATATGAAGATCATCTGCCTTTCAATAATAATTGATATTCTAAAGACCAGTGGCTTTTAACTAAAGCTTGAACCCCTCTTCCTGTTACAATGCTGCTATTAAAACGGTGCTTTTCCCCTTTCTTTTGTTCTGGTATGAGCCGGCAAAACAAATACAATTCTGTGATTACTCACCTGTAGAATTGGTATTATGAATATACAGTACGTCCTGCTCCACATAAGAATCATAACACTTGGGTATTACTCCACCAGATGGTGCTGGACTGCAGAGACAGCGAAATTGGCTCCTCCCGGCCCCTCAAATACCCGGGACCTCCCACAAATCCCCAGCATTGAAAAGCAGTTAACGAGAAGCCGGGAGAATTAAAACAGAACCAACTAGCAACTATAACAAAGATAACAATCACCATACAGGGAATCTAGGATAATGCAAAACCAAGGGTGGGGTGTAGCAGGACGTACTGTATACTCAATTCTACAGGTGAGTAATCACAGAATTGTATTATTCTTAGTATACAGTACGTCCTGCTCCAGATAAGAATCATAACGATTGGGACATCCAATAGCAGTGTCCATAAAGTAGGGTGGGATCCCCAAAGTTAACAACAGGCAGGTCAGACCACTGCCGCCTGCAGAACCTTGCGGCCAAAAGCAACATCAGCTGAGGCCCTAACATCAACCTGCCATGACATTGCTAGAGCATCCGTGGCCAAGGCCAGAGGATCCTGGGACAGGGAGACAAAGGCCGGGAGCTTGTGATTGTGATGGGACACAAACAGATCCACATCTGGTTGGCCCCAACGGCAACACAGAGATTGAAACACCCTGTTTCACCATTCTCCCAGACGAGAGGTCCCCCTGCTCAGAGTGTCTGCCTGCAGATTCTCCACCCCCGGGTTGTACACAGCTGATATGCAGGGAACATTGTCCTCCGCCCAGGCCAGTATCAGAGACACTTCCTGGAGGGCCCTCTTGCTCCGGGTCCCTCCCTGATGATTGATGTAGGCAACCGCCGAGCGTACCTGAACAGGCAGCCCCCGCAGGTGATGAGTCAAATGAGTCAGAACCAACCTGATCGCCCGCAGTTCCAGAATGTTGATAGATGTGTGGGCCTTCTGAGGGCCCCACCGCCCTTGGAACTGCAGGGACTTCCAGAAACCCCCCCCAACCTGTCAGACTGGCATCCGTGGTGCCAGCAAGGACCTGCCCACCAACAGGTACCTGGAGTCCAGCCACCACGACCAGGGGGGAAAACACAAGGACCTGGTCCAGGGACGCAGGGTCCTTGTCCCATACTGACAAGAGGTGGAGTTGCAGAGGCCTCATGTGGAACTGGGCATAAGGGACCGCCTCGAAGCATGACACCATCAGGCCCACCAGCTGCATTCCCTGCCTGATGGAGGGATGAGGGCAGGATAGCAAGAACTGAACCTGCGCTAGCAGACTGTCCACCTTCTGCTGAGGAAGAAAAATCTTTGCCTGAACTGTATCCAGATTCATTCCCAGGAAGGGTGTCACCAAGGAGGGAGACGGGAAAGACTTGGGATGGTTGATCACCCAGCCAAATGACTCCCGAGTGGACACTACCAGCTGAGTAGCCAACTCTGCCTGTTGGAGGGACTGGGAAGTGATGAGAATGTCGTCCAGATAGGGCCCTGAGACCTGAGCAGAGACATCACTCCTGCCAGCACCTTGGTGAACACTCTGGGAGCTGAAGTGAGACCGAAGGGCAATGCCACAAATTGATAGTGCTGATCCTCCAGAGCGAACCTGAGGAACCTTTGATGACCTGGAAACACAGGAATATGAAGGTAAGCATCTTTGATGTCCACAGACGTCATGAAGTCCCCTGGACGCAGGGAACTGATGGCAGAGCGCAAAGTTTCCATGCGAAAGCGCCTGCACCTGACAAATTTGTTGAGGATCTTCAAGTCCAGGATGGGCCTGACTGACCTATGTCTTTTGAGCATAGTGAAAAGGTTGGAATAGAACCCCTTGCCCCTTTCTCATAAGGGGACCTGACGGATGACCCCCAGCTCCAGAAGGCTTCGCACCGCCAAAACTAGAGCCTGAGCTGACACAGGGTCCTCAGAAATCCGGGATCTGATGAATCTTGGGGGCGGCCAGGCAGCAAACTTGTAACCGAAGGACACTACCTCCTGAATCCACCGGTCTGAGACATGAAGCCTCCAGACATGAGCAAAGTACTGAAGCGGTCCCCCCACCCGGATGGGTGAGGGCGCCCCTTCATGCCTGAGGGGGCTTGGGAGAAGACTTAAGCTTGAAGCCCCAGGAGGAGCAAGGGCGTCCACGTCCTCTGGCCCTACCCCAGAAATCTCCTCGGGCCCCGGTAAGGGAGACCCCCCTCCCCTGTCTGGCACCACGGTAGGGGGAAGAAAGGTTGGTGGAGTGGATGGTAGGTGTTTGAATATATATATTTTTTGCACAATTTTCATGAGTTGATTTTTGATTTTTGCCTTAGGGCAATAAGATATGTTTTTTGGGGGGGTATAGGTTAGGCTGGATTGGTTCTTGGTATTGGTATTGTTTATTATTATTTTTCTTCACCTTGTTTAAAGGGGGGGGGGTTGGATGGTAGGTGTTTGAATATATATACAGTATTTTGCACAATTTGTATGAGTTGATTTTTGATTTTTGCCTTGGGGCAATAAGATATGTTTTTTTTTTGGGGGGGGGGGGATTAGGCTAGGTTGGATCAGTTTTTGGTATTGGTATTGTTATTATTATTATATTTTTTCTTCATCTTTGATCATGTTGTATACCATCAATGTAGGAGTTGCCTGTCTGTATATATATTTATGATTAGTATTATCTGTTGAGATGATGGTTCTTTCACCCCTGTTGGAGGTGTGATTCCTCAATATTATAAACTATGTTGTGAGCCATGTATTGTGTTATTCTAAGTACTGTACATCATTACTATTTCTAATGTTATTTCATCTTTCATCTAAAAAAAAAATATGTATATTGATTTAATCCTGTGTTTTTAATGTATTGTATTGTTCTGGGGTTATGTGTTGGCTAGAATGGGCATTGCAGTGCTGCCCTCGCTCCCGCTGCGAACTCTTGTCATTCTATCCTTTTTTGTTCGCTTACCAGTGACGTTCGCCTTGCCCCCGTTTGCCCCCCCCCGACCCGGTGTCCGTTACCATGGTTGCGCGCCGTTGTACGGCGCTGTCACGTGGGGCGTGTCATTGGTGCCGGTTTGGGGGGAGGACGAGGGGCTCGGCTGTGATGTCATTTTCACAGGGGCTGGATTGGCACGGGCGTCTGTCGGCCTCTCCTTCCGGCGTGAGTGCGGCTGCCGGCCGGGGCCGCCGTGCGCTGGGGGAGGGGGGTGGACACGTGTTGGCGCCCTTTTTCAGCACATTTAAACGGGAGTGATGGCAGCACTGGGCAGTGGCACTTTGAAAAAGTGACAGTCCGTCACGGAACGCATGGGTGGCTAATTATCTCGCTCAGCAGGAGGTTGTTCATGTATCTTTCACTGAGGTGATTTTCTGATTGTTTACAGTACATATTGTTGTTTGTATTGATTCATAGCACTTTAATATTGCACATAGGCACTTTAAGTATATTTGGCATGTATGTATTTTTGTGGTGTAAGATTGTTATATTTTTGGCACAGACAATGGATTAATTAGGTCTCCCTCTGCTGGGTTGGGTTATGTATTGGAATGTGTGTTTTTAAATGTCCTGTGATGATTATTGTATTGTATGTGTTCTTTTTAATGTGATTTATTGATGAATTAAAAAAATCTTCTTTGATACGAACCTATTACATTTGATGATTTATTAGTTGAGGAGGAGTGGTGCTGTTGAAACAAGGTTCCCATTTTTTGTGGTATACTGGGCCATATATCGCTCTTGTGTGTATTATATTGGTGTTTTGGGACGTTTCACTGGCACACCCTCACTCATATGTATACTGATTGATGGTGCTGAACCAATAGGTGCACAGCGTGCAGGCTTTTGTTTGTGACTCATACCAGTATTCACCCATACCTGTGTCTTTTGTACGCAGGAGTTGTGGGTGTGGTTCAAGCACATCATCATGGCTACCAATTATAATTTGAACTTTGATAGGGAAGAGGAATCTTGGAGTAACAAACTCAGAAACATTTTGGATCTAGATAATAATTTTGGGGATGAGAGGGTAGGTAGAAATAGGGAGATCAAACAGATTTTCTCCCACCTTAAACAGGCACGTAAGCAATATGTGCGTTTATGGTGGAATATTAATAGCCAGGAATGGTATAAGGAACATCAATTAATCCCAAGGGGGTTAAGAGTGCAGATCTTCCCGGCGTGGGAGGTCAGTGAGACGTTCAAACAAGCATGGGAGACACATCTTCATAATTGCTCCATGTCCCTTATCAATATGTTAATTGACTTCGATAAAGAGCTGCTTATGAAGGTCAAGGCAGACTTGCAGAAATTATATCAACAATTAGCGGAATGTACCGCTCAAGAGTCATTTCAAGACTATCAGGACACCTTGAGGAGGGACATGGAGCAATATAAGGATGGGATTGTACAGAGCAAACGTTCAAAGATGACAAGGGATAAGAGGGACAAGGATGAAAATAGAGTGTATAAGTGGCGCCATCATGGAAACAGCAGGGGTGGCCACGCTAACCATCGGTTTCAGTGGTCCTTTAGTAGGAGTTCCTCTATTTCTGATAAATCTGTAGACAACTCTCATGAGCATTTTATGTCCCCAGGCAGGATAGGGAGAGAGGATATGGGAGGAAGCCGACGAGGAGAGGTGGGAAGAGATTTAGGGGGAGGAGACAACAGACATGTGAACAGGGGTCGAGTTGCTTGGGATCCCCTGAGGCTAGCACCCCAGCGTCCAAAGAGACGGAGGTTGTAGATAAGAGAGAGAACAGTCTCACTCTCACCTCAATGAAAGATACTACCTCCCAAACTGAGATGACTGATAAGAATGTGCTACAAGTAATCAACTTGACGGATTATACACTATCTACCGCAGAGAGGTCAGTATTGGGCAAAGGTCTGAGTTTTTCTCCCACAAGTGTGATGAACAAGTTTGAAATTATAAAAGACTTGTTTATTTTTTGCAGACAGATTTTACTGAAAAGGTACTTCTCTGACAGGAATGGGTTATCTACTGATATTCCTCATACAAATGATGGTATTGTAGAGGATAATTTAGTACAGGAGATCTTGAAATTTGATCCTCAGCAGAATAAGGAGGACCCACAGACCTGGTCAAATCTCATTGACAGACTTAGGAAGCCATCAAACTTTACTCCATCGTTTGGATCGGCACCAGCGGTCCTTACCTTTTTCCGTATGGTGAGTGAAGTAGTGGAGAAATTATCACAGTCAAAAGTACAGCATAATCTCATTACGGACCAATCCCGCCGTTGTCATCCGTGAGGCTGACAAGGGCGGGAATGTGGTCCTCTGGGGCATGGCTGACTACATTAGGGAAGCCCATGACAAGCACAACTATGAGAAATTGCTTTCTAATCCTATCTCTCAGTACAAGGAGGCTTTTGAAGGAATATTAGATCGAGCTGTCTCTAGGGGAGTTATTGATCAAAAGACCTTTGAGTTCTTAATGGTAGAGTCCCCAGTAATTCCCACGATGTACCTGTTACCAAAGGTTCATAAGAACACTAAGGCTCCTCCTGGACGCCCTATAATTTCAGGCATTGGAAGTCTAACGGAGCAAGCCAGTATCTATATAGATACACATCTGCAGGGGTTTGTCCAGTCCTTAAGCTCTTATGTGAGGGACTCATCGGATCTAATGAGGAAATTGGAGGTCATCTGCTGGCCAGAGGGTACCCTTATGGTGGTGGCAGATGTCGAGTCTCTATATACAAACATCAGTCATGATTTAGCGCTTAGTACTGTGGGGTATTTTCTGAACATGGAGTCCGAGGTGCTTAAGGAGCGAAATGAATTTATTTTAGAACTATTGAGTTTTATTTTGTCATCATTTTGTCTTTGACAACTCCCATTACTGCCGGGGGGGGGGGGGGGGGTGGCCATGGGGGCACGTGCGCCCTCTGTGGTCAACCTCTTCCTGGGGTGGTGGGAGAGAGAAGTTGTGCACGGTGAGTCTATGGGTGTATACCAGCCCTATATCAGTGGCTGGTTTCGCTTCATAGATGACGTCCTGCTAATATGGCATGGACCGATTGGTCTTTGCCGTGACTTTCTTACCAGCCTGAATAGGGACGATTTTAATATTTTCTTAACATTCACTATATCTACTACACAGGTTGAGTTTTTGGACTTAGAACTGAAAATGGATTATGATGGCACTATCTCCACTATACTTTTTAGAACAAAGACGGCCGTGAATAGCCTACTTCACTTTGGGAGCTTCCATCCGAAACACCAGAGGATGGGTATTCCCAAAGGCCAATTTATACGAGTATGGAGGAATTGCTCCAAGGATGTGGAGTTCCATGAACAAGCGCGGGGGGCTGATGAAAAGATTCTGCGATCGGGGATACCCCCAAAAAATACCATTTTGTGAGTACTCACCTGTAAAATGGATATTGTCAGTGTGTCACACACCCCGCTTCCCCTTTAATTCTGACGATAGGGTTATCCTCCAGCAGGAGGCGACGTTGCAGAGAGAAGTCTTGAAAACGAGCCCCTTCCGGCCTATATATACCTGGGACCTCCCATTTAACACCCAGTGAATTCAAACAGCAGTAAGACAAGGTACCAGGAAATCCAATGGTAACCTCAAAATAAAATAAAGGAAAGATTCACCATATAGAGGATCCAGGATACCAAAAAAGGGCGGGTGAAGTGGGGTGTGTGACACACTGACAATATCCATTTTACAGGTGAGTACTCACGAAATGGTATTATTCTCAGTGTGTCACACACCCCCCTTCCCCTTTAATTCTAACGATAGGGACATCCAAAAGCAGTGTCCACAAGGGGTGGGTATCCGACAGCAAAATGAAGCATAACTTAAACGACTACAGTCTGCAGAACCTTGCGGCCAAACACAGCATCCGCTGAGGCCCGCACATCAACCTTGTAAAACTTAGAAAAAGTATGAACAGAAGACCAGGTTGCAGCCTTACAAACTTGTTCAACAGAAGCTTGGTGCTGAAAAGCCCAAGACGCTCCAACAGCACGAGTAGAATGAGCAGTGATACGAAAAAGGGGAACCTTCCCCTTGGCCGAATAGGCTCCAACAACCGCCTGACAAATCCATTTGCTAATGGAAGACTTGGCCGGAGCCAAACCCTTCCTAGGCGCACAGGGCACAACAAAAAAGGCATCAGTCTTACGAAAAGGAGAAGTAGTAATCAAATAGTACTTAACACAGCGTACCACATCCAAACAATGCAAAACCCTCTCCGTGTCATTCTTAGGCTTAGGACACAAGGAGGGAAGAACAATATCCTGATTCAAATGAAAAGCAGAAACAACCTTAGGAAGAAAGTCCGGTTTGAAACGAAAGACCACCTTGTCCTGATGCCTCTCAAAGTAGGGCGCCTGAATCGACAAGGCTGCCAACTCCGAGATACGCCGAACCGAAGTGATAGCCACCAAGAACGCAACCTTCTGAGTCAAGGTAGACAGAGCAATATCCTGCAAGGGCTCAAAGGGAGGAGAAGAGCAGAAAGAACCAAGTTCAAGTCCCAAACAGGGAGCAATGGTTTCCTGGGAGGCCGCACATGCGTAACCTCCTGGAAAAAAGTTTTGACTAAAGGATGAAGCGCAAAAGGCTTCTGAAAAAAGATAGACAAGGCAGAAACCTGCCCTTTCAAAGTACTCAGCTGGAGACCAGAGTCCAGCCACCAATTGCAGAAAATCCAAAATCCTGGAAACTGAAAAGACCCTACAGGGCAAAGATCTAACCTCACACCAAGCAATATAGGCTCTCAAAGTCCTATAGTAGATGGTAGAAGAAGACCTCTTCCGGGCACAGATCAGAGTCTTAACAACCGAGTCAGAAAGACCCTCCTCCTTCAAGATGAAGGTTTCAGCAGCCAAGCCGTCAAACCCAGCGTTGGTAAATTGGGGTAACACAGCCGACCCTGAGTGAGCAGATCGGCCCGAAGAGGCAGAACGAACTGATCCACCGCCAGCCGAACGATGTCTGCGAACCACACTCGCCTTGGCCACCTTGGTGCCACGAGAATGGCGGACACCCTTCCCAGAGCCAGCTTCCGTACCACCTTGCCTAGCATGGTTATCGGAGGAAAAAGGTACAGAAACCCCAGGTCCCCCCAGCTCAGGGACATGGTGTCCACCGCCAGAGCCAGAGGATCCTGAGAGAGCGACATGAAGGTCGGAAGCCTGCAATTGTGACGAGAGGCAAACAGGTCCACCTCCGGTGTCCCCCACCGGAGACACAGAGACCATTCCCCCAGACGGGAAGAGCACCTGCTCAACAGATCCGCTTCCCTGTTTTCCACACCCGGAATGTAAACTGCCGAGAGACAAGGAACATGGGCCTCCGCCCAGGTCAGGATCAGGGACACCTCTCTGAGGGCACCCAGACTGCGAGTCCCTCCCTGATGATTGATGTAAGCAACCGCTGTCCGATTGTCCGAGCGAACCTGAACCGGAAGGCCCAGAACATGCTGAGTCAAATGAAAAAGAACCAGACGGATGGCTCTCAGTTCCAGAACATTGATGGGCAAGTGGGCCTCTTGAGGCCCCCACTGCCCCCGAAACTGAAGATCCTTCCAGAACCCCCCCCATCCCGAAAGACTGGCGTCCGTGGTGACAATTTCCCAAAGAGGACTCAGGAAAGACCTGCCCTCAAGAGATTGGTCGAGACCAACCACCATTGAAGGGACTGCCAGACCCGGGAGGAGGGCCGATCCAACGACCGTGGTCGCCGGTCCCAAGACGCCAACAGATGAAGCTGAAGCGTCCTTGTGTGAAATTGAGCAAAAGGAACTGCCTCGAAAGAGGCAACCATCAACCCTACCAGTCTCATCCCCAGACGGATGGACGGTCGAGCATTGGAAAGAAGGAACCGAGCCAATTCCTGAATCAGAAAAATCTTGGATTGAGGCAGAAAAACTCTGTGTTGACAAGAATCCAACCGCATTCCCAGAAAGGACACCACCCTGGCCGGGGCGAGGGATGACTTGGGATAGTTGATCACCCAACCAAAACTCTCCAGCCTGGAGACCGCCATTCTGGTGTCCCTCTCCGATTGATTGAGAGAAGGAGCCATGATGAGAAGGTCGTCCAGATAAGGCACTCGGCGAATGCCTTGAGATCTGAGAATGGCCATCACCCCTGCCAGCACCTTTGTGAACACTCTTGGAGCCGAGGTAAGGCCAAACGGAAGTGCCACGAATTGAAAATGCCGATCCTTCATCACGAACCGAAGAAAACGTTGATGAGCCTGGCAGATGGGAACATGAAGGTAAGCATCCTTGATGTCTATGGACATCATGAAGTCCCCCTGCTGAAGGGAACCGATGGCCGATCGTAGAGTTTCCATGCGAAACTTCCGAGTACGGATGAACCTGTTGAGGAACTTCAGATCCAGAACGGGGCGAACCGAACCGTCTTTCTTGGGGACTGTGAAAAGATTGGAGTAATACCCGAGGCCCACTTCCAAGTGTGGCACCGGCCGGACGACCGCCATTTCCAGAAGATTTTTCACCGACGTCAGGAGCCCCTGCGCCCTCCTTTGGCCGCACAGGGTGGGCACCCGAGACCGGAAAAACCGTGAAGGAGGGCGAGACTCGAACTCCAGCTTGTAACCGGACGACACCACCTCCCGGATCCATCTGTCCGGAACCTCCTGGTCCCAAACCTGGGAGAAGTGTCGCAATCGTCCCCCCACCCACACGGGTGAGGGCACCCCCTCATTGCTGAGCGGGCTTGCCAGCAGGCTTGGGCTTGGTGCCCCAGGACTGACCGGGACGGCCACGGCCCCTCCCCCGTGTCCAACCTGCACCCCTGGTAGCGGGAAAGGAGGCCCCTCTGCCCGCTCTGGCTCCCCAAAAGGAGGGACTAAAGGAAACCGCTCCCCGAAAGGAACGACGCGGCCTTTTGCGTTGAGGCAACTTACCACCCCTGGTAACTGAATCCAATTTGTCGCCAAACAGGCGCAAACCTACAAAAGGAAGAGCTGTAAGCGACTTCTTAGAGCTAAAGTCCGCCGTCTACTGGCGCAGCCATACCGACCGACGAATAGCAACCAACAGTGCCGCGGTCCTGCTACACATAGCAAGCGCATCATCCTGGGCGGTCATGACAAAGGAAATAAACGACTCACACTGCTTGAGAGAACAAAACTCATCACAAGTGGGATCAATATCTGTGTACAAATCTCTAACAATGGACCTGACAGCCATCAAAAGAAGCGCCGAAGCACACACCGGCCGCAGTGCCGATCCAGCACTGATAAAACCATGGCGAGCCAATTGATCAATCCGACGGTCCTCACCATCCTTAACCTCCCTGGCGTTCTGATTCTATGTGCAATTGTGTGCACAAAGCGTCAGGATGACGTTTAAATCTGCCGCCCAGTTCCACCCCCATGAGCCTCTGCGGCTCACAGAGACGGAACCAGGAAGTCAGACGGACGCCGCTGCCGGGGCTCTCATCTGCGATCACAGCGGGGACATCGCTGGATCGCAGGGAAAAGGTAAGGAGACTGCTCCTCTGCCCAATCTACCCCGAACGTGACTCGGGGTTACCGCTACTTGCAGCGAAAATTAACCCCGGGTCACGCTCGGGAAGACCGCCAGGGAGGTTAATGGTAGTAGTGTCAGGGGAGTGCAACACAGCCGTGTTAGACAGCCCCAACACGGGGGCATCGACGTCAGGGGGAACAGACCAAAGCTTCACCAAATCCTCCGGAAAGGGATAACGCTTATCCCAACTAGGAGGAACCCCAACAAGGTGCGTGGGTTGTTCCCATTCCTTAAGGACAACCCTCACAAAGTGTTGTTGCCTGGGAAACACCAAACGCGGCTGGGGCACATCAAACAACTCACCCTTTGGCGGGGGGACCGCCTCAAACATTTGAGCCAAAATGGAAGGAGTGTCAAGGAACACCCCCACAGCCTGATTGCCAGCGGTACCAAACAAATGCTGGTCTGCAGGCTCGTCCGACTCCTCTAGGAGCTCCCCCTCCTCAGCCGGGGGACAATCGGACTAATCCAATACTTCCGACACCTCATCCTCCGGAACAGGCGATGCAGGAGAAAGGTGCTTCCGCTTAGCCGTAGCCTTCTGAGCCACCGCGGCGGAAACTATTTTCTCGAGGCTGGCCAACCGTGCGCACACACCTCGGATTGCGAATCCCCACCTTTGACAACGTCACACAGGGTCCGGAATAGGTGGGGGGGGTAGGAGATGCCGGAGGTTGCGAGGAGCCAGAAGCCGGAGTGCCGGACTGGCGCGCAATATTCCGCTGTGCACATGGAATACATATTATGACATCATCGCCTGGGAGCGGAGCCCCACAACCCCCACACAGCCTGGATAGCCCCGAAGAGCCGTTTCCGGTAATGTCGGGAGCCTCCATATGGTGAATTTATGGCATTCGCAATAACCCAGGGATTTACACATTAAGCAACCCGGGATGCCCCTTTTATAATTAAAGTCCCGGGAGTGGGAGGATTTTTACACAATAAAACTAGCCAGGTATATCAGACCGGGAGACCCACCGCAGCACGGGAATCCCTAGACCTGTAAGAAAGAGACCACAATCAGCCTCCAGAAGGTATGCAGCAAGCGTAAACACAGACACACAGTACTAAACAATAAACACCCAAGGTATACTGGAAATCACCTAAACATATGTGTATATATACAGATATCAGAATGCAGCCCTCTACCCCAATGGGCTCAAGAGCGCACCAGCACAAAAAACAGTGCAACCAATCTAGAGGATTTACTTCCAGATTGGTCCTATCACCATAGGTTAAAATACTAAATAAGCATAAAAAGAAAACTTGCCAGATAGCTCTATCGCTGCCTGTTGTGGAGTGCCCTCTGTGGGCTCCAACACACCCCAGACCGCAGACGAAGGGCTGGCCGGCAAAGCGCGCGAAGCGCTCCGGCCCCGCCCCCCCCCGCTTACGCAAGCACAGCGCGGGACACGGCCCGCCCCCTAGAGACGAGCACCGCGGCCGCACTACTAAGCGAGGCGGGTGGCAGAAACAGGCACCCCGCCCAGCCGCGCAGCACCACATAATGCACACACAGACCCCCGCAGCCCGGGGACATCAGACCGCAGCACCAAAAACATGGCTTCTCACACGCATGTGCGTGTCCTCCTTGCTCAGTGGGACTGCTAATCTAGTCTTGTTCCACTCAGGACTGCCTGTTTTAGCTGCTCACAAAAAAACACACCACACATCCTCCTGGCCAGAATACACAATATTAAAAGATACCTCCAAACGCGCCCCCCCCCCTCCCACGCTAAGGGAGAAGGGACCAGGCGAGGGAAAGGCAGGCTAAAGGGGGGACCGGGACGGGGCATCCCAAATCCGGATCACCAGCCGGATAACCGCGTTGCCCCACGCGTGGGGACGAGCGGAGGAGATAAGCTCCTAGGCACCATGAGGTGCCGTCTACCATTGCCCAGCCAGCAGCCTAGGCTGGGAGGCTCCCAATATCAACTAAGTGAACAAAAACAAGTAGCTGGGCAGAAATAGACCATGGGGGGATGCCGGGGTTTAACCCCGGCTACCTGCAAGCAGGAGACTTCTTTCTTCTGTCTTGTCGCATCTTGCAGAGAGAAAACACTGGGTGTTAAGTGGGAGGTCCCAGGTATATATAGGCCGGAAGGGGCTCGTTTTCAAGACTTCTCTCTGCAACATCGCCTCCTGCTGGAGGATAACCCTATCGTCAGAATTAAAGGGGAAGCGGGGTGTGTGACACACTGAGAATATTTGTGGCCAACACATACCGTCGAGTGGCTGGCATGGCACGTAGTGATCTGTTGACCCCAAGGGCACGTAAGAAGGAGAACACTATAAGGTTTGTGACCAGGTATAGTAGTAATTGGAAACAGATTCGGGGGATTTTGGACAGACACTGGGGCATTCTGCAGTCGGATCCAAAAATTGGGACCCTCATTGGTAGGAAGGTCCAGATGACAGCAAGAAGGGCCCGGAATTTGAAAAACATTCTCTGTAAGAGTCATTTTGTCAGACCTGACTCTTGGTTGGAACAGCAGAAAACCAAGGGGAGTTGCAGCTGTGGTAGCTGTTCCATCTGCCGATTTGTTGTTAGAACCAATAGAGTCAGCAATCGATATACTAAAGAGAAATATAGGATCCAGACTTTTCTTAATTGTAGAACCAAGGGTGTAATCTATTTTCTACAGTGTAGCTGTAATCTGGGATATGTAGGGGAAACGAAGAATGCACTCAAAACCAGAGTACAGGCCCATCTGTCCAATATCAAACTTGCAGCTAGAGACAGGGATGCACAGAGAGTTATATCCCCGATAGCTGATCATTTCTTACGTGTCCATGGGGGTCCTCTACTTTGAGGGTTACTCCATTAGAAAAAATCAGTTTGGGAATCAGAGGGGGGAACCTTAAACGTAGATTATTGCAGAATTAAGTGGATGTACAGATTAAATACAATTGCTCCGTTAGGACTGAATGAGGATGTGTCATTTGAACCCTTTTTGGGTAGATGAACACCTCTCATTGTGCCATCGGTATGGATTATCAAAGAAATTGTGATGCATATTTTAGGTTTTGCTTCTTTTGGGGGGGGGGGGGCATTGGGTTAGCTTAGGTGTAAGATTTTTAAGAATAGATGTCTTTTGTTGGTCATTTGACTCTGTTTTATTGTTATAGATATCCACTGAGGTGCCTGATTTTCCATCTTCTTTAGCTCGGAAGAACAATTCGTGGTCCACTTTGAGATCTCTGTTTTAGGATCAGGACATTGGAAATAGTTGAAGACATGAATAATAGCACCCGAAGTGGTCTTTTGTTGTTGTTGATTGCCCTCACATATGCATATATATCATGATGTTATGTACACAGTGATTTTTGGGGGTATGGTTGATGGGTGGATGGGGGTGGGGGAGTGGATGGTAGGTGTTTGAATATATATATATATTTTTTGCACAAATTTCATGAGTTGATTTTTGATTTTTGCCTTAGGGCAATAAGATATGTTTTTGGGGGGGTATAGGTTAGGCTGGATTGGTTCTTGGTATTGGTATTGTTTATTATTATTTTTCTTCACCTTGTTTAAAGGGGGGGGGGTGTTTGGATGGTAGGTGTTTGAATATATATATATATATATATATATATATATATATTTTGCACAATTTGTATGAGTTGATTTTTGATTTTTGCCTTGGGGCAATATGATATGTTTTTTTTTTTGGGGGGGGGGGATTAGGCTAGGTTGGATCAGTTTTTGGTATTGGTATTGTTATTATTATATTTTTTCTTCATCTTTGATCATGTTGTATACCATCAATGTAGGAGTTGCCTGTCTGTATATATATTTATGATTAGTATTATCTGTTGAGATGATGGTTCTTTTACCCCTGTTGGAGGTGTGATTCCTCAATATTATAAACTATGTTGTGAGCCATGTATTGTGTTATTCTAAGTACTGTACATCATTACTATTTCTAATGTTATTTCATCTTTCATCTAAAAAAAAAATATGTATATTGATTTAATCCTGTGTTTTTAATGTATTGTATTGTTCTGGGGTTATGTGTTGGCTAGAATGGGCATTGCAGTGCTGCCCTCGCTCCCGCTGCAAACTCTTGTCATTCTATCCTTTTTTGTTCGCTTACCAGTGACGTCCGCCTCGCCCCCGTTCGCCCCCCCCGACCCGGTGTCCGTTGCCATGGTTGCGCGCCGTTGTACGGCGCTGTCACGTGGGGCGTGTCATTGGTGCCGGTTTGGGGGGAGGACGAGGGGCTCGGCTGTGACATCATTTTCACAGGGGCTGGATTGGCACGGGCGTCTGTCAGCCTCTCCTTCCAGCGTGAGTGCGGCTGCCGGCCGGGGGCCGCCGTGCGCTGGGGGAGGGGGGTGGACACGTGTTGGCGCCCTTTTTCAGCACATTTAAACGGGAGTGATGGCAGCACTGGGCAGTGGCACCTTGAAAAAGTGACAGTCCGTCACGGAACGCGTGGGTGGCTAATTATCTCGCTCAGCAGGAGGTTGCTCATGTATCTTTCACTGAGGTGATTTTCTGATTGTTTACAGTACATATTGTTGTTTGTATTGATTCATAGCACTTTAATATTGCACATAGGCACTTTAAGTATATTTGGCATGTATGTATTTTTGTGGTGTAAGATTGTTATATTTTTGGCACAGACAATGGATTAATTAGGTCTCCCTCTGCTGGGTTGGGTTATGTATTGGAATGTGTGTTTTTAAATGTCCTGTGATGATTATTGTATTGTATGTGTTCTTTTTAATGTGATTTATTGATGAATTAAAAAATCTTCTTTGATATGAACTAATTACATTTGATGATTTATTAGTTGAGGAGGAGTGGTGCTGTTGGAATAAGATTCCCATTTTTTGTGGTATACTGGGCCATAAATCGCTCTTGTGTGTATTATATTGGTGTTTTGGGACGTTTCACTGGCACACCCTCACTCATATGTATACTGATTGATGGTGCTGAACCAATAGGTGCACAGCGTACAGGCTTTTGTTTGTGACACACCTCCATATGGTGATTATAGTGGCCAATAGGCCAATAGGGATTCACGCTATAAAAGCAACCCGGGATGCCCCAATAGCCCGCTAGGGAAGAGGGAGTAATTTACACACTAGGCCTCACAAGTTTAATAACTAAATAGAGGGAGCAGAGCCGGGAGAAACCAATAGAGGTCAGCCCGTCTGAAAGACATAAGCGAAGAGAACCCCGTAAGTGACATGTATAATGACATAGGGTAAATAAAGCCGCCGGCAAGGGCACTCACGGACCCCGGTAGGTAGACGCCAGTCACGCAGCAACCGAATCCAGAGAAAATGGCACCGGGTATACCTGGAGGGGCAGGCCACGGAGACAGTGATGCGGAACGCGCCAACCGCGGCGACTGACACCAACCAGACAAAACTTAATACAGTGAAGCACAAAGGCATATACACCCCCCCGAGAGCTACAAGGGAGAGCGAGAGAGGACAGCGGCCACTTAACATAGGGCCCACCGATAGACAGGGGCATCCCATAGAGGCTCACCATATGCCTATACCAAAAGATCACAATGTCCTTTGTTGAATGCAGTCACTTTAAAATTCACCCGTTGTGTGAAAAAAACAGTATTCAGTGCCAGCCACCACCGTTACTTAAATAGCCTCTTACCAGATGTAGGCATAGGTTTCAGCCTTATAATAATGCGGGTAGCCTTTATACTGCACGTCATCCAATATAGAGGTAATAATCTCCACTTTAAATCCTCTTTAAACTAGATCAATACCAGCTCAAGGATCCCCATATTAAAAACAGGTGATGCAAGCATGGAAGAAAGAAGAAACTTCATCTAGTGCAACACCGTTTGTTAAAAACACGTGGTTTTTATTCAGCAACTATGCACTCACATTATAAAAACATCATCAAGCTTGTAAACAAAAGGTGACACGTCTCACCACTCCTCGCCGAGCTCCACCGCTTTCCAAAACTTTAATACTCGCTCCAACGCGTTTCATCCCGAACTGGGACTTTAACCCGGATAAATGTGGAGCTCTGTATTTTTATCTGTTTAAATTGTGTATCATTGAGAGGAAGGACTTCTTGTTTATACGTTGAGCCCTGAATTTATATCTATTTTTCTTATTGTGTAGCGCGGTAATTTCTCTGTATATTCATATACCTATACCGCCTACCCTTTGGTGGGGGATTGCGGTGGAGCAGCGCTCCTAAGCACCTAAAAGCGTCACCCGACCAGCGCAGCCAAGGCTGGGAGGCACATTAATAATGGAACGGGTGGGAATAGTCCTACAGGGCCGCAGGCTAATAGCCCCGCTCACCTGCGAGAAGAGAGAGCCATCTTCTTGTCCTTCGCAGTCCAGACTGCAGAGAAAATCTGGGGATTTGTGGGAGGTCCCAGGGTATTTGAGGGGCCAGGAGGAGCCAATTTCGCTGTCTCTGCAGTCCAGCGCCATCTGGCGGAGTAATACCCAAGTGTTATGATCCTTATCTGGAGCAGGACGTACTGTATACTAAGAATAAAAGGGTAACTCTAGCCCCCAGAGAACAATCAGATTGGCAAAGGCAATAAAGTCTCACTACCAAGCCCTGCAGGAGTTACATGATTCATTGAGCACAGTATATTGATTTTGTTTTCTATTGTCGAGTAATGTGATTGACTGAAGAGTCAGGAAACAAACTTTAAAGGGAAACTCTCCATTTGTGGAGTTTCTGATCAAGACCTCCATCCCAGCATGAGGCTACCCTACCACCACCATGACATCAACTGATGCGTTTGGGGCCTGACATCATTGTAAACTCACAACAGTACTGTTGGTGGACATATGCGGAGTACAAGCCAAGAGAGATGCACATTATTCTCGTACGCCAGCATACAAAACCAGGATACAGCAGGGAGTTCCCACAAAAAGGAGGGCTTCCAAACACAGCAAGCGATGCCATGGAAGCAAAGGCAGATGAGCCCCATAGGGAGTCTAACTTTGGGTATAATGAGTAACTTCACAAATGTGGAGTTTGTTTAAATTGAGAAATATTCATTATGAAACCCTTAAAGCACATTTCCAGGCTAATTGTAATTATCTACCCCTGCCTCTTGTGTCCTGCATTTACTTTGTCAATTGGTTCCACATTTAAGGTTAATTTCAATAAAATCCCAGCCAGCTAAAAAGAGGTTTCCTCTCCTGGGGGTCTGGGTTTGATGTCCCTAATCTTGTGGAAAGGTCGGTAGGTGACTGATAAAGCGGAGCAGGCATACAAGGAAAATGATTTATGCTTAGTGGAAGTCTCGTGTAAAGGGGCAGGTCTGGACGGCCAGGGACTTATATTAGGTTTTCCCTATCTATTGCCTGAAAAATACAACTCTGTGAAGTACCCACCTGTAGAGTTGATATTATATGCATACAGCACGTCCTGCTCCAGAATAGTAATAACATGTGGGCAATCCTCCGCCTCAGGCGCCGTGCACTGCAGACATGTAGAAAACAAGCTCCTCCCAGCCCTACATATACCGAAGGACCTCCCACAAATCCCCAGCATTGAAAAGCAGTGAGAAAGAGAAGCCGGGAGGAACCAACCACCCAGAAAACTGGTAATAATATCAATTGATAACAATCACCATACAGGGGATCCAGAACAAGTGAACCAGGGTGGGGTGGAGCAGGACGTGCTGTATGCATATAATATCAACTCTACAGGTGAGTACTTCACAGAGTTGTATTATTCTAAGCATATAGCACGTCCTGCTCCAGAATAGTAATAACATGTGGGACATCCAATAGCAGTGTCCTCAAGCAGGGTGGGATCCCCAGGAAAAAACAAGGCACAGCGGACAGTAAAGGCGCTGTCACCTGTAAAACTTGCAACAGGTATGACATGAGCAGAGGCTCTAACATCAATCTCATAACAAGACCTTGAAGGTATGAACAGAGACAAGCCATAAGTCTAGCAACTTATTCAACAGAAAAAAAACCCTGGTGCTGAAGGGCCAGTGTTACCCAAGCACCAATATAACGGAATAAACTGAAAAAGGGAAGATTCTTTCCCCTAAAGAGAAATATAGGTCAGTGCAATGACCCAACCAGCCCGCAGGCAAGGAAATCTCGTGGCAAAAACTTGTAACACCCCCTAAGGGAAACAGAACAGGTCACCCGACCAAGGCGGGAATACTGACCCCTAACTAACATAAAGCCAAGGCTTCACTCAGGATCAAGAGACATCCAAAAGGATTAATCCAAAGGGCGCAGTGGCGCTGGAAGGAGATATCAGGCGCATACATAAGGAGGCGCCCGCAGACTCCAAGAGCATCAGTCCCCCTAAGGACCATGGAAACCCTCATGGGGAAAATTGCAACACCTGTAGAGGGAATGTAGCCCCTCATATTAGTATTATTAAGAATAAAGTCCATAGTTAGACTAAAGGACTAAAACAATGATCCTACAGACCACTTGGACCGGAGGCTACACGGCATGGGGTGCCTGTAGACATATATATCTGTATATATTTATTTATTACACATCGAGCCAAGGTTAAGTAACCAGATCCACCGTCTCAGGCACACGTCTGACGGAGTCAGGAGCCCCCAGAGAAGCGACCTGGACTACAAGGCAGCTCAGACAGCATCCAGCAAAAGTCCCCAGGAAAAATCCGCAGGGTAAACAAATGAAAATTGATCCCCACAGGGACCATGGAACTACTTGGGAGATGCAGCTAAGCAATCCCCAAATTCCCCACAAGGGAGACAGAACCAGACTCCACCTTCAGAGTCCCCAGATGGGGAGCCAACCCCAAACCTATGCTGTAATGACTCTAAAAGCCCTGGGGACCGAGAACGTCTAACAGGGAAGAGACCAAGACTCATGCCAGTCAATATGGGTTACCACAAAACCCCAACAGACGGAGGAAGGGGAAGCTGGGGAAGCTTGCTCCCAGCCCCCCCTTATACTGAGTCACCCAGAAGATAAGGCCCGTCTCCAAGGGGTGAATGAATCAGCTGTCAATCCCCAGACGAGACACCTTATATTGGGACGACAAAGGAAGGGGCCTGACAAGGGCAGAACCGCACTCCTGAGAGAGCGAACAGGTCAGCAGACTTCTGCAGAGGCATCTGCGAACCACAGCTCACAAGGCCACCCAGGCCATCCATCTCACGGGTCTCTCTATCAGGCCGACCGTGCGCAGAACCCCACAAGTAGGGTGATGAAGAGAAGGCATATAAAATAGCAAGTCTATGCCTGAGATTACTCAGCCCCCATGACCAGAGTCAGAATATTCTGGGACAGTAAAAACAAGGGCAGAGCCCCTGTGTTATAAGGGAGACCCAACAGAGCCACGCTAGTAGGCTCCCAGGGCGACACCAGGATAGCATAACCTGCCGCTAAAGAGCATCCATTGGAGCGAATACCGCTGAGAAGCACGGGACGTAGAACCCCGCCCCAGGCAGGATCAGGGACCCTCCAGAGGGAGCATCCTGCCTCAATCTCTAGACCAATAATAAAACAGGCCATTGTCATCCAACAGACCAGGAGTCCCCAATAGACAGACAGATCCTAAAAGAGGAGAAGTCCAGCCATACAGAGTCAACGGAAGGCACACCGCTTCAACAGAACCAGCAGGTAAGATGGACCCTCTAGGGGACCCTACCTAGGAACCACGGGGGATTGTGGAAGAAATTCCCCTCCCCCGCCAACCTGCGAGACTTGGTACCCAAGGTGACCATTCACTGGAAGATGCAAGTAAGGAAGGGGGTGCCCCCTGACGGGGCCCTTGAATATGAATATGATCAGCTCAAGAGGAACCACCTTACCAAGGGGGAATGAGCACAGACCAAGCCCCAGGGTGCTGGAACCCCATGTAAGCTCAATAACCTACTGTGCCGAAGAGCCCAAGGGCTCGGTATATAAGGGACATCATCTGATATGCCACCAACGGGCCCACCAGCTGCCATCTCGGCTGGTGAAAATAAGATACCAGTAAAGGGGGACAGAGCCCCCGTAACCAGGAGTCCCCTTGTTGCCAGAGAAGAAGGCTCAAGCCTGAACCGAATCCCAGGAATGGGGATAGCGGATAAGGGACCATGAGGGATTGAGGTGACTGGGCAACCATCCAGTATCTCCCAGGGGACACCGCTGGCCGACCAATCCACTCGGCCTGACGTAGAAACTGGGGAGTAAAGAAGACGACCCGATAGGTCTTAACGCAGACGCCCCCCCCAGGCATGTCAGAGACATCACCCCCATTCGTGCCATGGCGAGTAGCCTGGGAACGAAAGAGAGGCCCCAAATAATGCCTCAATCCGCAGGGTTGGACCTGCAACACCGTCTAGTAATGGTCTTGGTGTCCAGCAGACACAAGGGGAACTAAGAAGATCTAGTACTTCACAGGGAGCCGGAAGCCCCCCTTGCACAGGGCGCCCTTGTCCCAAGACAGAGGTGTCCTATAGGGACTACCTGTGAGAGTAGAATTGCCAGGCCTACCATAGGCCAGCGTGGCCCAGACTGCCTCATACTGTTGAGGGAAGGAGGAAGGTTAATATAGAAGCCATAGCCCCATACTGTTAAGGGCAACCTGTAAGTAAGCCCAAACTCTGTAGGCCCAGTACGGTCTGAACCAATTCCTGAGGGAAAAGCAGGGGCTAGAAGCACCCTGACAACCACTGAGAGGGACCGCCCAGCAAAAGCTATCCTGTGTCCAGGGGAACTACCTCCTGGAACCACCAGAAGGAGAGGATACATTTCTAGAGAGGAGAAAGAGGCTGTAGCCGGCCCCTCGCCCAGAAGGGCGAGGGCGTCCCTTCATGCTTGGGAGGTCTTGGCAGATTTGGACTTAGTCCTGCCAGAGGGCCCAGGGCGCTGCCTGCCCACCCCATGGTGGAAATCCACACCGAATAGTTGGAAGCACACCTCAGGTTCGTGTTTGACACTAACGTAGGGAGGTGGAGGGGTGACCCTGCCCCGGGGAGGCCGGAGCGGCCTTCTGCGCAAGGGTGCTTTACCCTTTTTACCAAAAATGTCCAAACGGGCCCCAAATAACCGCCGTCCTCTGAAGGGAAGGCAAGTGAGAGCCTTTTTCGTAGCCTCGTCAGCACCCCACTGTCGCAGCCAGACCAGGCGGCGAATAGCTACCACAAGGGCAGAGGTTCTAGCACACATCTTAATGGTGTCGTCCAGTGCTGATAGAATAAACTTCATAAACGCATCACAGTCTGATAGCGCATTAAACACCCCCCAAGGGAGGTCCTCAGGGCGGTGATCTAGTACTTTTCTGGCAAGAGTCCTGGCGGCCACCGCAGTGATGGCCGCAGCACAGACCAGGCGCAGAGCCGTCCCAGCACACGAGAAGGCGCGGGAAGCCAGTCTGTCAATGCGCCGGTCCTCAGCATCCCGAAGTGTACGGTAAAAAGGAGCCGTCATGAAAGGGGGGTTTGTGACCCCTATAACCGGTGCGTCCACCACCAGAGGTGCTGACCACAAATTAACCACATCAGGAGGGAAAGGGTACTTCCAATCCCAGACCCCTGGGACCCCTTTAAGCTTACAAGGCGATTCCCATTCTTGGGATATAAGATTCTGGAAATGTTCCTGTTCTAGGAACTCCAAGCGCGGCGGCGCTGTATGGAAACTCTCCTTTTTCGGCTTGGGGGTCTCCCCAGGGGGGGGGAGATTGACAAAACCTCAAAAATCTTAATAAGAATTTCATCTGTGTCACACAGGCCCCAAGAACCGGGCTCAGAATCATCACAGCCCCCCGGCATCCCGTTCGAGGAGCCCGAATCTGAGAATAGCTCACCTTCCTCAGAAGGGTCAAGGTCCTGCATATCAGCAGAGTCATCGGTATCGTTAGGAACCGGGGAGCCAGGAGGCGTCAGGGACTGCTTTTTACCAGGGCCCATACGCTCCGCCAATCCAGAAAGCACCTGATCCGCCGTAGGCAACACGCGCGGCACGGATTGCAGGTCATCCCCGCTCGAGTGGGACTCGTCATGAGTGATATTTAGGTCCGGGGAGACGGGAGTAATAAAGGGAGGTGCCGCCATTGGCAAACCTGCCTGTTTTGCACACTGTCCGTAGACCCATACCCTGTCAGCCTCAGCCTGGGGCTGACCACACACTGCACACAGCCGGTCACGTCCCGGAGGGACCCCGGTTACATAATTCTGAGATGCCTCCATATGGTGATTATCAAGCAGTATGCCCGCAGGGATTTATGCAATAGGCAACCCTGGATGCCCCAAGACCCGCTAGTAATATGGGAGAATTTGTAATGTGGACACGCTGTAATATATGTTAGGCCGAGAGAAGCCACCGAAGTCCTGGCGTCTGAAAGACATAATGGGACAAGAGGGGTGGAGTCAGTGCCATGCGCAGCCCGATGGACATAGAACCATGCTGCCCCGGAGGGCACTTACATGACCAAGGGAGGAGGCGAACCACACCACGCACGCGCGCGAAGATAGTCAAAATAGCGCCAAGCGAACCTCGAGGGGTGGGCCAGGCCAGGCTGTGACGCGGAGCGCGCCATGCCGAGTCTCCGCCTCCCCCAAAGAGCGCGAAGCTCTAACCAACAGAAATAAGTAGAACAGTTGGATATAAGGCGTATGTATAAGATGCTGACACGCTGGAAATGATGCTGCCGTCTAGGCAGTTCTTAATGAAAGACAAACGGCTCGCACTGTATAGCAAAGCGCGACACTGACACCAAATAAAATTAAAAGCCAAAGGTCTTAACGTGATACTTAACACTAGGGCTGCCACACATACCCCCCCCTTCTTTTCCCCCCCGAGTTACGGGAGGAAGCGAGGGAGAAGCGGACAGCGTCCATGGACTAAGTCTGTGAGGGGCACGGGCAAGAATGTGGGAGGGGCATCCACTAGAGGCTCACCATCGGCCTGACTGCCTACCCTATGGAGGGGGATTGCAGTGGAGCATGGCTCCGTTCAGCACACCAGGTGCTGCCTATCTTCACTCGACCCGCGCAGCCCAGGCTGGGAGGCATATTCTTCTGAAGAGGACGGGTGGAAATAGTCCCGCAGCGGGCTGTAAAGCCCCGCTCGCCTGCGAGAGCGTGATACTTCATGTCTTCGCAGTTCAGCACTGCAGAGAAATCTGGGGATTTGTGGGAGGTCCTTCGGTATATGTAGGGCCGGGAGGAGCTTGTTTTCTACATGTCTGCAGTGCACGGCGCCTGAGGCGGAGGATTGCCCACATGTTATTGCTATTCTGGAGCAGGACGTGCTGTATGCTTAGAATAATCTATTACTACCCCCCCCCCCCCCCAATGAAAAGTAAAATAAGCTGACTGGTCACATGACCTACATGATTTGCAATCTGACATTAGGTATGTATCTCCAAACAAATCAAACAATAGCAATCAAGAAAACACATAAAATATTTAAGGACAACAAAAAAGTGTGGTTTTCAACAATAAAGTTTATTTCAGTGTTACCATGTTGACAGTAGGGTTTCCTTATACATCCTTACCATAAGCAAACATTCAACTTCATTTTGTACAGTTTATAAAATAACTTAAATTTCTTAATTACAAAATATTAATCTCACACACGTCAGGGAAAACATGTTACATAATAAGATACACATATTATGCATACCTCTAAAGTAGACTGGGGACCAGATGCAACTCTCTCTGATCTCATGGCCAATTACTCTATTTTAGATCATGTATATTATGGCACTGCTTTCCAGAAATAATGAGGGTGGTGTGTAATCCTAATTCCTCTAAGTACCCTGCGTTTAGCATGAACACTGCTGTACCATGGCTCCACTACATCTAGTATGCCATCTCTCTACAAGGTACTGAGTTAGGGAGATCTACAAAGAAGACACTAAAACAGTCTAAAAAAGTCCCATCTTTTAAATCTTACCTAACCCCACGCACATGTCAGCATCACAAAATCCTCTCTGTTGCAAACGCCCTTTCTTGGCTGACTTTAGTGCATGTTCCTTGCCTCAGACAAGCGTTCCAGACAACCGGGAGCTGACCGGAAACCATGCATGATTTCAATTTGACATGATCATTAGAAGGCACAGACTGTCAGAGGTAATGCGTGTCTTAGAATAATACATAATAAGGGGACATTGTGATGCGGACCTGGGCCGATCAGCTGGATGAGTATAGACATGTTATAGTTGTTGCCTATAAATACGATTTGAACATGGCTGTAAACAAGAAAGTAAAAACAAACAAAAACCCTGCAGCACTTCCGTCTTAGTCCAGTAGTATAAAACTTAAAGGGTCCTGAGAGAGTCCATCCCAGACCTGTACTCCCCAGAGGTTGTTTGTGAGCATGAATACAGTTGGACTCAATCTCAGGTATAGTTAAGTTTAATACTACTGGACTAGGATAGAGTGCTGCAGAAGACAGAAGTATGTGCTTTTTTCCTGTCTGTCTGTTTTGTCTAGACAGGGACTTTAATATTACAAGGTTAGATGGAATCGAATATGGCAAGTAAATGCTAAAACTATCTAAAATACTATATCTATATATAGCTCTATATATCTATAGTCTGGTAAGGAAGACAGGTAGTCATGAAATCTATAGTGTTTTCTTTATTTCAGGGAAAAAAAAGATTTTACTGTGGCAATGCATCCGAAGAACAACAGTGCATACCCTAATGGGGGCTCACAGCTGAATGTCCTCAAAAAACCTATAGTCATTTAGCTAAATGCTGATCAAGTAAAGTCAGCCAATGCTTACCATCTCCTCATGTATGGTGCCAGTCATGTGATTGACAGGTTTGCCAAGTGGGCTTGCACATCAAATATAAATGACTACCAGTGGCCACATTATTGGCAGGCATTTGCTGCCATAAAACTGAATGAGGAAGTGGTGACTTTACCTTACAATATTGTTTTTTGGCTGCCAAGGAACACCCCAGAGGAAGCAACAACCAGCGAAACATGGAAAATTAAATTCAAGAGGATAAAGTCCAATTCAAGGAAAGCGTGCCAATATTGTGGTTTTTGGGGACCTTAAACACCAATAGACATTACACAGCAAGGGGTAAGTACATTGTACCCTATTTAAAGTGGTTCAACACCCATTTTTCAGCAAATGGGTGTTGTACCACACACTTACACAGGTTTGGGGGGGGGCATCTGGGTTGCTGGAGTCCCCTCACGCAGAACGCCCCACAACCTCCGAATTTCCCACCGGCATTTTGCTGGGGGATCATGTTTTTTTTTTTTGGGGGGGGGGGGGGTGCTTACGCATGGTGGTGCTCCAGCAATTCGAATGCCCCCCCCAACCACGTTGGAAAGTTTTAATAACTGCTCATTTGATTGCTAGAATTTTCTTTTACTTTCATGTGATCAGCATGTTTATACATTATACAACCAGTGGCGTTGCTAGGGCTGGTGTCACCCGGGGCGGTAGGAAATGGTGTCACACCACCCCCCCCCCCCCCCCAAAGAAAAAAAACCACACACGCCACTGAGCAGTTACAGCTATAAATCCCCGAATAAACAGGAACAGCGTGCGGCGTGCGCTCACCCCAGCAACACCACACACGCCCTCACCTGTTTCTGGCGACGAATACCGCGCGCGCTCTCAGCAACAGCGAACAAAAGCTCCCACCTCGTCCACGTGACCTGCTGTGCGCGCACACCATTGGTCCACAGATTCTGGACAGGCACCAGCAGCCGCTCCGCCTCCTGCCAAATGGCGCTCGAGCGCTGTGGGAGAGATGCGTAGGTGTCGCCGTGAGGGCATAGCATCCCCACAACTGACTGCTCTGTGCCACAGGCTGGCAATAATTGAGGTGACATAATGCTATAGTGCGGTGTCACCCTCTAGGTCTGGTGTCACCCGGGGCGGTCCGCCCCCCCCGCCCCCGGGTCGCTACGCCACTGTATACAACAGAACGGATTTTAAATGAATCCAATGTTGAAACAGATGGCCAGAGATATCACCTTTGACTGGAACGTGAACCTAGGAATTAGAGTATGTACACAGAGGGATATCCCAGTTGGAGGGCAAGGAAAAAAACTCAGGAAAGGTCCTGGTTTTTGTTCTGCTTTAAGGTTTCTCCTCTAGGCCTTAAAATGAACCAAAAACTAAACACTTTTGCTGGAGAGATTTTATTATAAAGTCAATTGTTTTTGTTAATTGTAGCTGTAACCGTTTGAGAAGGTTCACTGCAAGCCCAGTTGCCTTAATGTGGACCAATCACCCCCTGCAGCTGGCCTAAAATCTAAAAAAAAAACCTAAGAGATTCCAATCCCAGCTGCTAGCCTGCCTCCGGGTCATTCTACACTGTATGCCTCGCTGTGTGAAACCCCCCAGGGGACCTGATCGCAGCATGTCCCAGAACGCAGTCTTCGTCGGCTTCCCTGTAGCTGTGCACACTCAGCCACTCAGATAGGCGCGTGGAGATGCGGCCCGCGCCGCAAAGTTCTAATTAGCGGCTTCAAGCCGGGGGGCATCCTACATTGGGATGGCCCCACAGGGACCAGTCACCAGAATAGTCAAAATCCTGGTGATTGGTCCACTTTAAGTTTACCACAGGCACACAATGTACACATATATCCAGGTAGAACATACATTTTCAATATGTATATTGGATTGGGGGGGGGGGGGGGAACCAAGAAGCCAGTTTTAGTAACCTATATCCCACACAAAATAAAAAGGACCTTTTTCTGATTGATTGACCATCCAACTGGGAGGTACCATACCTACTTTAACTGATGTATATATGCTTGAAATATACCAGAGAACAATTTTGTGTCTTACTGTAAAAACGCAAACTGAAAAAGGCAGTAATTAAGATTCTTTTCAAACAGTAGGTGGGGAAAAGGCAGAGATTGTCATATATAGCTCCACCCTGCACTAGTGGGAGGCTCCCACATAAGCTATCTACTTCTCCATAATATTTGGTTATAGAGCAAGACCTGCTGGAGACACATAGCAAAGCTGCAATCTACCTAAAAAAAAGGATAAATTGGGGTGTGACTACAGAACCTTCTAGGTTACTTATAAAACCACCCTACCGACGATGCATAACCTAGCATGCCAAAAAGGGCGGAAGTGCCTAGTTTAGGATGTAGCCTTAGTTATCCTTGGAAAGAGATATGCACCCACTTTCCAATATTCAAAATATAATGACGAGAAAATCTCCAGGCACAAGTGTGAGGTAAGTCATTAGCCTCATAACAATACAATACAAAGCCTTTGTATTTTTCTACCTGTACATAATAAAACACATGGATATGGAGTTAATAAATTCGCCCAGCATTACCAGAACCGTAATTCAGGCCAGAGGAGTTTTAGGTACTCTCATCTTTGATTTATGGTTCTTTAGTCACCGCCCACCCAATTTGTTAGGTACAGTCCTTTTCCAAACAGTGCTAGAAAGCCAGTGCATAGACATGTAGAACATATAAATTTTTGTATATAGCTATACTCCAATTTATATATTTACATGCAAACATATATGTTTAATATATACAAATGAAAAAGGTCATTGTAAATTTATACACAATCCATTACTTATTAAAATGTGTAAAGCATGGAGGGGAGGATACGGAAACGTGCTCCAGCCCATGTCCGGGAAAGTCCTAGGCGGTTACATCCCTTAATGAGGCTCTTTTATACTGATGATACCCGCTTGTCCAGCCATGTACAACCTGCAAAAGATCAAAAGTCACAGATAAAAACAAGAAGAGGATCTGGAAGAGGCATATATATATTCTAACACATAAGAGCACACCACAGTGCATTGTACCAGTAGGACGCTAGGGAACACAATTATCACATTTATTAACTGTATTTTGTAACCCACAGACACCTGCTGGTTTGGGGTCCAGCAGGGAGCTTGCTCTTCTAGGCCCAGTGTGTGCAAGTATGGGGATTGTGAACAGCCTCCTGAGTTTCACTTGTCAGAATGAACACTGATGTATTTTCTCTGTTAAAAGCAACACAACTTATTGAAGATCCACAGAAACGTGCAAATAGTGCAGCAGCAATACACTTCATTACAGATGGCACACGCTCTCTCCTTCGAGCAATCTGACTCTTCCCTCTCAACACAGAGCTGCCAAAACCCTGGCTGATATCCCACTTTTTAGATCGATAGATAGATAGATAGATAGATAGTTTGGGATTACTTGGCATAGATAGATGAGTACCACTGCTCTAGTTCCAACCTTATACAAAAGGTAGCAAGTCGTCTTCCTGGCTCAAATAAGCTTGACATGCAGAGCACTTCCTACAGACTAGATCAAACTGGATGAAACTATATCTAACTAGACTTGTTTACACCTAGTAAGTTCTAGCATTAACCTCAAAACCCTGATTCCTACTCCTAGTCATGTACACCTTATCCTATACTGCCTAATACATGGTCAAACCAACTCACTGCACCTCTTAATAAAGAACTTATTAATATGCAGCAGCATAAGACGGGCTACACCGGGCCCATGGAACAAAGGGGCCCAGTGCAAGCTACCTGCGCCACCCCTGTAGAATGTACACCTTACCCTTGCTCCCCTGCTGGGAACCCAGTGCCACGATTGGCTGCCCAGCACTCATGTGGGCAGGGACGTACCGGCTGCCAAATGTCCTGCCAGCATGAGCGCTGGGCAGCCAATTGGGGTGCTGGATTCCCGCCAGGAAGATTAACTGGTGGGTTATGTCTTGGGGGGGGGGGGGGGCATCATTTTCGACTGTTGGCCCACTTAAAAGCGAATTGGGATGCCCCAATGTGTGAAACCCCTCAGAAAGCCCACTCACCGTTCCCCAGTCCAACGGCACATGCACAGGCTCTAGTCCAAACATCATTCGGCAAAGGGCTCTGACTGAAATGAATCCCCTGTATCCCCAGCATCTTGCGCCTATCTGAATGGCTTGGCCGGGAATGCGGAGGTGCAGCAGCAAGCATGCTCCACTGTAAATAATCAGAACAGACAAAAGCCTGCAAGGGAGTTTTTACAGGTGTCCTAAGGGCGGGGCGTTTCACAAAGCGGGGCATCCTGATATGCCCTGGGATCCTTTAGATTCCAGGCTGGCTGTTGGTGGTGGTGGGTTTGTTCCGCTTTAAAGCCGACCAACACCCTCCACGGTGAGGGTGTTGGTGGCCACCGCTATCTGATGGGCTGGGGAGGGGGGCATCCAGAATTCTGGAGCCCCCCGCACATAACCTCCCCAGAATGCCCATAAACCTTACCTTAATCTTGCTCCCCTGCCCACTTGAGCACAACTGGGCAGGGGGTTCCGGCATTCTGGATGCCCCCCTAGACTGTCAAATAGCGGCAGCAACCAAAATCCTCGTCGTAGAGGGTATTGGTCCGCTTCAGGAAACACTAAAATACAGTACGTCCTGCTCCAGAGAGAATACTTACACTCGGGTACTACTCCGCCAGATGGCGCTGGACTGCAGAGATATCCAAAATAGGCTCCTCCCGGCCCCTCAAATACCCAGGAACCTCCCACAATCCCCAGCATTGAACAGCAGTTAACGAGAAGCCGGGAGAATTAAAAACAACCCAACTAGTAACTTTAACAATGATAACAATCACCATACAGGGGATCCAAGATAATGCAAAAACCAAGGGTGGGGTGGAGCAGGACGTACTGTATACTCATAATACCAATTCTACAGGTGAGTAATCACAGAATTGTATTATTCTTAGTATACAGTACATCCTGCTCCAGAGAGAATACTTACACTCGGGACATCCAATAGCAGTGTCCATAAAGTAGGGTGGGATCTCCAAAGGTAACAGCAGACAGTTTAAATCACTGCCGCCTGCAAAACCTTGCGGCCAAAAGCAGCATCAGCTGAGGCCCTAACATCAACCTTGTAAAACTTTGAAAAGGTATGAACAGAAGACCAAGTAGCGGCCTTGCAAACTTGTTCAGCAGAAGCCTTGTGCTGAAAAGCCCAAGAGGCACCAATAGCACGAGTAGAATGAGCAGTAAGGCGGAATGGAAGATTCTTCCCCTTAGCAGAGTAGGCCTGAATCACAGCCTGACGGATCCATTTGCTGATAGTAGACTTGGCAGGAGCCAAACCCTTCCTAGGACCAGAAGGGACCACAACAAGAGCATCAGTTTTTCTGAAAGGTGCAGTAGCCACCAGATAGTACTAGGGCACAAAGAAGGAAGAACAATATCCTGATTCAAATGAAAGGCAGACACAACCTTAGGCAGAAAATCTGGCTTGAAGCGGAACACCACCTTGTTCTGGTGTCTCTCATAGCAGGGGGGCTGAATGGAAAGCGCCGTCAACTCAGACACGCGCCTAACAGAGGTGATAGCAACCAAAAAGACAACTTTGAGAGTAAGAATGGCCAGGGCAGCGTCCTGCACAGGTTCAAAGGGAGCACCCTGCAAGGCTGACAAAACCAAGTTCAAATCCCAAACAGGCACCATAGGCTTACGTGGGGGACGCACATGAGTAACCCCCTGGAAAAAAGTCCTGATCAGAGAATGCTGAGCAAAGGACTTCTGGAAGAAAACAGCGAGGGCAGAAACCTGACCCTTCAGAGTACTGAGTTGGAGCCCCATCTCCAACCCATGCTGCAGGAACTCCAGAATCCTGGGAATAGAGAACACACGACAGGGAAGAGACTTCGACTCACACCAGTCAATGTAGGCTCGCCAAACCCTGTAATAAATGGAAGAAGACTTCTTCCTAGCTTTTATCATGGTATCAACAACCGAGGTAGACAGCCCCTTCTCCATCAAGATGGAGGTTTCAGCAGCCAGGCCGCCAAAAAGCCAGAGTTTGTAAATTGGGATGGCGTAATGGGCCCTGAGTGAGCAGATCGGGCACCCTGGGCAGAATGTACTGATCTACTGCCAGCTGCACCACGTCTGCGAACCACACTCTTCTTGGCCACCTGGGGGCCACCAGAATTGCTGGCACCCCTTCCAGAGCAATCTTGCGCAGAACCCTGCCCAGCAGGGGGAATGGAGGAAAGACATACAGGAGCTGAAAGTCCTGCCATGACATTGCTAGGGCATCCGGTTGACCCCAACGGTGACACAGAGATTGGAAAACCCTGTTGCAGAGGGACCATTCTCCCTGGCGAGAGGTCCCCCTGCTCAGAGAATCTGCCAGGAGATTTTCCGTCCCCGGGATGTACACAGCTGATATGCAGGGAACATTGGCCTCCGCCCAGGTCAGGATCAGAGACACTTCCTGGAGGGCCCTCTTGCTCCGGTTCCCTCCCTGATGATTGATGTAGGCAACTGCCGTCTGGTTGTCCGAGCGCACCTGAACAGGTAGGCCCCGAAGGTGAGGAGTCAACTGAGCCAGAACTAACCTGATCGCCGGCAGCTCCAAGACGTTGATAGGTGTGTGGGCCTCCTGAGGGCCCCACCTCCCCTGGAACCGCAGGGACTTCCAGAAAAGCCCCCAACCTGACAGACTGGCATCCGTGATGACCGTCTCCCAGGAAGGGGTCAGAAAGGATCTGCCCCCCAGCAGGTTCCTGGAGTCCAGCCACCACGAGAGGGACCGCCTGACCAGGGGGGAAAGCGCACAGACCCGGAATCCAGGGTGGACACCACCAGCTGAGTATCCAATTCTGCCTGATGTAGAGACTGGGAGGTGATGAGAATGTCATCCAGATAAGGCAGCACGCAAATGCCCTGAAACCTGAGCAGAGACATCACTCCTGCCAGCACCTTGGTGAACACCCTGGGAGCTGAAGTGAGACCAAAGGGCAATGCCGCAAATTGGTAGTGTTTATCCTCCAGAGCGAACCTGAGGAACCTTTGATGACCTGGAAATACAGGAATATGAAGGTAAGCATCTTTGATGTCCACAGAGGTCATGAAATCCCCTGGGTGCAGGGAACTGATGGCAGAGAGCAGAGTTTCCATGCGAAAGCGCCTGCTCCTGACAAATTTGTTGAGGATCTGGGCTGGGATGGGCCTGACTGACCCATCTTTTTTGGGCACTGTGAAGAGGTTGGAATAGAAGCCCTTGCCTTTTTCTCTTAAAGGGACCTTGCAGATGACCCCCAGCTCCAGGAGGCTGTGCACTGCCTGCACCAGATCCTGAGCGGACACAGGGTCCTGAGGAATCCGGGATCTGAGGAATCTTGGGGGCGGCCAGGCAGCAAACTTGTAACCAGAGGACACTACATCCTGAATCCACCGGCCGGACACATGAAGCCTCCAGACGTGAGCAAAGTGCTGAAGCCGTCCCCCCACCCGGATGGGTGAGGGCGCCCCATCATGCCTGAGGGGGCTTGGGAGAGGACTTAAGCTTGGGGCCCCAGGAAGAGCCAGGACGTCCACGTCCTCTGCCCCTACCCCAGTAAAGGAAACCCCCCTCCCTTGTCTAGCACCACGGTAGGGGGAGGAAAAGGAGCCCTGACTCCGAAAGGGCAGAGACTGCCGCCTGCGCTGGGGTAACCACAAGGGCAGATGTTCTGGTACACATTCTAATGATGTCATCCAAGGCAGAGAGGACAAAATTCACAAAAACATCACAACTAGAGAGTGCATTAAATACCCCACAGAGCAAATCATCAGGGGCACTATCAAGGATACTTCTGAGCAGGGTCCTAATAGCCACAGCCGTAATGGCAGAGGCACAGACCGGGCGCAGCGCCGTCCCCACACACGCAAAGGCATGGGACGCCAGCTGGTCAATGCGCCGGTCCTCAGCATCCCGCAGGGTAGTAGAGTCAGGGGAGTGCATGACAGAGGTGTTAGATAACCCTAGGGCCGGGGCATCCACTTCAGGAGGGGATGACCAACACTTTACCACATCAGCAGGAAAGGGATACTTCCTATCCCAACTCTTAGGTACACCGGTAAGTCTACTGGGACGTTCCCATTCCTTGAGCACAAGGTTATTGAAATGTGCTTGCTCTGGAAATTCCAAGCGTGACTTAGCAGTATGAAAAAGTTCCCCCCTTTGCCTGGGAGCCGCAACAGGGGGAGAAATGGACAGAACCTCAAAAATCTGGGCCAGCAATCTATCAGTATCATCCGGGGCCCAGGGGTCAGAGCCAGAATCGTCATGACCCTTGGGCCTCTCATCAGATGACCCCGAGTCAGAGAATAGCTCCCCTTCGTCTGAAGGGGTATAGCCACATAGATGCCAAAACTCATCAGCTTCCATAGGGAAAAGAGTGACATCAGGCGTTAAGTGACGCTTTTTTGCAGGGGCCTTACGCGCCAAGGTATTAGCAATTAACTTCTCAACACTAGCCAGTCTAGAAGACACATCAGGCCGAGAATCCCCGCTAGTATGCAACTCAGTGGGAGTGAGATTTAAGCTTGGGGGAGTAGGTGAAGTAAAATGAGGTGCAGGAACAGCCACTGGAAGGCCGGATTGCAGCGCAAGCACCTGCTCGACACAAGGTACACAGACCCGCGCATTGTCAGCGCTAACAGGGGACACCCCACAAGCTACACACAGCCGGGCTTGTCCCGAAGGAACCCCGGTCACATTATCCTGAGATGCCTCCATATGGTGATTATAGCGGCACAATAGGCCGATAGGGATTAACGCTATACAGCAACCCGGGATGCCCCAATAACCCGCTAGGGAAGTGGGAGTAATTACACTAGGCCTCACAAGTTAACCAACTAATAGAGGGCCGGGAGAAGCCAATGGGTTCGCCCGTCTGAAAGACATAATAAAATGGAGCCGTAAGCACACAATAGTTGAAAAGGTAATAAAGCCGCCCGCGTGGGCACTTACGGACCGCGGTAGGTAGTAGCCCGTCACGCCGAAGCAAAACAAGCAGACAAAATGGCGTCGGTATACCTCGAGGGGCGGGCCCGCACGAGCAATGACGCGGAACGCGCCAGAGACAGACCCCGCCCCCCCCCAAGAGCGCGAAGCCAACACGTGACAAGCAGCCAATGACAGCGCACCGACGCCTGAGGTAACGCTGCCGCCAAGCGCGGAACACTGTAAAAAACGTGCGCGGCGGTGGCAATTTCAAGTACAATAAAAGTAATACAAGTCAGCGCGGCGGCTGACACAAAGCATAATGTAATGAAGCATAAGCCAATACACGTATATGCATACATACACACACACCCCCCCCCCCTCTTTTCCCCCGAATGCTACAGGGAGAATGAGGGAGGACAGCGGCCATTTAACATAGGGCCCACCGATAGACAGGGGCAAGGGGCAATAGTGCGGGAGGGGCATCCCATAGAGGCTCCATATGCCTATACCGCCTACCCTTTGGTGGGGGATTGCGGTGGAGCGGCGCTCCTAAGCACCTAACAGCGGTGCTGCCTACCATCACCCGACCAGCGCAGCCAAGGCTGGGAGGCACATTACTAATGGAACGGGTGGGAATAGTCCTACAGGGCCACAGGCTCACCTGCGAGAAGAGAAAGCCATATTCTTGTCCTTCGCAGTCCAGAGAAAATCTGGGGGATTGTGGGAGGTCCCTGGGTATTCGAGGGGCCGGGAGGAGCCTATTTTCGATGTCTCTGCAGTCCAGCGCCATCTGGCGGAGTAGTACCCGAGTGTAAGTATTCTCTCTGGAGCAGGACGTACTGTATACTAAGAATATGTCTGTTGTGGTGTGTAAAACATCACATGATTCAAGCACCATGCAGCAATGCAATAGTTAAACATTTAACCATTAGCCGAGATGTTAAGCCTATAGGACTGGCCTAGGATCTCTCTAAGCAGTCCAGTGCACAGAAAATTGATGGTTTCTGAGAACAGGCACACTCCGGGATCCTGCCCAATGCCGTGGCTTTATATTGAATGTAGTGGACATGCTCTGGTCAATGAGACTGACATGGGGCAGGGCCACACTTCCTATGTCACCATGGGACGGGCTCACAAGGACAACCGGGGACTCAATCTAAATCATTGGACAAATGTGTAACCTGCATGTAAACAAGCAGGTTTCAGATTCCAGTTTATGTAAAAGTTACTCAGCACACACTTCTTATCCTGACCCCTGTTAGCAACACAAGGGTCGATTCAGAGTAACGTGAGAAAACTCTTATTTTGAGAAAGAAAACTGCCATTCACTTTTATTGTCTACCTTGGGGCCAATTCAACAGCAGGTGAAAATTTACATCAGGTTGTTGAATCAGCCCCAAGGTAAACAATGAATGTGAATGGCCATTTTCTCTCCTAAAAAAGCAGTGAGTTTTCTCACTTGGCTCTGAATCAACCCCGTAGTAAGATTTAATATAAAGACCTTTGTCTCTTGTCCCAGCAATTCCTGTTCAGCTTCATGTATCTCTTCTGCTGGGTCATAGCTGTATAGTGGAAGTAGATGGTGTCTAAGCCGGTCCACCCTGAGGTACAGAGACATATAATCATTTAAACAGCCACAAATTGTCTTACAAGTATGACGTTCAATAACACACGTAGCAGCTATAAATATTTAAGCAGACCTATGATTTTAGAGCCACAATGCCCACTAGGGAAACCAAGTTTGGGGTGCCTCTCCAATTAAATAGCCCTGGGAGGACTGGAATTGTCCTGTAAATTATATACGGTCACCATCCTCCAATGAGGCACCCAAAAAGAGCATGTGATTGGAAGCTACTGTAGGTATACCAAGGGGAGCGTAGGTGCATGCTTGCTGAATCCAAATGGTCATCATATAACATTGTTTGAAGTAGTATACCCTTTTTTTCAGGGTTCCTAGGGCTCGGTAATGAAAAATGTATGGGGGGAATAGAAAGATTTTTCTTTTAACTTTAGGTCCACTTTAGAGCCTATATGTACCTCAACCAAGCTTAGATCTTGAGCAGCCTATATTGCAACTGCAACCCTACGCCAATCCCCTGTTGCAAACCAGGTCCCACTGTTTCTGCTTTTGGTGGCGAATCAGAGATAAGCAGGTTGTTGGTGGTCATGTGGGGTCAGGTCATGTCAAGGATGCCAGGAACCCTTAAGGAGGAACACCACCCAGGAAATTCACTTTCACGGGTATTGTTTCTCTGAAGCGGGATTCGATTCGGGATGCCCACTGTGTGTATCCACCCAGGTTGCCATAAAAACTCACCTTCCTGTTGTTCCCTCGGCACGGACACGTCTAAAACGAAGCAGTCCGCTCAACCAATCAGCACGTTTAAATTCGCTTGCCTCTCTTCGGCTCTGCTGAGCTGAGCGGCTAAGCTGCCAACGGAAGCCGAGTGAGGCCCAGTGCGCCACTGGCAGCATCCCCCGCTCGGTCTCTAGCTGTGACATGCCCACACTGCCCATTAAGAAAGGCCTAGCAAGAATATGCACACAGCTAGAAATTTGCATGGTTGCACTCCCAAAAGGAGTGGGACTGAGCTGGCCATGGAGTCTTCAGGGTCTCGATGTTCCTCACCAAGGTTGGACTACCTGATTTTTAGGTTTACATGGAGGGACATACCGATTTGGGATGCCCCTGTGCTGCAGTACGTGTCCGTAGAGAACACACCAACAGTCTGATTTAAAATATTCAAGGATCACATTTCTGAACTTGCCTAAAGTGACTGAAAAGTGCCTAAAAATCTATGTGGCTGCTGTGAGTGGCCAGCTCCCAGTAAGTGTTTTCTTCTCATTTTACCCACCTCAATAAACATCGCTGGTGGTATTTTTTATACCATCACTTTAAAAGGCCAGTTCCAGTTTAAAAAGGCTGTTTGTGCATTTTAAAATGTTCCCATTTCCAACTTGCTTACTTATTCCTTACGGTAAATTAAGCTAATTACTATAATATTAATATCAGAACAAATACCAATAAATTGGAAAAAACAAAACAACGCATTCTAAAAGACTCCAGGGCTGGCTGCTGGCCTCCCCCCCCCCCCCCCCCGGGACACCCTAAACTGGGATGCCACATTGTGCGGAGCCCCCCCCCCTCCGGTTAGCCTTAAAACTCACCTTTCCTGTGCCTAGCCATTCAGATAGAGGTGGGCTCGATCACGACCCCAGCCTAAAGAGAACTGGGGATGCGGTTACTCCCCATTTCCAAGCTCTGCATCTAAACAGAACCATTTGACCGATTAATATGCACGGAATAATACATTTCTGTGAAACTCACCAGTAGAATTGTTTTTGGGTACATCCAGTCCAGGTCATCCCAATATCCTTACGACTGGGGTGTTCGCCCCCTAGGGGGCGCTTGACGGCAAGATCAAAGATGTAGCTCCTCCCGGCCCCCTATAAAGGCAGCTGTCCCTCTATCATTCCCCAGTGGTTAAAAAGCAGTATTCAACAAGAGGACAGGCCGGCAGGCCTAAGAAACCATGTTACTTCATATAGCTTCAGCTTGTACTCCCTCTAAGTAAAAGGTTAGAAAAAAACAGTGTCCTATGAAAAATGGTTGATCACCATAACAGGCAAACAGAACATAATGAACACAAGGGCGGGGCAGGGACGACCTGGGCTGGATGTATCCAAAAACAATTCTGCGAAACTCACCTGTAGAATTGTTTTTGGATACATCCAGCCCAGGTCGTCCCTGCCTCGCCCTTGTGTTTATTATGTTCTGTTTGCCTGTTATGGTGATCAACCATTTTTCCAGTCCAGGTCGTCCCAATATCCTTACGACTGGGACATCCAAAAGCAGTGTTCATATGGGTGGGATCCCTAGTGAGGAACAGCATGTGGTTCATTTCACTACCGCATGAAGCACCTTTCGTCCAAAAAACGCGTCAGCTGAGGCCCTGACATTCACCTTGTAAAACTTTGTAAAAGTATGAACAGAAGACCAAGTGGCGGCCTTACAAACTTGTTCCACCGATGCCTGGTGCTGAAAAGCCCAAGAGGCACCAATAGCTCTGGTAGAACGAGCTGTGATTCGAAAAGGGGTTCTTCCCCTGGCAGAATATGCTTGCACCACCGCCTGTCTGATCCACCTACTGAGAGTGGGCTTGGCTGGTGGCAAACCCTTCCTAGACCCCTCTGTTAGAACAAAGAGCAAATCCGATTTCCTGAAGGATTCAGTGGCAGCCAGGTAATACTTTATGGCTCTGACCACATCCGAGGCATGGAGGGTCCTTTCTATGGAATTAGCCGGTGCTGGACACAAGGAAGGTAAGACAGCTTCATCATTAGGGTGAAAAGGAGAAACGACCTTAGAGAAAAAAATTAGGTTTAAAGCAAAAAGCCACCTTATCCCTATGCAGCTAGGGTGGTTTCATACAAAGCCAGCTCTGATACACGACGCACAGAGGTGATCGCTACCAGAAAGACCACTTTGAGAGTCAACATAGACAATGCAGCATTGCACAATGGCTCGAAGGGAGGACCCTGAAGAGCAGAAAGTACAAATTCAAGTCCCACACCGGTAACACTGACTTACGTGGTGGCCGGACATGGGTAACTCCCTGGAAAAAAGTCTTGATAAACCTATGGTTGGCAATGGATCTCTGGAAAAAGATGCCCGAGACCTGACCCTTGAGGGTGCTCAGCTGGAGACCCAAGTCTAAGCCGTGTTGTAAAAACTCCAGAATCCTAGAAATAGAAAAATACCATTTTGTGAATACTCACCTGTAAAATGGGTATTATAAGTATGTCACACACCCCGCTTCAAACATTAAGAATTACTCTTGGGTTACTCCACCAGCAGGTGGCAACGTTGCAGAGAAGTCTTGAAAAACGAGCCCCTCCTGACCTATAATACCTGGGACCTCCCACTTATCTCCCAGTTTTCAAACAGCAGTAAAGACAAGGTACCAGGAAAAAAAACATTGGTAACCCACAAACTGTAAACGAAGCTTCACCCTATAAGAATCCAAGGGACGGGTGAAGCGGGGTGTGTGACATACTTATAATACCCATTTTACAGGTGAGTATTCACAAATTTGTATTATTCTAAGTATGTCACACACCCCGTTTCAAACATTAAGAATTACTCTTGGGACATCCAAAAGCAGTGTCCAGAAAGGGCGGGTATCCAACAAGGCAATAATGCAGAACTCAAACCACTGCAGCCTGCAGAACCTTGCGGCCAAACACAGCATCCGCTGAAGCCCGCACGTCAACCTTATAAAACTTGGAAAAGGTGTGAACAGAAGACCAAGTAGCAACCTTACAAACTTGATCAACAGAAGCCTGGTGCTGAAAAGCCCAAGACACTCCAACAGCACGTGTAGAATGAGCAGTGATGTGAAAAGGGGGAGCCTTCCCCTTGGCAGAATAGGCCCAAACAACAGCCTGACGAATCCATTTGCTAATGGAAGACTTAACCGGAGCCAAAACCTTCCTAGGCCCACAGGGCACCACGAAAAAAGGCATCAGTCTTACGAAAAGGAGATGTAGTAAGCAAATAGTACTTCACACAGCGTACCACAACCAAACAATGCAAAACCCTCTTCTTGTCATTCCTAGGCCTAGGACACAAGGAAGGAAGAACAATGTCCTGGTCAAGATGAAAAGCAAGGACCACCTTAGAAAGAAAGTCCGGATTGAAGTGGAAAATACAACTCTGTGAAGTACTCACCTGTAGAGTTGATATTATATGCATACAGCACGTCCTGCTCCAGGATAGTAATAACATGTGGGTAATCCTCCGCCTCAGGCGCCGTGCACTGCAGACATGTAGAAAACAAGCTCCTCCCGGCCCTACATATACTGATGGACCTCCCACAAATCCCCAGCATTGAAAAGCAGTGAGAAGAGAAGCCGGGAGGAACAACCACCCAGAAAAACTGGTAATAATATCTAATGATAACAATCACCATACAGGGGATCCAGAACAAGTGAACCAGGTTGGGGTGGAGCAGGACGTGCTGTATGCATAGAATATCAACTCTACAGGTGAGTACTTCACAGAGTTGTATTATTCTAAGCATACAGCACGTCCTGCTCCAGAATAGTAATAACATGTGGGACATCCAATAGCAGTGTCCATAAGCAGGGTGGGATCCCCAGGAAAAAACAAGGCACAGCGGACAGTAAAGGCGCTGTCACCCGCAAAACTTGCAACAGGCATGACATGAGCAAAGGCTCTAATGTCAGTCTCATAACAAGACCAGAAGGTAGGAACAGAGACAAGCCATAAGTCTAGGAACTTAATCAACAGAAAAAACCCTGGTGCTGAAGGGCCAATGGAACCCAAGCACCAATATAACGGAATAAACAGAAAAAGGGGGGATTCTTTCCCCTAAAGAGAAATATAGGTCAGTGCAATGACCCAACCAGCCCGCAGGCAAGGAAACCTCGTGGCAAAACTTGTAACACCCCCTAAGGGAAACAGAACAGGTCACCCGACCAAGGCGGGAATACTGACCCCTAACTAACATGAAGCCAAGGCTTCACTCAGGATCAGGAGACATCCAAAAGGATTAATCCAAAGGGCGCAATGGCGCTGGAAGGAGATATAAGGCGCATACATAAAGAGGCGCCCGTAGATTTCAAGAGCATCAGTACCCCTAAGGGCCAAGAAAACCCTCATGGGGAAAATTGCAACACCTGTAGAGGGAATGTAGCCCCTCATATCAGTATTAAGAATAAAGTCCATAGTTAGACTAAAGGACTAAAACAATGATCCTACAGACCGCTTGCTCCCCGCCCCCCCCCCCCCTTATACTAAGTCATCCAGAAGATAAGGCCCGTCTCCAAGGGGTGAATGAATCAGCTGTCAATCCCCAGACAGGAGACCTTATATTGGGACGAGGGACGGGGCCTGACAAGGGTAGAACCGCGAACAGGTCAGCAGACTTCAGCAGAGGCATCTGCGAACCACAGCTCACAAGGCCACCCAGTCCATCCATCTCACGGGACTATCAGGCCACCCATGCGCAGAACCCCACAAGTAGGGTGATGAAGAGAAGGCATATAAATAACAAGTCTATGCCTAAAATACTCAGCCCCCCAGACCAGAGTCAGAATATACTGGGACAGTAGAAACAAGGGCAGAGCCCCTGTGTTATGAGGGAGACCCAACAGAGCCACACTAGGCTCCCCGGGCGACACCAGGATAGCATAACCTGCCGCTAAAGAGCATCCATTGGAGCGAATACCGCTGAGAAGCAGGGGACATAGACCCCCGCCCAAGGCAGGATCAGGGACCTTCCAGAGGGAGCATCCTGCCTCAATCTTTAGACCAGTAGTAAAACAGGCCATTGTCATCCAACAGACCAGGAGTCCCCCAATAGACCGACCGATCCTAAAAGAGGAGAAGTCCAGCCATATAGAGTCAACGGAGGGCACACCGTTTCAACAAAACCAGCAGGTAAGATGGACCCTCTAGGGGACCCTACCTAGGAACCACGGGGATTGTGGAAGAAATTCCTCTCCCCCGCCAAACCTGCGAGACTTGGTACCCAGGGTGACCATTCACTGGAAGATGCTAGTAAGGAAGGGGGTGCCCCCTGACGGAGGCCTGAAATATGAGCAGCTCAAGAGGAACCACCTTACCAAGGGGGCATGAGCACAGACCAAGCACCAGGGTGCTGGAACATATGCAAGCTCAATAACCTACTGTGCCGAAGAGCCCAAGGGCTCGGTACACAAGTGACATCATCTTGATGTGCCACCAATGGGCCCACCAGCTGCCATCCCGCCTGGTGAAGGTAAGGTGCCAGTAAAGGGGGGCAGAGCCCCCGTAACCAGGAGTCCCCTTATTGCCAGAGAAGAAGGCTCAAGCCTGAACCGAATCCCAGGAATGGGGGATAGCGGATAAGGGACCATGAGGGATTGAGGTGACTGAGGAACCATCCAGTAACTCCCAGGGGACAACGTTGGCCGACCAATCCACTTGGCCTGACGCAGAGCCTGGGGAGTAAGGAAGACGACCCGGCAGGTCCTAACGCAGACGCCCCCCCCCCCAGGTGTGTCAGAGACATCACCCCCATTCGTGCCATGGCGAGTAGCCTGGGGGCGAAAGAGAGGCCCCAAATAATGCCTCAATCCGCAGGGTTGGTCCTGCAACACCATCTAGAAATGGTCTTGGTGTCCAGCAGACACAAGGGAAACTAAGAAGATCTAGTATTTCACAAGAGGCCGGAAGCCCCCCTTGCACAGGGGGCCCGTGACCCAAGTCATATAGGGACTACCTGTGAAAGTAGAATTGCCAAGCCTACCATAGGCCAGCGTGGGCCAGACTGCCTCATACTGTTGAGGGAGGGAGGAGGATAATATAGAGGCCATAGCCCCATACCGTTAAAGGCAACCTGTAAGTAAGCCCAAACTCTGTAGGACCAGTCCGGCCTGCGCCAATACCTGAAGGAAAAGCAGGGGCTAGAAGCACCCTGACAATCACGGAGAGGGACCGCCCAGCAAAAGCCATCCTGCGTCCAGGGGGATTACATCCTGGAACCACCAGAAGGAGAAGGTATATTCCTGGATGGGAGACAGCTGCTGCAGCAGTACCCTCGCCCACAAGGGCGAGGGCGCCCCTTCATGCTTGGGAGGTCTTGGCAGATTTGGACTTAGTCCTGCCAGAAGGCCCAGGGCGCTGCCTGCCCGCCCCATGGTGGAAATCCACACCGAACAGTTGGAAGCACACCTCAGGTTCGCGTTTGACACTAACGTAGGGAGGTGGAGGGGTGACCCTGCCTCGTGGAGGCCGGAGCGGCCTTCTGCGCAAGGGTGCTTTACCCTTTTTACCAAAAAGGTCCAAACGGGCCCCAAATAACCACCGTCCTCTGAATGGAAGGCAAGTGAGAGCCTTTTTTGTAGCCTCGTCAGCACCCCACTGTCGCAGCCAGACCAGGCGGCGAATAGCTACCACAAGGGCTGAGGTTCTAGCACACATCTTAATGGTGTCATCCAGTGCTGATAGAATAAACTTCACAAACGCTTCACAGTCTGATAGCGCATTAAACACCCCCAAGGGAGGTCCTCAGGGCGGTGATCTAGTATTTTTCTGACAAGAGTCCTGGCGGCCACCGCAGTGATGGCCGCGGCACAAACCGGGCGCAGAGCCACCCCAGCACACGAGAAGGCGTGGGAAGCCAGTCTGTCAGTGCGCCGGTCCTCGGCATCCCGAAGGGTACGGTAAAAAGGAGCCGTCATGAAAGGGGGGTTTGTGACCCCTATAACCGGTGCGTCCACCACCAGGGGAGCTGACCATAAATTAACCACATCAGGAGGGAAAGGGTACTTCCATTCCCAGACCCCTGGGACCCCTTTAATTCTTGGGATATAAAATTCTGGAAATGTTCCTGTTCTAGGAACTCCAAGCGCGGCGGCGCTGTATGGAAACTCTCCTTCTTAGGCTTGGGGATCTCCCCAGATGGGGAGATTGACAAAACCTCAAAAATCTTAATAAGAATTTCACCTGTGTCACACAGACCCCAAGAACCGGGCTCAGAATCATCACAGCCCCCGGGCATCCAGTTCGAGGAGCCCGAATCTGAGAATAGCTCACCTTCCTCAGAAGGGTCAGGGTCCTGCATATCAGCAGAGTCATCGGTATCGTCAGGAACCGGGGAGCCAGGAGGCGACAGGGACCACTTTTTACCAGGGCCCATACGCTCCGCTAATCCAGAAAGCACCTGCTCCGCCGTGGGCAACACGCGCGGCACGGATTGCAGGTCATCCCCGCTCGAGTGGGACTCGTCATGAGTGATATTTGGGACCGGGGAGACGGGAGTAAGGAAGGGAGGTGCCTCCGTTGGCAAACCTGCCTGTTCTGCACACTGTCCGCAGACCCGTGCCCTGTCAGCCTCAGCCTGGGGCTGACCACACACTGCACACAGCCGGTCATGTCCCGGAGGGACCCCGGTTACATAATTCTGAAATGCCTCCATATGGTGATTATTAAGCAGTATGACCGCAGGGATTTATGCAATAGGCAACCCTGGATGCCCCAAAAACCCGCTAGTAATGTGGGAGAATTTGTAAAGTGGACCCGCTGTAGTATATGTTAGGCCGGGGGAAGCCACCGAAGTCCTGGGGTCTGAAAGACATAATGGGACAAGAGGGGTGGAGTCAGTGCCATGCGCAGCCTGAAGACATAGAAACCATGCCGCTCCGGAGAGCACTTACATGACCAAGGGAGGAGGCGAACCGCACCACGCGCGAAGATAGTTAAAATGGCGCCAAGAGAACCTCGAGGGGTGGGCCAGGCCGGGCTGTGACACGAAGCGCGTCATGCAGAGTCTCCGCCTCCCCAAAGAGCGCGAAGCTCTGACCAACGGCAAAAACGAAGAACAGTTGGAAATAAGGCGTACGTCTAAAATGCTGACACGCTGGAATGATGCTGCCGACTAGGCAGTTTGTTAATGAAAACAACGACGCGCACTGTATATCAAGGCGCGACACTGACCCCAATAATAAAACACCAAGGTCTAAAAGTGAAGTTAGCACTGGGGCTGCCACACATACCCCCCCCCCTTTTCCCCCCGAGTTACAGGCGGAAGCGGACGGTGTCCATGGACTAAGTCTGTGAGGGGAACGGGCAAGATTGCGGGAGGGGCATCCACTAGAGGCTCACCATCGGCCTGACCGCCTACCCTATGGAGGGGGATTGCGGTGGAGCATGGCTCCGTTCAGCACACCAGGTGCTGCCTACCTTCACCCGACCCGCGCAGCCCAGGCTGGGAGGCATATTTCTTCTGAAGAGGACGGGTGGAAAAAGTCCCACAGGACCTTGGGCCGTAAGGCCCGCTCGCCTGCGAGAGCGTGATACTTCATGTCTTCGCAGTTCCAGCACTGCAGAGAAATCTGGGGATTTGTGGGAGGTCCTTCGGTATATGTAGGGCCGGGAGGAGCTTGTTTTCTACATGTCTGCAGTGCACGGCGCCTGAGGCGGAGGATTACCCACATGTTATTACTATCCTGGAGCAGGACGTGCTGTATGCTTAGAATAACCACTTGTCCTGATGCCTCCCAAAGTAAGGAGCCTGAATCGACAAGGCTGCCAACTCCGAAACACGCCGAACCGAAGTGATGGCCACCAAAAAGACAACCTTCAGAGTCAAAGTAGAAAGAGCAATATCCTGCAAAGGCTCAAACAGAGGAGCCTGAAGAGCAGAAAGAACCAAATCCAAAACCCAAACAGGGAGCAAAGACTACCTAGGAAGCCGCACAAGCGAAACCCCCTGGAAAAAAGTCTTGACCAAAGGATGAAGCGCAAAAGCCTTTGAAAAAGGACAGACAAGGCAGACAAGGCAGAAACCTGCCCCTTCAAGGTACTCAGCTGGAGACCAGAGTCCAGCCCTGATTGAAGAAAATCCAAAATTCTGGAAACAGAAAAGACCCGACAGGGCAAAGATCTAGCCTCACACCAATCAATATAAGATCTCCAAGTCCTATAGTAGATGGTAGAAGAAGACCTCTTCCGGGCACAGATCAGAGTCTGAATAACAGAATCCGAAAGACCTTCCTCCCTTAAGATGGAGGTTTCAACAGCCAGGCCGGCAAAGCCAGCATCGGTAAGTTGACCCCGTGAGAGAAGATCCGGCCGAAGAGGCAGAACGAACTGATCCACCGCCAGACAAACAACGTCTGCGAACCACACCCTCCTTGGCCACCTTGGAGCCACGAGAATGGCGGGAACCCCGTCCAGGGCCAGCTTTCGCAACACCTTGCCTAGCATGGGGATCGGAGGAACAGATAAAGGAACCCCAGGTCCCCCCAGCTCAAAGACATGGCATCCACCGCCAGAGCCAGAGGATCCTGGGAGAGCGACACGAATGTCGGAAGCTTGTAACTGTGAAGAGAGACAAACAGATCCACCTCCAGCGTCCCCCACCGGAGACAAAGCGACCGAAAAACCTGGGGGTGGAGAGACCATTCCCCCCGGCGGAAAGTGCACCTGCTCAGGAAGTCCGCCACTGTGTTTTCCACTCCTGGAATGTACACTGCCGAGATGCAAGGGACATGAGTCTCCGCCCAGGCCAGAAGCAGAGACACCTCTCTGAGGGCACTCAGACTACGAGTGCCTCCCTGGCGATTGACGTAAACAACCGCCATCCGATTGTCCAACCGAACCTGAACCGGCAAGCCCCGTAAATGCTGTGTCAAGTGAGACAGAACCAACCTGATGGCTCTCAACTCAACTCTCAACTCAGAACATTGATGGGCAAGTGGGCCTCCAGAGGACCCCACCGCCCCTGGAAACGAAGGTCCTTCCAGAAACCTCCCCATCCTGACAAACTGGCGTCCGTGGTGACAGTGACCCAAAGAGGCGTCAGAAAGGACCTGCCCCTCAAGAGATTGACCGAAACCATCCACCACTGTAGAGACTGCCGAACCTGGGAGGACATCCGGAAGGACCGATCCAACGACCGTGGTCGCCGGTCCCAAGACGCCAACAGATGAAGCTGAAGCGTCCTCGAGTGAAACTGAGCAAAGGGAGCTGCCTCGAAGGAAGCTACCATCAACCCCACCAGTCTCATCCCTAGCCGGATGGACGGGCAAGGATTGGAAAGAAGAAGCTGCGCCAATACCTGAATCAAGAGAACTTTGGCCTGAGGCCGAACAACTCTGTGCTGGCAAGAATCCAAGGACATCCCCAGAAAGGGCACCACCCTGGCTGGAACGAGAGAGGACTTGGGGTAGTTGATCACCCAGCCGAACCTCTCCAGAGTGGATACCACCGTCCTGGTGTCCACCTCCGCTTGACTGAAGGAAGAAGTCATGATGAGAAGATTGTCCAGATAGGGCACAATGCGAATCCCCTGAGCTCTGAGAAGGGCCATCACGCCTGCCAACACCTTGGTGAACACTCTTGGAGCCGAGGTAAGGCCGAACGGAAGAGCCACAAATTGAAAATGCCGATCTTCCACCACGAAGCAAAGAAACCATTGGTGAGCCGGAAATATAGGAATATAAAGATAGACATCCTTGATGTCTATGAACATCATGAAATCCCCCTGCCGCAGAGAATTGATGGCAGAACGCAGAGGTTCCATGCGAAACCTCCGGGGACGAATAAACACATTGAGGAACTTCAGATCCAGGATGGGACGAACCGACCTGTCCAACTTGGGCACTGTGAAGAGATTGGAATAATACCCGCGGCCCACCTCCGAAGGAGGGACCGGGCAGATGACTGCCATTTCCAGAAGATTCCTCACCGCCGCCAGGAGCCCCTGCGCGGCCAAAAGGATCTGAGGGCACACGAGACCTGAAAAATTTTAGAGGAGGTCGGGACTCGAACTCCAGCTTGTAACCGGCCGACACCACCTCCCGGATCCACCTGTCCGAGACCGCCTGGTCCCATACCCGGGAGAAGAGTTGCAACCATCCCCCCACCCGCAAGGGTGAGGGCGCCCCCTCATTGTTGAGCGGGCTTGGCAGCTGGTTTGGGTTTGGCACCCCAGGAGTGAACGGGACGGCCACGGCCTCAACCCCTGATTTAGCTTGCACCCCTGGGACCGTAAAGCCCGCGCCTCTGCCAGCTCTGGCTCCCCGAAAGGAGGGATTAAAAGAGGCCGCCCCCCGAAAGGAACGACGAAATTTTCTTGCACTGAGGTAACTTACCTCCCTTGGCAACCGAATCCAATTTCTCACCAAACAGGCGCAAACCCAAAAAGGGAAGTGCCGTAAGCGACTTCTTAGAATTAAAGTCAGCAGTCCATTGCCGCAACCACACCGACCGTCGGATAGCCACCAACAAAGCCGTGGTCCTGCCACACATCACCATGGCGTCATCCTGAGCGGCAAGGACAAACAAAACAAAGGACTCACAACTTTTGAGAGCAAGGAACTCATCACAAGTAGGATCAAGGTCCGCACATAATCCCTGACAATGGACCTAACCGCCAACACCAAAAGTGCCGAAGCACAAACAGGCCTCAAAGCCGAACCCGCACAGGTAAAACCATGGCGAGCCAGCTGGACAATCCGGCGAACTTCGCCATCCTTAAGGGTAGTCGTGTCAGGAGAATGCAACACCGCCATGGTAGATAGCCCCAAAAACCGGGGCATCAACCTCAGGAGGAAAAGCCAACGCTTCACCAAAGTCGCCGGAAAAGGATACTTCTTATCCCAACTAGGTGGAACACCAACGAGATGCGTAGGCTGCTCCCATTCCTTAAGGACGACATGCTCAAAATGTCGTTGACTGGGAAACTCCAAACGCGGCTTGGCCATAACAAACAACTCACCCTTAGGCGGAGGAACCGCCTCGGGAGGGTCTAAATCCAAAACTTCAACATTTGAGTCAATATGGAAGAGATGTCAAATACCGTGCCCGCCGCCTGGTCACCCTCAGCACCAAACAACTGCAGAGCCACAGGGTCGTCCAGTTCCTCTAGAATCTCACCAGCGGGCACAGGTGTGGAGACCAATTAGTCTATGTGCATGCACCGTGGGACATCTGAATTATTTGGACTCTTTTCTATTGTTTAAAGGAATAATAATTTTAATTCTGTTTGCTCTGTGCCGTATATATCTGTAATCCTCTAGAATCTCCCCCTCTCAGTCGGGGGGCAATCTGACCGATCCAATGCCTCAATAACATCCACGTCTGAGTCCGGTGGAGACGTGGACAAGTGTTTCCGCTTAGCCGGAGCCTTCTGAGCAACCACAGCGGAAATATCTCGAGGCTAGCCAACCGGGCGCATACCTCGGATTGCGAATCCCCACCCATGACAATGTCACACGGGGTCCGGAACAGGCGGGGAGGTGTAGGGGATGACACGGACGGCGAAGGGCCAGAAACCGGGGAGCCGGACTGGCGCTCAAGGTTCCGCTGCGCACATGGAATGCATATAATGACATCATCCCCCAGGAGCAGAGCTCCACAACCCCCACACAACCTAGATTGCCCCGAAGGGCCGATTCCGGTATCCTTAGAAGCCTCCATATGGTGAAATTATGGTATTCGCACAACCCAGGGATTTACGCGGTAAGCAACCCGGGATGCCCCTTTAAGTGTCCCGGGAGTGGGAGGATTTAGCAAACTAAGGAGGACCCACTAGGGTCAGAAAACTAATTAAGCCCACTAGCCAGGTATCACAGACCGGGAGACCCCTTTAACACGGGAATCCCAGGATCTGTAAGGAAAAGACAACAGTCAGTCCCAATATAAGGAAGGCAAAGAAAATCACATTAAGCTAAAAAACTTTACCTTATCCCAAAGACCAAGCATCATGCACACACACACATACAAGGCCTGGCTATACAAGGACCACAGAGAATCCACTAAAAATACGTAGGAATTAACATAGATATATCCATATATACATAGATATTGATAAAATATACATTGGACAGTTCATAAAGAACCAACATAGGGTTCTGAAGCACCGACCCCAATTGGACCGGCCCCAGCACGCATGCATCCATTCAAGCCAATGAAGCAGCTAGGCAAAAGCATATGTCAAAAGGCGCGATTCAGCATAAGACACGATACCTGCAATGGCGGCGAGCCAGACCAGCGAGACCACACAACTCAGAAGGAGCAGGAAAGACGAAGGGCGGGCCCGGCACCGCGCGCGAGGCGCTCCAGCCCTGCCCCCCCGCAAGAGCCCGTACAGCGCGGGCCGCGAGTAAACGCGGCCCCGCCCACGACAATGAACACCGCGAGATGGCGGCGCCGCAAGGCATAGGGCCCCGAGACCGCCTGGCTCTCACCATGACTAGAGCGCCAACGGGCGCTGGAGACAGACACCCGACCACACAAAACACCGGCAGAGATCCGGCACAAGCAGCCATACAAACGGCGCAAAGCCCCACACCCCGCCAGAAGTCACTCATGCACTGAAACACTAAACGTAAAAGCACCCCACATAATGCCCACCCCCCCCCCAGCGGAGGAGATAAGCTCCTAGGCACCATGAGGTGCCATCTACCATTACCCAGCCAGCAGCCAAGGCTTCCAGTTTTATCTAAATATCAAACAAACAATGACTGGGCAGAAATAGACCATGGGGGGGGTGCCGGGGTGTAGACTTCTTTCTTCTGTCTTGTCGCCATCTTGCAGAGAAGAACACTGGGAGATAAGTGGGAGGTCCCAGGTAATATAGATCAGGAGGGGCTCGTTTTTCAAGACTTCTCTGCAACGTTGCCACCTGCTGGTGGAGTAACCCAAGAGTAACTCTTAATGTTTGAAGCGGGGTGTGTAACATACTTATATCCGGCAAGGTAGACTCTTGGCCTCGCACCAAGCGATATAGGCCCGCCAAAGTATATCATGGAAGAAGATTTCTTCCGTGCCTGAATCATTGTCTGCACAACTGTGGCCGATAATCCCTTCTCCATCAGGATTGAGGTTTCAATAGCCAGGCCGTCAAAGCCAGCGTCCATAAATTGGGGTGCCGCAGCGACCCCTGAGTGAAGAGCCCTGGGTCGTCGGGCATGATGTAGTGATCTATTGACATCTGGACTATGTCTGCAAACCAACTCCTTCTCGGCCAGCGAGGAGCCACCGGGATGGCTGGTACCCCTTCCTGGGCTATCTTGCGCAGCACTCTGCCCAGGACTGGAAACGGAGGGAATACATACAGAAAATTGAACTCTGTCCAAGGAATCACCAGAGCGTCTCTTGCAATGGCCAGAGGATCTCTTGAGAGGGAGACGAACTTTGGAAACTTGCGATTGTGTCTGGACGCAAAGAGATCCAAGTCCGGCTGACCCCAGTGGAGACACAGAGCGTGAAAAGTCTCGCTGCTGAGGGACCATTCCCTCAGGCGCAAGGCACTCCTCCCTCAGGTAGACTGCCTCCTGGTTTTCTGGCCAGGGGATGTAGACCGCCGAGATGCAGGGAACATTCTCCTCTGCCCAAGTCAGAATCTGGGTTACCTCCTTGAGGGATCTCTTGCTCCGAGTCCCGCCCTGGTGGTTGATGTAGGCGACAGCCATCTGATTGTCCGAGCGAACCTGGATCGCACGACCTCTTAAAAGGGGAGTCAAGCGTAGAAGCACCAACCGGATGAGATTTATGGGTAAGCGGATCTCCTGCGGACCCCACTGACCCTGGATCTTCTGGGTCTGCCAAACCCCTCCCCAGCCTGTCAAGCTGGCATCCGTGGTAACTATCTCCCAATGAGGAATCAGAAAGGACTTGCCCACCAACAGGTTCCGGGAGTCCAACCACCACAAGAGGGATTGCCTGGCCAGGGGGGACAGCGAAAAGCCTTGTTCCAGGGACTCCCGAGTCCGATTCCAGCCGGTCAGCAGGTTCAATTGAAGAGGTCTCATGTGAAACTGGGCGAAGGGCACTGCCTCGAAGCATGACACCATTAGGCCCACCAATCTCATCCCCAGATGTAAAGACGGCTGCTGACAAGACAGCAAGGCCTGCACCTGTGTCTGGAGACCCAAAACCTTCTGCTGTGGCAGAAAAACCTTGACCTGAGCAGTGTCTATCGTCATTCCCAGGAAGGATCTCATTGTTGAGGGAGTGACAAAGGACTTGGGGTAATTGATTACCCAGCCGAAGGCCTCCAGGGTTGACAACACCGTCCGAATATCGCTCTCGGCCTGCTAAAGGGACTGGGCCACAATCAGCAAGTCGTCCAGATAGGGTAACACACGAATACCCTAACTCCTCAGGATAGCCATGATGCCCGCCAGCACCTTGGTGAACACACGGGGGGCTGAGGATATCCCGAATGGAAGTGCTAGAAACTGGCAATGCTGATCCTCCAGAGCAAACCTCAGGAACTTCTGATGTCCCTGGAAAATCGGGATGTGCAGATAAGCATCCCTGATGTCCACTATGGTCATGAAGTTGCCTGGCCGAAGCGATCTCACTGCCGACCGCAAAGTTTCCATGCGGAAATGTCTGACTCTTACAAACCTGTTGAGACCCTTCAGGTCCAGGATTTGTCTTAGAGTTCCGTCTTTCTTGGAAACCATGAACAGGTTGGAGTAAAATCCCTGACCCCGTTTCTGCCGGGGTACAGGGCAAATCACACCTATCTGCAGGAGGAGTTGCACAGGCGTTCTCAAAGCTTGAGCCTTTAGCGGGTTTCGGGATATCCTTGAACGGAGGATTTTTGTGGGCGGCCTGGCTGCCAGCTCCATTTTGTAACCGGAGGATACCACCTCCTTAAATCCACCGATCCGAGACGTGACGTCTCCAGGTCTGAGCAAACAGCAGAAGCCGTCCCCCCACTCGAATGGGTGAGGACGCCCCCTCATGCCTGAGAGGGCTTGGCAGGGGGCTTGGATTTAGCTCCCCATGAGGGGTTCCAAAAGGACCGAGCAGCCTTCCTTCTCCTTGACCAAAAGGTCCAGGCGCTCCCCAAACAGCCTGCTTCCCACAAAAGGGAGACTGGTGAGAGACTTCTTGGCAGCCGCATCAGCCGACCACTGCCTCAGCCACAGCGAACGGCGGAGGGCAACAAGCAAAGTTGAAATCCCGGCACCAAGCCGGACCACATCATCCATGGCAGTAACAACAAAGCCAATGAAATCCAAGCAAGCCTTGAGTTCCTAATACTCCTCATCCCGCCTGCGAGCCTTAGCTTTAGCCACAAGGTGTCTCACCTTTCTCCTGTTGGCGAGTGAGACAATTGCCAAGGACGAAATAGGGCACCAGCAAAGGTGAACGCATGGCAGACGAGCTGATCCATGCACTTGTCTGCAGGGTCAGGTAAGGAAGCATTGTCAGGTGACGGCATAACAGTAGTGTTGGACAATCCTGACACGGGAGGATCCACCTCGGGAGGGTGACACCATAACCGAAAGGGGGAGAAAGAAAAGCCAAATTTATCAATGAAGGAAGTCACTATGTAAACATTTGTAGCATGGAAATAAAGTGCAAATGCTTGATGTGCAGTTGGTTAAACATGGCTCATATCCTAAGTAGCAGCAGTCAGTTGGCCTTCATAACAGAAGTTTCTAAAGGCTGTAGTAATGCATAGCTCCAAAGAGTACTTAAATTCAGACAAACAGCATATGCCTTGATACTTGCATTGTGACCAATATGGCGGGAGACGCTCAGGTCAGGCATGTGTTCATACGGCCGTTACGCCTGGCACCACTCGACCGCCTATACTACCTTCTTCTTCAGGCGCGGTTTCAAGTGTCATCGTGCGCCGCGCATCGCGGTGATGGCTGTTCCCGCACAAATGTCTCGAGCGGCCAGCGTGTGTGAGGAGGGGCACGTAAGTAAATATACAACTAGAGTGGATGCACAATTTATAAAGCCTTTAATTGTTCTTGGACTTCTATCCCTCTGGCCCATATATACAGAAGTTTTTTGTATCTATTTACATGCTCCACAATGCCCACACTTAAAGCACCCTTTGGGTCTAGTCCCAGAGCTACCTCCTCGTATCATTCCTGATCCTAGGTCACTGTGGACCAACTGGTCCCGTAGGTTAGCAGCCCGCTTTGCAGTGAGGAGTGGTCTGGGCCCGACACATTTAGCTATTGTGGGATCTAGCTGTAAGATATGCCAGTGGGAGTCTAAAATGTTCTTAAACCTATCCCAATGGGCCCCAAATTGAGTAATAAGCCGCAATGGTTGAGCATCGTCCTTTACATTTAAATTCTTTTCATTCAGTTTTTTCCAACTTCTAACTTTACCTTCGAGTAAATCATCACGGTATACCTCTCTAGCAGATTGTGATTGGTCCGCGTCAACCTGACGAAGCCCCGCGTCAACCTGACGAAGCCCCAGTAGGCGGGGCGAAACGTACGTCGGCAGACGGACGGCTCCACCACGCCCCCCGGCTCCCCTCCTCACACACGCTGGCCGCTCGAGACATTTGTGCAGGAACAGCCATCACCAAGACACTTGAAACCGCGCCTGAAGAAGAAGGTAGTATAGGCGGTCGAGTGGTGCCAGGCGTAAAGGCCGTATGTACACAGGCTTGACCTGAGCGTCTCCCGCCATATTGGTCACAATGCAAGTATCAAGGCATATGCTGTTTGTCTGAATTTAAGTACTCTTTGGAGCTCTGCATTACTACAGCCTTTGGAAACTTCTGTTATGAAGGCCAACTGACTGCTGCTACTTAGGATATGAGCCGCGTTTAACCAACTGCACATCAAGCATTTGCACTTTATTTCCATGCTACAGATGTTTACATAGCGACTTCCTTCATTGATAAATTTGGCTTTTCTTTCTCCCCCTTTTGGGGTTTGGCTGGCCAGCCAGGAATGTGTGTTTGTGTGAGGGATGTGTGAGCGCTTGGGGGGTGTGGTTGAATGGGGGGCCCCCCCGTGTTTATTTATGCTATGCTAGCTTTTTAACCTTTTAGGGAATATTGGGATATTTGTATTTGTGCCATTTGAATTAGTTATAATTAAACGTGTGCTGTGCTAGTATTTTGTTAGCGTGCCAGCCCTATAGGAACCAATTGATTTTTCGTGTGTTTAGGTATTTGGTAAGTAGGTTTACGGGCGCCCCTGAATAGGTGTTGGGCAGTGCACCGTTTTATTGGTTGAGGATCTCCCTGGTTATTTTAATATTTTGGTGACACCATAACCGAACCAACTCACAGGGAAGGGATACCGCCTATCCAGGCCCTTAGGGACCGACGGTAACTTGTTAGGCCTTTCCCATTCCTTAAGGATCATGTTAGAAAAGTGAGGCTGCTCTGGGAAGACCCGCCTTTGCCTCTCAGGTCGAAATAAATCACCCTGCTTCCTCTTAGCTGCTCTGGGAGGAACAATGTGTAGGGTATCAAACACGGAGGAAAGCAAATTCTCTGTATCATCTGGGAGCCAAGAATCCTCGTTCGAGGAGGAACCAAAAATACGGTCATCGCCAGCAGAATATTCCACTGTTGAGCGTGAATCATCTGGCAACTCACCTTCCTCAGCAGAACCCAAGCAATCAAAAAGATCATCATCATCCGGAGTAAATCGGCTCCAGATGCCGCTTCTTACTCAAGGCTTTCAACGAGATCTGCCTCTCGAGACTGGCCAGCCTATGTGCAAAGTCAGTATGAGACCCCTTGCTGGCTCCCCCTTCACTAGGGGCTGAATGCAGAAGCGAAGGGTCCGGAGAAGCCGATGGTAATATAGGGCTAGGGTCAGGGACGACCGCACGCTCATGGTCCAAAATAATGCGTCTGGCGCATGTGGTACAAACAGTGCTGAATCTGCCCAGAGGATTCCTTCTGCACAAGGGGCAGAGCCTGTCCTGCCCAAATGGGGCCCCCAGCTCACTATCCCCTGATGCCTCCATTATGGTGATTTAAAACAGTAAAATTCAATAAGGCTACAAGACTCTACTGGCCTAAGCCTATAAACGATCCCTCTTATTAAAAAGACAGCATGTCCGGCCCAGCCACCTTCCAGAAGGATCCTCGGGGGGTGCGACGCCGGCGCAACGTCAGCAGCACCAACGCCGGGCTCCGCCCTCTCTGCGGCGCGGCGCAAGAGGAAGCCCGCCCCCTTCAGCGCTGCTCAAGACTGGCCCATAATGGCGGCGGTGCCCGAGCGGGGCCGCCGCATGTAGAGCGCGATCACGCGTCCCCCCCCCAGTCTCTTCTCTCCACAGACAGCGCCGCAGCCGGCGGAGGCCCGCGGGACGCGACGACCGAGAGGCACACGTCCTGGGCAGCCGACGAGGGAGTGCAGGAAGGTGATTATGAAGCCAGACCGTTCCTCACTGAGCCAGTAAAGCACAGTAAAAGTACACCAAAATAAAGTTAGTGGGCAGGGAGAGATACGTACAAAAAAAATACCATTTTTTGAGTACTCACCTGAAAAATGGATATTATCAGTGTGCCACACACCCCGCTTCCCCTTTAATTCTTACAATCGGGTTACTCCACCAGCAGGTGGCGATGTGCAGGGAGAAGTCTTGAAAACGAGCCCCTTCCGGCCTATATATACCTGGGACCTCCCACTCAATCACCAGTTATTTGAAAAGCAGAAAGACAAGGTACCAGGAAATCCAACGGTAACCTCAAAATAAAGAAAAGCTTCACCATATAAAGGATCCAGGATACCAAAAAGGGCGGGTGAAGCGGGGTGTGTGGCACACTGATAATATCCATTTTTCAGGTGAGTACTCACAAAATGGTATTATTCTCAGTGTGCCACACACCCCGCTTCCCCTTTAATTCTTACGATCGGGACATCCAAAAGCAGTGTCCGCAAGGGATGGGTATCCAAAGGCAAGGTGAAGCATAACTTAAATGACTGCAGTCTGCAGAACTTTGCGGCCAAATACAGCATCCGCTGAGGCCTGCACATCAACCTTGTAAAACTTAGAAAAAGTATGAACAGAAGACCAAGTAGCGGCCTTACAAACTTGTTCAACAGAAGCTTGGTGCTGAAAAGCCCAAGACGCTCCAACGGCGCGAGTAGAATGAGCAGTGATACGAAAAGGGGGAACTTTCCCCTTAGCAGAATAGGCCGCAATAATGGCCTGACGTATCCATTTGCTAATGGAAGATTTGGACAGCGCCAAACCCTTCCTAGGCCCACAGGGCATAACAAAAAAGGCATCAGTTTTACGAAAAGGAGAAGTAATAATCAAATAGTACTTAACACAGCGTACTACATCCAAACAATGCAAGACCCTCTCCTTGTCATTCTTAGGCTTAGGACACAGGGAGGGAAGAACAATATCCCGATTCAAATGAAAAGCAGAAACAACCTTAGGAAGAAAGTCTGGTTTGAACCGAAAGACCACTTTGTCCTGATGCCTCTACCAAGCTACCAAGAAGACAATCTTCTGAGTCAGGGTAGACAAAGCAATATCTTGCAAAGGCTCAAAGGGAGGAGCCTGAAGAGCAGAAAGAACCAAATTCAAGTCCCAGACAGGGAATAATGGTTTCCTGGGAGGCCGCACATGCGTAACCCCCTGGAAAAAAGTTTTAACTAAAGGAAGAAGCGCGAAACGCTTCTGAAAAAAGATAGATAAGGCAGAAACCTGCCCTTTCAAAGTACTCAGCTGAAGACCAGAGTCCAGCCCTGATTGTAAAAACTCCAGAATCCGGGAGACCGAAAAGACCCTACAAGGCAAAGACCTAACCTCACACCAAGCGATATAGGCTTTCCAAGTCCTATAGTAGGTGATAGAAGAAGACCTCTTTCGGGCAGCGATCAGAGTCTTAATAACCGAGTCAGAAAGACCCTCCTCCTTCAAGATGGAGGTCTCAGCAGCCAAGCCATCAAAACCAGCATTGGTAAACTGGGGTAAGACAGCCGACCCTGAGTGAGCAGATCGGGCCGAAGAGGCAGAATGAGCTGATTCACTGTCAGCCAAACGATGTCTGCGCACCACACTCGTCTTGGCCCTCTTGGGGCCACGTGAATGGCGGACACCCTTTCCAGAACCAGCTTCCGTACCACTCAGCCTAGCATGGGTATCGGAGGAAACAGGTACAGAAAACCCGGGTTCCCCCGGCTCAGGGATATGGCTTCCGCCGCCAGAGCCAGAGGATCCTGGGAGGGCGACACAAAGATCGGGAGCCTGCAATTGTGACAAAAGGGAAACAGGACCACCTCCAGTGTCCCCCACCAAAGCGGACTGCAGACTCCCTGAAGATTGAAGTAAGCAACCGCTGTTTGATTGTCCGAGCGTAGCTGAACCAGAAGGCCCAGACCATGACGGGACAACAGAGCAAGAACCAGACGGAAGGCTCTCAGCTCCAGAACAGACGGCCGAGGATTGGCAAGAAGTACCCAAGCTAACTCCTGAATCAGACAAATTTTGGACTGAGTGAGCAACACCCTGTGTTGGCCGGAATCCGACCGCATTCCCAGAAAGGACACCACCCTGGCCGGAGCAAGGGGGGACCTGGGAAATTTGAAAAACTTCAGATGCAGGGCGGGGCAAGCCGACCCGTCCTTCTTGGGGACTGCGAAGAGAATGGAGTAAAAACAGAGGCCCACCTCTAAGCGCGGCACCGGCCGGATGACCGCCATTTCCAGGAAAAACCGTGAAGGAGGGCGAGACTCGAACCCCGGTTTGTAACCGGGCAACACCACCTCCCAGATCCACGTGCCCGGAAACTCCCAGCCTTAAATCAGGGAGAAGTGTCGCAATCGTCCCCCCACCCGCACGGGTGAGGGCAGCCCCTCATTGCTGAGCGGGCTTAGCAGTAGGTTTGGGCTTGGAGCCCCAGGACTGACCGGGACGGCAACGGCCCCTTCCCCGAGTCCAACCTACACCCCTGGTAGCGGGAAAGGAAGCCCCTCTGCCCGCTCTGGCTCCCCGAAAGGAGGGAGTAAAGGAACTCGCACCCCTAAAGGAGCGACGAGGCTTCTTGAATTGAGGCAACTTACCATCCTTGGTAACAGCATCCAATTTCTCGCCAAAAAGGCGTAAACCTAGGAAAGGAAGCGCTGTAAGCGCCCTCTTAGAGTTAACGTCCGCTGTCCACTGGCGCAGCCATATAGACCGACGAATAGCCACCAGCAATGCCGCTGTCCTGCTACTCGTCGCCAGAGCATCGTCCTGAGCAGTCAGGACAAAAGAAACAAACGACTCACACTGCTTGAGAGAACTAAACATATCACAAGCAGGATCAAGATCTGCGAGCAGATCCCTAATAATGGATCTAACTGCCAGCAGAAGAAGCGCCGAAGCACAAATTGGCCGAAGTGTCGACCCGGCACTGATAAAACCATGGCGAGCCAATTGATCAACCGACGATCCTCACCATCCTTAATGGTAGTGGTGCCAGAAAGGTGCAACACAGCCAAGCCAGTCAACCCTAACACCGGGGTATCGACGTCGGGGGGCACTGACCAAAGCTTCACCAAGTCCTCCGGAAAGGGATAACGCTTATCCCAATTAGGAGGAGTTCCAGCCAGGCGCGCGGGTTGTTCCCATTCCTTAAGGACAACCCTCTCAAAGTGCTGTTGCCTGGGAAACACCAAACGCGGCTGGGGTACGTCAAACAACTCACCCTTTTGGCAGAGGGACCACCGCAGGCGGATCCAAGGCCAAAACTTTAAACATCTGAGCCAAAATGGAAGGAGTGTCAAGAGACACCCCCACAGCCTTATCACCAGCAGTGTCAAACAATAGCTGGTCTGCAGGCTCGTCCGACTCCTCAAGGAATTCCCCCTCCTCATCAGGGGGGCAATCGGAATAATCCAAAAACTCAGGTACCTCACCCTCCGAAGCAGGCACTGCCGGAGCAAGGTGCTTCCGCTTTGCCGTAGCCTTCTGAGCCACTGAAGCGGAGATATTTTTCTCGAGGTTGGCCAACCGCGCATGCACCTCGGAATGTGAATCCCCATTTTTGACAATGTCACACGGGGTCCGGACTAGGTTGGGGGGGGGGGGATAGGAGATGACGGAAGTTGCGAGGAGCCAGAAGCCAGAGCAACGGACTGGCGCGCAATGTTCTGCTTTGCACATGGAACGCATAAAATGACATCATTGCCTGGGAGCGGAACCTCACAGCCCCCACACAGCCTAGATAGCCCAGAGGAGCCATTTCCGGTAACGTTGGAAGTCTCCATATGGTGAATTTGTGGTATTCGCAACAACCCAGGGTTTTACGCATTAAGCAACCCGGGATGCCCCTTTGTAATTAAAGTCCCGGAAGTGGGAGGATTTTTATTTTTTTAAACCTAGGAAAATCCCAATTTAGAGACTAAGACTAGCCAGGTATAACAGACCGGGAGAACCACTGCAGTGAGGGAATCCCAGAATCTGTGGGGGAAAAGAGACCACAGTCAGTCCCCCAGCCAGAATGCACCACAATCATACATAACCAATAAGGCAAACATATATGGCTAGCTTAAACATCTTGAATAAATATACATGACACATGCAATTTCAAGGCAAAGCCAAAGAGTGCATCAAATAAAGATCAGAGTACATACTTGTATGAATACATGCCTATATATATATATATATATATATATATATATATATATATATATATATCTATATATATACACAAACATATATACATACATATAAACACACTATCAGAATGGTAATGTGAATTGTCGCAACAAACTGGAGCACATATCCCACAGCCATGTGATATATTAAGTCAACATACCAGAAGGAGACATAAAAACATCCCAATAAGTAGAAATGCCCCAGGAGAGAAAACGCTACACATAGCAGGCACACAGCATAAGGACGGCCCCACAAGCCGCACAGGAGACGTCCTCTTCCCCCACCGGCTGCAGCGTACAGGTCTCTAATGAGACCAGGGAAGCGAAGGGCGGGCCGGAGACAGCACGCCCCCTTAAACACAGAGCGAGGGCGCAGAGAGTGCGGCCCCGCCCCCTAGTGCGCGGCTCGTCCAATGGCGAGACCGCAACAGAAAAAAGAGGGAAATACAAACATGCAATAGATAAAACAGGCCCCAGCCACGCGCTGAGCACTGAAAACTGCCAAGGCCTTTCACAGAGCATAAGCAAAGCACCTCATGCACCCCCCCCCCCCCCTTTAGCGAAGGGAGAAGGACCGAGCGGGAGAAGGTGACCTAAAGGGAACATGGGGACAGGGGCATCCCAAATCCGGATCACCATGCCGGATAGCCGCATTGCCCCACACATGGGGTCGAGCGGAGGAGATAAGCTCCTAGGCACCTAAAGTGCCATCTACCTTTGCCCAGCCCGCAGCCTAGGCTGGGAGGCTTCCGTTTTAACTAGGCATAAACAATACAATAGAACTGGGCAGAAAAAGCCCAAAAGGGGATGCCGGGTTTTATCCCGGCTACTTGCAAGCAGGAGACTTCATTCTTCTGTCTTGTCGCTTCATGCAGAGAGAAGAAACTGGTGATTGAGTGGGAGGTCCCAGGTATATATAGGCTGGAAGGGGCTCGTTTTCAAGACTTCTCCCTGCACGTCGCCACCTGCTGGTGGAGTAACCCGATCGTAAGAATTAAAGGGGAAGCGGGGTGTGTGGCACACTGAGAATATATACCTAGTGGTTCCCCCTCAGGCTCACCATAAGCCTGTGGCCGGCTACCTTTTAGTATAAGATCTGTGGCCCAGAGCCTAAGCTCTGCCGAACGCCACAGACCCCGGGGTTCACCCTACCGTCACGGATCCCATAGCAGCCAAAGGCTGGGAGGCAGGGATGGGTCAGAAGGGATCCATGGTAATAGAGTCCGCAGCGGCCGACGGCCTAGGTGGCCCCGCTCTGCTGCCAATATCTGAGAGAGAGTGCCAACGATCTTATGCAGCCAAACTGCAAGATGAACAACTGGGGAATGATAGAGGGACAGCTGCCATTATAGGGGGCCGGGAGGAGCTACATCTTTGATCTTGCAGTCGAGCGCCCCCTAGGGGCGAACACCCCAGTCAGAAGGATATTGTGACGACCTGGACTGGATGTAGGGAAAGGTACTGATTGGACGAGAGCCTGTGCATTGGTCAGGTAAGTTTTACTGGGGGATTCTGGGGGGGTTTCACATAGCAGGGCAAATTGGGATGCCCCGGGACAAGGAACAAAATCCGAGACAAAACCAGTGAAAATGTTTTATTAGCGCTAAGTGTTTAGTGCCATAATGGTACACTTCCTCTTCTGAAACAGAGACAGACAACCTGTGTGCCATGACTAATAAACAAATCACTTTCTATGTTGCACAACAATGAAAATACATTTTATTAACAGGAAGGCCACTTGAAAAGATAAACCATGAATTTTTTTTTCTTTGCAGCCCAGTGCAAATCTGCAATAGTAACAATTTATGGGTTTATGTGACTGCACTGGGGAAGGTTACATGTCTTTACATAAAAGATACATATAATCTTTGTATAAAGAGCAATATGTTACACAACAATAAATAAAAGAGCATACCTTTTCCTTTTCTTTACATACATAATCTATTAGGAAAGAAAACACAACATTTACTAAATGGTACAGGCAATATCACAATAGTCACACCAATACAATCCAGGACCAGTAGACAGAATTGCTGTGCAATGATTTGGCACTCACCACTGCAACAACTACACCAAGCAATGTAATAAGGAAGAAGGGGACCAGCACGATCCCTCCCATAGAGTCGGCATTTATATTGCTAGACCCAGAATCCGTGGCGTTACTCATGATGGCACTGAGGAGAGCATGAGTATGATAACCAGAATGGGACACAGTGAGAACCTAACAGAGAGAAGACATAGACATGAATAATAAAAGCCATAAGCAGTTCTACTGAAAATATACACAGGCTACAGAAATACAAATGTAATAATAATTTTGTCAAAACTATGGAGTCTAAATGGTAGGATTTGGTTGTTTAATTTAATGTGGAACAAAACCCCATCAGTCAGAACTAACCATTTCAGTTCATTTAATTATGCATAGTTTTTTATATTCAAGGCACTAAAGTGGAACAAAACCTGGTATTTTGACATTCCGTGGCCCGAGGGCATCCGGAATTGGGATGCCCCGCGGTGTGAAACCGCCCAGTACAACTCCCCTCTCCTCTCCAACAGCGCATTTGCAGGCTCTTGTCCAATCAGAGACCTTTTTTTATCCACTGGCAAAGGGCTCTCTGAACTTGAATGGACAGCAAGAGAACACAAGTGGCAAGCGCACTCCCACCCTAGCTTATCTGTATGGCTGGGGTGAGTGTGTATGCACAGCCAGAGCATGCAGCCACTCTTGCTCCCAATTATAAACAATTGGGCAAGAGCCCACACGTGCACCATTTGACTGATCGAAGGTGATTTTGTGAAGCAAATGTAAATACAGGACTACTACAGGAGAGGTAGGTACTAGCCATTTTTTTTCTTGGAAGTACAAATATTTCTATGAAAGAACTTGAGGCTTTCATTGACTTTAATGGGGAGTGCAAGCGGGCCCATTCCCAGTGGTGTGCGCGCACTCCCACCCCAGCCTATCTAAATTGAAAACAAGAGAGACGTTTCCCGACTTACATACGCATGGCAAACAGCTCTCATTGGACAAGAGCCCGTGCATGTGCTGGGGGACTGGAGAAAGGCAAGTGAATACCAGCGCTCCAGGGGGGCATCACAATCCAGGATGCTCTGGAGGGAAGGCCAGTGGTCGTCCCGGGTTTTGGTTCGTATGCACACTGTGTGAAATCCTGCTATTCGTCGAACAAACTCACCTCTCCTCAGGCCAGCAATGCATGTACGGCTGCTGGTCCGATCAACTTCTCCGGCCGCACATATAAATGTGCAGCTAGAGAAGCTGAATGGAATCCCAGCCACACACAGGCATTAAGTGCACAGCCAATAAGGGATTGAGTAATGCTGCCACTGACTGCACATTCACCATGGCTTCGGCAAAAGGGTAAGAATTGCGGGTGAACCAGGGGTGGCATCCCGTTGCGGCATGCATCGCATGCAACTGCTCTTGCATGATGCTACCAGGTGAAAATGCCTGCCATACCAACTTGGTTCATGTAGTGTGTCATTCTTTTACATAAATATACATTAATTATATTTACAAAATACCTAATATTTCTTAAAGGAAAGATGCTCCAGTAGAGGACATACTTTTCATTGCAGCATAGGAGGATAAATTAAAAACAATAGCATGCTAGTTTTTTTCCCTTTAGGGCATTTAGAGAAACCACCATAGCTGATAACATCTGAAACATAGTAACATAGTATGTAAGGCTGAATAAAGACTTTAGTCCATCCAGTTCAGCCTGTTTAATTCCTTCCAGTAGTCTAGTAGCCATAGCTGGAAATGTCATTACATGCCAGGAAGGCATCAAGGCCACTTTTGAACGTTTTTACTGTATCTATCATTACTATCTCCTCTGGCAGCGAGTTCCATAGTCTCACTGCTCTTACAGAGAAGAATCCCCTCCTATGTCGGTGGAGAAAGCACCTTTTCTCTAACCTTAGTGGATGCCCCTGGGTTATGGTTATGGGGTATAAATAGATTGTGAGACAGATCTTTGTATTAACCCCGAATATATTTATACATAGTTATTAGATCACCCCTCAATAGTCTTTTTTCTAGACTAAATAAACCTAACTTGGACAATGCTTCCAATTTATCTAAATCTGTTTGTAGCTGCCTGCTGTCCTCTTTTGTTTTAATTACTTTACTCAGCTTAGTATCATCTGCAAAGATTGAGACTTTACTGTTTAATCCATACCCAATGTCATTTATATATATATTGAAGAGAACTGGTCCCAGAACTGACCCTTGTGGTACTCCACTAGTAACAGTGACCCAATCTGAGTGTGTACCATTGATAACCACCCTTAAGATCATTAAGCCAATTTCCCACCCATCTGCACACGTTTTCCCCCAGTCCAAGCATTCTCATCTTTTGTACCAGCCTTTTATGTGGCACAGTATCAAATGCTTTAGAAAAGTCAAGATATATGATATCCAATGACTCCCCCTGATCCAATCTTGAACTTACCTCCTCATAAAAGCTGATTAGGTTTGTCTGGCAGGAGCGATTCCTCATAAATCCATGCTGATATGGAGTAATAAGGTCATTTTTACTTACTGAGGGCAGATCATGTCAGACCAATCTTATTGATTTCTTTGACAATGTCACTAAAGTGTTAGATGAAGGTGGTGCTGTGGATATCGCCTAACTGGATTTTAGCAAAGCCTTTGACACTGTACCACATAAGGAGCTCATAGATAAGTTATTGAAGGTAGGACTCAATCCCTGGATAGTTCAGTGGATTTCCAGTTGTCTGAGGTATCGGTATCAGAGCGTTGTTGTAAATGGTGTGCAATCTGAACAAAGGCTAGTTACAAGTGGTGTGCCGCAAGGCTCTGTCCTGGGCCCCATTCTTTTTAATATATTTGTAAGTGACATAGGAGCTTGGTAGGAAAAGTTTGTATGTTTGCTGATGATACAAAGGTTAGTAATAGGGTGGATATTCCTGGAGGTGTCTGCAACATGGAAAATGATTTATAACATAACTCCCTTAAAACACGAGGATGTATGTCATCTGGTCCCGGTGATTTATGCTTGAGACGGTGCTGGACTTCTTCCTTGGTTAGACCAGTGACATTTAATGGAGGGTTTTGGTTATTCCCCTGCATTTCACTCGGCATGTCAAATTCTTTTGTGAATATAGAAGCAAAGAAGTTGTTATGCAAATTTGCTTTCTCCTCATTTCCCTCTATAGGGGTCCCCTCCTTGCTTTTCAGGGGGCCCACACCCTCAGGTTTGTACCTTTTACGGTTTATGTAGCTAAAGAATAATTTGGGGTTAGTTTTACTCTTTTTTGTGACCAGTCTTTCTGTCTCCAGCTTAGCTGCCCTTATCTGTTGTTTACATTGTTTATTTTCATCTTTATATTTTTTTAACGCTTCCGCTGTCCCTTCCTGCTTTAAACGTTTAAATGCCTTTTTTTTGTTGTTTATTGCCCCCTTAACCTTTTTATTTAGCCACATCGGTTTACATGTGTGTCTAATAGTTTTATTCCTGTAAGGTATATATCTGTCACAATGAAAATTAAGTATTCCTTTGAAAGTATCCCCTTTAGCGTCCGTGCTTTTGTTTTTAAGGACATTTTCCCAGTCAATGCAGTGTAGGGCATCTCTAAGTTGGTCAAACTTTGCCTTTTTGAAGTCCCGCGTTTTTGTGGCTCCTTGATAAGGCACCCTAGTGACTGCTAATTGGAAATTAATGATATTATGATCACTGCTTCCAAGGTGTCCCCCAACCTGTACCTTTATTACTTTGTCTGGTACATTGGTTAGTATTAGGTCCAAATAGGCTTTCCCCCTTGTTGGAGCTTGTACTTGTTGGGAAAGGTAGCAATCTTTTGTTTTAGATGAAAAAACTATTACTTTTATGCGAAACACAGGGGATCGCTATTTGACCTGTATAAACCTGGGGGCTACTTGGGGTCATACATTCAGGTGATGTGTTTGGTTTCTTAAATTGATTGTTGTATTTTTCAATGGAGTTTGTTTTCCTTTTTCTTCTTGCCACATTGTGTTTTTAAATAGATTTTTGCACAGTAGCACTTATGCACTTTGGCTTATTGTAAAATTGGCACTGATAATTTTGTTATTATGGGATGGGATGTGGGTGAAATTGGGATGCCCCTGGGAGTGTACGGTCCAGTTTTTTATGTTTTTTAATTGTCTGTAATGTGATTTATGTGGGTAAACAATCAAAAATAAAATGTACCTATGAATTTATGATACAAATTTAGTTGTATACTTTTTATTGCTGTGGAGGAGGTGCGGTGTTTTGGGAACTATTTAGGGTGAATTGCTGGATTCACCACTATACAATAGAATACCATTTAAGGATTGAGATTGAGATTGAGTCCCATACCACTGCACGGCCACAGATATTGGATTTAAAATATCAGTATATTAAATTTGTGGTGCGGAATTAACACATACAGTTCAGAGTTTATGCGAAACACATGTTTCAGCATCCCAGTCTATATCTGGGTAGTTAAAGTCCCCCATAATCACTACCTCATTTAGTTTAGCGGCTATATCTATTTGTCTTAGCATCATATTTTCTATGGATTCGGATATATCTGGAGGTTTATAGCAAACCCCCATCAGTATTTTTTTTGTTTCTCCCTCCATGTATTTCTACCCATACAGACTCCACATGGTCATTCCCCTCACATATATCCTCCCGCAGAGCAGGCTGTAGAGGATTTTACAATTAAGCAGACTCCACCCCCTTTGCATTTGTTACGGTCCCTCCTAAACACACAGTATCCCTGTAAATTTACTGCCCAGTCATAGCTTTCATCCAGCCAGCTCTCTGTTACCCCCACTATGTCATATTGCTTGTCTGTGATTATCAGTTCTAGTTCATCCATTTTATTAGTCAAGCTTCTAGCATTTGTAAGCATGCATTTCAAATGCTTATGACAATTTTGATAATTTTGTATATTGCCCTTATTCCTGCTAGATGTGCTAACCCCTCCCCCCTCTCCACCCCCAGTTTATGTCTACACCCACTGTTACTTTCTTTCCTAACTTCCCCTTTGTAACTGCTTTTACCCTCCCCCCCAGTGCTCAGTTTAAACACTCCTCTAACCTTTTAGCCATCCTCTCCCCCAGAACAGATGCACCCTCCCCATTGAGGTGCAACCCATCCCTGCCAAAGAACCTGTAGCCCACTGTGAAGTCGGCCCAGTTCTCTAAGAACTCAAACCCCTCCTTTTTACTCCAATTTTTGAGCCACCTGTTTACATCTCTAATCTCCCGCTGCCTCTCCGGTGTGGCTCTTGGTACTGGTAGTATTTCTGAGAATACTACAGTTGAGGTCCTTGCCTTAAGCTTACGGCCTAAGTCCCTGAAATCATTTTTAAGGACCTTCCACCTACTTCTTCCTATGTCATTTGTGCCAATATGCACCATGACCGCTGGGTTCACGCCAGCCCCTCCCAACAATCTGTCAGCCCGCTCCGCTACATGCCGTACTCTTGCCCCAGGAAGGCAACACACTGTTCGGCAATCCCGGTCTTTGTGACAGATTGCCCTGTCTGTTCCCCTAATAATAGAGTCACCCACTACCAGCACTTGTCTTGCCTGCCCTGTTCTCCCATTTCCCCTCCCTTTCTTACTGGAGCCGGCAGATGTGTCTTGCTGCAGCTGTGCCATCCCTGAGCTAACATCCTCCTCATCTGCCAACCGGGCAAACTTGTTTGGAGGTGTCTGTTCAGGGCTAGCCTCCCTGTAACTTTTACCCCTACCCTGCCTTCTAACTGTTATCCAGCTAGCTGCCTCATTTTCCTTCTTTTCCTCTCCCGCCATACTACCACCCTCCCCCGACCCATGGAGTGCCAGATCAGTGAGATTCTTTTGCATGATAACAATGTCTCTCAGTGTTGCCAATTGCTTATTTAGATCGTGAATCACGGCTTCCAAATCAGCGATTCGCAGACATCCGGGGCATATATATCCACCATCGACCGATTGATCAAGAAGTGCATACATAGCACAAGATGTACACTGGACAGCATTGTTAGGCATGGAACCCATTGTATCAATTTGTGGGAACACCAAGTGTAGAATTTACAACACTACAAAATAACAATATGAAATCAAGGCAGATACTTACAGCTTCAGCACTTCTGCTTTTAACTCCTGCTTTAACTCACCACTTCCAAGTGGTCATTTCACAGAATTAATGGCTTTTGTCATGATGGTGCAGGGGGCACAGAAGGACATTGTTTTGCTTACCCTGTTTGGGACGTGGTGCTCTAGGCTTAACTAGAACAAACTGTCAGAAGAAGAGCTGTATGTGGCACCTGGGATCCGCAGAACATTGGCAGTCACTGGGGCCCACTTTACAGTGTGCGATCACCACTGGTCTAGAAAGAAAAAAAAAAATTCTGTGATTACTCACCTGTAGAATTGGTATTATATGTATACAGCACGTCCTGTTCCAGAAGATATTCCTTACACTTGGGATATACATCCAGTAGATGGTGCTGGACTGCAGACAGAAACATGGCTCCTCCCGGCCCCATATATACCAGGCACCTTCCACAAAATCCCCAGTATTGAGAAGCAGTTAAAATGAGACCGGGAGAACTATAACCATTATATGAAAATTTGAACATAAGAACAATCGCCATAAAGAGGTAACTAAAGATAATGATAACAAGGGTGGGGTGGAACAGGACGTGCTGTATACATATAATACCAATTCTACAGGCGAGTAATCACAGAATTGTATTATTCTAAGTATACAGCATGTCCTGTTCCAGAAGATATTCCTTACACTTGGGACATCCAATAGCAGTGTCCGTAAGGTAGGGTGGGATCCCCAAAAGTAATAGCAGACAGTTGAAACCACTGCCGCCTGCAGAACCTTGCGGCCAAAAGCAGCATCAGCTGAGGCCCTAACATCAACCTTGTAAAACTTTGAAAAAGTATGAACAGAAGACCAAGTAGCGGCCTTGTAAACTTGTTCAACAGAGGCTTGGTGCTGAAGAGCCCAAGAGGCACCAATAGCACGAGTAGAATGAGCAGTAAGGCGGAAGGGAGGCTCCTTCGCCTTAGCAGAGTAGGCCTGTATCACAGCCTGACGTATCCACTTGCTGGACTTAGCCGGAACCAGACCTTTCTTAGGTCCAGACGGAAGCACAAAAAGAGCATCAGTCTTCCTGAAGGATTCAGTAGCCACCAAATAGAACTTCAGAGTTCTGACTACGTCCAAAGAATGCAAAACCCTTTCCTTAGGGTTACTGGGATTAGGACACAGAGAAGGCAAAACAATGTCCTGATTGAGATGAAAGGCAGAAACAACCTTAGGCAGAAAATCTGGCTTAAAACGAAACACCACCTTGTCCTGGTGTCTCTCAAAATAAGGAGGCTTGATGGAAAGCGCCGCCAACTCAGAAACACGCCTAACAAAAGTAATAGCCCCCAAAAAGACCACCTTAAGCGTAAGAATGGACAAAGGAGCCCCTTGCAAGGGCTCAAAGGGAGACCCCTGCAGGGCAGATAAGACCAAGTTCAAGTCCCAGACTGGTAACATAGGCTTACGTGGGGGACGCACGTGAGTAACCCCCTGGAAAAAGGTCTTGACCAGTGGATGCTGAGCAAAGGATCTTTGGAAAAAAATAGCCAAAGCAGACACATGGCCTTTCAGAGTACTGCGCTGAAGACCCAGATGCAAACCATGTTGGAGAAACTCCAGAATCCTAGGAATAGAAAACACACGACAGGGAAGCGAGTGGGACTCGCACCAGTCAATGTAAGTACGCCAAACCCTGTAATAGATGGAAGAAGAGGACCTCTTCCTAGCCCTGATCATGGTATTCACCACCGAGGCAGGCAGCCCCTTTTCCATCAAGATGGAGGTTTCAACAGCCAGGCCGTCAAAGCCAGCGTTTGTAAATTTGGGTGACGTAGGTGTCCCTGAGAGAGCAGATCTGGAACCAGTGGCAGGGCGTACTGATCTACTGCCAACTGCACGATGTCTGCGAACCACACCCTTCTTGGCCAACAGGGGGCCACCAGGATGGTTGGCACCCCTTCCTGAACTATCTTGCGCAGCACCCTGCCCAGCAGTGGAAACAGGGGAAACACATACAGGAGCTGGAACCTCGTCCTAGACATTGCCAGGGCATCCGTGGCCAAGGCCAGAGGATCCTGGGACAGAGAGACAAAGACTGGACGCTTGTGATTGTGACGGGACGCAAATAGATCCACATCCAGCTGACCCCAGCGGTGGCACAGGAAGCGAAACACCCTGCTGCTGAGGGACCACTCTCCTAGACAAGAGGTCCCCCTGCTCAGATTCTTCACCCCCGGGATGTACACAGCAGAGATGCAGGGAACATTTTCCTCCACCAAGGACAGTATCAGGGACACTTCCTTGAGGACCCTCTTGCTCCGGATCCCTCCCTGATGATTGATGTAGGCAACCGCCGTCTGGTTGTCCGAGCAGACCTGAACAGCCCGACCCCTCAGGTGTGGGGTTAAGTGGGCGAGAACCAACCTGATTGCCCTCAATTCCAGAATGTTAATAGAGGCATGGGCCTCCTGAGGGCCCCACTGACCCTGGAATTTCAAGGACTTCCAGAATCCTCCCCAACCTGTAAGACTGGCATCCGTGGTGACAGTCTCCCAGCAGGGGGCCAGAAAGGACCTGCCCCCCAGCAGGTTCCTCGAGTCCAGCCACCACACTAGAGACCGCCTGACCTGAGGGGACAAGACACACACCTGATCCAGGGACACAGGGTCTCGATCCCATACTGACAAGAGGTGAAGCTGAAGAGGCCTCATGTGGAACTGAGTATATGGAACCGCCTCGAAGCAGGACACCATCAGGCCCACCAGCTGAACTTTCTCTTGAAGGACCTCCACCTTCTGCTGAGGAAGAAAGATCTTGACCTGAGCTGAATCCAGAATCATGCCCAGAAAAGACTTCACCATGGAAGGAGACAGGGAAGATTTGGGGTGATTGATCACCCAGCCGAATGATTACAGTGTGGACACCACCCTCTGAGTGTCCAGCTCTGCCCGATGGAAGGACTGAGAAGCGATAAGCATGTCGTCCAGGTAGGAAAGAATGCGAATGCCCTGAGATCTCAGCAGGGACATCACTCCTGCCAGCACCTTGGTGAATACCCTGGGGGCCGAGGTGAGGCCGAAGGGCAAGGACACAAATTGGTAGTGCTGATCCTCCAGAACGAACCTGAGGAATCTCTGATGACCTGGAAAGATAGGTACATGAAGGTAAGCATCCTTGATGTCTACAGAGGTCATGAAGTCCCCTGGGCGTAGGAGAGTCTCCATGCGAAAGTGTCTGAATCTGACAAACTTGTTGAGAAGCTTTAAATCCAGGATAGGTCTGATGGACCCATTCTTTTTGGGCACAATGAAAAGATTGGAATAATAGTCTTTGCCCCTTTCCTTCAAGGGCACCCGGCAGATGACACCTAGGTCTAGAAGGCCTTGGACAGCCAGGGAGAGACACTGAGCTGACAAGGGGTTTTGAGCTAACCGAGATTTGATGAATCTTGGGGGGGCCAGGCTACAAACTATTTTGTAACCGGAGGATGCTACCTCCTGAATCCACCGGTCTGAGACATGACGCCTCCAGACGTGAGCCAAGAGCCGAAGCCCTCCCCCCACCTGGATGGGTGAGGGCGCCTCTTCATGCCTGAGGGGGCTTGGGCAACCACGTCCTCTGCCCCTGCCCCAAAAATCTCCACAGGCTCCAGCAAAGGAAGCTCCCCGTCCAATTCTGGAGCCCCTAAAGGAAGGAGAAAAGGCACCTGAACCCCGAAAGGACCGGGGCTGCCTCCTACGCTGAGGTAACTTGCCACCTTTAGCAAACAAGTCCAAACGTTCCCCAAAGAGGCGCAGCCCCTTGAAGGGAAAACCAGTGAGAGCCTTTTTGGCAGCATTGTCAGCTGACACTGGCACAGCCAGACCGAGCGGCGTATCGCCACCAACAAGGCAGATGCCCTGCCACACATTCTAATGGTATCATCCAGGGCAGAGAGAACATATGCAACAAATTCCTCTCAATGCAGAAGAGCTCTATACTCTTCACTACCAGCATCATCAGGGGCCCCATCTAAGAGACCCCTGAGCAGACTTTTAAAAGCAACAGCCATGATAGCAGAGGCACAGACTGGATGGAGCGCGGTCCCAACACAGGCAAAGGCATGGCAAGCCAGCTGATCCATGCGCCTGTCCTCCCCATCCCTCAGTGTAGTAGAGTCAGGGGAATGCATGACGGATGTGTTAGACAACCCCAGAACTGGTGCATCCACCTCGGGAGGACATGACCAATGTTTAACTATCTCAGCAGGAAAGGGATACCTCTTATCCCAACTCTTTGGTACCCCGGGAAGCCTGCTAGGCCGTTCCCACTCCTTGAGAATCAGATTATTAAAGTGAGTTTGTTCAGGAAACTCCAAACGTGGCTTAACAGTATGAAACAGCTCCCCCTGTTGCCGCGGGGCCACGGCAGGAGGAGAGATACAGAGCACTTCAAAAATGTGAGCCAAAAGTCTGTCAGTATCATCTGAAGCCCATGGGTCAGATCCAGACTCAGCATAACCCCTAGGCTGATCCTCAGATGATTCTGAATCAGAGAATAATTCCCCTTCTTCCAGGTGGGTATATCCAGTAACATCAAAAAACTCCTCAGCTTCCATAGGAAAGAGAGTAACACCGGGTGCCAGATGCCGCCGCTTAGCAGGAGCCTTACGCGGGCCAGACCTGGCAATATGCCTTTCAATATTGGCTATCCGGGCAGCCAAATCAGGTTGAGACTCCCCACTGGTATGCACCTCACTGGGAGTCAGATGTAAGCGTGGGGGGGGGGGTAGGTGAAGCCAGAGGGGGCGCAGCACTAGGCCCAGCCGCAGGTAACCCAGACTGCAGCACAAGTACCTGCTGTGCGCAGGGTACACACACCCTGACATCATCACTTATAGGGGATACCCCACACGCCACACACAGCCGGGCTTGTCCCGAAGGAACCCCGGGCACATTCTCCTGAGAAGCCTCCATATGGTGATTATCACAGCACAACAGGCCAATAGGGATTGACGCTAATAATAGCAACCCGGGATGCCCCAGTAACCCGCTGGGGAAGTGGGAGTAATGGAATATAATAGCCCTCCAATAAGAGTTAACACTGCGAGTAGAGAGAGCCATCTTCTAGTCATCGCAGCCAGGACTGCAGAGAAGAACTGGGGATTTTGTGGAAGGTCTCCCTGGTATATATGGGGCCGGGAGGAGCCACTTTTCTGTCTCTGCAGTCCAGCGCGATCTACTGGATGTATATCCCAAGTGTAAGGAATATCTTCTGGAACAGGACGTGCTGTATACTTAGAATATAAACCAGCATTCATTATACACTTACAACATTTTGTATAGTAACTTGCTATCATATATCATAGATTTCATAGGAGAACCCCCAGCATAAACCCTGCTGCAATCAAGTAATGCCAACCAAAACCATTTGCTCTGTATGATAACAATGGTCTTGTCTGGAACATAACAGTTGTCCAAACATCACGTCCTGCACAGAACACCCCCCCCCCCGCAAACACAGCCCATGATATAACTATATTAAAAATATAAATATAATTTATTAAGTGACTGTTACATGACACAGGCCCAGGAGCCATGACAGACTACAGCACAGCTGAGCAATTGGAGATAGTTGTACTGGCACACATTCTATGTGGTATACAGTATCATTACATTCCACTGGCAGATTAGAGGGGGGGGGGTCGAGGGAAATGGTAGATTTCACCAGTCCTAAGAAAATGCCTGTATAGCTTTTTCTGTAAATCATCTCTTTCATCTCACACACCGCCCTAGGGTCAACTCTAATTATAGATTACATTCCCAAAATCTATTTCAAGGCTTACCTGACTGCCTACAGGCTTAATCGCACATAGTCTCACAAGATCTGGTGCTGAAGGTGAACTCCCTGGCCAGCCTTGGTGTGTGTGCCCTTGCTTTCAGTCAGGAGGGACTGACATCAGGGTAAAACGTGGTCAGGGGGGGTTTGGGACTCACTATTAGACTCGCAGGCTGGTGGTCTTCCTTGTTTATGAGACATCACAAATTGACAGCCCCATTGTGTGAAACCCCAAGGACTGCCTGGAAAACTCACCTCACCGACGATCCCATGCTGAATTCCCGCTGTCCCTTTAGCTAGGTGCGAACAAGCGCAGGCATTTCTGAATGGCTGGTGCGGGAACACCCACAGCTAGAGGCGAGTTAGCATGCACTGGCGGTGCACGCTCCATTTGGCTTTCCTTGCTTACTCATGCAATGCTGTGGGCAGATATTTAGAATAGTTAGAGTGGAGCAAAACCCAGGATTTTGAGTCTCCCAGGACTTGGTCCCTGCCCCCCGAGGCACCACAATGCCCTGCTATGTGAAACCCCCCAGGTTGCTCACTCCAATTCACCTTTCCCCGGTCCTAAGGTGCATGTGCGGCCCTCTTTGACTTATAGATTCCAAAGCCAATGGCCAGGGGTTTTGGTCCACTTTAATGCTGCTGTTACATACAATCTAGCTCAGGGGACAAGCATTGGAATGAAGTAGATTACTACTGCAAAACTAGAATGGTACAAACAAAAACCTGCCAGCCCAGGATTTTATTTTATAGCCACAAGCTGGGCGGGACTTCCTCAGTTGGGGTGTATAAGTGACTCCCCTTCCCATTATCTAACATGTTTAATATTGGGAGATATTATTATACAGTTCCTTTAAATAGACAGGAAGCCCAATACCAAGCAGAAACTCACTTCTGCAATCTCATGTTCCGGCTAATGAATGAACATGGGTGACTATTGGGGTTCCCCAGGCAGATGGGTGCCCATCGCTACTGGATAGGGTCACAAACCTGCAGGAAAATACAGGGGTAAGTGCCACCTGCCCTATATCGGGCTTCTGACCACGGCATGTGCAGCAGGGCTCCCATATTAGAATGCCCCCTCTTGCCTATTTGATCCACCCTGCAGATATTTTTGACCGGAGGGTGACTTTAATTTAGTCTGATGCTTCCATGACATCACATGCTTAAAATAGGGGTCGGTATAAGGAGGGGCTCCTAAAACCGAGTTTATATGGTGTATGGAAACACCAAACATCCCAAATCATCTTAACTGTATTGAATATGAGAGGCTTATCATATGGTAAGGAAGCCAGGGGCAGCAGTGGGGGTCACCTCCTCAATACATGGCTGGACCAGATACTTATTACAAGAGAGACCTCATCCAATGACAGTGGAGTATTGTCAGCCAGTCCTCCTCTGTACAGATCAGAGGTCAGCTCCATAACACAGCCACACCAGCGCTGACACTATCGCCTCCGTGCCACACGGCGAGCACGGGCAATACAGATCATATGATTATAGAGACTGCCGGGCGGCAGCGCCCGTCTAATAATAGTGCACACACCCGGCACCCCGCCTTACCCGCTGCCAGCTTCCCTGCTTGTCTCCAGACCCGGAAGAGAACAGCAAACAGCAGCAGCCAATAACCGCCCAGGGGCGGGGCGTCTGCTTGAATTGTGTCAGACAAAGGCCGGGAGCTGTCTGTGGTGGGGGCGCGCTTAAGTTGCCGCCGTCATATGCTTTTACAGCAGTTAGTTACGTTGTCATGTGCTGTGATAGGGAATATGGTGCCATACTCATGACTGTGACAGGAATTAGCAGCATTGTCATGTGTTGTGACAGGAATTGGCCCCACTGTCGTGCTGTGACAAGACTTGGCGCCACTGTCATGTGCTGTGACGGGAATTATTGGCGCCATTGTCATGTACTGTGACAGGAATTATTGGCCCCGCTGCCATGTGCTGTGACAAGAATTGGCGCCATATTCATAGCTGTGACAGGAATTATTGGCGCCATATTCATAGCTGTGACAGGAATTATTGGCGCCATTGTCATGTGCTATGACAGGAATTATTGGAGCCATTGGTATGTGCTGTGACAGGAATTAGCACCATTGTCGTGCTGTGACAGAAATTGGCGCCATATTCATAGCTGTGACAGGAATTATTGGCGCCATTGTTATGTGCTGTGACTGGAATTATTGGTGCCATATTCATAGTCGTGACAGGAATTAGCGCCATTGTCATGTGCTGTGACAGGAATTATTGGCGCCATTGTCATGTGCTGGGACAGGAATTATTGGCGCCATTGTCATGTGCTGGGACAGGAATTATTGGCCCCACTGTCTTGTGCTGTGACAGGAATTATTGGCGCCATTGTCATGTGCTGTGACAAGAATTGGCCCCACTGTCATGTGCTGTGACAGGAATTATTGGCTCCATTGTCATGCTGGGACAAGAATTATTGGCCCCACTGTCATGTGGTGGGACAGGATTTATTGGCGCCATTGTCATGTGCTGTGACAAGAATTGGCGCCATTGTCATGTGCTGTGACAGGAATTATTGGCGCCTCTGTCATATGCTGGGTCAGGAAAAGAGAAGACTACTAGCCTTATTCTAGCCTAACCCATCTTAGCACTTTGTTCAGAGTGGAGAGGGGCTAGAACCCATTTAAGATTCTAGAGCTGATTCTAGGATATGTTTTTTACTTAATGCAGTTCAGCACCATTTTTAGCTGTGCACATTATTTAAAAATGTTGCCCAGCTAAAATGGTGCTGAATTGCCTTAAGGAAAAAAAGCCTGCATGTTTTTTTCTCACTGTGATGAATTAGCCCTTCTGTCTGCTGACTGTGACACCATTGTAGCTTTACTTCCTGTCTCTTGTTAGTATATTCTAAGCATACAGCACGTCCTGCTCCAGATATAGTAATAACATGTGGGTAATCCTCCGCCTCCGGCGCCATGCACTGCAGACATGTAGAAAACAAGCTCCTCCCGGCCCTACATATACCGAGGGACCTCCCACAAATCCCCAGATTTCTCTGCAGTGCTGGAACTGCGAAGACATGAAGTATCACGCTCTCGCAGGCGCGCGGGGCTTTACAGCCCGAGGCCCTGCGGGACTATTTCCACCCGTCCTCTTGTATAAGAATATGCCTCCCAGCCTGGGCTGCGTTGGTCGGGTGAAGGTAGGCAGCACCTTGGTGTTTAACGGAGCCATGCTCCACCGCAATCCCCCACCGTAGGGTAGGCGGTTTAGGCCAATGGTGAGCCTCTTGTGGATGCCCCTCCCGCATTTTTGCCCCTACCCCGGGTAGCGCTGGACCCTGTGTGAGGGTCGCCATCCTTCCTCATTTCCCCAACTAGTAGGGGGAAAAGAAAGGGGGGGGGTATGTGTGTGGCGGTCCCAGTGTACTGGTATGTCATGCTTGTGGCCTTATTTCTGCCCTTTATTAACTCCGAGATGTCAGAGCCGCGCTGCTTGCTCTTTACTCTGTTTCTTCGGCCGCCGCCGTATGTCTTGTACGTAGTTTGCTGCGTCGTCTACTGCGTCGTCTAGATGCTGTGGTGCCATTACTTTATTGGATGAAACGGTTCTCTACGAATCCTTAAGCGTGTGGTTGTACCATTGCTTTTACTTTTACCTCAGAGCTTCGCGCTCTTTGGAGTGGGCGGGGCCTTGGTTCGGCACGCTCCGCGTCACGGCAGAGCATCGAGCCCGCCCTTCGAGGTTCGCTGCGGTCTCCTCCTCCTCCACTTGATCTGTAAGTGCCCTCGCGGGCGACTCCCTTTTTATATGTTCTGTCCAGCTGCGCATGGCCCTGACATCTCTTTCCCATTTATGTCTTTCAGACGCTGAGCACCGGTGGCTTTTCCCGGCCTCATATATACATTTATACATATATATATATATATATATATATTAATATAAGGATTTAGCGGGCCTTACTACAAATCTCCCACATTGATCAGCGGGTCGTTGGGGCATCCAGGGTTGCTTATTGCATAAATCCCTACGGGCATACTGTGTCTAGACAATCACCATATGGAGGCATCTCAGGATTGTGTTACCGGGGTCCCTCTGGGACAAGACTGGCTGTGTGTAGCGTATGGTCTCCCCCATGCTGATGCTGACGGGCCACGGGTCTGCGCGCCATGTGCCGAGCAGACGCTGGACCTGCGAGCGGCGCCTGTGGCTGCACCTCGCTCCCTCTCTCCCCTTTCCTCTTGCCTAAATCTGACTCCCGTTGAGTCATGTACAAGCGGGGAGTTACAAATAGACGTCTCTCCTAGACGGCCCATGCTTAACCAGATAGTTAAAGGGTTTTCCGGCCGTGTGGGTCCTGGCAGACAACGGCCCTGGACTCCCCCGGCTTCGGCCTGTGCTATGGGCTCGGAGGAGATCTCTTCTCCGCGTGATAGTGCTCCATCTGAAGATGGAGACCTGTTCTCTGACCCGGGTTCCTCTGATGAGAGGCTGAGGTGTCAGGATGAGGCTGGTCAGGATGACTGGGACCAGCTTGACGTTGGTGGTATGTTGCTCAGGATTTTTGAGGCCCTATCTATTTCGCCCCCTGGTGCGGTCCCCAGGCCGAGAGGGGAGCGCTTCCATACGGCGCCTGCGCGCTTGGAATTTCTCGAGCAAGCCCACTTTCATGCTCTTGTACTTAAAGCGGACCTTCACTCTGAATAAGTGTCTATCTTATATGTTTCCCACACCCTGTACATACAGATTGGCCACATTAAAAATCATCCTACCTGCATCTACTGCATGTTATGAGCCTTTAAACATCCAAGATGGCGGCTTATGGAAGCCGCCATCTTATCAGGCAGCCTGCAAACAGGAAGTGCCTCCTGACTGTGCTGCTCTGCATTCTGGGACTGCTGACCTTTACCTGACCCTAGCTCTGCTCTGTCTGAGCAAAGCACAGCTATAACCCGCCCCCCTGTACCTTATCCCACTCTCCTCAGTAAGTGTGATGCTTCTGAGTCAAGATGGCGGCGCCCGTATCCTAAATTCCTGAACAGAGTTGCAGCCCAGTGGGGGAAAGATTAATACGTTTGGAAATACCCTTTTCCCCCCGAGATGGTTGATTGTTGGGCTTCGTCTCCAGTGGTAGACGCACCGATTATTGGGGTTCCTAACCCCCCTTTCCTTACAGCTCCGGCTCACAGCACCCTGCGGGACGTCGAGGACCGGCGCATTGATAGGCTGGCTTCCCACGCCTTTGCTTGTGCAGGAACGGCGCTACGTCCTGTCTGTGCCGCGGCCATCACTGCAGTGGCCGCTAGGACCCTCATAAGTAAGATGCTTGAGCATCAACCTGAAGATTTACCCTGGGAGGTGTTTAACGCACTCTCCAGCTGTGATATTTTTGTTAAATTTATCCTTTTAGCTCTGGATGACACCATCAAAATGTGTGCGAGGACCTCTGCCCAAGTGATAGCTATTCGTCGCCTGCTCTGGCTGCGACAGTGGGGGGCAGACGATGACGCTAAAAGGACTTGACGGTGCTCCCCTTTAGAGGGCATCGCCTGTTTGGGAAACAGGACAATTCACCCAATCAGGAGCGGCCGTCCAGGCCCCCTCGGAGCAGGGATACCCCTCCACCTCCATATCATAGTGTTAAGCAGGAACCAGGGATGCCCTTTGCGGGGTCTGGTTCAGTCTCCTGTTCCGGGAGTGGCAGACAACGCCCGGGGCCTTCCGGCCGGGCCAAGTCCGAATCCTTCATCGAAACCCCACAAGCATGATGGGGCGCCCTCACCCGCCTGGGTGAGGGGATGGCCACAGCACCTTGCTCCTATCGGGAGGCTTCATGCCTCGTTCTGGTGGAGTTGGGAGGTAGTTCCTCCGGATGCGGGACAGTGTTTGCTGGGTGTCCTTCCCTGTTTTCTTCAAGTATGGGTGCAAGCCTTCCTTGGCCTACTAGGCCTGGGCTCCTTGGCTGGACGCCCTTAACGGATAGAGGCAGGGGCCTCTACACCAGTTTACCCCCCATTCCCCTTGAGGATGAGGGGGTCGCCCATTCTAACCCTTCTTGGGTTCGGCAATTTGTATCCTTATGCATCCAGGCTTGATCTGAAGTTGGGCCGTCGGCACCCTATAAACCAGGGGGCCTCTGGCCGTCCGTGGAGTGCTAAGATGCTTAATTTGGCTCCCAGGTGTCTTTGGACACATGTGGCCTTTACAGCTTGGTGTAGGTAGTCTTCACTGCTGATTGTGGCCGTGTTATTGGGCCCCTCTCACGCTCCCGGTGTTTCGCTAGGATTGGTTGGGAGTGATGTCTCAAACGAGACCAAGGGGCAGCCACAAAGGGACCTATCAGGTTTCCTTCTATCTCCCGAGAGGGAGTTGTTTGGATAGGCTTTAGTTGCCTCAGGTCCTATTTTTTTGTCCCATCCTCCAGTTTCCTAGGATGACGTTCGAATTGTGTCGGCTAGTGCCTTTTTTCTTGGCAATTAGGGATTTTCTAGGGCAAGGTCTCTGCCCTTCCTTGCTATCTCCTTACTGTCACCTGGCAGAATTGCACCTGGGATGGCCGTTAGTGGCTGTGCAGATGACGTCCCTTATTCTCAGTGCCCTTGGGTTCTGAAGCACCTTAGGTTGTTATTCTGGACAGGGGTCCAGCAGCCTGGACCTAAGTCTGTGCACCTTCCTCCTAGTCAAGGTGGTTCTGAGAGTTAATTTAAAAAAAAATTCCCTCGGGGGGCATCCCCTACCTTCTTGCTGCTCACCTGTTGGTGGTCACCTTGGGTACCAAGTCGTACAGGTTGACTGGGAGGGGGCTTGTTTCTTCTGAAACCCCCCGTGGTTCCTAGGTGGGGCCCTTAAAGGGGTCCCTTTACCTATTGTGTTTGCTGGCACAGCGAGCCTTCAGCGGGCTCCATCTTGCTGAACTTCTCCATTTCAGGGCCTGTCCATTTGGGGGACTCTTGGTCTGTCATAGGATAGTGGCCTGTCCCTTTTTTCCTGGGAAAGTCTCGGGACTAGCTGCTTCTTCCAGGAAGGCTCTGATTCTGATCTATGTGGGAGTTAACATCCCTTGCGTTGTATTGGTTTTAGTCCCACTGAGTTACTAACGATATGAACCTGTTGGGCTCTGTCACGATCACAGGGGTTCTGCCCTTTATTATTGGCCCAGAATTGGCCTGACCATTGTCCTTTGGGCTTAGTAGTTTCTGGCTGGACATTATACTCGATATGTCTTATTTTCTTCACCCTGCCAGGCAGGGATCTGCGCCAGATCGCTGAAGAAGGGAAGACCCGTTATGCCGGGGGCCTGGGTGGCCCAGGGGGGTGTCGTCCGCGGAGGCTTCTGCTGAGGACGGTGGGCCTGTACGCTCTCTCACGGGGTCTGCTCTGCATTGTCAGGCTTCTTCTATTTCGCCCCTATCTTCAGGCCCTAGTTTGGAGTTAGTACGGTTTTGTTCTTCACCCTGTTGGAGATGGCATATGTCAGATGGCAGATGGGGGTGTCTTGTTTCCATTGAAGAGCTAGGCCCTAGCTTCCTCCTCTTCGTCTTCTGCCATCTATGTTAGGGTACGTGGTACCTGTATTGCTTGGCTGGGTCTGGCTCTCTCCCCTACTGGACGTTCCCTGTTCCCGGGGTTCTAGAGTTTTTACAGCATGGTTGGTGTTGGCCCCCCAACTTAGTTCTAATTAAGGTTTCAGGGCTCGCCCTGTTCGCCTGATCCAATCTTCTGTGTTGAGCATTCATCAGGGTTTGCTCAGGTACATTTCTTGAGGAATTCTGGCTCCCCTTTTGGGGGTTTACTTAGTCTTATGCCCTGCTAAGGGTTAACTTTTCAGGTTCTTGTCTGATCTGTTCCTTACCTCATATCGCTCTTCTGGGGCAGTTGCTCCAGTCATAAGTGTGCCATAAAAGATGGCTCTGTCAACGATCATAGTCATTATATATATACATTTGTTTATATATCTGTACACCATGAGGTGTGCTCCGCCTTACACCGAGTTTGGCTGCAAGCGGTGTTTTTATTCTCCTTTATTCCAGATGCTCTGGTATCTGGGCTACTGTCTTGATTACTAAGAGCTTAGGGGGTCTGTCTTCCCCTTCAGGTGTTGGAGATTTTCCTGGTCTGTCTCTTGTCCCTGGTAGGGATTATGCCCTTGGGGCTTATTGGTCTCCATCCTTTAGTACCGGATCTGATTGCCTCCACGGGTGTAGGTGCCCTCGGATCGGCATTACTTGGTTGGTTTTGTCCTTCTGAGCCTAGAGTAAACGTTTCGGCTCTTGCTGAGTTTTGTTGTTTTTCAGTATTCCTGCAGGTCTCGCTTGAGACCAGGGTTCATATTCCCCGCCGGGGAGACTTCTAAGGTTGCCATGGCTACTCTCTTTTGCATTGCATGGTTAGGCTGTTACTCTGGCCTATTCTTTTAAGGGAAGATTACTCTTCTCTCCTGGTTGTTTTGTTCTCTTACTACTGGTGCTTGGCTTGGGCCTTTCAGCACTAAATTCTGTTGAGCATGCTGGCTAGCCCGCTGCTTGTATTTAGTTCTCCCTTTACAGGTTCAAAGGTTGAGGTTGGAGCTTGCTCTTGTTGCTCTTAGTAGCATGGTTGCGGGTGACAGCACTTTACTGTTGGCTGTGCCTTTTTTCACGGGGATCCCACCCTACTTTATGGACACTGCTATTGGATGTCCCACATGTTATTACTATATCTGGAGCAGGACGTGCTGTATGCTTAGAATAATACAATTCTGTGAAGTACTCACCTGTAGAATTGATATTATACGCATACAGCACGTCCTGCTCCACCCCACCCTGGTTTCACCTTGTTCTGGATCCCCTGTATGGTGATTGTTATCCTTGACATTATTGCCATTTTCTGGGTGGTTGGTTGCTCCCGGCTTCTCTTTCTCACTGCTTTTCAATGCTGGGGATTTGTGGGAGGTCCCTCGGTATATGTAGGGCCGGGAGGAGCTTGTTTTCTACATGTCTGCAGTGCACGGCGGCGGAGGATTACCCACATGTTATTACTATATCTGGAGCAGGACGTGCTGTATGCGTATAATATCAATTCTACAGGTGAGTACTTCACAGAATTGTATTTTCAAGTAACAGCACAGCTATGGGTGTCCCAGGTATTAGTGGTGCAAGCCTCATAGCTCTCTGTTAGAGGATGCCATGAGAACCACTCAGACATTCACACCTTTTCTTCCTCTTTTCTACACTTAGGAATTTAGTCTCCAACGCAGAGAACAGGCAGGACCAAAAGTATATATTCTTTGTGTGTCACACACACCCCGCTTCCTGTAGTAATAACGTTCGGGTAAACCATCTCCAGATGTCATTGCAGAGAGAGAGATCTTGAAACTGGCCCCTCCCAGTCTATATATACCTGGGACCTCCCACTTAATCCCCAGTGTTCTCTCTCTGCAAGATGCGTCAAGACAGAAGAAAGAGGTCTCCTGCTTGCAGGTTACACCCCGGCACCCCCCCTGGTCTATTTCTGCCCAGTTCTTGTTTACTTGTATTTTGTAATTATCGGACGCCTCCCAGCCTCGGCTGCTGACTGGGTAATGGTAGCCGGCACATGGTGGTGCCTAGGAGCTTATCTCCTCCACTAGTCCCCGTTATTGGGGCAGAGTGGTTATCCGGTTGGTGACCCGGATTTTGGGATGCCCCGTCCCGTTGTCCCCATATCTCTTCTCTCCTTCTCAGGGCCTCCCCTTTTTTGGTGGGGAAGTCCGTTAGGGGGGAGGGGGGGGAGGTGAGGGGTCTTTTCTGCCTTATGCTACTCTTTTTATCCTGAGGTAATTTTGGTACTGATATATGTGGGCATCGGTGCGCGCGTGTCTGTGTGTGCGTCTTTAATCTGTGTGTCTGTGTGCGGCGTTCCCAGCTCAGACCGGGTCCGTTTTTTTTGTTTTTTCTTTTTCTGAATGGCGCTGCCGCCATTTTTACCTCTCTGAGGTAAATCTGTGCTTAAGGGGCGGGGCCGCGCTCGGCGCGGCCCGTGCGGTGATTGGCTGGCGGGGCGGAGTAAGAGCGCTTCGCGCGCGCTCTCTGCCTGCCTGTCTTCTCTCAGCTGTGGGAGCGCTTGCACCGGCCTCTGAGGTGATTTCTGTGCTCTGTTCCTGCTGCCTCTTCTGCTGCGGTCATTTAAAAAAAGGTCTTTTATTATAGTTCCTTGTCTTCTATATTGCATTCAATGAATCCTTATTCCCATCAGGGGACTTTATGCTGTGGTCCATATTAGTATAGAATGGAGGTTTTTTGTACAGTAATAATAAGCCATTGTGGTTTTCTTTTCATTATGCATTGTTTCTCATGCTTGATCCTTTACTCAGGTAGCAGCATGATTCAACTGTATGTGACCATATTTATTTTAACTCATATATATATATATATATATATATATATATATATGTTTTTTTTTATTGGATAATATTGTGTTTTTTCTCTGTGTGCATGTGCGGTCTATTTATTTTTAGTGTTTTCTCTGTCTTTCCAGATTTGGGATACCCCTGCTGCATGGGTCTCCCAGTCTGATATACCTGGCTAGTCTTATTTTGGGTTACAAAAAATCCTCCCGGGACTCTAATTAATGAATAAGGGGCATCCCGGGTAGCTTATAGCATAAATCCCTGGGCTTTGCGAATTCCAAAAAAGTTTCACCGAATGGAGGCTTCCAATGATACCGGAAATGGCTCTTCGGGGCAATCTAGGCAGTGTGGGGGATGTGGGGTTCCACTCCCAGGGGATGATGTCATTTTGTGCTTTCCTTGCGCACAGCAGAATATTGCACGCCAGTCTGGTACTCCGGCTCCTGGCTCTTCGCAACCTCAGTCGTCTCCTGCTCCTCCACTTTTATTCCGGACCCAGGGTGATGTTGCCACAGCTGGGGATTCGCAATCTGAGTTGTGCGCTCGAGTGGCCACTCTCGAGAAGTTGTCTGCACAGGTAGCTCATAAGGCTACGGCTAAAAGGAAACACATTGATTCTCCTTCTCTGACTCCTGCCTTGGAGGCAACGGAGGTGATTCTCCTTCTCTGACTCCTGCCATGGTGGCAGCGGCGGTGTTAGACTGGTCAGATTGTCCTTTGCCTGAAGAAGGGGAAATTTTGGAAGATTTGGATGATATTGATGCTCCCCTGTTGACTGATACCTCGGCAGATTTGACTACTGGGGTGTCTTGTGATACTCCTTCTATCCTTTCCAAGGTTTTTGAAATTTTGTCTCTGGATCCACCGGCGGCGGTCCCTCCGCCTAAGGGTGAGCTATTTGAGATGCCTAAGCCGCGTTTAGCATTCCCTGGTCAGCTACATTTTGAAAGGGTTGTGCTTAAGGAATGGGAACAGCCGACCCGCCTTGTTGGCTCCCCGGCTAATTGGGACAGGAGGTATCCCTTTTCGGAGGAATTGGTTAAACTTTGGACGGTACCCCCAGACGTTGATGCACCGGTTTTGGGGCTCTCTAATTCTTCAGTGCTGCATTCACCAGACACTACCACAATTAAGGATGTTGAGGATCGTAGAGTCGATCAACTGGCTCGTCATGGTTTCATCAGTGCCGGTTCGACCTTGCGTCCGGTATGCGCTTCTTCCATTGTTCTATTGGCTCTTAAAGCCTTGATCAAAAATTTGTACACGGATCTTGATCCGGAATGTGAGGAGTTTACCTCTCTTCAATTGTGTGAGTCTTTTGCTTCTTTTGTTCTAGCCGCCCAGGATGATGCTATGGCCATGTGTGGCAGGACATCTGCTCTTTTGGTTGCTATTCGGCGGTCAGTGTGGCTCCGTCAATGGACGGCAGACGTTGGTGCTAAAAGATCACTTACAGCTCTTCCTTTTCTGGGTTTACGCCTGTTTGGTGACAAGTTGGATTCAGTCACCAAGGGAGGCAGGTTGCCTCAGCGCAGGAAGCCGCGGCGTCTTTTTCGAGGAACCTCTTCTTTCAAACCTTCCTTTCGGGGTGCCAGGGCAGGCAGAGGGGCCTCCCTTCCTGCTACCAGGGGCACAAGCTGGAACCGGGGGCGAGGCCGCGGCCATTCCGGTCAAGCCTGCTCAGCAATGAGGGGGCGCCCTCACCCGTGAGGGTGGGGGGACGGTTGCGACACTTCTCCCAGACTTGGGTCCAGGCAGTCCCGGACAGATGGATTCGGGAGGTGGTGTCGTCCGGTTACAAACTGGAGTTCCAGTCCCATCCTCCCTCAAGGTTTCTCAGGTCCCGAATACCTACCGATCCTTTGGTCGCCCAAGAACTTCGAATGTCGGTAGGGAATCTTCTAGATATGGCGGTCATCCATTCGGTGCCAACTTTGGAATTGGGTCTCGGTTTCTATTCCAATCTTTTCACGGTGCCCAAGAGGGACGGATCGGTGCGCCCTATCCTGGATCTGAAGTTCCTCAACAGGTTCATTCGTCCACGGAAGTTTCGCATGGAAACTCTGCGCTCGGCCATCACTTCTCTTCGGCAGGGGGACTTCATGACGTCCATAGACATAAAGGATGCTTATCTGCATGTTCCCGTCTGCCCAGTCCATCAGCGTTTTCTGCGCTTCATGGTAGAGGATCGGCATTTTCAATTCGTGGCGCTTCCGTTTGGTCTTACCTCGGCGCCAAGGGTGTTCACCAAGGTTCTAGCAAGGGTGATGACCATTCTCAGAACTCAAGGCATTCGAATTTTGCCTTACCTGGACGACCTTCTCATCATGGCTCCTTCCTTCAATCAAGCGGAGAAGGACACCAGCATGGTGGTTTCTACGCTGGAAAGCTTCAGTTGGGTAATCAACTATCCCAAGTCCTCCCTGACTCCGGCCAGGGTGGCGTCCTTCAATCATCAATCATCAGGGAGGGACTCGCAGTCTGGGAGCTCTCAGAGAGGTTTCCCTGATTCTGACCTGGGCGGAGGCTCATGTACCTTGCCTGTCGGCAGTTTACATTCCGGGGGTGGAAAACACGGAAGCGGACATTCTAAGCAGATGCTCCTCCCGTCTGGGGGAATGGTCTCTCCATCCTCTGGTTTTTCAGGCTCTGTGTCTTCGGTGGGGAACACCGGAGGTGGACCTGTTTGCCTCTCGTCACAATTACAAACTTCCGACTTTTGTATCAATGTCTCGGGATCCTCTGGCTCTGGCGGTGGATGCCATGTTTCTGAGCTGGGGGAAACTGGGGTTCCTGTATCTGTTCCCTCCGATTCCCTTGCTAGGAAGAGTGTTAAGAAAGTTGATTCTGGAAAAGGTCCCTGCCACTCTCGTGGCTCCAAGGTGGCCAAGAAGAATGTGGTTTGCGGACGTCGTTCGGATGGCAGTGGATCAGTTCGAGCTTCCTCTGCGGCCGGATCTTCTCACTCAGGGTCGGCTGCGTTACCCCAATTTACCAGCGCTGGCTTTGACGGCTTGGCTGCTGAAACCTCCAACCTCCAGAAGGAGGGTCTTTCTGATTCAGTTATTAAGACTCTTATCTGTGCTCGAAAGAGGTCTTCCTCTGCTATTATAGAACCTGGCGTTCTTACATCGATTGGTGTGAGGCTAGATCTTTGCCCTGCAGTCTTTTCTGTTTCCAGAATTCTGGATTTTCTTCAATCTGGATTGGATGCTGGTCTCCAGCTTAGTACCTTAAAGGGGCAAGTTTCTGCCTTGTCTATTTTCTTTCAGAAGGCTTTTGCGCTTCATCCGTTGGTCAAGACTTTTTTCCAGGGGGTTACGCATCTGCGGCCTCCTAGGAAGGCGTTGCTACCTGTTTGGGATCTGAATTTGGTCCTGTCTGCTCTTCAGGCTCCTCCTTTTGAGCCTTTGTCGGATATTGCTCTTTCCACTTTGACTCAGAAGGTAGTCTTTCTTGTGGCTATCACTTCGGTTCGGCGTGTCTCTGAGTTGGCGGCCTTGTCCATTCAGGCGCCCTACCTTGAGAAACATCAAGATAAGGTGGTATTTCGGTTCAAATCGGATTTTCTTCCTAAGGTTGTTTCTGCATTCCATCTGAATCAGGACATTGTTCTTCCCTCCTTGTGTCCTAAACCCAAGAATGACAAGGAGAGGGTTTTTCACTGTTTGGATGTTGTTCGCTGTGTTCATTTTTATTTGCGTGCTACGTCTTCTTTCCGTAAGACTGATGCCTTTTTCGTTCTACCGTGTGGGCCTAGGAAGGGTTTGGCCCCAGCTAAATCTTCCATTAGTAAATGGATTCGACAAGCCATTATTGGCGCCTATATGGCTAAGGGAAAAGTTCCTCCCTTCCGTATCACTGCTCATTCTACTCGTGCTATTGGTGCGTCCTGGGCTTTTCAGCACCAGGCTTCTGTTGAACAAGTTTGTAAGGCTGCTACTTGGTCTTCGGTTCATACTTTTACAAAGTTTTACAAGGTTGATGTGCGAGCCTCAGCGGATGCTGTGTTTGGCCGCAAGGTTCTGCAAACTGCAGTGGTTTGAGTTATGCTTCATCTTCCTGCTGGATACCCACCCTTTAGGGACACTGCTTTTGGATGTCCCAAACGTTATTACTACAGGAAGCGGGGTGTGTGTGACACACAAAGAATAATACCATTTTGGGAATACTCACCAGTAAAATGGATATTATTGGTGTGTCACACACACCCCGCTTCACCCGCCCTTTTTAGTATCCTGGTTTTCTCTATTTGGTGAAGCTATAAGTTTATTGAGGGTTAATTTTTCTGGTACCTTGTCTTACTGCTTTTCAATTACACTGGGGATTAAGTGGGAGGTCCCAGGTATATATATAGACTGGGAGGGGCCAGTTTCAAGATCTCTCTCTCTGCAATGACATCTGGAGATGGTTTACCCGAACGTTATTACTACAGGAAGCGGGGTGTGTGTGACACCAATAATAACCATTTTACTGGTGAGTATTCACAAAATGGTATTTTGTGTGCAGGCATGTACCGTACATTAATCGACTGAAACCCACCAGTTAAATGCCACAAATTGCTGCACTAGGAAGCAACTACATTTTATTGAAGATACATAAGATTTTAAACAAATTTGTTACTTTGTAGTGCTGCATTTTTTTTATTTTTTGGTGTGTGTTCATCCACTTGTAGGTTTGGTCGATATAGTCTCTAATGCCCTGTAGTAGTCTCTCTTTTTTCATGATCCCCTTTCGGATTCCCTTTTTATTTTTCTTTAATGTCTTTCACGTCCACATTATCTCCTTTTTCCATTTGCACATTCAATCTCTCTTTCATCACCCTCTCATTTTTTGCTCTAAGTGCAATTCAGCACCATATTTAGCTGTGCAATTTGTTAAACAAATTGTACAGCTAAACATGGTGCTGAACTGCACTTAGCGAAAAAAAACTAGAACTACTGTTTACTATAGAAGAAAAAAAATAGTAAAAAAAAAAAAAACAAAATTACTCTCATGAATCAACACTTAAGGAGTCAATTTAGTGCCAGGTGGGAATTTGCACTACTGAGTGTAAATTTTCACCTGGCTCTAAATCCACCCCAAGGTAGACAATGAAAGTGAATCGACCCCCACGTGTTTGTCGGAAGGAAATGGCTGCGGCATGGGAGAAAAGACTTTTCAATTTGTTTTTGGGGGCATGCTGCACATACCAGTATTTGGGATGCGACTCACACTGTGCAAACTGCCATTCACTTTTATGGTCTACCTTGGGGCTGGATTCTGAGGCAGGTGAAAATTTACACCCAGTAGACAATGAAAGTGAATGGCAGTTTTCTCCCGTAAAAAAAAGGAGAATTCTCACCTGGCTTTTATGACCCCCACGTGTTTATGTCAGCAGAAGATGGCTGTGGCAGGAATGAATGTTTTTTAGATTTTTTTTTTTGGGGGGGGGGGGGGGGGGGGGGCATGCTGCACACTGCCTGTATATCTCACACACACACACGCACGCATGCGCACAGTAATGTGGGGTTTGTAATGGAGTAATAGGGTGATTGAGAGGGAGTATTTTAGCACACCGTTGGTTCAGAATATCCAATCTTATGGGCAGGTGCTTATGGGGTGAGAAATATGGTAAATGTAATGCTTTAGGGGCAATAGCCTGGCTGAAATGGGTCCTGTCCCAGGTGTGTCTGAGATGGTGGATCCTTTTTGTTATCCGTGTCCTGATGGGTCTTCGGAAGCTTAGGAAGTGTAATGAATGAAAGCAACTAAAGGATAATAAGAAATCAACGCTTTTGATAAAAAAAAAAAAAAAAAAGAAATATTTTTATCATTTCAGGCAGCTTGTTTTTTTTTGCTCTGGCAATAAAGTTTTTTTTGGAAAGCAAAGCTACATTCTTTATAAAACAAAGCAACGCAAAGCCTGACAATTAGAGATTTTATTTATTTGAATTATTTTAGGTAATCATTGTACCTAAAAAAACACACCATACTAAATGTATGTCAGTACAATAAATTGTCAGCCATGAAATGCAAATAAAAATAGCACTTTTGTTAATGATGTATGCCAATGACAAACTTAATTCTACTTTATGCAATTTCAGAACATGGCATTAACCATTTTACAAGAACATCTTAAAATGTTTCCATCATTTTCACATTGTGGGGACATCAACACAGCAACAAATGCAATAAAATGCATAATACTCGACATTTAAAAACGCATTTTAAAAAGTACAACCCTGTTTAGCTAAACAGTTGGTGCCACCTTACCTTTTTATTTAAATTTTAGACTTTTATAGAATTATGGCTCTCCCTATAGCTAAAGCTCTTGGAATCTGGTTCACATGCAAAGCAAATTAAGTTACATTGCTCTTTGACCAATCTAGACACTGGATCTCCCTAAAATGTTCTCTCTCTTTTCTAGGTTTTAGAGTAAGAAAAGGGAAATAACTAGGAGAAATCTTATCCAGCAATTTGCTTGCAGAGGAGGCACAGAATGCATCTCACTTCCCCAAGAACACATTCTCTAAATCAGGTGAGGAAGCTGCAGTGGAGGAGATGAGTATAGGTTTATTTGCAAACCTTCAAAGTTTCTCCTTCCAAGTTTCACAAAATGCTAAAAATCCCTCAGCTTTTTCATTGCATAATTCTGCCAGCCACAAATTTCTGTGTCAAAGTACCTCAGTCACCAAATCTTAGATCTATACCGCTTCTAATGCACAATTAACGTCTGGGACAAACCAGACCAGCCTATTGATTCCAGTAGGGGCCACATACACAGAAGCCTCTAACGGTTTACAGTGGACCAACACCCAGGATTTTGACTATCCTGGGTCTTGGGCCCCCCCGATCGCTCGTAAAAACTCACCTCACTCCTATGGTGTATGCGCTGCCGCTCATCCAATCAGCACGCTCGGAGCCACTGTGGTATGCGCATCCAAGCGACATACAACCACAGTGGCTCCGAGCACGCTGGCGGTCGCATCTCGCGCTTCCCTCTAACAGGGAGCGTGTCCGCGATGGCCATTCACAAATAGGTGGCGCGGGCACTCCCTGCTAGAGAGAAGCGCAAGATGCGGCCCGTGCATGCGCCGTTGGATCGGGATCAAGGTAAGCTTCCTAGGCGTCCCACAGCAGGGCATCCCAATTTTGGATGCCCCGCGGGGAGGGATCGGATGATTCCCGGGCCGATCCGGGAGGGTGTTGGTCCACTTTAATCGATTAATGATAAATTGCTAACTTCATTTACTCTCATGGCCAATGGTAAGTAACTTTTCTGCAAACAGCATAAAGACTGGTCAAAGTTCAGGTGGATACATAGCTGAGCCAAAGAGAAGGGGATACAAGAATGTCCAAGGAAAGGTCATCTGCCAAACAAAACAATTTAAGTGCTGAGAAAGATTAGAAAAGCAATAGCACAAAGTTTAGGTTTGCCAGGCATTCAGCTTTAAATCTGAACTTTAGTACAAAGAGGTTATCCAAGCCGATAGTATAAAGCTCTGGATCTCTATCAACCAAGGCATTCCAGCTACCCAACACTTATGGAAGCCTTTTAACAAGTGAGATAATAAGGTTTAGGATGGTTGGGAAAGCTTCAAGCCTCTCCAAGCCAGAATCACAAAAAGGGGCATAGATTATTCAGCACTGTAAGTACACAGGGCTGTGCAGTATACAGCTTATTGGGAAAATATCTTCCAGTAGTTTACTTTTAAACACATTTTAAGTCTTCTGCTCTGGTAGCAAATTATCTTTCCTCTTGTGGAAAGATGTACTTGCATACACTTGCAATTTAGCCTTAATCTGAAACCTACCTTTCACTCTTGTTAGAGAAGCAATCAGAAACCAGGGCCAAATAGTTTTCCCAGGTGGCCAATAATTCTATACAACTGTCCCAGCATTGATAATATTTACTTTTTACACGTGTTTACGTGTTTCAGGGTTTCGCCTTGGGAAAATAAAAAGGACCAGTACACCTCCCAAAGAGGTGAGAAAAATCAATGAAACATATCTACAGGAAAGTGCATTTAGCAAAACCTAGACAAGACATATTCTATATTCTTTTTCAGCTATATGTATTAAACTAGTCAATGAAAAGCCTATTCCAGCAAGATACTAGTCATCACAATTTACAATATCAGGACCGTGAAGGTAAAATTGGGCATTATGTTTACATTAACATTATGTAAACCTGTGGTTTAAAACTAGGTCTTCATACTATCGTTACCTTTTTGATAGTAGTTACACAAGAGTTGGCTGCAACCTGTCACAACACACTCTCCATAACCTACTTCTGTTTATGTTTCAATGCCATATGGCGGTTCCTTCAGGCCCCAAACCTGTAACAGGTTGGGGAAACTGCAGAGCTTCAGCAGATTATAGCCACTAGGTTTTAAGCTACAGGGTCACTTAATTTAGTAAATCAATGCCAACAGAACAGCATTTAATGCGTGTAGTAAATTTAGTAGTTTAATGTACATAAACGTATAGCATGTTTATGTTAAAACACATTAAACTTAAAAAGTTTGGTTTTCACTCAAAGTAAAGAGCCCCAAGGTTAAGAAAAACACATTAGACCATTTATACTACATCATTAGAGGACGTTATATCACATTAGCACACTGCAACTAAATATTAGTGGCAATTACAATATACAAGTTAATAAGAAGCAGTATTTGGTATTTCGTTCTGCTTTAGGGTTGTAACCATAAAAAAAATATTCATAGCACCATGCACAACCACACATTTGTTTAGCAAAACACAATACCTAGAAATCCTGGTGGTGTTCTGTATGTCTAGCTAGCACCTGGCCTACAAAGCTTAGCTGCAAGAAAGGAGGCTGGAACTGGATGAGCAGAGCCTAAGTTTGATTATTTGCATAATAATGAGGCTATTAGCATATTAACCAACTGTTGATAATTTGAGGTCGCTGCTCAAGCCAAAGGAAAATAAAAACGATTACTTGACTGCCTGCAAGCTAGATGGCAGCAGAGGACACCGAATGAGAGCGCCCACTGCTGAGACCCTCAAATGTGTGCCTAACTAGGCTTCAGCCCACAGGACCCTATGGGATCGAGCCTATGCAAAGCAGGTAAATCATTTTTTTCCCCCACATTTGCCAATCCCTCCTAAAAGGCATTTCACACCTCATTTATGGTGTTAGCCTAATCTTACCACCATAATACACACCCCTAAAAATTAGCAACTGTACAGTTAAGACTAAAGGGGATAAATTAAGATACCAATAAAAAAAAAGTACATTTTTATTCTATATGGCACATTAAATAAATACAGAAATTACATTTTATCATCTGGTACTACTTTTGTACAGTGTTTTAGTCACTGTTAAAATTAGCATACAGTTAGAGAGTAAATTAAGGCATACTTTTACTCATACAATTAAAAAAAAAGTCACATTCTCTCCACCATTTAAAGAATATTCTTCCTATACAGGTGCACAGGTTTTTTCATTCCATTCAAGCCCCCCTTTTAGACATGGCGTAAAGCAGACCCCCCAAAAAAAAGAAAGTTTAGTAAATTGCTTCCCTGACATAAGCAGCTTGAGAGGGCTTAACCCCATGCAGATGTTGTGGAATGGCATAAAGATTATTTGCTCTTAAATTACATGGGGCTGCCATCGCACACCCGACAGTCCTGCTTACACATGAGAATTACAGGGGTGCTGTGCCAGTAGCAATTTACACCAAATTGAGAGATGTATATGCCTTAGAAACAAGGAGACGCTGGCCTGTCATTTTTCACAACGCAAGCAGCAAATAAACAGCTAATGTAGCATAAGAAAACTGTAAGGGGAGTGGTTACAATGTATCTCTATGGCAGCAGTCAGGGGATACAATGTATTTTATTCAATGATGAGTAAGGATTACTACATCTGGCTAGAAATAAGAGATGATTGCACAGAGCTATGAGGCAATTTTGACTGACAAATTGCCTTGTGTGTGGCAAGTTGGCCGCTGCCATAAATGTTTAAAAGTGCAAAATCTGCCTGCTGTTAATCTGCTGGGTGTTAATACCTCCCAATAAGCTTATGTCACCAATTGCCACAGAGGGGCTTTAGGGGAGCAATTGACCAAGCATTTTGACTGGAGGTCCGCTTTAATCTTCTACAGTGTGCCTACTCTCTAAGAGGTAGTGAGTTTTAATTCATTATTCAACAAGACAACTGGTTAGGTAGAAGTGCTCTAGCAATAATTTGAGAAATTACCAAAAATAGGACTGTAACCCCCCCCCCAAAAAAAATGATATATATAAGATTATATAACCAGTCTACAAAAACATATCACATATTATCACAGTTTAATCATGTAATTAAGCACATGACAGCAAGGGGGGGGGGGGGGGGGGTAAAGGTCTGGTGGGGTCACAGTGTGTCATTTTTATGACATGGCACCAGACATAATAAGTACATCTGCCAAGCTGCCACTAACAGAACACAAAATGTAAAATACTGTACTTAAATTACTGAAACAGAACCTGCCAGAGCAGGCATCTGGTATTCAATTTTGCACCTAGAGACTGGTATAAACGCGCACCTTGTTTATTTGCATTTTCTCTCCCTCTCTGTGGGGAAGGTGTGCATTTTGTAAGGTGAAGTCGCTCCTTATATGTGAGCAAATATGCAGCTAACAAAAAGGAACAGATTTGCTTAGAATGGAGGGTTGATTAAATAGTCAGTTGGACCAGGCAATGAAGGCAGTGCAGCAGCAGTAAGCTCCTCTGCACATACCGCTGCTGGAAACCCCATCAGCAGATATACTTACTTGCCTACTTCATTGAACCCTTGCTCTGGCTGTCCCACATGACTGCAGTCGACTTTAGGGAAGGCAGAAATCGTACCACTGCCTGCTATTTTTTTTTAAAGATCAAAACCCCCATGGGATGCCATGGCTGAGCTGTGCATGCACCCTAGGATTGAGGATGAAGGTAAATGTCAAACCCAGGGGTACAGCAGGGCATCTAAAATAGTTTTGGCTCTCTTTTAGTATGTATTCTCCAGTTATCAAAGAGTGGCAGTCCAGACAATGATAAGGCAGCAAGAAGCTAACCTGAAACCTGTTCCAAATGCCTCTCCCCATTTCCTGCAACATGCATTAGATGCTGGAGCAGGTCTCCAAAATGTGCCCTTCTATTCAATTCTATTCCTCCATGACCACAAACAAATGTGGACAAATAGCCACCCCTCGTGCTCAAAGCTTGAGTAAGCCTGGATTATGCTGGGAGAGCTGAGAGACAGGGGTGGCTTTGTGGCCACGTCAGTGTGGGGTCATGGAAAAATGGAAAGCAAAGGGGAGGAAAATGGTAGAGAAGTCTTTCGTGAATCCCCCCCCCCCCCCCCATCAACAAGACAGGGCAGGGGTTAAAAATAAATAAAATCTCTCACCTGGTCCAGTAGGTTTCTTGAGCACTCCCGCTGCTGGCTTTACAGAGCTGTATCTCTATTAAATAGAGGCCAGGAGAGTTCAAAGAGCAAGGGTGCAGAGTTCTGTGGCCACCACAACAAGGGATGACGGACAGCTGTGGAGCCAGGACTCCCCTTCCTATCGCATCCCCGGGAATGGGGGGCATGCTAATTTTAGTTTAGGGTCCCTTTAATAGGGATCTGAAATAATAGTTAAAAGTCTTGCCTATAGATGCCCTTTAAATACATTTATGGCAACACAATTCAGGCAGAGTAGAGCCCTTTGAGGGGAGCGTTGAGCACTTCCATGACTCCCACTTGGAGAAGAAAGAAGGCAGATAAATAAAATGGGCTACATAGCTACACCTGAGTTAGTAAGTCTGTTTTGCTATACCAGTGTTAGTGTATATTTGAATTACTACAAATGCCAGCTCCTGGCTGCTTCTCTGACATACTTGCATTGTTATGTAAAAAGTTAATACTTATTACAAAAACATTTTAGTATTAGAGCTAGGACAAAAAAAGATTGACATAAAAAAATTATACTAAAAATTGCAAGTTAACCATTACTTAGAGATATATTGGTAATAAAAAGGAAAGTGGACTAGCTGTATCGAGACATTTCAGATGCACAAGAAAGCCAGATAGATGAGCAATACATTTTTAAGAAAAACAGAGGCTCGGTTGCTTTGACTTATTACTACAGATATACCATAAAATGGGTGAATGAGAACTTTTACAGACTTACTTGAGGATAACTTTTTCTACTTCGCAATATAATAAAAAATTGAAAAACACATTATACAGTACAACATTAAGTTAAGCTAGGTTTGTGAGATGCGTTCATTGTCTTAGCTTTTCTAAAATCCACATTTCATTAAATCTGTAAAAAAAGTCATTTTGTAATCAAAAAGCGGTAATTGTCCAATAAGGAAAATGCTTAATGTAATCTGAGTTGTTTTGTTCAACGTTAATTTCTTAGCTGTAAAAAACACTAAAAAGTATTAGATATATATTAACCAGCATGGTTAAAGGGTCAGTTTTTTTGCTACCAAGGAGAAATGTTCTCATAGCATTTCCAGCTTATTGCAGCTTTACTAATTCAAAAAGTGTAACATTCTATTAGGGAAACATGGTGTATTCAGCAGCAAAAGATTTTTAAACCTAAAGGAGAACTGAAATCGGGTTATTTAGAAAGTTAAACAGGTTAAATTTGATCATGGCACAAATATATAGAAAAAAGGAAACCAACAATGAAGCATGAATGCGTCTATCTCCCACAAGAAGGGAAAACTAAAAATCACAGCATACATAACCCATCGCTGAACAACACAGAGGCCCAGTGGAGCATCAGTTTTAGTGATGCCTTTGCTGCTGGATGCTTGTCAGGGCACTAAGAAAAAGGAAATTACAAGCAAAGATGGAGTCTGTAGGGTGACTAGGTCATCTGACATCAGGAAGTGAACTCTGGCTGGGGAGCGGGATGGCTCCATTATTAGGGTGGCAGTTCTGCCTCAAGCTTTGGAAGTACGACGCCTGGACTGGTTTGTGACCCTGCAGAGCACGAACCGCTTCCTCAATGCTGAACCAGCGGCGCTTTCGGCCTAAAAAGGTATGATTGAAATTATTGCACATCACTTGGTACTCATATACAAATCACTAATGATTAACAATGTCCTACATGTTCCTTCTTCAATCTAATTACAACAGTGTAATTACATATATGTTACAGTGCCACAAACTTGAAGCAGAAGTTTAGTCAAAAAGTGTCCCACCCTGCCAACCTACTCTGGAGGTAAAAAAAAAAAGGCCTTAGCCACGGGCCCACGCTGCTATCCCGGCGCTCTGGATCCTGGACGCCACCATCTTGCATGAAAGCACAGAGCTGCATCCGCTGTCTTGCATGAAAGCACAGAGCGCCTGACCCAGGAAATGCAGCGCTGTGGTTTCTCATTGGCGGACGCACAGAAACTCGGAGGGGGGGGGGGGGGGTGGCACTGGCCCGGGGAGAAGGTAAGGGGAAACTCCACTTTGTGGCCCTCCGGCAGTCGGCCAATATTCATACCTCGCCAGCATTCCCATGGTGCAGAAGCAGCTCTCCTCCAATCTGCTTCTTCAGGTGTGTGGCTTATGAAGCTGAATGTGAGCCAGCAGATTGCGTGTGGCATCCCTCTAAGACGTGTGCGCACACAGCAGCCCAAAAAATACAATTCTGTGATTACTCACCTGTAGAATTGGTATTATATGTATACAGCACGTCCTGTTCCAGAAGATATTCCTTACACTTGGGTTATACATCCAGTAGATGGCGCTGGACTGCAGAGACAGAAAAGTGGCTCCTCCCGGCCCCATATATACCCCAGTATTGAAAAGCAGTTAATGAGACCGGGAGAACTATAACCAATATATAAAACTTTGAACATAAGAACAAACACCATAAAGAGGTAACTAAAGATAATGACAACAAGGGTGTGGTGGAACAGGACGTGCTGTATACATATAATACCAATTCTACAGGTGAGTAATCACAGAATTGTATTAATCTAAGTATACAGCACGTCCTGTTCCAGAAGATATTCCTTACACTTGGGACATCAAATAGTGTCCGTAAGGTAGGGTGGGATCCCCAAAAGCAACAGCAGAGACAGTTTAAACCACTGCCACCTGCAGAACCTTGTGGCCAAAAGCAGCATCAACTGAGGCCCTAACATCAATCTAGTAAAATTTTGAAAAAGTATTAACAGAAGACCAAGTAGCGGCCTTGCAAACTTGTTCAACAGAAGCTTGGTGCTGAAAAGCCCAAGAGGCACCAATAGCACGAGTAGAATGAGCAGTAAGGCGGAGGAGTAGGCCTGTATCACAGCCCGACGTATCCACCTGCTGATAGTGGACGGAGCCAGACCTTTCTTAGGTCCAGACGGAAGCACAAAAAGAGCATCAGTCTTCCTGAAGGATTCAGTAGCCACCAAATAGAACTTCAGAGTTCTGACCACGTCAAAAAGGATGTAAAACCCTCTCCTTAGGGTTACTAGGATTAGGACACAGAGAAGGCAAAACAATGTCCTGATTGAGATGAAAGGCAGAAAATCTGGCTTAAAACGAAACACCACCTTGTCCTGGTGTCTCTCAAAATAAGGAGGCTTGATGGAAAGCGTCGCCAATTCAGAAACACGCGTAACAGAAGTGATAGCCACCAAAAAGACCACCTTAAGCGTGAGAATGGACAAAGGAGCCCCTTTCAAAGGGAGACCCCTGCAGGGCAGATAGGACCAAGTTCAAGTCCCAGACTGGTAACACAGGCGTACGTGGGGGACGCACGTGAGTAACCCCCTGGAAGAAGGTCTTGACCAGGGGATGCTGAGCAAATGATCTTTGGAAAAAAATAGCCAAAGCAGAAACATGTCCTTTCAGAGTACGGAGCTGAAGACCCAAATCCAAACCATGTTCGAGAAACTCCAGAATCCTAGGAATAGAAAACACACGACAAGAAAGTGAGTGGGACTCGCACCAGTCAATGTAAGTACGCCAAACCCTGTAGTACATGGAAGAAGAGGACCTTTTCCTAGCCCTGATCATGGTATTCACAACCGAGGCAGGCAGTCCTTTTTCCATCAAAATGGAGGTTTCAACAGCCAGGCCGTCAAAGCCAGCGTTTGTAAATTGGGGTGGCGTAGGTGTCCCTGAGTGAGCAGATCTGGAACCCTGGGCAGGGAGTACTGATCTACTGCCAACTGCACGATGTCTGCGAACCACACTCTTCTTGGCCAACTGGGGGCCACCAGAATGGCTGGTACCCCTTCCTGAACTATCTTGCGCAGCACCCTGCCCAGCAGCTGGAACCTCGTCCAAGACATTGCCAGGGCATCCGTGGCCAAGGCCAGAGGATCCTGGGACAGAGAGACAAAGACTGGAAGCTTGTGATTGTGACGGGACGCAAGCAGATCCACATCCGGCTGACCCCAGCGGTGGCACAGGGAGCGAAACACCCTGCTGCTGAGGGACCATTCTCCCAGACGAGAGGTGCCCCTGCTGAGGGAGTCTGCCTCCAGATTCTCCACCCCCGGTATGTACACAGCTGAGATGCAGGGAACATTCTCCTCTGCCCAGGTCAGTATCAGGGACACTTCCTTGAGGGCCCTCTTGCTCCGGGTCCCTCCCTGATTGATGTAGGCAACCGCCGTTTGGTTGTCCGAGCGGACCTGAAGAGCCCGACCCTTCAGGTGTGGGGTCAAGTGGGCGAGAACCAACCCGATTGCCCTCAATTCCAGATTGTTGATAGGGGTATGGGCCTCCTGAGGGCCCCACTGACCCTGGAATTTCAGGGACTTCCAGAATCCCCCCCAACCTGTCAGACTGGCATACATGGTGACAGTTTCCCAGCTGGGGGCCAGAAAGGACCTGCCCCCCAGCAGGTTCCTTGAGTCCAGCCACCACGCTAGAGACTGCCTGACCAGAGGGGACAAGACAAACACCTAATCTAAGGACCCAGGGTCCCGATTCCATACTGACAAGAGGTGAAGCTGAAGAGGCCTCATGTGGAACTGAGCATATGGAACTGCTTCGCAGCAGGACACCATCAGGCCCACCAGTTGCATACCCTGCCTGATGGACGGATAAAGACAAGATAGCAGGAGCTGAGCTTTCTCTTGAAGGACCTCCGCCTTCTGCTGAGGAAGAAAGATCTTGACCTGAGCTGAATCCAGAATCATGCCCAGAAAAGACTTCACCATGAAAGGAGACATGAAAGATTTGGGGTGGTTGATCAACCAGCCAAATGACTCCAGTGTGAACACCACCCGCTGAGTGTCCAGCTCTGCCTGATGGAAGGACTGAGATGCGATAAGCATGTCGTCCAAGTAGGAAAGAATGCAAATGCCCTGAGATCGCAGCAGAGCCACCACTCCTGCCAGCACCTTGGTGAATACCCTGGGAGCCGAGGTGAGACCGAAGGGCAAGGCCACAAATTGGTAGTGCTGATCCTCCAGAGTGAACCTGAGGAATCTCTGATGACCTGGAAAGATAGGTACGTGAAGGACATCCTTGATGTCTATGGAGATCATGAAGTCCCCTAGGCATAGGAAAGTCACAGCTGAGCGCAGAGTTTCCAAGTGTCTGAATCTGACAAATTTGTTGAGGAGCTTTAAATCCAGGATAGGTCTGATGGACCCATCCTTTTTGGGAACAATGAAAAGATTGGAATAATAGCCTTTGCCCCTTTCCCTCCACCCGGCAGATGACACCCAGTTCCAGAAGGTCTTGGACAGCCAGGGACAGACCCTGAGCTGACAAAGGGTTTTGAGCTAACCGAGATTTGATGAATCTTGGGGGGGGGGGGGCCAGGCTACAAACTATCTTGTAACCGGAGGATACTACCTCCTGAATCCACCGGTCTGAGACATGACGCCTCCAGACATGAGCCAAGAGCCGAAGCCCTCCCCCCACCCGGATGGGTGAGGGCGCCCCTTCATGCCTGAGGGGGCTTGGGAGAGGACTTAAGCTTGGGACCCCAGGAGGAGCCAGGGCGGCCACGTCCTCTGCCCCCCCAAAATCTCCACGGGCTCCAGCAAAGGAAGCTCCCCGTCCAATTCTGGAGCCCCTGAAGGAAGGAGAAAAGGCACCCAAACCCCGAAAGGACCGGGGCTGCCTTCTACGCTGAGGCAGCTTGCCTCCCTTAGCAAACAAGTCCAAACGTTCCCCAAAGAGGCGCAGCTCCTTGAAGAGAAATCCAGTGAGAGCCTTTTTGGCAGCGTTGTCAGCTGCCCACTGGCGCAGCCAGACCGAGCGGCGTATCACCACCAACAAGGCAGAAGCCCTGCCACACATTCTAATGGTATCATCCAAGGCAGAGAGAACATATGCAACACATTTCTCACAAGAAGTGCTCTATACTCTTCACTACCAGCATCATCAGGGGCCCCATCTAAAAGACCCCTGAGCAGACTTTTAATGGCAACAGCCATAATAGAGGCACAGACCGGACGGAGCGCGGTCCCCACACAGGCAAAGGCATGGGAAGCCAGCTGATCAATGTGCCTGTCCTCCCCATCCCTCAGTGTAGTAGAGTCAGGGGAATGCATGACGGATGTGTTGGACAACCCCAGAACTGGTGCATCCACCTCGGGAGCACATGACCGCCGCTTCACCATTTCAGCAGGAAAGGGATACCGCTTATCCCAACTCATAAGATGCGGGAGGGGCATCCCATAAGGCTCACCATGGGCCTGTACTGCCTACCCTTTTGTGGGGGACTGCGGTTGGAGCAGCGCTCCTTAGCACCTACCTTCACCCGAACCAGTGCAGCCTAAGCTGGGAGGCAATAAAAGGAAACGGGTGGGAATAGTCCTACAGGGCCGCAGGCTAATAGCCCCGCTCACCTGCGAGTAGAGAGCCATCTTCAAGTCATCGCAGCCCAGACTGCAGAGAAGATCTGGGGATTTTGTGGGAGGTCCCGGGTATATATGGGGCCGGCAGGAGCCACTTTTCTGTCTCTGCAGTCCAGCGCCATCTACTGGATGTATAACCCAAGTGTAAGGAATATCTTCTGGAACAGGACGTGCTGTATACTTAGAATAAAATGTGAGATGTCGAAATCGGCTTGTTGGCGAGGTTTGAATATCAGGCGACTTGCAGGGTTTTACATTGTAGGGCACACCAAATCATGGATGTCCCAGAGGTGGATATCGAACCAACATCTTATAGACGCTAGGTCCAGTTGTGGTGCATTTTTAAGGTGAGTGGTACAGTACAGGACTGTCACTTCCGCATTTGGACATTGCTGAATGATCATTGTGCAATGCCCAATGAGAAGCGGAGGACTTTCCCTAGTGACCGAAATAATCTGCAGCACTCATCACGCATGGTTGCCTGCAAAGTTTCACTGAAAAAATGTAGCCAGCAGGCAGGTGCATGACTTCAATGTTGCAGATACATTTTCTGGAATACATACGCCTCCTAGGTGCAGCAAGATGTGGCAGAGGAGGTGCGAGCCTTGGGAGGTAGTGGTCAGGTTAAGCGAGTAAGGCATTATGTGATAGAACACCACAAATAGAAAGTATAAATAAAAGAAGTGCGACATGCATACATATTAAGCCCCCTGAGTCAATACTTTGCTTACCTGTCTATAGCGCTGTCCCTTAGCAATGTTACCCATATAAAGCAATTTTCCATTAAAATTAATTTTGCTGCCATTTGTGCCTTTGCTATTTATATTATTTGTTAGCCTTTTTACAAGCTCATTCTATCAGCCTTTCCATCCTCCACTCTGCTTTCACATGCTTAATTTACCCACCTAAAACAATTAAACCCTTCATGAACACGGGTGCAGCACAAAAGTGCTCACTCAAATTACATCACTTGATTTCATTCACAACTCATTTGCTATTAAAGTGGACCAACAGTCTTTTTTTTTTTTCTTTTTACATTAAAAAAAAAAAAGAAGGTTAATCAACAAGCATGCAAACCGCTGCATGCTTAATAATGACTTACTCACCTTACATGCCCGCCAACTCCCAGACATCATGCTCCCGTGCCGCTATCTTGCTACACCCGGGAGTATGCTACTGGACATCTCGCTACACCCAGGAGTATCCCACAAGTGTAGCCTCTGACCCGGGAGGTGGCACAGTGAGCTGGAGTGAAGGCATTCGAGTCACAGCTTGATGAGCTAAGAAGCTGCTGATGTCGGCCAGTGACTTGCATCATGGCCCACTAGTTTGCAGTTTGGATTCCGCCGCTCCATGAACCCAAAAGCAGTTTGCAGAAGCAGCTGCACAGCTGACATCAGTCGACTGTGTGGCTGCAGTGAGAAAGTCCTCTGGGCTTTTTTTTTTGTTTTTAACTGTTGCCCACTTTAAGATATCTTGTCTAACCCTGACCCACCTGCATCTACTAAATTAAAGTCTCGCATAGAAACCCCACAAACCTCATCAAAATTCATTGCATGCCTACACTGCCCCGTTTTACATGTGCACTATGGAACCCATGCTTTGCTCCAAAATATTCACATCTTTCCCAATTTTCTAACCCTACTAGCTCTTACTGAAACTTGGATCTAAGAATCATACACTGCTTCACCATGTTATGGAGGCTTACATTTTTGCCATACCCCCAAGACCAGACAATAGACATGGCGGTGAAGTTGGCACACTTTTCTCCTAATTGCACTTTCCAGGTCCACACCCTCAGACCCTTCCATCCACTAGCCCTTCGAGCGACAGTTATATACCAACCACCTTGTTCACCAACCCAACTCCTGAAACACTCTCTCTGCTTGGCTTCCACATATCTTGTCTACTGATTTACCAACCCTCATCTTGGTTTACTTTAATTTTCCCCATCTGCACCTTAGTTGCTAATTCTAATCCATTCTCCTGGCCTTACACAACTTTGTTACTCTAAGACAGAAACACACTTGACCTGTTCTTTTGATTCTACTTGGTCTCTAATCTCAATAACTTTCCTCTTCTGCTCTTGGACCACAATCGTCTCTCCTTTCCTGAACAATCAAACTCTTAGCCCTCACTACACACTCCAAATTCAGAAACCTACAGGCCATTGAGCCTCATACACTTTCTAAGACTCTAAAGTCATCCTTGTCCCTAATCTGTTCTCTCTCCTGTACTGAATTGGCTGGATAAATTAGCGACCCTTACACTCAAATCTTCCAAGCACAGCAGAAAGCACCCCGGGACGCACCTCAAACTCACTTTCTCCAGGGATGCTCCATGAGTGCTGAATGCCTGTGGGGATAAACTCATACTCCAGAGGATTTCTTTACAACACTACACATAACCTACACCACGACCTAACCTGAATTTTATGACCCTCATCTCTTCCCTATGCAAGAATCCAAGAAGTCTGACACTTTCACTCCCTGCTCAGTCCTAAAGTGCAGACAACTATCTCAACCCTCTGTGCTGAAGATCTGACCATCAATTTTAAAGAGGAGATCAAGCACACCCATACAGGAATTGGCTCCCAGCCACTAGGTGTCTTAGATCCTCTTGCCTACCCACCTCCCCTGGCTCACTCTCCAAGGAGTAACTGGAGAAGTCTTTAGATCCTCACTTCCTCCCAACCTTCAACATGCACCTCCAACCCAATAATTCACACCTCCCCAAGTCTCTTTTCCCAGGCTGTCACTACCCACCTAACCAAACCTTTCAACTGCTCTATCTCTCGCTCTTCTGGCATCTTCCTTTCTGCTTTCAAAAAATCTGTCATAATCCCTTTACTTAAGTCCAGCGCAACGAACTGCAGACCTGTCTCTAATTTCCCCTTCCATCTCTAAACTCCTGAACACCTGGTCATACGCTACATCTGTTAACTATCTATTGCAATCTGGTTTCCAAACAAGACACTTCACAGAAAAGGCTGTCAAAGTGACAAATGATATATGCAAAGGGTGACTACTCACTACTGGACCTCTCATCAGCTCTTACTCTACATGATCTAGTCTTCAGGACACTACTCTCTTGGTTCTTTTCACATCCCAGGTCACACTTTCAGTGTATCATTTGCTGTCTCAGCCTTCTGGCAGTTCCCTCTTGCTCTGTACATACAGCTCTCATCGGACAAACTGCAAAAATGTCTCTTCTTATGGCTTGCTTTAAAAAAAAATGGCTTTCTTGCCACTCATTTATAAAGGGCAGATTTGTGGAGTACACAACTAAAAGCTGCCCTTTGGACAGATACTCCCACCTGATTTGTCAATCTCTGCAGCTCATCCATAGTGACCCTGGACCATTGGTGCTCTCCTTGCCTGGGCTGTCTGTTTAGGTGGAAGGTTTGGGATATTTTTTTTTATAACCTAATCCTACAACACAGTAACAAAAGTATATCCCTGTGATACCTTGATTTTCATGATGCAGTTCACTAATGTACTCTAAGAAACCTCTGAGGCCTTCACAGAATAGCTTTAGTTATACAGAGAATAAATTAAAAAAACACATTTACTAATTAGGCTACTTCTGAAGGCAATTTGTCACACTGGATTTTAGTTAGGGGTATCAGTATAGGCAGCTAAATACATATGCACGTCACACTTCAGTTATTTTGTCTTATCTGTAAAAACATGCATCACTTCACAAATACTTTGTTTTGCTCTATAACATAAAAACTTAATAAGATCAAAGTGTGTGCCTGTAAAGTTTAAAAATGGATAAGAATACATTAAGGTACTGTGCATATCTACCTAAAAGGCATTCCTGATAAAAAAAAAAAAAATAAAATGCTGTACTATACATTTGTTACCAGCAACAGCTGGTTTAGTATCTATTTTTTCAATCACCTTGACTATTCAACACGTGGACACACACTAGACATGCTTTTGGAGGCTGTTCACCAATTGCAAGTAAAAACAGGTGCAAAGAACTCCACCTTGGTTATCACAATAAATGGAGCATGCAGCTCTATTTACTCTTATGGGGTGGTCAAGTATTGAAGACCAGGACAATGAGCCAGTTGCTGTGGGAGTAAAAGCTGTTTAGGGTGGATTTCAAACCCGTCACAGTAACATTTTTTATTACAGATCTTAAATCCATGGCCTTGAATAAGTAAACGTGCCCTAAAAAATATCTTTGCACCTAAAACTAATAGGAATGACAATGTATTTTATTAGGTCAGTAGCAGCAACTAGAAGATCTGCTTGTCTTACTGCCGCGCCATTGAATTTTCTCCCTTAGCCCTGGTTAATGAAGCCAGGAGCGGCTCTTTGGGGTTCTAACTGTAGACGGGTGTGGCCTGGGTACAGCTGGCTCGCATTGAAACAACCACCAGAAACCTCTGTGTATGGAGGTGCCCATTGTTTTTAAAGGGAGTAGCCGTACTGGGGCCATGCCTACCTGCTGGAACCCGGAAGCACAGCTCTTGGCTACACAAACCATGGCTGCAGGACGACTATTGGTAGCATGGGAACAGTAGTAAGGTAAGCTGATCTGCAAGTTACTGCTGCCGCTACCAGGCCTGTAGTCTTAGGCCAAGTCAGTAAATGTGGACTTTTATTTACCAGCCCAAAGAGACCCATTTAGGTGCTAACAGCACATGTGCAATATAAAGCATTTAAAAACATCCTGTAATGGGATCTCTTTTTTAATCACACATTGACAATTGCAAAACACAGCGTGAAAAAGCTCTGCATATAGAAAATACAATTCTGTGATCCTCATCTGTATAAATTGGTTTCTTCTTCCACTTCAGGTCATCACCAAATCAGATACAAATAGCTTAACTCTCAACCGAAAGGCGGGACTGCAAAGGTGTGGTTTCTCAAGGTCTACGCATACCTCCAGCTGCCCTCCACAATCCAGTAATTGAAAAGCAGTAGGAAGGGCCGCCCAGGAGGAGGAAGGAATCCTCAAGAGACCCTACATTTAGCTGGAAAAAAGGAGACTTGTAATAACGTCTCCGCCTCCTGAAAATGATCCCTCTTTTTTTATGCTAACACAAGTATTTACATATATAAAAGGCTCCACTATGGCTAAGTCATCTCAGGAATGGATATCGTAGTCTAGCAGATAGGGCGGGTGCGACGCCCTGCAGTGGAAGAAGAGAGAAACCAACAGGTGAGAATAACAGAATTGTATTTTCTCTCATATTCCACTCCAGGGCATGACCGAACCAGATACTAATGGGACATCCCAAAGCAGTGCCCTTCTTCAGGGTGGGAATCCCCAGAGGTCTCACTATTTCCAAGGAGTGGAGAACACTCTCCTCATGGCTAGTAGGAGCGGGACACACAAGGCAGGTAAACATCACCTCTTCATTAAGATGGAAGGAGGAGACCGCCTTAGGAAGAAAGTCCTGTTTAAAGCAGAAAACTGCCTTGTCCTTGTGTAGCACCAAGTAAGGAGACTTGAGTGATAGAGGCAGCTAATTCAGAAACTCGGACAGAAGTAATCGCCACCAAAAAGATGACCTTAATTGTAATAAAAAAAACAGTGATCTTTCCGCTAGTGAAGACCTTGAAGGGCCAATAAGACTAGATTCAGATCCCTAACAGGCAAGAGTGGTATCTCAGCTCTGTCCAGAGAAGAAACTACTAAAACAAACCTCAGCTGTGAAGATTAGCCTTACTTCACCCTGATCTGACTTATCGGTTTAACAGACTCCAGGAGGCATAGAAGTAGATCCCCCAGATCAGCGGGAACATAAGAGCCTGGAAGACCGACAGGGTTAAAATCCCTCACTTCCTGACACAAAAAGAATTAAAAAAAATAAAAAAATAAAAGGGAGCAAGGAAAATAAAGATGTGCACAGCATTCACAGTCCAGGCCAACTGCAAGAATAAAACTGGATTGCGGAGGGCAGTCGGAGGTATATGTAGACCGGGAGGAACTACACCTTTTTATCTTGCAGTCCCGCTCTTCGAGAGTGAACCAATTTGTTTCTGATTCGGTGATGTGGAATGTGTGAAGTGTGGAGTGGAATGAGAGAAACTTGAAAATTCCTTTAAAGAGGAACTATAGCCTCACCACTTCCTCATTCATGGAGTGTGGCACAAAATGGCAGTTAATCACCTGACTGACTGCTGGTGAATTTCCCAGTTGGCTTGCACATCCAACCAGAAGAGATTCCTTTGGTCATGTGAATAACTGCTATTTTGTGCCATACAAAATGAATGAGGACCTTGTAACTTGCCTATAGTTCCTTCTTAGGTCATTTAGCATACCAATGTTAACTGAATCCTCCCAATCGTCCAGAACTTCTGTCACAGTCAAAACATAAACGAATGTTCTGTGCTTCCTCTCAAAATTCTGTAAGTAAATACATTTAAGAAGAGAAAAACAAATCTATAATCAGCATTGAAAATTCACTCAGTAAAACAAGAAAACCATCACCAGAGAGCAGATTCTCAAATAAGCAGTGATATGATCAGTCTGTGTACTGTATGTTTCACTTTGTTTTTAATTAGCATCTTTAATTTTCAATTCGTGTTTTTAATTAAGACACATAAGACACATCTAGGGTTTAGGAGGAGGAGGAAAATAAGAAAAATATATACCCTGAACCAAATTGTGTGCTAAAATACACCCTCCAAATCACCGCATGCCAGGCAGCATGCAAAATCCCCTCCCAATCACCCCATTACAGACAGTGTGCAGACTCCCCCCCCCCCCCCATTACAAGCAGTGTGCAGAATCCCCCACAATCACCCCATTACAGACAGTGTGCAGAATCCTTGCCCCCAATCACCCCATTACAGACAGTGGGCAGATCATCTTCAAAGTCTCTTCATTTGTCCATTCAGGCATCATAATGAGAAAAGAATTAAGAGGGCATATAGTCCCCCTAAGTATAGCCAAACACAGATTGCTCAAGAGTAATAAAAAAAAGTTTTAATACATGCACGATCATCAGCTTCAACATACACAAAATACAAGGCTCAAATCAATCAGGGGATTGCACGCAAGCACATTTATCAGCATAATGTATCAATGTTGCAGAATACACCTTTGTACTTTATTTGTGAATCTCAACGTATGTTTTGTGTAAGGTTAGCACTTTCAGGCAGTCTCCTTGTTGATTATCTGCACAGACTATGTTTATATGCTGTGCTCAATGACAGTAGATATATTCTGCAACATTGATACATTTTGCGGGAGATAAATGTACTTGAGGCCAATCCCCTGCTGGATTTGAACCTTGTATTTTGTGTATGTTAAAGCTGATGAATGTGTATTCATTATTAGAATAATATTTTTTTGTTGCAATCTGTTGGCTACAGTTCGGAAAATAATTAACTGGGCATATAGTCCCGCATATAAAAGAACAGGTAGAAAAAAAAAAATGTAAGCATTCACACCATAGGACACACTAATTTCCCCCCACTTCAGAGGGAGAACAAGAATAGCGCCATTTATAAATAAAAATATTTTTATTATTATGAAGTCAAATATTCATAACTAGCTTTACTGTTTCTCACAAAATGTTAAATGTAAAGTCCACTTCCAAGAGTAATAGTGAAAGAGCAAAGATTCACATAAAGCAGGCTGCCTCTGCCGCATTGACTCATGAGTTAATCAACACGGCCAGCACGCAGGTGAGATTTAGATGCTGCACCTGTAAGGCAAACCACTGCATGCATATCACTGTTTTTACAATATAGAACTTACAGCCATTTTTTTCTGCACTGCTTTAAAAAGGACCAACTAATGTTTGGCCAGCACTAAAAGACTCCAGGGTTAGCCGATAAAGTGAAACCTACCAGTTTCCGAGAATGGCAGGTGGGGGCAAGCTCCCCGACTAACAGCGAGCTACGCTTGCTGTTTAATTGGCACCTTGTGGCTTTGTCCATTGCAATGGAGGGGTGGGCCAGGAGTAAAGGCGAGTCCCTGTATTTTGTTTTCTCTGGATTTAGTAATCCTTTAATATGCATGGCATAAAAGGACTGATTGGATGAGAGCCCAAAACCTGGGGTAGGGAAATTCCCTGGTTTTGGTCCATTTTAAGCAGATCTGGCATAGGTAGCAAGACAAACACAGGCTTTAATGCTGAATCCAGGGGCATGCAGCCTGCAGGACCTGTGGGAATGAGTCTGCAGGCTGGTAAGTGCCTTTTGTGTTTTTAGAAGTCCATTTAACACTTCATATGGTTTTAAGGCAGCTTTTAGTCAAGTCTCTCTCAGATAGAAAGCCGTCCTCGCCAACGTTATCAAGGCTGGTCTCCCCTGGAGAGTAATGAGCTAAACTCAACACAACCGTCCACTAGAATGAACACACCTGGCATGCTCTAGTCAATAACTATTGAAACAGCAGCTGTTCATCCCAGAGGTAGCTGGGTGAATGCAGAAATTGTCTGCACATCACATGACCAGGTGTGTTTTATTACTCAAGGTATAAAAGGGAACAGCTGCAGGCAACAATAGGCGAGTATGGGAGGATGTTTTTTTGTATTTTTTTTTTATAATAGACAGGGACTTTATTGGCAGACTTAACAGACAAAAATGACTTAAACTAGACCAGCACAACAAACAGTGCTCATATGCATCCCCAGGGCAATTTAGATTGCTGCACATAAATGTTAGTTTACCTTTTTCTATCTCCTGTTGTAGTAAATTTTAAAAACAAAATGGCGGCTCGTGGATTTGCAGGCAGCCTGCAAACCGGAAGTGCTGATGGGTTTCCTTTACTGTGCAGTGTCAGTTATGTCAGCTGAATCCAGGCAGCAGCATGGCTGAGATGCTGGGAAAGGAAGCTCTGAAATGGCTGCTACCACTAGAAAATCAGTGAGGCAGTGTTTAGCTGAGTTTAGCTTTGAGTTGATGCAGGAGCAAATGTAAGTGCTGACAATGCTTCAGTATCATGCATGTAGATGGGGCAAGGGAGTTTTCTTTTCCAACTGTGCCAGGCTGTTGGTCCAGTTTAAAAGATTGGAATCATCCTAGGCAATACATCTTTGGTATGCAGACGGCATACGTATTCTAAAATGTATAATGCTGCTACAAACATGCTGGTTTTTATTGTTAGGTTAAAAATACTAACCTCAAATACCCCCAGCAGACGACCCAATGTGCCTTTAACTCCAGCCTATAAAAAAAAAAAAAAAAAAGTAAAAGATTGATCTATAACATAACAAGGACAAAATAGGCTGCAGCAAAAAAAGACAATTCTGTGAGTACTCACCTGTAGAATTGCCTTCCTTTATTGCATGGCACGGCCCGCTTCGGTATTCATAACAGTTGGGTTATTCCGCCACAAGGTGGCGCAGTGGTACTGCAGAAAAGCTGTGGCTTGTCCTGGCTCCCTATAGAAACGGGCTTAACCATAGAGCTCCCCAGTGTTTCCTCTGCAGTGGATTGCGAAGTTAGCAGATGGCACTCTCTCTTGCGCAGGCGAGCGGGGCAACCAAGCCTGCGGCCCTGCATGTCTGTTTCCATCCGTTTCTGGACCCTCACTGCCTCCCAGCCTTGGCTGACAGATCGGGTGAGGGTAGAAGAGCACTAGGGTCAAGTGCTCCTGGAGCGCTGCTCCAAGCCGCAGACCATGTAACACAAAGGGTAGCCGGCCATAGGCTTTATGGTGAGCCTAATAGGGATGCGGAGTTTCTGTCCTAGCTTCTGAGGGGGTAAGTAGTTTGGGGACTGTGTCCCCCCCCCCCGCGCCCCCCCTCCCTTGACCATGGCTGCTCGCCGCCTCTTCTCTCTCTCTCCCCCCCCTAACTTGGTTGGGGGGGGACAAAAGAGGGGGGTGGCAGCGAGTAGTCATATCTGTGGTGTTTTTACATTTTTCGGTGTTTTCTGGTGTTTTTAGCTGCCGCGCAGCTTTGTACTGCATTCCACGGCTGTGGGCGCTATAACCTGAGGTAATTTTGCTTTGACATGGCGCCGGCCGGGTCACGTGGGCGCAGTTTTCCGTGCGCTTCGGAGGGGGCGGGGCCAGGTGATGACGCGTATCGCGTCGTTCACCTCACGGCCCGCCCCTCAAGGTACCTCTGCCGGCGCCATTTTGGACGAGCTGCGCGTCTGGATTTCTCCCTTCCTGGCTGCAGCACTGCTTCCTCCGGCGGGTCGCCTTATCTAGTGTTCTGTGCCTGTGTGACCCCGCGGTGTCTTTGGACCGCGAGTCCCCCTTGGGGTTTTTTTTTATTGAATCGGGGTGTATTTGCTGCAGGATGCTCATGTGTGTTTTTAATTATGTCTTTCAGGCGGGATACCATTAGGTTGTGGTTTTTCCCGGCGCCACTCCTTTCTCCCCCTCAATCCCACTTTATTAACTTCTGGGGGCATCCCGTGGGAGGGCATCCCGGGTGTCTTCTGTATTAAGCCTGTACCCACTGCTGGCCTATTGCGCCTGTGCTAATCACCATATGGAGGTTTCTGGGGATAGCGTGCTTGGGGGCCCTTCGTGGGGCTGCGGCTGTTTGGGGAACGTCTTGATGTTCTAGCCAAGGATGGGAGGCTGCCTCAGCTTAGGAGGCAGTCTAGGTCCTTTCGGGGGTTCTCTGCCCCCCTCCTTTCCTTTTGCATTCCCAGAGGGGGCCGTGGCTCCCTCCTCTCCAGTGGTCGCAGAGATTCTTGGGGCCTAGGCAGGACCCGTGGTCGTCCCGGTCTCTCCTGGAATCCTAAGCCCAAACCCTCTCCCAAGCCCCCTCAGGCATGAAGGGGCGCCCTCACCCATCCGGGTGGGGGGACGGCTTCGGCTCTTTGCTCATGCCTGGAGGCTTCATGTCTCAGACCGGTGGATTCAGGAGGTAGTGTCCTCCGGTTACAAGATAGAGTTTGCTGCCTGGCCGCCCCCAAGATTCATCAGATCCCGGATGCCTTTAAACCCCCTGTCCGCTCAGGGGTTGCTTCTGGCTGTTCATTGCCTATTAGAGTCCGGAGTCATTTGTTTGGTGCCTCATCAAGAAAGAGGTCAGGGGTACTATTCCAATCTTTTCACGGTCCCCAAAGAGGACAGCTCTCTGAGGCCCATCCTGGATCTGAAGGGCCTCAACAAATTTGTCAGATTCAAGCACTTTCGCATGGAGACGCTGCGCTCTGCTGTCAGTACCCTTCGCCCAGACGACTTCATGACCACTGTGAACATCAAGGATGCTTATCTTCATGTTCCTATCCCAGGTCATCAGAGATTTCTAAGGTTCGAGCTGCAGGGTCAGCATTACCAGTTTGTGGTTCTACCCTTCGGTATCACCTCGGCACCTCGGGTGTTCACCAAGGTGCTGGCGGGAGTGATGGCTCTGCTAAGGAACCAGGGCATCCGCATCATTCCTTACCTGGACGACATCCTTTCCTCAGGCCGAGCGGGACACTCAAATGGTGACATACATTCTGGAGTCTTTCAGCTGGGTGATCAACTATCCCAAGTCTTCTCTGTCCCCGTCATTGGTGAGGACCTTTCTGGGCATGACGCTGGATACCTCTCAGGTCAAGGTGTTCCTTCCTCAGCAGAAGGTGGAAGGACTTCAGTTGCAGGCTTGGGCTCTGCTGTCGTGTCCTCATCCCTCCATCCATCAGGGGATGCAGTTGGTGGGCCTGATGGTGTCCTGCTTCGAGGCAGTCCCCTTTGCTCAGTTTCACATGAGACCTCTCCAGTTGCACCTCTTGTCAGTTTGGGATCTGGACCCTGTGTCCCTGGATCAGGAATTTGTTCTGTCTAACCTGGTCGGACAGTCTCTCTCGTGGTGCCTACATCAACCATCAGGGAGGGACTCGGAGCAAGCGAGCCTTCAAGGAAGTGTCCCTGATTCTGTCTTGGGCGGAACAGCATGTTCCCTGCATCTCAGAGGTCAACATCCCAGGGGTGGAGAACCAGGTGGCGGACTCCCTGAGCAGGGGGACGTCTCGTCTGGGAGAATGGTCTCTCAACAACCAGGTGTTTCTTTCCCTGTCACCGCTGGGGTCAGCTGGACGTGGACCTGTTTGCGTCCCGTTACAATCAAAAATTTCCCAGATTTGTCTCTCTGTCTCAGAATCCTCTGGCCTTTGCCACGGATGCCTTGGCATTACCTTGGATGGAGTTTCAGCTTCTCTATGTGTTCCCTCCATTTCCTCTCCTGGGCAGGGTCTTGCGCAAGATAGCCCAGGAGCGGGTACCAGCCATACTAGTGGCCCGTTGTTGGCCAAGAAGTTTGGTTCGCAGATGTCGTGCGGTTGGCAGTAGACCGGCACGTCTTGCCCAAGGATACAGATCTTCTCACCCAGGGGCAGCTACGTCATCCCAATTTACAAACTCTGTCTTTAACGGCTTGGCTGCTGAAACCTCCATATTGATGGAAAAGGGGTTGGCTGCTTCTGTTGTTGATACCATGATTCGGGCTAGGAAGAAGTCCTCGTCCTTTATTACAGAGTCTGGCATGCTTACATTGCCTGGTGTGAGTCCAAGTCTCTTCCCTGTCAGGTGTTTTCTATTCCCAGGATTCTGGAATTCTTGCAACATGGTTTGGATCAGAGCCTTCAGCTTAGTACCCTAAAAGGCCATGTTTCAGCTCTGGCAATTTTTTTCCAAAGATCTTTTGCCAATCACCGGTTGGTTAAAACCTTTTTTCAGGGCGTTTCTCATGTGCGTCCACCCCGTAAGCTTTTGCTACCAGTCTGGGATTTGAATCTGGTGTTGTCTGCCCTGCAAGGGCCTCCCTTTAAGCCTATCCGTGATGCTACCTTGTCTATTCTGACCCTTAAGGTAGCCTTTCTGGTGGCCATCACTTCTGTAAGGCGAGTTTCTGAACTAGCGGCCCTTTCCATCAAACCTCCTTATTTTGAGAGACATCAGGATAAGGTGGTGTTTCGGCTCAAGCCGGACTTCCTGCCAAAGGTTGTCTGCCTTTTATCTTAATCAGGACATTGTCTTGCCTTCATTGTGTCCTAATCCTGCTAATTCCAAGGAGTGGTCGCCACTGAGCCTTTCAGGAAGTCTGATGCTCTTTTTGTTCTCACTTCTGGACCTAGAAAGGGTTTGCCTCCGGCTAAATCCACTATCACCAAGTGGATCCGTCAGGCAGTGGTTCAAGCCTATTCTGCTAAGGGAAAGGAACCTCCCTTTAGGATTACTGCTCATTCCACTCGTGCTATTGGTGCCTCTTGGGCCTTTCAGCACCAAGCTTCTGTTGAACAAGTTTGCAAGGCCGCTACTTGGTCTTCTGTTCATACTTTTTCTAAGTTTTACAAGGTTGATGTTAAGGCCTCAGCGGATGCTGCTTTTTGCCGCAAGGTGCTTTAGGCGGTAGTGACTTGAACTACTGGCCGTTATGGGGAACCCACCCTACTCTGGACACTGCTTTTGGATGTCCCAACTATTATGAATACCAAAGCGGGCTGTGCCATGCAATAAAGAAAAAAGCAATTCTGTGAGTACTCACCTGTAGAATTGTTTTTGTCCTTGCGTGGCACGGCCCGCTTTGCCCCACCCTTGTTATTGTTGTTCTTGGTTGCCTCTTTATGGTGATTGTTCCAAGTCAATTGGGGTCTTTTACCTTTTTCACATATTTTACTTATTCTCTCCCGGCTTCTTGTCTCACTGCTTGTGTACGCTGGGGAACTCTATGGTTAAGCCCGATTTTATAGGGAGCCGGGACAAGCCACAGCTTTTCTGCAGTACAAATGTGCCACCTTGTGGCGGAATAACCCAACTGTTATGAATACTGAAGCGGGCCGTGCCATGCAAGAACAAAAACAATTCTACAGGTGAGTACTCACAGAATTGCTTTTTTACCATGCATGGCACGGCCTGCTTCACGAAGTCACATCTGGGTATTCCTCCACAAGGTGGCGCAGTGCACTACAGAAGAGTTGTGGCTCTGCCCGGTACCATATAAAAACGGAATCACCATAGACTTATCCAGTAGTTGACAAACAGTGATACAAGAACCGGGAACTAATAAAAAGATAACAAGCCCAACTAATTTGGAACAATCACCATAAAGAGGAAACCAAGAGCAACGTAACAAGGGTGGGGTGAAGCAGGCCGTGCCATGCATGGTAAAAGCAATTCCACAGGTGAGTACTCACAGAATTGTCTTTTCCCAATGCATGGCCTGGCCTGCTTCACAAAGTCATTACATCTGGGACTTCCAAAAGCAGTGTCCATAAGTAGGGTGGGATCCCCAAAGAGTAACAGCAGGCAGTTTAAACCACCACTGCCTGAAGTACCTTGCAGCCAAAAGCAGCATCAGCTGAGGCCTTAACATCAACCTTGTAAAACTTAGAAAAAGTATGAACAGAAGACCAAGTTGCAGCCTTACAAGCTTGTTCAACAGAAGCTTATTGCTGAAAGGCCCAAGACGCACCAACAGCACGAGTGGAATGAGCAGTAACCCTAAAAGGAGGAACCTTTTCCCTGGCAGAGTAGGCTTGCTCCACCGCCTGACGGATCCACTTGCTGATAGTGGATTTAGCCGGAGGCAAACCCTTCCTAGGTCCAGCAGGAAGAACAAAAAGCGTCAGATTTCCTGAAAAACTCAGTAGCAACCAAATAAAACTTCAGAGCCCTAACAACCTCCAGAGAATGAAGGGTCCGCTCCTTGGCATTAGCAGGTTTAGGACACAAGGAAGGCAAAACAATGTCCTGATTGAGATGAAAAGCAGACACAACCTTAGGCAAGAAATCCGGCTTAAGCCAAAACACCACCTTATCCTGATGCCTTTCAAAATAAGGAGGTTTGATGGAAAGCGCCGCCAGCTCGGAAAATCGCCTGACAGAAGTAAAAGGCCACCTTAAGAGTCAGAATGGGCAAGGCAGCCCCAAGTATAGGCTCAAAGGGAGGACCCTGCAGAGCAGACAACACCAGATTCAGGTCCCAAACAGGTAGCATAGGCTTACGTGGTGGACGCGCATGATTAACTCCCTGGAAAAAAGTCTTAACCAACCGGTGATTGGCAAAGGATCTTTGGAAAAAAATTGCCAGAGCTGACACCTGTCCCTTGAGGGTAATAAGTTGAAGGCCCGAATCCAAACCATGTTGCAAAAATTCCAGAATCCTGGGAATAGAAAACACCCAACAAGGAAGAGACTTTGACTCACACCAGGCAATGTAAGCATGCCAGATCCTGTAGTAGATAAAGGATGAGGCCTTCTTTCTAGCCCGAATCATGGTATCCACAACAGAAGCTGGCAAAACCCTTATCCATCAAGATGGAGGTTTCAGCAGCCAAGCCGTTAAAGCCAACGTTTGTAAATTGGGATGGCACAGTTGTCCCTGGGTGAGCAGATCCGGATGCTTGGGCAGGGCATACTGATCTACTGCCAACTGCACGACGTCTGCGAACCACACCCTCCTTGGCCAACAGGGGGCCACCAGAATGGCTGGTACCCCTTCCTGGGCTATCTTGCACAGCACCCTGCCCAGCAGAGGGAACACAGAGAAGCCAAAACTCTGTCCAAGGCATTGCTAGTGCATCCGTGGCGAAGGCCAGAGGGTCCTGTGACAGAGAGACAAACCTGGGAAGCTTGCGATTGTGGCGGGACGCAAACCGGTCCACATCCGGCTGACCCCAGCGGTGACACGGGGAGTGAAAAACCAAACCTTGTTGCTGAGGGACCATTCCCCCAGCCGAGACGTCCCCCTGCTCAGAGGGAGTCTACCTCCTGGTTCTCCACTCCCGGAATATAAACCGCCGAGATGCAAGGGACATTCTCTTCCGCCCAAGACAGTATCAGAGACACTTCCTCGAGGGCTCGCTTGCTCAGAGTCCCTGATGATTGATGTAGGCAACCTGATGTAGGCAGCTGAGAAAGAACCAACCTGATCGCCCTCAGTTCCAGAACATTAATGGGAGCATGGGCCTCCTGGGGGCCCCACTGACCCTGGAACTGCAGAGACTTCTAAAAGCCCCCTCAACCGGTCAGACTGGCATCTGTGGTGACAGTCTCCCAACACTGGGGCAGAAATGTCCTGCCCACCAGGAGATTCCTTGAGTCCAGCCACCACGAGAGGGACTGTCTGGCCAGGGGGACACAGCAAAATCCTAATCCAGGGACACAGGGTCCCGATCCCAAACTGACAAGAGGTGCAACTGAAGAGGTCTCATGTGAAACTGAGCAAAGGGGACCGCCTCGAAGCAGGACACCATCAGGCCCACCAACTGCATCCCTTACCAGATGGAGGGATGGGGACACAAGGGCAGAGCCCATGCCTGCTGCTGAAGGCAGGAATACCTTGGCCTGAGAAGTATCCAGAGTCATGTCCAGAAAAGACCTCACCAAAGACGGAGACAGTGAAGACTTGGTGTAGTTGATCACCCAGCCGAAGGACTCGAGAGTGGGGTTCACCACCTGAGTATCCCTCTCGGCCTGATGAAGAGACTGAGCCGCAAACAGAATGTCGTCCAGGTAAGGAGGGATGCGAATGGCCCGATTCCGCAGAAGAGCCATCACGCCCGCCAGCACCTTGGTGAACACCCGAGGCGCCGAGGTGATACCGAATGGTAAAGCCACAAACTGGTAATGCTGATCCTCCAGAGCAAACCTGAGAAATCTCTGATGACCTGGGAAGATTGGCACGTGGAGGATAAGCATCATTGATGTCCACGGTGGTCATTAAATCGCCCGGGCGAAGGGTACTGACAGCCGAGCGAAGGGTCTCCATGCGAAAGTGCTTGAACCTGAAAAACCTGTCGAGACCCTTCAGGTCCAGGATGGGCCTCAAGGACCTGTCCTTTTTGGGGACCGTGAACAGATTGGAATAGAAACCCTGACCCCATTCCTGGGGACGGACCAGGCAAATTACTCCGACTCCAACAGACATTGAACCGCAAGGCGCAACCCCTGAACTGACAGAGGGTTGTGTAACATCCAGGATCTGATGAATCTTGGGGGGGGGCAGGCTGCAAACTATCTTGTAACCGGAGGACACCACCTCCTGAATCCACCGTTCTGAGTCGCATAGCCTCCAGACGTGAGCAAAGAGCTGAAGCCGCCCCCCCACCCGGATGGGTGAGGGCGCCTCCTCATGCCTGAGGGGACTTGGGAGAAGTTTTGGGCTTGGGATCCCATGAGAGCCCGGGACGACCACGGGATCTGCCATGGCCCCAAGAACCCCTGCGGATACCTGAAAAGATGGGGCCTTGACCTCCTCTAGGGGCACGAAAGGAGGAGAAGGAAGCGGAGTGCCCCCGAAAAGGCCGAGGCTGCCTCCTACGCTGAGGCAGCCTACCATCCTTGGCTAAAACATCCAGACGCTCACCAAAGAGCCGCAGCCCCACAAAGGGGAGCCCAGTAAGAGCCTTCTTAGCAGCAGCGTCAGCTGCCCACTGACGCAACCAGACAGAGCGGCGCATAGCCCCCAAAAGGGCAGAGGCCCTACTACTCAGCCCCCCTATACTCCTCCCTACCAGCTGTAGCGCCATCAAGGAGACTATTGATCTGTCTCTTAAGAGCAATGGCTGTAATGGCAGAGGCACAGGCCGGACACAGCCCAGCCCCCACAAATGTAAAAGCATGGCAGGCCAGCTGATCCATACGCCGGTCCTCGCTGTCCCACAGTGTAGTAGTGTCAGGGGAAGGCATGACTGAGGTGTTGGACAGCCCTAGAACGGGAGCGTCCACCTCGGGGGGACCCGACCATCGCTTAACCAGGTCAGCAGGAAATGGGTATTTCTTATCCAACCCTTTGGGCACCGCGGGCAATCTACTAGGATGTTCCCACTCTTTAAGCACCAAATTAGTGAAATGACTCTGCTCAGGGAACTCCAGACGCTGCTTAACAGTACGAAAAAGCTCACCCTGTTTCCTCTTAGCCACCTCAGGGGGGACAATGTGCAAGATTTAAAAAATGTGAGACAACAGATTAGCAGTGCCGCCAGCCCCCCCCCGAAGAGCGCGAAAATACCATTTTGAGAGTACTCGCCTTTAAAACAGGTATTATGAGTGTGCCATACACTCCACTTCCTTCTTCGTGACATCTGGGTAATCTCCAGTAGAGGGCGAACTTCTGCAGAGATGAATATGCAAAAAAGAAAGCCCCTCCCGGTCCATATATACCTGGGACCTCCCACCAATTCCCCAGTGTATAAAAGCAGTAAAGGGACCAGGAAGAACCAAATATAACCGTAACAATCAAAACCAATGGTTCACCATATAAAAGCCCCAGAATACCTGAAACAAACAAGGGTGGGGTGAAGTGCAGTGTATGGCACACTCATAATACCCGTTTTAAAGGTGAGTACTCACAAAAACGGTATTATTCTAAGTGTGCCATACACTCCACTTCCTTCTTCATGACATCTGGGACATCCAATAGCAGTGTCCGTCATGGGTGGGAACCAGAAACAGTAAAGAATGTACCAGCTCAAACCACTGCAGCTTGCAGAACCTTGCGGCTAAAAACAGCATCCGCTGAAGCCCGCACATCAACCTTGTAAAACTTGGAAAAGGTATGAACGGAAGACCAAGTAGCAGCCTTACAAACTTGTTCAACAGAAGCCTGGTGCTGAAAGGCACAGGATGCACCAACAGCACGGGTAGAGTGCTCAGTGACCCTAAAAGGGTGAGTCCTCCCCTTAGCAGAATAGGCCCCAACAATGTCCTGACGAATCCATTTGCTAATTGTAGATTTAGCAGGCACCAAACCTTTCCTGGGCCCGCAGGGCACCACGAAAAAAGCGTCCGTCTTGCGGAAGGAAGAAGTAATCACCAAATAGTACTTCACACAGCGAACAACATCCAAATTGTGCAAAACCCTCTCCCTTGTCATTGTTAGGCTTAGGACCCAAGGAAGGGAGAACAATGTCCTGATTGAGGTGGAAAGCAGACACCACCTTAGGAAGGAAATCCGGCTTAAAACGAAAAACCACCTTATCCTGGTGTCTCTCAAAGTAGGGGGCCTGAATCGACAGGGCCGCCAACTCAGAGACGCGAGACAGAGGTAATAGCCACCAAGAAAGCAACCTTCTGAGTGAGAACCGAAAGAGCAATATCCTGTAACCTGCAGAGCCGAAATAACCAAATTCAAATCCCAAACAGGGACTACAGCCTTCCGAGGGGGCCGCACATGCGCAACCCCTTGGAAAAAAGGTCTTAACCAGCGGGTGTAAAGCAAAAGACCTCTGGAAGAAAACCTGACAGAGCAGAAACCTGTCCTTTCAAAGTACTAAGCTGGAACCCCAGCTCCAGATTATGCTGAAGAAACTCCAAAATCCTGGGTATAGAAAAAACCCTGCAAGGCAAGGCCCTAGCCTCACACCAATCAATATAGGACCTCCAAGTCCTATAGTAAATGCCAGAAGAGGACCACTTCCTAGCCCAAATCAGGGTCTGAACAACAGCCTCAGACAAACCTTCCTCTTTCAAGATGAAGGTTTCAGCAGCCAAGCCGTCAAAGCCAGCGTTTGTAAATTGGAGTAAAGTAGATGACCCTGAGATAGCAGGTCCGGCAGCAAGGGAAGCCGGTACTGGTCTACGGCCATCCTTACAACGTCTGCGTACCAAACCCTTCTTGGCCACCTTGGAGCCATCAGGATCGCTGGTGCCCCTTCTAGAACCAGTTTGCAAACTACCTTGCCCAGCATGGAGACAGGTGGAAACAGGTACAGAAAACCCAGGTCCTTGCAAGCCAGTGACAAGGCATCCACTGCCAAAGCCAGAGGATCCTGAGAAAGAGACACAAAGGCCGGAGGTTTGTGACTGTGCCTCGAGGCAAAGAGATCCACCTCCGGAGTCCCCCACTTGCAGCAAAGATCCAGAAAAACCTCAGGGTTGAGAGACCACTCTCCGTGGCGAGAAGATCCCCTGCTCAGGGAATCCGCCTCCGTATTCTCCACTCCCAGAATGTAGACTGCCGAAAGGCAAGGGACATTGCTCTCCGCCCAATGCAGGATCAGAGAGACTTCCCTGAGGGCACTCCTGCTGCGAGTCCCTCCTTGGTGATTTATGTAAGCCACTGCCGTTCGGTTGTCCGAACGCACCTGAACCGGAAGACCCCGTAACTGTGGGGTCAACCGAGCCAGAACCAGTCGGATGGCTCTGAGCTCCAATACATTGTTGGGGGTGTGGGCCTCCTGGGGACCCCACACCCCGCTGAACTGATGACTCTTCCAATAACCTCCCCAGCCCGACAGGCTGGCATCCGTGGTAACCGTCTCCCAACAAGGGACCAGAAAGGATCTGCCCTTCACCAGATTGCTCGAGTCCAGCCACCACCGAAAGGACTGCCGAACCCTGGGAGACATCCTGAAAGGTTGATCCAATGACTGTGGGCTCCTGTCCCAATACGTCAATAGGAGAAGTTGAAGAGATCTCATGTGAAACTGTGCAAACGGCACTGCCTCGAAGGAGGACACCATCAGACCCACCAGTGTCATCCCCTGTCGGATAGAGGGACAAGGACTGGCCAGAAGAAGACGGATCAGGCCCTGAATCCCCTGCACTTTGGCCTGGGGCAGAAACACTCTGGCCCGACTAGTATCCAGATTCATGCCCAGAAATGAAATCACTCGAGACGGGGAGAGAGAAGACTTGGTTCGATTGATCACCCACCCGAACCTCTCCAGGGTCGACACCACCTAGTGGGTGTCCAGTTCCGCCTGCTGAAGGGAAGAAGCTGAAATCAACAGATTGTCCAGATAAGGCACAATGCGAATGCCCTGAGATCTGAGCAGAGCCATTACGCCCGCCAAAACCTTGGTGAAGACCCTCGGTGCCGAGGTCAGACCGAAGGGAAGAGCTACAAATTGATAATGTTGATCCTCCACCGCAAACCGGAGCAATCGCTGATGTGCCTGAAAAATCGGAACATGCAGATACGCATCCTTGATGTCCATGGATGTCATAAAATCCCCTTGGCAAAGGGAATTGATAGCCGAGCGCAGAGTCTCCATGCGGAACTTTTTGGCTCTGATAAACCTGTTGAGAACCTTGAGATCTAGAATGGGTCTCACCGAACCCTCCTTTTTGGGAACCGTGAAAAGGTTGGAGTAGTAACCCATGCCTCTTTCCAACGGAGGCACCGGGCATATAACCCCCATGTCCAGAACGTTTTTTGCAGCTAACAGGAGCCCCTGTGCAGCCTGAGGTTCCGAGGGCACCCGAGACCTTAAGAATCTTGGGGGCGGCCAGTGCTCGAACTCCAGTTTGTACCTGGAGGAGACCACTTCCAAGATCCAATTGTCTGTGACCTCCCGGGCCCAGACCTGGAAGAAGAGCCGCAGCCATCCCCCCACCCTTGCGGGTGAGGGCACCCCTTCATTGCTGAGACGGTTTAACGGCAGGCTTGTGCTTGGAACCCCAGGCAGCCGCGGGACGTGCCCGACCTCTGCCTCTGAGCCCCTGACACCTGAGAAGGCCAGACCCCTAGACGCTCTGGCCCCTCGAAAGGAAGGAGTAAACGAGCCCGCCCCCCGAAAGGGACGGCGCTGTTTCATCCGCTGAGGTAACTTACCTCCTTTAGCAACAGCATCCAATTTATCTCCAAACAGCCGCGCACCCAAGAAGGGGAGAGCTGTGAGCGACTTCTTGGCTCAGACGTCCGCTGTCCACGGACGGAGCCAGACCAGTCTGCGCATGGCCACCAGTAAGGCTGACGTCCTACTACACACGCCAATGGAGTCTTCCATCGCAGCCATGACAAAATCCACGAACAATTTGCACTTCTTAAGTATAGCGAACTCAGCACCATCTGGATCAAGCTGAGCGTTATTCAGCCAGTCCCTGATAAGAGACCTGGTAGCAAGCGACACCAGAGAAGATGCACTAACAGGCCGCAGGGCCGAGCCCACGTTGGCAAATGCGTGGCACGCCATCTGATCAAGGCGCTTATCCTCGCCATCCTTAAGGGAGGTGGCGTCAGGGGTGTTCAGCACAGATGAGTTGGTCAAACCTAACACAGGCGCGTCGACCTCGGGAGGAGAAGGCCAGCGCTTGACCGCCTCCACCGGAAAAGGATACTTCTTATCCCATCCCTGAGGCACACCAGGAAGCCGACTGGGCCTCTCCCATTCTCAGCGCATCAAAATGACCCTGGGTAGGGAATTCCAGACGGGGCTTGTGGGCCCCCAAAATTCCCCCTTCTTAAGAGGGGGTGGCGCCTCAGGTGGATCAATATCCAACACCTCCAATAAATATGACAAAACAGTGGCCATATCAACGGAATCTCCCAGCGCCTGCCCGACATTAGAATTCCCAGGCTGACCATAGTCAGCCTCTGAATCCAATATCAATATCCCACAAAGGCTGGGCCGACGACAACTGTCTCTTTTTAGCCTGGGCCTTCTTGCCCACCGTGTTAGCAATCATTTTCTCTATGCTGGCCAACCGAGCCCAAACATGAGAAAGAGACTCCCCACTGGTACCAATGTCACTTGGGGTACGGATCAGGTGTGGAGGGGAAGGCGATGAAGCGGGAGGAGCCGACCCAGAAGGCTGCGTACCAGACTGCCGCGTTATGGCCTTTTGTGCGCATGGTATACAAATCAGCATATTCTCCCCCGTAAGGGATACCCCACACATGGGCCGGATTGTCCCGAAGGGATCCCGGGCCCGGTATCCTGCAGAGCCTCCATATGGTGAATTTTTGTGGTCAGTCGCAAGACCGCAGGGAATTACGCATAAGCAACCCAGGATGCCCCTTAAAAGTCCCGGTGGGAGGATTTTTGGGTGGACAATTTTTATAACTAGGGACCCCAGGACCAGGAGGGACCCCTTAATATGCACATATACAGGCCTGTAACACACAAAATAAGCCACATAAGAGCAGAGCAGTGTAAAAATGCAATAGCATATGATCTAACAGCCACACAATGGGAAAAAAAGAAAAAAAAAAAAAAAAAAAATTGATTATATATATATATATATAATCACACACACAGCCAAACAGAGACCAGTGGGGGCCCCCCACGCACACACAAGCTGAAGAAAATGGCCATCAGGCCCTTACCACCCCGAGTGCAATCTGCCTGCCAGGAAAGATGGCCCCCACGCTGCCTCGTGCCTGGGAAGGGAGAGCAGGGGGAGGGCGGGCAGCGTAGAACGCGCGTTTCCCGAGGCCACGCCCCCTCCAAGCAACGCGGACCCCTAGCCAACGAGTACTGTCATCGCGCCAAATAAGGGGGCGGGGCCCCCTTCCCGAACGCAGCCTGAGGGGGGAGAAGCTCCCACAGGCTGAAGTCATACATAGAGGCCAGTAACAGCAAGCACTTTTTCACACACACACACACACACACACAAGTAAAACACTCACACTGACTAAGTATGGGTAAAACGAAATATAGGCCAAAACGGAATATAGTGGCGGTGGCGGTAAAAGTATACAAAAAACAGTTTAAAACACACAAACTACCACCCGCCCAGTGGGGGGGGGGGGGACCCAGAAAACATTCTCAAAAACTCCCCAAAACACTCACCCCCTCAGCAGCTAGGACAGGAACTCCGCATCCCTAGTAGGCTCACCATAAAGCCTATGGCCGGCTACCCTTTGTGGTACAGGGTCTGCGGCTTGGAGTAGCGCTCCTTAACCCTTTCAGTGCCAAGCACGTAGTTTCTACGTGCTCGCTTCCACTCCACTTAAGTGCCAAGCACGTAGAATCTACGTGCTTGACTTTCCCCCCTGCTAGTAAAAAAAATAAAAATCAAATATACTCACCTGACCCCTCGTTGTATCCGGCCGGGTCTCCTCTTTAATTTGGTGCCATCTAATCCCCCGTGGGGGGGATCGGATGGCTCCAGGAGAGCCCCCGGAATAGGCCGCCCCCCCCCCCCCCCCCGTTTCTGCAGCAGCAGCTGCTAACTGTAAAAAAAAATAAAAAAAATGACATTCACTTACCTGTGTGTGCGCTGGCTCCCGCTGTCCCTCCTCTTCACCTGGGGGGGCTCCGATCCCCCCCCCAGGACTTACCCATCTTCAGGAGAGAGCCCGGAAGGCTCTCTCCTCTCTCCTTCTCGATGGCGGCCGCCATCTTGCCGCTAAGGGGGAGGGGCTAATGACGTCATCCCAGCCCCGATCTCCGGCTTCACCAACGCTGGCCCCTGCGCCCTGTTCTACAAGCCCCCATAGCTGGCCCGGGTCGGTAATGCTGGGTAGGGGGGACCCTACGTCTTTTTTGGGGGATTTTTAAGGGTTTTTAATCCTTAAATTTCCACAAAAAAATGGGGTCCCCCTCCCTGGGAGGGGGGACCCTATGTCATTTTTTTTTAATTAACCCTTTTGTGTTCTGTCATCCAGCAGCTATAAAAGGCTTCTAGCAAGTGAGCAGAAGCCAGTGTTCGCTGAGGGACAAAGTGCCCCAGTATGGATGGGAGGTAAGTATTAAAAAAAAGAAAAAATTAATAAAATAATTTTTTCTCTTTGTGTGTCTGTTTTTTTTACATTTAACCCCTTGTGAACTGGTAAGGGGTCCATGACCCCTATACCAGTTCGCAAGGCTGGGGGGGTGGCAAGTCACCTGCGACTAGCGGGTGACTTGCCATTAACCCCCGGAACCCCCATTACCAGAAGAGCCCGGGCCCACAGGCTATGCGGGCTTGTAGCCTGCAGGGCCAGGGGCCACAAAAGCTGGTCCCTGCGCCCTGTTCCTACAAGCCCTGCATAGCTGGTCCCGGGCTGGTTACTTTGGGTACTTTGTCATTTTTTTTTGGATTTTCAAGGGTTTTTAACCCTTAAAAATCCCCCAAGAAAATGCCCCCCCCCCCCCCATGGGAGGGGGGACCCTATGTCATTTTTTTTTCCTCGATTTAACCCTTTGTAGTGTGGATGGTAGTTGTATTTTATTTGTAAATGTTAAAAATTACTTGTTTCAGTTAGGGGGGTCTCCTGGGCAGGAACAGGGGGCTACCGATAAATATGTGGTACCGTTCTAATCGGTAGAAATGGGGCTTTCACATGCAATATGGTTTTTCCTAATAAAATACATTGTTTATTTAAAATAAAAGGAGGCAATTTTCTTTTTTTTTTTTTTTACTAAATAATAAATAAAATGAATAATAAATAGAATTTACAAACAAGACATTTCATGTTAAAGCCTAAACTCTGCTGCAAAAAATATATATAATTTTCCTGAAAATTCCAGCAAAAATGTCGCAAAACATGGCACAAAATGGGGAAAAATGACCTGTCAACAGAGGGTGACAAAATCTCAAGTAGGCTGGCAATTAAAAGGGTTAATAGTACCTCTGCATGTTGGGTATTGTTCTGTTCGGGGGACCTTGCGCTTTCAGACTTAGCTTGTTTTTTTCTTGTTTGCATATTTATATTTTAGGAAAAGGTGTTTTTTATTCAGCTTTTTTATACATTTTTTAGGGAAACCCTGCGCAACCAAAGAATTCTTTGAGGGATCAACTCCAGAAAGATGAGCCCACTACAACAAGCTGGGTACGCTTAGAAAGCTTAACAGGTGTACTTTCAGGGAATATATGGTTTATGGGGGATATTCCAAATGTAAAGGGTGGTTTTGGTTGAAAAATCGCAAGGTGCGCACTTTGTCTGCAGAGCTGAAATTTTCAAGTAAAATTACCGTTACGCACATGCTTTACTTTGGGGTGTTTGGCAACTCTTCCCTTGTCAGTAACTATGCATGTTGGGTATCGTTCTGTTCGGGAGATGTTGCTTTTTCAGATTATACTTGTTTTTTCTTGTTTTGTCTATAGTTTTTTTTTAGGAAAATGTGGCTTTGATTCTGCTTTTTTATCCTTTTTTTAGGGAAACTCTTTGCAACCAAAGAATACATTGAGGGATTACTTCCAGAAAACTGTGGCCACATCAACAAGCCTGGTACAAATAGAAAGCCTGAGGTGTGTACTTCCAGAGAATATATAGTTTGTGGGGGGTATTTCAAATGTAAAGGGTTGTTTTTCTGGAAAAATTGCAAGGTGCGCATAGCGCATATCACAGTTGTATTTTTTCTGAAAATCCCCTAAAGCTCTGTTTCAGTTTGGGGGAGTCTCCTGGACTGGAAAGGGTGTCTACCTATACATATGTGGTTCCGCTGTGATCGGGAGAAATTGGGATTTCACACACAATAACATTTTATTGACAAACTTACATTTTTTGGGGTTCTTTCCTGGCACCTTGCAAAGTGGTAGTTTCCACGGAGCGCGTGGGTAAAGAGGCACCAGGACTCAGCGGGATCTCCAGCCAGATTATTGGGTGATAGGATTCTTTTTTATACACATATAAATCTTTTTAGGATTACTTTTGGGTATTGGTTATTGGATTAGGTTAGACACACATTTCTTATCACATGTTAAGTGTGGGATTTGTTACTATTTTAGTCAATATTGTATAGTTTTCTACACCCTTTGAATACAGGTTGTTTTTTATTTGATTATTCACTGATTCACATATGTATACTTTGATATTGTATTATCTATGCACAATGACACTTTTTTATGGCTTGAGATTTTTCCCGTTGAGTTATTATGGTTTTTAACAAATTGTCGGATGAGCTCTATTTTTAATGTAATGTAAATAATAAATTTATAATTAGAAATATACTTTATTGTTGCATGCCCTGATTGAATTCTGGTTATCTTGATTGGTGGTGCAGATCTTTGGTGTTTGTACTACGTGGGGTACTGGGCCCCACATTAATTTTGCTGCAATTTTATTGCTTTTGCTACAACCATTTCTTGCACACCAATCTTATTTCTTTTTAATCAAGAGTGGTGCAGGGACAATTTATTGTTGGTTTAAACTTACATTTTTTATTACAAAAAAACACTACAAATTGTAAAAAATAGATTTTTTTTTATTTTTCTGCACATATTTCGCCAAAAAATATTGAGAATACACCTAAAAATGACAAACAAGACATTTCATGTTAAAGCTCAGACTCTGCTGAAAAAAACAATATATCATTTTCCTGGGAAATCCCTGGAAATCCCTTCAAAAATCACATTTGAACATGCGGAGCGCAAAATAGTGCAAAATGGTCTGGCACCAAGGGTGACAAAAACTCCAGGTAGGCTGGCAGAGAAAGGGTTAAGCACTTGACCCTAGTTGCTCCGCTACCTTCACCCGATCCGTCAGCCGAGGCTGGGAGGCACAGAGGGTCCGGAAACGGGTGGAAATAGATATGCAGGGCCGCAGGCATGGTTGCCCCGCACACCTGCGCAAAGTATATAAAAGCCATCTTCTCAGTAAGCACTGCAGAGAACAACTGGGTAAGTCTATGGCGATTCTGTTTTTATATGGTACTGGGCGGAGCCACAACTTTTCTGCAGTGCACTGCACCACCTTGTGGCGGAATACCCAGATGTAATGATTTTTTGAAACAGGCCGTGCCATGCATTGGGAAAAACTGTTAATGGGGTTTGTGTTATACATTGTGTAAGTGTGGTGTAAGCTCTGTACAGCTTCCAGCATGACTCACTGACCCAAACCACTACCATAGTACTTTTACCTTAGTTTCTAACATCTAGGAAAGGGACAATGCCTGGCCATAGTTCTTTACCCTCATATTAACAGTAACATAGTAAGCACTAAAGAAAGGGGGCAGGGGACTGGGAACAAGACCGCACCAACTACAATAAAGGGAGTGTGCACATGAGAAGATAGAGGCACAAAAGTGCACTATTGAACAAAACCAACCCAGAGGAGTCCCGCAGCTCCTCAATCTATCCTCTCTACACAATGGCACCACTCTATATACAAACATACAATATTTAAAAACAATTAAAATACACATATATACACCTGTGAAGGAAAAAAGGGGGGGGGGGGGGGACACAACCCCCTAAGATGGCAATAGCTTATGGGCCATAATTACAAAATTATAATAAATTATTTCTCTGCTATTTATAAACCCTGACTGACTATGTATAATCCTATGTGCAAAAATTGCTAAAATCTAACCTACCGTATATACTCGAGTATAGGTCGACCCGAATATAAGCCGAGGCACCTAATTTTACCACAAAAAGCTGGAAAAGTTATTGACTCGAGTATAAGCCTAGGGTGGTAAATGCTGCTGGTGCAAGGAGCGACTGGCATCCCAGGCTGCTGCACGCTCACTAGCTCTGCATATATGAATGGCTGGCACAGCCGGAGGGAGCAGGCAAAGGGATGCGAGTCTGGGCGAGAGGCTGCACATGGAGTAAAGGAGAAATCTAGCAGCACTGGGGGCTTCACACACAGGGTAAATACCAAATCTGGGTGTTTCACCGCAGAACACATTGAATGTACTGCTTTTGTACTGGACCTCGGCTTGCCCATTTAGTTGCTGCCCTGAACTAGAGTCATGGTTAAACAATATGCTGGTAGGTGTGGGTTGCTCAGGGGTTAATAAGCCCCCTCTCCCTCACCCTCCTTCCTCCCCGCACTCCTTGCTGACAGTGTTACCTCTCTCCAAGTAAACAAGCAGCCTCCACTCCCGCCATCCACTGCCTGACAAGCAGCGCAGAGGCGGCTGGGAGAGGGTGACGTCACTCCCAGCAGTGCTGCTCGTGGAGACAGTAGATGGCAGAACCGGAAGCTGCTCGTTTACTTGGAGAGAAGTAAAGATTGTCAGCAAGGAGTGCCGGGAGGAAGGAGGGTGAGGAGGAGGGCTTATTAACCTCTGAGCTACCCATGCCTAGCAGCGTAGCGTTGTGACTGTCCTTCTGACTCGAGTATAAGCCGAGGCGGCTTTTTTCAGCCCAAAAAGTGGGCTGAAAAACTCGGCTTATACTCGAGTATATACGGTAATATAATCTACTGTACATGATCTAATACACATGTGCAAATGTGCCAAAGAAAGTGCTATGTGCAGGTGCAACAAACTCATATGGTATATATACAAAACAATATACTAGACTATAATATAAAGGACATACAAAGTAAACAATATACCATCTATAACATTCAACATTTGACATTTTTTATCTGTATATCCTCATCTGTATACAATTGATTAATGCCTACAAACAAATCTATAATAAAAGAAACCTGCTTTACTTGTTATGGCGTGTGGACTACACCGTTCTGATACGTATCTCTCAATTGCATCCCATATGTTACACTACTGAGAAACCTAACAGGGACTCAATTACAAAATTTATATCACAGCAAATTTATAACAGTAATTCAAATGGAGGGGTGTCCCATCCCATGAAACATTATTGCCTGGTAGGCTACACAACCAGCCGGATACTCCTGCATATACTTAGTCAGACCTATTCATTGCAAAAGCCAAAAGGAAAGGAACAGTAACAGTAACATAGTAACATAGTATGTAAGGCTGAATAAAGACTTTAGTCCATCCAGTTCAGCATGTTTAACTCCTTCCAGTGGTCTAGTAGCCATAGCTGGAAAGGTTATTACATGCCAGGAAGGCATCCAGGCCACTTTTGAACGTTTTTACTGTATCCATCATTACTACCTCCTCTGGCAGCGAGTTCCATAGTCTCACTGCTCTTACAGAGAAGAATCCCCTCCTATGTCGGTGGAGAAAGCACCTTTCCTCTAACCTTAGTGGATGCCCTCATGTTATAGTTACACTCCGAGGTATAAATAGATTGTGGGACAGATCTTTGTATTGACCTCGAATATATTTATACATAGTTATTAGATCACCCCTCAATCGTCTTTTTTCTAAACTAAATAAAACCAACTTTGACAATCTTTCAGGGTACTCTAGTCCCTGCATTCCTTTTATTAACTTTGTTGCCCTTCTTTGAACAGTCCCACAGTTCACACAGTTCCATTCATTTCCTGCTTTATCCTCCAATTCCCTCCAGCTCATTTCTCAGCTCCTTTCCTTGAGAAAATCACTCCCAGGAACATGAAAACTGGCCATCAATAAACATACGCTCCTGACTGAATTTTAAAGGCTCCTACTCCATTTGTGTTGAATGCTTCACACACTTCTCTGAGATCGGCCACTGAACACATCGCCCCCATATCTGTCTTGAACGCTGCCAACTGGCTCTACCTTTTTTTTGCTGCATTTTATGACTGGGTACTTGCAAGTACACATTTCTTAATCACAGTGGATTTGATAAATCAATTACAAAAGGGTTTTATAGGGTTGATGCAGCATTATGCAGAGTGCTAGAGAAAAGCAATCAGCCATGTGGAAAATGTATGGGTGTTGTGTGACTCAGAACCCTCCCCGAGCCAACCAGTCCGATTGGAAGGCACAGTGGGTGGTAACCCAGGTATCAGAGGCTGCCAGGCCGGCCCTGCCATTTATGCAGCCCCTATACCCTTTGGTACAGGTCCGGTGCTCTGCCAGTGGTGCCCCAAGAGAGGGTTCAGGTAATAGGACAGTGGTACCGGCATGTTCCCGACACCCATGGAAAAGCACTGGACTTGTACCAAGGGGCATTGGGGGCTTGTTAATTGGTAGAGCTAGTGGCGGGGTGGTCAGCCTCTGGGTTACTGACCCCTATACCTGGTGCCAGACTGGTTGGCCCAGGAAAGGGGGGGGGGGTAGGCTTTTAAAAAGTATATTTTTAAAAAATACATAAATAACACCTTTCCTAAGTTATCCAGCTCTTGGGTCAGAAATGCGACTATATTGCCTCAGAAGAAGAGGCTGGTATGCTGCAACCTCACAAGCTTCAATCCTCTATAGCTTGAGTGGATTAGAATTTTTATGAGATGAGATGCTCACCATATACCACATTACTCCACCCCCCCCCCCAACTTCTTAGATAAATTGTTCCTCTATTTCTATATATGAATAGATGTGTAAGGAGGAAATGTTAAATGGGAGGTCTTGTGCTTGTGTATAAGACTGCTGATGAATTGGTTCTACACACAGTGCTGTAGCTATGAAAGCCTGTTTAAGGTCTATTTTCCATAAAAAAAGTTTAAAAATTAAAAATTCCACTTCTCAATATTGTGCCAGCAAACATGTCCTTCTGTGGGCCTTATGCCGGTCTTTGCCATCAGGCATCATGTACAAAATATGTTACCATGCCTGTTCTATTATAAACCAAGGTCATGTTTACAGATTTTATATTGTGGAGTCTGTACAATGCAGAAGAAAATATTTAGCGACCTACCTCTTCATAAACTTCCCGAGAAGCTGCTGCACTGGCCTCCTCCTCTGGCTCAAGACCACCACCAGGGACAATCCAGCGATCTGGATAACGACTGCTGCTCACCAACAGTACCTAGGGGGAAAAGTATAAAAAGGTAAAGTATACAGGAATGCACTTATATTCAGTTTCCTTAAAAGAAAACAAAAATAAACATTGATATTTAAAATTAGATTTTTGAAACTTTACACACTTAACTCTTCTAGTGCCAGCTACATGAGTCTCACGTAAGCTGCCTCTACTCCACTTAAGTGCCAGCTACGTGAGACTCACGTAGCTGACTTTAAACCCCCACAGTAAAAAAAATATAAAAGTAAAATACTCACCTGACCCCTCGTTGGATCCAGCCGGGTCTCCCCTTTAATTTGGTGCCATCCGATCCCCCGGAATAGGGCCCCCCCCCCGCTTTGGCAGCAGCAGCGGCTAACTGTAAAAAAAAAAAATTAAAAATGCCATTTACTTACCTGCAGTCGCGCTGCCTCCCTCCGGGTCTCCTCTTCACTGGAGGGGCCTCCAATCGCCCCCCCCCCCGGCTCTTCAGCTTCAGGGGAGAGCCTGAAAGGGCTCTCCCCCTCCTCTCCCGACGGGCGCAGCCATCTTGCCCTTTGGGGGCGGGGCTTATGACGTCACTCACCGGGTGTCGTCCTGGCTCCCTGCTGCTGTTCTTTCAGATGCGATCATGCTGGCCACAGCAGAGGGGCAGGTGATCAGATCATCACCTGCCCCTCTGCTACTGTAGCCAGCATGATCACATCTGTCATCACATCGTGGGACAAAGGAGCTGACGATCGGAGGTAAGTAAAGTAAAAAAAAAGTTTTTATTTTTTAATAAAAGTATTTTTTTCTCTGTCAGTGTGTTTTTTTTAATGTTAACCCTTTGTGAACTGGTAAGGGGTCCATGAGACCGCTGTACCAGTTCACAAGGCTGGGGGCTGGCAAGTCACCTGCAACTAGCGGGTGACTTGCCATTAACCCCCGCACCCCCAATTACCTGCCTCCCCAAAGCCCAGGGTGGGCAGAAGAGCCCGGGCCCACACAGGCTATGTGGGCTTGTAGGCTGCAGGGTGGGGGGGGGCACAAAAGCTGGCCCCTCCACTCTGTTCCTAAAAGCCCCCATAGCTGGTCCCAGGCTGGTTATGATGGGTAAGGGGGACCCTACTTTTTTTTTTTTTTCTTAAACCGGACCTTCAGTGTGATTTAATGAAAAGCCCAAACTCTTAAAAAACTGTTCCCCAGCATCTAAAATTAATATATTTTACATTTTTAGTCACTAACTTATTATTCTTTCCCCCACTGGGCTGCAACTCTGTTCAGGAATTTAGGATACGGGCGCTGCCATCTTGACTCAGAAGCATCACACTTACTGAGGAGAGGAGAGTGGGATAAGGTACAGAGGGGCGGGTTATAGCTGTGCTTTGCTCAGACAGAGCAGAGCTGGGGTCAGGTAAAGGTCAGCAGTCCCAGAATGCAGAGCAGCGCAGTCAGGAGGCACTTCCCGTTTGCAGGCTGCCTGATAAGATGGCGGCTTCCATAAGCCGCCATCTTGGATGTTTAAAGGCTCATAACATGCAGTAGATGCAGGTAGGATGATTTTTAATGTGGCCAATCTGTATGTACAGGGGGTGGGAAACATATAAGATAGACTCTTAATCAGAGTGAAGGTCCGCTTTAAGGGTTAGGGGTAGCCTAACCCTAACCCTTAAATTCCCCCCCCAAAAAAATGGGTTCCCCCCTAGGAGGGGGGACCCTACATCTTTTTTTTTATTTTTAAAGTTTAGGGTTAGGGGTAGCCTAACCCTAACCCTTAAAATTCCCCCAAAAAATGGGTTCCCCCCTGGGAGGGGGGACCCTACGTCATTTTTATTTTTAATGGTTAGGGGCAGCCTAACCCTTAAAATTCCAAAAAAATGGGGTCGTCCCTATGTAATTTTTTTTGGGATTTTTAAGGGTTAGGCCCCCCCGGGAGGGGGGACCCTATGTCATTTTTTGGGGGATTTTTAAGGGTTATGTTTATAGTGTGGATAGTAGTTGTATTTTATTTGTAAATGTTATAAAGTGCTCTTTTCAGTTTGGGGGGTCTCCAGGGTAAGAATGCGGGGGCTACCGATACATATGTGGTACCGTTGTAATCGGGAGAAATGGGGCTATCACATGCAATATGGTTTTCATTGATAAAACAAATGTTTTATTTAAAATAAAGGAGACAATTGTCTAAAAAATATTTAATTTATTTATTTATTTTTTCGCTAAAATATTCAAACAACAGTAGAAAAATTACAAACAAGACATTTCACGTTAAAGCCTGAACTCTGCTGCAAAAAATATGTACCGTATTTTTCGCCCTATAAGACGCACCTAGGATTTGGGGGAAGAAAATAAGAAAAAAAATATTTTAAACCAAAAACGCACCATTACAGACAGTGTGGCATTCCCCAATCCCATTCCCATAGGCTGTGTGGGATGCCCCCATTCCATAGACAGTGTAGCATGCCCACATCCCATTCCCCGGCATCCCCCCTCCCATTCCCATATAGGCAGTGTGCCCTCCGATTCCCGTAGACAGTGTGGAATCCCCCTCCCCCCATTATCCTAGGCTGTGTGGCATCCCCGCTCTCCCCATTATCATAGGCTGTGTGGCATCCCCCTCCCCCCATTCCCATTGGCTGTGTGGGATGCCCCCATTCCATAGACAGTGTAGCATGCCCCCATCCCATTCCCCGTATACCCAGTGTGGCATCCCCCCTCCCATTCCCCATATACCCATTGGCTGTGTGGCATCCCCCTCTCCCCCCATTAGTATAGGCTGTGTGGCATCCCCCTCCCCCCATTAGCATAGGCTGTGTGGCATCCCCCTCCCCCCATTAGTATAGGCTGTGTGGCATCCCCCTCCCCCCATTAGCATAGGCTGTGTGGCATCCCCCTCTCCCCATTCCCATAGGCTGTGTGGCATCCCCCTCTCCCCATTCCCATAGGCTGTGTGGCATCCCCCTCTCCCCATTCCCATAGGCTGTGTGGCATCCCCCTCTCCCCATTCCCATAGGCTGTGTGGCATCCCCCTCTCCCCATTCACATAGGCTGTGTGGCCCCCCTCCCCCCATTAGGCAGGCGCCATGTAATAATCAAAAAAAAACTTTAAACTCACCTGTCCGCTGACACCGCTGCGCCGAGCGGCCGGCTCCGTGAATGGGGTGGGCGTGGCCTGCGTCGCAGCCTTGGCGCAGGCCACGCCCACCCCCTTCACGAGCTGGCTCTGTCCCGGCCCCGCCACTGCGATCGCTGTCATTTCAGGCAGCGATGACAGCGGCGGGGCCAGAGACAGAGCCCCTGCCGCTCCTCTGTCTCTGGCCCCGCCACTGTCATCGCTGCCTGAAAAGACAGTGATCGCAGCGGCGGGGCCGGGACAGAGCCCCCGCCACTCATCTGGCCTCTCGCAGTGTGGCAGACAACGCGGGAGCGCCGGGAACGGGTGAGGTTTTTTTTTTTTTTTTTTTAAAACATTCGCCCGATAAGGCGCACGGACATTTTCCCCCCCACTTTTGGGGGAAAATAAGTGCGTCTTTTAGGGCGAAAAATACGGTATATAATTTTTCTGGAAATTCCAGCAAAAATCCCGGTTAAACATGGCGCAAAATGGGGAAAATGACCTGTCAACAGAGGGTGACAAAATTTCAAGTAACATAGAAGGTTGACGGCAGAAGGAGACCATACGGTCCATCTAGTCTGCCCTTATGTGTATACTGTATGTACTCTTATCTTAGGATAGATGTGTGTTTATCCCAGGCTGACAATTAAAAGGGTTAATAGTACCTATGCATGTTGGGTATTGTTCTGCTCGGGGGACCTTGTGCTTTTAGATTTAGCTTGTTTTTTCTTGTTTGCATATTGATATTTTAGGAAAACATGGTTTTTCTGCTTTTTTATAATTTTTCTTAACCCTGTGCAACCCAAGAATTCTTCAATGAATTACTTCCAGAAAGATGAGCCCACTACAACAAGCTCAGTAGGCTTAGAAAGCTTAACATGTGTACTTTCAGGGAATATATGGTTTATGGGGGATATTCCAAATGTAAAGGGTTGTTTTGGTTGAAAAATTGCAAGGTGCGCACTTTGTCTGCAGAGCTGAAAATTTCAAGTACAATTACCGTTATGCGCATGCTTTACTTTGGGGTGTTTGGCAACTCTTCCCTTGACACTACCTATGCATGTTGGGTATCGTTCTGTTCGGGGGGTGTTGCTTTTTCAGATTTTGTTTTTTCTTGTTTGCATATAGATTTTTTTTTAGGAAAATGTGGCTTTGATTCTTCTTTTTTAGGGAAACTCTGTGCAACCAAAGAACTGATTGAGGGATTACTTCCAGAAAACTGCGCCCATGTCAACAAGCCTGGTACACCTAGAAAGCTTGAGGTGTGTACTTCCAGAGAATATATCATTTGTGGGGGGTATTTCAAATTTAAAGGGTTGTTTTTCTGGAAAAACTGCAAGGTGCGCTTAGCGCGTAGCATAGTTGTATTTTAGCTGAAAATCTCCTAAAGCGCTGTTTCAGTTTAGGGGGAGTCTCCTGGGCAGGAAAGGGTGTCTACCAATACATATGTGGTACCGCTGTGAGCGGGAGAAATTGGGGTTTCGCACACAATAAAATTTTATTGACAAACTTACATTTTTTATTACAAAAAAACACTACAAATTTTTTTTGCACATATTTCACCCAAAAGTATTAAGAATACACTAAAAAATGCCAAACAAGATATTGCATGTTGAAGCTCAGAATGAATATATATATATATTTATTATTTTCCTGGAAAATCCCTGGAAATCCCTTCAAAAATCAAGGTTGAACATATGTAGCGCAAAATAGTGAAACGTGGTCTGGCAACAAAGGGTGACAAAAATTCTAGGAAGGCTGGCACTTAAAGGGATACTCTTTACTTCTAGCACTCCTCAAAGCCAATCTAGAAATCAATAGGTTTTACCAAGAGGAAAACTTCAAACGAGGTGGAGGCAAAATATAGGTATCTACTACATACTTACCTTAAAGAAAAAATATCTAGTGCATAATCAGCACCTCCAAAAGGCTGAAGTCCCTCAGTTTGTCTTTCAACATCTCCACCAACTATTCTCATTGCCGGTGGACCAGTTGGCACAATACATCCAGAATACGTATGGGAGCAACATTAGCAGCTGGCAGTGTGTGCCACTGACTATATTCCACCAGGAAAGCAGAGAACAGGTACTAGAGCAGATTTAGAAAGCCAAAAAGGTTTGGGGGAGCTGTAAGAGTGAGGCTTTCCAGTCAGAGGGAAAGCAACCTTCCCCTTGTTTGTGTTCAACCAGTAACAAAAAAGTAAAAATAAACATTTCACTCTGGCAAGCAAGGTCTCTAGGAGGCGTATCTATTTGGAATGCTCTACACAGTAAAGAGACCGTCTTAAATTCATGTGCTTGTGGGGCACCCACTATGGACATGGAGGTCAAGTGAACAATCCAGTAGCTGGAGAAAGGGAATGCAAAAGTAGGTAAGTACCTTTGGATGGTACCGTACATCACTCAATGTGACCCCCCTTTACTGCTTAGTTTTCAGTCATTTTTGACTGGGGGGGGTCACTTTAAAGCAGACCTCTAGACTAAGAACCAATTGTGACATTCAGATTTAGAATTGCTGTGATGTCATTTCATGCCAGTTATCTGTACTGGTCACAAATGGAGAGGGACAGAATCCAGAAAACAGAGATCCCTCAGTAAATCCCCACAGGCCTAGGCTAAGCTGTCAGCAATGTTGCGTGCCCTGGTGGCTACCCACATGTTTAGCTGCACTGACCTCATGACACGAGGAGACATGTCAAGATCTATCATAGTGAAAAGCAAGATGAAAATGTAGATCTGTCATCTTCAGTGATGACTCATGCTTTTGTCTTGACTAGTCTGGAGACCACATGAGCAGTGCCATGGATAGGCCTTCACAAAGCACCGTCACACCATTCCTACTCCCAGGATTAGGGTATGGGGTGGCTTAATCTACAGTGCCTGGACCCCTATAGACTTTATTTTCCTTGTGTACAGCACGGCTTGCTTCATTTCAATTCATTACGATTGGGTATTCGATTGGGTATTCCGCAACAAGGTGGCGCAGTTGACTGCAGAAAGACATAAAAGGCCAGGAATTACCCAGAAACTCCCAGTGTTTTTCTGCAGTCCTGACTGCGAAGACAGAAGATGGCTCTATCTGGTTATTCGCAGGCGAGCGGGGCAACCAAGCCCTTCGGCCCTGTAAGCCTATTTCCACCTGTTTCCGGACCCTCATGCCTCCCAGCCATGGCTGATGGATCAGGTGAAGGTAGGGGAACACCTGGGGTCGGGTGTTCGTGAGCTTTGCTCCGGGCCGCAGATCCTGTATGAAGGGTAGCCGGCTATAGGCAAATGGTGAGCCTATATGGGGGAGAGGAGAAACCACTCTGCTGTGTTTTTTGTTGGTGTTTTCTTTCCCACTGGGATGAGTTACTTAAAGCGGACCTTCACTCTGAATAAGAGTCTATCTTATATGTTTCCCACACCCTGTACATACAGATTGTCCACATTAAAAATCATCCTACCTGCATCTACTGCATGTTATGAGCAGTGCTGTGGAGTCGGAGGAAATTTTGGGTACCTGGAGTCGGAGTCGGCAAACAATGCAGACTCCGACAAAATTTTGATTTAGCAAGTTTAAATGTCCCAATTCACAAAAAGTTATAATTAATGACTTCTCTATTGTAAGAATAAAGACCAATGCATGCAGTGCCTCACGTAACCGCAAAACGAACACATTAAGTGACCGTGAAGAAGCATGCTTTTCATGTGCTTCACTATATGGCACGCAACGCACAATTAGAAGCGGCAATACTTATACTTTGCATAGTGTTGTGTTCTGCTGTTACAGGGAACCCATAGGTAACCTAGCCTCTCACTGATCAGGGATTAAGTAATATGTTTTTTGCAGGACTAGAGTCATGTATAAGTGAAGGGAATGGAGGATCAATAGTTCAAGACTAAAGCTGTACCATTGTAAAAACTGCTGTCATTCAGCAAAAGGCTATAAAAACCTCTCTCTGCTAGAAGTAATGACATGTATGTTGCCTTTCTTTCCTTCAAGGAATGTATAAAATACATTCACATATTATTACAGAGGAGTCGGAGTCGGGGTCGGAACATTTATCTACAGACTCCACAGCCCTGGTTATGAGCCTTTAAACATCCAAGATGGCGGCTTATGGAAGCCAACAATCTTATCAGGCAGCCTGCAAACAGGAAGTGCCTCCTGACTGTGCTGCTCTGCATTCTGGGACTGCTGACCTTTACCTGACCCCAGCTCTGCTGTCTGAGCAAAGCACAGCTATAACCCGCCCCCTGTACCTTATCCCACTCTCCTCTCCTCAGTAAGTGTGATGCTTCTGAGTCAAGATGGCAGCGCCCGTATCCTAAATTCCTGGACAGAGTTGCAGCCCAGTGGGGGAAAGAATAATAAGTTAGAGACTAAAAACATAAAATATATTAATTTTAGATGCTGGGGAACCGTTTTTTAAGAGTTTGGGCTTTTCATTAAATCACGCTGAAGGTCCGGTTTAAAGCTGAGGTGGTGTGCTTGCTTTGTGTTTTGCACTTCGCTTGCCATTTTATATTGCACTTGGGGTTCCTCCCCCGTCCACTGTCCTCCTGCCCCCCCTTCCCCCTCTCCCCGTCGGGCAGTTGCCGGGGGGGGCGCATGGTGTGGGGCTGCGCTGGCCGCCATGGCCTTCTCTCCCCGCCGCCACGAGCGCACTTGTACTCCATGCCGGGGACGCTGCGGAGACTCGACCTCCTCACTCTGGGCGCCATTTTTGGCCTCAGGAGCCGGAGCTCTTTGCGCCTTTTTGCGGGGGCAGGGCCGCGGGATGACGCGTACTGCATCATCGTCTTGCGGCCCGCCCCTCGAGGATCGTAGTCGGCGCCATCTTTCCTCACCGCACCTAAGGTTTGCTGTGGTGGGGGTCTCACCTGGGGGACCCTGTCCTCATTCAGACTGCTGCAGGACATCGCCGGTTGCTCCTTGGGCCACTGTGGTGCTGCGGACGCCATTCGTCGAGTTGGTCCGTGAGTCGATCCCTCTTGTTATTCACTTTGGGTGCATGTGCTGTGGGATGCTCAATGATATTTTCGGGTTATGTCTTTCAGAGGGGTTAGCAGTGTTGTGGTTTTTCCCAGTTCCATTCCCCTCCCCTGTCCCTTCTCTGTAGGGCATCCTTTGGGGGCATCCCGGGTGGGCCTTTCGTTAGCCCCTGTTGGCCTATTGTGCTGTGTCACATGTGCGGGCGGCGCGGTTTGTGTCCCGTGCGCCCAAAGTGTCATCGTGGAACAGGTTGGGCTGAGCGCCTCGCTTCCCAGCCCTGTCCTCCCCGCAGCATCACCTACTCCCCCACGCCTGCATTTAGCTTCCAGAGAGGGGGAAGCCAGCAGGGGGTCTCATTCGGACCTGGCGCTGCGCATGGTCAGCATTGAGCGGCAACTGGCCCATCCGGCCGCGGGCAAGGCCTCTCGCAAAAAGAGGCACCTGGATACGGACTTGTCCTTCTTTGCCGATGAGGACGAGGTCTTTGATACCTATGTCGGCCGTGACTCCTTGGAGGAGGGGAAGTTGTTCCGCGATTCGGATTTCTCTGGGGATCGTCATGGCGAGTATGATAGTGATCTAGGGTCTTCCTCAGATGAGGATACTTAGCTCCCGCATGATACCGATAGGCTTTTGTCGGACGTTTTTGATACCTTACACAATGCCCCCCCTAAGGCAGCAAAGAAGAAGCAGGGTGAGCTCTTCCGCCCTGACAAGCAAAGCTTGGAGTTCCCGGAGCAGGGTCATTTTTCCAATGTGGTCCTCAAGGAGTGGGAATGCCGCCAACAGGTTTCCCTCGGTGCCAAAGGTTTTGCATAGAAGGTATCCCTTCTCGGCTGACTTGGTTCGGCGCTGGTCGTGCCCCCCTGAGGTGGACACTCCGGTCCTGGGGCTGTCCAACACTTTGATCATGCAGTCTCCCGACACCACTACTTTGCACGATAACGCCGACCGGAGTATAGATCAGCTTGCTTGTCATGCTTTCACCTTTGTAGGGGCTGGCTTGAGTCCGGTCTGTGCCGCGGCAATTGCTATAAAAAAAGAAGGTCAGGCGCCTTGCTGAGGCCGCACGGTCTCGCAAGTGAGCGGAGGATTACAAGGACTTTTTGCTTTGTTCTGACTTTATTCCTTTTGTGCTGCCATAGATGACGCAGTCCGGCTTGGCGAGGGGCCTCGGCCCTGTTGGTGGCTATGCGTCGGTCCATCTGGTTGCGTCAGTGGGCGGCTGACACTGCTGCTAAGAAGTCTCTCAACGGGCTTCCCTTCACTGGACTCAGTCTTTTAGGTGAGCGTCTTGATGTTCTGACCAAGGATGGTAGGCTCCCCCAGCGTAGAAAGCACTCGGCCATTTCGGGGATCCTTGCATGGCACGGCCCGCTTCGGTATTCATAACAGTTGGGTTATTCCGCCACAAGGTGGCGCAGTGGTACTGCAGAAAAGCTGTGGCTTGTCCCAGTTCCCTATAAAAACGGGCTTAACCATAGAGTTCCCCAGTGTTCTCTCTGCAGTGGACTGCAAAGTTAGCAGATGGCACTCTCTCTTGCGCAGGTGAGCGGGGCAACCAAGCCTGTGGCCCTGCAAGTCTATTTCCATCCGTTTCTGGACCCTCACTGCCTCTCAGCCTTGGCTGACAAATCGGGTGAAGGTAGAAGAGCACTAGGGTCAAGTGCTCCGGGAGCGCAGCTCCAAGCCGCAGACCCTGTAACACAAAGGGTAGACGGCCATAGGCTTTATGATGAGCCTATTAGGGATGCAGAGTTTCTGTCCTAGCTTCTGAGGGGTTAAGTAGTTTGGGGACTGTGTCCCCCCCCCCGCGCCCCCCTCCCTTGACCATGGCTGCTCACCGCTGCTTCTCTTGCTCTCCCCCCCCTCCCAACTTGGTTGGGGGGGGGGGGGGGGGGGGAGAAGAGGGGGGTGGGGGGGAAAAGAGGGGGGTGGCAGCGAGTAGTCATATCTGTGGTGTTTTTACATTTTTCGGTGTGTTTTCTGGTGTTTTTAGCTGCCGCGCAGCTTTGTACTGCATTCCACGGCTGTGGGTACTAAAACCTGTGGTAATTTTGCTTTGACATGGCACCGGCCGGGTCACGTGAGCGCAGTTTTTTGCGTTCTTCAGAGGGGGCGGGGCCAGGTGATGGTGCGTATCGCGTCGTTCACCTGGCGGCCCGCCCATCGAGGTACCTCTGCCGGCGCCATTTTGGACGAGCTGTGCGTCTGGATTTCTCCCTTCCTGGCTGCAGCACTGCTTCCTCCGGCGGGCCGCCTTATCCAGTGGTCTGTGCCTGTGTGACCCCCCGGTGTCTGTGGACCGCGAGTCCCCCTTAGGGTTTTTTTTATTGAATCGGGGTGTATTTGCTGCAGGATGCTCATGTGCGTTTTTAATTATGTCTTTCAGGCGGGATACCATTAGGTTGTGGTTTCTCCCGGCTCCACTCCTTTCTCCCCCTCATTCCCCCTTTATTAACTTCTGGGGGCATCCCGTAGGAGGGCATCCCGGGTGGCTTCTGTATTAAGCCTGTACCCACTGCTGGCCTATTGCGCCTGTGCTAATCACCATATGGAAGCTTCTGGGGATGGCGTGCTTGGGGGCCCTTCATGGGGCTGCGGCTGTTTGGGGAACGTCTTGATGTTCTAGCCAAGGATGGGAGGCTGCCTCAGCTTAGGAGGCAGTCTAGGTCCTTTCGGGGGTTCTCTGCCCCCCTCCCTTCCTTTCGCATTCCCAGAGGCGGCTGTGGCTCCCTCCTCTCCAGTGGTCGCAGAGATTCTTGGGGCCTAGGCAGGACCCGTGGTCGTCCCAGTCTCTCCTGGAATCCTAAGCCCAAACCCTCTCCCAAGCCCCGAATGGCCTATGCTGGTTGGCTCACACGTGTTACCTCTCCCAAGCCCCCTCAGGCATGAAGGGGCACCCTCACCCATCCGGGTGGGGGGACGGCTTCAGCTCTTTGCTCACGTCTGGAGGCTTCATGTCTCAGACCGGTGGATTCAGGAGGTAGTGTCCTCCGGTTACAAGATAGAGTTTGCTGCCTGGCCGCCCCCAAGATTCATCAGCCTTTAAACCCCCTGTCCGCTCAGTGGTTGCTTCTTTTCAGCTGGGTGATCAACTATCCCAAGTCTTCTCTGTCCCCGTCATTGGCGAGGACCTTTCTGGGCATGACGCTGGATACCTCTCAGGTCAAGATGTTCCTTCCTCAGCAGAAGGTGGAAGGTCCTCAGTTGCAGGCTCGGGATCTGCTAACGTGTCATCATCTCTCCATCCGTCAGGCGATGCAGTTGGTGGGCCTGATGGTGTCCTGCTTCGAGGCAGTCCCCTTTGCTCAGTTTCACATGAGACCTCTCCAGTTGCACCTCTTGTCAGTTTTGGATCTGGACCCTGTGTCCCTGGATCAGGAATTTGTTCTGTCTCCCCTGGTCGGACAGTCTCTCTCGTGGTGGCTGGACTCAAGGAACCTTCTGGGGGGCAGGTCCTTCCTGCCCCCGTGCTGGGGGGGGGGGGGGTCACCACGGATGGGGAGGCTTCTGGAAGTCCCTGAGGTTCCAGGGTTGGTAGGGCCCACAAGAGGCCCATGCTTCCATCAACGTCCTGGAACTGAGGGAGATCAGGTTGGTTCTTTCTTGCCTATCCACTCACCTCCGGGGGCGGGCTGTTCAGATTCGCTCAGACAACCAGACGGCGGTTGCCTACATCAACCATCAGGGAGGGACTCGGAGCAAGCGAGCCTTGAAGGAAGTGTCCCTGATTCTGTCTTGGGCGGAACAGCATGTTCCCTGCATCTCAGAGGTCTACATCGCAGGGATGGAGAACCAGGTGGCGGACTCCCTGAGCAGGGGGACGTCTCGTCTGGGAGAGTGGTCTCTCAACAACCAGGTGTTTCTCTCCCTGTCACCGCTGGGGTCAGCTGGACGTGGACCTGATTGCGTCCCGTTACAATCACAAACTTCCCAGATTTGTCTCTGTCTCAGGATCCTCTGGCTTTCGCCACGGATGCCTTGGCATTACCTTGGACGGAGTTTCAGCTTCTCTATGTGTTCCCTCCATTTCCTCGGGTACCAGCCATACTAGTAGCCCCTTGTTGGCCAAGAAGAGCTTGGTTCGCAGATGTCGTGCAGTTGGCAGTAGATCAGCACATCTTGCCCAAGGATCCAGATCTTCTCACCCAGGGGCAGCTACGCCATCCCAATTTACAAACTCTGGCTTTAACGGCTTGGCTGCTGAAACCTCCATATTGATGGAAAAGGGGTTGCCTGCTTCTGTTGATACCATGATTCGAGCTAGGAAGAAGTCCTCGTCCTTTATTACAGAGTCTGGCATGCTTACATTGCCTGGTGTGAGTCCAAGTCTCTTCCCTGTTGGGTGTTTTCTATTCCCAGGATACTGGAATTCTTGCAACGTGGTTTGGATCAGGGCCTTCAACTTAGTACCCTAAAAAGGCCATGTTTCAGCTCTGGCAATTCAAAGATCTTTTGCCAATCACCGGTTGGTTAAAACCTTTTTTCAGGGCGTTTCTCATGTGCGTCCACCCTGTAAGCCTTTGCTACCTGTCTGGGATTTGAATCTGGTGTTGTCTGCCCTGCAAGGGCCTCCCTTTAAGCCCATCTGTGATGCTACCTTGTCTATTCTGACCCTTAAGGTAGCCTTTCTGGTGGCTATCACTTCTGTAAGGCGAGTTTCTGAACTAGCGGCACTTTCCATCAAACCTCCTTATTTTGAGAGACATCAGGATAAGGTGGTGTTTCGTCTCAAGCCGGACTTCCTGCCAAAGGTTGTGTCTGCCTTTCATGTCAATCAGGACATTGTCTTGCCTTCATTGTGTCCTAATCCTGCTAATTCCAAGGAGCGGACTCTGCATTCCCTAGATGTGGTCAGGGCTCTGAAGTTTTATTTGGTCGCCACTGAGCCTTTCAGGAAGTCTGATGCTCTTTTTGTTCTCACTTCTGGACCTAGAAAGGGTTTGCCTCCGGCTAAATCCACCATCAGCAAGTGGATCCGTCAGGCAGTGGTTCAAGCCTATTCTGCTAAGGGAAAGGAACCTCCCTTTAGGATTACTGCTCATTCCACTCGTGCTATTGGTGTCTCTTGGGCCTTTCAGAACCAAGCTTCTGTAGAACAAGTTTGCAAGGCCGCTTCTTGGTCTTCTGTTCATACTTTTTCTAAGTTTTACAAGGTTGATGTTAAGGCCACAGTGGATGCTGCTTTTGGCCGCAAGGTGCTTCAGGCGGTAGTGACTTAACTACTGGCTGTTACTCTTTGGGGATCCCACCCTACTCTGGACACTGCTTTTGGATGTCCCAACTGTTATGAATACCAAAGCGGGCCGTGCCATGCAAGAACAAAAATCAATTCTACAGTTGAGTACTCACAGAATTGCTTTTCCTCCCTCAGCAGAAGGTGGAGGGCATTCAAATGCAGGTGCAAGCCCTGCTATCGTGTCCTCATCCCTCCATCTGTCTGGGGATGCAGTTGGTGGGCCTCATGGTGTCTGGGGATGCAGTTGGTGGGCCTCATGGTGTCTGGGGATGCAGTTGGTGGGCCTCATGGTGTCTGGGGATGCAGTTGGTGGGCCTCATGGTGTCTGGGGATGCAGTTGGTGGGCCTCATGGTGTCTGGGGATGCAGTTGGTGGGCCTCATGGTGTCTGGGGATGCAGTTGGTGGGCCTCATGGTGTCTGGGGATGCAGTTGGTGGGCCTCATGGTGTCTGGGGATGCAGTTGGTGGGCCTCATGGTGTCTGGGGATGCAGTTGGTGGGCCTCATGGTGTCTGGGGATGCAGTTGGTGGGCCTCATGGTGTCTGGGGATGCAGTTGGTGGGCCTCATGGTGTCTGGGGATGCAGTTGGTGGGCCTCATGGTGTCTGGGGATGCAGTTGGTGGGCCTCATGGTGTCTGGGGATGCAGTTGGTGGGCCTCATGGTGTCTGGGGATGCAGTTGGTGGGCCTCATGGTGTCTGGGGATGCAGTTGGTGGGCCTCATGGTGTCTGGGGATGCAGTTGGTGGGCCTCATGGTGTCTGGGGATGCAGTTGGTGGGCCTCATGGTGTCTGGGGATGCAGTTGGTGGGCCTCATGGTGTCTGGGGATGCAGTTGGTGGGCCTCATGGTGTCTGGGGATGCAGTTGGTGGGCCTCATGGTGTCTGGGGATGCAGTTGGTGGGCCTCATGGTGTCTGGGGATGCAGTTCATGGGCCTCATGGTGTCTGGGGATGCAGTTCATGGGCCTCATGGTGTCTGGGGATGCAGTTCATGGGCCTCATGGTGTCTTGCTTCGAGGCAGTTCGTGGGCCTCATGGTGTCTTGCTTCGAGGCAGTTCCCTTTGCCCAGTTCCACATGAGACCTCTTCAGTTACATCTCTTGTCAGTTTGGGATCGGAATCAGCAGTCCCTGGAGCAGGAATTTGCTCTGGCCAGGCAGTCCCTATTGTGGTGGCTGGACTCTAGGAATCTTCTAGTAAGCAGGTCCTTTCTGCCTCTGTGCTGGGAGATTGTCACCACGGACGCCAGTCTGACCAGTTGGGGAGGGGTTTGGCAATCGCTGAAGTTCCAGGGCCAGTGGGGCCCTCAGGAGGCTCACGCGCCCATCAATCTTCTGGAGTTGAGAGCGATCAGGTTGGTTCTTCTCAGTCTGACTTCCCATCTACGGGGCCGGGCGGTCCAGGTCCGCTCGGACAATCGGACGGCTGTTGCTTACATCAATCATCAGGGCAGGACCCGGAGCAAACAAGCTCTCGAAGGAAGTTTCTCTGATCCTGTCTTGGGCGGAGGAGAATGTTCCCTGCATCTCGGCGGTCTACATCCCAGGGGTGGAGAACCAGGAGGCGGACTCCCTGAGCAGGGGGATGTCTCGCCTGGGGGAGTGGTCCCTCAGCAACAAGATCTTTCATGCTCTGTGTCGACGCTGGGGTCAGCCGGACGTGGACCTGTTTGCACAATCACAAGCTTCCAAGATTCATCTCCCTGTTAAGAGATCCTCTGGACTTCGCCACGGACGCGCTAGCGATTCGCTGGAAGGAGTTGCGACTGCTTTATGCGTTTCCTCCATTTCCTCTGTTGGGTCATGTGCTGGGCAAGATAGCCCAGGAGGGCGTGCCTACCATCTTGGTGGCCCCCCGATGGCCGAGGAAGGTATGGTTCGCGGACGTCGTCCAGTTGGCAGTGGATCAGTTCGGAATGCCCGACGATCCAGAGCTCCTCACTCAGGGACAGCTGCGCTATCCCAATTTACAAATGCTGGCTTTGACGGCTTGGCTGCTGAAACCTCCATCCCGAGGAGTAAGTGATTGCCGGCTTTGGTTGTCAATACTTTAATTCAGGCTCGGAAGAAATCCTCGTCTATGATTTACTACAGGGTCTGGCATGCTTATATTTCCTGGTGCAAGTCTAAGTCTTTTCCCTGTCGTAATTTTTCCATTCCCAGGATTCTGAAATTTTTACAACATGGTCTGGAGTCGGGTCTACAACCGAGTACCCTCAAAGGACAGGTTTTGGCTCTGGCAATTTTTTTCCCCAAAGATCGTTTGCCAATCATAGACTTGTCAAAACCTTTTTCCAGGGAGTTACTCATGTACGTCCTCCGTGTAAACCTCTGCTACCGGTTTGGGATTTGAACTTGGTGCTTTCTGCTCTCCAGGGTCCTCTTCGAGCCTCTGCATTATTTTTCTCTGCCCATTCTGACTATTAAGGTGGCCTTTTTGGTTGCTATCACTTCGGTGTGTCGTGTCTCTGAGTTGGCGGCACTTTCCTTGAAACCTCCTTATTTTGAGCGGCATCAAGGTGGTGTTCCACCTTAAACCGGACTTTTTGCCTAAGGTGGTCTCTGCCTTTCATCTCAATGAGGACATAGTTTTGCCTTCTTTGGGTCCTGCCCCTTCTAATTCTAAGGAACGGACCCTTCATTCTCTGGATGTGGTCAGGGCGCTCAAATTTTATTTGGTCGCCACTGAGTCTTTTCGGAAGTCTGATGCTCTGTTCTTCCTGCCGGGCCTAGGAAGGGTTTGCCTCCAGCCAAATCCACTATCAGCAAGTGGATCAGACAGGCAGTGGTGCAATCTTACACTGCAAAAGGGAAGGAACCTCCCTTCTGTGTTACTGCTCACCAGTGTTCCCTTAAGGTGTGCGGGAGCGTGGCCGCGCACCTGCTTCTGCCTCTGCACTGCATACTTCAACCCGCGCAGCAACAGCTGTGAGGTTGAGACGAACTATGGCTGTGGCAGTATTTTGAATAGACCCGCCCCTCGGATGACGCAAAACGAGGGCCCGTCCTGCCTTCCTTCCCTGGGTGATTGGCAGCTGGCAAGAGCCAATCGGGATGAACAGCTGAGGCGGCAGGATCACCCCCTCGAGGACCGATATCAGGGCAGTATGGAAGCCTTACATACACTTCCGAATGTATCTAATTGTGCACGTGTCAGTGAGAGCACGGAGAGGGACCTGTAGTAGTAATGAGACATACTGCACAGCCTGCAATCACTGTTCTAAAGGCAAGGAAACAAATAATGGATAGACATAGAGGTGTCAGCCAGGAGTCGCTGAGTCCTCTACATCTCCCCTCCTCTGTCCCTTGCTGCCCAATTTACATGTGACGTTTTAAACCAAAGTCGAGCACTTAGAATGGCCCCCCCCTCGCCCTGTGATCATCATCACCCGGCATTTCTCTGCCTAACGCGGGAGAACAGTGATATGCATCTGCCATGGACAGGAAACACACAGCATGTGTCAGTGCGCACATTGCTGCCACTCCTATCTGTGATTACACAAGGTTAGCTCTCCTACTCTCCGTTTGCCTTTTTACTCCCTCCCCTTCCCCAGGCACTGAAAATGTATCTATAGCTTATTGTAATGATGGCTGTTCAGGGATTTATGCTGCCGACATAAAGGCTCAGACATCACAAGGGATCAAACTTTCATAACGCCATGTGTGTGATCCCTATTGTGCTCCTGTCCAGCCAGACCCTGTAATCCCTTCACTGCCAGGGCGTGTATTGTGACAGAGACACAGACATGCTCTTACTTCTAACTGATTCCCCATCAACTGTCCCACACCCCAACCCCATCTGCATCCTATGCACCCGCACCCCATCTGCATCCTATGCACCCGCACCCCATCTGCATCCTATGCACCCGCACCCCATCTGCATCCTATGCACCCGCACCCCATCTGCATCCTATGCACCCGCACCCCATCTGCATCCTATGCACCCGCACCCCATCTGCATCCTATGCACCCGCACCCCATCTGCATCCTATGCACCCGCACCCCATCTGCATCCCATCTGCATCCCATCTGCACCCCATCTGCATCCTATGCACCCCATCTGCACCCCATCTGCATCCTATGCATCTGCACCCCATCTGCATCCTATGCATCTGCACCCCATCTGCATCTGTACTCCAACCCTATCTGCATCCTATGTATCTGTACCCCAAACCTATCTGCTGTTCTTTGCATTTTATCAGATTTTGTTTTAGGGCATTGCCCAGCTCACTCGCGTGCATTGCCCAGCTCACTCGCTTATCCGCACAGCAACTGCTGAGGCTTAGAGGGAACATTGCTCACTCTACTAGGGCTATTGGTGCCTCTTGGGCTTTTCAGCACCAGGCTTCTGTTGAACAGGTTTGTAAGGCCGCTACTTGGTCATCAGTTCATACCTTTTCTAAGTTTTACAAGGTTGATGTTAGGGCCTCAGCTGATGCTGTTTTGCCCACAAGGTGCTTCAGGCGGTAGTGGCTTGAACTGCCTGCCGTTGCTCACTGGGTATCCCACCCTTTTTTTATGGACACTGCTGTTGGATGTCCCAATCGTAACGAATTGAAATGAAGCAAGCCGTGCTGTACACAAGGAAAAATACAATTCTGTGATTACTCACCTGTAGAATTGTTTTTACTGTGTACAGCACGGCTTGCTTCATCCCTCCCTTGTTGTCGTAGTCCTCTTTTGCCTTGTTACGGTGATTTTGTTAAGAGAGTTCTCTTGTAGTGGGCTGTGTATGATGTTAACATGGTCCTGGCTTCTTGCATTACTGCTTTTCAAACAATGGGAGTTTCTGGGTAATTCCTGGCCTTTTATGGGCCGGGAGGAGCCACAAGTATTTCTGCAGTCAACTGCGCCACCTTGTGGCAGAATACCCAATCGTAATGAATTGAAATGAAGCAAGCCGTGCTGTACACAGTAAAAACAATTCTACAGGTGAGTAATCACAGAATTTTATTTTCAGGTATGCTAACAGCTCGATTGTACATTAATTTGTTGTGGAACCATAGGTATAACCAAGTGTCTAAAGAGCAATTAATCAACAGGACAACCCCAGCCTGCATGTTGCACATGCATAAATTAGATTGTGTGGCCTAAATAAGCTACCATTGCATGATAAATCTCCAAAGTGGTCTTCCATTGAGATGCCTATGATGTTATTGGGCGGCAACTGCAAAGAAAGTTGCCAGGAGTTGGATAAATTGAGTGCCAAATTGCCTTGCTCAGACAACCTTATTAACTTCAAGGATAGCCTGAGAAAGCATGGAAGCCTGTGTATTTCTGCACATGCCACTCATAATACAAAATATAGAGATTTGTTTTAAATATTTAGTTTCCAATGTTACAATAGTTTGTACAAATATTTACATTGATCGCAAGATTGCCATAAATCTCAAGACTTTTCTTCCTTGCTGTCGCAATTTCAACGTTGATACTGCAAACTGCCAGGGAAGCAAATGATGAAGCCATTACTCCTAAGTAAATCACCTGAGACATGAATGAACAGGGTTATTGACAGAGCATTACGTAAGGTAGAAGGTTTCATTAAGAATTTACCAAAACCCCAGTTAGCTTACCAGTAATGGCATTTCTGGTAGTCCTCCAGGACGGCTTAGCCAAGTAGCTCCTCCCACCTAAATAGGAAACAAACTGGACATGGTTAAATACACCACACCTTCCTCCTGGACCTCCGTGTTTTAACCGAGGAATGCCAGAAGAAACAAGACTAAACCATAATCTCAAAAATATAAATACTTAGCCTGGGAGAAATGTAGGAAGCCATCCTGGAGGATTACCAGACATGCCATCACCGATAAGCTAATTGGGGTTTTCCTCAAACGTCCTCTAGGACGGCTTAGCCAATGATAAGCGAGTAATACTAACTACCATCCTACCCATGGGAAGGAGATATAAACTTGTAGAATTCCTGTTTCTTTTCGGAAGAAAGATCCACTCTGCAGTGCTTCAAAAGGGTGTGGGTGGAAGCCCAAGTTGCTTCTCTGCAAATCTTTGGAGGAGATCAGGAAGCAGAATCCACTCTAGTAGAGGGTGCTTGCAGGGATTTTTGGGCCTGTGCCCCAGAACCTTCGTAAGCTAACTGGATGGCTTCCCTAATCCACCTGGCTTTGGACGCTTGCATTCCCTTTCCCTGCAAACAAAAGCCAAAAAATGGTCAGATCTCCTCCACTCCGAAGTGCGATCCAAGTATGTCTAAAAAATGATTCTGGCATCCAACAGGTGTATCCCCTGCTTACCCCTAAAGTCCTCTGGTCTGAGGGCTGGTAGGTAAGATCTCCTGGGACCTGTAAAATTCCAAAGCAATCGGCGGGTAAAGCGGGTTAGGTCTGATGGTCAGATTACCTGAAAAAAAATCCTAAGATACGGTTGCTTGCGTGACAAGGCTTGCATATCACAAATCCTTCTGGCTGAAGTAATGGCTAATATAAAACCACTTTGAGAGTCAAAAAACTTAATTGCTGCCCCTTTCAGGGGTTTGAAAGGTGGCCATGTAAGACCATCATGGACTCAGAGGGAAGGCCTTAGGATTCACTGGGCTTCCTCTAGACAGAGAAACCAAAAAAAAAAAAAAATCTTTTGATCAGATGCTCTTGTCTAAGCCTACGGTCTAAGAATACAGTGCTGCCACCTGAACCTTTAAAAAGGTACTGGAGATTAGGCCCATTTCTACCCCTCCTGTAAAAACGCCAAAACGGCCTGACCGAATCAGGTTATGGACAGGACAAAATGAAAACCTCTTCCAGACCTTACCATAGATCTTGCGGTTAACTATCTTCCTGCTCTGGAGAAGGGTCTTAATGACCCAACTGGAAAGCCCCTTACTCCTTAGCAGGCCCGACATTTAGTTCCCCATTGATGTGGACTGTTTGCAAGGAGGCTACTGATCTTTCCATTTTGGTACAGATGGTCCCGGAAAGCTACATCAACTCAACGCTTAATTTGGTGCCCCCCCCCCCCCCCCCCCGATGGCGGAGATAAGCCACGACTGTGGCATTGTCCAAGAAAATCTTGATTCCTCATGAGCTCAAAATGGTTTAGAGCTAGCTGAACTGCCATTAGCTTCCGAAAGTTCGAAGAAGAACTGTTCCTTGAACCTGGCAGTGAAGGGTATGGGCTCCCCAACCATGCGCACTTGTGTCCATCGTGATATGGATCAGGTCCTTCCGATGCCAGGGTCTCCCTTTGGATAGATTTTCCTGATCCGACCACCACTGGAAGGAACTGACTAACCCGATCTGGAAGTGTAACCAGAGAGTCCAAAGTTCTTGAATCTCCGTTCCAGGTGCACAGAAAGAAGGTTTAGACGGTTCTTTATTGTAGCTAGGACCAATGGGAGGGTTGAAGACATAAGCCCCAACAGACCCAGAATCTGCCTTAGGGAGATTCTGAGATGTTCCTAAATGTAAGTGGACAGGGAGACAATCCTTTTGATCTTAGGGAACGGTCGATCTGACAAACCTAGGTAAATGCAAGAAGTCTGAGGGGACAGACTCTACTTCTACCTGTTTATGATCCACCCCAGATCTGAAAGGAGGGACAATATTATTCTCACATTGTTCTCCAAACTCTTCCTGGATGGAGCAAAGAGAAGTAGATCGTCCAGTTATGCCACGATGCAGATCCAATTTAATATAGGTTATTCCACCTACGCAAAAACGTTCTGCGAGACGGAAAAAAAAAAATTTTCCAGACAGTTTCTGGACCAAAAACACATGGGAGTAAAAACCTATCCATTTCAGGTGCCATGGAACCTCTCTATGACCGCCATTTTCTTTTAGTTGTGTAATCACTAAAAGGCAGGGCCTGTGCTTCTGGAACCGTGGGTTACTACGAAATGATCTTGTGGCGTTGAGACGAATTCCAGACAGAGTCTGTCCTGAATTGTCTGAAGAATGAAGGGGGTCTGAGAGATCCTCTACCAGGCTGGAAGAAAAGACAGAAGTCTTGCCCCTACAGGTCCTCCATCAGGACTGCTGCTGGGGAATATTAGGTGTCTGGGTATGGGGGCGGGTGTTTCCTCATAGTCGGAAACCCACCTCAGAAGAACCGGTTAGAACTTTCTCAAGTTCTGACCCAAACAAAAGCTTACCCTAAAATGGTATCCTACACAGGTGTGACTTAAGACGACTGGTCCTGCTGCCAGGGTTGGTGACTTACCCCATCCAGTGAAGTGTCACCCTTACCCATATTGGCCACCGTCATGGAAAAGCCCACCGGTACATCTGGGACAGTTCGAGCCGTACACTCCGCTGTCTGACAGATGCGCAGCCAAGGCTTTGTCCTGGGGCTGCAGCCTCCCGATTTCACCGTCCTGAATGCAAAAGTCCAAACTGCTTCCTGGAGTGGCAGGGCCTGCCTTTCCAGATGCGGCCTGCCCGCACGCCACCCACTGACCCAGAACCCGCACGCTGACTCAAACCAACTCACTGCTCAGTGTCGGAGCCTGAGCATGCCCCAGCTCCAGAACACCGGACCACGGCCAGAAATCCTGAAAGTGAGGGGTCAACCTGTCCCAAAGGTGAGCCCTATACTTAGCCACCTCCCCTGAAGAGAGTTGCAGGGCTCTTGATGGTTCCACTGATCCCCCTCACTTCCACATAACCAGTAGGGGAAAATAGTGGGATCCAGGCCCAGACTGCATCCTGGGTCCTGCCCTGGAGACTGCCACCGGGACTAGCTCCAGGGGAGTGGAAAAAGAGGAGAAACCCCTGACTCTGGCAGCAGTGGGTCACCCAGAGCCAGTTGGAGAGAGGGGAGGGATTCCCCCATCTTCCCTGGGGAAACTACTAAAGGAAATTTGGGTACTCACTGGTAAATTTCTTTTCTCGTCTGCTTCCATTCTGGGCACCACCAGTCAGGTATGCGTGGGCTAACCTCAAACGTAGGTGGGAAATGCAAGATAACAAAAACTAAGCTCCTCCCAGTCTATATAAGGCAGGGTGTGCGCGTACTGCCTCAGTTTAATCAAAAAGCAGTCTAGGCACTACCCCGGGAGGGGAAAAACCCCATCACAAATGGTGAATGCCGCTCTCTTGGCTAAGACTGAGACAATCTGAACAAAGCATGCCAAAGGCATTCCCAGCAACCCAGGCAGTCACAGCCTAACAGTAGGGTGGGTACGGTGCCCCAGAATGGACGAGAAAATAAATTCAGCGTTGGGTAAAAATGTCCTTTTTCTCGTCCCTTCCATTCTGGGGTACCACCTGTCAGCTGCACATGGGACGTTCCAGAGCAGTACCCTCTTCCTAGGGTAGGGTCCAAGCCGCAAACTATAATCAGGAACAGCAGATCCCAAACAGAAAGCTTCTAGTCTAGACCCCTGGAAAGGGCCAGCACTGCCTGCAACATCACTCAACCAAGAGCTGATGTTGTCACCTCCACTCCATAGAAAGTCAAAAAGGTGTGCCCGGAGCACCCAGTAGCAGCCCTGCATAATTGGTCACAGAAGCTTGACATCAAGGCCCAGGATGAGCCGATGCCTTTGTAGGGTGAGCAATGACTCGTGCTCAAGTGCCTCCCCACCCTACCAGGCGTAGGCAGACCTGCCCGATTCACCTACTTGTCAGCCACCAAGCCCACCTGCGACCCCTCTGGAATAAAAGCCCAATGACCATCCTAAGAAAAGCTGGAGAGGCTACCAAGTAAATCTTTAGGACCTGGAACACCTCCCTCTGACGAGTGGGGCACGGCAACAACAATAACAACCTAATCGCCAAAGGAAAGAAGGATCCATCTTCAGTCAAAAATAAAAACTTGACCCTGCTGCACATGACTGTGATTTGGTTGAATGTGCAGCCCATGTTGAAACCCCGGATGGAAGTCATTGCCAAAAGAAAAACCCCTCTTAAGGGTAGCATAGTGAAGGAGCTTCTGCCAGCCGTCCAAGGGAAAAACTGCCTGGAGTGTCGGGGCGAGATTAAGATCCAAACCGCCTCCATGAAGAGTGAACATGTGCGGCGCCCTGTATGCACATGCGGACCAACCTGCTCCCTGCCAGCGGTCAGCGGACAAGGTCTAGACCCGACCATTAAAGGTTACTGGGTGACCAGCGACCTGGCCTTGTTGAAAAAAAAATCCTGCCTTCTGCGCAGCGAATACCTGCCACCAGGAGTAACTGTTGAACTCACATCAAGGCCACCACGTCCTGTATTAAGACTATTTATGGTCCCAAAACAAGGTTGAAGGACCACAGAGGACCAACTTCTCACTTCAGGATGCTGAACTTAGCCTTCTCGGCACTAAAGGTCGTACTGGAACCCAGGGTGCTACCAAGGTCCCTGCTGTGCCAATTCGGAGAGGCCAGGACATCGCCAAGACAGCTCCCCTGCCAGCCGCATCAGATTCTCAAACCCCACCTCACTGATCAGTGTGGGCGACAGTCACTCCTTCGCTGGGTATCCACCCAAACTGGAAACTGAGAAGCAGCAACGATGGAAACACGCAGAACGGAGAGCAACCGGGGACAACCAGCCACTATCGCCAAGGGGTCCTGCCCCCTGGACATGAACTCTTGACCTTCGGGTTGGACAGAAGGCAAACAGATTAATCTCTCGGTCCACTGTCTCCCAGTTCAAACCAAAACTGGAACATCTGGAATGTAGGGGCATGCCGATCTGGTCAGATTATGACCCAATTTACCCAAGCCTGCTAGTCCCCTCCTGGTGCCTCCTGGACGACATATGCAAGCTCCTGAAAGATCAACCTGATGCCAGCAGGCCCTAGCAAGCAAAAAGGAATTACGAACTGTGGCTGGCAAGGTGAAGAGGCAAACCAAGGCCTCCCTAGATCAGACCAGCTTGACAGAAGCAGCATCCAAGCGGCCTGGTGAGGGACTGGGCCTACAGCAACTGCCCCCCTGGAAGAGGCCATGAGGCCTAGAAGTTGCGTGCCCTAGCGAACAGTGGGTTGTCGACCACCAACAAAGACTGCACTCCATCCTGGAGAACTGTTCCTTGCTGCAACAGGAAAAAGATCTTAGTTTGGTGGGTGTCCCAGCCATGCGCTGGGAACAGCCACCTTGGATGGGACCACCCAGGATTTGGGGTGTTTAAAGGCCACCCAGCAACTCCAGTGTAAACAAGCCACTGGGTTCCAGATGAGGAAGAAGGGGGTGGAGCCTGTGACCCACGCAAACATTGCCACCATCCCTGACCAAAGTGCAGTCCGTACACAACCTGCAACCTTTGGGCTGGCGCTGTGGCAGCAAAGCTGCGAGTGGCAGCTGAACTGGCAGACCCGGGGAGGGGGAAGCTAAGCAGGGTGGGTGCATATGGAGCAGGAGATCCAGCACATACCCCAGGCAAGGGGAGGAGACCTACCAGGCCTACGATGAAGGCCTTTATACTAGAAGCCCCTTTTAAATGGAGAGGCTCTGGTCCTCGAAGCAGGCAGCCCAAAAATAATACCTGGACCTGTTCACGCTGCCCTCACTACAGCTTCTTCCTACATTATTGGTTTAGCAATCGACTCCTGGCATCAGATGTGGGTCCCCCAGGAGGAGCCATCGGCGAGGAGTCAAAGCCGCTGATACCACATTGAAACAACACTACAAATTAGTTTACAAAGGAGTTTAGTTTTTGTTATTTTGCAGTTTTCATCTATGGCTGAGGTTAGCCCACGCGTAGCTAACTGGTGGTGCCCCGGAATGGAAGGGACGATAAAGAAGCCTTGATAATAGAGGGCCTGTGAAACATAAGCCTAATCGATGAATTAATAAAGATATTACCCACTTTTTGAGTGTGCAAAACACTGGAGTTGGAATGGCTTGTATATAGCACCACAAACCGATTCAGCACAAGAACTTTGGATTTTAGAAAGACCAAGGCACATTTACTGGCCTGCCTCCATTAGCTGGGACAGCTCCAGGCAGAAGAAAAACCTCTGGGTGCCCCAGTAAACAAGTGTGGGGTCCCGGTACAAAAGCTGAGGGTATTAATCAGCAGCAGAGGGAAATGGGATCTGCTTTCGTCCATAAAGAGGGTACGTAAACTGCTGCTCATATAATATATCCCCATTCCCCTTTTAATTTCAACCTTTCTGGATCATAATGCTTTATATTACGGAAGGCAGTATAATAATGCATTTGTTTACGAAGCCGTCTGAAAGATGGCCTACAGTATTTGTTTCAACTTAACAGCTATTAAAAGTGTCATAAAAACTTCAATTAAAGACTTATCAGCCATTTCCTTCCATGAAATGCTTTCATCTCAGCAAATCTCTGCTGTTTGGACCATTTTAAGCATATCAAGCCAAACAGCAAAACTAGGTTTGCAGCTTTAAACACATCATGCATGATGGAACTTGCCTGGAATTGTAAAGAATTAAAGCAGAGATCACAGCCAGGAAACAATCCTAATAGCACAATAAATAACACAATTGCATTTAACGCAAAATGTATCCATTTAAATGCAAAAGACTTCAGACTAAACCTAGATAGCTCATGGGTCATGGTAAAAAGCAAAACATAATACGCAAACAGCTTTTAAAAAAAATATAGTTGAGTATTTTATAGTTACCAAGAATTGAAAGAAATGTGTAAGAAGATAATTAAATGGGCAAAGATTAATAATCAAAGGCAACAAAAAATTGAGTTGTTGTCTTCCCTAGCTTGGTGTATACAAATAACTGTGCTTAAAATGGATGATAACCCAGGCCCGACTGCCTTGAAATCTAAAAGATTCCAGGACCACTTGATTCCCTCCCCCTCAGGGCATCCAGATTTGGGATGCCACGCTTTGTGAAACCCCCAGGTCGCCTGGTAAACTCACCCTTGCCCCCCATCCAACAGTGCATGCGCGAGCAGCAGCCACTCCCTGCTATACCTTAGCACTTGTGAGTGGCTGGAGCAGGCACACTGCCTGTTAGAGGTTAGTGGGGAGGTGGCCGCCGATGCGCTTGGCTAGGCTCAGCTGGAGCCGAGTCTTAGACGAGTGGGCGGAAGCGGATCTGAAGCATCCTGATTGGATCAGAGGCTGTGCATGTGCTGTAGGACTGGGGAAAAGCGAGTTAGATTGGGCGACCTGGGGGGAGTTTCATATAGCAGGGTGCCTCGGGGCAAAGGAGTCAAAATCCTGTGTTTTGCTCCATTTTAAATACAAAATATAGTAGTAACAAGGGTACAACTATAGAGCCAGCTCAGGGTGGTGTATTATTATCATGACCAAGAAAAGTTTTACTGAAATAAAAGTCAAAAAGCTCAAATTTTTCAGAGAAACCAATATAATGAATTAAGGCAATGGTCTAATGACATCATACATTTGACCAGCACAGGATCCTAGCAGTATGCCAGTTAAGATCACAAATGGTCTTCAAGAAGAACATTTCCATAGGAAGTGGATGTTAAAGTGGACCAATTCAATTCATTTTAAAGTATAGGTGTCCCAATTCAGAATCTCAAGGAAAGGGGGGGGGGATGCAGAGAGTCTGAGCATTGCTGCAGGTGGTTTGGGTACTGGTGTGACTTAAACTGCGACTGAAGGCAAAAGTAAATGACAGTAGCAATGACTCAAGCATGTCCATCGCATTCCCTGCAATGGGGTGGGTGTGCTTGTAACCTGGTATGTTTGATTTAACTGAAGGAAACTGAGTGGGGGACAGATTCCTGGTGGGGCAGTTACTAATTAATCTGGGGAGATGGGTTGTTAGATGGAGACAGGTAGCAATTTTTGTTATACATCAGAGATGGAAACAGTAAGTACAATTAGAGAATAGAAAGATAAGGAAATATGGAAAGAGGAAGAGAGAGAAGAAAAAGAAGGGAAGGTGAAAATAGTATGAAAGATGGAAGGTAATAAGAGGAAGATTCTAGCTGAAATGAGGAATGTGGAAATGACAACATGGAGGATTGTGGAAGATATAAACAAGAGGTAGGGAAAAAGAAAATAAACACAGTTGAAGATAGGGAAAGACAAAAAGGAAAAGGAAAATTAGATCTGCTGATCCTGCTTAGACCCATCTCTTCTTCAATGGCACCTGAATGTTTTCTCAGTTATGGAGTGATTGGGATGGCTGGTCATGATATACTATCCCAGAACTATGTATAATTATTTTTTAGACATATATGATCACTGTATGCTTGCACACATGTTTCCTGCATGTTTAACCCATCTGTGCAGTGAGACAAACACAAGCAGTGAGTGTACACATGCCTGGAGCAGCAGTCTGCCCTAATTACAGCGCCCAGGGGGCAGTTGGGAGGGTTAGGTGGCCAATGCCCCATCAATTCAGTCATGTCCCGGCCAGGATTTGAACCTGCTTCCTTAGCACTAGGCCAGGGGTGTCAGGTTCATTTTTACCAGTCAGTCAAATCAGCATTCTGGTTGCATTCAAAAAGGGCCAGTTAAAGAGGAACTTCAGTCAAACTATGACCCCCCCAAAAAAAACAAAATGCAAACATGAACATTCAAATGCATGGTTACAGACAGAGGCAGACAGGCTGCCACTGAAATATTTTACCCAGGACAGCTAAAGAAATTGTTTTACCTAGGACAGGATTAACCTTGTACAACACAAAATATGGTGGCGCTCTATAAACAATAAAAGTTTTGTTTGTTTTTTTGCCTAGGACAGAATGCGGGCAAGAGAGAAAAACGGAGCGCAAATTGCGGAGGGCGGCGGAGGATGGAAAAAGAATGAAGGAGAGAGAGAGGGGGAGACTTTGCTCCATCCTAAACTAAAGCAGCACCCCAAGACAGGGAAAACAAATTCCTCTAAAGCCTGGCGCATCACCCTACAAGTTTTTCTCCAATGCTGGCGCCTCTAAGCTGTTGGGGTGTTGCTGTAATGGGGTACATGCTGATCAGCAGCTGTCCAGCTCTATGAGTGGAGAGTAGTGTGCAGAGGACATGATAGGCGGCAGAGCCACACACCAGCCTGACAGCTCTGCCGCAGCCAATCAGCATGGAGCGGCTAGCCAGCCAGGCACATACACTATAGAGCGCCTCCGGCATATCAGAGCCCAGGCTCCAGCACCTTGGTGTGACAGACAGGGCCGGGCCGCCATTAGAGGAGCCACAGGGGCCAATCCGGCCACATACAGGCCCGTCTATGATCGCTGCGCAGACACAGCAGCCATATCCGTGCTCCTCATTATTCTATTGTTTACAGCGAGCCAGATTTCTGTGCAGCCGTCCCTCCCTCCTTCCCTCACACATAACGCCGCCGCCGCACCATGCACACCTCATCCTCCGAGCCGTCCCGGAAGCACACGCACGCCGCCCGTCTCTTGTAGCCATCCCGGTCGTACGTCCGGGTTTGGTTGTTCTTTAGCTTCATCGGTAGATGTGGGATCCAGGCGGGCTGAAGGACCTCTAGTGACGTCACGACCATTCGTCTGTCCACGTGGGGGGAGGAGCCAGTAGCTGTCTAACGCCAAACACAGTGCACGGCTGTGATCACACCCCCTCCCCTGATTTGAAGGGGCTGTCCCTCCTTTTCAGTCCCTGTCCCTCGTTCTCACTTGTCCCTCTTTGAGGTGTAACATGCAGGTCTGCAGCAATAAATGATTAATTTGCCTATTCACAGCGTTTATACTGTTGTAACTCCATATCTCCTATCCATCAATGAGGGGGTGGCTTAATTTAACTATTGTCCCTCTTTTCCAAACTGAAAGTTGGTAGGCATGTGGAAACCTAAAAACAAGTAATATATTTTGCCTAAACTGTACCCTATGAAAACTACGTACTGACCCTTTAAAAGATTGAATTACTGTGTGCCGAAATGATGTCCACGCGGTGCTGATCCAGTAATTTTCTTCTTTTCAATTTCTTTGCAATTGTTTTCCCTAGCAACAATGTGTTTACCTTAGCAACATCCAGCAACTAGTGTGTTTGGTGTACATAGCAGAGACTTCCTGATGCCGGTCGCACATGTGCCCTGGGCTCAAGGAAGAGGTAAGATTTGCAGGGAGTTTCACAGAGCGGGGAGGAGGTAAGCCTGCACTGGCCTCTCATAGACACCAGGATGGGTTCTGGTCCACTTTAAAGAGGACCCAAAGCATATGACACCCAGCCCTAGAGTCTAAAAGGGGCCAGGTAAAAGCACTCCCCAGGTAAACGGACCATATGTCCCACTGTCCCCCCAAAAACAACTTAAACCGGTCCTTCTCCCTGAATAAGAGTCTAATATGTTTCCCCCACTCTGTACATACAGATTGCTCACATTAAAAATTATCCTTCCTGTATCTACTGCGTTTTCTGAGCCTTTAAACATCCAAGATGGCGACCCATGGAGTTTCAGGCCGCCTGCAAATAGGAAGTGTCTTCTCACTGTGCAGCTCTGCATTCTGGGATTGCTGACCTTTTCCTGACCCCAGCTCTGCTCTGTCTGTGCAAAGCACAGCTATAACCCACTCCCCTGCACTTTTGACCACTCTCCTTTCCTCAGTATGTGATGCTGCTGAGCCAAGATGGCAGCGCCCTTATTCTAGAGTGCTGAACAGAGTTGCAGGCCAGTGGGGGAAAGAATAAAAATTAAAGTGGACCAACACCCACCCCTGATCGGCTCGGGAATCTATGATTCCTGGGCCGATCAGCTCCATCCCCGCGGGGCCCCGCTGTGTGAAACCCCCCAGAAAGCCCCTAAAAACTTACCTTATCAGCGACGGACAAGCCACCGCCGCCTCCCGCGTGTCCCTCTAGCAGGGTGCGCCGGCCATTTGTGAATGGCCGGTGCGGGCGCACGCCCTGTAAGAGGGACGCGCGAGAGGCGGCGGCGGCGGCTTACCCCATGATCGGGGTGCCCCGCGGAGGTGGACCAGGATAGTGAAAATCCTGGGTGTTGGTCCACTTTAAGTGAATAAAAACGTTAAATATATTAATTTTAGATGCTGGGGAACAATTTTTTAAGGGATTGGGCTTTTCATTAAATGACCCTGAAGGTCTGCTTTAATGTCCCGTTACCTTATGGGTAAGACTGTCCCACTGAATGCTGGTTGTCTGGTTGGTTTACAACTGCCTACCTCTTAGGCTGAATGATGGTAGTGGAATACATGGATTGGCTGAGCACTGGCTCAATCACCGGCATCTTAGATCCCTGAAGCATGTGACTGGGGGCAGGGCTACACCTACATATGAGCAGAATAGAATGCCCATAACCTAAAGACTGCTTTAAGCTGCCCCACTTGAGGGCCCCCAAAATGGTCAGTTTATCGCTAGGGGCATCCTGTTTTGGGATACCCGGCTGTGTGGAACCCCCCAGGATCATCTCTAATCATCCCATGGTGCATGCTCAGGCGCTTGGCAATCCATTCATTTATTAATGTGTATGGCAATCAATTCTTATTGGAGCAAAATCTATGTCATGAGAGTGTGGATTGAGTGGAGGCTGGATCTTCGCTTTAAAAAATTATCCACCACCCACTACGTTACCAATAAAGAGGAGGACTCCTGGGCCGTCCGAGTCCCACTCCCTGGGGCATCCCCAATTAGGATACCCCGCTGTGTGAAACTCCCTGGTTCACCATATCCACTCACCTGTTCCCTGAGTATCTGTGGCCGCATCCCCAGCAGGTACCCGCATTAGGTCTTTCTGAATGGCCTAACAGAGCAGCTGAGCTAAACTGAGCACACTGACTGGCTGAGCGGCTCTAGATCAGGATGCCCAGCCTGAGAGGAACACATGGGAGAGTGAAATTCACAGGTAATGTTCCTTATTAAAGCCTGAGGAAAGGAAAACTTGAGTGCCAGATGAAACATTTCCCTATGGCCCTTGCTTCAGAGCCACATGATCCCAGGATAAGGTAAGAGTTTAACACCAGACGGGGAGGTTGGGGGTTTAGCGATAGGGACACTTTCAAGGGCTTTGGTCCACTTTTCCTTTGTCCACCGTGGCCTCTGCTGCGGTGGTGAGGCCACGCACGCCGCACGGCTGGTGTGGGGGCCCCTCCATGGGCTGCCCTGTGTCTCCTGCCTGCCTGGGCTTCACCCTCCATCTTTGGTGTGGCGCTCCTTTCGCATCGGCGGCAGGGGCGGGCTGCGCGATGATGCTTTCCGCATCGCTGCTGTGCGGCCCGCCCCTCGAGGAACGCGCCGAGCTGCCTGCTCTGCGCCATCTTGTGCTGCCTTTCCCCTGCACGCTGCCTGGGAGTCCTCCGAGCTTCCATCGCTGTCGGTGTCGTTAGTCCCTCTTGTTAAAGTGGACCAACACCCACAGCTGATCAGCTCCCTGCCTGCGGGGCACCCCAGATAGTGAAAATCCTGGGTGTTGGTCTACTTTAAACTTCTATTGTTGTGTTGTATTGCACATGTGCTGTGGGATACTTATGGCATTTTTCTGCTTGTGTCTTCTAGGTGGGCCCCTTTGATAGATTAAGGGTTGTGGTTCCTCTCGGTCCACCACTGCCCCCCCACCCCCTCCGCGCTCTCTCCCTATTAAGAGGGATCACAAAAGAGGGACAATTTCTGAGGGCTTATTAGGTTGGGGCCGTCAGTGCCTTGTAACCTGCATACCAATTACTCTAATCACCATAATGGAGGCATCTGGGGATAGTGAGCTAGGGGCCCCATCTGGGCGGGTGAAGCTCTGCCCCATGTGCGGTGCTAGCCCTCTGGGCGGTTTCAGCACTGTGCCAGTCGCGCCAGGAGCGTCCTTTTGGACCATGATTGGGTGGGCGTATCTGCCCCTAGCCCTTTATTGCCTGCGGCCTCTCCAAAGCCCCCGCTGCTGCACTCAGCCCCCAGCGAGGGGGAAGCCAGTAGGGGGTCCCATGTTGATTGGCATACCGGTTGGCCAGCCTTCCGGTACAGATCTCCCGCACAGCTCCTAAGAAGGCCACGAGTAACAGGCGGCATATCGAACCCGTTTACTCGGATAATGATGATGACCCTTTTGACAGCGAGCCTGGCTCGTCCTCGGACACATGGCTCCCTGATGATACGGAGAAGTTGCTGGCTTCAGTTTTTGAGACGCTGCACATTGTCCCTCCTAGAGCGGCTAAGCGGAAGCAGGGTGATTTGTTTAGGCCTGAGAGACAGAGATGAGTCTTTTCTGAGCAGGCCCCTTTTTCTAACATGATTTTCAAAGAGTGGGAAAGGCCTAACAAGTTACCGTCGGTGCCCAAGGGCCTGGACGGGCAGTATCCCTTTCCCGAGGAGCTGGTCCGGCTATGGTCCCGTCCTCCCGAGGTGGATGCCCCCGTGTCAGGTCTGTCCAACACTACGGTCATGCCTTCACCCGATACAGCTTCCCTACGAGATTCAGCTGACAAGTGCATGGATCAGCTGGTCTGTCATGCCTTCACCTTTGCCGGTGCTTGGTTCCGGCCTGTGTGTGCCTCGGCTATTGTCTCCCTGGCCATCAGAAAGAAGGTGAGACATCTTGTGGATATTGCTAAGTCTTGCAAGCGGGCGGAGGAGTATAAGGACCTCAAGGCTTGTGTGGAGTTTGTTGCCTTTGTTGTCTCTGCCATGGATGATGGTGTCCGGCTCAGTGCCAGAGTCTTGGCCCTGCTTGTTGAGCTTCACCACTCGTTCTGGTTGCGGCAATGGTCGGCTGATGCCGTGGCCAAAAAGTCGCTCACTAGCATACTCTTCGTGGCACACAGATTGTTCAGGGAGCCTATGGACCTCCTGGTCAAGGACAGAAGACTCCCTCAGCGGCGGAAGCCTGCACGGCCCTTTCGGGGCTTATTTGCCTATTGCTCCTTTCGATGAGGAAGAGGCTCTTCATTTTCAGTCTTGCAAGCGGGCGGAGGAGTATAAGGACCTCAAGGCTTGTGTGGAGTTTGTTGCCTTTGTTGTCTCTGCCATGGATGATGGTGTCCGGCTCAGTGCCAGGGTCTTGGCCCTGCTTGTTGAGCTTCACCACTCGTTCTGGTTGCGGCAATGGTCGGCTGATGCCGTGGCTAAAAAGTCGCTCACTAGCATACTCTTCGTGGCCCACAGATCGTTCAGGGAGCCTATGGACCTCCTGGTCAAGGACAGAAGACTCCCTCAGCGGCGGAAGCCTGCACGGCCCTTTCGGGGCTCATTTGCCTATTGCTCCTTTCGATGAGGAAGAGGCTCTTCATTTTCAGGTACTCGCAGAGTTTCCTGGGGATGAGGTAGGTCCCGCGGCCGATCCAATCCCTCCTGGGGATCCAAGTCCAAGCCCTCTGCCAAGGCCCCTCACCCATCCGGGTGGGGGGACGGCTTCTGCTATTTGCTCATATCTGGAGACAGCGTGTCTCGGATCAGTGGATTCAGAAGGTGGTGTCCTCCGGTTTAGAAAAAAAAAAAATAGAGCTGGCAGTCTGGCCGCCCTCAGGATTTCTTCAGTCTCGCATATCCCAGTGAAGGCACAGGGCCTGAGAATGGCCGCTCAGCACCTTCTGCGGTTGGGAGTGATTTGCCCTGTGCCTCGCCAGGAGCAGGGCCGGGGTTTCTACTTCAATCTGTTCACGGTTCCCAAGAAGGATGGAACGCTGAGACCTATCCTGGACCTGAAGGGTCTCAACAGGTTCGTCAGGGTCCGACATTTCCGCATGGAAACCTTGCAATCTGCGGTGAGCTGGCTTCGGCCCGGCGACTTCCTTACCACGGTGGACATCAAGGATGCCTATTTGCACATCCCAATATTCCAGGGACATCAGAGGTTCCTGTGATTTGCTTTGGAGGACCAGCATTACCAGTTTGTGGCGCTGCCATTCGGGATATCCTCAGCCCCCCGGGTTTACACCAAGGTGCTGGCAGGAATCATGGCTATTCTGAGGAACCAGGGCATTCATGTGCTGCCTTATCTGGACGATTCACTGATTACGGCTCAGTCCCTTCAGCAGGCCGAGAGCGACATCCAGACGGTGTTATCCACTCTCGAGGAGTTCGGATGGGTAATCAATTACCCCAAGTCTTCGATCACTCCCTCAACGGTGAGGTCCTTCCTGGGCATGACTTTAGACACCCTTCAGGTCAAGGTATTCCTGCCACAGCAGAAGGTGGTGGGGCTTCAGACGCAGGTACAAGCCTTGCTGTCTTGTCAGCGACCTTCGATCCGTCTGGGGATGAAGCTGGTGGGCCTAATGGTGTCATGCTTCGAGGCAGTGCCCTTCGCCCAATTCCACATGAGGCCTCTTCAATTGAACCTGTTGACCTGTGGGACCGGATGCAGGAGTCGCTAGAACAGGAATTTTCACTGTCCCCCCTGACCAGACAGTCCCTCTTGTGGTGGCTGGACCCCAGAAACCTGTTGGTGGGAAAGTCCTTTCTGACTCCCCGGTGGGAGATAGTAACCAAGGATGCCAGTCTGACTGGCTGGGGAGGCGTTTGGCAGACGCAGAAGATCCAGGGTCAGTGGGGTCCGCAGGAGAACCACTTGGCCATAAATCTCTTGGAGCTGAGAGCGATCCGGTTGGGGCTTCTTCGCTTGACTCCCCATTTAAGGGGTTGTGCGATCCAGGTTCGCTCGGACAATCAGATGGCTGTCACCTACATCAATCACCAGGGTGGGACTCGGAGCGAGCCCTCGAGGAGGTGACCCAGATTCTGATTTGGGCAGAGGAGAATGTTCCCTGCATCTGGACGGTTTACATCCGTGCCATTAAGTATTACCTGGTTGCGACTGAATCCTTCAGGAAATCGGATTTGCTCTTTGTCCTAACACAGGGCTCTAGGAAGGGCTTGCCACCAGCCAAGTCCACTCTCAGTAAGTGGATCTGCCAAGCGTATTCTGCCAAGGGGACGGAACCCCCTTTTCGGATCACAGCTCATTCTACAAGAGCTATTGGTGCCTCTGGGCTTTTCAGCACCAGGCATCTGTTGAACAAGTTTATAAGGCCGCCACTTGGTCTTCAGTTCATACCTTTACCAAGTTTTACAAGGTTGATGTTAGGGCCTCAGCTGATGATGTCTTTGGCCGAAAGGTGCTTCAGGCGGTAGTGAAATGAACTACTTGCTGTTCCGCACTGGGGATCCCTAATGGACACTGCTTTTGGATGTCCCACATGTCATCACTTTGAAACTCACCTGTAGAATTGTTTTTGAATATATCCAGTCCAGGTCGTCCCACCCCGCCCTTTGTTCATTATCTCTCGTTTGCCTGTTATGGTGATTACCTAGCGGTGGAATAACCACATGTCATCACTTCTGGGACAACCTGGACTGGATATATTCAAAAACAATTCTACAGGTGAGTTTCACAGAATTGTATTTTTACCGCTGATCATCTCCCCGCAGCCATTCAAGACAATGAGGGCTTCCACACATTGCTTTCAATAGGACCTGGGCAAACCCAGGCCACACCCACCCCTCAGAACAACAGCTCCCAGCTTCACAAACCTGGGCTGTGATAGGACGAACGGCACCACAGGAGTGGCTGTAAGGTAAGCGGATCTGCTAGTTACTGCCGAAGGGAGGGAATCTAGAGGCCTTGGAATCGTACAAAGTCTCAAACAGCCACCCACTGACCTTCCCCTGGGGCACCCCAAATGGGATGCCTGCTGTGTGACCCCCCCCCCCCCCGGGGCACCGCATAACTAACCTCCTACCTGGCTCCCTCGGCAATGTAAACACCGGCAGCCAAATCCTCACCATCTTTTGCCTGTGTGCACGCTCCCATCTCCAGCCATTCACATAGGCTGGGGGATGGAGCCCACCCTGCTGGGGATTCAACCACTTCCTCTTGCCATAAACAGACTTGTTAGCCAAGCATTAAATATGCACAATTCACCATGCCTGGACAAGAGCCCATGCATGCACCGTAGGACCAGGAAAACCAGAGTTTGTATCAGCGATCTGGGGGGGGGGGGGTTACACAACGGGGCATCCCAAATCGGGAGGGTGCAAGGAACAAAACCCGGGATACTCAAAATCCCAGGTTTTGTGGCCACAAAACCCACCTGTGACAGTTCTTAAATCTAAAAGACTCCCCTGTCCCCAGGGATTCTTAATTTGTGTTGCCCCACCCTTTGCCAGCAGCCCCAAATTGTCAAATAATAATGTCTTAATCTTATCTCCCAGCTTACAATTTTACGACTTTGCTATTTTTCACGTGTGTCAGTAGATAAATAATTGTGACTCCTTTGTAGTTTTCTGTATAAACGTGTGTCTAAGTTACCGATCTGTAGAATGCCTGAAGAAGCTTGAATTGCTTCCATTTTCAAGTTTATTGAGTTAGCCAATAAATGGTATTATCTTAACCATTAGCAGGACAGTAGATTGCCCACTCCCCCAACTAGATCTGCCTTTACAGTCTCTGTACAGGGCTAGAATGCCCTTATCATTGTAATATACAAATTTGCCACTCGATGGCAACCACAGGTTTTGGTCCACTTTAAACAGGAACGCAAATCCCTTTCCAGGGTCCCTGTTCTTGGGCTTGCGGGGAAGGGGGGGGGCATCACCTATTGGGATAGCCCCCAGGTACAAGCAGCAGCTCTGTAGTCACAGTCAGGCAGGTAGCATCACATAGATCCCCATGTCCTTCTGTTTCATGTTAAACCAGACCTTCACCATGATTTATTGAAAAGCCCTAACCCTTAAACTATTCCCCAGCATCTAAAGTGAATATATTTAAGTTATTATTCTTTCCTCCACCAGGCTGCAACTGTGTTCAGGACTTTAGGATACAGGCACCACCATCTTGACTCAAAAGCATCACACTTATTGAGGAGAGCGGGATAAAGTACAGGGGGCGGGTCATAGCTGTGCTTTGCTCAGAGCAGAGATGGGGTCAGGAAAAGGTCAGCAATACTAGGATGCAGAGCGACAGTCAGAAGGCACTTCCCATTTGCAGGCTGCCTGATGTTCCATGACCCGCCATCTTGGATGTTTAAAGGCTCATAACTTGCAGTAGATGAAGGTAGGATGATTTTTTTTTAATGTGAGCAATCTGTATGTACAGGGTGTGGGAAACGTAAGATGGACTCTTATTCAGGGTGAAGGACCGCTTTAACTGGAGGAAAGTTTCTCAGACATTCGGGTTGGAGACCATTTGGGGCAACTAGAGCAAACAGATATGACAACATCCCTCTATATTTTGATCCATAGCTAATGTAGAAGAAAGCGTGATAGATGCATCACCTTAGAAAACCTCAACTGCTGGGAAAACCATTCCATTTACCTCATAGGGGCCCGATGTTCTGAACATGTTCAAGACCTGAAAGTGAAGGTCTGCATAAAGACTGACCCATTTTTTAGTTTGGCGCACACTTTTAAAAAGAGGGCCTACACTGGCTTCCCTCACTGTTCAAGGCCATTGCAATCTGAAAAATACAATTCTGTGATTACTCACCTTGTAGAATTGGTATTATAAGTATGCAGCACGTCCTGCTCCAGATAATGATTCATAACACCTGGGCTATACCTCCACAAGAGGGCGCTTTACTGCAGAGATGGCAAAAAAAAAAGGCGCCTCCCAGTCCATATATACCCAGGAACTCCCACTAATTCCCCAGTATAGAAAAGCAGTAAGGGAACCAGGAGAAACCAATAAATTTAACAACGTTAACAAGGAAAAACAATCACCACATAGAGGATCCAAGAATAAAGCAATCAGGGTGGGATGGAGCAGGATGTGCTGCATACTTATAATACCAATTCTACAAGGTGAATAATCACAGAATTGTATTATTCTAAGTATGCAGCACGTCCTGCTCGAGATAATGATTCATAACATCTGGGAAATCCAATAGCAGTGTCCCATAAACTGGTGGGGATCCCAAAAAGGCAACAATGCGCAGTTCAAACCACTGCCGCCTGCAGAGCCTTGCGGCCAAAAACAGCATCTGCTGAGGCCCGAACGTCAACCTTGTAAAAGGTATGAACAGAAGACCACGTAGCAGCCTTACAAACTTGTTCAACAGAAGCCTGGTGCTGGAAGGCCTAGGAAGCCCCAACAGCACGGGTAGAATGAGCGGTAACACGGAAAGAAGGATCCCTCCCTAGTAGAATAGGCCCTAACAATAGCCTGACGCATCCATTTACTAATAGTAGACTTAGCCGGAGTCAACCCCTTCTTGGGACCCGAGGGAACCACAAACAAGGCGTCCGTCTTTCTGAAAGGCGCAGTAGCCTCCAGGTAGTACTTCAATTTCCTGACAACATCCAGAGAATGCAAGGCCCTCTCCTTGGAATTACCAGGATTAGGGTACAAAGAAGGAAGCACAATGTCCTGATTGAGATGGAAGGCAGAGACAACCTTAGGCAAGAAGTCTGGCTTAAAGTGGAAAACCACCTTGTCCTGGTGTCTCTCAAAGTAGGGGGCCTGAATAGACAGAGCCGCCAACCGCCAACTCAGACACACGCTGGACAGAAGTGATAGCCACCAAAAAGGCAACCTTCAGGGTAAGGATAGACATGGCAGCCTCATGCACAGGTTCAAATGGAGGACCCTGAAGGACAGACAATACCCAAATTCAAATCCCAGACCGGTAACATAAGTTCGCGAGGAGGACGCACATGAGCGACCCCCTGGAAGAAGGTCCTGACCAGAGGATGTAGAGCGAAGGACCTCTGGAAGAAAACGGCCAAGGCGGACACAGGACCCTTCAAAGTGCTGAGCTGAAGACCCAAACCATGTTGAAGGAACTCCAGAATCCTAGGAATGGAGAACACACGACAGGGAAAGACCCTAGACTCACACCAGTCAATGTAGGTCCACCAGGTCCTATAGTAGATAGTAGAGGAGGATTTCTTCCTAGCCCTGACAAGAGTATGAACAACCGAATCAGACAGTCCTTTCTCCTTTAGGATGGAGGTTTCAGCAGCCAGACCGTCAAAGCCAGCGTTTGTAAATTGGGATAACAGAGCCGTCCTTGAAGCGGACCAACACCCTCCAAAACAACATTATTCTAATCACTTAAATATAAAAAAACACTTACCTTTTGATGACTTTTGCAGCCTTCTGTCCCTCACAGCGCCTGTAATCTTCATAATTTTTCGCCGGAAGTCCCGCCCTGCATCTCTTGTCCGTTCATTACCTTCCTGTCAATCACGCTTCTGGGTTAATTTGCATTTCTTGTCCGTGGAGCAGGTCTCTTCAGCTGTCGCGCGATTTTGCTTGCAGTTCCTCATGTCTCCGCGTCATCGGGTGGGGGGGTTGCCTCTCTCAGCTCTCGGGAGCATGCACGTCTCCCAGGGCTGTCTGCTAGCTGACCTCATGTGCTCAGCCATGATTGGCTGGAGGCACCTGAGCCTCCGCCTCCCCTCCTCTCACTCCCCTCCCTCCTCCTTCCATTCAGCGTCTGCTCTCCTCTCGTCTCATCTCGTGCTGGATGGTAGGACAGGTGAGTTTACTTTTGTTTTATAAATGTCTTGGTCAAATGTGTTTACTGTTTAATTCACTGTAATGTACTGTGCCACTGAGAATGTTATGGGGGGATTCTGCCTGCTGGAAATGTTATGGGGGGATTCTGCCTGCTGGAAATGTTATGGGGGGATTCTGCCTGCTGAGAATGTTATGGGGGGATTCTGCCTGCTAAAAATGTTATGGGGGGATTCTGCCTGCTGAACATGTTATGGGGGGATTCTGCCTGCTAAAAATGTTATGGGGGGATTCTGCCTGTTGAAAATGTTATGGGGGGATTCTGCCTGCTAAAAATGTTATGGGGGGATTCTGCCTGCTAAAAATGTTATAGGGGGATTCTGCCTGCTGAACATGTTATGGGGGGATTCTGCCTGCTGAACATGTTATGGGGGGATTCTGCCTGCTAAAAATGTTATGGGGGGATTCTGCCTGTTGAAAATGTTATAGGGGGATTCTGCCTGCTGAACATGTTATGGGGGGATTCTGCCTGCTGAACATGTTATGGGGGGATTCTGCCTGCTGAAAATGTTATGGGGGGATTCTGCCTGCTAAAAATGTTATAGGGGGATTCTGCCTGCTAAAAATGTTATGGGGGGATTCTGCCTGCTGAACATGTTATGGGGGGATTCTGCCTGCTGAAAATGTTATGGGGGGATTCTGCCTGCTGAAAATGTTATGGGGGGATTCTGCCTGCTAAAAATGTTATGGGGGGATTCTGCCTGCTGAACATGTTATGGGGGGATTCTGCCTGCTGAACATGTTATGGGGGGATTCTGCCTGCTAAAAATGTTATGGGGGGATTCTGCCTGCTGAAAATGTTATGGGGGGATTCTGCCTGCTAAAAATGTTATGGGGGGATTCTGCCTGCTGAACATGTTATGGGGGGATTCTGCCTGCTGAGCATGTTATGGGGGGATTCTGCCTGCTGAAAATGTTATAGGGGGATTCTGACTGCTGACAATGTTATGGGGGGATTCTGCCTGCTGAACATGTTATGGGGGGATTCTGCCTGCTGAAAATGTTATGGGGGGATTCTGCCTGCTGGACATGTTATGGGGGGATTCTGCCTGCTGAACATGTTATGGGGGGATTCTGCCTGCTGAACATGTTATGGTGGGATTCTGCCTGCTGAAAATGTTATGGGGGGATTCTGCCTGCTGAAAATGTTATGGGGGGATTCTGCCTGCTGAAAATGTTATGGGGGGATTCTGCCTGCTGAAAATGTTATGGGGGGATTCTGCCTGCTGGACATGTTATGGGGGGATTCTGCCTGCTGAACATGTTATGGGGGGATTCTGCCTGCTGAAAATGTTATGGGGGGATTCTGCCTGCTGAGCATGTTATGGGGGGATTCTGCCTGCTGAAAATGTTATGGGGGGATTCTGCCTGCTGAACATGTTATGGGGGGATTCTGCCTGCTGAACATGTTATGGGGGGATTCTGCCTGCTAAAAATGTTATGGGGGGATTCTGCCTGCTGAACATGTTATGGGGGGATTCTGCCTGCTGAAAATGTTATGGGGGGATTCTGCCTGCTAAAAATGTTATGGGGGGATTCTGCCTGCTGAAAATGTTATGGGGGGATTCTGCCTGCTAAAAATGTTATAGGGGGATTCTGCCTGTTGAAAATGTTATGGGGGGATTCTGCCTGCTAAAAATGTTATGGGGGGATTCTGCCTGCTGAAAATGTTATGGGGGGATTCTGCCTGTTGAAAATGTTATAGGGGGATTCTGCCTGCTAAAAATGTTATGGGGGGATTCTGCCTGCTAAAAATGTTATGGGGGGATTCTGCCTGCTAAAAATGTTATGGGGGGATTCTGCCTGCTGAAAATGTTATGGGGGGATTCTGCCTGCTAAAAATGTTATGGGGGGATTCTGCCTGCTGAAAATGTTATGGGGTGATTCTGCCTGCTGAAAATGTTATGGGGGGATTCTGCCTGCTAAAAATGTTATGGGGGGATTCTGCCTGCTAAAAATGTTATGGGGGGATTCTGCCTGCTGAAAATGTTATGGGGGGATTCTGCCTGTTGAAAATGTTATGGGGGGATTCTGCCTGCTGAAAATGTTATGGGGGGATTCTACCTGCTAAAAATGTTATAGGGGGATTCTGCCTGCTGAAAATGTTATGGGGGGATTCTGCCTGCTGAACATGTTATGGGGGGATTCTACCTGCTGGACATGTTATGGGGGGATTCTGCCTGTTGAAAATGTTATGGGGGGATTCTGCCTGCTGAAAATGTTATGGGGGGATTCTACCTGCTAAAAATGTTATAGGGGGATTCTGCCTGCTAAAAATGTTATGGGGGGATTCTGCCTGCTAAAAATGTTATGGGGGGATTCTGCCTACTGAAAATGTTATAGGGGGATTCTGCCTGCTGAACATGTTATGGGGGGATTCTGCCTGCTGAAAATGTTATGGGGGGATTCTACCTGCTAAAAATGTTATAGGGGGATTCTGCCTGCTAAAAATGTTATGGGGGGATTCTGCCTACTGAAAATGTTATAGGGGGATTCTGCCTGTTGAAAATGTTATAGGGGGATTCTGCCTGCTGAAAATGTTATAGGGGGATTCTGCCTGCTAAAAATGTTATAGGGGGATTCTGCCTGCTAAAAATGTTATAGGGGGATTCTGCCTGTTGAAAATGTTATGGGGGGATTCTGCCTACTGAAAATGTTATAGGGGGATTCTGCCTGCTAAAAATGTTATAGGGGGATTCTGCCTGCTGAAAATGTTATGGGGGGATTCTGCCTACTGAAAATGTTATGGGGGGATTCTGCCTACTGAAAATGTTATGGGGGGATTCTGCCTACTGAAAATGTTATGGGGGGATTCTACCTGCTGAAAATGTTATGGGGGGATTCTGCCTGCTGAAAATGTTATGGGGGGATTCTGCCTGCTGGACATGTTATGGGGGGATTCTGCCTGCTGAAAATGTTATGGGGGGATTCTGCCTACTGAAAATGTTATGGGGGGATTCTGCCTACTGAAAATGTTATGGGGGGATTCTGCCTGCTAAAAATGTTATAGGGGGATTCTGCCTGCTGGACATGTTATGGGGGGATTCTGCCTACTGAAAATGTTATGGGGGGATTCTGCCTGCTAAAAATGTTATAGGGGGATTCTGCCTGCTGGACATGTTATGGGGGGATTCTGCCTGCTGAAAATGTTATAGGGGGATTCTGCCTGCTGAAAATGTTATGGGGGGATTCTGCCTGCTGAAAATGTTATGGGGGGATTCTACCTGCTAAAAATGTTATGGGGGGATTCTGCCTGCTGAAAATGTTATGGGGGGATTCTGCCTGTTGAAAATGTTATGGGGGGATTCTGCCTGCTAAAAATGTTATGGGGGGATTCTGCCTGCTGAAAATGTTATGGGGGGATTCTGCCTGCTAAAAATGTTATAGGGGGATTCTGCCTGCTAAAAATGTTATAGGGGGATTCTGCCTGCTAAAAATGTTATGGGGGGATTCTGCCTGTTGAAAATGTTATGGGGGGATTCTACCTGCTAAAAATGTTATGGGGGGATTCTGCCTGCTGAAAATGTTATGGGGGGATTCTGCCTGCTAAAAATGTTATAGGGGGATTCTGCCTGCTAAAAATGTTATAGGGGGATTCTGCCTGCTAAAAATGTTATAGGGGGATTCTGCCTGCTAAACATGTTATAGGGGGATTCTGCCTGCTAAAAATGTTATAGGGGGATTCTGCCTGCTGGACATGTTATGGGGGGATTCTGCCTGCTGGACATGTTATGGGGGGATTCTGCCTGCTGAAAATGTTATGGGGGGATTCTGCCTGTTGAAAATGTTATGGGGGGATTCTGCCTGCTGAAAATGTTATGGGGGGATTCTGCCTGCTAAAAATGTTATAGGGGGATTCTGCCTGCTGAAAATGTTATGGGGGGATTCTGCCTACTGAAAATGTTATAGGGGGATTCTGCCTGCTAAAAATGTTATAGGGGGATTCTGCCTGCTAAACATGTTATGGGGGGATTCTGCCTGCTAAAAATGTTATAGGGGGATTCTGCCTGCTGAAAATGTTATAGGGGGATTCTGCCTGCTAAACATGTTATAGGGGGATTCTGCCTGCTAAAAATGTTATAGGGGGATTCTGCCTGCTAAAAATGTTATGGGGGGATTCTGCCTACTGAAAATGTTATGGGGGGATTCTGCCTGCTAAACATGTTATGGGGGGATTCTGCCTACTGAAAATGTTATGGGGGGATTCTGCCTACTGAAAATGTTATAGGGGGATTCTGCCTGCTAAAAATGTTATGGTGGGGATTCTGCCTGCTAAACATGTTATAGGGGGATTCTGCCTACTGAAAATGTTATGGGGGATTCTGCCTACTGAAAATGTTATGGGGGGATTCTGCCTACTGAAAATGTTATGGGGGGATTCTGACTGCTAAAAATGTTATAGGGGGATTCTGCCTACTGAAAATGTTATGGGGGGATTCTGCCTGCTAAACATGTTATGGGGGGATTATGCCTACTGAAAATGTTATGGGGGGATTCTGCCTACTGAAAATGTTATAGGGGGATTCTGCCTACTGAAAATGTTATGGGGGGATTCTGCCTGCTAAACATGTTATGGGGGGATTCTGCCTACTGAAAATGTTATGGGGGGATTCTGCCTACTGAAAATGTTATGGGGGGATTCTGACTGCTAAAAATGTTATAGGGGGATTCTGCCTACTGAAAATGTTATGGGGGATTCTGCCTGCTGAAAATGTTATGGGGGGATTCTGCCTGCTGAAAATGTTATAGGGGGATTCTGCCTACTGAAAATGTTATGGGGGATTCTGCCTGCTGAAAATGTTATGGGGGGATTCTGCCTGCTGAAAATGTTATGGGGGGATTCTGCCTACTGAAAATGTTATGGGGGATTCTGCCTGCTGAAAATGTTATGGGGGATTCTGCCTGCTGAAAATGTTATGGGGGGATTCTGCCTGCTGAAAATGTTATAGGGGGATTCTGCCTGCTAAAAATGTTATAGGGGGATTCTGCCTGCTAAAAATGTTATGGGGGGATTCTGCCTACTGAAAATGTTATGGGGGGATTCTGCCTGCTAAACATGTTATGGGGGGATTCTGCCTACTGAAAATGTTATGGGGGGATTCTGCCTACTGAAAATGTTATAGGGGGATTCTGCCTGCTAAAAATGTTATGGGGGGATTCTGCCTGCTAAAAATGTTATAGGGGGATTCTGCCTACTGAAAATGTTATGGGGGATTCTGCCTGCTGAAAATGTTATGGGGGGATTCTGCCTGCTGAAAATGTTATGGGGGGATTCTGCCTACTGAAAATGTTATGGGGGATTCTGCCTGCTGAAAATGTTATGGGGGATTCTGCCTGCTGAAAATGTTATGGGGGGATTCTGCCTGCTGAAAATGTTATAGGGGGATTCTGCCTGCTAAAAATGTTATAGGGGGATTCTGCCTGCTAAAAATGTTATAGGGGGATTCTGCCTGCTAAAAATGTTATAGGGGGATTCTGCCTGCTGAAAATGTTATGGGGGGATTCTGCCTACTGAAAATGTTATAGGGGGATTCTGCCTGCTAAAAATGTTATAGGGGGATTCTGCCTGCTGAAAATGTTATGGGGGGATTCTGCCTGCTAAAAATGTTATAGGGGGATTCTGCCTGCTAAAAATGTTATAGGGGGATTCTGCCTGCTAAACATGTTATGGGGGGATTCTGCCTGCTAAAAATGTTATAGGGGGATTCTGCCTGCTGAAAATGTTATGGGGGGATTCTGCCTGCTAAACATGTTATAGGGGGATTCTGCCTGCTGAACATGTTATGGGGGGATTCTGCCTGCTGAAAATGTTATGGGGGGATTCTGCCTGCTGAAAATGTTATGGGGGGATTCTGCCTGCTAAAAATGTTATAGGGGGATTCTGCCTGCTGAAAATGTTATGGGGGGATTCTGCCTGCTGAAAATGTTATGGGGGGATTCTGCCTACTGAAAATGTTATAGGGGGATTCTGCCTGCTAAAAATGTTATAGGGGGATTCTGCCTGCTGGACATGTTATAGGGGGATTCTGCCTGCTAAAAATGTTATGGGGGGATTCTACCTGGTTGGTATGCTCATGCTTCATGTATCTGTGTCTGGTTGGTCTGCTCATCCTCCATTTATCTGTGTCTGGTTGGAATGCTCATCCTCCATGTATCTGTGTCTGGTTGGTCTGCTCATCCTCCATTTATCTGTGTCTGGTTGGAATGCTCATCCTCCATGTATCTGTGTCTGGTTTGCATGCCCATCCTCCCTGTCTGCCATCTTCTGTTGGCCCTGCCTCTGTCTGGCTGTCCTTCTCATCCTCCATGTCAGTTTCTACCTGTCATGCTCATTCTTCCTCCCTTTCTCTGTGTCTTGCAGTCATACACATCCTCCCTGTCTCTTAGTGTCCGCTCTAATAAATATTATCCAGCAGCTACATGGTACTTAACATGGGGGGTCACATGGCCAAAAGGTGCCCAGGGCAGCAGGAATCCTAAATACGGCCCTGGTCTCAGGACAGCTTAGTGGGCACCCATGAAGGTCATCACTTTTCATCCATGGCAGTGATCTATTGTCATGAGTATAATACAGTCCCAGTGAACAAGAGAGAGCTGTCTTCTATATTACAAAAGAGTGTGATTTTAATAACATGTATTTTATCCCGTGGAATAGATTTGGTATCACTTGTGTAGGGTAGACCTATAAATGTTTGAGCCTAAGAATTATATGTGTGACAGGTGTAGTACTGCTTGGGAAATGAGCCATTCTGGCATCCTTCCAGCCGATGCATGCTCTTCCACATCAGCCCTGTCTGAATGGGCAATGTTGACATGCACAGCTAGAGGGGAGCAGACAAAGGGCTCTTTTTCAAGTGGACCAACACCACGATTAGGCGGCAGACAAGGCAGCGCGTCCGCCGCCGCCGCCTCCCGCGCGCCCCTCTGACAGTGCGCGCGCCCGCGCCGGCCATTCACAAACGGCCGGCGCGGGCGCGCGCACGGCTAGAGGAGCGCGCGGGAGGCGGCGGCGGCCGCCGCTTGTCAGGTGCGTTCTTTTGGGGTTTTGGGGGGGGTCCCTCACCGCGGGACATCCCGATCTCGGATGTCCCGCGGTGAGGGGGGTGATCGGCCCGGGAATCTTATAGATTCCCGGGCAGATCACTCATGGGTGACGGTCCACTTTCAGCCTCAGTGCTGACAGCAGCCGGTAGCCGCTTCACCGCCGCGCACTACGTCTCCCGGCATCCCCTGCGAGCCGTCTCCTTTCTGGAGCTCGCCGTCCCTGGCAGGGGGAGACTCGCGCATGCGCAGTAGTGTCAGGTGAAGCGCCGCTCGCTCCCGATGCAAGCGGCGCTTCACCTATCTACCGCGCATGCGCGCGATTTTAACAGGAAGAGGTCAAAGGATCTCTTCCTGTTAGGAGGAAAATGAAGATGGCGGCAGAATATTAAAAATATAGCGACGCGCTGAGGGAACATAAAAGGTAAGTTTTTTTTTCTTAACTTTATTATTCGGGTCTTTCTGTTTAATTTCCATATTTTTAAAGTATACATTAAAAAAAAAAGGTGGCAGGGTGTTGGTCCACTTTGAGTGAGAAGGTCCGGAACCAAGGGTAGAGTGTACTGATCCATTGCCAGCTGCACGACGTCTGCGAACCACACCTGTCTTGGCCACCAGAATGGCTGGCGCCCTCTCCTGTACCAACTTGCGCAGAACCTTGCTCAGAAGAGGAAACGGAGGGAAGAGGTACAGGAGACCGAGTCCCTGCCAGGGCAGACAGTGCATCCACCGCCAGAGCCAGAGGATCCAGGGAGACAAATGCTGGCAGCTTGTGATTGTGGCGAGAAGCAAACAGATCCACGTCCGGCATCCCCCAACGGTGACAAAGGGATAGGAAGACCTCGCTGTTGAGGGACCATTCCCCCCAGCGAGAGGCCCCCCTGCTCAGGGAATCTGCCTCCAGATTCTCCGCTCCCGGAATATAAACTGCTGAGATGCACGGGACATTGTCCTCGGCCCAGGACAGAATCAATGACACCTCCTTGAGGGCACTCTTGCTCCAAGTCCCTCCCTGATGATTGATATAGGCGACCGCCGTCTGGTTGTTCGAGCGAACCTGGACCGGCAGGCCCTGAAGGTGAGGCGTCAACTGTGCCAGCACCAACCGAACCACCCTCAGCTCCAGGATGTTGATAGGAGCGTGAGCCTCCTGAGGGCCCCACAGCCCCTAGAATTGGAGGGCTCTCCAGTAGCCCCCCAACCTGACAGACTGGCATCTGTAGTGACCGTCTCCCAACATGGAGTCAGAAATGATCTGCCCCCCAGAAGATTCCTCGAGTCCAGCCACCACAGGAGGGACCACCGGACCAGAGAGAGAACAAAGGCCTGCTCCAGAGACAGGGGACTCTTGTCCCAGACTGAAAGGAGATGGAGCTGAAGGGGTCTCATGTGAAATTGAGCGTAAGGGACTGCCTCGAAGCATGCCACCATCTGTCCCACCAATTGCATCCCTTGCCTGATGGAAGGACGAGGGCTGGACAGCATGAAATGAACCAGAGCTTGAAGAGAATCTACCTTCTGCTGAGGAAGAAAAATCCTGGCCTGAATGGTATTCAGATTCATGCCCAGGAAGGGTGTCACCCAGGACAGGGAAAGGGAGGACTTGGGATAATTGATCACCCATCCGAACAAGTCCATGGCAGTAACCACCGTCTGGGTATCTAATTCTGCCTGCTGGAGAGAATGAGATGTAATGAGAAGGTCATCCAGATAAGGGAGAATGCGAATGCCCCCGGCTCTGAGGAGGGCCATCACCCCCGCCAGCACCTTGGTGAACACCCTGGGGGCTGAGGTGAGACCAAAGGGAAGTGCCACAAATTGGTAGTGCTGGTCCTCCAGGGCAAACCTGAGGAACCGCTGATGCCCTGGGAAGACTGGCACATGAAGGTAAGCATCCTTGATGTCTATGAAGGTCATGCAGTCCCCCGGGTGCAAAGAACTGATCGCGGAGCGCAGGTCTCCATGCGAAAGCGTCTGGTCCTGATGAACTTGTTGAGAAGCTTTAAGTCCAGGATGGGCCTGATGGAACCATCCTTTTTGGGTACTGTGAAGAGATTGGAATAATAACCTTAACCTCTCTCCCCCGGAGGTACAGATGACCCCCATATCCAATAGGTTCTGTGCAGCCAGAAACAGACCCTGAGCTGCCAGGGCGTCTAGAGGAATCCGAGACCTGAAGAATCTTGGAGGGGGCCATGCAGCGAACTGTAGCTTGTAGCCGGAGGACACAACCTCCAGAATCCACCTGTCTGAGACCTGTAGTCCCCCCCAGACATGAGCAAAGAGCCGCAGCCATCCCCCCCCCCCCCCCCCCCAGCATAAGAGTGAGGGCGCCCCTTCATGGCTGAGCGGGCTTGGTGACAGATTTGGGCTTGGAGCCCCCAGGAGGATCCAGGATGGGCACGGCCTCTGCCCTTGCCCCAGAAGTCTCCCCTGTGCCCCGCAAAGGATACCTCCCTCCCTGACCTGGATCCACGAAAGGAGGGAGTAAAGGACCCTGAACCCCAAAAAGGCCACGGCTGTCTTTTGCGTTGGGGCAACCTACCTCCTTTAGCAAAAAGGTCCAAACAGTCACCAAAAAGGCGCAGCCCCTTAAAGGGTAGCCCTGTGAGAGCCTTAGCAGCATTGTCCGCCGCCCACTGGCACAGCCAGACCAAGCGGCGAATAGAAACAACCAGAGCAGAGGTCCTGCTACACATCCTAATGTTTTCATCTAAGGCAGAAAGAATATAAGCGATAAACATCTCACATTGTGATAAGGCTCTAAATTCAGCACTAGAAGAATCATCAGAAGAGCCTTCCAAAAGGCCATTGACCAAAGTCCGAATGGCCACTGCAGTAATAGCAGAAGCACAGACCGGGCGCAGGGCCAATCCAGCACAGGCAAAGGCATGGGAAGCCAGCTGGTCAATACGTCGGTCCTCACTATCCTTCAAGGTAGTGGAATCAGGGGAATGCACCACAGAAGTGTTACACAACCCCAAAACAGGGGCATCCACTTCTGGGGGAGTTACCCATATACCCAGGGACCTTCCACAAATCCCCAGCATTGAAAAGCAGTGAACCAGAAGCCGGGAGAAACCAACCACCAAAACAACTGGTAATGATAACAACAACAACAACAATCACCAAACAGGGGATCCAGAATAATGCAAACCAGGGTGGGGTGGAGCAGGACGTACTGTATACGTATAATACCAATTCTACAGGTGAGTATTTCACAGAATTGTATTATTCTAAGTATACAGTACGTCCTGCTCCAGATATAAAACTTACACTTGGGACATCCAATAGCAGTGTCCATAGAACAGGGTGGGATCCCCAACAAAGAAGGCCACAGCAGTTGAAAGCACTGTCACCTGCAATACCTCGCTACCAAGAGGTAAAGTGGTAAAAGTGGTAAAAGGGTACGAACAAGAACTCGTCCCCTTTTAAGGAAGAGGCTTGAGTAAAGGCCTAACAAGAGCAGAAACCAAGTAGCCCAGGAAGAAGCCAAGCCTTCCCCAGGACCAGAAGGGACATCTTACACAGGTAAAGGCCAGGCCCAAGGCCGCCTAACCCCTAGAGGCAGACGAGATCAGGCACAACCAGATGCAAGTGCCCACAACCCAGAGGAACATCAGGGACAGGAGACAATCCAGGAAAAAAAATTCCATCACCTATTGAGGGAAATTAGATTCCCGTGCCTCAGCATTACAAGGAATAAATCCCAGAAGAAGGATAATGTCTTAATACCTGAGCCTAAGACCCCACCTTAGGCAGAACAACCGGCGTAAGGCGGAACGCCACCTCATCTCGGTGAAGATACAGTAAGGAAAACGAGGGCTAGCTAAACAGATCCGCCCGCTCAGGCGCACGGCCGACTGAGGTAACAGCTCCAAAAGGGCAACCTTATGGATAAGAACAGTCAGACAGCATCCGGAATGGAGCCAAAGGGGAACACCCCACAAGGCAAACCGAATAGAAATCAATCCCAACAGGGACCCTAGAACTACGTGGAGAATGTCACTGAGCAATCCCTGAAAGAAAGTCAACCCAGGCAAGGAACTGAGTAAGACTTTGCAGAAAACGGACAGGAACAGAGCCTGAACCACCAGGGCGCCAAGTAGGAGAGCCAACTCCAACCCATGCTGTAATAACTATATAACCCTGGGAATAGAGCTCGCCCACAGGAGAGAGACCAAAAACTCAACCCAATCAATATGGGCAAGAATATCCCACAATAGACGGAAAAAGAGGCAGAAGAAGCCAAATCCTAGGCTTCCAGAAGTCACAGACACCCATGAAGGTGCACCCACTTCCATCAAGGTGGATAAGCCAACCGTCAGACCAGAGTCTGTAGATAGGGGTGAAACAGAAAAAAGGGGGGCCTGATTGAACAGGCCAGCACACCTGACAGGTCCGCTGTCCACATAACCACATCTGTAACCACACTCCACTAGGCCACCCAAGGGCCGTCAGTATCACTGGTTCCCCCTTTCAGCAGCAAACTTGCACAGAACCCTGTTTCTAGCAGGGTAAATGAGGATAAAACACATATAGAAACAGAATGCCCAGCATAAAGTCACGAAGCCTCATGACCAAGGACAGAACAATCCGAGACAGGGAAACAAGGGCCCAGGACTCATGAAGGTGGCGGACCCAGAAAGATCCACACTAGACAGATCACATGGAGACACAAGAATTAGCACATCCTGTCGCAGAAGGACATCCACCAGAGCGAACGTCGCAGATATGCGGGGAAATCTGCCCTTCATCCAGATCAGGATCAGATACCTTCCCGGGGGATCATCCTGCTTCCAAGTCCACGCAGGTAATCCAATACAGGCCACTGTCGTCAGACAGATCAAGGGGCCCTCAAATAGACCAATCCCGCAAGGGAGAAGTCCAGCGATACAGAGCCAACCTGAAGGCCTACCTCTTCCAAAATAGACAGGTGGAATGACCCCTAAAGGCTCCACGCCCCCCGGAACCACAGGGGAATTTAGGAGAAAAAAGTCCCCCCTCCATTGACCTGATAGATTTGGAATCCAACCGCAGGAAGATGCAAGGAAGGGGGGTGCCCCCTGATTGGTACCCCTAGTACCTCAGTCTCAAGGGTAACCACCGTACCAAGGTGGAAGGGTAAACAGACCCAGCTCCAGGGAAGCTGGAACCTCAGTCCAGCATTTACAATATGTGTAGCAGGGGAGCCCAGGGGCTCTGAACATAGGGGACAACCTTTGAACAGCCACCAACAGGCCCACCAGCTGCAATCCAGCCTGGTGAAGAGACGGGAACAGCAAGAGGGACCGAGCCCCTGCAAACAGATTGTCCATTTATAGTCAAGGAAGCAGGTTCCCGTATGAACGGAATCCAAGTTCATCCCTAGGAAGGGAGATACCACTAAGGGAAAAAAAAGGAGGAATTGAGGTGGTTGAACACCCATCCAAAGACTCCCAAAGGACAACACCAACGGAGTAACAAGCCCGGCCCGAAGCAGGGATTGGGAAGCAAGGAGGGATGGCCAAGCAGTTCCTCGTGCGAACGCCTCCTTGGTCTCAGTAGAGAATCACCCCCCGTCATCGCCTAGGCGATCACTCGGGGAACAAAACCAAGGCCAGATAATAAGGCCACAATCAGCAGTGTTGGAGCACCAACACTAACCTGCAAGGTCCTTGGTGCCCGGAAGGCACAATGGCAAGGAAATAAGCGTCCTAGGTCCCTACCGATGGCAAGAGGTCTCTGGACACAGGGCACTGGCGGCCCAACTCAGAGAACCATGCAGTAAAGCCGCCTGTGCATGTAAATTGCCTCACCTATGGAAAGCCCTAATGGATCCGTTTGGAGGAAAACGGAAAGGTTAGTGTAGAGGCCCCTGCCTCTGACTGTTAAGGGCAACCAGCAGCTGACCCCAGACCTCGCAGATCGCGTGTGGCCTGCGCCAACACAAGAAGAGAAGCAGGAAACCAGAAGCATCCTGAATATCTCGGGAAGGGGCCGCCCAGCAGACACTATCCTGCATCCAGAGGAAACTTCCTCCTGACTCCATCAGAACGAGGCATGCCACCTCCTGATAGAGGCAAGGTGCTGCGGCCATTCCCTCGCCCGAAAGGGCGAGCACGCCCCATCATGCTTGGGGGGTTTCAGTAACGGGCTTGGACTTAGTCCTGCCGGAGGGACCAGGTCATTGTCTGCCACTCCTGGGGCAGGGATCTATACCAAAAAGCTGGAAGGATACCACTGGTTCGGATTTGACGCTAACATAGGGGGGAGGAGGGGTGCCCCTGCCTCGAGAAGGCTGAGACCGCCTTCTGTAAAGGGGTGTTTTGCCCTATTTTCCAAACAGGTCCAGACGGGCCCCCGAATAGGCGTTGCCCTCTAAAGGGAAGCCCAGTAAGAATCTTTTTCGTAGCATAGTCAACACCCCACTGTCGCAGCCAGACCAGGCGGCGTATAGCTACAGCAAGGGCGGAAGTTCTGGTGCACATGCTGATGGTGTCCTCCAGCGCCAAAAGGATAAATCTTACAAATACATCACAACTGGAGAGTGCATTAAACACCCCCCAGGGGAGATCCTCAGGTTGATGATCAATCAGCTTTCTGATGAGGGTCCTGGCGGCCACTGCCGCGATGGCCGCGGCACAGACCGGGCGCAGAGTCGTCCCTGCACAAGAAAAGGCGTGGGAAGCCAGCCTATTAATGCGCCGGTCCTCAGCATCCCGAAGGGTACAAGAAGGGGCCGCAATAAAGGGGGGGGTTAAGAACCCCAATGATCGGTGCATCCACCACGGGAGGTGACGACCAGCAGTTAACCACATCAGGGGGAAAGGGGTATTTCCAATCCCAGTCCCCTGGAAGTTTACTAGGGCATTGCCATTCTTTGATTACAAGAGCCTGGAAGAGATCCTGCTCCAGAAATACCAAACACAGTGGCGCTGTATGGAAACTCTCCCTTCTGGGCCTGGAAGCCTCACCAGGGAGAGAGATAGACAAGACCTCGAAGATCTTTATCAGTAATTCATCGGTGTCACACAGGCCCCAAGAACCGGGGTCCGAATCATCCTCAGCCCCTCGTCCGATGAGCCCGAGTCAGAGAATAGCCGACCTTCATCATAAAGAGCAAAACCCTGCTCAGTAGTGAACTCTTCCGATTCAGAAGGAATGGGCGAAACCGGAGGCATCAGGGACCGCTTCTTACCAGGGCCCAAGCGTTCAGCCAACCTCGAAATCACCTGCTCGGCCGTAGGCAGTCTGCACGGCACGACTTGCTGTTCATGCCCGCTCGAGTGCGACTCATCAGGAGTGAGATTTAAGCACAGGGAGAGAGGTGTATTGAAACAAGGCGCAGCCACTGGCAACCCCGATTGCAGGGCCAGTGCTTGTTCAGCACATGGTCCGCAGACCCGTGCTCTGTCCGCATCAGCATGGGGCAGTCCACACGCTGTACACAGCCGGTCCTGTCAGAGGGACCCTGGTCACATAATTCTGAGATGCATCCATATGGTGATTGTTAATGTAATATACCAGTAGGGATTTACGCAATAGGCAACCCTGGATGTCCCAAAGACCCGCTAGGAATGTGGGAGAATTTGTAAGCCCGCTACAATATATGTTAGGCCAGGAGAAGCCACCGGAATCTTCAAGGTCTGAAAGACAGAAGGGGAATAAGGGGTGTCAGGGCCATGCACCACAGAAAGAATACTAATAATGAAAACGCACTCACCGACCTGGGGAGGAGAAGGATCGCCAACACGCGTGCGCGGGATAAACAAAATGGCGCCGACCGAACCTCGGAGGGCGGGTCTAAACTGGGCGTGACGCAGAGCGCACCACGCCGGGTCCCCGCCTTCCCCAAAAAGCGTGAAGCTCTGAAGCAGCCGTTTAAGGCTCGGCAAGCTAAGCTGCTAGTGGATACTCGTGAAGTCTAAATATGCCGCCACCATTCTGACGCCCGTAGGCGTGCACAAAATTAGTTTCCTGCCCAAGATGTAGTATAATAACGCAGGACGTGCAGTACACTATTGCATGTTAAATTGAGAGGGCCAAACTAGAAAGGCAGCGCGGCTCTGACACCCAGTTGCTCAGGGGCAAAAGCACGGCCATAAACGTGACAATACTGTACACCGAGACCGCCAACGGACACACACACCCCCCCTTCTTTTCCCCCCGAACACGGGGGAGGACGGCGACCCTTTACAAAGGGTCCACCTCTACATGGGGCATGGGACAAGAATGCAGGAGGGACATCCCTGAGGGCACTCCTGCTACAAGTCCCTCCTTGGTGATTTATGTAAGCTACTGCCGTTCGGTTGTCCGAACGAACCTGAACCGGAAGACCCTGTAAATGTGGGGTCAGCCGAGCCAGAACCAGTCGAACGGCTCTGAGCTCCAAGACATTGATGGGGGTGTGAGCCTCCTGGGGACCCCACACCCGGCTGAACTGACGACTCTTCCAATAACCTCCCCAGCCCGACAGGCTGGCATCCGTGGCATTTGTCTCCCAACAAGGGATCAGAAAAGCAATCTGGTGAAGGGCAGATCCTGAGTCCAGCCACCACCGAAAGGACTGCCGAACCCTGGGAGACATCCTGAAAGGTTGATCCAATGACTGTGGGCACCTGTCCCAATACGTCAATAGGTGAAGTTGAAGAGATCTCATGTGAAACTGTGCAAACGGCACCGCCTCGAAGGAGGTAACCATCAAACCCACCAGTCTCATTCCCTGTCGGATAGAGGGACAAGGACTGTCCAGAAGGCGGCGGATCAGGCCCTGAATCCCCTGCACCTTGGACTGGGGCAGAAACACTCTGGCCCAAATGGTATCCAGATTCATGCCCAGAAATGAAATCTCACGAGACGGGGAGAGAGACGACTTGGTGCGGTTGATCACCCACCCGAACCTCTCCAGGGTCGACACCACCTGGTGGGTGTCCAGCTCCGCCTGATGGAGGGAAGAAGACGATAACAGATCGTCGAGATAAGGCACAATGCGAATGCCCTGAGATCTGAGCAGAGCCATTATGCCTGCCAAAACCTCGGTGCCAAGGTCAGACCGAAGGGAAGAGCTACAAACTGATATTGTTAATCCTCCACCGCAAATCGGAGGAATCTGAGGTGCTCTGAGGTGCCTGAAAGATCGGAACATGCAGATACGCATCCCTGATGTCTATGGATGTCTTAAAATCCCCTTGGCGAAGGGAATTGAGTCTCCATGCAGAACTTTTTGGCTCTGATAAACCTGTGATCTGAGAACTGAGATCTAGAATGGGTCTCACCGAACCCTCCTTTTTGGGAATCATGAAAAGGTTGGAGTAGAAACCCCTGCCTCTCTCCAACAGAGGCAGCGGGCATATAACCCCCATGTCGAGAAGGTTTTTTACTGCTAACAGGAGCCCCTGTGCAGCCTGAGGGTCCGAGGGCACCCAAGACCTTAAGAATCTTGGGGGCGGCAAGTGCTCGAACTCCAGTTTGTACCCGGAGGAGACCACTTCCAAGATCCAATTGCCTGTGACCTCCCGGGCCCAGACCTGGAAGAAGAGCCGCAGCCGTCCCCCCACCCTTGCGGGTGAGGGCGCCCCTTCATTGCTGAGCCGGTTTAACGGCAGGCTTGGAACCCCAGGCAGGCGCGGGACGTGCCCGACCTCTGCCTCTGTTCCAGGACGAGCCCCGACACCTGAGAAGGCCAAACCCCTAGTCGCTCTGGCCCCTCGAAAGGAAGGAGTGAACGAGCCCGCCCCCCGAAAGGGGCGGCACTGTTTCCTCCGCTGAGGTAACTTGCCTCCTTTAGCAACAGCATCCAATTTATTACCCAACAGCCGCGAAAACAAGAAGGGGAGAGCTGTGAGCAACTTCTTGGCCCCAACGTCCGCTGTCCACTGGCGGAGCCAGACCAATCTGCGCATAGCCACCAGTAAGGCTGACGTCCTACTACACACGACAATAGAGTCTTCCATCGCAGCCATGACCAAATCCATGAACAATTTGCATTTCTTAAGGATAGCGAACTCAGCTCCAGCTGGATCAAACTGAGCGTTATTCAGCCAGTCCCTGATAAGAGACCTGGTAGCAAGCGACACCAGGGCAGATGCACTAACAGGCCGCAGGGCCGAGCCCACGTTGGCAAATGCGTGGCACGCCATCTGATCAAGGCGCTTATCCTCGCCATCCTTAAGGCAAGTGGCGTCGGGGGTGTTCAGCACAGAAGAGTTGGTCAAACCTAAAACAGGCGTGTCGACCTCGGGAGGAGAAGACCAGCGCTTAACCGCCTCCACCGGAAAAGGATATTTCTTATCCCATCCCTGAGGCACACCAGGAAGCCGGCTGGGCCTCTCCCATTCTTTAAGGATCAGCGCATCAAAATGACCCTGGGTAGGGAATTCCAGACGGGGCTTGCAGGCCCCAAAAAATTCCCCCTTCCTAAGAGGGGGCGCCTCAGGCGGTTCAATATTCAACACCTACAATAAATGTGACAAAACAGTGGCTGTATCTACGGCATCCCCCAGCGCCTGCCCGACATTGGAATTCCCAGAACATAGTCAGCCTCTGTTTCCTGATACAATTCCCCCTCCTCTAACAGGGAATAATCTGACAAATCAGTGGACTCGTCGTCAATATCCCACAATGGCTGGGCCGACGACAAATGTCTCTTTTTAGCCTGGGCCTTCTTGCCCACTGTGCTAACAATTTTCTTGATGTTGGCTAACCTAGCCCAAACATCAGAAAGCGACTCCCCACAGGTACCAATGTCACTTGGGGTACGGATAAGGTGGGGAGGGGAAGGCGATGAAGCGGGAGGAGCCGACCCAGAAGGATGGGTACCAGACTGCCGCGTTATGGCCTTTTGTGCGCATGGTATACAGATCAGCACATTCTCCCCCGTAAGGGATACCCCGCACCACACACATGGCCCGGATCGTCCCAGAGGGATCCCGAGCCCAGTATCCTGCGGAGCCTCCATATGGTGAATTTTTGTGGTCAGTCGCAATACCGCAGGGAATTACGCATAAGCAACCCGAGATGCCCCTTAAAAGTCGCGGTGGGAGGATTTTAGGTGGATAATTTTACACTAGGGACCCCTTAATATGCACATATACAGGGCAACCTGTAACACAAAACATGCAACATAAGTGCAGAGCTGTGTCAAAATGGCCATAACCTTACATTGTAAAAAACCACAGCATTTGATCTTGCAGCCACACAATATGTATATACAGGTACACCATATCCCAGCCAGACAGTGAAATTAATGCACACACACGCTCTAGACCAGTGGGGGGCCCCCGCTAAAGAGGAGCCCCCACACACAAGCTAAGGAAGTGGCCATCGGGCCCTTACCACACCGACTGCTATGCGGCCTGCTCAAGAAGATGACCCCCACGAAGCCTCATGCCTGAGGAGGGAGAGCGGGCCAGCGCAGAACGCGTGTTTGCCGAGGCCACGCCCCCCCCTCCCCCCTTCCTGAACGCAGCCTGAGGGAGAGAAGCTCCCCCAGGCTGCCATTAGTCCCTGGTATGCCAGTAAAGGCAGTATGACACACACACAGTAAAAAAACACTCAGCACACAGGGACACAAGCTGGGGAAAAGGAAATATCGGCCAGGCCACCCCCCCGGAGAATAAGGGACCCGGGGGGGAACCCTGCCAGAAGTCGGCCATAAGCCTGAAGGGACGGGGCATCCCACACCAGGATCACCAAGAAACCTGGATAACCGCCTACCCCATAGTGAGGTCTCACAGTGGAGCAGTGCTCCTGCTGCACCCATAGGGTCCTCCTACCTTCACCAGGACCCGCCGCCTAAGCTGGGAGGCTCAATATAGGGCAATTTAGAAGGGTCCTGGAAGTAATAGGGATAACAGAAGGCCGGGCGCGAGCCCAGCTTACCTGTAAGTAAAGAAGTCTTCATCTTCTGTCTTGTCTCCTTCCCTGCAGAGAAGGAACTGTGGAATTGGTGGGAGGTCCCAGGTATATATGGACCGGGAGGGGCCTTTTTTTTGCATATTCCTATCTGCAGAAGTTCGCCATCTACTGGAGATTACCCAGATGTCATGAAGACCGAAGTGGAGTGTATGGCACACTTAGAATATAGGCAGTGCATTTGATCTAATTAAGTCATTCAATGTTTAGTTAACATGTTAGTGTTACTATTCCCAGGCTACTATGTAATCCAAATCACTTCCCGGGGGCAGGAATTTTATAATGAAAAAAGCACCCAGGACCACAACAATTTAACATGTTCAACTCCCAGGCGCCAAGTCATAATCTAGACATTGCTGGTCCTTCCAGTCAATACCTGGCAATCTGGAAAATTGCCAGATTTATTGAGAAAGGATAGGATGGTGAAAAGGGTACTGCCTATAATGCAGCGGGGGGGGGGGGGGGGGGGTATTTTTTATCCTAAGATAGAATCTGCAGTATACACCTAACTGTGCAGGCCTAAAAGAGCTAGGTCTACAGCACATGTACCCCATGAGGCTCAGAGCCATCTGATGCAGACCCTGACCTAGGTAAAGAAGGAGGGATAAATAGAACTGACATGTAGAGCAATGATCGGAATATAAAAATGGGCACATTGGCAAATAGGCCAATTTTTAAGCATTTAGATTTTTAGCAGACTCACACCCTTGGATAACACAGGATGAAGTCTGTCATAAGTTTGTCCTCTTTCTCACAATCTCGAAACAAATCCACTTACATGGTTTGGCAAGCCAAACGTTGCAACACTGTGTGCAGTAGCAGCCAGCAGCATGTGCTATGGTTCTGGTCCACAAAAAAAAAAAAAAAAACCTCACAGAAGGTGCAGGTCTCCTAAGGAATTATAGGTTGGGGGGCTTTAATTAACTACAGCTATATTTCAATAAATACCCATATAGTGGCCCTCTTATTGCAATCTTCCTTAGCCAAGGCATTCACTCACCTTTCCCCAAACCAACGGTGCATGTGCAGGCTCTCATCCAATGATGCAGTTTGCCGTGATGTAATTCAAACCTCTCATTTTTGATTGGGACTGCAAGCTGCCGAATCCCCTACATCCTCTGAAGGGAAGCAAAACCTCGGAAGGTCAAATTCACAGGTTTTATTTCGCTTTAAGCTGGTTATTTTCTTTATGTAGAAAATGTGGGTGGGGTTGTGGCAGAAGGTAGAGGAATTCTTATATTCTAGGCAGGCAACAGAAGAAATTGTGAAGCTCACTTGCGCCACACAAGCAGCTGGAAGTAGTGTGAGCTGGTGGCAGCCCTCTGAGCCCATAGTATTAATTTCCAAGCCAGGTGCAGGTCTGCATGTATCATCTGAACATATGAAAAACATACAAGAGCTACTGTAGACCAAAACTTTATTCACAAAAGACAGACAATGGGCGTTACTGAGGGGGTTGCTGTCCACGGCCACGTCCAAAGCCTCCTCTCTGCAATATAAAATATAATTGTCAACAATTGCATATGAAGCTGAACTATATAAAATTTGTTTCAGTAAAGTTTACTTACAAACTGGAATTCTGTTGCTGCTCCAGCTCCTGCCTCTGCCTTTTTGTCAGCACCAGCTGCCATAAAACAAATCACACTTTTTTTAGACTTATCTACAGTGTTAATAAAATATGTACAAAGGAAGGGTATTCCTCATCTTCAAGTGTAGCAGAGGATTAAAAAAAAATAAATAAAAAAAAACACCAGATATTCCTGGCATTTCCATCATAGAAAGTCTCCCCTACAATCTTTACCAACAGGAAGGGATACAAGTACTGAACAATGATCAAAGCAAGAAACTTACGAGGAGCAGTGCTGCGTCTGTATGTATCTCTGTCAGTCTCACCACGGGACAAACGTGCAGGGCGCTCACCCTCCAAACCTGAAACATAACGTAATGTCAATATGCAGTCATAAAAGACATAAAATCATTAAATCTCCCTCACCCCCCCCCCCCCCCCCCATTTCAGGATACAAAGTTACGTCTGCTTAAATCCGCTCCTTACTACAAGAAGCCATATGCTATGCACCCAGCAGCAAAAGCAGCCCTGCTGTGTCTAAACCAACCTCATTACCTCTTATAGCTGCTGGCCATGTGAGCACACGCAACCATTCCGGTTTGATGCAAGCTTAGCCAGCATAGAGGTAATCTAACAACTTTAGTCCCCCTTGGGAGGTTAAAATAGACAATCACAGATGCACACATCCAGCTTTAAGCTCTTACTAACTTGTTTGTAAAGGGCCAGTCCAGGCCCCTTTACCACTAGGGAAGGGGAAATAAAAAAGGTCCCCTTTGAAAGTGGACCTAAAGCCCAATACACACAAATCCTTGCCTTCCCAGTCCCCAAGCCAAAAGCAGGGCACAATAACCTGAGCATACCTACCTGCTGGAGACACAGAAGCTGAAAATACAGTGCTCAGCTCCCAGCTTAGCAGGTGGTTAGTGTGCACTAAAGTAGCATAAAATACAGTGTAGGTTATATTTTAAAATGTTTGACCACCCAAAGGGTACTCCCCTTCTGGCCCCCTCAGCTAAAAATCAGTCTTACTCTGGCAATCAGCAACTTGCCCATAATCGCATTCTGTACCAGCCAGGTCAGAACTGTCAGCTTCCGTGTTGGCTTTTCACCATCAGTCACAGGAGCGCGGCTATGCCCTCACCATTCACTGTAATGAAGTAGTGTCAGGCCTTGGCACATCTCCCCTTTGCAGTGCGGCTCTGAGGAGCGAAGGAACACAATCCTGACACAGAAGCACCTGTGAATGGAGTTCAGGGCCAGCAAGCGTAGATGTGATCCAGTAATCGGGTGAGTTGACGATCAGCTACGGGCCCACTGTAGTGAGCAATAAAGTGAACCTCCGGTCTAAAATGCTTAACACCCCCCCATCCCACCGAGACCAGTTTAGGGGCACAAAAAAAATAAATCTTGGTACCAAGTGCAGAAGTAGGGAACCTGGAGCATCACTTTGGGGCGGCTGCTGAGCAGGCTTAAAGGGTGGGGCACAGCAGTTCCCTTTAAAGTGGACCAACAGTCAAAAAAAAAAAACCCCAGAGAACTTACCTTTCCAGCACAAGCCCGGATGTCCCTGCAGCCACACAGCCGACTGATGTCGGCTGAGCAGCTGCCTCTGCAACCAGCTTCCGGAATGGACAGAAAGCTGAAGACTACTGACGCCAGCAGCTTCTTACCTCATCGAGAGGCAACTCTCAATGGTCGATGCCTTTGCCAGCTGTCGTAACTCCCCACTCCCAGAAAAAAAAAAAACACGACAACCTGTATAATTGAATTCATTTCATGTCTGTACACCTTTAACTCCACAATTCTAAAAGCACAACTATATTCTGATGAAAGTAGCTTCACACGCAGCACTGGATTTACACATTTACAACTTTTAAAGTGGCAGTTTAACCTGCCCAAAAAAAAAGCTCAACCACAAGGTCAAGGAACGGGGCTCGTTACCTTTGGGACGTGGTCTGCCTGTCTCAGGGCGGCTTCTCCTAAGAGTTGCAGGAACAATCTCTGGAGGTAGATGTAGGAAATCCCGCAAGTACTGGATGCCCTCGTTGGTCAGATACCAATAGAAGTGTCGCCAAGCAAACTGCTCCTTTACATATCCACGAGACTTCAAGGACTAAAAGGAAAACAAAAGAAAGTATTAACTATGTTCATGAACCCCTATAACCACGTTTCCTAGAGCCCTAGAATCTTCAGCTAAAGGTGAGCCAGCAGAGGCAACCCTGTTATAAAGGCTAAAGGTGAAGCCTGTGTATTAGGCACAGCCATTGATGTTGGGTACCTACCACACCAAACATTTTTAAAACATCAATTTTTATTTAGGGTGAGAAACTGTATATCAGAGTTTTACCAAAGAGTTCAGCATGGCTCTTTGGTGGACCAGGCTGAGTGTTAAGACCAGAGGCCAAGCAAAAACAGAACACTTTTCATTCCACCCCCCCAACCCCGTTACCCCGGACCAACAGCCCGGCACAGTTGGAAAGAAACTCCCTGGCACTCCCTTGCCCCATCTGCATGCATGATACTGGAGCATTGCCAGCACTTACATTTGCTCCTGCATCCACCCAAAGCTGAAACAGCACCTCGATTTTCTTGGGGTAGTGGCCAATGCACAGTAACAAGAAACTCAGCAGAACCTCCTGTTTGTAGGCGGCTCACAGATCCAGGAGACGCCATTGTTTTTAAGATTTACCACAGCAGGAGTTAGAAAAAGGTAAATTAATTTTATGTACAGCAATCTAAATCGCCCTGGAGAGGGATGCATAAGCTGTTGTGTTGGTCCGGTTGAAGTAATTTTTGACTGTTGGTCCACTTTAGGGAGATAACCAAGACAGGGCACTTAAAACGCCCCTGTGTAAGGGCAACACAAGCCTACTGATACCTGCATAGCCTTCATGACATGGAGGTTAGGTACGTTCTTGTCTGCCAACTCTGGATGCTTTGGCATGTGCACATCTTTCTTGGCCACCATAACACCCTCCTTAAACAGGAGTTCGTAAATGGCAATGCGATCCTTTTTGGGCATCAACATCTGGAAGAAAAACAAAATAGGTTAAAACAAATTAGATACTAAAACTACAAGAAAAAGTACCAGGCATTTCTAACACCTTCTGGCAAGTTATAACCCCTCCAAGAATATATATTTCTGCTCATGTAAGGCTATGGGGCCCCCACATGCCACTGCAAATCACCCTGCAAAGTCCTGCCTGCAGCAATCTTGGCGATACAAGATGGTATTCCACATAAGAACACAATCCATTAAAAAACCAATGAAAGGCAACTCAAGATTGGGGTACCAGGAAAGACGTCACTTCAAGAGGACCAAAACCAACATCAATCGTCCCGGAATCTAAGATCCCCGGGCTGATAATTCCCTCCCCCAGGTCGCCCCATACACTTACCTGGTTTCCCGGGCCAATGGCGCATGCGCGAGCCACATCCTCGATATCCCTCTAGCAGGGCATGTGTCCATACCAGGCATTTGTGAATGGCCAGCATGGGCACGCTCCCCATTAAAGGGTAGCAGGGGGTGCGGCCGCCAGTGCGCTTGGAGCCGCTGGCCTTAGACAACGCGACGTCAGCGGCTCCGAGGACGCCAACTGTACAAATGGCCGCGCATGCTCCATAGGACAAGAGGAGAGTTTAATTCAGACGATCTGGGGGGGGTTCACGCAGCAGGGCACCCCCGATAGTCAAAATCCTGGGTTTTGATCTACTTTCAAGGCCTCTGCTATCGATGACACTAAACCGTACAGGCTGGACCAGTCCAGTTTTATAAACCTCAGCTCTGATGTCAGGATAAGCGGCCTCGCTTCCAGTCACAAGGGGATTAGGCTCTTCACTGACTGGCAGTGAGGGATACATCATGTAAGCATCCATCGCTGAAATGAAATGACATCCATTCTGGGGTCATGTCAAGAAACTAACAGAGCCTCTACACATTCAGCTAACCCAACAGTAGATTATCTGGTCAACTTGGAAGGGGGGAGACAGCGGGCATCTCAAATCCATATGTAGCTTGGGCACAGAACAAAACTCAGAATAGTCAATTCCCACTTTAAAGCATAACAAAAACTTTGAATTTGACTTGCCAAGGTTTTGCTCTGTGCCCCAGGGCATCCCAAATTGTGATGTCTCACTTTGTGAAACCCCCTCTTAATTCAACGGTACATGTATAAGCTCTTTGCCTTTACTACCTAATTAGGCAAAGGACTAACTGAATTCAACAGGGTGAGATTGGTGGGTTTTGTTACGCTTTAAATGCTAACATAGGCATGAAGCCTTGTATGATGGGGGCAAGAAATAACTGCACACTGGAGGAGATGCAGCCATAACAGACATGTAGTTCCTTATGACCCGCCAAATGGCACCCCACTAGGGAAATGAGGGGCTCATTGATGGCATGATAGGTGGTGAACTAAGAGCCTCCCTGGTGTCCCTCAGGTGGTTTCCGAGGATATCCAAGAACTAGCTGGCAGGACAATACATTCCACTGATTACCAGACAAATACTACACAGGACGCGCAGCATTAAGTCACATGAAGAATAAGCAGCACTCAGGCACACAGCACCGGAGAAAGGAAAGCAGTGCTTATAACGAGGAGGCGGCCATCTATATAGACGGAAGGCCGCGGTAAAGATCCAGACCCATCATGGGGTTTCCTTCCTCACACGGGCCCGGCCATATTAATTTCAAACATCACGCCCGATACACCCGCAGCGTTACCGCACACAGCGAGACTCGCGGCTACAAGGATGGCACAGATAAACGGTGGATTACACCAGCACCGGCATTCCCTCACCTCTGCAGCTGTCTCGGCGGCCTGAGCAGGAAAGGAAGGAGCATGCGCAGAACGCTCCTACTTCCCTCAGTCTGCAAGACCCCTACTGGCGTGTCCTGAACAACGCCTGACTAAAACAATCAGCGGGGTTAAAGGCTTCATTTTAAAGTTCTTCGCATTTCTTTTAGTTTTCTATAATATTTTTTTTTCTTGAGTGGATAAACACTTTCATTTAAAAATAATGTTTCTTTCGAGTGTAAATCCTTGTGGTTCGTCATGGCGTTTGTTATAGGCGCACATAATGATTGGGGCTTTGCTGTTAGCGGATGCACCGCCATAGCAACACGGTTGTTGATACTGTACATAGGGTGACTCCGAGCAGGAAAGCGGGCGTAGTTAGAGGGAGATACTGGATAAGGAACCAGTAATGGCACAAACAGGAGCCGCCACTGGCAGGCATTGTGTAACAGTCCTTATACTGCTTATAACAAGCCCACATACACGTGCCAAGGCGGCAAACACACCCTCAGGGGATCCTGATTTGGGATGCCCTTCCAGCTATAGATCTGTAAGAAGCCAAACTCTGACATAGACCCCTTTATGATGGGGAACAGGAAATTGCTGAACACTGCATTGAGGTGTAGGCAGCATATGTATGTACTCATTACCTGAGTTTAGTTACTAACCTTAAAGTGGACAAAAAACAGGATTTTGACTTTCCTTGGTTCCTGGATGTGAAACCCCCCAGATCGCCTGATCTGACCCACCCTTCCATAGTCCTACGGGGCCTGCATAGCCTCTCACCCAAGCGAGTGTGCTGGTGACTGCATCCCCTGCTTCCCTCTAACAGGGAGCGTGCCCACACAGGCCATTCACAAATTCCTGGCATGGGCATGAACCCTGATAAAGGGATAGCCAGGATGCGCCCACTCCATGGACCAGGAAAGAAGGTCAGTTTCCGGGCAACCTGGGGGGTTTCCCACAGTGGGCATCCCATAATCCTGAATGCACTGAGGGGGAGGAAATCTAGCGACCCCGGAATGTTATAGATTCCAGGGCTGTTGGGGTGTGGGTTTTGGTCCAGTTTAAACCAGAACAAAATCATGGGTTTTGTATGCCCTGCTGTGCATTCTCTTCTACGTGACCCCCCCCCCAGATCCCCAAGAAAAACCTCACCTAAGCCCCACTTTTACCACGCCCATCAGCCTCTAACTGGTTTAAACTGTCCCACTTTGAGGACCCCAAAAAACAGCAGCGTGCTCGCTCCCGGTTCCAGCCTTTATGAACCGCTGGTAAAGGTACATTTTCCTGGTGAGGCATTCCAATTTAGGATGCCCTGGGGGCCAGCCACGCAGGGTTTTGAGATGCTTTAAAGAGGACTTAATCACTTGGTGCTCGATTCCCTGCCCCCCTGGGAAACCCCTGTTAGAAAACCAGATCCACCACTCGCACAGTGCATGTGCAGGTCAAACCTGGCTTCCCTCTGGCTCCTGTGTCCTGCCTATCTGAATATCAAACACTGATTTACTGAGAGCCTGTGATGCCTGAGCTTAGAGCTGAGTATAACAACGTCCCCAGGGGGGTGTCACACATCAGAGCATCCACCAATATTTGGTATCGTCAAAATCCTGGGTTTTGGTTCGTTTTAAAGTGAACCAATCACATGCCAGTCAATGAAGTGCCCCTGGGGTGTACCGATTTACAATGCCCCACTATGTAAACCCCTTATCTTTTTGGTAGACCCTGGGCCTGGTTGCTGGCCGAATCCGTGTCACTGTGCGCACCCCTAGCCCAGCCTATCTGAATAGTTAGGCTGGACAGTCTGTCCTAGCAGCCGGGGATGTGGCTGCCACCACGCCCCATGCCAACGCTCAGTCCATAACAACGGCTTTATGCCTTGCATTAGTATTCACAGCACAAAGTGTTGATTAGTAAGGGCCCGAGCATGTGACGTGGGAATGGCGGAAAGGTGTTTTGAGTGGGCTATCTGGGGGGTTTCACACAGTGGGGCATCAGGATGCCCCAGGTAAGTGGGCCAATAGGGATAGTGAAAAAGCTGGTGATTGGTCCACATTACAGAAAACTATAACCCTTGGTACTTGGCCCTGGAGTCTAAAAGACTTCAGAGCCTGGCAACTCCCTACTCCGAATGTATCCCTATTTGAGATGCCCTGCTGTGTCAATCCCAAGATCACTTTAAAACATAATTTTTCGGTAATCCCACGGCACACATGTGGGCATCCTTCAAGCTCATACTCGCACATATGCCAGGCCTATCTGAATGACTGGAAGTACTTGAAGAGTATACTACATTTCACACAGCAGGGGATTCTCCTGCAAAAGGGGGTCTTTAAAGTGAAACAAAACCCTGAGCACCTGGCCTTGGAAAATATTCCATGGCAGACTGCTAGCCTTCCCCCCGGGCATCCTGCTTTGAGACGCCCCGCTGTGTGAATTCCCCCAGATCGCTCATAACTCACCTCTTTCTGGTCCAATGGCACATGTTGTAACTTTCTCATTTGGCAAATGATTATCAGTGTGGGGCACATACCATAGGCTGGGGTGGGTAGTGTGCTCCCCATTGAAGCAAATCAGAGCTGTTTACCTATTGGCATGCAAATGGCTCTGATTGGACGAGAGCCTGCGCATACGAATTTGAACTGGGAAGAGGTTAGTTATTATGGATGATCTGGGGGGTTTCACGCAGCTGGCATCCTCAATTGGGATGCCCCCAGGGCACGGAGCAAAACTCCTGGGTTTTGTTCTCCTTTAGTAAATTAAAGAAACATTCCAGGCAAAAGGTTGAATTGTCCTCCTTACTGCTTGCCCCATGATAGCTGTCAGGGGCGGCACTTTGGCATCTTTCATACACTTTGCATTCTCTTATAAACCCTGCTTAACGTGCTCCCTTCTTCCTCATTTTCTTAGTCCCCTCATTGAATTTACTTCTTAAAGGGTCACTCCAGCCCCTTCCAAAAAAAAACATATCCCCCGCCCTGCCCCCTCCTATTAGCGTTACAGCTAAAAAAAAAACACTCAAAAATAAAAAGTCCCAGCTGGCCTCTGTCACTCTCCGCATTGCCCTCCCACCCATTCATGTGGGAGTGGCCCTTTAAGGAACTGGAACATTTAAACATGAGTCATCCTCTATTGCTGAGGAGGCCCTGCAGAAGGGAGAATTCACTAGCACTTAATAAAGTGGACCTATCACCAGGATTTTACTAACCTGGAAATAGGGCCTTGTCTATGGGGCATCCTGATTTGGGGTACCCTGCTGTGTGAAACCCCCTGATCACCCCCACTCCAATCTATTCTGATATTCCTCTCTAAACTTCCCTCCCTCGTTGCCTTTTGGATGTCGGCGTTCGCTAATCCAGCAGCATTCCTGGCCCCCTTTGCACCCCCCCTTAGCCATAGCTGAGTGAAGGCTGCAAGCCTTAACCGCACTCACCCTTCACGTCCCTCTTCAAATCTTGCGGGATTTGTGCAATTTCATTGCAGCCTATGCAGTGACACTGCACATGTGCAAGATCTGAGGGGCGGCGCAGAGCACGACAGAATGGCAAGATGGTGCTGTCTGAAGGAGACGGCGCGGGGCCGAGGGATGCCGAAGCACGATGCGACTGGACAGGTAAGTTTAAAGTTGTAAAATGTTAAATCAGAGGGGTAGGGGGGCTGAGCAAGCCAGGTTTGGGGAGTTTTTACCTCCCCAATACCTCTAATGTTCCTCTTTAAAGTGGACCAAAACCCAGGATTTTGACTATCCTGGGTTTTGGTCCACTCCCTCCCGAGGGGTGCCCCGCTATGTGAAACCCCCCAGATCGCTCGCATCAACTCACCTCACCGCAGTCCTACGGCGCATGCGCGCCGCTCGTCCAATCAGCACGCTCGGAGCCGCTGAGCTATGCATCTCCGAGCGCACTGGCGGGCACATCTCCCTGCTGGACCGGGATTAAGGTAAGTGTAACGGGCAACCTGGGAGGTTTCACACAGAGGGGCATCCCGATTTTGGATGGCCCGCGGAGTGGGAATGGATCGGATTCCCGGGCCGATCCAGCTGGGGTTTGGTCCACTTTAAGGCAGTTATAATACAATTCTGTGAAATACTCACCTGTAGAATTGATATTATAAGTATACAGTACGTCCTGCTCCAGATAGATTACTTACACTTGGGTTATCCTCCGGCAGATGGCGCTGCACTTCAGAGACATGTAAAACAGGCTCCTCCCGGCCCCTCAAATACCCAGGGACCTCCCACAAATCCCCAGCATTGAAAAGCAGTGAACAAGAAGCCGGGAGAATTTAACCACCAAAAACTGGTAACTATAACAATGATAACAATCACCATACAGGGGATCCAGAATAATGCAAAAACCAGGGTGGGGTGGAGCAGGACGTACTGTATACTTATAATATCAATTCTACAGGTGAGTATTTCACAGAATTGTATTATTCTTAGTATACAGTAGGTCCTGCTCCAGGTAGATTACTTACACTTGGGACATCCAATAGCAGTGTCCATAAAGTAGGGTGGGATCCCCAACAAAAATACAACTCTGTGAAGTACTCACCTGTAGAGTTGATATTATATGCATACAGCACGTCCTGCTCCAGACATATTCATAACGTGTGGGTAATCCTCCGCCTCCAGCGCCGTGCACTGCAGAACACGAAGAAAACAAGCTCCTCCCGGCCCTACATATACCGGAGGACCTCCCACAAATCCCCAGCATTGAAAAGCAGTGAGAATGAGAGGCCAAGAGAAACAACCACCCAAAACTGGCAAACATATCAAAAGGTAACAATCACCAAACAGGGGATCCAGAACAAAGTGAAACCAGGGTGGGGTGGAGCAGGACGTGCTGTATGCATATAATATCAACTCTACAGGTGAGTACTTCACAGAGTTGTATTATTCTAAGCATACAGCACGTCCTGCTCCAGACATATTCATAACGTGTGGGACATCCAATAGCAGTGTCCATAAAGAAGGGTGGGATCCCCAACAGAAGGCAACAGCAAGCAGTTTAAACTACTGCCGCCTGCAAAACCTTGCAGCCAAACACAGCGTCAGCTGAGGCCTTAACATCAACCTTGTAAAACTTTGTAAAGGTGTGAACAGAAGACCAAGTAGCTGCCTTACAAACCTGTTCCACAGAGGCCTGGTGCTGAAAAGCCCAAGAAGCCCCAACAGCTCTAGTAGAATGAGCAGTAAGACGAAAGGGGGGAGTCTTCCCCTTAGTAGTATAGGCTTGAACCACAGCCTGACGAATCCATTTACTGATGGTAGACTTGGCGGGAGCCAAACCCTTCCTGGGCCCGTGAGGCACAACAAAGAGAGCATCCGTCTTCCTAAAGGCCTGAGTGGTAATCAGGTAAGACTCGACACACCTAACCACATCCAAGGAATGCAGAACCCTCTCCTTAGGGTTACTAGGATTAGGGCACAAGGAAGGAAGTACAATATCTTGATTCAAATGAAATGCAGACACAACCTTAGGCAGAAAGTCTGGCTTGAAGCGAAACACCACCTTATCCCGGTGTCTCTCAAAGTAGGGAGGCTGAATAGACAAGGCAGCCAACTCAGACACACGTCTAACCGAGGTAATAGCTACCAGAAAGACAACCTTGAGCGTGAGAACAGCAAGAGCTGCCTCATGAATAGGCTCAAAAGGAGGACCCTGCAGGGCCGACAAAACCAAGTTCAGATCCCAAACAGGAACCATAGGCTTCCGAGGGGGACGCACATGAGTGACCCCCTGAAAGAAAGTCTTGATAAGAGAGTGCTGGGCAAAGGTCTCCTGAAAGAAGATAGACAGGGCCGAAACCTGGCCCTTCAAAGTACTAAGCTTAAGACCTAATTCTAGACCATGTTGTAAGAACTCAAGCACCCTAGAGACTAAGAATTCCCAGCAGGGAAGAGACCTGGATTCACACCAGTCAATGTAAGCACGCCATACTCTATAATATATAGCAGAAGAGGTCTTCTTCCTGGCTTGCACCATGGTAGCCACTACAGAAGCGGACAAACCCTTTTCCATTAAGATGGTGGTTTCAATAGCCAAGCCGTCAAAGCCAGAGTTAGTAAATTGGGATGGCGTAGAGACCCGTGAGTTAGAAGGTCTGGTAACCTTGGCAGATCGTACTGATCCACTGCCATTTGAACCACGTCTGCGAACCACTCTTCTTGGCCACCTTGGGGCCACCAGAATCGTGGGTACCCCTTCCAGAGCAATCTTGCATAGCACTCTGCCTAGAAGGGGAATTGGTGGAAACACATACAGGAGCCGAAACTCCCTCCAAGACATTGACAGAGCATCCGAGGCCAGAGCCAGAGGATCCTGAGACAGGGATACAAAGCTCGGGAGCTTGTGATTGTGACGGGACGCAAACAGATCCACGTCTGGGACACCCCATCGTCCGATGCAGATAGGATAAAATTGATAAAAGTCTCACAGGTAACCAAAGCATTGGCGGCGTCAGATGGCAAGTCATCCGCCCCTTCAAGAGCAGTCTTCACCACAGTTCTGAGCGCCACCGCCGTGATGGCTAAGGCGCAAACCGGGCGGAGCGACGCTCCTCCAAATGCAAAGGCATGACACGCCAGTTGATCAACCCGCCGATCCTCCAGATCCCGCAGCGTAGTAGTGTCAGGGGAGTGCATAATAGAGGTATTGGACAGACCAAGGATCGGGGCATCGACTTCGGGCGGCGAAGTCCAACACTTGATCAGGTCGGCAGGAAATGGATACTTCTTATCCACAGCTTTAGGGACCCTCTGGAGTTTGCTGGGATGTTCCCACTCTTTTAAGACGAGATTATTAAAATGAGTTTGTTCAGGAAACTCCAACCGCACCCTAGCGGTATGAAACAGGGCGGGGGAGAGAGAGACAACACATCAAAGATCTGGGCCAGCAATCTATCAACGTCATCCTGTGACCAATGATCAAAACCAGATTCATCTTGACTCCTGGACTCGTCGTCATAGGACCCTGAGTCAGAAAACAGTTCCCCTTCCTCTGAGGGGGAATGTGCATAGGACAGCTGTAATTCGTCAGATTCTACAGGAAGAATAGTAGCTTCAGGATTCAAATGGCGCTTTTTGGCAGTAGCCTTGCGCGCCAAGGTGCCAGCGATTAAGTTTTCCACACTAGCCAATCTAGTGGCAAAATCAGCATGGGAATCCCTGCTAGTATTGGGGGTGAGGCTCAGGCTTGGGGGAGTAGGGGAAGCAAGGCGAGGTGCGGGCCCAGCCTCGGAAGAGGTGGGGAGGCCGGCTAGCGCCTGCTGGGCACAAGGGACGCAGACCCGTGCATTGTCACCACTGCTAGGTATGACCCCACAAGCTACACACAGACGTGCTTGTCCCGAGGGAACCCCGTTCACAATATCCTGAGATGCCTCCATATGGTGATTATTATATTCAATATGCCAGTAGGGATTGACGCTGTAAAGCAACCCTGGATGCCCCAAACACCCGCTGGGAAGTGGGAGTGATTTCTTTAAAATGGTCTGGACTGGGCGCTACACCGGGCCGGGAGAACCGAAGTCCGCGGACTGAAAGACACAAGGGGAACAGGGATGTCAGAGCCAAGCACGAAGAAGCAAAAGCTAGGGAAAAATTGCCCATGAGGGCACTTACAGCACAGCGAGGGGAGGACCGTCTTCACCACGCGCATGTGAGAAGGAAATGGCGCCAACCGAACCTCGAAGGGCGGGCCAGAGCAGGCGATGCCGCGGAACGCGCCAAACCGAACCACGCCCCCCCTCGGAGAGCGCGAAGCTCGAAGGCGCGCAGCCAATCAGAAGCTACAGTTATGTTAGCAAAAAAATTACCTCAGAGAAAATCTGACAGGGTGAATACCGTGATAAAAACGCCATAGCGTCTCCCGAGCAGATCCGCCTTACGCGCCGAGTGTATACAATAAAGGCGCTGCGGGTAACTAAAAACTTAAATGTGAAGCGTGGCTCTGACTCCGGTAACCGCTAAAGGCAATAGGTGTCTAGTGTAATTAGGGCAAGGTGTAGCCATCGTACACACAACCCCCCCTCTTTTTTCCCCCACTAACGGGGGAATCTAGAGAGGAAGGTGACCCATATAGTGGTTCACCGCTACACGGGGTGTGGGGCACTGGTGCGGGAGGGGCATCCAAATGAAGGCTCACCATTCGCCTTAACCGCCTACCCTATGGTGGGGGATTGCGGTGGAGAGTAGCTCCGTAAGCACACTAGGTGCTGCCTACCTTCACACGACCAACGCAGCCCAGGCTGGGAGGCATTAATTCACACTGAGGACGGGTGGAAATAGTCCCCCAGGGCCTCGGGCTGTCAAGCCCCGCTCGCCTGCGAGAGCGTGATACTTCATGTCTTCGCAGTTCCAGCACTACAGAGAAATCTGAGGATTTGTGGGAGGTCCTCCGGTATATGTAGGGCCGGGAGGAGCTTGTTTTCTTCGTGTTCTGCAGTGCACGGCGCTGGAGGCGGAGGATTACCCACATGTTATGAATATGTCTGGAGCAGGACGTGCTGTATGCTTAGAATAAGGCAACAGCAGACAGTTTAAACCACTGCCGCCTGCAAAACCTTGCTGCCAAAAGCAGCATCAGCTGAGGCCCTAACATCAACCTTGTAAAACTTTGAAAAGGTATGAACAGAAGACCAAGTAGCAGTCTTGCAAACTTGTTCAACAGAAGCCTGGTGCTGGAAGGCCCAAGAGGCACCAATAGCACGAGTAGAATGAGCAGTAAGGCGGAAGGGAGGATTCTTCCCCTTAGTAGAATAGGCCTGAATCACAGCCTGACGAATCCATTTGCTTATAGTAGACTTGGCAGGAGCCAAACCCTTCCTAGGACCACAAGGGACCACAAAAAGAGCATCAGTTTTCCTGAAGGACGCAGTGACTACCAGGTAATACTCCAGACACCTGACCACATCCAAGGAATGCAGAACCCTTTTCTTAGCGTTCCTAGGATTAGGGCACAATGAAGGAAGAACAATATCTTGATTCAAATGAAAAGCAGACACCACCTTAGGCAGAAAGTCCGGCTTAAAGCAGAACACCACCTTATCCTGGTGTCTCTCAAAGTATGGGGGCTGGATAGACTGAGCCGCCAGCTCAGACACACACCTGACCGAAGTAATAGCCACCAGAAAGACAACCTTGAGGGTAAGTACAGCCAGAGCAGCATCCTGAAAAGGTTCAAAGGGAGCACCCTGCAAGTCAGACAAAACCAAGATCAAATCCCAAACAGGGACCATAGGTTTACGTGGGGGACGCACATGAGTAACCCCCTGAAAGAAAGTCTTAACCAAAGAATGCTGAGCAAAAGACTTCTGAAAGAAGACAGACAGGGCAGAAAACCTGACCCTTCAGAGTGCTGAGTTGGAGACCCGACTCCAACCCAGCTATAAAAACTCCAGAACCCTGGGGACTGAGAACACCCGACAGGGAAGAGGCCTAGACTCACACCAATCAATATAGGTACGCCATACCCTATAATAGATGGAAAAATACGTTTTCTTCCTAGCCTTCACCATGGTCTCAATCACCGAGGCAGACGAGCCTTTCTCCATCAAGATGGAGGTTTCAGCAGCCAGACCGTCAAAGCCAGAGTTTGTAAATTGGGATGGCGTAAGGGGCCCTGAGTGAGCAGGTCTGGCACTCCTGGCAGAACGTACTGATCTACTGCCATCTGTTCCACGTCTGCGAACCACACTCTTCTTGGCCACCTGGGGGCCACCAGAATCACTGGTACCCCTTCCAGAGCAATCTTGCGCAGGACCCCGCCTAGCAGGGGGAATGGAGGAAAGACATACAGAACAGAATGTCCTGCCATGACATTACTAAAGCATCCGTGGTCACGGCCAGAGGATCCTGGGACAGGGAGACAAGGGCCGGGAGCTTGTGATTGTGACGGGACACAAACAGATCCACATCTGGTTGGTCCCCACGGTGACACAGGGATTGGAACACCCTGTTGCAGAGGGACCCCCCCCGGAATGTATACCACTGATATGCAGGGAACATTGGCCTCCACCCAGGTCAGGATCAGAGACACTTCCTGGAGGACCCTCTTGCTCCGGGTCCCACCCTGATGATTGATGTAGGCAACTGCTGTCAGATAGACCTAGCGCCCCTGAACAGGCAGGCCCTGAAGATGAGTAGTCAAGCGAGTTAGAACTAACCTGAACGCTCACAGTTTCAAACATTGATAGGTGTATGGGCCTCCTAAGGGCCCCACCTCCCCTGGAACCGCAGGGACTTCCAGAACCCCCCCCCTGGAACCGCAGGGACTTCCAGAACCCCCCCCCCCAACCTGATAGACTGGCATCCATGGTGACCGTCTCCCAGGAAGGGGCAAGAAAGGATCTGCCCCCAACAGGTTCATTGAGTCCATCCACTACAAGAAGGACCTCCTTACCAGGGGGGAAGGCACATAGACCCTGTCCAGGGATGCTGGGTCCTTGTCCCATACAAACAATAGGAGAAGTTGCAGAAGCCCCAAGGGGGACTGAGCACAAGGGACCGCTTCGAAGCACGCCACCATCAGGCCCACCAGCTGCATCCCCTGCCTGGTGGAGGGACAGGGACAGCTAGCAGGGACTGAGCCCGTGCAACCAGATTGTCCACTTTCTGCTGAGGAAGGAAGATCCTTGCCTGAACTGTATCCAGATTCATTCCTAGGAATGGAGTTACCAAGGAAGGGGACAGTGAGGACTTGGGGTGGTTGATCACCCATCCAAATGACTCCCAAATGGACACCACCAGCTGAGTATCCAACTTAGCCTGATGTAGAGACTGGGAAGTGATGAGGACGTCCAGGTAGGGCAGCACGCGGACGCCCCTTGGTCTCATCAGAGACATCACCCCCGTCAGCACCTTGGTGAGCACTCTGGGAGCTGAAGAGAGGCCAGATGACAAGGCCACAAATTGGCAGTGTTGGTCTTCCAACGCGAATCTGAGGAACCTTGGTGTCCTGAAGACACAGGGATGTGAAAATAAGCATCTTTGATCTCCACAGACGGCATGAAGCCCCCGGGGCGCAAGGAGGTGATGGCCGAGCGCAGAGTTTCCATGTAGAAACCGCCGGTACTTGACGATTTGCTGAAGATCTGTGAATCCAGAATGGGCCAGAGTGACCCATCCTTTTGGGGAACTGTGGAAAGGTTGGTGTAGCGTCCCTTGCCTCTGTCTGTTAAGGGGAATCTGCAAATGACCCCCAGACCCCGCAGGCCTTACACGGCCTGCGCCAACCCCATGATCAGAGGCAGGGACCAGGAGTACCCGGGACCTGATAATCTTGGGGGAGGCCGCACAGCAAACTCTATCTTGTAGCCGGAGGACACTACCTCCTGAATCCACCAGTCTGAGGCGTGATGCCTCCAGACATGAGCAAGGTGCAGCAGCCGTCCCCTCACCCTGACGGGCGAGGGCGCCCCATCATGCTTGAGGGGACTTGGGAGAAGATTTGGGCTTAGCCCCCCCGGAGGAGCCAGGGCGTTGTCTGCTGCTCCTGGGGCAGGAATCTGCGCTAGCCCCCACAAAGGACAGCCCTGGTTCCTGTTTAACACCATGGTAGGGGGTAGAAGGGGTGCCCTGGCCCTGAAGGGGCCGAGACAGCCGCCTGCCCTGGAGTAACTTACCTCTCTTACCAAACAGGTCTAGACGGGCCCCAAACAGGCGTAGCCCCTTAAAAGGAAGCCCAGTAAGGGCCTTCTTCGCAGCATTGTCAGCACCCCACTGTCGCAGCCAGACCAAGCGACGTATAGCCACCACAAGGGCAGAAGTTCTTGCACACATTCTGATGGTGTCATCCAATGCTAATAGGATAAATTTTACAAACACATTACAACTGGAGAATGCATTAAACACCTCCCAAGGGAGATATTCAGGGGCACGATCAAGAATTTTTCTGATGAGGGTTCTAGCGGCCACAGCAGTAATGGCAGAGGCACAGACCGGGCGCAGCGCCGTCCCGGCACATGCAAAGGCGTGGGAGGCCAGCAGGTCAATGCGCCGGTCCTCAGCATCCCGAAGGGTAGTATAATCAGGGGGATGCAAGATAGGGGTGTTAGATAGCCCTATGATCGGGACATCCACCTCGGGGGGGGGGGGATGACCCAACATTTAACCACCTCCTATCCCAATCCCTTGAAACCCCGGGATGTTTACTGGGGCACTCCCATTCCTTGAGCACAAGGGTATGGAAATGTGCCTGCTCTAGAAATTCCAAACGTGATGTTGCTGTATGGAAACGCTCCCCTCTTTGCCTGGGAGCCTCACCAGGGAGAGAGATAGACAGAACCTCAAAGATCTGGATCAATAATCTGTCAGTGTCATCCTGGGCCCAGGGGTCAGGGCCAGAATCGTCATGACCCTTCGGTCTCTCATCAGATGAGCCTGAGTCAGAAAAGAGCTCTCCTTCATCAGAAGGGGTATAGCCACACAGATTCATAAACTCCTGAGATCCCAAAGGGAAAACAGTAACATAAGGCGTCAAGTGCCGCTTCTTACCAGGGCCCTTACGCGCTAAAGACCTCGCAATAATCTGTTCAGCCGTAGGCAGTCTAGAAGACAAACCAGGCTGAGAATCCCCACTTGTATGCGACTCAGCAGGAGTGAGATTTAAGCTTGGGGGAGTAGGTGAAGTGAAACGAGGTGCAGCCACTGGCAGGCCAGATTGCAAGGCCAGTTCTTGCTCAGCACAGGGTACGCAGACCCGTGCCCTGTCAGCGTCAGCATGGGGTTGTCCACACGCCATACACAGCCGGTCTTGTCCCAAGGGGACCCCGGTCACATTATCCTGAGATGCCTCCATATGGTGATTTTTAGGCACAATATGCCAGTAGGGATTGACGCTATAAGCAACCCTGGATGCCCCAATGACCCGCTAGGGAAGTGGGAGAATTTTACAAGGCCCGACTATTAATTACACCGGGCCGGAAGAAGCCAATGGATTCACCCGTCTGAAAGACACAAGGAGAAGAAAGGGTGTCAGAACCGAAAAATACTACAATGAGCATAAAGCCGCCCGCGAGGGCACTTACGGACCACGGTAAGTAAGAACGTCACACGCGCGCGCGAACTGACAAAATGGTGCCGAGTACCTCGAAGGGCAGGCCAGAGCGAGCCGTAACGCGGGGCGCGCCAGGCCAGGTCGCGCCCCCCCCCCGAAGGGCGCGAAGTCCAACAAGCAGCCAATGAGGGCGCAGAAGCGCCTGAGGTAACGCCGCCGCCCGGCGCGGAACGTCCAAATGAAGGAAAAGGCGCGCGCGGCGGCGGCATTTGCCAGAGTAAAAAAGACAAGTCAGCGCGGCGGCTGGCACCACATATGAAGTCCAAAAGACATTACAAAAGGCCATATGCACGTAATCACGATACACTGACACCCACACGCCCCCCTTTCTTTCCCCCGAAGGCTACGGGTAGAATGAGGGAGGATGGCGGCCCTTTGTACAGGGCCCACCGCTACACGGGGCATGGGGCAATAGTGCGGGAGGGGCATCCCCTAGAGGCTCACTATCAGCCTAAACCGCCTACCCTTTGGTGGGGGACTGCGGTGGAGCATGGCTCCATGAGCACGCATGGTGCTGCCTACCTTCACCCGACCAGTGCAGCCCAGGCTGGGAGGCACATCACAGGGAGGTCGGGTGGGAATAGACCTACAGGGCCGCAGGCTAATAGCCCCGCTCACCTGCGAGAGAGTGATAACTTCATGTCTTCGCAGTAAGCACTGTATTTGAGGGGCCGGGAGGAGCCTGTTTTACATGTCTCTGCAGTGCAGCGCCATCTGGTGGAGGATAACCCAAGTGTAAGTAATCTATCTGGAGCAGGACGTATTGTATACTAAGAATAATCACAGAGGCAGCAATAACTGCAATTTTCCTTTCATCATGTCTCTAGAAATGCTACACTATGTATTTTTATGAACATAACAATGATATATATTTAGAGCTTATCAGTACCTGTGATGTAATATTCTGACAATGGTGAAGCATGGTGCACTATGGGTGTGAATTGTAACCTGGATGTCAGTGAGAAGGTCAATACAAGTCAGAAAAGTAGGCAGGGGAAGTGTTATACCAGTGTAAATGAGCAGCTGCACTATCTGTAAATTAACTGTTGGAAGCTGTTAGAAAGCTCCAGGTCCGTGTGAAACTGTGGCTCATTGTGAATTATGAGACGAAACTTAACTTAAAGCGGAACAAAATCCAGGATTTTCACTGTCCTGGCATTCGTACCTTGTCTGGGAGCATCCCAATTAGAGATGCCCAGCTGTGTGAAACCCCCCCAAATCGACCGTGAAAACTCACCTTTCCTTGGTCCCACGGCACATGTGTGGGTTCTCGTTTAAACAGCGCTGTATGCCATACATATTAATAGCAGAGGTAAATTTTGCTTCAACTCAGGGGGCATCACAGCAGGGCATGCTAAAGAAAAAAGGATCAGGCGAAGATCAGCAGTCTGCCCTGCAGGGGCTGGCCACAATAGGTTTTGTTCTGCTTTGTTATCAAGCAAATGCTCCACTCTCGCTTGCATCTATAAGACCCTAGAGTCACTGGTCTCCCTCTTTGTGAGGCACCCCGATTGGGGGCTCTGAGCGGCAAAGCAAAAGCTGATTGGAATGAGAGACTGTGATTGGCTGGCAGCCCAGCATGTGTCAGGGGATCATTGGAAAGGTGCGTTTATGCTGATTCTAGGGGCTACGCACAGGCAAGATAAACAAATCCAGGTATGGTAAAAGTATTGTGTTTTGATCCTCTATAAATGTACCACGAGAAACAATGTGTTAGTAATATTTTTATTTAATAGAAACATACAAGCTGATCAAAAAATATCTCATGGAAACAACACTGTGCATTGTACATTAAAGTAGACCTGCCACTTGTGGTTTATTGGGCAAGTCCTACAACAGCCCATGGCACAGTTAGTCTAGCACCTGGTCGACTTCAGGCTTTGGCCTTTCTTTTCTCTTCCACAGTAATTACAGAGTGTGGGAAAACAAAAGACATGTCATACGGAGGGGTGAAGTTAGTATTTGGCTTCATAAAAAAGGTGGTCCCTCACAGGACTGGAACAGCGGGTAACAGTGCCACAGGCTGTTATAGGACGAGCCCCAGAAGAATAAAGTCCTTTTACGCAAATGTTTTGGACATTTGTGGCATAGACGAGGAAAAGGTGAAAATTGGTGTATGGACCTAGTTGTTCAGGGAAAAAGCCAAGGCTGGGATACTGATTCACACTCCAATGCCCATATTAACCTTTTAGACAGACTCACTTGTTTAAAGTTTTATGGTAAGTAAAAGCATAAAAGTGGACCTAAACAGAGAAAAAAACAGCTACATAGGTGCACAGTTTGTAATAGTAATATGCTATACAGCATTAAGCATACAAAAGAAACATAATTGATTTCCATGTATCTTTCACTGTATTCATGACACACTTTATACTTTAGCCATAAATAGTGAAATCTCATTATAACAGTCTGGCAAACAAACATCTATCAAAAGGGAAAGTTGCAAAATGTAAACATCTAAACATTTCCTGTAATTTTCTTTAAGGCATTCTGCAAAGACTTCTTCATAAACGTCTGGTTACTATTTACTGCAGCAGATAACAGTCCGAAATGAGAAACCTGAATCTTAAAAAGGATATATATATATATTAGATATATGATGTATATACATACATTTAGGGGACAACATTGGACATCAAAAAAGCCAAGTAAGTTTTTAAATGTAAACTTAGTATAATAAGCCATAGGAAAAACAACCCATTGCATATATATTTTCTACAAACAAGAAAGTATTTTATAATTGGTAGATGCTGCTAATAGTGTAGGAAGTTGGCCCTGATGGGCCGTAACATGGGAGTGCAAAACTTAGTAAACCATTGCATGGTTTTCTTTATTGCATAACACACTCATACTCGTAACCTGTTAAAGAGGACCAACACCCAGGGGTGATCGGCCCGGAAATCTATAAGATTCCCGGGCCGATCACCTCCCACCCCGCGGGACATCCGAGATCGGAATGTCCCGCGGGGTGAAACCCCCCAGAAACCCCAAAAAGACCCTACCTGATCCGCCGCCTCTTCCGCCGCCGCCTCCCACGCGCCCCTCCAGACGTGCGCGCGCCGGCCCTCTGTGAATGGCCGGCGGGGGCGCGCGCGCGCCGAGAGTGACGCGCGGGAGGCGGCGGAAGCGGCTTGGACGTTCCTGATCCCCGCCTGGACTTGGCGGGGATTGGCTGCGGTGTTCACGTGGGAGCGTTGAGAAGTGAGTTTTTTGGGGTTTCTGCGGGGTTTCACACACCGCCGAAGTGGACCAAAACCCAGGATAGTCAAAATCCTGGGTGTTGGTCCACTTTAAAGTAATTGTCCAGGCTAAAATAAAAAAAACCCTATACTCACTACTACTTTGTCCCCCAAAGATGATCGCTCCTGTTCCGGAACAGGGTGCTATGCCTGATCCATCCTAATGGTTAGGCACATTTGCTTTCCCTATGGGGCACAGTCAGCACTGTGGACACTAACAGCTAAATGATGAGATGCGCTGTAAAAATTAGGATTTTAGCACTCACAGTAAAATCCTTTTGTTCCATAGAGGGATCCACAGCAATTAGAAATGTCTGGTGTAATACCATTCAGAAGAGACACCACCTCTCTTGACAAAGAGAACCCGGTTAGTGTTCAGGAGTGTTCCTCCTCACTGGGGCATGCTCCTCGCTGTGTGAAATCCCCCAGATCGACTGTAAACTGACCCTTCTGGTGATCTTGCGGCGCATGCATGGGCCGGCACCCAATTACCAGCTCATGCTTCATTCAGTTTTTGCTATGCAGCTCTGAGCCTACAGCGTCAAGAAAAGCTGAATAAAGCATGTGCCGCTGGCAGCTCCCCCATGCCAGTCATTCAGAAATGCATGGCATGGGAATGCATCCCTAGGTGAGTTTATGGGCGATCTGGGGAACTTCACTCACTGGGGTTTCCCAAATCATGGCATCCCTAATGGGCGAGTTCTGCTACAGACCCTAATCCTTAGAGGGAGCTGGTGGGAGTCCACATTGGAGCTAGGCATGGTAGTGCATAAAATACAATTCTGTGAGTACTCACCTGTAGAATTGTTTTTGTAGTATACAGCACGTCCTGTTTCACTAATTCCTTACGTCTGGGTTATCCACCACAAGGTGGCGCAGTGGACCGCAGAAAGACTTGTGGCATCTCCCGGCCCTATAAAAAGCTAGGAACCTCCCACAAATTCCCAGTGTTACAAGCAGTTAGACAAGAAGCCGGGAGAACAATAACGAAGAAATCCCAAAAGGAGCATTTAAACAAATCACCATACAGAGGAAACCAAGAATAATGAAAACAAGGGAGGGATGAAACAGGGCGTGCTGTATACTACAAAATCAATTCTACAGGTGAGTACTCACAGAATTGTATTTTTCCAAGTATACAGCACGTCCTGTTTCACTAATTCCTTACGTCTGGGACATCCAAAAGCAGTGTCCGTAAGGTAGGGTGGGATCCCAAAAGCAACGGCGAGCAGTTCAAACCACTGCCGCCTGAAGAACCATGCGGCCAAAAGCAGCACCAGATGAGGCCCTAACATCAACCTTGAACAGAAGACCAAGTTGCGGCCTTACAAACTTGTTCAACAGAAGCTTGGTGCTGAAAAGCCCAAGAGGCACCAATAACACGAGTAGAATGAGCAGTAAGGCGGAAGGGAGGCTCCTTCCCCTTAGCAGAATAGGCTTGCACCACCGCCTGACGGATCCACTTGCTGATAGTGGATTTAGCCGGAGGCAAACCCTTCCTAGGTCCAGAAGGAAGAACAAAAAGAGCATCAGTCTTCCTGAAGGATTCAGTAGCTACCAAATAAAACTTCAGAACCCTGACCACATCCAAGGAATGCAAAGTCCGCTCCTTAAGATTATTAGGATTAGGGCACAAAGAAGGCAAAACAATGTCCTGATTGAGATGAAAGGCAGAAACAACCTTAGGCAGAAAATCTGGCTTAAAACGAAACACCACCTTGTCCTGGTGTCTCTCAAAATAAGGAGGCTTGATAGAAAGCACCGCCAACTCAGAAACACGCCTCACAGAAGTAATAGCCACCAAAAAGACCATCTTAAGCATAAGAATGGACAAAGGGGCTCCTTGCAAGGGCTCGAAGGGAGACCCCTGCAGGGCAGATAAGACCAAATTCAAGTCCCAGACTGGTAACATAGGCTTACGTGGGGGACGCACGTGAGTAACCTCCTGGAAGAAGGTCTTGACCAGGGGATGCTGAGCAAAGGATCTTTGGAAAGAAATAGCCAAAGCTGAAACATGACCTTTCAGAGTACTGAGCTGAAGACCCAGATCCAGACCATGTTGCACAAACTCCAGAATCCTAGGAATAGAAAACACACAACAGGGAAGCAACTTCGCACCAGTCAATGTAAGTATGCCAAACCCTGTAGTAGATAGAAGAAGAGGACCTTTTACTAGCCCTGATCATGGTATTTACAACCGAGGCAGGCAGCCCTTTTTCCATCAAGATGGAGGTTTCAACAGCCAGGCCGTCAAAGCCAGCGTTTGTAAATTGGGGTGGCGTAGGTAGCCCTGAGTGAGCAGATCTGGTCGTAATGATCTACTGCCAGCTGCACGATGTCTGCGAACCACACTCTTCTTGGCCAACAGGGGGCCACCAGTATGGCTGGCACCCTTTCCTGAGCTATCTTGCACAGCACCCTGCCCAGCAGGGGAAAAGGGGGAAACACATACAGAAGCTGAAACCCCGTCCAAGACATTGCCAGGGCATCCATGGCCAAGGCCAGAGGATCCTGGGACAGAGGGACAAAGACTGGAAGCTTGCTGACCCCAGCGATGGCACAGGGAGCGAAACACCCCGCTGCTGAGGGACCATTCTCCCAGACGAGAGGTCCCCCTGCTCAGAGAGTCTGCCTCCAGATTCTCCACCCCCAGGATGTACACAGCTGAGATGCAGGGAACATTCTCCTCTGCCCAGGACAGTATCAGGGACACTTCCTTGAGGGCCCTCTTGCTCCGGGTCCCTCCCTGATGATTGATGTAGGCAACCGTCGTCTGGTTGTCCGAGCGGACCTGAACAGCCCGACCCCGCAGGTGTAGGGTTAAGTGGGCGAGAACCAACCTGATCGCCCTCAATTCCAGAATGTTGATAGGGGCATGGGCCTCCTGAGGGCCCCACTGACCCTGGAATTTCAGGGACTTCCAAAAGCCCCCCCAACCTGTCAGACTGGCATACATGGTGACAGGAAAGGATCTGCCCCCCAGCAGGTTCCTTGAGTCCAGCCACCACGATAGAGACTGCCTGACCAGAGGGGACAGGACAAACACCTGATCCAAGGACACATGGTCCCGATCCCATACTGACAAGAGGTAAAGCTGAAGAGGCCTCATGTGAAACTGAGCATATGGAACCGCCTCGAAGCAGGACACCATCAGGCCCACCAGCTGCATTCCCTGCCTGATAGATGGATGAGGACAAGAAAGAAGGAGCTGAGCTTTTTCTTGAAGACTCTCCACCTTCAGCTGAGGAAGAAAGATCTTGACCTGAGATGAATCCAGAGTCATGCTCAGAAAGGACTTCACCATGGAAGGAGACAGGGAAGATTTGGGGTGGTTGATCACCCAGCCGAATTACTCCAGTGTGGACACCACCGTCTGAGTGTCCAGCTCTGCCTGATGGAAGGACTGAGAAGCGATAAGCATGTCGTCCAAGTAGGGAAGAATGCAAATGCCCTGAGATCTCAGCAGAGCCATCACTCCTGCCAGCACCTTGGTGAATACCCTGGGAGCCCAGGTGAGAGCGAAGGGCAAGGCCACAAATTGGTAGTGCTCATCCTCCAGAGCGAACCTGAGGAATCTCTGATGACCTGGAAAGATAAGTACGTGAATGTAAGCATCCTTGATGTCTACAGATGTCATGAAATCCCCTGGGCGTAGGAAAGTCACAGCTCAGCGCAGAGTCTCCACGCGAAAGTGTCTGAATCTGACAAATTTGTTGAGGTGCTTCAAATCCAGGATGGGTCTGATGGACCCATCTTTTTTGGGGACGATGAAAAGATTGGAGTAATAGCCTTTGCCCCTTTCCCTCAAGGGCACCCGGCAGAAGACATCCAGTTCCAGAAGGCCTTGGACAGCCAGGGACAGACCCTGAGCTGACAGGGGGTTTTGAGCTAACCGAGATTTGATGAATCTTGGGGACGGCCAGGCTGCAAACTCTATCTTGTAACCGGAGGATACTACCTCCTGAATCCACCGGTCTGAGACATGACGCCTCCAGCCAAGAGCCGAAGCTGTCCCCCCACCTGGATGGGTAAGGGCGCCCCTTCATGCCTGAGGGGGCTTGGGGGGAGGACTTAGGCTTGGGACCCCAGGAGGGGCTACGTCCTCTGCCCTGCCCCAAAAATCTCCACGGGCTCCAGCAAAAGAAGCTCCCCGTCCAATTCTGGAGCCCTTGAAGGAAGGAGAAAAGGCGCCTGAACCCCAAAAGGACCGGGGCTGCCTTCTACGCTGAGGTAACTTGCCTCCCTTAGCAAACAAGTCCAGACGTTCCCCAAAGAGGCACAGCCCCTTGAAGGGAAACCCAGTGAGAGCCTTCTTAGCAGCGTTGTCAGCTGCCCACTGGCGCAGCCAGACCGAGCGGCGTATCGCCACCAACAAGGCAGATGCCCTGCCACACATTTGTAACCAAAACTGGAATGTGGACTGCCAGCACAGACCACCAGTGCTCCCTGCCTATGGAATGCAGCCGCACAACAGTGGATGTATTAAATTAGTACTTTATTAGATACAAAAATCATATTACATGAGGGCAAAAACTCGACTAACACATTAAAAATGTTTTTAATGTGTTAGTCATGTTTTTGCCCTTTGAGTACTTCAAAAATGTGAGCTAAAAGCCTGTCAGTATCATCTGAAGCCCATGGGTCAGACCCAGATCGGTACCATACACCCTAGATTGTTCCTCAGCTGATTCTGAATCAGAAAATAATTTCCCCTCTTCCAGGGGGGTATAACCGGTAACGTCAAAAAATTCCTCAGCCTCCATAGGAAAGAGGGAAACACCAGGTGATAACTGCCACTTCTTAGCAGAAGCCTTACGCGGGCCAGAGACAGCAATATGTCTCTCAATGCTGGCCACCCATGCAGCCAAATCAGGTTGAGACTCCCCACTGGTATGCACCTCACTAGGAGTCAGATGTAAGCGTGGGAGGGTAGGCGAAGCCCGAGGGGGTGCAGGCCCAGCCACCGGTAACCCAGACTGCAGCGCAAGCGTCTGCTGGGTGCAGGGTACACACACCCTGACATCATCACTTATAGGGGATACCCCACACGCCACACACAGCCGGGCTTGTTTCAAAGGAACCCCGAGCACATTATCCTGAGAAGCCTCCATATGGTGATTATTGTGGCACTATAGGCCAATACGGGATTGACGCCAATAAGGCTACTCAGGATGCCCCAATAGCCAGCTAGGGAAGTGGGAGATATACAATACAAAACGCCTACCAATAAGGGGTTAACGCTAAAAGGGAATAGGACCGGGAGAAACCACTAAAAGGTTGACCAGCCTGTAAGACATAAAGCAAAGATCCCGTAAGCATAATACAATGAAAAAACAAGTAAAAGCCAGCCCGCAGGGGCACTTACGGACCGCGATAGGGAGACGCCAGACACGCAGCACAGGAGCTCCAAAAATACAATTCTGTGAAATACTCACCTGTAGTATTATACGCATACAGTACGTCCTGCTCCATCTATAATACTTACACATGGGTAATCCTCCGCCAGATGGCGCTGTTCACTGCAGACATGCAAAAACAGGCTCCTCCCGGCCCTTCATATACCCAGGGACCTCCCACAAATCCCCAGCATTGAAAAGCAGTGAGAAAAGAAGCCGGGAGAAACCAACCACCAAACTGGTAATAATAACAATGGTAACGATCACCATACAGGGGATCCAGAACAAGGTGAAACCAGCAGGACGTACTGTATGCGTATAATACCAATTCTACAGGTGAGTATTTCACAGAATTGTATTATTCTAAGCATACAGTACGTCCTGCTCCATCTATAATACTTACACATGGGACATCCAATAGCAGTGTCCATAAAGTAGGGTGGGATCCCCAACAACAAAGGCAACGGCACGTAGTTCAAACTACAACCGCCTGTAAAACCTTACGGCCAAAGGCAGCATCAGCTGAGGCCCGAACATCAACTTTGTAAAACTTTGAAAAGGTGTGAACAGAAGACCAAGTAGCGGCCTTGCAAACTTGTTCAACAGAGGCCTGTTGCTGAAAAGCCCAAGAGGCGCCAATAGCACGAGTGGAGTGAGCCGTAAGGCGGAAAGGGGCCTGAAAGGGGCCTGAATCACAGCCTGACGAATCCATTTACTGATAGTAGACTTGGCGGGAGCCAAACCTTTCCTAGGCCCCGAAGGCACAACAAGAGAGCATCAGTCTTCCTGAAGGCGACAACCAGGTAATACTTGGTGACAACCAGGTAATACTTCAAGCACCTGACTACGTCCAAGGAATGCAGAACCCGCTCCTTGTCGTTGCAAGGATTGGGACACAGAGAAGGAAGAACAATATCCTGGTTCAAATTAAATGCCGAAACCACTTTTGGCAGAAAGTCCGGTTTGAAGCGGAACACCACCTTGTCCTGGTGTCGCTCATAGTATGGAGGCTGAATAGATAGAGCGGCCAGCTCTGACACACGCCTAACCGAAGTAATAGCCACCAAGAAGACAACCTTGAGAGTGAGAACGACCAGAGCAGCCTCTTGAATAGGGAGCACCCTGCAAGGCAGACAAAACCAAATTCAAATCCCAAACAGGGACTGTAGGCTTTCGAGGGGGACGCACGTGAGTGACCCCCTGGAAAAAGGTCTTAATCAGGTGATGCTGAGCAAAGGTCTTCTGAAGGAAGATAGATAGGGCAGAAACCTGACCCTTCAGAGTACTAAGTTTGAGACCTAAGTCCAAACCATGCTGCAAAAACTCCAGGACCCTAGGGACGGAGAATTCTCGGCAGGGAAGAGACCTGGACTCACACCAGTCAATGTAGGAACGCCATACTCTATAATAAATAGCAGAAGAAGTCTTTTTCCTGGCCTGCACCATAGTAGCCACCACAGAGGCAGACAACCCCTTCTCCATCAAGATGGAGGTTTCAGCAGCCAGGCCGTCAAAGCCAGCGTTTGTAATTGGGATGGCGTAATGACCCTTGGGTTAACAGATCTGGTACGCCTGGCAGATCGTACTGATCTACTGCCATTTGAACCACGTCTGCAAACCACACTCTTCTTGGCCACCTGGGGGCCACCAGGATCACAGGTACCCCTTCCAGAGCAATCTTGCGTAGAACCCTCACCAGAAGGGGAAACGGTGGAAACGCATACAGGAGTCGAAACTCCCTCCAAGACATGGACAGGGCATCCGTGGCCATGGCCAGAGGATCCCGAGACAGGGAGACAAAGGCCGGGGGCTTGTGATTGTGACGGGAAGCAAACAGATCCACATCCGGTAGACCCCAACAGTGGCACAGGGACTGAAATACTGTGTTGCAGAGGGACCACTCCCCCTGACGGGACATTCCCCTGCTCAGGGCGTCCGCCAGCGGGTTCTCCGCCCCCGGAATGTAAACAGCCGTAATGCATTGAACATTGGCCTCCGCCCATGTCAGAATCTGAGACACTTCTTGGAGAGCACCCTTGCTCCGGGTCCCTCCCTGATGATTGATGTAGGCAACCGCCGTTCTGTTGTCTGAGCGAACTTGGACCGACAGACCCCTCAGGTGTTGGGTCAATCGCTCCAGTACCAACCTGACTGCCCGTAACTCCAGAATGTTGATGGGCAAATGGGCCTCCTGAGGGCCCCACGTCCCCTGGAAGCGCAGAGACTTCCAGAATCCTCCCCAACCTGACAGACTGGCATCCGTTGTGACCGTCTCCCAGGATGGGGTCAGAAGGGACCTGCCCCTTGTCAAGTTCCCGTGGTCCAACCACCACGCAAGGGACTGTCTGACCGAGGGGGGAAGCACACAGAACCTGTCCAAGGACGCAGGGTTCTTGTCCCAAACTGACAGAAGGTGAAGCTGCAGAGGTCTCAAGTGGAACTGGGCAAAGGGCACCGCCTCAAAGCTCGCCACCATCAGGCCCACCAACTGCATTCCCTGCCCGATGGAGAACTGTGGGTACGAGAGCAGGAACCTCGCCTGCGCTGTCAGAGCTTCCACCTGCTGTTGAGGAAGGAATATCCTTGACTGAACCGTATCCAGAATCATTCCCAGGAACGGAGTCACCGAGGAGGGGGACAGGGATGACTTGGGGTAATTGATCACCCAGCCGAAGGACTCCAGGGTGGACACTACCAGCCGAGTGTCCAACTCTGCCTGTCGCAGAGACCGAGAGGTGATGAGAATATCGTCCAGGTAGGGCAGCACGCGTATGCCCCTTAGCCTTATCAGGGACATCACCCCTGCCAGCACCTTGGTGAACACCCTGGGAGCCGACGTTAGGCCGAATGGCAGGGCCACAAATTGATAATGCTGACCTTTTAGTGCAAATCTGAGAAACCTTTGGTGTCCCGGAAACACCGGGACGTTAAAGTAAGCATCCTTGATGTCTACGGACGTCATGAAGTCCCCTGGGCGCAGTGAGCCAATGGTCGAGCGCAGAGTTTCCATGCGAAAGTGCTTGTTCTTGACAAATTTGTTGAGGATTTTTAAATCCAGAATGGGCCTGACTGACCCATCCTTCTTGGGTACTGTGAAAAGGTTTGAGTAGAACCCCGTGCCCCTGTCTCCAGGGGGGACCTTGCAAATGACCCCTAGGTCCATGAGACCCTGTACGGCCAGCAACAAGACCTGAGCTGAGGCAGGGTCCTGAGGGATTCGAGACCCAGCAAATTCTATCTTGTAGCCGGAGGACACTACCTCCTGAATCCACCGGTCTGAGACGTGGCGCCGCCAGATGTGCTCGAAGTGCTGTAGACGTCCCCCCACCCTGACTCATGCCTGGGGGGCCTTGGGAGGGGCTTTAGGTTTGGTTCCCCAGGAGGAACCTGAACGGCGTCCTCTGTTCCTGTGCCAGGAATCAGCGCGGGCCCCTGCGAAGGACGCCCCTCTACCCTGCTTGGCCCCACGATAGGGGGCCTTGGCCACGAAAAGGCCGAATCTGTCGCCTGCGCTGGGGTAACTTGCCTGCCTTGGCAAAGAGGTCTAATCGATCCCCAAACAAGCGCAGCCCTTTAAATGGCAGCCCCGTGAGGGCTTTCTTGGCGGCATTGTCTGCGGCCCACTGGTGCAACCAGACCGCGCGGCGTATGGCAACCACCAGGGCAGATGACCTGGCACACATCTTAATAGCATCGTCCGATGCAGACAGGATAAAGTTCACAAACGCATCACAGCTGGACAGAGCGTTGACAGTATCAGGAGGCAACTCATCGGTGCCATCGAGAGCACTCCTAACCACGGCCCTGAGTGCTACCGCCGTAATGGCTAAGGCACAAACCGGGCGCAGAGTCACTCCTCTAAATGCAAAGGCATGACATGCCAGTTGGTCAACACTCCGGTCCTCAGAGTCCCGTAGCGTAGTAGTGTCAGGGGAGTGCATAATATAATGTTGGACAACCCAAGAATAGGAGCATCGACCTCGGGCGGCGATGACCAGCACTTAACCAAGTCAGCAGGGAAGGGATATTTTCTATCCACGCTCTTAGGGACCCCGTGAAGTCTGCTGGGATGTTCCCATTCTTTAAGCACGAGGCTATTGAAATGGGTCTGCTCGGGGAATTCCAAGCGAGCTTTAGCAGTATGGAAAAGATCACCCATTTGGCGGGGAGCCGCAGCAGGGGGAGAAAGGGACAGAACCTCAAAGATCTGAACCAGCAGTCTATCGACATCATCCGAGGACCAATGCTCGGAGCCAGACTCTTCCTGACCCCTGGACTCATCGTCATATGACCCTGAGTCAGAGAACAGTTCCCCTTCGTCCCGAGGGGATATGGGCATAGGAATGCAACAAATCATCAGGTTCTACAGGGAAGAGGGTCGATTCAGGGTTCAAGTGGCGCCTCTTGGCGGTGGCTTTACGCTCTAGGGAATTAGCAAGTAAGTTTTCAACACTAGCCAGCCTCGTGGCCAGATCAGGATGAGAATCCCCACTGGTATTGGGGGTTAGACTCAGGCTTGGGGGAGTAGGTGAAGTGCGGCGGGGTGCAGGCCCTGCCTCAGAGGAGACGGGAAGCACCGATAGCGCCTGCTGTGCACAAGGAACACAGACCCATGCATTGTCACCACTGCTAGGTAAGACCCCACAAGCTACACACAGCCGGGCTTGTCCCGAAGGAACCCCGTTCACAATATCCTGAGATGCATCCATATGGTGATTAAGTCGGCACAATATGCCCGTAGGGATTGACGCTGTAAGCTACCCCGGATGCCCCAATAACCCCCTGGGAAGTGGGAGTAAGTTTTTATGGTCACGACCGGGAGCTATGCTGGGCCGGGAGAAGCCACTTGAATCCGCAGTCTGAAAGACATAAGGCGAAACGGGATGTCAGAGCCATGCGCAATGGGGATAAGAGTAAACAAAAGTCGCCCGCGAGGGCACTTACATACAGAGAGGAGGGGACGATCTTCACCACGCGCGCGGGAGAAGAAAATGGCGCCGAAAGAGCCTCGGGGGCGGCCTGAGACGATCGTGACGCGTAGCGCGCCAAGCCGAAACCACACCCCTCTCCAGCGAGCGCAAAGCTCGTAAGGCAACCAGCCAATGGTGATACAGACAGGAGAAGTAAAAAGCAGAAGGCCTATTAAAAATGGCGCTCGGAGCCATGGCAGGTACAGCCAAGATCCGTACTCGGGCTCTCCTGCGGCTCCCCGTCGGGGAAGAATCCCGGTCTGTTACAGTGACACTGTTATTAAGACAGGCGCTCAAGCCAGCGCAACCTATGAAGGGCCGATAAGGCTAAGAAGAGAAGGAGGGAAGAAGGAGACGCCAGGGCGTCCGCGAGCCGCCACCGTACGTGCGGTGCGAGCGGAAGGCAGAATACTAGTGCTGCTTAAACAGTAAGGTAAGAGCGCGGCTCTGATCCCCGATCCCAAAACAGTTAGTTAAGCCATAAGCGTGTAAGTATACACTAAGGCCGCTATACACACAACCCCCCCCCCTTTCTTTTCCCCCTGACTAAGGAGGGAACGAGGGAGGAAGGCGACCCATTAACATAGGGTCCACCGCTACATGGGGCGTGGGGCAATGATGCGGGAGGGGCATCCCCTGAAGGCTCACCATCAGCCTTGACCGCCTACCCTATGGTGGGGGGTTGCGGTGGAGCGTTGCTCCGTAAGCACACATGGTGCTACCTACCTTCACCCGACCAGCGCAGCCCAGGCTGGGAGGCATATCTTGTCGAAGAGGACGGGTGGGAATAGTCTCACAGGGCCGCAGGCTGTAATAGCCCCGCTCACCTGCGAGAGAGTGATACTTCATGTCTTCGCAGTCAGCACTGCAGAGAAATCTGGGGATTTGTGGGCGGTCCCTGGGTATATGAAGGGCTGGGAGGAGCCTGTTTTTGCATGTCTGCAGTGAACAGCACCATCTGGCGGAGGATTACCCATGTGTAAGTATTATAGATGGAGCAGGACGTACTGTATGCTTAGAATATGGCGCCTCGAGGGCCCCCCCCCCCAAGAGCGTGAAAACGCGCCCCCGTGACAAAGCCAGCCAATGACGGCGCAGCAGCGCCTGAGGCGACGTCGACGCCGTCCGCGGAGCGGAGTACAAGCGCGCGGCAGCATATAATACAAAAGGAGTGCAAAAGCAAAACATGAAAACACATATAAGTATACATACACCAACCCCCCCCCCCCCCCCCCAGATCTACCCGGGGGGGGGGCGAAGGGGAAGCAGCGGACCACCTAAAAGGAGCCTAACTGAGGGGACAGGGGGCGAAGGACAGCCGCCCGTCCCCCCCCCCTCCCCGAGCCAGCGAGGGGGCAACAGGGCAGCGGCAAGGGCCCAACCAGGGAAGACGAAGGAGGGGGGGTGAACGGCGAGGTTCCCAGCATCCCACAACAGGCTCACCAAAGGCCTGAACCGGCTACCCTTGTGGTACAGGGTTTTGCGGTCTGGAGCAGCGCTCCTCAAGCACCCGACCCTGGTGCTGTCCTACCTTCACCTGAACCGTCAGCCGAGGCTGGGAGGCAGTGGGTCTAGAACGGGTGGAAATAGTCCTGCAGGGCCGCAGGCTGGTAAGCCCTGCTCGCCTGCGCAGTATAGAGAGCCATCTTCTATCTTCGCAGTCCTGACTGCAGAAGGAAACTGGGAATTTGTGGGAGGTTCCTGGCTTTTTATAGGGCCGGGAGATGCCACAAGTCTTTCTGCAGTCCACTGCCCCACCTTGTGGCGGATAACCCAGACGTAAGGAATTAGTGAAACAGGACGTGCTGTATACTTGGAAAAGTCATCCAACGATGTACATAAAGCTTTAAGATTTCTGATACAGGAATTCTGCCACTAACACCAACTTTACTGCCTACAGCATGACACCAGAACGAGCAATCTTCAGTGGGACAGTTGGTTAAGCTGAGCTGCCAATACCC